>WOFM01001352.1:0-1313633 GCA_011428145.1 Ericerus pela
CGTTTTTTCCGGTTGATCATTTTCAAATTGCTAAAGATGATTAGAAAATTAAATGGAAACTTTGTAATATTCATCCTCCTTCTAGTAACACCAACTCCAGCACTCTAGCTTCAGTCGAGGCCGAGGAATCGTGACTGAAATAAAAGTTGTTCGTTTCAAAATCCAAAATCAGTCTAACAAAATCCCTAGGCTGTACTGAGAGCTAGAATTTTTACACATCAAAAATTTACCTTCCTATTTTGAATTAGCACCATTAATAGTACTTCTTCTGTACTTGTTATTGTTAGATTCGACAATTGAAAGAAGCTGTACCCTTTGCCGTGTGTGGTGCTAACACATTGATCGAAGTTAAAGGACGGAAAGTCCGTGGTCGCTTGTATCCTTGGGGTGTCATCGAGGTGGAAAATCCAGAACACAACGATTTCATAAAATTGCGATCAATGCTAGTGTAAGTGAATCCAGTGTTACCTGCGTAGAATACCAAGTCAACGAAATCTTTGAAAATCCTGTGAAATCTACTTCGATTTTTTCTTTTAATTGTCAAACAGTATTCATATATTATCATTATGTATCCTGGTTTACAATTGCTAAGATGCAACTGAGCGCTATGGGCGATGTGTAATTTATGACTGACGCTATATTCGACCCGAATTAGAAATTCGTCGACTGAAAGTAAAACTATTAAATTTTTGCAAAACCAAATTACAAATTCTGTTGGCTTTACAGAACATTGAGCATAGTTTTAGTCATTACAATATAGATGTTCTTATGAAAATAGTTCGAGGAATTACTTTACATTCTTATGTGATTCATATGATTGTATTATTCAATCAACAATGCTATTTGTAGAGCCTGTATCATAAGATTAACCTAATCCGTAAATTTAATTATCGTACGATATTTGGTTTACTGCTTTGGTATTGTTGAAAAATCATTCATCAGAATGCAACTTACTTCTTAAATTCTGACGTCTCTCTCTTGTTTTACATTCGGCCTAAAAGTTGGAATAGTTTTCTCAAAAAAAGACATTTATTAGCTGTTTCCACTTGTTTTTGTTTTATGCATTTATTTTTGTTTGTACACTGAAAAAAATTTGGGAAGTTTTCTCTTTGTCTATACGTTTCGTGTAAAACAGAAGAATTATCTGAACAATTGTTGCCAGAACAATTATTTCCGATTCTCTTCATTTTCAGTAATAGTTTTTGAGCTACTGCTTCAAAAACTCCCTCTTGTTTGTTTCATTTTTTTATTTTCCTAAATTTCTCATTTCGAGTAAAAACGCCCGAGCCATTTTCAATCGAAATAATACGAAACTGCGATAAAATTCAGTCCAAACTTACTGTTTTGTGAATTACTATGCATAGTCAAAAAATTTATTGATGAACTCGTAGTGATTCCAATTTTCAATCGATCTTTGATCAATTGATTGAAACCAATCTAAAGAGAATCGATTGCACAAGAAGATCGATCCATGTAAAATTGTGATAGATCTCTTGTCAATTCTGGTATGGTCGATAGCAATTTTTTTTTCTTCTGTAAAATGTTTTTTTTTTTTTTTAACGTAAATATAGCTATTAGGCGCCTTTAGTTTAGACTCACTCATGAAATTGAAAAAAATCGATAGAAGTAGATCGATAATTTGAAAAATCGATCGTAAGTCAAAACCTTATTTTATTTTTGGTGGTAGACATGAAAATTCAAAATCCCGTTTTAATAATACTAATAAAATAGATGTAGGAAGTATTTAAAATTGAAAATTAACTTGTGGAAAATCAATTTCTCGAGGTGGATCTCTTTTCAGAGAATAATCGGCATCGCTAATAACTCGTAGTAGGGAACTATTTTTTATTTCATTCTGTATTCTAATTAGTATACGATGGACGTTTCATGAGTAGCACCCAGTTTCCTTTCAAAAGTCAATAATACAACTGAACATGCCTAAACTTGCAGATAATCAATTATTTGAATTGTTGGATACATCGATGATGTTTCGGGTTTGCCGCTGAACAGAGAGTACGTCTTGCACTTGAGTAAAATGGAGCGTCCAATGAATGTGTAATGGATTGCTGAATTGCATGCATTTGTTGGTTTTTTGGTGAGAAAGGGGGAGAGGGAGAAAGCCACCAAGATTAACCGAATATCACTCACACGCGGCTGATTACTTTCCAGATGATTGTTGGCAATAGAATTTTTAGCCAATCATTCTTTATTGAAAGATGAGCGAATTCGGCATCCATGCAATATCCATACAACTGACAACAAAGAACAACCGGTTAAAATTCCCTTTCCCAACAAAGAATGGTTGATTTATCAAGCAACTTATCAGCCCCATATTTGTTAGCCGTATTCTGTTAATTTCAAAGACTTTCTTTCTCCCCTCACCTAAAAAACCAACGAATGCATGTAACTCAACAACTGCGGGCATGTTCACTGGATGCTCCATTTTTAGTGAAGTGTTGAGGTATTTTACATTCTTTGATAACCCTGAGACGTAACCAACGTGTTTTCCACAACTCAAATACTAAATTGTCTGCAAGTTCTGGTATGCTCAGTTGTTTTTGTTGGCTTTCTTCAGAAAAATGAGTATTACTTCTGGAACGCCCCTCGTATTTCTTCATTTTCGTGATAATTCATCTCATGTATAATTTACTGGCGTTTTTCTGTCGTAGCACCCACATGCAAGATATGCAAGATGTTACACAGGAAGTGCATTATGAAAATTATAGATCCGAGAGACTGGCTAAAGGTGCTCCAATACCGAAACGTACCACGTAAGTTGATTCCAACAGGTTATTTTGAATTTCTAATGTCTGCAGATTGCGGCGAAGAAGACGTAGATAATTATATTTTGTTTAGGTCCTTGCCCGACCATGAGAAGACCAACGGTACTTCCGAGTCGATTAGCGAAAAAGATCGTATCCTGCTGGAAAAAGAGGCGGAACTGAAACGTATTCAAGCAGAATTGAAGAAAATACAGGCGCAGATGCAACAGAAAACGTCGTAAAGTTACTTTCAAAAATATTGTCCCTTGCCATTTTTTAAGCATTTTTTAATTTACCAATTTTTTTCATTTTTTAAATTTGTATTCCATGAAATAGCTTCTAATGAAGACAGTTGTTCTGTCGAGAGATTATTTCTAATCTAAATGGAGAATCGACGAGGGTGGGATTGAGGCGTGGTGCAGAAGTTTACTCCGTGTAACGGAACACCTTTCACAATCGCTTGTAAATTTGAAATGTTGAATTGAAATCAATATTATTATGGGACCGTTATTATGCTGAACATTATTTTGGAGGCATTGCTCGTGAATTATTGATAGTGTAGTGTTCACGTTTTTAACTTTGGTTTTTAAGATCGTTTTCTTGATGAACTTGTTTGTCGTTTGGTGGAAAAGATTTTATTATGTGACATAGCCTGCGACTGATTTTTTAATTATAAATTGAATATTGTTCAGTTTCGCTGTGTAATATGACTTTGATAATTCTGAATTTTTATATTCAATTACTCCATTTTTTTTTCTTTTGTATATTTCTGCTGCAGTTGGCATTTGTCGATTCTCTGTTCGGGGCATTTATTATTTTTTCGCTTATTATTACACATTATAATCATAGAAAGAAAGTATCAAGTCAGTGACGAGCTTACAGATTTTATAATTTTTTTCTCTTCTTTTTTCTATTTTATTTTATAAAATAAACTTCAAGTCGGTGTTTTTTGCATTTTTTATTTTATTTTTAACAGTTATTACACCTGTCTTCACAGACTATGGAGTGTAAAGATTAAAATTTTTAAAAATTGAAGTAAAAAGGGAACACTGATACATCTGAGAAAAGGATCATGAACTGAGTTGATAATTGATAGCGATTGATAAATCATTCATAATATAAAGGCTATCAACTTTTGTCAATTATCAATTCTGTTCATAATTGCAAGCCACAATTCAAGTGCAAAGTAAATATGACTATCTGTCCAAAATTACAGAACAGCTCAACGGATTGAAAGGAATTTTCAAAATCTGTTTTTGTTGTTTGAAGGAAACTGTGAAATCATCAAAGTTTGTAGGCTCTCTAGACAAAAAGTAGAGCTGTTTCACTAAAATCCAACAATATATATATATTTTTTTTTCATAGGTAGTAAAACAAAAATGAACAAAAACAAGTGGGAAAGACAGCAAAAAACCTGCTTTCTCACTCTCCCTATATTCAGACTTATATTTTTTAATGTGGTACACATTTTTCTTTTCACTACTAGAATAAATTTGGAAAATTTTTTCCGAAGTCAGTAACCAATTACACAGGTTAAGGCTAGGGTGCTACAGCCAATCACAGAATGAATAGAAATTTTTTGTTTTTTTTATCATTTAACAAATTTTTATCAATCGACTTGTGTTAGTATATTTGAGAAATTTCAAACATGTGTATATGTTTTTTGATGTGATTTTGTTTGGTATTTTGTGTCTGTTTGAAAATTTTGAAATATTGATGATAATATTAAGTTGTGATGAAAATTTTATTCAATTATCGTACGTAATGGTACTTATATAAATGTGTTAAAATGCTGTCTGTCTCTCTCTGTCACAACACCTCCACGTGTACGTAATTATCGGTAGATCTAAGTCTTTTTGAAGTTGGGGCGTAGATTTACGTATTTTGCCAAATCTACATACTTTTACACCAAAAATACGTAATTGAATGCAAATAATAAGTAAAAGTGTACAATTTTACAAACAATCAATATTTTTCACGTATTGATATAAAATTGGTAGTATTTTACATTTAATTCACATTTAACATCTAATTTATCAACTTTTGTGACAATTCACGATTCAAATCGAATGAGAGATTCATTGCCTTCAGAAATCAATAATCAATATTAAAACAACAACTAAACAATAACAGAAACAGTCTGACTAGTGACATACTGATACTGAGACTAATAATTGGTAATGAGAGGGAAGACTTGTGTTGTTCTTCAATACGGATTTGGCGACGAATCAAACGGAATTTGTAAATGAATTCTCTTTGATTTGTCGCCATTAAATTAATTAGGATTCAGCGACAAATTGAAAATAATTCATCTACAAATTAAAATGTGTACCACATTAAATGTTCTAGTCCTTACAGACCCTGGAACGCGCTTTTTTTTAAACAGACTAGGTAAAAATTAAATTATAGGTTACTTATTTTTTAAGACAAAGAGAAAAAATAAAAAAATTTCAAGGGTAATTCCAAGCCCCATTTTGCTTTCTCACTCCATTGCTCCACCACATACATATTATAGGCTAATGCAAAAATAATTTGAAATAAAAAATTTTTTAACTAATTGCCCAGCTTTCCTCCCATTAGTTTCATCAATGTGGAAATTTCATTTTTCTCATGAATAAATCCAGTTTTGGTAAATTTCTTTCATTAGCTTTTGCAAATTTATTTTCCATTATAATTTTTGAAAAATCACGAATTAATAAAACAATAAACTTGTTACACTGAAATTTGTATTTTGAAGAGTGAATGTTTCGTTAGCAGCGTGATTTTTTGTTTTTTGTTTTGCATAAACATTAAAATGCTGAAAAAGTCATATGAATTTAAAAAATTGTAATCACCAACTGGTGAACATTTCAACATCAAAATTAAATTAGTAACCTTTATTTCAGTGATAAAAAAGCAATAATTGAAAATGTACAGAGATGGTGAAGAGGTAAATGAATCAAATATAGTTGAATGGATCTAGCTTTCGTAAGAATGGTCAGTGGTAATGTTTTGTTTCACATGGTTCGTTGCATTACCATTTTGTTTATTTCATTCCACAGGCTTTGTTGCATGACAGTTTTTAATTTACTACCTAGCACAAGGAAGTTTCACTTCAAAATTAAACAAAAACAACCAAATTAGGTAAGATTAAACCTGCAATAAAGAATAAACGAGCAAAGTAAAATTTATAAAATACCACAGGAGTAATGTGGCAGTTGATAGCATAAAACTAAACATCCATACTGCTATGTCACAACAATAGAGTGTGCATTGAGGTACCATTTTTTGTGCAGCGCAACTTTAACATTTTATAACCACAGAGTATTAAATATAGTAGAGGATGCATGCCCATCTAAATGCTGCTACAAAAAATGACGCTATTTTTGAAGTGCTGTCATTCTTTTGGTACCAAATTTAAATTTGATAAGAATTTTTTTTTTAAATAATTGAATTAAATGAATATTATCCAACTTGAAAGGAATTATCATAAAGTTATTCAACCATGAAATCAATCGCATTTATCAGTAAAATACAAATATTTTTTCATCATCCTTGTAGAAAATTCTTTAGAGGGCTTCTTTTAGTTTTTCTGAAATATGTGCAGAATACAGTTATGGTACAAACTGTAATTTACAGTTGACTAAAGGTGCTCAAACAAAGCTATCATATAATCATCTAACAAAGGTTTCACTTTTGGAACGTAATGTGGTGGTCTGAGATGGTGATAAAAATCCTATACAACAGAGGTATGTTCTTTTTAAATAAAATTATATCATTTTGAATGAAGATAAGGTTGATATGAAAAATCAGAATGCCGTAATTAGGGTACCTGAAGTGTATCACCAAATTGATTAAAATTAAGAGAAAATATAATGTGGACTGTGTATTAAAAGAATTTGAAATCATTTTCCAAAATGATTATAAACGCAAGCCAAGTTATAAGCACAGAGTATTAAATATAACAAGGGACAGTTGTGAGATGAAAAACAAAACTACATTTGAGATGAAGTATTCCCACTCCTAAGGATTGGTACAATTTTTTTCTCGTTTTAATCTACAAAATTTGGTTTGATGTGGTTTCTAGACTAAAATTTCGTTGTATTTCTTGTATTATGAACGGCAATAGTCAAGTCCATGTTAAAGTATTGGAAATTTGGGATATCAACAACCACTACCTATCATTTGTTAATTTTACATGTATGCATTTGAATAGTTGAATCGAATTTCAGTGATATTTCAAAAACTAAACGTACAATTGATCTAAAATTTGGTTGAGATATTAAGACATTTTGGTCTAAGATCCTGTGAAAATTTAGCAGCAATCGTACGTTTGTTTCTACAGATATTGCTGAAATTCCCTAACTAGATTGAATTCATATCATCTGAACAATTATACACAATCCCAACCAAATTTCAGCGATAACTTGAAAACCAATTGTACAATTTTAGCCAAATTTTCACAGATTCTGCACCTAACATAACTTGCTGTGTTCACAAAATTTCAAACGGTTGTCTTGCAGTTGCTCTCAATAACATTAATTATACGGAAGGAATGAAACTTTTTCATAGCATATGAATATGTGATAATAAATTATTTAATGATTATTACGCTTATAAAATCAAAATAAATTACATGCAAGAATCAAGGGTGTAGCTAGCGTGGGACAGGGGCAAGTGCCCCTCCTGAATTTTCAAAAAATAAAAAGGCCATTTAAAAAAGAAAATGTAAATGTGTTTTTATCCTAATATTGGTGGTATATGTAAAAAAGAAGAAACAATGAGAAAAATTTAGGCTATCCAGTGTAATTATTAAGTGGGTTTTCAAAGAAAATATACTTATTTTTGGTTAAGCAAGCTAAAATTTTTATTTAATAAAAGCTCTCATTCCCACGTGATTGAATTTTGGGAGAGGAAAAATTAAAAATGGAAATTAATTTTCAAACTATTTATAGGATAATTACGATGTGGGCCAAGGCGTCATGTATCCCCCAGAGTCATTTGGAACTCCCTCACCTACTCAAAAAACACAACTGTCTATACACGAATGTTCTAGAACTCAGAAAATACCAAAAACTTATTTTTGTGAGAGCAGCGAGTGAAATAATTGTTTTGTCACCCTATAAAATCCCTTCTAGAGGTAAATCCTGAGTACAGTCCTGTTGCAGTTGAAGGTGGCATATTGACTAGTCCCCATATGTAGAAAATGCCTGGTTATATCACTACCTGTCGACCCCCTTCACTGGACTCTACTTTGATAAAACTTGCTTTGCCCCTTGGAAAATTTTCTAGCTACATCTTTAGCAAGAATAGCAATTCACAATAAAGTACAAAAATCTAAAAATAATTTGTAAAATGTTTTGATAACACTTGATAATTGATTCAAATTCTTCAACGTATGGCTACAACTGTAATCTGTAAACTTAATATTACCTTCCGAGCGTCTGTAATTCATAATGCAGATTCTAAAAACTGCAAAATACAAAAAAAGCATTCAAATATATTGTAGCAAGACCTCAAACCTATTTCTACACTTTTTGCTACAGATTTTACAGATGACTGTAAAAACTACAAGCTCTCAAACGAAGCTATTATTTCATTTATAAACCCTCTTTATTTGACTGGGACATACATGTATTTTCCCTTGAAAATTCTTGGCGCCACATATCTTAAGAAAGGTGTAACTTAGAAGTTCGTTTAAATGGTGTATGACGCAAAAAATATGTGAAAAATTGAAATTGGTGTTAAAAAAATTAATGTCAATTTGAACTTGGCGCATCAAAAAACGTTATAAATATAATAAATAAGTATACATTAAAAACAAATTTTCTAAAGATAAGCTTCTATTTATTTATTTTTTTGGCTTTAGCTTCCTGCGAAATAAATATTATTTCGTTGTTGTTGGTTGCTGCAGTAAATCGTAGTAGTGAGTAGAATGAAAGCTTATAATGATGTGTGACACAATAAAATTGGGAAAGTAAAAATTGGCTCTTTTTTGAGTGAGTCCTTGATGGTCAGGCTCGATCTAAACAAAAATTATATGTAAAGTATATGAAACCACAGAATATGAAAAGCCAAAATTAGTCCAATTTTGAGCTCCTTGATTTCAAAAAAATTGGTGGAATGAAAAGATGAATGTCAATTTGAACTCGGAGCATCAATATACATTACAAACGATATTTATTAGATACACAATGAAATGTGAGAAGCTAAAATTGACCCCTTTTTCGAACCTTTGAGGGTGGAAAAATGAGCTGAATGAAAAAATTAATGTCAAATTCAAACTCATTGCTTGGAAAAACCTAACATGCTATATAATTATACACGCGTCATATTATGTTGTTCAATTTCAATGTACGTTCAAGGTTGTTATCCGCAGCTTCACCCCCATAATAGGGCCTGTTTCTCGGTGTTCTTATTTTCTTTTTATTTTGATCCTCCTTTCATATAGTCTTAAATACCCAAAAATTAGCTCAATCCAAACTAAATTGGCCTGGAAGTTGTAATTCGCAGCCTGAAAAATATATCCTGCAATATATTTCGTGATTATCTATTTGTAAATAATCTGAATCACCTGTTTTGTGGTTCTAAAGAGGCCAACATTTATTAGGACCTGTAATTTCAATTCACCACCCAAAAGAATCATATATCCTTCCGTACCTGGCTGTGTAATACAGTACATGAAAGTATTTTCTTAACCTTCTGTTTGTGGTTAGGGGAGGGGATTAACAATTAATTCAATCCAAAATTGGATCCAAAATTTGAATTAAGCATCCCAAAAAACATCCATATTGTGTGAAAAAATTTCTTCAACCCTTTTTTTTTCTTTTAAAGAGTTGAACAAAAAAACGCCTGCTCCGTATCTTTTTGCCAAACAAAGTTCCAAACATTTAATAATAATCACAGTTTCACATCACTATAAGACGCAGTTTTACCAACTTTAAACTGTAAGATAAACTAGGTTTAACTGATAAGATGCATGGTAAAATAAAGTTAAACCCTACTCATCAAAGGTTTAACTATTTTGTATAACCAGCACTTATAAACATACCGGGGACCGAAAGGCCCAGGGAAAAAAATTAAAGGTCCCTCTAAAAATTGAAAATTACATCTTTGTGTGGGTGTTGAACGAAGAATTTATTTCAGGAAGGGGTTTTATCATGTTAGGAAAATCTATTTTGTGGGCAGAATAAGCGAAAATTTTTTTATACATATAATACACGATGTGAAAGGCAATGTTCACTCCGATATTTTTCTAGCGAAAAATAGCTCATATCATCGATGAATATAATCTCGATATAAAGTGAACGCAAGCATTTTTTTACATAGAAGTGTATTCAGTTTACATCGAGGTAGAGGTTATATTTTCTAAATGAAATGTTATATCTGCTACAAGAAGGAAGTTCATGTAACGTATATTTTCGTCTATTTTTAGAAATGACGAACATATTCGTCCACACATTTTCAAATACCAAAAACGTAGATATTTGTCAACAATAATCATCCTATAACTCTTTATAAACAACCACTAAATTACCCGTATTTGATTTTATGAATATAGATATACTTTCTGTATATTCATGACCTAATTGTGCCTGTCCCTCAAGTACTCGACGAGTCAGCACAACCCTACAATAACAACACCCTACCTCACTTTACCTATCCGACACGTACGTTTTCATACCCTGAACGAGTATGTGATGTACGAATTATTATTTTATTAAATGTGTAAACTCACTCATGTGTTTTAAATATTATTGAGTCTCTAACAAATGTTAAGGTCCATGATAGTCTGTGGATGATAAACTTGAATTTATTTTAGAAGTATTACTGCTTTAAAAGTAAGTGATATTTCGTGTATGGTGTAATACTGAAAGTGGTTCTAATTAGGTACATTACCACCTCTTTTGGCCGTTACAGTTCATATTTTATTTTGTTTTTTATAATTTCTAAGAAAGACTCATCATTATGATAGAATTTTAACGTTTTGTTGCTTTCTGATCATTAATTATATGAAATATCTTCCTCAACAAGATTCAAAAGTGAGTTTATAAGACTCGGGAAATTGCTCACTCGCTGCGCTCATTTCGGAAATTCCCTCACATGTAATCACTCACTTTTGAACCTTGGTGTGTAATATACCATTTAAAGGGCTTTTCAATGCCTAGATTTTCCACAAAAATCTACTTTTCTTTTTTTTTCTTTTTCTTTTTTTTCGAGAATGCCGAGCCTCTAAAAATCCTGTGAAGGGAAATCCTGCCCTCCACGGCTCTCTTCAGGCCTGCGTTGTTCGCCTCTGAAGTAAACCACAGACATTGCTCAAAAAAACTGCTGCGTGAATTACTTTTTTTCTTCGTCCGTTAAACTTCCTCATTGCGTGTGTTGCAGATTGTGGTTTTCTATTGCTTTTCTTACTTTGAACAGAGCAGGTATCTACATTATATAAGTGTAGAATACGTGTCCGAATTGATCGCTCAAAATGTGACCAAGGCTACCGAAAAAAGTAACTCGATGATTGAGTTATATTCGCAGAAGCAGAAATAGCTTCTGATTCTAAAGTGTAAAAATTATTCTCAAAACATTATTTTGCCTCCCACATATTTTACGGTGACTTATTTTGGCGAGAAATCGAAGTTTACAGCTGCACGACTCGGGATTTGGGCGGTTACCGGTGAGAGATAACAGGAATGTGGCACCATACAATGTTTGGTTAACCTTGCAAGGGTGCACCAAATATCCGATACAAAGGAAATATTACGAATTTTCCTGATTCTCTAATCATAGGAAACATGGGCGTAGGCAGGATTTTAGTTAGAGGGTGCGTGCGTGCTCATTTGAATATTGCCCAGAACACTTGCTGCCGAAAACAAAAGTGGACAGGGTTGATTTTGAATTTTTCTTTGAAAACTATTTTTATTTTATTTTTTGAAATTTCGGGAGGCTGTGGCCCTCCCTGCCCCCTGGCTACGCCCATGATAGGGAACTAAAGCAGTTTACGCTTGAAAGAAAAAAGTACAAATACTAGATACTTATCAAAGACACCTGTGCGTGATAATCGGCGCGTAAGTGTGCAACGATCGTAAGATGTCAGTAACCAGTATAGGCAGCTTAGTGGCCGGTGTGTAGATAGCTAACTGTAACTATACTCAGTCTGCGATGCCATCGGCTGAAATTTTAATCACCCATTCCCGAATCGCCTTTACACGCTGAAGGTGTAGGTAGAGTTCACGGCGTACGTAATTATGTGCGTGGGAAATGGGCGCGCCTGCGTACCGCTGACATCCATCCCTGATCCCACCGACCAACGAGTGTGTGTGGCGCTGCATGCGCCGGTATACACGTATATGTGCAGTCTACGAGGCCAGGGGCTCCCACTTTTCGCAACGAATGTACGGGGCTTGAATTGAGCCTCGATTGGACCGCCTCCCCCTCGCTCGCAGTGAACGACAAATTGTAGTTTGCCAAAAAGTGTCGGCATCGAGTAATTAATGTAGAACGCGGAAGGTACGAAATGCGTGCCTAAGTGCCGTTATAAACGGTTCCGTTGAATATACTTTTCTTGCATCGAAAAATCACAAAGCATTTCTATATGGTAAGTAATTATTGTGGCAATTGGGTAAGTCTGCAATCGGGTAAACGGGGGTATTTCGTCAGGTGGGTACCACCTAAGTCACGTTTCACGTTGAAGTACAAAATTCGGTAATCATCTGGCACAAAGTAACCCGTAGCGCGACAAAAGTAGATAATATTTTGGTGCGTACAACGAAAGATTTGGCTGTAGGTACGTATAGGTAGGTACTTGGTGGGTAGCTACATTCTGGGCACCTACAATACGTAGGTATACGATTTCACGGTACCAGCTACCTATAATTTGTCGCATAGAAATCCGGCGCAATTGTTGTAAAAGAGTGTAAATAACACCGGTAGGTAGGTAGGTAGGTAGGTAGGTGCGCACCCAGAGGTGGATAAGCGTACGCGCGTATGGCTCATCTAAACGTTTGAAAAACTGATTTGCATATTATAACCTTGCTTTCTCGTGTGGTGGCGCACTTTCAGTCGACAGTCGCACCAAGTCGAATCGTTCGACGACGAGAGAGACGCGGAGAGCCTGTAGCCGGGCACCCCACTCCGAACCTGCGGCCTGCCTCCTTCATCTCCCACAAGAGACGGTGATGCTCGTACCTATCTGCGTTACTATTTCGCTGGTACTTTCGCCAGTAAAAAAAACCCGCTTTTATCGAACGGTAGTCGTCGAGTGTTGTTGCATAATGATTACGCAGGTGAGTCCACGACGTAATACGCTTACCTATTTTTTTATTTTATGTACATACCTGTAGCGTGTAAGTTACCGTACGTACCGTCGTCGGACCCAAGTAGAACGATCAGCGATCCGCGATCCGCGATCCGCGATCCGCGATCCGCGATCCGCGATCCGGTCAAACTAAATTTCATAAGTATTTTCGACGTACGTGCGGTTACCTGGGCGCGCTGTTCTACACGTAGGCAGGTACGCACCTATACGCAGCCATCGCGCACTTTTGCGACCAAATGCTGCGGGTACTCGACCGGGTACCCGTATTTATTTGATGTACGCACCCGCAGCCGCAGCCGCAGCCGAGGCGCTGCGCCAGCGAGTAGGTGTGCGCGTGATGCGCGTGATCAGGCTGATAGGAGATGAGCCGCCATCTTGTGTTTCGTTTGTTTTTTTCACGAATTTCGCGCTCCTCATAGGCGCTACGTACGGTATAACGTAACACAAAATGGCGGTTCATCTCCGGCAGTAAAGCGCCTCACCGAAGGCATCTAGGTACCGTCCACCTGTAAAGTGTCTAATTACACTTTGGCTTGCGCAGATCGTACTGTTGGCGGCGGCGGCGGCGCTGGGCACGGCCGGTGTGGGCGCGCAGCAATACGACCAAGAGACAACGACGACGGCGCATCCGCATCCTTACAGTTTTTCGTTCACTGCGGGCCGTTATCCGGGCCAAGTGGATCGTACGCGCGTCGAGTACGGAGACGACAATGGAATCATAAGAGGTAACGCATCCTTTACAACTCTGGAGGAGACACCAGTATTCTCGCACCACTGACACCACCACCTCACCTCTTTGTCGAAGCCTAACTCTGCACAATTCGAATGCCAATTCCAATTCCAATTTAAATTCAAAATAAGAAAGACACGACGTCGTACGAGTTGGCGGATCGGGCCCAAAAGCAATGGGGTACAGATTCACCCGGTTCAACGAAGGCTGCGTCCGAAATGGTTTCGCACCTTCGCACCGATATGTTTCAGCTTGACGCAGCTGTGAAATGCGATTGGCTGTGTGACGTTATATGTGTTTCTTGTTTGTAAACGTGTTATACGCACAGGAAGGCAGGCAGGCAGGTACTTGCCTATCCATCCACCTACCGTGTGCGAAGTAGCGTCCAACAAAATGTGATATCTGCACCGCCATTTGTCCTTCGTCCCGGTCAGATAGACGATTGGTTCGTTTTGGGTGTAGCCTTCTACTACGGCTGTAGGTGCTACTCGAGTCGCAAACCGATCGTTTTTGCGTAGAAAACGCGTGGCGGTATTTGGCTGGGTGTGGGTGACCAACACTCCAACTGCAGCCTTCAGCCTCGGTGGCTGTCACCATCGTAGATGTACCCATCCATTAGCGGGTAGCCTATGTCCTCGGGAAACGCATTCGAATCGGAAAAGCTTTCGAGCGAACCAACGCAGACTATTAGCCGATATCAGGCCCTGAGAGGTGGCCGCGAAGGGATCAGAGTAGGTATTCGACCCTCTGAGCGAGTGGGCAAATAAAGTGTCGCCTCCTATTCGTTTACGCAGACTGCCATTTGGTGCTGCGGTCTGTCTTCCAATTCGTCATCTTACACGCGAAACTTTGTCAACCGTTGATCGGTTTCGGTACAGTCGTTCGATGGGTAGGTAAGTACAGCGACTGAGAAACGCGCCAACCAGAGCCAGACTGAGATCACCGAATGGGCCGAATAGTGCGAAGAAAGCGTCGCTCTGGTGGTCACTTTGGGGGCGGATCCACCGCGAATAGGCACCCGCCTCGCTGAATGCGAATATACAGCGCCTATTTCGATGTTTCGACGACTACTTACTGTATGTGTACGTATCTCGCGTGCCTTACCGTCGCAACCATACGGTAGCCAGGCTACACAGTTCCTATATACCTACCATATTCATACAACACGTGTATAGGTATGGCAGCTGTATGAGGGGATGAAGTATCAATGTAACTGTACACGGGGACGTGCTCGCCGTTCCGGGGGCCAACCAAATTCCAATATTTGAGGTCCCGCGGCTCCACGAGGCCCTATCACTTAGCACCGTAATCTTTTTCCACCGTTTATATGACACTACTCTACGAAAATGAAAGTTTCACACAGCATTTGGAATGGAAATAACAGAACCAAATTTATTAGAATAGTAAAATAAAATTTATAGTTTTAAAATTACATGTTTCAATTGATCAACTACTAAATTGAAATTCGAAAGTAGAACTGGTAACAGCCACTTCTATTGGGAAGGAAATTGTCGAGCGATAGTGCCAATGTTATGTGCAGTGCACGATTCATTTCAAAAGGGCTTACAAATTGAGAAAACAAATTTGCGAGCGGAGAGAGCAAAAAATTTTTAAGCTGATTCTGTGTTCTGGAACATGTGTTCTAGTGTTTAACCAGGCCCTTGGAGGGTTTACCATTCAAACAACTACCCCTTTGGACACAGCCATCGAGAATTATGTTTTTTCGACCTGGACTGAAATGATACGTAGCCTACAAAAACGCTGTTTTCTATGGAGAAATTTTTTTAGAAAAAATGACTGTCACGACAGAGAACGAAGTAAAAATGAATGCAAACTCTGACTGATTCTTTAAATTGAACGTATCATTTCCAAGTTTGGACGAAGAAAGAAGAAAAATCCTTTATTTTTAAAATTTCATCAGAGCAGCTAGGATAAAGCCTTTTCATCGTACCTATACGTGTATGGATGCCCAGGGCAACTATATCTCACCTACATTAATCGATTTCACCGCGATTATATAACATTAAAATGGACACAGACCTTCTGCTCGAGAGCAGCAAGTCTTTTTTTGTGTTTTCAGTCTGTTGTTCCTGCGAATCTAGAGCTACCGTATCTAAAGATTTCGCTGTGAATCCTGATAACTCCGGTGAATGCTGAAAACAGCTTTGAAAACAAATGCATAGACTTCCTGCGCACGTGCAGAAAGTCTACGAACACTTTAGGGTTTTATAATGTTAGCGCAAATTTTGGTGTTTACCTATACGTACGCATACACCTGCACGATCTCGTCCATAATATCAAGTTTTAGCCTCCTAATTAGAAAATAACGAAAATTATTAGGATTTTCAAAAACACGCCTTTTTTAGCCCCGGTATCTCAGCCTCCCTGAGAGTTATTAAAAACAATACGTTGAAACATTTTTGTCTTAAATTTTATGGACTTAATTTTCTCAAGTATCGAGGTATTTTTATGGTTTAATACGTAGCGAATGTCTAATCGCGATTATTATTGAACGATAGATACCGACGTGCCATATCTGCCTTCTACAAAATCGAATAAATACGTATAGGTAAATGTAAACTAAATTCCACTTTTTCAGTCGAGTGTTGAACTCCTAAAACAATCGCCGATTGACTTTTGAGTTTCAACAACCGTTTTAATCGAACAATCGATCAGTGGAAACTTCTCAATCTTTTCCAAGTTTTTCAACTTTTCTTTCTTTTATCCAACAAAATTAAGAAAACATAATTATTATGTTTTAAAAACTGGTCTTGTTGCCTTCCTTGAAATTTTTCGAATATTTTCGTGAAATTGTGAACAATTTGAGGAGAAATTCGACGATCACGTGAAGAACACGCTATACAAATTATTTACACCTTATTGGTATAAGTAGGCTACTTAAGTAGGTACATATTATTTCAGCCTAGCATATTCTTTGTAGGTAACCTACTTTTAACCAACAGTCAGTACTAATCTTGTTTGTTTTTTTGTTTTTTATTATTTATTTGTTTATTAATTTATTATCATTATTATTATTATCATTATTATTATTATTTTTTGTCTACGTAGGATTATATACGTACGTAGATCCGAGGCAAGAAATCCGAGCCGTAGAATACGTCGCAGACAAGAATGGTTTTCATCCGACGTTGAATATACCAGCAGCCATCGACACTCCGGCTGTAGCTGCTGCCAAGTCGAGACATTTTAAATTATTTAATCAAGTAAGTAGCGTATGTAGGTGCTAACTTTATTTCAATAGGCAACTTACCAAATTATTTTCTTACCAAAGTCAATATATTATGACAAAATAAGTTTAGTCGCGAAAATGCACGCACCGCTTGGCTGTCCATTTGATTTCCTTCGTGTTTCGCTGATAAAAATTAAATTAGTTTAAAAGACGTCCATTGGTTGCGAAGGGTTTTTTTTTTTTTTTTGTTCTAAAGTATCAGAGTCATTTGTGCTTTGAAAAAAGGCTTTGAATAGCTTCGATTGGAAATGATCGCACACAAGCTGAAAATAAGTACGTAGTTAGTTAACATACGTACCCAAGTACCTACCTACCTACTTTAATTCCAACATTCTCACACGCAGGGACTCAGAAATTGGGAAAATGGTCAACACGTGTACACCCCAATCCAATCCAACATTTGTGACAAGAAAATGAAAGAAAATTTCTCCCCTTTCAATAGTGTCAATACTCGAGAAGTAAAGATACGATAATCGTATATCTTATATATACAAAAGCCACTTCGATAATGCTGTCACATGATCAGTTTTACAGATATATTTGGCTATATGTAAATTTTAGTCCAACTATAAATCAGTTTTGATGACAAGCGTCTAGGGACACCGTAGGGTAAATTTTTTTCTGGTAGTTTTAGAATTGGTCGGAATACTTCGTTCGACTTGGGATTTTTGTTTGTTTTGTTTGTTAGTTTATTGATAATAATGGTAGTTGGAAAATGGGTTACCTAATTGTTTAATTTTTGATGTTTTTAAATATGAATTCCAAATCGCAATTCATCTGCAATTTATGTCAAACTTTTTTTGGTAAAAAACATCATGTACTCAGGCACATTGAAAACATTCATTTCATTAATAGGCCTACCAGTGTAAAAAAATTCAAAAACATCGAAGTAAAATCAAATGTTTTCTATGCTGTTTTTCCTGCAATACTTCCTGTGCATACGATCGTCATTTAGAAAATAAGTAATGTTCTTTTCTGTTTCGTTTTCTTTGCATTCATGTTAAATTGAATAAATAAAGTTGACTCCGATTTTTTTTTTTTTAATATTTTCAAAGGATAAATGAAGTTTTCTGGTGGTTTATTCGAACATGTTCTCATGAATACTACACTTCGTTCTTCTTTACAATGTCATTCGGTGTTTTTTATTCACAACTTGAAAATTTTTCAGATTCTTGCTTTATAAAAATATATTAAAAAAAAATACAGCCTCTACAAATAAATAGTTTTTTTTACAAAAATTATAAATAATTTCAAATTTCAATAAAAACACAAAATAACTTTGAAAACTAAGTTAAACGGAATGTTCCGAACGATTCCGAAACCACCCGAAAAAATTTACCCTACGGTGTCCCTAGACGCTTGTGTTTTGATGCGTAAACGTCTTAGTTTTCAGTGTTGTACTCTAGAAGGGGCTAAAATGAGAATTACGATTGTAATTCGTACATCTCACAATATTGTATATGTTGGGAGTGTAGATGCGTAGTTGTGTGTGTGTGTGTGTGTGCAAGGCGCACATTCACAACCACACTGTTATGTCTACACATCAATCCTTTACGAGTCCCCATTGGAACTTACGCCTTTTTTTCTTTATTCATACAGAGTGGCCAATACTCAGGCATTTGCCTGAGATCTTGATTTTCCAGCAATCTTCAGAATTTCAGGCATTTTGAAAAAAATCTCAGGCACTTACAAAAAAAAAAGCCCAAGACTAATCAAAAAAACCAAAAATAATGGTAAACAAGATTTTAAAAAATTTAAAAATTGTTGTTCTAAAATAAAAAAAATAAAAATGTGAAAAATTTTTTTCATTCGCACCGCTTGCAAATTTATCTATCTAAAGCATTTTTGCAACAAACAGTTGGCCACCCTGATTCACATATCTTATCAATCCAATAATTCGGATACATTTATAACAAGCATCTGTGATCAGACAAAGATGGTTTCAGAAAAAGTATACAATATGCTTCAGGATAGGAGAGTAATAAGACTTCACCCTTTTCTTGGCCCTTTTTGTTTTGTATGTAGTATACAATTTGGCTAATCCACTCTAAAAGATACAACATGAAAATAAAATAAAAAAAATTAATGAAAAAACAAAATTACAAAAAAAATTTTTTATTTTGACAAAGATTGGAACACAGGTTGCCAAAGTGATAGTCCATGCCTCATGGCAAGGAGATATTGAGAAGCTTGTAAAATAACCTCTTTAAATATCACTACATAGAGCACCACTGTGAAAACACCCGTGATAACCTACGAGCACGCAAATAAAAATATACTCTTTGTCTGAATTTCTGCTTAGCAGCTTTGGGTACTTTCTAGTATAAGTATAAAAGCCACCTCGGCGTAAGGCTATCAAATTACCAGTTTTACAGATATAAGTATTCGGTTATGTCTATATTTGAATCTAACTCGAAATCTTTTTTTTTTGTTTTTCAACATATCATATCAAGGCACCTGGTGAATTGATAATTTCGACACGCATATGTAGGTTTGTGCAGGTCTGTGCAGGTCTGTGTGAATTATCGCTGCGTAGCGTAGCAGCATTGGGTACTCTCTAGTATTGTATAACGTCGTAAATAAAAAAAATCAAAAAAATCTTACGTTAAATATTTTAATCTTTAAAGATGCTTCTTCTGATTATTTGGTTATTTAGATTAATGCGAGGTTTTTCATTTTCGTGTTGGGTAAGCATTGTTTCTTTTTTTTTTTTGGGGGGGGGGGGCTTGACGACGCGGCCTTCAACCCTTCGTCAGTCTATTAATCATTCAGTGGTTTGTTTTCGCAACTTTTCTCTCTGCTTCACTTTCCTATGGTTTCAGCCTAAGAAGAGACGTTGCATCATAATCTCAAAATTTCAAACGGAGATTAATTTTCCTCAAAAAGGTTGATAATGCGGTGATTATTCGGTGGTTTGTTTTAGAATTTGAAGAACGGAAAATATATTGGTGGGAACGGGGAGGTGTATTTGACTTTCTTTGATAAAAATATATTATACAGGTGTCGTATGTAGTATATTCTCTCATTCATCAATGTGGGGCACTCGAGTGTAACGTGCGATTATTGCGTCTTGATTCAGCTGAGTTCTCCCGCTGTGTAAAGAACAGTTTGGCGCCTAGGATATCAAATATTCAAATTCGATTGAAGCGTTTTCGGAAGCAGTTCCCTATGGCCAAGAAGGGCGTCTACATATCTATCCATTTCTGATATTTGACGACGAAAGAGATTTGGATTAACATAAATCAAGGTCTTTGAGGCAAAGAAGGCTAGATTTTATGGTAAAATAAAGGGGGTGCAGAAATAGTGAATGAAAAATCCACCATATACCCGAAAATTTCAAATTTCTGGTGTGCCTACTTATTTCTTTAATACGATGTGGAAATCGGAAAATAATTAGGTAAGTATTTTATTACAATCTAAATTTGCACCACTCACACCCGTTCAAAAATGGGTAATGAATGTAAAAAAGTAATGATAGTGTCGGTGACTTTGTGGTTTCTACTTTGTTTCGAGTTGAGTGCCGATTAGTTGACTCATTTTACAATTGACCGTAGTTAACAGTCCTATATATAGGGCTTTTTAAGGGATATTCTGTCAGGAAAAAAATGAAACAAACGGTAGATATCTATCTAGTTCTTTTATGTGTTTATTTATGGTCTGCAAAGACATTTTTTGGTGCTTTCTTCCCATTATTGGACATTCCATGTATGTACCGGCATGAAAAATATTATGTAGATATAGCTGTGGACTACGTAATTACATACCTACTGATAAAAAATCTCAGCGTGCTAATTTCTTTGGAAATAATTATTTACGTCCGTATTAATTTTCAGTTTTCCGATAGGAAAAATTATACAGATTTTCCCTCCTTACTGCCCTGCATCACAGCCCCTAAGAAGAAAGCTGTTTTGTTTCAAATTTTATGAACATTATTTTTATAGGTAGGTACTGAAGTACCAACCTATTTTTGTTGTGAACCGCTTAGTCGTCGAGGAAAATCGAAAAAACTAAAAGTATTCGTATCTTCGAGCTCGTTTCCTCCCCGCATGGAAGCACAGGGTATGGGTTGAGAATTTTAATTACCCCTCTCTTGTTTCGTCGTCTACTGTTAGGTGAGATGGGTATTACTTACTCTCTCCCCTCTCCATTTGGGTTTCTTTCCATAAGGTTTCATTTGGGTCTACAAAAATTAAATGAAAAAATGAAAATTCTCTGGAAAGAGAAAAATAATCCTTTAAGTATTCTCCAGCAAGATCTAGGTCTAGGGACTGGAATTATTGAAGTTGACGATCTTTTCCTTCACCATGTAGGCTTTATACATCGACAAGCTATTACCTACAGCATCACTTGCGTAATTTTAACCCATTTTTTGTGGACCCGAATGAAACCAGATGAAAAAAAAAATGAAACAAAGTGAGACAGAGAAAATCATATCCACTTCACCAACTAGTAGTCATCAGACAAGGTTTTTTTTCAGTTTTCTTTTCTGCACATTTTTGTTCAATTTAAGAAATGCTTTATCCATTTTTTGTTTTCACAGATGGTAAAAAATGGTAACTTTGCTCCCAGAAGTACTACATACACCTCCTTGACAGCAATAAACCTTCTTTAGAATAACACAATTTTTTCTGGAAAATCTCATGCAAATCCATCCAGTAGTTCTGGAATGATAGTGTTTCAAACAGTTTTCAGCCCGTTGTATTTTATACTTTATATATAGATATAGAGATTGAAATCCATCGAACTATAAGACAAAAATTTTTATTTAGCGCCGACTTCAATAATTCCAGTCCCTGGACCTAGATCTTGCCGGAGAAATTTTAAAAGAATTATTTTTTCCTGTTTAGCGCATTTTTTTTTTTTTTTTGTAGTCAGTTCTATTTTTTTTAAAATAATTATTAATTTATCATAAGTAATGTTTTTCTTCATTTTAATTAAATTCCAGTAGACCTTACTAAAGAAATTTTAAAAGAATTATTTTTCTCTTTTAGAGAGAATTTATTTTTTTTAAGTTAGTAAAATGTTATTATTTTTCTTCATTTATTAAATTCCAGTAGACCTTACTAAAGAAATTTTAAAAGAATTATTTTTCTCTTTTAGAGAATTTTTTTTTTGAAGTTAGTAAAAATGTTTTATTGAAAAATTTTTTTCAATTACCTATTTTTTGTTTCTGGCATTAGTGGCAAAATTATTTTAAAACTGGATAACAGTTTTTTATTTAAAGATAACTCAAAAACTGTTTCATGCTTTTAAGAAAAAATTGAATGGACCACCGTGGGATGACTGTCAATAATTTAAAAAAAAGTTCATCAAAATCAGTGCCAAGTTTGAGAAGGTATGCTGGAATAAACATGAAAAAAAACAAAACATACATACCTCCGGATTGAACTGACAACCTCTCCATTTTTTTGAAGTCTGTTAAAAAAGAAGTTGAGATAATCTTTCCACAAATGATCGTGTGATACCTCGAACGATACGTTTTTTGGAAAGCTGAATTGCAATTTTTTGCCTAATTTTGAATTAAATCAATTCTTGGACCCTTTCGGAACACAAGAAAGGAAGAGGGAAAGGTAATTTTTCTGTACGTTATGGAGTGATACGTATATCTCAGAGTATATTTTTGGATTGGATCCAATTTCTAAATGAAACAACAGTTGAGAAAGGTTGTTAAAATCGGGGAAGAAGGCAAAAACAGATAAACAGACATTACGCGAATGAAGCTGCGGGTAACATCTCGTTCAGACATGCAAACTTTTTTATTTATTAACCTCATTTCAAACCCTTTGACTGGACTATTAGGGCACTGGGAAAGATTAAATAACTTTAACTACTATAGTAAATCACTGAGAAATATTAATTCATTTTTATGCCAAAAACGGTATGTGGTGGCGCAATTTTGGAAAAATGACTATTTTGATAACTTGTGTTTCATCTATGTTCTGTGCATTAAAATATCAAAAATAATAGTTTAAAAAAATTAAAAAACACGACGACTACCTGGAAAGAGACGAATAAGAAAACTAAAATGACCAAAACAAAGGGTGCAAATAAAACAATAATATGTTTGTACAGTCAACATAACCCAATAAGACTTTCAGCTTGTAAGCATAACACGTAGTACACCCTGCGCCAGAGTCTTATATTCTTTTATTATAAGCTTTTATTCTATTCACTGCTGCGATTTTAAAATATACCGATATACTGCAGCCAACCATCCGCAACAAAATAATGTTTATTTCGCATGAAGCTATAGTATAAAGGCAAAAAAAATAAAATAAAAGATTATCTTTTAAAAATTCGTTTTTAATTAAAATTTCTATCGCAGTCAGGGGCTTTACTTGGAAATTTGTTATCTTGTATTACGCCTTGTGCAAAGGGAAAATGCTGCTGCTCTTTATGTCCTCCACGTTGGCAGATGCACTTCATGGAATGCGCGCTTGGCTGTATGACAGTTGGTGTTTGGCAACCTAATTATATCGTTTACAGGATAACTAGTCTGAAGGTAAAGTCCCCAACTGCGATGGAAATCTTGCCCAGGGTGTGCTGTTTTATGCTTGCAAAGATGAAAGTTTTGTGTTATATGGACAAAACACAACAACATATTGTTTTTTCTCAATTCGTGCACCAAAAAAAAGTAGACCTATTATCAATAAGTCGATTTTGGTTAGCAAAATGCGAGATTTTCAAATCAATTCGAAGCATTTCCATTTTCAGTCTTGCATCGTTTTAAGCAAGTAGTCTCAAAACCAGCCTATTTTTTTCATTTTATTTCTCAGGATGACGTCAGATTAGTTTTTCAAGGGCCAGGTTCTACGTTTTGAGGGATTTTGTAATTTATTTATTCATTTTTTGGATTGAAGTTTTTTCATTTCATTCATTAATTTCCTTTACTTAGTTACTTGTTTACTTAGTTGGGTGATCTGTTTTTCATTAATTTCATCCGTCTTATTTCTTTTTGGGTTATAGGCCATCTCGGCCAAACCTTTTGTTCTTTGTTTCTTCCATCATAGTATTTTATTGTTATTGTTGACAATTCGTTGCGGTTCAAATTCTTTGAAGTCAAATCGGGTTGTATATATTTATCTATCTTCGTTTCAATTATTATTTAGCTTACGTCAGTTGCGTAGAGGTAATGATTTAAATGAGCCATTAAAAAAAAAGTTGGTTCAGCCATTTGGCTGCAACGATGGCTTAAAGAAACACACGTATGCACGAATCCTAAACATATTACACTCCTTTTTTAGCAATGGCGTATAAAAGATTTCCTCTTTCAAAATTAACGAGTATAAAAATTTTAAGGCTATAGTTCGCCCGAGGTATACATAATATAACATTGGGGCAGTAAAAATTGGTGTCATTCAGAAAACTGGTTTTTGAAGGCACCACCTGAGGTAATTCAAAGAATAGTATGTTAGTATAGTTGGCTGCCAACTTTTATTTTCCATCCTGTTTTCTTTTCTCCTTTTTGTTATCTGTCAAGGGTGATTGTATGAGCAATGTTTTTTTTTTTTTTTTTTTTTTTTTTTTTTAGCGATTTCTGTAGTTATTATATTATTTATGTTATTTGAAATGATGTAAAGATTCAAATGAGCCATTAAAAATCAAAATTTGTTCAACCGTTTTGCCTCGATACAATGGCTTAAACACACGTGTCTACATGAAACCTAAACACATTGTATGGTACACTAATTTTTTTATAGCAGTCGTGTAAAAATCCCGAACTTTGAATCAAGTTTTAGGTACTTGAATATTCATGGAATAGCCCTATTGGTGTAGTTGAGTGTAAGTTACTGTAATCCTATCAAACAGAGCTATTAATTATCTGCAAGTTTATATGTGTTAGCTGCTGACAAAATATTTAACAGCATTATTTCTTGAAATGAAAAATTAATTATGTTGATAAGGTATGGTAAATAATCGTATAAATTAAAATAAAACCAAAGAAAATAAGAATATGTGGTTAATTTTGGTAAAAATAAAAGTTGATGCAAATTAGAAAAAAAAAACTAGCGCAGCGATGCTTCCCAGTTTGCTCGATATTTATATCAATAGTTATTGATATATCGATATTTCATTGTAAGTTTCAGGTTTGAGAAATTACAAAAAAAACTAGACTATTATCCATATCTTTAATAAAAATATCGATCTATCGATGTTTTATCGCTAAAAACCACTTTTCCAGAGATTTTTTGTCTTCAGTATTTTTGAGAATTAATGAACTAATGAGCACCAAACTTCTTTTAGACCTTACCCCGTACAATAACTATCTTTCACAAAAATTTCAGCCCTATCCGTTTGGTAGTTTTCTCAAAACCACGAACACCAAATTTTTTTCAGAAATTATTTTTCTCCAGTTTTCTCGGAAACTACTGAATTTATAGGCACCAGACTTTTAAGAAACTTGCACTAACATAAGAAGAGTCTATCTTGAAAATTTCACCTCGATCCGTTTTGTCATTTTCTTAGAATTCTGGAAAATCGACTTTTTCAGGTATTTTTGTTTTATAGTTTTTTCGGAAACTAATTAATCAATAGGTAAAAAACTTCTTTCAGACCTGCTCCAATACGAGAACTATTTCTCGTAAAAATTTTAGCCATATCAACCCGGTAGTTTTCTCAGAATTGTGAACATAAAATTTTGGGAGATACATAATTATATATTATATTATATATATATATACATAAAAAAATTATGTCAAAGTAAAAAAATGGTACCAATCGTTTTCTTTTCTCATGAAACGGATAATTTTAATCATTCTCGCTCCTAACCCTTCCATGAGGTCAATTTTAATACTCTATTTGCAAGCAAACTATGTAAAATTTTTTATTGAAAGTACTTCCAATCGATCCGCACCAAAATTGGTAGCATGTTACAATAAATTATAATGAATATTTATTTAAAATTTCGTTCATATGGTTCCAAAAATCCGCATTTTATGACCAATATAAAAACAAAAATAACGTTACCGCAAGTATTGTTCAGCCGATACGGACCAAAATCAATAGGTATGGTCTTTGGCTTAGTACAAATGTTTGTACTAAATTTAGTGATTATCGGACAAAAATTGCGACCTGTATTGTGGGAACAAGAAATCGACTTAATATTTATATTATATATAGGTACATGAATTTGAGTTAATAGTGCCAAAATTTTCCCGAGGTCATGGAGCGAAAAACATACCCACCCTTAACCCTGGGGGCTAATACGACACCGAGCGTAATAAGTAGATTTTATAAAGAAAACCTGCTTAAAACTTATTTTCCCCAATTGATAGGGGAGGCAAAGAGGGAAATGAATAAAATAGAATAGAGTTGAACGGGCTTAGCTTTCGTAAGGAGGGTCAGCGGTAACGTTTTTCTGTATTGGCTTTTTTAGTTAGTTTACTACCCAGCGTGGAAATTTCCCTTCAAAAGTCATTGTGCGATTTTGTTGACTTAGGTAAAGGTGAGAATCAGCGGAGGACCGGTAGGCAGGTACCTAGGTACCTATTTTGATTTTGACAAAAAATTCGACCACCCGAGAGAGACAATGGGAGTGGTAATAAATTATTGCGTCTACCCACAATTAGGTAATACCAAATACGCCATTTATACGGGCCTACTAAATACTGAATTTGCAATTTGTTGGACGCTGTTGGCAGATCGCTGAACATAATCAGATAAGTGTGCCGCAAGATACGCGATCCGTTGCTCGGGCCAAACAAAACCACGCACTTCTGTACGCCAAAATATCGGAAGAACACGCCAGAATAGCCGCCCAATTGGAGGCTGCCAGGCTGGAGGCCGAGCGCGCCCAATTCTATCAAAAACAAAACGAAGCCGTCTAGAATTTCAGATTCGTCGTCGCTCGTAATAGCATCTCGTAATTTTCCACTTCATGTGCCAATTTACTTATTTTCGTTTTTTTATTTTATTTTACCCCCTCGTTATTATTACGCTGTAAGTTATACGAAATTATAACGAAATTATACGCGTCAATTAATCGTTTAATGTACTACCGATAATGTGAGTGTAGGTACCCGCCGACGTTTACACCTACTTCACAGCCTGGGTACCTATTATGCCCATCGGTACCCTGTAGGTACTTGCGTAGGCTGTATAGTCCGTCCAGACATATACCTACCTAAACGACACCTACTTAGGTAGCGTATAGGCCACATATTACGGGTACCTTCGTTTGTAGCTTTCTACCTCCACGCAGTCGGTTAATTAATATCAAACCACCAGCACAGCGTGTACGGAAAATATGAAAATCTACCCTACCCCGTACCTTCAGCCGAACTCCGAGACATAAGCACGGTTCACGCTTGGCTAGTTTTCATTGCTACTGGTCAGCTACTTGGGGTACGGTTCTGTTCACAGTTGGGAGTCACTTGGTACGTTGTTTCAACCACTCGCGACCCGAGTTTCTAATGAGTCTCTCGTAGGGACAATCTGCCAAGTTGACATTGACTTTAAATGGCTAAAATGGCGTAGTGATTTTAATTGTTAACAGAATAGTAGGTACCTATCCCAAGTAGCTAGAAAACTAGTTAAGTGTGAATCAGGCTGTACGGCTAAAAAATCTCTAACAGCCGAACAAAAATACGTCGAAGATAGAATGTTCTAAATCAGGATATTAGTAACTGCGCATGTGTCGTAGTTTGATAAAATTTGTACTTATGCGGAGATGCTTATTTTCACATCAGAGACGGTGACTTGTTATCACAATGATAATCTCATGAAATATGCGCAGCTTTGGAGGCGCAGAATGTGTAACTCTCATAGCTTCGCTTTCATCTTTCACGTATTTTTGTATCTCAGTTTAGGTACGTACAGAGGGCATTGAATTGAATATCTGTTTAGTTGTACGTCTCTGGTCGTGCCTACCGAATGTTTTCGTTTGGCTTTTAAAGACGACTTTCATTCTTGGTTAAGTAGGTGTGGCACTATTAAGTACTACGTAGGTACCTACGTATTAGCACGGCAGGTAGGTACCTACCTGTAACCATCTTCAGTTTTTGTTCCGTCTTACGATGAAACATTGTAGGTATCTACGCTGTTGAACGCGTCCAGAGGGATTTGACTGCGACCGCAAGAAAACACTTTGTCAAGCATCTTATAGATTTCATTTATACGTATCGGTGTTGGTTGCCAGCAGCCTGCAGCGTATTCAAATTTTGAGGGCGATACCCACAGGCGTACGTACATCATTCCCGGGCATTCTTTTTATTATACTTTTTTTTTTTCCACAATCAACGGTTAGGTGTCCACCTATTTGAAGTTGACCTTAAGACGTAGATTTGACAGCGACCGGGCCGACAGAGTTTTCTTATTTCACGTCAAAATAAATATAATGACGCAGAAAATTTCATAAATTTTCACCATTTTTGATAAGCTGCTCTTATAGCAGACTTCGATATGCTGCATAATTCTCAAATACCAAGCCACACGTACCGATTAATGAATTCGGACCATCTTCTTTGTTAGTGGAGTTTGCCGCGCATGAACGGTTGGAAATTTTAGCTCGACTCGCGCGTCGTTTCCGATTTTTTTTAATGGCGCTTCTATAGCCTATATATCAGATGATTTTGAAACTGATAAATCTTGGCTGATGAACGCAGCTTTTTCAAATGCGGTAAATTTCACGAATACCGCGGCGAACGTGCGGAGTAGTGGCGTCTACTTTCTAGGTAAGGTAGCGTACCTACCAATTTGTTAAAAAACAGCTGAATTACCTACGAAGGAATAGTTTCGCGCTAGATTTTCAAACTTGAAAAAGTTCTCGAAAGTAGAGCCATTTCACATGATGTCGTCTTTCGTCTTCTTGAAGGGAGAATCAAATTTATTTCACTATTGCCGTTTCGCGCCAAGCTGATGATTTGTAACGTAGCATATGGCTCACTGATATAACTTCATTTACACGAGCGTGCGAGGGCACAACTGCGCACTGCCAGTACGCACAAGAAAACAAGATGCGTCAGCTTTTTGAATTGAGAACTCGTACAGTCGAGTTCGCAGAATTTGGGTTTGGCAATAATATCGTATTCTCAGAATCGGTAATTCGATTGTTTTGGACAGCACATGTGCGGGTTACCCGATACCAAAGATACTCGATTCTCTACAGTAACTCTGGAACTGGATACCCGATTTTCTTGGGACAGCCCTAATGCGCAACCGGCTTCAGAGTACCAGCCAATTCGAACAGCCAGTTTTTAAAAAGCGGTAAAGGTGCCACATCGAACAGACCTAATAATGTGTTTTGAGTTGCGAGTTCTTACGGGTACTAGTTTTCTCATCGGATTATTTTTTTTTCGAAAGCGGTTAGACAGCAATCGTCGGTTTCATCGTATACCTGCATACCTGGTCTACTTATTATATTCTTCGTCGAAAAGGGGAATCTCAGTTTGTGCGTTTTAGTTAAATCGTCACCTTTTACTTCTTGAATAAAACATGATTCCGACCTTAGGTTTATACGGGAAGAAAAAAAAGAAGAAAAACAAATGGAATTATTTCGTTATTTTTACAACATTATAAAAATCGGTCGTTTCTTTTTTTTAAATTACAAATTACATTAACAGAATTAACAACAAATAATGAAGCTCGCTGATTTCAGCACCAAAGGGGTGAAGGCACTGAGGGGAAGAAACGTGTTGTACGAAATGAGGAAAATCAAGTCGACGACACAGTAGACAACACAAGAGGTAGTAATGCTGACCTTGGACTATGGGGATCATACGATGACGATGTATTATTATTACCTATATTATTATTATTGTTATCATTATTATATTATTATTATTATTATTATTAGATATTATTATTATTATTATTATTATTATTATTATTATTATTATTATTATTATTATTATTATTATTATTACTACAATTATTACTATTAATCATTATTAATATTATTAATATTACGGTATTTCTACTATTATCATTATCAATATTATTATTATCGTTAATATTATTATTATTATTACAATTATTGGGGCGACATGCAATCGCACTCGCGGCCATTCGTCCAAAATGGGCGCAGCATAAAGTCTTTTTCCCCAGAACGTGAAGAGCCCACTTCTGGGCCTCGGCGCAGTCTCCAGCCGACCTGAATCCGGCCTTTATCGAAATGCGACGACCACCGTCGCGAACGAAAAGAAAAAGGGCGATCAGCTGCTTGCGGAGCAGCCATCAATGAGACGTCACACGTCACTAGGATGGTGTGTGTCACGACAGGGGGCTGCTGTCGTCGTCATTGGGCGGTGCGGTCACTTCTATGTACGGCTTGGTTTTCGCCATTTGCGTGAATACGTTGATTAGGTTATCCAGGCCGATGAGATAGCCATCTTCGTGGTTGCCCACGATCCACTCGGAGGCGTGATTTATTTTCACCTCACTCGGCAGAATGATCGTCTTGGCGAAGTCTATCAACCAAACGCCAGCGTTTTTTTGGTCGTGCACAAACAGTAAAGAGCTGCCGATGACCTGAAACGAAGAAACCGAAACATCGTAGAAAACATCAGCATTTAGGTCTAAGTAACAAACATATTCGATAGATCAATTAATACTAAGTACGTATGTATGCCAGCAAGGCTTTCGATTTTTTTCAAACATTTTTCGAAACTACAATTTCATTTAGCAGCGAGTTTCCATTGCAGCATAACTTACACCAGTATTCGTGTATAATCATACAAACGCGGGTAAATTAGGCTACAGCTTGAAAACTGTTTCACCGATTTCAGGTGAGCCGAGAGGGCGCTGCTATTGTAGCAGCTCCACGCCGAGCTTATCTTGGCTCAGCCAGGCTTACGCGAGTTTACACAAATTTGGACAATCGTGTAAACCTAATTTGATAAATTTCAACTAAGTACAGCCCTCCGGCAGTAGTCGGTAAATATGCCCTAATAAGTTGTTTCAGAGCTCGTGTCAGAAGCTAACAAAATAAAAATGATAATTTTACGCTAGGCTACGGATGTTTTGTTCACTCGCAATATTAATTTTATATGAACGTGAGAATTTAAGTAAAAAACCAATATCCAAGGGGAAAAAAACAACTGAAAAAGGAAAAAGGAAAAGGAAAGATGCAATGATGATGGACTTTCTGATGTGTAAACATCTCGGCGCTTGGTCTAGTACTCTGGTAGGAGTTAAAATGAGAATTACGATGGTAACTCGTAAATCTTACAATATTTTTACTGTTGGTGTGTAGATGTGTGGTTGTGAGTGTATGCGTTACTATCATGTTTACACATCAATGATCCTTCATAAGACCCCTTTGGAACTCACCTTTTTTTTATTTACAGCTAACAGCTTAAGCCGTAACAACAACAGCTTAATTCGTACGTATAAATGCGAAAAACCGCCCATCTGTGGGCACCGATTGCAAAAAATAAATTCCAAGAATTGACAATTTTAACAAGAATAGTTGAACTAAACTGACCACATATATGAATGTTAGATACACATCTAATGCCCAAAAATTGTTGAATTTAAAATTCTGACTAGCAATCTAATTGGTGACAATAGGTAACAAATTTCAGAAGAAGCAGTTAATTTTTCGGTGATAGAAAAACTGAAAAATGTTTATGCTTAAAATGAAAAGTGGTGGAAAACTATTAGGAAGGAAATGTTTCTAATTCTATGTAGTCCATGCAAATTAAGAATTTAAAAAGGAAATAATTGGAAAAAAGCTGAATTTTGATATACAGGTCAGCTTCAGGATCCTTAACAACCACCTAAAAGTCCCACTGCGAAGGACTTCGGCTCTCCCTGGACAAAAAGCTATTCTTCACATTTATATCGCTTAATTTTCATGTGAGCGAAAAATTGTTCAAACAAAATCGAAAGAAGACTAAAAAAATGTGTAAAAAAATTGTTCAATATTTTTTCTGTCAGGCGCATAGTTTTTGCATAAATTAGCATTGAGAAGACATTTTCTATTAATGCATATTCAACACAGTAAACACGTTCAGTGTGAAGCAGGTATACTGAATACAGTATATAAGTTCAGTTAGCCAATAATTTTATTCACAGTGTATAGTCGGACGTATGAAGTGAAATTCTCCCTCTTACCGCATTTCAGCACCCCTTCCGCAATTGATATAGACTGCAAGTATATAGTTTGTATTTTACACATTCAGGGAAAAATCAGTCGGGGAGGGGGTGCTGGAATGCTGTAAGAAGGAGAATTTCACTTCATACGTCAGTCTGTACACTGGGAATAACATTATTAGCCAACTGAACTTATATAGTGTATTTTGTATACCTGCATTACACTGCACATGTTTACTGTGTTAAATATGCATGAACAGAAAAATAGGTATTTTCAATAGTAATTTATGCAAAAACTAAGTGCCTGACAAACAAAAAGTAACTCATTTATAGATTATTTAAAATTTTTTCAATTTTATTTGAACAATTTTTCATTCAAATGAAAATTAAGTTATATAAATGTAAAAAACGACTTTGTGCCACCATTTCAAACCCAAGAGGAAGCCAAGTAAGAAACATGCTGAAAAAACAATATTGCACAACGCTGCCAACAAATGGTACGAATTGAGGGTTTATGTTTTTTTTTTGTTTTTTTTGGAACTGGAGTTTCAAGGGTCTGATACAAATTTGGTAAAGGTTAATAAGGAACTTGAGATTTACTTATAACATAAAAACATATGTATATTCCAGGTAAAATACTAATCCAAGTGGTAAATGGCAACATTGGCAGAAAAAGGTATGAAAGAAATATTAAATGCTACTAGTTTAAGACAAGTGGAGAAATAAAAGCACACTGGTATTAACCGAATAAAAAACTCACAAATAATTGAAAATAAGTTGTATTGATGTAGAATATTAGAACAAACAGCATCTACAATTCTACAGTAGACCTTAACAGTAAGACAACGGTACCTACTTGACAATTCAAGTGACTGTAGAAGAAGACAATTTTTTTAAAGATTGTCTAAATATTTATAGTAAAAATTAAAATCAAAAAAATTAAAATCAAAGCTGATTTTAATTTAACAAATCAGAAGTTCTCATTTGTGAGCTGTAATTTGATTGGTTTCTTAGTATGAACAAAATATTAGTGTAAAATCAACAATATTTGAGAACTGAAATCAGGCAGATGACCAAACTGCTGATTTCATCAAAATATTATGTTGTCATCAAAATAATTATTAGAGAAGAAAGACAATCACAAAAAGGAATACACAAAACGTCTGCAGGTGTCCACAATAGAATAGAAGACTACCGGATGTCTTCATTGTTTAATAATTTCATAAAATGATGACTACATCATTTTTTATTAATTCCAAATTTCTGGGAAAAATGGTAATATTTTTCTGTTGGGAAAATGTACGTCTATATGACAAATAATTTCACTACACTGATGTAAATTTTTTACTCATTTTCATTAACTAAACAAATTTCTAAACATTATTTGGTATTATAAATTATGTTCAATATAATATTCACTGGTTAATGGACCAACCTGAAAGTTTTATTTCTTGGAATTTCTTGTTGAGAATTGATTTTGCAGTCACACTTATTGGTGCAGGTAGGTACTACTTAATGTGTTATGCGAGTATGAATAAGTAATATTTGATGTGTAAACAACAATACTCTCAGTAGGGGCTGAACTAGACTAACAGAATCAGACCTACAGATTTTGAAGGTAGGTGTATGTTTTAAGAGACTATTTAAAATTATCTATAAGCCCTGAAGAAATAAAGGAAACTTACAAAAAAAAAAAACTCAACTGCCATTTTCAAGCTAAGTGGCTCACACCTGGGAAATTTTTTAAAAGTAGCGAAACTGTGATTATGGGCCTTTTATCAATGCAATTTCACATGTAAAAAAACAGATTTACGCAACGGATTTTTGCCTTAAAATGATTATGTTGAAAGTTTAAGTCTTTGATCATATAGACGATGTATGGATACCTAGCTTTGACTATTTATTCAACTATATTTTGTTCGTTAGGAAGTGTGCCTGATGTCAGAATCACCTATAAATGTGGTGGTTGGTTTGGGAGATAGGAAAAGGTATGGATGCGCATTGTTATACAATGAAAAACATAATTTTGTTGAGTATGTCATCATTATTAAATTCGAATATAGTCAGAGAATTATAGAATTTCTGCACACGCGTAGCACATCTTTTTTCCTCTGTTTTTAGTCTGTTGGATCCACAATCGAGTGAATTTTGAAAAATGATTTGAAAACAGATGCAGAAGGACATACTTCTCATGTGTACATACCTTGTACACTTTTGGGTTTTATATGATAATAATAATGGCAGGCTTGATTAACATCGGTGAGATGGAGCTGCTGGACATTCATACACATGCAAGATTGAAGGTTAAAGTACGTTTTTGTTCAAAAAATTTATGTGCTTATTGAAATAAATAAAAATCACCAATTAATTTTCAAAGCATTTTGAATATTCAAGCCCAGAAAAACTATTACGAATTTGAAAGTGAAAAAAAAAAATCATCATCATACTGACTAGCTGTAATTCAAAGCCTACATGGATCACTCAATTTCACAACAATTTACAACGCTCTCCACAGTCCATTAAAAATGACAAATTTCAGTTTTCAAGGGAATTTATCTCATGTAAACTGAAAAATTCATATAAGAAGGTACTTTCTCAGCCAAATCACTTAACCTCTGAGGTAGCCACAAAATGAAAAGTAAATGTACTAATATAAGGATCAAATCTTCAGCACTTAAAATTCCATCTATATGATGAAACGGGCCCAGAAATATGCAAATTTTCAAAACTTGACGTGACCAAAAACCTGCAATTCCAGAATAATCAGAGGTTGTCTAGGGTTGTATTACCCAACTCCGTTAAAAGAACATAAGAAAATCTAAAATTAACTTGAAAATCCATCTTTGGTTTTATATTATTTGTCCAGATTGGACAAAATCCATTTCTAAACTTTATTCCATACTATCATACAACAGTAATCATGGTAGAACACATGTACAGATTGGATTTAGGATACAAATGTTCCTGGGAATGAAACAGGACCATAGAGAAAGGCTTTTTTAGGGAGGAAAGAAGAAAAATGAAAATTGCCAACTAAAATTTTTGACATTACCATCTGCTAAAAAAAAAAAAAAAAACCGTGCTCTAGGGTGTCAGCGAACTAGAACATTTAATGTGGTACACATTTCATAAATTCGTTAATGAAAATTGAAGTTTGAAAAAATGTTAACACAATATAAATGAAACACATATTGATATCATATCGATATATCGATCAACACCAATTCCTTCATACTCTTATGATAAAACATTACATATCGATATTAATTTAATTGATATTACCTCATTTCGACTAGTGGGGAAATTGTGATTGGCTATAGCACCCTTTTTTAATGAAAATTTAACCAAAATAATTTTTTCTGAATTTACTCTGAATTCGGCGTAGTGAAAGTAGAAATGTGTACCACATTAAAAAAAAACCCACCTAACACACTCGTATATTATGTCCTTTTTTTCTCTTAAGCTCAAATTTTTCCAACTAATAAACAACTAGTACAATTTTCCAATTGACCAAAACTTTTGGGGGGAGCCTTCTCCCATCCACCACTTAGCTACATTCCTGGCCCAGTATGAAAAACTTAGTAAGAGTTTTCACAAAACTGGATTTTAGAAAAGTTTCATTTTTTGTAATTTATAATTTCCGATACATTTCATTCGATTGAGAAGATTATTGAAGATCCTAATTTTCACACTGTACTTATCTGACTAATTATGTGGAACAAATTATTCAAATGTAATGAGGATCTCTACAACACTGGTATTTTCATCTAGAAATCAGGTGTGAAATTTGGCATTGATTTTTAGTAACAAGCTATAGTTTTTCTGGATTTTATTTCGCACTACATTCTTGGTTTTCTTCTTTTATGATACTTGGTGGTAACCAAATTGGATAGTTTCCAATTAGGTACCTAGAAAAATTTTGTGTTCATGCCCATATATGCATTTTTATGAAAAGGTATTCAGGGATGTAGATGTTTCAAAATTATTTCCTATTTGATAAATAATTATAATGAAGTCTCGCATTGTTTTCCAGTTTCCAAGCTTTATACACTATTTACTGGTATGGAACAGATCCATCGTCCTTGTTGAGTTTCTCTCCAAGGTAATAAGAATTTTTCAAATATCGCCTTTCCAGAGCTAAAATTTCCAGAATCCAAAATCTAATATTATTTTCTCTTCATTTAACAAGTCCTATATAAGATGATACAGTATAAAGTGAATGTTTCTTTTTTTTTCCTAACCTATGAGAATAATTTTATTCTTGAGTACTATTATGATACTTTTTTCATAATAGTTCCACACAGTATATGATATGAAGACCGGAGATGGATAATTTTGTTTAAAGTAGCTTTATAACTCCTGTTATGGTCCCGTATTCCACAAATCTTGGAATTTTAAAAATTTGTCATTTCTGGAACAATTTCACCGAATTGAAAAGTTTTTAAATGATGATACTTCTCACATTATAGCTATTTGTCTAATTATGTGGAATAAATTCCAATAAATGTAAAAAGTATTTCTCAGACTGAATCATCTTCATTCAATATTCAGGGTGAAGTTTTATTTTGATTTATGGTAAAAGACCATATAATTTCCAGTTTGAATAATACTGATAGTAAAGTCTTGCATAATTTTACAAGTTTTGGACCTCAAATTATAAACACTAATATGTAACAAATCTGCTTCCCTTTTTTTTCTTTCTTACAACATAGAACAACTTTGATCCAGGTGCAGTTCCGAGTTTACAAAAACCTTTATCCTAAATTCTATCTGTACGTGTGTTTTGCCATGATTATTGTCATATGATGATATGGAAGAAAATTTAGAAATGGATTCTGTCTAATCTGGATAGATTACACAGGAGCAAAAATTGATTTTTAAGTTAATGGAGTTGGTTAATACTTCATTTGTTCCATGAAGAGTGTTACGTACCCATGAGATAAATGTAATATTCAAAGGGAAACCCTGGACAACTTCTGATTATTCTGGAAATGCAGGTTTTTGGTCACGTCGAATTTTGAAAATTTGCATATTTCCGGGCCCGTTTCATAATATAGGTGGGATTTTAAATGCTGAAGATTTGGTCCATGTATTAGTACAACAGCTAGGTATGTGAAATGAATTTATCTACCTTTACTTTCCATTTTATGGCTACCTAGCGGTGAATTAAGAAAAACTTGTGATACTGTAATCATCAATAACCACCATTACTTATCAGCTTTCTCACAAAAAAGAGTTATTAAACTATTATCAATATTTAGCATCAACATTCATCAGTCAGACTGTGACAACGAAAGTCTGCTTCCTGTGTATGTGCGAGTGTGGAGCACCATGGCACGCATACTGCTTGGGCAAGATACCTATGCACACAACCACAGCAGGCTATGTTAAGGCACTTTACCCTCAGGAGTGCATTTAGAAATGTTGGGTGAAGGACATAACAGACTGCGATATGACACACCGGGTTGTTGGTATAAAATTGAATTGTTTACTGTGGGTTTGGTGCGTGGACTCGATGTCATTAAATAACTAATACTACCGGTTAAATAATTAAGGGCATAAATAAATGTTCATCAAATAATTATTTTCCGAAGGTAACAACCATTAAACAACAGTATGCAATGATTTTACTGATTTCACTATCATTAAATTCCACTGCAGCAACGACAGAGTTAGATTTATTAAAATTATTTTAAAAACACAAAAATTATTAAACCATACTGATAACGATAAAATCATTAATGTGCATGTGAGAAAAAAATCACACCAGGATTTGTTGGGATGTTTGGTGCATCATCGGGTCATAATTAACGAATTGTTTTGAGTAACACAAACAAAAAACAACCAATCTATTTTTGAACCGTGTGATGTGAAAGGTTGTCATCGGTACGTAATTTCTGAATGTACCCCCACAAACACATGTTGCGATGATGTAGGGCTACTGTGATCCTCTATAGAAATGAGGAAGCGCTTTCCAAGACTAAGAAAGTCGACCTACCACCTCAGCGCGCCCTCGAATTAATAAAAAAAAGTGAAAGAAGATTTTAGGGGTATTTAGTTTTTTTAAATATTTGCACATACATGTAGTGGTTTTTGTTTTGAGAGGACGGCGGAATACATTTCTGCACAGAGAAAAAAATGTATAAGAAAAAGAGACTCCCCAACAAGAAAATGCGGAAGCGTTCGCAACAAAATAACCTCACAGCATCCCAGCGATTACGATGAGCCGCCATTTTGAGTTTTTTATTTATCATCATTCACTCATGTTCTTCAATACATAGGCTGTACAGAAATACGAGCTGTTTCTCAACTGCGTTGTGTCTCATAATTGTTTTAACCATTTTTTTGTAGACCCTAATAAAACCTGATGAAAGAAACGTAACAGAGTGAGACAGAGAGAATCATATCCACCTCACCAACCAGTAGTCGTCAGATGGTAAAAAAAAGAAAGAGGGAAAAATATTTTTTAAATCGTCTTTTCTACTATTTTTCGTTCGGTTCGAGAAATATTTCGTCCGTTTTCTGTTTTCACAGATGATAAAAATTGGTAACTTCGCCTCCACGGGGGCTACGGACTTCCTAGATGACCAAAAACCTTCCTTAGAATAACACAATTTTTTTTTGGAAAATCTGATTCAAATCTATCTATTGGTTCTGGAGTGATAGTGTTTCCAACCGTTTTTAGTAATATATATTTTATAATATGTAGAGATGAACAATATATTATATATAAATGGAAAATCTCGAAGGGACGACTCATTATTACCATCATGACATGCTACTATACCAGAGGACAAAAAGCAGTTGCTACGTTAGCTGATATTTACCCATAATTTGTGAGCAGCGCATCCCTCGAGTCTTTTTTTCACATAGATCTATATGAACAAGTGGTTCAAGGATTGTATTACAGTATCATATATACCCCACTCCAAAATTATGAAAAACTGATTCTTTGTCCTAAATTTGATCGATTTTTCATACGAAAAATGAGTTTTTTTTTTTCGCCTCGCCTTCACTAAAATTTCATCATTCCAATGTTGAAGGTATAAAAAGAAGGCTTTAAAACGTGTTTACAAGCTATTAAATAACAATTTATTTAACGTACGAATACCAACTAGACTCAAACTTTCACCTTTCATTCAGAAATACAAAGAAAAAAAAATTGTTCAAAAAACAAACAGGAGATTTTACTAAATAGAAATAGGTATCCTAGGGAGCCATATGCCTACGGGATTAATTTTAAAACTACAATTTTCAGCTCACATGAAGGTGTTTTCCGAAATTTATGAAATATTTTCAAAAGAAAAACAATATTTTAAGACAAACTGATAAAGAAGAAGAAATATTTACATAAAATTAAAACAGAACAACAGGCGACCATGAGACAAGTACTTAATGCATGACTACAAATTACCACTTTTTTCGGTTGGTTTGGTTATTTTCATTCGGTAAAAAAAAATGTTGGTGGAATCGTGACGTTGAATGTACTTATTTTTTGACGTACATCGATGGCTGGTTTCAATTTCAACGTCATAGTTGACCTGGTTACGATAACAACGGCCACTGTACGCGTGTATTTACAAAATAAAATAAAAGTAAATCTGTTCGTACAATATTTTTGGCATAACTCAAACACCACGGGTGGTTTGGTTGTAATTTTGAAGATTTCAACTCAAGTCCGGCAGGTACAGCGATTAATTCTGACTCTTAATCGCAACACAAATAAACGACACGTAAAGACAGGTAAATGTTGCAGTAGCAGCGCCACTTCTGAAAATCATGTAACTACAGATTGGCCCTCCTAAAATATCCGAATAGAAGCAATAGGCTATTTTCAAAATATAGAGGACTTTAATCTTCTAATTTATGGCATTATATAAAACGAGCATATTGATATAATATTTCTAGCCGGATATCGTCAATTGTTCGAAATTATAGTAGAAATTTTAAATAATAACTTGCAACGACATTAATTATTCATTCAGCGATTGGCGAACTGAATAATTTCATTAAAACCATGTTTCGATATGATTGTAAGTTTGAATAAGTGACATTAGCTAGACGACGGTTACACGTGAGTTAGAAATTCCCACTGGAATTTATGAAAAGCTTGGATAAAACTTCAGGGGGAACTCGTGGTCCTGTCATTGTTTCTCCAAGTGAAAATGAGTGGAATTATTTTACTGTTGTTCCTAATAGTAGGTACACATTTTCAAATTTTTTTTGAGAAAGCATTGTCCGGTTTTTGGGACTTGGACCCCACTCGCCCCATACTGTTCGATTCTCGCTACCGTACTGATTTGAATTAAAATTATAATTATTGCCTTTCGTAGACATATTCGGATGGAAGGAAATTACGAATCAGATTGAAGAAACGACATTTTAGGATGAAGAAAAAGAAAGAAAAATTAATTAAAATTAAAGAGTTCTTACATGAAAACGCATCATTTACAAATATAAGTAATAACGTTACCTATTCCATCATATTCCATCATTCCATAGATAAATTATTAAAATATTAAAAATATTAGGATTTACCTCGTGAGTAGCGAAAAATTTTGACACTTGAAGCGTATTTCGTATATCCTGTAACCTTCGTATGTACTTTTCCTGAAAAACAAATTTAATTTATTAACGTTTCGGGCGATTTGAACAGTCAGTTTTCAGTAAAAGTACGGATCGAATAGAACACAAAATCTTAGAATTAGTCCAAGAATGATAATTAGTTCTTTAGCGTCTTGCAGTTTGAAACTGAAAATTTTGATTCTGAAGCATAGTTGAAAAAACTGAAACTTCAAAACGAGGTATTTCAAAAATAATTTCATATCCAAATTTTAACAACGGAATTTATTATTTTTTTCACCCGTAATATCTGCAATGCATTCGTAAACGTGTCATATTTTTTCAAATAAAATTAAAAGATTAATATGTAAGAAAAACCTAAAACCATAAAGTACACGCAAATATAGGTATACCTATTTTTTCTTCAGTGACATAATAATATAATAATAATAATTAATAGTAAGTAATTTTCTGATGTGCGAACATTTTAGCACTCGGTGTCTGCGGAGGGGGCTAAACGAGAATGAAAATAACAATTGTCAGATTCGCGTAACTGTAACTCTTACAATCGTAACTCTCATTTGGGTGTGTTGTATGACATGTAGTTGGGTGGTTGTGTGCGTGCGCAATGCTGGGTACCGCTAGGCTTCGAACCTACAACACTTATTGGAAAGCTCTCAACTAATAGACAATTTTGTTTGCAGTCTGAGTTCTCCAGAAAAGATCAACAAATAGAAGGTTAGCTGGCCATTTATTCGCATGTAGGTACGAAAAGCGGACCAAGCTCGAAAGTGAACCAGGTCCTGACTCCGAACGAATGTTTGAATACAAGCGATTAATCAAGGAGGGTGACACATCGCTTTTTATACGCTCTAAAAACCACCTTTTGTTGCAGTAATAATGCATGGAGAATAGATACATCATTGATGCGACCTCATCTTGTAAACGCTACGCTGGCTTATGGCTGTGCGTGTGCGCGCACACGCGTACGTTTACACATCACACGGAGTGCTTTTATAGTCGATTACATTTACATACCGTTCTGAGAGCAGGATTAGCGGAACATCTGGCAATCAATCAGAGTTTGCCAAAAAGCTCTGGGTGTACCACCACAAGCAGGGCAAAAAGAAAAAATTACAGGAACCGGCCACGTGCTTCCCCTAAATTAATGAATGACTTTTCATCATTATGTTTTCCTATCAATTTGTTCAACATTGGATCTGAATGATATTCCCAAATTCTCCCTCCAAAAAAGAACATTTACTAATTTTATATCCTGAAATACCTACTATGTAGTCTTCTTTCGCTTTTTGAAATATTTTCCCATTTTCATTTGAAGTTTTGCAAATGAAAGTGATTAGCACATTTTTAGCAGATTTTCTTGGTAAATTTGTAATTTAAAATTGACCTCGGGGTGGAATTTTGATGCATTCAGTTATATTTTGGCTGAACGTTTGATATACGTAACAAGGATAGTTAGAATTCGGAAAAATTGACTGAAAGGAAGAAATACTGTATGGTACGCGCTATATAAGTATACCGGCAGTCCATCAGATACCTCGAGTCACTTATTCGTTTACATCCATCTGACAAGATGTTTATCTAAGGTCATTTTCTAAATACGAGTAGATGTATTAGGTGATGCCTAATTCGACGGAGCGAAGACGTCGTTCGAATTTTACAATCAATTTTATAATTAAAAAAACAAAAAAGTACCAACAAGAATAAAACAGGGCATCTTGCGTGTAGCCTGCGAAGTGACTAGTGATTATAAAGTTTATGTACTTACGATGACATCAGGAAATTCGTCGGTAAAATCTTGAAACGCCTCGATAATCTGATCTCTGGTTTTCGTTGTCTTGAAATCCTTGCTCGATTTACCATCGCTCTTACGGATTCCTTCAATTCGAAAACCCAAAGTAGCTGTTGACGAAATCGTTTCACGCCACACCATATACCTGTAAAATTCGAATCACAACTAAGTCGAAGGTCATTGATCAAATCTGCCCGAAATGCAGGGTTCCTATAGGCTCATAACACAGCTCTATTATTTTTTTCGTTAGTAAAAATGTAAAGACATTTATTCAACTCATGGCCTATCATCTTGCACTCCATTCTTGAATTTTACTTTTCTTCAGCTCCCTTCTCATACCTCGGCAATTCAACCCTAAATCCACTTCTAAAGAAACACGAAGGACCTACGTACCTAGTTTGAAATATTTCACCAAGTATATACCTATATAATGTGTACTTATTTAGTACCAATCACTGTGGCAGTGAGATCAATGCCAATAATTTTGAATCGGACAATTCGCCAACAATAATTTACAAAAATGTACCAGCCTCAAGTTGACCTATTGACCACAGTACCATAACACAGTATATTAATATACTATATATATATATATATATATATATATATATGATAAGATCACAGCATCTATTTCTCCATTTTGCATCGAAACGGACGGATGCATTTTCAAGTAGTATACAAATATCAAAAGAAAGGGTTTGATGAGCATAATGCTGGAATGCCATTAATATTTTTAAGAATTGAGGAGGGGACTCGGAATAAGGAAAAAAATGATAAAAAAGGTTAGTCTAGGTTAACTAAGCCAGAACAGTTGGACAAAATTGTTATAATAATTGTAAAAAAAAAAAAAAGAAAAGGCTGGCCCAGACTGACTGAGTGATGGTGGGCTCATACTGACAGCGCCAGACTGCATCTGTTTTACATTAACGCCCACAATGGGGGTGGGAAATTAATGGTAATTTCTTTTGAGGAAATGTTAAGCGAAGAGAATATAGGGTAAATAAGGGAGGTTAGATTGAAAAAATGGATAAAAAAGGACCATTTAAAATTGAGCGTGAATCCAAAGTGAAGGACAATATCTGTAGTCGGATATAAATTGATGAGTAATACAGAGCGGACAGCTTGCGTGGCTAAGGAACCGACTTCTGCATTGAAGAGTATCCTAATATGCAAAAGGATCGAGTGAAAATGAACGCATACATTGAGATGAAATATAAATAAATTGTACGTAACGCAGTACGATGAGAGATGATGACTTATAATCGAGACTTGAGAGGGGAATGTTTCTTTATGAAAAGAAAAAGGAATCGAAGAGCTATGGTAAGATGGAATAAGCTTCTGCAGTGAAAATGGACGATTGAGAAGAGAGCTGATAATAATGGAAGGGATTAAAAACGCCACTACCTACAGGAGATGACTTAGGGCAATCTGAATGGTTATGAAAAGAATTTGAAAATAATGAAGATAATATTATACAGGTACCTAATGAGGAAAAATACCCGAGACAAGAAGCTGTGTGGAGTGTCGCAAATAGGCAATTTGGTTCGAAGTGACTGACAATCATGGGGGCATTCTCAGTACAACGATTAAACGATAAATGAATACATGCGCCGACGTACGTATTGAGAAAACGTCGGTATGCAATATTACCTGGGCTTTGTGACACCTTTTAAACGATGTTCTTCCTCGGTGGGTGCATCTGGATCTATTTGAATCATTTTTTCGTACATATCCTGCGCGTAAAACAAACCCGTACAGATCGAGCGGTTAGAGCAAATAATGACGAAAAAATCGAAGGCTATGCCGAAGGTTTGTGATCTTTGGATAGGTGTAGCACTTAGCAGTGTGGTACAAAAAGCATCAGCGTTGCCAAATATAATGACGCAGCCTGGTGTTAGAAATTTGAAAATTTTGCAACGCACCACATTTGCTACATTATGGCAATCAGCTACAGGTAGTGCGCCACATTTTTTACAAAGCGACTGGACGCAGCGCACCAGCACATTCACCGCCTAGCAGCTGACTAGGAATCTCTGGGCACAGCCTTCGCCTAAAGCCAGCCGTTTTAACTTACTCACTTTTCTGAGTTTTGGTTTCTCTTTCGCTTTGGCTAATTCTTCTTCCAGATAAGTGCGAACGCCAATTTTGCAATCCATGACACACGGTGATGAAAATTCGCTCAGCAGATCCTGAAGCTGGAGGTAGACTGCGGAATTTGACGTTAAGGAAACGCATATGACGAGGTGGGTACTGTAGTGGCAGAGACACTACAGTTGTAGGCACTTAATATTAATGTGTGGTTTAACGTCCAAGGGACATGAAAATATACGTCGTCACACACCTATCTCGCTCACTAGATCCAAAACGACTACGGCAACCTCCTCAGCCCAGTCACTCGCCTACCTACATTTCTTCAGTAGACGAGTTCCCTTTACACCTGCCAGGCGCGCAGGAGATCGTGGATGTTCCCACCCACGATACTGGGGGCGGTGTCCATTGTGAATCCTCGGGGATTCACTCGTCCCTACAAGATCTGTAAAAAAAGAGATTAGTTGGCATACACACACAAGTACACAAATGATATTTATTTACAAAAAATATATACATATATGGTACAAGTTACTACCATTTATAAACTGGGCCACAAATCTAAAATAAGTATAATAAAACGAAGTTTATTTCCTCTGAAGTTGAGATCCACAAGTGGGTCCCATCTTCTGACTTGTGGTCCAACAAAATTGCCGGACAATTCATTGGAAGGGCAGTCAGGTGTCAGCGCTATAAAGGAGTGACTCTGTAAGGAAGAAAAGTAAGAATTAGCAATTTTTAAATGAATTTGTGACACTGACAAGATTATCACAAGTTCGGTGTGTGTGGATCGCAATCCGCTATCACCTCTACCCGCTGATCTGAATAGGTAGCTGGACGGTAGAGTAAGTATTTGGCAAGGTTGACTTGTCATGACTTCAAAGATAGCACAACTCCAGTGGTGCCACCGGCCACGGAGTTGTAGGTAGTGCGTGCATGTATGCCTGCTTTTACAGATCTTAATCGGATAGATTTTATTCCAACGATGGATTAGAGTCCTTACCATCAGTACTTATCTCCAGTGGAGCTAAGAACTTAATAGGTCTACTCACTATTTTAGATGAGGGTAGCCTAACATCTGCGTGACGTACTAGGCCATCGCGAGATGTCATCAGGTTGACTACAGTGGCTAACTTGTAGACTCCTGGTTTTGTCATTATGTCCAACACGTGGACAATGTCTCCAATTTTTGGTTTGAAGCTAACTGTTCGGTAAGCATTGCTTACCCCTTTGGGGATTCTATCCCGCAAGTATGTGAGATAGAGTCCCTTCCACACAGCCCAGAGCTTACTAAGGTTGTCCTTGTCAGTGTTCCAGAGGCCCTGAAGGTTTCTGGACATTATGGTGGTTTTGTCAAAAGGCTTGTTTAGGTCAAGGGTAAAGTTTCTGAACTTTGCGTGCAGAAAGTGTGCAGGCGTTAAAGTAGCTTGTTCACACTCATCGACTGCAGGACAGAGTGGTCTCTCATTCATCATCACTTGTATGTTTTTAAGCGCTGCTTGAAAATTGAAGCGATGGTGAGAGTGGGGGCCCATGACATTTTCAAAAGCCTGTTTAAAGATTCCAATGAGTCTTTCGTATGACGCACCATACCAAGGAGCCTTAGGTGGAGTAAAGTGCTAAGTTATGCCTTTTTGCATAAGCTTGTCACTTATGGAGCTGTCTGACAGGATTGCTTACCAGAACTGGGGTAAGTTTGTTGCAACTAACCTAAACTGGGCAGCATTGTCAGACAGGATTGCCTTGGGCATTCCACAATCTGCAAAGAACGTCTGGAACGCCGTCCACACTTCTTGTGTGGTTAGAGACGAGATAGAGAGAAAGTACACTGCTCTTGACGATAGACAGGTGAATATCAGAATCCATGTTTTATATGGAGGTGATGTTGGAGTTGCCAAAGCCTTTTTCTTTTTTGGTAAATATTCATTGAAGACTGAATATGGACACCTGTATAGGTGAAAGGATGTGTGAATGGTACCAATCTGAAATCAGGGATATCAGAATGGGTTGGCTGTGTAAAAGGCTGCTTACTGAGCTTTTTACACACTAAGCAAGATGATTTTAATACTTTAGGAAGTATCCTCATTGCTTTTGGTACGAAGTATGTCCTACGGAAATCCGCCAGTGTAAACTTAATGCCTGTATGACTATTGAGTGTATGAACATTCAACAGTATTAACTTTGTGAGGTGAGATTTTGAATGTAACAATACTGGAGACAGAATGTCTTCGGTAAACGGTGTTACAGGCAAATAATTTCTCAGCCTCAGGAGTCCTGATTCGTCAAGGGTGATATGAAACTTCTCGTATGCCACATATTCCGGTGGATTATGAGACAGAAGTGTATTGCGTAGGCCAGAAAAATATTTTTTCTGGTCTGCATAGATGAAACAAAGCAATGCAAACTGATAATTGTTGGGCAGTATTGCCCAAGGAGAAACCGACCTACAAAGAGTGAGTCGCTTTCTCGAGAATTTTCGGAGAGCTGTTAAGCAATTGTAAAAGATTCTCTTAAGACTGATGAGTGTTAAATTTGTCTATATCGATGGTGAATGGTGTTTTCAATGGTTTGTGTATAAAGCTCTCGTAAGGTGAATTTGCCAGTGGGTCTATTCTACTTTTGTGGGATAGATCCAGCGGTTGTTGTGAGCTCACTTGTTTGTGAGGTTGTGGTAGATCAGAGTCAGATTGATTCTGGTCTACAGCCTGTTGGTCAACTTGTATGGCAAACAGTTTGACTTCACAAACATGGTTTACGGAGTTCATGACAAACTTTGGTATGACTGCCTTACGAGATTTCAACTGTCTGTTTAATTTGGCAGTCTTGTGATTGTCAAATATAGGGTCAGTTGAAGTTGCTATAATTTCTGACAGTTTGTCAGAAATTTTGAGAGACTCCCTTAAGGTTGAGAATACAGGTATAGTGTTCTCATCCTCTGATAGGTCTGGTAGAGACTGAATTACATGTAAGTCAGTCTGTGGCCATGAGTCTGGGTGATCAGGTAACCAGGTTGGTCCTGACCACCATGTGGTACTGAATAAATCGTTCACCATTGCCCCTCGTGATCCAACATCCGCTGGATTTTTGGTTGTCGGAACATAGCGAAATTGCAAGTTAGGAACGCTTTTTATTTCAGTAACCCTATTCAAGACAAATTGCGTTAACACTCTGCGCTCTAACAACCATGTTAGAACACATTTACTATCTGACCATAAGTAGGTCGGACAGTTTTCTAGCTTTAGGGGTTTCCTAATATTTTTTATTCCTCTAGCTTCAATCAATGCCGCTAACAATTCAAACTTGGGGATTGTTACCGTTTTCATTGGTGCTATTCTTGATTTCCCAATGACAAATTTGGTTATTGTTTTGTTGCTTTCTGTGTTATGGAAGCGTAAGTAGGCTACCATAGCAAGGGCTACCTGGGATGCATCCACAAACATATGCAGTTGCACCCCGTTTGGGTTATATGTATCCGGGTATATCTGGCGAGGGAGGCAATAAGTTGTGCACTGGGACAAATCCTGTATTAGCTCTATCGCTATCGGCTGCAGTGACAGAGGTAAGGATTCATCCCACTTGTAGTTTTCATTCCAAAGCCTTTTAATAAAAGCTCGTGAAGGAATGAAAGTTGGAGCGAACCAACCGTGGGGGTCAAAAAATTGTGAGATTGCTCTAAGAAACAGTCTCTTTGACCAGACGGGTTCTTGGTCTTTAAATTTGGTCGGACTCAGATAAAGTATATCTTTGTCCATGTCCCAAGAAAGTCCAAGAACCTTAACGATCGGTTTTGTTAATGCGTGGTCGGGGGCAAAGTCATCGCGTAATGGGGTGCAATTTGTGCCCCATTGTGACAACTCCATTGATATGTCCCCAATCAACTTGTTAGCCTGATCGTGTAAATCCTTAGCTTTGTTATATGTGGGCAACGATGTTACTAAGTTGTCCACATATATATTGTCGGCGTGTTTTTTGTAAAATTCCGGATTCGCCTGTTGGAAGCGATGCGACAGAACGGCCGCCAACAAAAATGGCGCTGTCACAATTCCAAAAGGAACACGTTGGAATCGGAAGATTACTAAGTTTTCCCTAGTTAACGGTTTCTGTGGATTCAGGACCCACAGAAACCTTGTTACATCCCGATCAAGGGGGTGTAACCCGATTTGATGGAAAGCTTTTTTGATATCGGCTATTATGGCATATTTATCCTTACGGAAAGACAAAAGTATCTGGAGGAAATCTGGCAGGAGATTTGCCCCTTTGAACATGCAGTCATTGATTGAATGCTTTGATTGTTTTGTCTGTGCTGACCCGTCAAATACTACCCTGAGTAGTGTGCTTTTTGTTAGGTCCAAGATCCCTTTATGCGGCAGATAGTGTACGATATCTGGCTTGGATTTTGGATCTACTTTCTCTATCATTTCCAACTCTATGAGTAAGTTGAAATATTTGTCGTAATGTTGGTAGAACTCAGGTAACTTTCGTAACTTGAAGAGCTGATGCTCAAGTCTTTTGAATGACAGGTTGAAATTATCCGCCAACGGGGGTGGATAGTTTTTATACAACCATCTGATTTGGTAACATTTGTTTACCAATTCAACATTCTTATAAAAGAGTTGAAGAGCGTCAGCTTCCGCTTGAGCTTCTACCAAATTGTGAGATTTGATACAATGGCATCCAACCTCCATAGATTCTCAACCTCTTGTGGGATGGTTAAGAAGATAGGTGTGAAGATATCATCCACTTGTTTTTGATTTTGGATGATACCTCCCAACAAATATCCAAACTCTGTCTTTATCAAAGTTAGAGTCAGAGAGATATGTTGTACATTTGTCACAAACGACCACATGTAATCATTGCCTAATAATATGTCAACCGTATGCTCATTGTCTATCTTGGAGAACTCAATTCCAGAGTATTCTGGGAAACTTCTATGAAATTCTGACAAATCGGGTTGTTTCAGATTTTGCGTGATACTATTAATAGTTTTCGCAGTAATCGGAACCTTTAACCCACTCGTTGTCAGAATTTTGAAGTCTACTAGACATGATTTAAAGACGTTGGACATCTGATTTTGTACACCTTTAAGTCTTATAATTTCTGTTTCGTACCCTTTTAGTTTTAAGGATATGAAAGCATAAGACTTAGTGATGAAGGTATCTACACTGCCACAATCAAAAAACCCTCGTAATTTGACTGCCCTCTGCAAGTGTGGTGATTGAGCATACGCTTGAAAGACAAGAAAAGTAGAACTTTTCTTGGTGCGAATAAATGATGAAAAGTACTCACTACTCATCGGTAAGCACTCCTTCTGGGCCGCACTGAGTTGCACCATTCCAATGGACCACGCAATTTTAGTTTCGCAGTCGCCCTGTGGAACACGTGATTTTATAGTATCAAAATCAACAGTTGGTTTTGAAACTTTAGTAAAATCAACTTGGTGCTTACTGTGTGCCTCCTTCCGCTGCCTCAATGTGGTGAACCAGTTGTCCCTGTGCTCTCTTTGGATGGGGTACAGGGCATTCGGACACAGGCAGCTGTTGTGAGTGGTGGCGTGGCAATTAAACCACTGGCAGCAGAGGGCAATTTTCTGCTGACACTCCTGCGTTGCATGGTAAGTTGCACACCTAGTGCACAACTTACGGACGTTGAATTCTCTCTGTCACTGTTCCAACGTGTTATAGCGTGGATCGTGGCAGAGAAAAGAGGAGTGTTGGTTTGTGCAGAAAAGGCATGCCTTCTGCACCGAGTGAGCCAGGTTCAAGATGCTCTTTGGAGTGTCTTGAGCCTCTTGGTTCAACATTTCTTGTTCTCGGCATTCTGAAACAGAATAGGGTTTGGGAGACTTAGATGAGTTTCCCAAATTGCTATGGTTCTGCCTATTGGATTTCTTGGGATTAGATTTATCCTTTCCCTTTCGTTGACCGTTACCTTTCTGGAAGGTTGCGGCCAAAAATTCTGAATTGCCTTTAGGCTTTTTCTTTTTGAATGAACCTGTGTTTCTATTAGGGTCTTTGTTGGAGGGACGTTGCTTATCGAACATCTCTTCAATCTTTATAAATTCCCTAATGGCTGTGAACAAATGTGAAACTTTTAGATGATTCCTATAAGACCTAGGTGGAAATTTTGTCACTGTAACGTTGAACAGTTGTTCCTCATCTACAACAGGTGATACCAGCCGATAATGATCTATGAGAACTGCCAATCCATCCATAGTGTCTTGAATGGATTGTAGTGTGTTGTTAGTATGAGGGAAGTCAGTTATCTTATACCACATTTCTGCTCTGACCTTGCTTGGATCCCCGTACCTATCATGCAAGAATTGGAGACGTTGTTTATAACCTACATTGTCAGGTGCAAAGTGCGAAAATTTTTCGAAAATGTCTTTTGGCATTGCTTGTTGCAATAACTTTATTTTCTGAGGAATCGCAATATCTGTTCGCAAATGCACATACATTTTAAAGCCTTTAATAAAACCTGGGTAGTTCAGAATCATGCCGTCCCATTCGTCGATGAAGTATTTGGGGGGTTTCAGATTCAGAGCTGGTTTTTCTGTGCACGTTTCGGGGTCCAATTCCCAGCAACGGGGAATTGGGTCCACTTCTCTTGCATGATTTGGTATGTTAGCCATGTTACTAGTAACAGGTTGGGGGACCAATTTGGTTACTGAGTCGAATGGTTTGTCTAGATTCGAATGTCCGACAGGGGCGTTTGATTCTAAATCATTCGAGTCAGTTAAAACAGAGCTTTCAGAGGTGGGGTAGGGGGAACCAATGCACACACGTTTTTGTGTTGGTTCCACTGACCCACTCTGATCGGTATTCAATCGACTTTGCCTATGGGAATCGCTTGAATCGGTACGTAAAGATTGACCATTACCTTGTTGGATGGCGGGGCGAACAAATTCATCACAGAATTGGTTCTTGCCCATCCCATAGACTGCTTGGACATGCTGGATCAACTCGGAACGATTCCGGCAGATTCTGTTGATGACTGATTCCACATGTTCCAGCTTGAGTTGATCTCGCACAGCTTGTTGTGCGAGACCACGTAGCTCCTCCATCTGCTTGCGTTCCTGTTCCTCCAGCTGCTGTCGGAGGCGGAGTTCCTCTCAGTGTTCTGCCCCCTGCTGAGGTGAACGTCCTCAGCCATGCCCTGTTCCACGTCCTGCGCCTCTCTGCGCTTCAGTTTCCTCCTCTCTCCCTTGCAACGAGGAAGATGGAGTGGGGAGCTGTTGAGGCCCAGGTGTTACAATTGGCACAGGGACCAATGGGAACATCGCCTCAATTTCTCCTTGGTTGGAGTGGAGACGCAGTATTGTGGAGCGTGCGAGAACAATTTTATATTTTGCTACTCCAGGCAGTGGCCAATTCAGTGTTTCTATGACAGTAGCGATCACCGGCAGCTCCTTTCTCCCTTGAATTAGGTTAAGGTTTGGTGTACTGATTAGGTTACTAAGCTCGATGACGTAGTAACCCACGGACTCGATGGCATCGTAGTATAGTTCAATGTTTGTTTTGTACTCGTTGTCAGCTCCCATTGATAACAAGCTGTATCGCGATCCTGCAATGGAGGATTGCTCAGACCGGTCCTGTGGTGAGGGATTCATCGGTTGTGAATCTCTCGCCTGCTCTTCCATTTGACGTTCTACAGTTTGATGTAGAAGGCCGCCGCCGTGTTGAGCTATTTCCCTAGCCAATGGCGCATTGGCTATGACTGGTGGGATTGGTTGTCCGACGGGGAAGTAACGTTGATGGAACAGTCCGGGGATCGGCTGGCCATCGGGTCCAAACACTGCTGCCGGCGGGGTTATGGTTGGCGGTGGAGGAGGGGAAGCAGATGAATCGGCTTCCTGGATCAGATCCATTTCAAATTCTATAAAAACAGAGAGGCCGATAATAGACGAAATATTTTCAAAGTCTAAAACAGATTTTGAAAAATTGAGTGTGACCCGGGGGCGCAATGAAGGGTATTCATCGTGGGTCACACACTCTTTTTTCAAATCCAAAATTTGCATTTGAAAAAAAAATAAATAAAAATATGAAAAATTTTCAAAGTCTAAAACGGATTTTGAAAAATTGGGCGTGACCTGTGGGCGCAATGAAGGGTTTTCATCGCGGGTTACGCACATCTTTTTCAAATCCAAAAATTGCATTTGAAAAATAAATAAAATTACAAAAAATTTTCAGTCCAAAGCGGATTTTGAAAAATTGGGTGTGACCTGTGGGCGCAATGAAGGGTATTCATCGCGGGTCACGCACATCTTTTTCAAATCCAAATATTGCATTTGAAAAATAAATAAAGAATATTAAAATTAATTCACTCAAAATGGCGTCGAAGATTTGGAGTTCGCCTGAAGTAAAGTTTCATGATGCTAGGCTCCAAATATATCGGTGTTTTTGGTGTCTCTTTACGATTTTTTCTAATGAATTTTGTTTGTAGTCAGCATGTTTAGTCGGGGGAATGCATTAGGTTTTGTTTTTTCAACGAAATTTTTCAAAAATGGGTTCCAACTATTGAAATAATTGGATCCTGTAAGTGGGTCAGAACACGTTCAAGTGTTTTGATCTACCGAAATTAATGCATTCCGCCATTGATGTTTTGAACTTCGACGAGATCAGATCATACAAGAACAATTTCCTAACAAAGTTTGCGAGGTGCATGGTGTGGAAATTACATGTAATTTTCAGAACCATAATGTCGCAAAAATGATGAATGTTGCTAAATTTGGACTTACCGTTTCTTGCTGACTGTTTTTTCTTTTAAAAAGATGGAGGACCAGTAAAAACCCTTTTGTGTTACTGGTACTCTTGACGTTTCTTGTTGGCAAAAGACTGCAATACTCTTCTTTGATTTTAATTTCTTGAAATACGATTGAAAACGCCAACGTGGACGAGAATCTTCAGGAGGTTCTTGCCCAAAAAATCGCGATTGTATTGTTAATTTGTTCGAAAAGTTTAGCAATGCCGAAACAATTGCACAAAAAATAACGAAGTGCACTAAGAGAAACACTAGAAGACAACCTAATACACTTAAGACGCACAGGAGTAGTTCGTAATCAAATCGACAGAACATGGCGATGTTGTTAGAATGACAGTTCAACATGTTAGTGAATATCATTTTTTGGCAGATCCAATTGGTGTTCTTGTCGATCACATGATTGATTCAGACGTTCTTTCATTCCTTGACTGGAATGGAAGGACTATTGTCTGAGTGTGCGATGTTTTTTCCAGAATTCAAAAGGAAAAACATTGCCATGTGTGTGTGTGTGTTGACCAGCAATACACATACAACTTATCTTCGCAATAAGATTGTCTTACATCCAAATGTGTGTAAGACAAAAAAAATGGTTACGCGAGTCGTTGCCTATTTAGATTTTTTGCTCGTCTTTCTAGACTCGCGTGTTGACAAAATACTTAATAGTTTTTTGTCGACATTTATGAAGTTTATTGAGGCAAAGCGTATTGGTATTGCTTCGTCTCGATGGGGTGTCGATCTCTGTTTTAGGGATCGACAGCCTTAATTGCATACAACCTTAAGTCAACCATTTTTTAATGTTCTTTTTTCGAAGAATATGTAATAATGGTTGTTGGCGTAGTGTAGATGATATGCAAGATGGCCTATCCAGATGTGGTGACCTTGGTTTTGTATCAAATTCTTCATAAAGATTTCGATGCATTTTTTGCTGGGGGCGGCTAAAAATTTTTCGTGAGAATAATTTTTAGCCTTGATTTTATAAAGGAAACGCGACATGTTGCAGGGAACTTGCCGTATTCTTTAATATTTTTGTTTATTCAAGGATTATTTTAGTTTTCGATATAATAATTGCGTCGAAATCTTTCGATGAATAAGCAAGAATATTGGAGAAAAAAAATATAATAAAAAATATATTTTTTTTTGGAGAGTGAGAGTCGAATGGAATCGAATCCATTTGATTCATATACTCTTTTGTTTATTATATGTGAGGCTTATCATAGATTCACATATACGTTTGTTGCCAGGGAGTATTTTCCCTAGGCTTTGTCGGCCGAGATTTTATTCTCTACAGGATTTTTCTTTCTTCATTCGAGAAAGAAAAAATACATAGGCCTGAGTTTATTGACGTGTATTTGAGGCCGGGTATAGTCTCAAATTCAACTTTGTTGTATTCAAATTTAGCCGTAAATTCGAATCTATTTGTTTGTTACGAGAATACGATGCATGATTATGTTTCGCATTCCTATGTAACTTGTACAAGATCTTATATACAAATGAAGATCGTGTACTTGTGGATAGTCAAATGTTAATTTTTAGCTTTTGACTATCAACAGAGACATGTTGTCTAGAAAAGGATTTTTCTGGACAATGTAGGTATGTGTTCGAGGCTAATTAAAGTTTCAAACGCAAGGAGAAATTATTTTTGCACATAATTAGTGAGTACACTCATGCGCTCGAAGCCACCATCAGTTTCGAGTGCAGATTAATTAGGCATTTGAGGCTAAGATTAACTTCAAATGCTAAGTGCCATTAAATCAATTTCCATTACAGATATTGACTTAAGTTGCCAGAGGAAGCGTTTTGTAGCAGTGAGAACTGATTCTATTTAGATTCAGTTTTCATTTTTCATCGAAACAAAATCAAAAATACCCATATTTCCGACTTCAGAGTTTCTTTATGTGAAGCAGATGCTTGAAAAAGTATCTGTTTCTCTGAGAAAACCCCGATGCTCTCGTTACCATGTAGTGGCAGAGACACTACAGTTGTAGGCACTGAATATTAATGTGTGGTTTAACGTCCAAGGGACATGAAAATATACGTCGTCACACACCTATCTCGCTCACTAGATCCGTAACGACTACGGCGACCTCCTCAGCCCAGTCACTCGCCTACCTACATTTCTTCAGTAGGCGAGTTCCCTTTACGCCCGCCAGGCGCGCAGGAGATCGTGGATGTTCCCACCCACAATAGGTACAGTACGATGCGTGGTAGGGTGGCGCTGGAGTTGGAGTTGGGGGTGGCGTGGCGTTAGGGACATGGAATGGGCGACGATATCGGATTGGGGGACAAACTGACCGCATTCCGTATACTATAGCTATCTCGGACCCCATAACATAGGTATACCTACCTAACGAAGGTACGTTCTTCAGAAATCACCCACGCGGTCGACCTACAGATCCGAGTCGCATTTCAAAATTATTCGCTAATCGAGCGGTGATTTATGGCGTCGCTTCGGTGTTATGACAGCGTTACGCGTACATATTCAAATAAATTTAGTTAGGCAGCCACCAAACTGCCAACCGTTTGTTAGCGTGTGGTAACGGCAATCTTCGATTCGTCGATCGCGCACCAATACACGACCGTGAGCCGGCCGTACGATAGCCCATACACACATACCTAATGGTGCCATAAATCACGAAAAATAGATAATTTAATCGTTGCTCATTAAGGAATACGTCGACCGACGGCGAGATTCATTAATTTTCATTCAGAAGCCACGAAAGAACAGAGAAAACCAAGTCGCCGCAACGGAGTAATCAACGCGAATTTTATTTTTATTTTTCCTTACTAATTTTCGAGCACAGGTACCCACCTACCAACCGTCCAGCTACTCTGAAGAACATCTGGACGTGATACCCCAGCGGCACCCCTTCAAGCTATTCACTCTTCGACAATCGACAGCCAACTCGTTGAAATTGAAAATTACCCTCAAAACGAACAAAAGTTAGCTATCACACTTTCTTAAACCAATAATTGATTTCAGCGGTCTTTTCCAAGAAGATAACGCATCCGGTTCGAAGAAAATGTAAATTTTATTCGACTAAACTATGTCGTCGCGAGAGTTCATCGACGTACCTAAACTAAAGTTACGACGGGGAAGCAAGACAAACAGGGACGAAGTCGAGGAAGGGAGAGGAGGACGATGAGGAGGTGGTGGTGGTTCGTACCTCGGTCAGGCACCAGACTAATTTTCTTCTCTAACATCATACCAATGTTGATAAGTACATGTATACACAGATTATAGCTGTCAGTTTGTAGCCGAATAATTTTATTTTAGTTCAACCGGCTATGCGGTAGTTCAGAAATAAGTTGAATCAGTGGTGGCTTCTGAAGCAGTATGCAATTTTATTTTGTTTTTACGCTCCAATACCTTCGCATAGAAAACATTTTACCCTGTTAAATTCCGTACTTAGGTACTTCATGTGGTAGGTAGGTAGGTAAGTATTCGATTATGTTCACTTATGCGGAACTTTCTTATTTTTCAAAGCTTTTTCAAAATGTTAGATCTTCCACCATAAAATTTCTCCCAATGGACTGACTCAAATGAATAGAGGGCTCTTTTGAATTTTTTTTTTTAAAGCTTGTCATTCAAAAACACTTAAACGAAACGCTGCAGCATCCCCATAACATCTATTAGATACCATTTGAATACTCAGAGTTGGAGATTTTTCAATTCAAACAACAAAACTAAGGTGTAATCCGTTGTTTCATTTTTTTTTTTAAAGCTTGTCATTCAAAAACACTTAAACGAAACGCTGCAGCATCCCCATAACATCTATTAGATACCATTTGAATACTCAGAGTTGGAGATTTTTCAATTCAAACAACAAAACTAAGGTGTAATCCGTTGTTTCATTTTTTTTTTTAAATTTTACATAATTCCAATAAAGAAAACTCGAAGAATGGGACTCGAAAAGTATTATGACGTGGCATATGGTTGGAAAGCGATTCTAATAATTAACGAGCAACAAAAAATGAAGAATTTCTTTGAATATTCAATTCTGATTTTCGACATTTAAATAAGTATGTGAAAATGTGAAATGCTGATTGGAATCATAAATAGGTATTTGGTGTCTTCGTATTAGTAATGAAGAGCGGAAACTAGGCGAAAGCAAGTCGATTCTGCAGTCATAGAACAAAAAAATGCATTTGTAAGAACAGCTGAGACAGACTGTCGACTGTTACCGATTTAGGGTCATAGGGGAGGGGGCAACAGTAACGCGAAGTGTACACCACTATAATCAGCGCAGGAAAGCGGTGTTAATCGATATGTCACACATATTTTGGGAGTTGAAAAGTGCTTGAAAAAGTGGTCTGTGTCTAACGTTTCACTTTTCGTTTCATTTCAACAGGTTTTCATCTCACGACTTTTCACTGGCGGTCAGTATCCCGGATAGACGATGCGGAGCCCTCTTTTCAGGTAATAAATTGCAATTTTGGGGAGGCGAGATGGTTCGATTTTAATTTTGAATCCCGCCTTCTCGCACTGTCGAGTGACCCTGGGGGACGAACGGCCGTCTGATGGCAGTCGTTCGACCAAAAGATTCGTTGCATGGTAATTGGTAAGCGGGTAGCCTAGTCTATGTAGAGAAAAAAAAGTGGAAAAGTAAAAAAGGATACGTTCTCCATCGTCCGTCGTTATGTAGCCTTTGTATTCGGGCACAAACGGTTTGAGGGCGTCTTTCATCAGCACCTGGAAACACATTTGCTCCTTGGGACAGAGTTTTTTCAAAATGGTACCCGGTTCCGGCCCTGCCTTGAAATTGCCTTGATGGCCGGCAAGCTGTACCCACGGATACCTCGTCTTTTTGTACGTTTGAAAGAACGGCGTCCATTGTACGATATTTCGCAGTTTTCTCCAACCCGAGGGCTACGCACACATCAAACACGAAACAAAAATAAAAATTAGTAACGACAAATTTTGTAATTTTGAAAGTACACGTAAATACTAATTGGTAAAATATATCGACGTAGTTTTTTCTTTTTTCTCTTCACTCTCGATAAAGAGCTATAATTAATTCTTTACACGCTGAGTTGTCACATTTAGGGGGAAGCACGTAAACATACTGTTTTTTCACATCCATTTTGGAATTTATACGTTTATTATATGCGCAAAAAGAAAAAAATAAATAAAAAAAAAAAGAAAAAAGAAGAAAAAAAGAAAAGAAAAATCACAACCATATGCGCGAATAGCCGTTGAAATGAGAAAAATATAAATTAAACCGAGAATTCTGTCGACGTTTTTAAACACGTTTACCTTTTTATATTATTTTATGTATGTCGTAGTTATTTATTTATTTATAAATGCACACGCGGTTGAAGGTAAATCAGATCGATATTAAGAATGCTAAATCATTTAATCGTCGTTTCTCAAACTGAAATTTGAGGAATGGAGGAAAATAAGAAATAAGAAAACATACAAACAATAGGTACCTACGATTTCGGTGTAGGATGCGTGGAAATGTTTTACGGATGTGATGTCCAATGAACCCGGATGAGCAAGTTTGGCTAAACTTGTGGGGGAGAAAGAAAAAACAAGTTTACGAAACGAGACAGGTCGTGTTCAAAAATTGGATCTAACTGCAAATGCAAAACCACTCGTTTAAAAGACGAATAAATATATATACTTTGGCAAAAGATTGCACGATGAAACTGTAAGAAATATCGACAGGTGAAAGGCAAAAATAAGCGACGCGAGCAAAAGCAAGACCAACACCAAGACCACGAACAGCCGCCATCACGGTCCCTCAGTCTTGGCTTAACAAAGTCGGGTCTTGGTCTCGTCTCGTTCTCGCCATTTTTACCACTGTTGATGGCGAAATCAAACTCACCATTCATGACCTTCCGAAGTACCTACACCTACAAGAGTTTGAACGTAAGTACCACAAATCCTCAAAACTTGATAATACGTAGGTGATTCACCACGCAGAAGAAAAACATTATACACAAAATACGTATTGCAGCTCTTCAACGTAGAAAAATTGCGACCATTTTACATTTTTTTCACATTAGCTTACAACTTACAAAAATTATAGTTGGATCGAACCAGAGGCAGCGTAAATTCTACAAAAACAGAAAACTTTTATTTGAGATTTAGACGGCAAACTTAGCTTAGATTGACCACAATGTTTTCTAGCAGAACAAGCGGCGCAGCCACGGAGTGGGAAAATGGCGAAATTCCGCTCCCCGGCTGCCACAAAAAAAAAAAAATAAGAAAAAATAAGAAAATTGAAGGGAAAACGATGGAAGTAAGACGCAGTAACCAAATAAAAACAGTCTAAATTCGCGGACAAAAAAAAGTCAACTCAATATTATTGACATTTCCTCCTCCAAAATGACACTCTGCATCGTCCACTGCAAAAAACCGAGGAGAGAATCCGTAACTTATAATTAGTCTCGTAAAATCGCCGACAGATAAAGTCTCTTTCAAAGATGCTAAAGAGCCCTTTTATTAAATATATTTTATTTACGGATGGAGAATCCAGAATGTAATGGGGCGGGTGTGTAAATACAAAATTGACAACGGCCTTCTTTTAAAAAATTTTTTGGCAACGCTACTGGCCTCCGCCTCTTATGCTGCTTAATGGCTAAGTGGCTACGAAGAGGATGCGAACAAAATTTGGCATTTTTCATCATATAATAGACCGGACATCAACGCCACACTCGTAACTTTACGTGAAATTAATTACGAGCGATTTATCAGACATCTTTAATGTAGAGGAAGAAAAATGATAAAGAAGTCTTCGTGCCAACAAAATAACCTGATCGGGTTCATTGGCATAATCAACAGAATTTAATCGACGGATTAATATTCCACTATGACGCGGCCTCGAGCTATTCTGGCGTAATCGATGGATAATTTGAATTGCAAAAATAACGCCGATTACGCCAATCATTTTTCGAAATGATCGGTGGTCGAGTAAAATTAATTTCTGCATACGCAAAATATGTAGGCCTGGGTGTACGGTGGTACCGCGCAGTGGCGCAAATTTTTAATTCAGCGCCAGGCCGCCTAATTTTCAGGGCGCATTTTTTTCCACGTATAATAAACGATTTTTTTCTTCCCTCCCCTCTGACGGCTTCCTCCGCGACTCCAGTTGGTCGTTGCCTGGCCGCCCAGCGGTCCCGGCGACCCCTCAGCTACGCCACTGGTACCGCACTGCAATGCGTCTTTCGAAGTTTTTACCGAAAGAACAGCACAGCAACTTTCACAATCCATAAATATATACCTAATTACAGACTATAGTAATTAATAAGGCGGAAATTAAGTTTATCGTCGCGAGTACAGGTACTTCCAAAGTGAGGCAGTAAAAATTTAATTTCACTCGGAATTGAAATTTATCACATGGCGTTAGACTTCTGATTCGGCGATGCTTTTACATTGCTTGTGCGTCGGTGAAGTCATTAATAGCGACAGATAATAATTGCGCTTTTCCGTTTTTATTAAAGGGCATAATTTATTATGAATCATTGGCACAATACGCTACGTTTTACACGACATTCAGTGAGGCCAGAAACCCCTACTCTACGAATCCCACCCCACTCATTGAAAAGCATCGTGAATGTAAGACAGGCTTCAAATTTTTGATCGTAATTGTCTCAAAACAAGAGATAGCTACTGGTTCGACATACCGAAATTTTAGAGGAAGCTTCAAGAAATAAAATTAGCCAAAAAACGAAAAGTTGGAGCCCTAAAGAGCCGAGAAAACTGGAGAAGGCTTAATTTAATGTTACAGGTAAACTTTACCGTAAAGACGAATCTGACAATAACTACCCATTTTCACAAAATCGCTGTTTTTGAGTTTTATTATTAGAGTTGTCTTCAGGGTCAACAAGTTCACTGACACGATAACATTAAATTAAATCAATTTGATACCCAATTTAATATTATTCTTTAATCTTCACAACTTCTAATGGGTCAAACTTCTTAGTTGCTAAGCTCATTTTATTCTTCGAAGCTTCCTCTGAAATTTCATCTACGTCGAAAAAGTAGCTGTACATTTCTTCAAATACAAGAATTATGAGCAAAGTATAATTCTTATGCACGTCGGTTTTTACATTACACTTCGCATGGGTACGAAATAAAATAGAGGAACAAACGTTATCGGCCGAACGAGCTGCGTGTGAATTAATTTTCACGTAGAGAATGTGCCATTAATTAAGGCACCGGTTGAATTAAGAGTCCTCCAACCCCTAGCACACTGGGTCACAGCTACCGATTACGGTAAATCAACGTAATTTGAATATAACGTTAGTAGGTAGGCTACACACGAACCGCTTTGCGAATGAATCAAAACGTCGATACAGCGTACTTAGATTAGAGGGCTCTAATCTGAAACTGAGATTTGGCGCGTCAAACACGAAAGAATGATACAAACCCTGAAATACCTGGAAGTAAACCACTAAACGACCGACGGACTGCGAATAATCAACCCTCAAATCACTTCTGCAGATCCACCAAGTAATTTGAAAAATGTTACACATACGTATTAATTTATAGTAGATTTTCCCACATATTTCACTTTTTTTTTGTGGCCCCTTCATTTGCCATAATAAAGCTATGAACAATTTCCCGGGTAAGCCAGGTTGTTTACTTTCGGAAATTTAGAACTTTATAAGGTAACAATTTTTATTCAGTTCTGCCCCTGAAAATAAAGTAGCCACTTTGGAGAATCAGTGCCACACTATTCCAATTTCAATATTAAGTTTTTATACAATACTGAAAGTTTTGCACTTTTAGCCTTATCGAACAAATCTTATTATAACATAATTTTTTCCTCTTCAATTTTTTATGGTAAAATATCAAAAAAATTTTATTTGAAATTTTTTTATTTAATTTTTTAGTTTTTTCACTTCCCGGGTGTCACGTTTTCCCACATAATACGTTTTTTCACTGTGGTCTCTTGAAAGACGTATTAACGAATTTTACTGTATGTCTTAAGATATGTAACAAATCATTGCAGAAGCACCCAAATTTTTCTCCAATAGAAAACTAGAAAAAATAAAACATAACAACAGTCTAAGTTCAAAATAACATGTGGTGGAAAAACCGCAGGAACAGGGTGATCAACCGACAGTCTGCTCTTTATGAGCCGACTGGTAAAGTTTGAAAAAAATACCAGTCCCAGTAATTTACCTACCCTTTTTTTTTCACGGCAAAGTTTAATTACCCATTCTCAAAGCTCCAAAACAGCCTCTAAAATATACATTCCCTAACTACCAAAAAAATACCTAAAAATTTTTTTCGATTGCCCCGCTCGCGAAATTAATTTCTTAATTTACGAAATCCTCCCACAGATGAATCCTGAATAGGACGCTGTAACATATTTTAAAATAAAACTTATTAGAAAAATAGTTAATATTGGATATGGCAAAGAAGTTGAAAAATTTCAACTTTTTTGCCGTGTCAAAAACAGCTATTCAATTTTATTGTCCTAAACGAAAAGAGAACAATAAAAATGCATTTTCAAAAAATAAAGAATAAACTTTACCGGCACGGTATAGAGACCAGTTTCTAGTAAAATATAAACTAAATTGGATGAACGACCATAAACTTGGTTACAAATACCTACAAATTTGGAAACGAGGACAAATCTAAATATTATTTGATACCCAATTGTCCTATTGATGGAATCATTAATAGTGAATGGGTTCCTGATATTTTGAAAAGAAGAGTACCTACCGAACGAGTTCTAACTGGAAATATAAAACACAACAATTTCTACAAAAGTCGAAAGGTTTAGAGACGAAATATCGATTACGTTTTGTTCGTGATTTATTGAAACTAAAATCGATCGTAGTATTCAAAATTTTCGAATAATTTTTCAGATTAGGACGTGAACGAAATTGTTTTTGCGAAGGTGCGAGTTGGGGACATCGTTTCCCTGCCCCGTGTTTCTATGCCCCTGATTGTCAATGCGTAGTTGTTGCGTGCGACGCAATAAAAAAGCGTAGAAGAGTAAAAAAAAGACGAAGAAGAAAAAGCTCTTTTTCCACCAATGGCGAGTTCATTTTCACGGGTGGTTTACGGTAGGGGGCATTTATCGTGAAGAATTGTCGACCCAATTGAAGGAACTTATACGTGTGATTAAATTGGCCATATACTACTACCAACGACAACGCTTTCATGGTCTGTATTGTAGAAGAGGCGACTGAAAGGCCAAGAATTTCGTATAGAGTTGAAAAGATCTTAGTAAGAAGCATTCACCGTTATACAAAAATTTTAGTCAAGACCTGCTACGCCTATAAGTTGATCCGATTCGCCTCGGAACATTTGGAGGTATCACAAAACGGTGTGCAGTGTGCAGCGTGCAGCGTGCAGCTGTGTACCACTCACTCGCTGCAAACAAGAGCGTGCACTCAGCAAATGTGCCCACAGCCTACCTTAAGACGTGGCGGCTCCGGCACATCGAGTCCCACTCGGAGCTCAGGTCGTCGCTGGACGCCTCTCCGTACTCGGCATGGTGTAGAGGCACCTCCAGCAACGATTTCTGGTACTGTTCGTAGCCGGGTGCGGCCAGCAGTACGCCGGAGGCGGTTGTCGTCGAGCTCAGAACCAGCTGCTGGATCGAACTGCCGTTGCCGAAGAGCGGCGACGGCGACCGACTTTTGCTGCAGCCATATTGGCGGCTGCCGCCGCAGTGGCTGCTCCTCGTGCATCGCGCCGACGCCGATTTACTCGTGCCGCTTCCGGCTGCGCCGCTGCGTGCGTTGGTTCGCTGTTGCCAGTTGTTTTCCATCGTCGATGAGCATTTCTCTTCTCAAGGGTGGCGGCGGCTTCGGCTAGTCTCTGCTACCCCTCCACTCCTCACGAAAACAATTTTTTTTTTTTTTTTTTTTTTGTTTCTTCAATACTGTAGGTATAACCTGGAACTGAATCGCGTCGCATCCACGCTGAAGGCTATAATGGTGGTCCGAAGCAATACGACCGAAGGGTTGACCTGTTGAAAGGGGAAAAAATCTGTCAAGGGAGGAAGCTCTGAGGAGCGATAACCGAAGGAAGTGACGAGTGACGAGTGATGAGTGTACAGCAGCGTTGTAATTTTTGAAATTTTCAATTCTCGGGCATAGGTAAATCCATGTAAGTTAGTTACGGTACACGGTGGTCGACTACACCAAAAGAACCAGGAGAAGAAACAAACGCGAAAATAGTAGACCTCAACCTATTCCTATCAAATATTATTATACGGCATAGGTAGACAAATACATACACACATACATACATACATACATACATATATACACCCAATGCGTACTCGGTTCCGCAAGAACGTCATCAGAATAACAAATAGCACACGCATAGGCCTAGTAATAAGTTAATACAAGACACGATTAATGTGTAGTCTGAGAGGGGAGGGGGCACGAGAGAAACGTTTCGGTCATTAATTCCACATAGATTTCGCTTCTAACAGACGTCATATATCGAAGAATGTAGCTGTCGCACATTCGAACACTGTAATTACCATTTTTGCGTTATTTCGTACATCAATTTTATTTTCCGCTCGGTATGGAATCCAACCGGTTAGGAATATGTTCCAGACAAGGTGGTGGTTGGTGCATCGGTTCTGATACAAACAATTTAGCTTAGTCAAACATACGAAAAGAATTAAAAGTACCTAAGGATCGGAGTGCGGTCGACAGCGCATCTACATGGGACAAGGGGGAAATTGCTAGTGCACAAGAAGTTGTTGTTGTTGTTGTTGTTCCAGATGTTCTGGGTTCGAACCAGACGTATCATAACGAAATATAAGAGGAGTGAGACTCGATTTTTTGCATTCATGTCAAGTTCAAACTTCCATCAGGAACTTGATTTCAATAATCCGCGAGTTTGCTAATTTAACACCATTAAAAGAATGGAGAAACGTTTTGGTTGAAAATGCGGTTTTCCGAATTTCACCAGAACCTACAGGGTCGGCACTCGATCTTTTCCCATAACCATAATTTATACCTACGTCGATTAGGTTTGCTGGAACTACTTGAACGACATAAAATTATAGTGGAATAGCTCCCCTATACTGTATTTACCTTAATTTGCCAACTCCCAACTGATAAAAGCTCAAGCTTTCAAGATATTTGATACCGGCCCTGCACCAGTAATGTTGAAGCAATCGATAGAAACAAAAACTTCAATTTTTTAAATTGTAGGGGCGAGGAGGGGGCAAGAAACAGTGTCCTTAAAATGAAATTATCGGAAATGGCACGAAAACTAAAACTTCATCGGACCAAAATTGAGAGGAGGTATCTTTTTCTCATATTATATTATTTTAATAAGTTTACGTTAAAAACGCGTTTTTAAAAGATAAGCTTTTATTAATTTTTATATGGTTTTAGCTTCATATGAAATAAATATTATTTCGTTACGGAAGGTTGGCTGCAGTGTTGGTATATTGTAAAATCGCAGTAGTGAATAGAATAAAAGCTTATAAGAGTGACCTAAATTTTATGAAAATCGACCGATGGAGAAAAAAAATGGTGTTAAAGAGAAGTGAGTAAGAACCGGCATGATCGAATTTGACTGCAAAAAATCGAATATGTAGTGGGGTAAAGAGGGAATTTTTTTCTTAATTTTTTAATTCAATCTAATTTTTAGGTATGTTAAGACAGAAACATACAGCTAAAGAGATCTCCAGCATCGGATCAAAAATATGTCAAAGATAGAATATTGAAAAATTAAGATATTAGTTACTGCGCATGTGTCGGGGCTTGACAACAGTGTATTATACTCCAAGGTTCAAAAACAGAGTATTTACATGCAAGGAAAGGTTTGTGAAATAAACGCAGCAAGTGAGATCTCAAGTCATGTAAACTCACTTTTGAACCTTATTGAGACAGATATTTTTAATAATTAATGATAAAAAAATGACAAAATGTTAATTAAATGCCTCATAATTACTGTTAATGGAGGATGAAGTACATTTGATATGTTAGAATATGGTGAACACTCTAGTGGTGGTATAAGCACACATTATTAAATATAATATAGGACATGTGGGGACATTACTCGTATGAAGTTTTAGGGGCTTGCACCCCTTGACCACAGTTGCCGCCCAAAGGCTAACAATTAATCGTCTCTATGATGTAAAACCATAAACACTTGTGCGTTTGTATGTTCATACCTGTTCATATTTACAGGTAAGATACATTGCACAGGCCATGATAAATTACCTGATAATGATCTTGGTGATGTCACAAACCGATACCAAATGTGTTGCGTTGTTTCTTATCACCTCAACGATGGCAGGAAATGACGTAACGGATGACATAATCACATACGTATACGTACATATGTGTGTCTGTGTGCATGTGCCAAATTTGGTATATAAACTCTCAAAACTGGCTACAAAATTGCCAGTGTTTGTCAAGGATTTGGCTCTCCCATACTTTACAGTATGAAGTGGAAGAACATGCAAACTCTGTAGAAAACCTTCTGCGTGTGAATATCTCTCATGATAAGGTATTCCACAGGACACATGCCCATCTATACCCTGCTATGAAAAATGGTATCACTTTTGAGGTAGTTGTCCCCTCGTTATAGTACCAAATTCAAATTTTCTCGTCAATATTCAGGCCTATTTGAGCCCATTAACAATGATGAGAATTTTTTTTCTCAAATAATTCAATAAAATGAACGAATAAATTTAAAAGATCATTCAGAAATCACATCAAACCGAATTTTGTAGATTAACATGAGACAAAAATTGTAAAGGTCATCTCAAAAGCAGTACCATTTTTTATCTCGCATGCGTCCTCTATTATATTTAATATTCTGTCCATATAAGTAACTGTAGCACTGGGTATAGCAAGTGTGACTGTTATCCAAGATGTTCCAGAAATAAATCACTCTCGGGGTAGTTTTTTTTTTTGTATATTATTTTCATCAATAATTTTGATAAGGTGGAAGGTTAGGTGACTTGTATAAGATTACAACTGAAATAAAAATGAAAATACTACCAGTAGTTGGAGTACATCATTTTGATTGTATTCTTATAAATTAACGTTGCATCAGAAAGTTAACCTTGTTACCTTACAACCTCCAAGTAAAAATTTTTACATGGAAGCCAGTTTACTTTTTACATCACAGTTTATGCTTCATCGATGAAAAGTGCTACTTATGGCTTGTAAGAATATCAGTGTAAACATTACCTTTTTGATCATGTATTATAAAAAATTTATTTTTATATGAAGATTTTTATTTTTATATGAGAGAAAGAAGTACTTGTTATCACCATGATAAACACAAGATCAAAATGTATAATTCTAATAGCTTTACTTTTATCTTCCACATAGTTTTGTATCACAGTATAATTATATACGGCGTTGGACATCTCTTTAGCTGCACGTCTCTGTCTTAAGACACTTTCTAGCTGTTAGGAGGGTTATGTTTATGAAAATTGTTCATACCTATTTTATACTTCACCATTCCTTTGTAAAAAATTTATGCCAACACACAAGGAAAGACTATACGAGGGAAAGAATTTTGAATTTCAAAAGTTTATGGCAAATACAAAAATACTTCGTTGATATAAATCGAAGATTCAGTCAGTAATTATTTTCGAATGTACTTTCGTAAGTAAAATCCACAAATTCTTCGACCTCAAACATGATAAATTTACTCAACTTTAGAAAAAAACAGAAAACAATCACATTTTTGTTGTTGTTGTTTCTTAATATTGACAAACGTTCAGCGAATAACATCAATTGCAAAAAAAAAAAAAATTATTCCTCTTATTTAAAAAATTTTGTTTAATATGTTACAAGGACGATATCCAAAACATATAAATAACTCGTATTGTGTGTCGGTGTCGGGTAGTCGACATCAATTAAACGAGTCAGCAGGCGTAAATTACACAGTATTACAGGTATTCAGAAGCATAGGTCGCTGTCAAACTTGCTAATTTATTATCATTGGCGAAAGGGGTGCGCGAAACCGCAAAATGATTGCATGTGTACGGTTTCACACACTTCGTGTGAATTTGAATATCGAATTTCCTCGCCAAAAAAATAAATTCGCAACCGGTGGCTGAGAAAGTGCGAAGAAATTTGGACAAAATTCAGTTTCAATATTCACTCCCAGTACCTACTACTATGAAATGTTTCCCACTTGTTTTCAACTATAATAATTCTAATTCTATTTCTTGTAATCATTACGTTGAGTGATTTTCATACGGCGAGGGGAATGAGCTCCCTCCCTAGAAGCCAAAAATTCTCTCACACAATGAGCTGGCTACCAAATAACGAGAGGGCCCAGTTACTGCGTTGAAACTCATTCCCAAACAGTTCAGAAATTACTCCTGAAATACTGAAAATTCCTTCCAAATTATTAGTTCTGGTAGTTTAGGGTTCTTTTTAAATTCGTATTACTTTTCACTGCGTGAACTCCAATAAAATCGGTACGCAATTACATCCTTAATTCATACGAATAACGAAATTAATTAATATGATACGTAAATTATGACATTTCTCTTGATGTGTACGAAATCATACATTTTACGGGTATTTTTATGTTTCATTCTTATAGTACTTTCACGTTTTTTTTGGCAGTTTCTGTAAGGTGTACCTACGCCAATATTTCAACAAGTGGTTTTAGAAAATTCTGATAATAGTACATTATTTGTGTCACGTTTCTCACCGAGAAGTTTCGAGAAAAAAAATTCGATCAGGTTCTCTTCGCATAACAGGTCTCAATCAGTGCTTGAAAAGTTCAAATTTCACAAACCTTTTATCATTAGTCCATTAGTCAAGTTAAGGACTACATCGAAAATTGTATGAAATCTGCGGAATTCCACTGTCCACTAAGCAAGACCAGTTTTTTTTTTTTTCCCGATGTTTTTCGTTCGAACAACTCAAAAGGAGCCATCAAAAATGATGCAAGAATGCAATTCATATCTTCCACGTGCGCGAACTTGGTGCCTATTCGGAGATTTGTCAAGTTTCAAGTAATGAGAAATTTTCGGTAATTTCGTCTGCGGTAAGTTCTTCAAAGTTTTCACGTTGCTGCGGAATATTTCGATATTAATGTCAGTAATTTTGTGTTGTCGGGTAAGACGCTTCACAGTAACTCCTATTAACGCGTCATAATGCTCGAATCTCGGAATCACTGCTTTCAAATCATATTATTCTTAGGCCAAATGCAAGAACGATAATTAGGTAATAGTTTCATTTTTCCTATTATCAATTATATATATATATATATATATATATGCATATATAAACATTTAGATATAAAAATATTTATAACTCTGTAATTCTGTATAGCTAAGTCACTTTATAAGAAATGGTCGTTACTCAAGTATAGGTCATTCGGTCTTCCACTCCGTCCTTAATGGCGACTCGAACACTCACCCATCCCATAAATCGTCACTCTAATCACAGGACGTTTTAAACGCAATCCGTAAAAATACAAAAATTAGCGTGGTTAACATCCACAATTTTGTCATGTTTGGTTAGTGATATAACCGTATTTCGCAGTTCTCAATTCACATACATACATACGTACACACAAACATATACACATACACAAACACACACATAAGCGCGCGCGCGGACGCACGCTCATTACCCTATACATTAATATGCAACGCCCTTCGTCTACCTCTGTCTGAATGAACTGCAAAACGAAAACACATCCGCCCTGCGGCTGCACCACAGAAGAAAAATAAACGACGGAAGTGAAAAATAATTTTCATAATCCGGCTGTCTTCGCATACGAAATTTCGCATAATTTTCAAGGATCGCAGGAGTTATTTTTCTCAAATGAATTTGTACTGTTTGCGCACGATATAACCATGCGGACACTACGGAGCAGACTTAGATGTGGGGAGAGAGAAGGAAGTATGAGAACACGAAAGAGAGTTAGCAGGCTGAAACGAAATTATCAATTCTAGTAGTCAATTGCGACTTTCAAGCTCGTTACCACACCATTAAGCTAACAAACGTGAAAATACGGTACAGGAGTGCATTCACGTCGGCTAATCACCTGTCGGCCAACTCACCATTTGCTTAACCCTCGGGCTACTTTCGCAGATCGATTTCAAAACTGCTACATGCACATAATCATCGAGCCGAACGCACTGAGAGAGATGTGTTGAAGATGTGTAGCCATCAACACTCGACGAGAGTGACATTATTTCAAGTGACTACGCGATGGTTCAATCTCTCATTCTAATTCGAAAATCAAGTTGGCCGAACTCTATTACAATTTTATTCGTTTTTCATTACGCGATAGAAAGTGGCAGCAAGCCAGTGAAGCGAGTGGACTACACCACAGTACCGTACCACAGCCTCAATCAGACCGTGGCCCAGCTGGAATTAAGAAAGTGCACATTTCGGCATCATTATGGTTTTTCATTTCATGACAAATAATGACGATTTTGGCATGAAAATCACAAATGCATATTCCTGAATACAAAGAAAGGTTTTTCACTAGCTGCTCGCGAAATTGTTTTTTCAATTTATGAATTCTTCACTCCTGCGGGTCTAGTCCTGCCAACGGCCCTGGCTCGAAGGTGAAGGTCGACACTTTTCAATTCAAAATTTTCGGTCCACTCAGATGGTTGACTAAAGAGTTCGTCTGTGATCCCTGCCCCTTTAAAAAAAAGTTCTTGAAATTCACCGCTTGGGATGAAGGGAAAGGGGACCCATTTTTTCTCACGAAATTTCCCCCTCTTAAGAAACTCCTCGCTACGCCACTATCGTACAACTACTTACTATGAAAGTTGTGAGACAATTCTGACGATGAAGACAAAATATATTTGAAATGGAATGCAAAATCAGGCAGGCAAACTATAAGTTCATATATTTGATACGTGTAAATAACCAGATACGTGACGACTACCATGAAAAGTATAACGGCAGTACGAATTTTCTTAGAGAAGCCTTTCTACGGGTTTAAAAAATACTTTCGGAAAATGCCATTGCTCGTTAAGTAAAATAATTTCAGTTCATAAAAAGGATCTTCAAGGTTTTAGATGCCAGGGAAAGTCACCAGAATTCATATACAAGCCACAGAAAAACCTCCCAACCATTCAAAGAGATGAATGGGAAGCAAAAAGTTTCGAGAAGACGAATATATTCACAATCCACCGATGAATATTTTACTAGTTTTAGAAAAATGTCTTCAGATTACATTTTTTTGAGGTCAACTCTTTTCTTTTTAATTTTTCCTTCAGTAATTTTGTATTTATTGTTCGAAAATATTCTGATTAATAAAGTTTTTACTAACTGTAAGGCAGATGTAAAGAAACGTGTTGCGACGGCGGTACACAGGGTTGAAGTGAAACTTCTATCAGATGTCAGCGTATAATAAACTGTTATAATAATAAAATAATGGTAGACATATTACAAATGTTACATTTAAATGAACAAATGAACGTAAGTACAGCATTAACAACAAACGAAATTAGGTTAAAAATGAGTTTTTAAAAGATAAGTTTCTATTTTTTTTAGCTTTAGCCCGATGCGAAATAAACATTATTTCGTTGCGGAAGGTTGGCAACGGTATTGGCATATTTTATAAATCGCAGTAGTGAGTAGAATAAAAGCTTATATTTTACATAATAATTGAGAAGTAAACTGCAACAGTGATTCACGTAGCAACCTTCGTGGTTCATTCCCTAGCATTTTCTCCATCAACTTATCAGTGAATCATAATTTTTATTCAGCGAATCAATTGGAGTTGAAAGGGTCAAGCTGTTGCATTGCAATCACGATGATGCGTTTCGTGACAGTTCTTCAGTTTACTACCGTAGGCAAGGAAGTCTTTGAATTTTGTTTCACATGTTGATAGACCACGGTTGTTCTTCTGTTGAATCCACCGCGTGATGTAATTTGTAGAAAGCTTCAAATAACTCAAAAGTCACCGGCCATAAAACAAGCCAGGTAAAAAACATTTTTGATGTCTAAACATCTTAGCGCTCAGTCTATGAAAGGGGCTAAATGAGAATTACTATTGTCACATTCACGTAACTGTAACCTTTACAACTGTAACTCACGTTTGTGGGCGTTACATGATGTGTGGTTGCACACGCACACGCACACAACCACACTATTATTATGTTTACGCATCAATCCCTCGTGAGAAAAGTCCCAGCGAAACTCGCACCTTTTTTTTTTTTCAAAGACGATCATTTTTAGATAGGTATTTATTATTTTCCACAGACCTATACCATTCGAATATTTTTCACACGGCACACATTCGCCAAGAAAAGCTAACTTTGAGAAATCTGAAGTGAATAATTGAATATATTTTTTAAGAAAGGCGGCAAAAATAAAACTGAAACGCAAGTGCACAAAGGTCTAGTTCCGCTACTGCAGTGTTGCATGACTTGAGAACTTGTTATCGTAAGTTACACACAATTCTTGCTCACCAGGTACCTTGATCGGCAGAACGTTCATCTTTCTGATATTTAATTATTGGTCTAACCAGCACTCGAGTATCGCTGGCATTTTTTATGGTACGAAACGCTGTCGCATGCCACGAGAAATACTGGAGCGATTCTCAGGTCACAGAATGACAGTACCCACACACAGCACAGGTAGGTACTCGAGTATCGTTCTGGAATTCGGCTCGAAATGTTTAGGTCGCTTTCACCCTTCAGACGCCGTACTTTCAACTTGGCACGTGACTCTACACCGAGTGAAAGTTCGCTTAAAGAGCGTCGCAGCGACCACAAAGACTTAAACACAGAAGGGGAACACACAGCACTTCTGCGCTCACTGACGCCTTGCCCCGACGACGGGATTGGCGATATTTAAGATTGCAACGCCGTGGTTACGTCATTTCGGCCACGCGTGATCTTTTGGCTATTGACTTTTTCGAATGTCGACACAGAGAAGAGAAGAGAAGAGAAGAGAAGAGAAGAGAAGAGAAGAGAAGAGAAGAGAAGAGAAGAGAAGAAAAGAAAGAAAAGAAAGAAAAGAAAGAAAAGAAAAACGAGCAACTAATTTCAAAACGCAATGCCAGTGGCACTGCAGGGCGCGCCCTGCTCGTGAATCGCCGAGATGAACGATTTCCGCGTCTGACGTCAACGCAAATATTTTTCTCGCATTTCTTGGAATAAAAAGTCGAACAGACAGCACCAGAGCGTACCTACATTTTTTATAATTTCTAACCAAAATCGCTGACAAACGAAGCGTTCGCGCCCGTCGCATCGCCGTATTCATTGTCGAAAAAATGCGGGACGCGTTTTCGTTTTCGACGATAATCTTCCGATTCTGCGGGCCGCACGCCCACAAAAATTCAATTCTTTCGTCTCGTCTCCGTGCACTGCACGTCCACCTTCGACTATATAAGAGCACTGCCAAGAAAAGAGTTTTTGCAAAAAATTTCACCCAAATCGGACCGAAATTATGGCGCGAACACTTCGGCGATGGTGCGCTGCGCTCGTTTCCAGTATCTGAAAGATGATACGGCATCCGAGATGGAAAATTAGTAGCCATTCCGATGGCCAAAACAAGTGGCAGAAGCTGTTATAGGCACGTCGACAGACGCCGCCGCCGCGACAGTCATTTATTTTTCAAAAATAACAACGTAGGTATCCGTACCTACCCACCGTCGTTTATAATTATTTAGCTAATTATCTTCGTCGTCCATCTTTGACATTGGATTTTATTTTTATTCATTTTTATGAATTTCTATTTTTATTTTTTCCACATTATAGGTGCATACCTACGTTTGTTTACACGTACTTGTACGAAGCATCCAGATGGAGGAGCTCGGTTATACAATAACCTCAGCCCAACCTGACGGCGATGAAATAGGCAACAAACTTGGGCTGAAACTGGAGGGAATCGTTCCTCGAACGAGTCTGCTCGTGAGGGCACGCCTCTTTGGGGTTGGGTCAGGCCGGCAGCCAGCGGGCGAGGCGAGGGTGCATGCAATGCCCCTTCGTACGTCTGTTTGTCCTCCTCAATTTTACCCAACTGAATATTGATTCGAGTACGGCATCAAATATCGTCAAATGTCGTCAATATTTGAAGACTTCCCCTCCCCTCGAACTGTGGCGCATCTATTTCTCAACGCGATTAATAGTAAAATTTACCAGGCTTCTTCACCTTTCCGTAAATAATTTCCGTTTGTAGGGGGCGGGGGCGTCAAGTCGTCAAGATTCAGAAAAAATTTCGATACCATCGGCAGGAAAATCGAACCAAATTGCAACTCGCATTCGTTTGTTCGTACGCAAAATTCAGACAGAACTTCTTACAAATTGTTAAGAGTTTCACGTCGATTCCCACTTCCTACGTTTTCAGAGGCGCCGATTTCAAATCTGCAATTTCTCTTATATGACCACTCTTCAGCCGCTGCGGCCCTTGAAATGGGGAATTTTAGAAACTACCTACGGACAAATTTTTTATATCATACACGGCGTATGCCTATCTTTTTTGCGGAGTTAATATCAAATCTGACGTCTTACTTTTTTCATCCTACCAATTCTCACAGCACTCTGTAGCTTGAAATGAGTGATTTTGAAAACTGTTCAGAAATTTTTCGAGTCATACATCATTCCGTATGTTTTTTGAGGAACTAGTTTCTAATCTGGCATCATTTTTATCATCGCAGGCCACTTTCTAGCCACTAGTGACTTGAAACAAGACATGGGAAAAAATCTATGAAATAATAGCCGAAAAAGTATTACGAACCATCGCAACTTGAGATCAAATGGATAGTTTTTCGCGGAATTCCAACATGAATAGTGCATAAAACGAGTGAGCTGCTAATAATATCAAAAAAGAATAACAATTTTCTGTAATTCTGCGCATAATTAAATTAGAATTCTATTACAATTAGTACCTACTTCTGCATTTAAAAAAAAAAAAAAAAAAAAAAAACACCATTACGGACCCATTTTTAAAAGACTTTCGTCTATTTGGGGAGGGAGTTAAAATTTCAAGTTTTAATGAGTGGCCTAATTTCTATTTTGAAATCCAGAATATACGTCAATTCTCAGACTGTGATAAATGAAGAATTTAAACTTTCCAACTCAGGCACTGGCACTTATTGAGGTCATTATAAAAAGGCGGAATAACGAGGCTTAAGATGCCAAACAAACCAAATTGAATGGGTTGATTTATATTTAATTCAGTTAACTGGAGGAATTTTCAGATTCTAATAAGATGATTTAAATATATCGCAGTCAAAATTCAAGATAGACCTAACACAGTAACTTGTTTTAAACATTTTAAAACAATTTTAATTCATTCCTTAAATAAACAACGTCCTTTAAAATTAAGTAAGCGGAGAAGTCGATTTTTCTGCTTTCGTATTACACGCTTTTATTCGAGTGAGTACATCCTAATTCAGGTTCAAACCACCGCAATCTTGTACTGGGTTTCACACAATGTTTTACTTTTATAAAGGCGTATTGCAAAAAACAGTTCATTTTTACGTAAAATTATTTAAAATAATTTTTATTTAATTGAGAATTCAAGTATAGGTAAAGGTCTTACGACATACTTCTGCTGTTTGGCCGTATACTTTCCAAATTGATCCAAGTACCTGCTTATAAAATAACCAATTGGGAACTTCAGAGCAAAATAGTCGCGCTCTAGTGGCAGAAATAAAAAACGCTGAAAAGATGATCGTGTGTTTTGTTTCGTCAATTGTTTGAAAAATACGATAACAGAGCATTTAAGGAATAAACATCCAATGCGAGACATGCAATTTCCAAAGACTGAAGAAGCATTACCTACTACATATCATCGTATTCTTGTTATTTGTAAGTTATAACATAAACGATTTAACAAAAAATAACACCAGAAGAAGGATATTTGATGCTTTTTATCTGATGGGAAATAACACGTAAACCAGATGTAAATACTCCATGAACACCTTTCCAGAAGTTTGTTTCATCAGCGCTCCAGTACCGCTGGAGTTCCCAATAGAATCGATTGCAAATCGATATTCTAAGCAAATCTCTACGCGAATGCGGTTAAAAGTTGTGCAGCCACAGAGAATACATCAGGCTGGTCTGTACGTCCAGAAATGCACGTCATCGCGTTTCACAACTCAATAAGGCAAAATGAAATCATTGGTCCAACTTGGAAAATTTTGGAATAGATGCCGCAGGCATACGAAGGCAAAATTAATTTAACTAATGCGGACAAATGCGATTAATGCCAGCTGTAAACACACACGCACACACACACACAAATGCCGCGCACGCACGCACGCACGTTCAAAATATGTTGCAGCATAATTGATCGAAATAAGCGAAGGAAGAAATGATTGACAGCTGTTCGAAGTATCGAAATTTTTCAATTAACAAAGCGAGAACTTCATCAAAACCAGTCGACGATCCACAAACAAAATAACTCACTTACGGAGGCATCGTGCGAGCCGCGGCGATCATGCAGACCAAACAAAGCTAATTTCTCTACCAAAATTATGGTATTCAGCTGGCGGCAATTCCTTGTTTTTCAAATAAGTACCCTTTTTACTTTCTTGAACTCAATTGCCTTTCATCTTTCAAGGCAATCCAACTATTTCCTCAGACTATTCTGTCGTCACCTCTCATTTCCCTGCGACATAAAACCTATACTTCATGACGTATAATAAATTGGTTTATCCTTTACTCGTACTATAGGCCGCAGCATCAATAAATTAACAGTCAATATTTCATCGTTTCGCACAGTTGCGACTTGCGTAGCTAGGATCAACTGATCGTGGGCGGAAAAAAGAGGAGGTTATATTTAGATGTTAGAAACTTCTTTCAAGACTCAAACACCGGATACTTTTACCTTCTCCGATTTAAAAACGATTTTCAGCAAGATGGTCAGAATCAGAGAAGAATCAAAGGGAGGCACTGGGAAGAAGGACCAAAAAAACGAACCAGGAGAAGCCCGAGAAAAAATGTGAAAATAATGAACACTTACCAGTTAATAAGAGTAGTGACCAGGACTAGATATTGGCCAAAAGTAAAAATGACTGGATAAAACCAGACTTAAGAAATAATTGTAATAATATCTACATCGAAGTGTAGGCTAAGTGTAGTGGGTTATTTTTTTTTTTTAATAGAAAGAGAATTTTTCCAGTTAGAACCTAATAATATTTTGACAGGTTCGGCGGAATCTTAATAACACACTCACTCAAAACGGTTCGAAACTCAAAGACGACTAAAAATATGGTCGTCTGTAGTCCGACGGATTACGTACTCGCCTTAAATCATATCTCCTCACCGGCGACCAAAACTGTTTGAGACTGGTCTTCTCCTCCTCATGTGTAAGCCATAGCAGCCTTATTCTTCCGCAACTTCTTCACCTTCAATTAAATATAGAAGGTGAGGAGAGATGTATAACTTTTCTTACAAGCACTGCCACTAAAATTAGAGAAATTCCTTTTGAAAATCAGTCGATAACAGTACGGATTTCCTCTGTAAGCCAAAACTAGCTTTAAGTTTCGATTAACGCATTTTGAATGATAACTTATTGAGCACGTACATTTTTTATGTCTTTATTTGATACTTACGTCAAACGATATTCCATACGATTGTTAATGTAAATTCAAAGAACACTGCCGCATATACTTTTCACATTAAAGAATTAGTATCATATTAATTTAGGGTACTAATTTATTAAATTACAACGAATATTTCAGTTTTCCCACAATCTTTCATTTATCATTCTTGTTACACAACAGTGAACTTTGAACATTCGACGTTTTTATAATATAGAAAAAATCTCGATTATTCACGAGTAATTTATTCAGTAGCAGAGCCTGTTTTAGGCCTACTTTGCCGCCCTAGGCAATGATATTTTAGCCGCTCCATCTTTTCATTCGCCTATATCCCCCCTCCCCATTCCAAAACCTCATTACATATCCACAATTTTTCGTTTACTTCCAACCTATCGAAATTTCTTACAGTTATAATTTGTAAACAATACAGAGAAGAAATTTTGAGAGTAGTATTTGGTATCGTATGGAAATCCAAAAATTTGGGAAAAAAGTATCAAATTTTTGCAAAACTTATAAAAATAAGCGACAAATTCAGAAGTTTACGTTTTTTGGGTTTCTTCTTGTCTGATACACAAAATTTTCGGAATATTAATTTTTTACCTTTTGACTACACGAATGTTTCATCATTAATTTATTTCATTCCCTCACAAAATTGAAGAACTTGACGGTTTGCATGGTGTAATGCTTGCCCAGAGATGGATATGTGGCAAAAAGACGAAAAAAAAGGGGCAAAAGATCAGCAAAAATCAAAGATCACGAATATGTGGTATCAGAATGCCCGCATGTATATTTTTTTGTGCGTATCTTTTAATGATGTATAAAACATACAATGTAAAATTTTTGTATAATTGAATGTCTTTCCTTTTCCTGAAACTTATGCCACCCTCAAAATTTTTCCGATCTAGACAAGCTGCCTAATCTTCCCGCAGAGTAAAACAGGTATTGCGTGGTACCATTTTTCTGATCTGAGAAAGATTAGAGTCTAAGATGTGTTTTGAAAAATGCCCTTTATGGAGTTGAAATTTAAGGAAAGTTTAGACGGTGTTCCTAGTCCGTAGGGAACACTAGCTCAAAAAAGTCCTAGATAAGCTGGGAAAAATTTGAGTAGTCGGCAGTTTGTTTCTTCGAGGAATGTGCTCATTTCGGCACTTTTTGACCTATGAGAATTAAACTTGGAGTAGTATTAGAAGCTTTCATGGGCTACACATTCGTGTTGAAACTTTTGAAATTCATCAGCTAGTTTTGGAGGAAGGGTTTCTCAAAGTGTTGCAAACCCACCACACGTTGTCATCACGATAAATCCCGTAAATTAAAATATTTTGGCTTGAAATTTTTATGGCAGCTGGAGACAATTAGGGACTAGTTTGGTATTGAATTTGAACAATTCGGTCAACTGGTTTTCGAATGGCGGCCATTACAAAATTTGACACTTTTGGAAAATACACACTTACCGCGGTTGATGCGCGGCAGAGATATTTCTTGATAGCTGTGAGATGGGCCATGGTTAAGATATGAAGACAAACAAAAAAATTTTAGTCGTACATTTTACTCGAAATTTGGTTTGAACTCGATCACTGGAGCATGCTGTTGAATGGATGAAAATTTAGATACTTCAATAGTGAGGGCTGCAGTCTCACGCGAGAAAATTTTTAACATTTCAGTTCCTATTCATTCTTCGTTCCAGGAAAAAACAAAAACAAAAACCGACTACAAAATTAAATGAGAACTCATCTGGCCTAGACATAAAATAACTCATGCGAAAAAGTAAGTAAGGGGAATAAAATCATAGTCAGCGCAGAATGGGAGGTTTATTAGTTTGTTGGAGTGGGTGTTAACAGCTCATGCTTGAACCTTAGCAGATAGATTTATTGACACTTGATCGTTGTTGGAAAAGTAATTCAAGCTTTATAACGGTACCATAATATTGATATACCCTGAGGCTTTTACTGTACGTAGCGTTCTATCGTGCATGAGATACAAGAAAGAAAAAAATAAACAACAACAACAGAAAACTGACCGCTTATAAATTAATGATGCACATACAAACGTCAGATAAATACGTGTCTCGCTGCGCGTTAAATCAACTTTTTACAAATTTCCCTCTTGTTTATTCATCCTTTCTTGATTTATACTTTCCAAGTAGATGTAACTTGTAGTTGTGACACTTGTAACTACAATCAAAATTGGTAACACATTTTCAGATGCATACACACGCACATACAGCTACATCTATATCCACCAGTATACGCACGTAATTATACGATTACGGCGCAGAAGAAAATAAAATCGGGTATGGATCAGCATCTCAATGACAATGCCAGTAGTGTCATTTAATAAACATTTTCGAAAACAAAATCTTATGGCAGTTATTCATTAGAAAAAAAATGAACGTATTCAACGATATTTTTTCACGATAAAAACTGTAACGCAGCAGCAGCTCCGTTAGAAAAAATAAGTTTTCGAAAAATGTTAAATTAGTTCATCACTAAAAATTATTAACAGATCGTAATAAATATTTGTTCCGAATTACGTTCCTATTGGTCCAAAATTAGGCATTTTATAGGCGAAATAAAAACGAAAATAGTGTTACCGGAAGTACCATGCGACCGATCCGCACCAGAATTTATATCAAGTTACAATATTTGTTACAAATTTCGTAGCTATTAATCGAAAATTGATTATTTTTATAGCCAAAAGAAAAATGAGAATAGCTATACCGGAAGTACCGTGCGACCGATCAGCAACATAATCAATAGGTCAGGTCCTTGGCTTAATACTAAGGTTCGTTTCAAATTTCGTGCCTATCGAATAAATATTGTGACCTGTATCGTGGTAACAAGAAACTGGCTTATATACGTATACATGAATTTGACTTACTAGTGACATAATTATGTTCCTTGATTTATGAAACGAAAAACGTAACACCGATCGTTTCATGATACCAAGGTTAATAAGTAGATTTTCTATAGAAAAGCTACTGAAAATAAAAGATAACAGCTAACAGAGATATTGGGTGCGACGTTGTGTTACAGAATGAAAGGAAATATAAAAAATCTGAAAGAAAAAATTGGTTAATTTCAAAAAGCGAAGAAAAAATAAAATAAGTACTGAAATCAATGGTTTGGAATTTTTCTGCAATCAGTCTTTATCGTTTTCTATAAAACTGATAAGTATCTTTTTACTGACTGCGCACGGGAGAGGTCATATGTTTGGCATGTCCATCTCCGGAACTAACGGAATTTCGTTCGCTCAGAACAAATGTCTTACTTCACAGATTTTAATGAATGTTGGCTCAAAATGTTGCAGACCATCCGGACAGTGTCCTAGGCTATTCATATTTGAAAATTAAAAAATTAGAAGTGATTAATTGAAGAAAATGAGAATTTAAAGATTGAAAAAACTATTACCATAAAACTGGGCATATCCACCAATAAGAGCTACTCATTCAGATTAACGCAGTCGGTTTTTTCGTTTTTATTTTAAATAAAATTTATGCTAATATCATTAAGTGGAAAGGGAAAAATAAAATTTTTCCGAACTGAAGGTTGAATTCGTTTTAAAGTACTCAACTGACGGGAATGGTAGTGTAAGAACTTGCTCTGAAAATGTTCTAAAAACACTTCACAGAGGCTTATAGTTATATCGTAAAAAGTGTACAAAACAAAATAAACGTCTATGTTTATTGGGTGTTTGAACTATTAAATCCTCTTCAGATAACTGACTTCAGTTTATACAGCTGAGTAATCGTATGAATAAAAACTGATTAAAACTCCACAGATACCAATTCATGCAGTCTATATATATATATATATATATATCCATTTCTGTGTAATGCGGAACAGGCATCAATTTTTATCCGACAGTCATGAAATTCGGTACACGTATTTGGATTTGGACAAGGATGAGACCTATTGTTTTTAGTCCAAATTGCGTCCGGTACATCCTATTAAGTTGAATTTTTAGAGCCTAAATGGTTCTAAAACGCGTAATTTTAAAGCTTCAATTTTGGTACAGACGTTGAATATCATATATTTTAACATTATGAAACATTTGACTCAAGTCGGCTGAACGGTTAAGGGGTAGAAGTATTTCGAAAAAATCTCAATTTATAGTTAAGAAAAGAAAATTAATTCCAGATGAACCGAAGAAGCTGGTCGGAAAGCAAGTTTGCTCCTACTTTATTTTCTAATCATTCATTAACAATTTCGTAACTCGAGTAAGTTTATTATAACTTCACAATACAACTCATTATGAATTTCCTTGACACTTAATTTTAAACGTAATTATTACCATTACCCAGCGCTCTGCCCAGTACATTTGATATTTTGATTTTATAATTTTATTTGTTCACAATATTTATTTCTTTTTTTGGTGAAGAAAACCTTCATCTTCTAACGTGGCTCGCAGCGCTAGAGTTTTTCAATTTGTCTACCAAAGCTTGGCTACAAAAGAAAAACTTTCAGGTCTTCAAACGAATTAAAAAAACCAATTTAAATCACGAACGATGTTTTGTGCTGTAAATCGAGCTTTTACATCAACTCGGATGAACGAATTTCCAAGCAATCCGAAATTTCTTCATTTCGGAACAGGCGCAAATCAAACGAACACAGTTGATGAATATTCGTATTTAGAGTAAATATTTTCTTCGTTTTCTTCTTCGTCTGATAATGCATGACCAAAATTATTGTATGTCCTGCGACGCGAACCCTATTCATCAGCCGCAGTCGAATTACCAAAATTACCAGAACTACCAGCAAAATTTGCGTCAGCCGTCGCAGTTTACTAATTGCAGCCAACAGTTTCCCCCATCGATGGCACCGCCACCGTCGCAAATTCCACCCTATCCGCCGTATCCGTCAGCTCCAGCTCTAGCACCGGCACCGGCACCAGCTCAAATTCTGGCATCAGATTACCACTCGGCACCGATGCAGCCATCATCACCGTCCCCTCAGCTGCTGCAGCACCATCAGTACCAGCACCAGCAACTACACCACCATCCGGAGGCACCGGCCATCGACGGCTGCGTTCTCTACAGGAGCGACTGCAACCTGCCGGTGGATCTGTGTGGCGCCTGCCCAGACGTGTGCGTCGACGACTATTGGCACGAGCTGAGCAACCGGCTGGCCTGCGACGAACGCGTATTCGACCGCTGGAAAAGTATGTACCAGCTGACGACGGACGACGTCGCCCACCAGCTGCTGGAGACGAAGGCCGACTGCCGGCGCAAACCGTTTCTGCCGCGGCGGTGCACCATGTGCGACATCACCGACGACATCTACCTGACGGAGCAGCTGTGCAAACGCTACGTGAAGCCTGCACCGCGCCAAATCCAATGTCTGGGCGACTACGACGTCGATGCGACGCCGCCCAAATGCGCGCCCACCATGATCATGACGAACCCCTGGCACTGCTCCAAGTACAGGTCCATCGAGTGCTTCCGCAACCAGGAGGGCGCTCGCGAAATGATTCGCCGACTGGAGCAACAGAATCTGTTGCCACCGCTTATCAAGAAAGCCGCTCAATAAACGGCGCACACGCGCCGCCGATGCTCCTCCTCTAGCCTAGTCGCTCTCTGTGTGACGTTGTCTGTTCGTGTAGATACCTATCAATTATATAGATTTTCAAAATAAACGCCTTAGTTTAGCGAACCGGAGTGCGCATTGCATTGTGCGATAATTGGACTGGGAAAAAAAAGAAACAACAAAAAAAAAACCAAAAAAAAACCATTAAATCCGCGCGAAAGATAAAAATCATCCGCCTTAATAAAGTTTCTGTTAAGGCAGTCCTGGTAGTGGCCTACTACGCTCGATTTACTTGATAGAATATACACAGACAAGAGACAGACGCGAGAAAAGCGTTATTTAATGCAAAATTTGCCAAATACATAACACAGAACGACGGTCAAATAAATATACGGTCGAGTTCAATTGAAAATTGGCAGTTTTACACAACGATTTATAATTTGAACGAAAATCAGGAAGAAAATTTGCAACAATTTTACCATGCAAAATATTTGGCGAGTTGTTCGACCACATGTAGAGGTCCATTTCTCCGGCCCCCCATTTCAAATTTTGACCTGAAAATTTTTAGCCTAATTGTGCTCAGTTTGTGCTGATATGTGCCATCAATTTTAGAATTTGTGCTCACCCCCTTCCATGGATATAAACAAAAGAGTCTGGGTGGGGCTGGAGAAATGCTAGCCCCTACATTTCGAATTTTGACTCTAAACTTTTTATGCTAATTGTGCTTCATTTGTTCTAATTTGTGCCGTTAATTTTAGAATTTGTGCTCATTTATTTTCAAATATAGGGGCCTCAGAAATTTATGTGTCAGCCCCCCTCATTTGGAATTTTGAATTGAAATTTTGCATTCTAATTGTGCTTAATTTGTGCTAATTTGTGCTGCAAATTAAAAATTTTATACTTATTCCCTTTCAAAAATATTTGTGGTTTAATGTCTCCCCTCAACCACACCCCATTTTGAATTTTGACCCAAAGTTTTTCATACCAACTGAATTCAAATAGTGCTTAATTTTGCTACCAATTTTGGAATTTGTTATCACCCCCTTCTTAATATATAAAAAAAAGTTTGTGGGTGGGGCTGGGGAAATTCTAGCCCCACTCACTTTGAATTTTGACTCAAAACTTGGCATACTAATTGTGCTCAATTTGTGCCAATTTGTGCCAACCATTTTAAAATTTGTGCTCACTTCCCAACTCAGATAGGGAGGATGAAAGATTTCCCCTCAGCCCCCCCTTTTTGAATTTTTATACAAAACATTGCCCACTACTTTTTTTTGATTTGTGCTTAATTGTGCCAACAAGCTTATAATTCCTGTACATTCAAATCTTTAGTTATTTGCAAAACAAATTTGGGTGGGGCTGGGGAAATGCAGCCCCACCCACTTCAAATTTTGACTTGAAATTTTGCAAACTGATTGTGCTCAATTTGTGCTGATTTGTGCCAACCATTTTATAATTTGTGCTCAATTATTAACTGAAATAAGGGGTGAGGAAGGTTTTGTCTTAGCCCCCTTTTGGAATTTTAAGCTGAAACTTTTACCATTATTTTATCTTAAATTGTGCTTATTTGTGCCAACTATCTTTTTTGAAATTTTAAAGTTGCAATTTCAAGCAACTAATAACAATCACCCATTTCTGCTGTAGCCTAAATAATAGTCATTTATAACAAAATTTTCAGTAGGGTCAAGAAAATTCAACCCTTCCATTTTAAATAGGAGTTCAATTTTATTACAATTTTTATGATAGTTTGTACCAAATTTTTACCTTGGTACTTTTGAGGGAACTATACTTAACCCATACTTTGTAGTATGTCAGATTTTCTTGATTTGGTATTTTCTGGTTATTACTAAAAAACTTTGTAAGTACATGTAAATTTTTCCATTGATCACTCTCTATTGACAGTTTTTTCCATTTAAGTTGCCAAATTAAAAATATTATCATAAAAACCTTCTATGCGAATTAAATAGAAAGAAAAAACAAATTTTTATGGTCATATGTGTATAAATTATTAAGTAGGTATTCATGCTAATTTTGGTTTTATATACTTAATAATTTAGTAAATACATTTGGTTAAGTGTCACACAATAAAATGTGAAAACTCAATATTAAGCCCCTTTAGGGGCCCATTTGAGGATAAAGAATAGGTCCAATGGAGAAAAGAACACCAAATTTGGTCTGGGCACCTCAAAAACCATATTTTGTGATGTATCACACTATAAAATGTAAAAACTCAATATTAAGCCCCATTAGGGACCCATTTGAAGATGAAGAATGGGTCAAATGGAGAAAAAAACCCCAAATTTGGACTCGGCGCTTCAAAAAACATAATTGGTGATGTATCACACAATAAAAAGTGAAAACTCAAAATTAACCCCCTTTTGAGGCCCATTTGGGGATGAAGAATGGGTCAACTTGAGAAAAGAACACCAAATTGGGACTTGGCGCCTCAAAAAACATATTTGGTGATGTATCACACAATAAAATATAAAAACTCAAAATTTGCCCCCTTTTGGGGCACATTTGGGATGAAGAATGGGTCAAATGGAGAAATGAACACCAAATTCGGACTCGGCGCCTCAAAAACCTTATTTGGTGATGTATCACACAATAAAAAGTGGAAACTCAAAATTAACCCCCTTTTGGAAAATATTACCAAATCCTATGCATAATGCAACAGAATTAGAAACAAACTCATTGTCACTGTTATCGCATAGGTAAATAACAAACATCGATATGTTTTGCGATGTATTGATGTTCTTCACCAGATCGATACAATATTTTTTTTCGAAATATCGATATTGAATAAAATACATATTTTGGGAATTTTTTGGACAACTGTTTGAAATTTTCTTTTCATATTATGCCAGAAACCTTCGCTGGAGTATACTCAACAACTTCCAAAAGTTTTATGGCCATCGGATGAATGGTGTATTAATGTATAAAAGACAAACAGACATACATTTTCTTTTATATATATATATATAGATTAATGGTGTAGTAATGCATAAAAGACAAACAGACATACATTCTCTTTTATATATATAGATAACACTGGCCAAAGAAATCTTAAAAATTCCCCATAAATAACCCAAAAATATTTTTCAAAATTTGGGAATTTTTTTCATCAAAAAAATCAGATTATGAAATAACGCATCGTGATTGGATCACCCAAAAGTGTTTAGGAAATGGTATTTCTTGTAGTTATTGTAGTTATATAAATATTTCTGATAACACCATTCTGTCAGTACTATATTAGCCTTCCTTGGAGATGCATGTCTAAATATTCTTCTAGCAAAATTATTGAGTTTTGACATTTTACTGTGTGATACAATAGAAAATAAGTTTTTTGAAGCGCCAAGTCCAAATTTGGTGTTCATTTCTCAATTTGAACAATTCTTCATCCCCAAATGTGCCCCAAAAGGGGGTTAATTTTGAGTTTCCACTTTTTATTGTGTGATACATCACCGAATATGTTTTTTGAGGCATCCAGACCAAATTTGGTGTTCTTTTCTCCATTTGACCCATTCTTCATTCCAAAATGTGCTGCAAAAGGGGGCCAATTTTGAGTTTCAACATTTTATTTTGTGATACATCTGTAACGTATATTTTCGTCTATTTTAAGAAATGACGAACATATTCGTTCTCACAGTTCCAAATACCAAAAAACATAGATATTTATCAACAATAATTGTCCTATAACTCTTTATAAACATCCACTAAATTACCTGTATTTGATTTTATGAATATAGATATACCACCTGTATATTCATGACCTATTTGTGCCTGTCCCTCAAGTATTCTACGAGTCTGCACAACCCTATAATAACAACACCCTACTTCACTTAGCCTATCCAACACGTGCGTTCTCGTACCCTGAACAAGTATATAATCCCTCGATTCAGTGGAAGAAGACAGTTCCTTGACAGTTACTTCTTAGTATCTGGAACCTCTCTAGCAGAAGTCTCTAGTGAAAAGATAGTTTTGTCAAATGGATTGTGATATTGTACGTATAAGTATTAACGTAATGATTTATATATTGTGTTTTAAAAACTTATTATTTTATTAAAGGTGTAAACTCACTCGTGTGTTATAAAATATTATTGAGTCTCTATAACACGTTAAGGTCCACTATAGTTTGAGGATAGTAAACTTGAATACTTGAATTATTTTAGAAGTATTACTGCTTTTCGAGTACGTGATATTTTGTGTATAGTGTAACATCGAAAGTGGTTCTAATTAGGTACATTACCACCTCTTTTGGCCGTTACAACATCACCAATTAGATTTTTTGAAGCGCCAAGTCAGAATTTTGTGTTCTTTTCTCAATTTGACCCATTCTTCATCCCCAAATGGGCCTCAAAAGAGGGTTAAATTCGAGTTTTCACTTTTTATTGTGTGATACATCACCAATTATGTTTTTTGAAGCGCCGAGTCCAAATTTGGGGTTTTTTTCTCCATTTGACCCATTCTTCATCTTCAAATGGGTCCCTAATGGGGCTTAATATTGAGTTTTTACATTTTATAGTGTGATACATCACAAAATATGGTTTTTGAGGTGCCCAGACCAAATTTGGTGTTCTTTTCTCCATTGGACCTATTCTTTATCCTCAAATGGGCCCCTAAAGGGGCTTAATATTGAGTTTTCACATTTTATTGTGTGACACTTAACCAAATGTATTTACTAAATTATTAAGTATATAAAACCAAAATTAGCATGAATACCTACTTAATAATTTATACACATATGACCATAAAAATTTGTTTTTTTCTTTCTATTTAATTCACATAGAAGGTTTTTATGATAATATTTTTGATTTGGCAACTTAAATGGAAAAAACTGTCAATAGAGAGTGATCAATGGAAAAATTTACATGTACTTACAAAGTTTTTTAGTAATAACCAGAAAATACCAAATCAAGAAAATCTGACATACTACAAAGTATGGGTTAAGTATAGTTCCCTCAAAAGTACCAAGGTAAAAATTTGGTACAAACTATCATAAAAATTGTAATAAAATTGAACTCCTATTTAAAATGGAAGGGTTGAATTTTCTTGACCCTACTGAAAATTTTGTTATAAATGACTATTATTTAGGCTACAGCAGAAATGGGTGATTGTTATTAGTTGCTTGAAATTGCAACTTTAAAATTTCAAAAAAGATAGTTGGCACAAATAAGCACAATTTAAGATAAAATAATGAGAAAAGTTTCAGCTTAAAATTCCAAAAGGGGGGCTAAGACAAAACCTTCCTCACCCCTTATTTCAGTTAATAATTGAGCACAAATTATAAAATGGTTGGCACAAATCAGCACAAATTGAGCACAATCAGTTTGCAAAATTTCAAGTCAAATTTGAAGTGGGTGGGGCTGCATTTCCCCAGCCCACCCAAATTTGTTTTGCAAATAACTAAAGATTTGAATGTACAGGAATTATAAGCTTGTTGGCACAATTAAGCACAAATCAAAAAAAAGTAGTGGGCAAAGTTTTGTACAAAAATTCAAAAAGGGGGGGGCTGATGGAAATCTTTCATCCTCCCTATCTGAGTTGGGAAGTGAGCACAAATTTAAAATGGTTGGCACAAATTGGCACAAATTGAGCACAATTAGTATGCCAAGTTTTGAGTCAAAATTCAAAATGAGTGGGGCTAGCATTTCCCAGCCCCACCCACAAACTTTTTTTATATATTAAGGAGGGGGTGATAACAAATTCCAAATTGGTAGCAAAATTTAGCACTATTTGAATTCAGTTGGTATGAAAATTTTGGTTCAAAATTCAAAATGGGGTGGGGTTGAGGGGAGACATTAAACCACAAATATTTTTGAAAGGGAATAAGTATAAAATTTTTAATTTGCAGCACAAATTAGCACAAATTAAGCACAATTAGAATGCAAAATTTCAATTCAAAATTCCAAATGGGGGGCTGACACATAAATTTCTGAGGCCCCTATATTTGAAAATAAATGAGCACAAATTCTAAAATTAACGGCACAAATTAGCACAAATGAAGCACAATTAGCATAAAAAGTTTAGAGTCAAAATTCGAAATGGAGGGGCTAGCATTTCTCCAGCCCCACCCAGACTCTTTTGTTTATATCTAAGGAAGGGGGTGAGCACAAATTCTAAAATTGATGGCACATATCAGCACAAACTGAACACAATTAGGCCAAAAATTTTCAGGTCAAAATTTGAAATGGGGGGCCGGAGAAATGGACCTCACATGTAGGCTTATGGACGCCAGGAAATAGAAGCCTAATGGATTTGAACGTACTTACAAAACACGTGAAGAGTCTACGACTCTGAAGGGGATTGAAAATTAGAGCGAGAGAGCATTTTCCCACATAATTATAAAGATGGGTTCTGAACCCAACCGAATGCATACCACAAAGTACTGAATGCACTACGAGCGCAACAGAGGACGCACGCCCATCTAAACGCCGTTACGAGAAACGGCACCTTTTCTGAAGCTAGCAACGAATTCAAATTTGCTTGCCCTAAATTCAGGCCCACTAACAATGATGAGAAATTTTTTTCTCAAAAAACTGAATTAAACGAACGAATAAATTAGTATTGGTAATTCTTATTTTGTAATTCGAAAATGACAAAAACCGCGAATTTCGTAGATGAAAATAAGATTGAAAATTGTTCGGTACCGCAAGAGTGCGGCGATATTTCGTCTTGAAAGTGGGGCCACTTTTCGTTTCGCGTGCGTCCTCCATTATGTTTAATACTCTGCGGTCCATACAGTAGAATACCATATGAGAAGGAAATACGATTTACTTTTACGTCCTCACGAGTGTGACCAAAGATATGCAAGTTTTGTAGAGTGGTCTGGGCTATTTGTGCGATAGGTGGATGATTTCAGATTTTGAGGCGTGACGCAGAGGTTTCGTGGAAAGAGCACGAATGTAAGAAAATACACTTTTTGCTCAAGTTTTTTGTAAATTTACATCAATTGTTAAAGGCAGCAGGTAGGTACCGCTTTAAGACACGATGTTGTTGGCTCAATTTTTACAACACACCGAAAAAAGTTGGAATTTTTACCAAAAAAATTGAAAAAAAAAAACGCCAATTGGTCAATGGAAGGAGAAAAAAGAAGAACAGGTCCGAGGTGACATCTCTTTCAATTTTTACAACAGTTCGGCCCAAGGGGGTGTCACATCCCCCTCTCCTCCCTTTCGTGCGGCCTTCGATTATGATTAAAGTTGATATTTTCAGCGAAGTCAGGTAAAAGTCGTTTTGAGCGGAGTCCACTGAAGTCGTTATCAGCCTGTAAACGAAAAATTCGATTTCTTCGACGGATTTTCTGACGATGCTCGTTTAAGCGTAAGTACATCCCATAAATCGGACAAGGCCACAAAATATTTCTCTAATCGGACAACTCCGGGTGGAAGGGGAAAAAAAGAAACAATTTTCATTCACGATTAAGTACGTCTCGATTGTCGCATAAATTAAATTTTTTTCAAGCCATAAATTTCAACCAGGAGGAATTTCAATTTATCGTAACGACGATCGCGAATTTACATTTACTCGATGGCCACCCCCAAGCTGCCGCCGCAGCCGCCGCGGCCGCCTCAACGTTTCATCTTCGCCAAATTTCCTACTGGCAAATTGAATATGAAATATTTGTAGTACCTACCTACCTAATTTACCTGAAAATCGGTGTATTTGCCATATTCGAGAATAATCTCGTTTCGAAAGGGAACGGAAGTGAGGAAAAATGCTGTCTGATCTCGCCCTCAAAGCGAGTTATTTTACGCATACTTATAATTGGTTAGATTTTGAAGAACGACAAACTGGCGCCGCCGGTTAATAATGTTTGCGGTCAGTCTTCGGGTGAAAATTCTCGACTCCTCGTCGCCTGTCAACTTGTCAGCGCTCACTGGCCGCAGGGAGAAGGGGAAAAATAGGAAAGGTGAAAGGAGAATGAATGTCTGATTTACATTAATTTGAGGCGATAAAACTTTTGGAAACGTGGCAAAGCGAAAAGAATTTAATTCGCGATAGCAGCCAGAAGTCCATCATTTTACGGAGGACCAAAGGTCGAACGCTGAATAACATTCACACATTAAATTGCAACAAGGACGGCTCGAAGGTCCGAATTTTACGGTTTTCATTTCTAACGTTTCGAATCTGAGCTGCGCATTGTGAGGAAGCAAAAGCAAAATTACGGTGCAGACAAATTGTTCGGTTGAACGGTTTTTTTTTTTTTTTTTTTTTTTTTTTTACAAACATTTTTGGTTTATAGCGGATGGACGAAATTCGTCTGACGCAGCAATACGTTCAACAAATCGGGGTACGGCCATAACTTTTGGCTGCCCACCAAGTTTTACCCGATGAACCGACTGAGGAGAACAGACCTGGCGACCTACGCAACGCGAAACACCGTTTCTCTCAATTGCAGAACGATTGCACGTTCTTTTTTATTCGTTTAATTCGAAAATTAAAAAATAATCCTAAAAAATTGAATCATGAAAATATCTCTGCCGGCCATCAACCGCGGCAAGTGTGTATTTTCCAAAAGTGTCAAATTTTGAAATGGCTGCCATTCGAAAAACAGGCGACCGATTTTGCTCAAATTAAATACCAAATCAGTCCCTAATAGTCTTCAACTGACATAAAAATTTCAAGCCAAAATCTTTTAATTTACGGGAGTTATCGCGATGACAACGTGGTGGGTTTGCAACACTTTGAGAACCCCTCATTCCGAAACTAGCGGATAAATTAAAAAAATTTTTACACGAATGTTCAGCCTACGAAAGTTTCTACCACTACCTCACGTTTTATTGTCGTAGATCAAACAGGAGAGGCTCCACAGACTCCCAAAAAATGCCAAAATGAGCAAAAAGTGGAAATATACGTACATCCATAATTATACACGGTGTACGGAAGAATTTGAGTGTCCAATATATTTGTAATGTACCACTCAGAGTCAGCGTTTTCTCATGGGTCCCGGCCCACTGCACCGAATGCAATAATTGGAAAATACACTGAAACGATCTCCAGCTGCCAGACGATATATCGGCGTAAGTCACCTAAGTAAGTCTTATCTTTGTTATAAGTACATAGTAAAAATGTTGCTTTCGGAAAACGACAATCACTTCACATTTTCATCGTATTTCCATTCCTTTCGAACATCTCTATTCTAAGTGTCAAGTGATCCTACTCATTAGTCATGGCTATCCATCCACGCTACGACCCTAATATTCACAATCCATGCTCAGTATTGTAGGCATTCGACAAAAACAAAATTACAAGCGATGATTACAGTGGCGGACCCGGTGCGTCGTTCTTTTTTAGCTAATTTTTTATTGTTTTTATGCCGATTCTGTGCTTTTACTTTCATTTTTTCACTGAACTTTGTTTTTTTTCTTTGACATTTTGGCCCTCCTGGATTCGCCACTGGACGATTAGCCAGGTACCATAGTAGTGAAAAAACGAATGTACATATTAGTGACAATAGTTGGACTACTATGGCCCCATCAGTGGATGGTGGTTAACAATTATTGAGACTGCCGAGGAAGGAGTACCTAGTCAATATTTTGAGACGTTTGTTTTGAAATTCAATTCTTTTTGTTTTCCCAAAAACAAAAGCTCGTCTGTTAGTGTTTCATCGCCTCATTCGTCAGTTTAATTTTTTCTATTTCGTTCGGCTGTTTATTTCGGTCAGTTTACTTTGTCAACGTTTTCTCTCAAGATTCTGTAAACAGGACTATAGTTTAATATGTTTCGCACCTTCTAATTTCGTGCAGCCCATTTCGTAAATTTGTAATAATTAGTATGTCCGCTTCCAAGAGTCTCCTTGTTTTCCTTTTGTTTTTCGTTTTTGTTTTTTTACTAAATGGTCGTACAATCTCACTTATTTCATGGCCACTTAGCCTACGGAAAACGACACCAGACGAAAGCGAATTATTATTTTTTAGGTTTGATGCTCGATTGAGACACATTCGGCTGTGAATGGTGACCCAGGATGCAGTTCGCACAGAACGATGGGACTCTTCGCGAGCTGTCCGGCTGCGCTTATTTTCACCGAGTTCTGTTTAATTCTTGGGTGCGGCGAACGCATCAGTGACAGTCGGTCGCTTGCTGCAGAGCCAAATTTAAGATAATTTTATAGGCCTAGGTTCCGAGCCAGTGATTAGTTCGAATGAAAGTGGAAACAATAAAATGGTTCCTTAAACCGTAGAAGTAAGTTCACTTATTGCTGGATCGAAGTTCTGATGAGAAATTAAGGTTGGCCATCCAGCTGAAATATGTTTCTGAATACACGATCTGATCCAGACTGAAAAACTAATTTGAAGTTGAGGTTACGATACTTTCGGCGATACAGGGCTGGGTTCCGAGCACGTTTTTCGCACTTAAACCCGAAATGAGAGGGTAATTTAGGTTTTCAGAAAAAAATACGATGGCGTCCGAAAAGCGGCGTCGAGGTTCGAAAGATCGATCGGCCTGTTCGATTTCATTTTCGAAATTGGGTGCGTACGACCTTGGTGCAGCCGGATACGACAACGATCCATCGTTGCAGCGTGGACGACCGCGGTTCAGTTTAATACCTAATTAACGAAAATCGACTGCATGTAGTACTTTCTGCAAGGTCATGCACCAATAATCTTCATTCCGCTAATTTTTGAAACATCTGATTCGTCAACTATAGGGTCGGTTAGATCCCAAATAAAACAAACATCGACTACCTACTTGAAGTCAAACTCTTATCAGGGTAGGTACCAAATTATCGACGGTATGCGGTGGAAACAGTGAAGTTTTTCCCTTTCAGCCCCACGCCATCAACCAGAGGGGGCCCTAATTAAAGGTCTTTACCTTCAGGTACACGCACACCGTGATGATGATAATGAACCGCCATTCTGTTTTTTTGTTCGTTTTTTTTTTTCGGGCGTTATAAATCAATAGTGTTTTCGAATACGTATATTACAGTAAATGGGTTCCATAGTAGCGTAAACAATGTAACGAAAAAAGCGGCTCATTAATTATTATCGACATGGACATACGTATACCTGCGGATGAAGAACTGTACCGTAAGTCACTTTTTTTTTTCCCACAAAAAGTGAAAATTTTAATAATTTTCCTCACATTAATATAGAATAAATATCTACGTATACAGGGTGACGCACGAGTCGGTGTGCATTCGACATTCAGTTTTAACGCTTATTCTGCGAGACAGCGAGAAGATGTCACTGGCTAACGTATTGGTACGTAATTTTGCGTAGAATCTAAATAATATATAAGTTACGATGTTCGTACGTAACGCGCATAAATATGGTTTTTTTGCATGGAAACCTAACTTCTTCATTACAAATTCTGGTAATAACCGAGTGCACACTAAGTCGGGTATATTTACACTCTTTCTTTCTCTCCCGTCAAAAGGTAGTTTCACATTTTCATTTATTACTGAATTTGCTATTCATCACCGACCTACGACGTTTTTACGTGAAATGCATACGGGGGTCCAAAGTGGGATGCGTTCGCATCTTTAAAGAAAATTTGACGTGTCAAATCTCTGCAGTCCTGCAGTAATTTGGCGTGAATAGGTCTGACAAGAGAGGGGTAAGGGAGATTCCCCCGGGCTCGGGATTTTTAGGGGTCTGGCTTTCTTAACAAAGAAAAAATAATAAGTCTAATGAAATACGATTAAAAATTTTTTTCGCTCGCTCCGTTCACGGAATTGACTTTCCCAGAATTGGAGAAAAAAAATATCGCTTCAGATAAATCTCAGATATTGCACCCGAACATAAATGAAATTTTAATTTTTTAGAGGACCCATAAACTTTTTCTTCCCCAGGCCCAAATTTCTTCTCTACGACCCTGGATGTGAAACTGTTTTCATGGAACATTTGGAGGGGAAATATTTTTAATAGGAATTGTTGGGTTCTAACAGACAGGAGTGTGGTGCATATAAAGGGTCAAGACTGACAACGCAACGTTAAAATCGAGACAAATACTAAATCCTAGATTAACACCGAAAGAGTACATAGGTACGCATTTTATGCCAATTGAGTGCATCATATATAACAAAAAACGCGGAACTCTTAATTCTTTGCGCATAACGTGTCATAAGTGTACGACACAGTTTCGTGAATCTCGAGATAAGAGTACAAGTGCAAAACTTAGATCAAGTCACCGAGATGAAGACCAAGACGATTACGGTTTATGGTCCTGCTTTCCTTCTTGTCACTGTTTGGAATCGAAGTTATCGGCTCTCGGCCTTCTAAATCCGATCCTTACGACACTCTTTCTCATTTACACTGTGCACCGTCATAAAGACATAAATCACCGTTTTCGTGAGATTTTTTCGAAATGACTTTTTTTGGCCACGAATTGTAGCTACGTACAACTGACTGACCGGCAAATAAGTATTAAAAATTGTACGAAGCTGTAAGGTGTAATTCGGGTGTTACACGAATTGGCCATCGATAGTCGATAGTCGATAGTCGATAGTCGATAGTCGATAGTCGATAGTCTATACATATAACAACCATTATTATCGTAGTATTCGGAGAATTTATTAATTTTTCTCCCCAGAATACGCGTTGGGAGCATGCGTGCGCGCGCGTGCTTTCTTTTCGTATACACATCCTGTACGCTGTACACACATTCTTTATTTGTATGTTATCAGTTGTCGAATGGTTTGGTTAATAATCAGCGAAACTCGCATTTCGAGTGACGTCAATGCCATTACAGTCAGCCTGTTTCAAAATATACGCCACTATATAATACCTACGTATAACTACCGAACATGTATATTCGAAATATCATTCGGAAAAGAAAAATTGTTCGATGGCTTTTCTATATTATTTTTTTCCACTTTTCGTGTCATTCGTGTTTGTCGTAAAAACGTCTCATTCAGAAAAATAAAAAAATACCTACGGTATTCGCACGCATTACTTTTCCCCCGCCCCATTTTGCCTCACTTGTCCCAGTCGTGATCACACGATTGGTTACGTCTCCCTTTCCAACGGTAAATAAAATATACGCGCGTTATTTTTTGTAGGTACATCGTCGTAAGAGTGAGCAATTTATGCGACAAAAATGGGTTCGAGCACGGAAAACATGAGAAATTTTTGAGGACAATTATTGAGCTCGTAAACGGTGGTTTTTCCACAAACAGCTGTCCGTTTGACATGGAAAAAAGTGCGGAACTCTACGAATTATGAAAAAACAGTCTGTTCGATTCGGGAATGAGCGGCACGAGTTCTCCGGGGCGGCGGTTCGGTTTTCCACGGTAGGTATGACTCGAAATTAATTTTCTTGACTCAAAAACGGGCCGAATTTCCTGATCTGACTCGACGAGTAAGTTTCGATGAAAAGTTTGTAACGAACCATTATCGAACCTTCTTTTTTAAAACTACAATAATGGTTCTTTACACATCTTCACATCATATCCAGCCACGCGCTGCGGCGGTTATACTTTAGAAAAACGATTTTTCTACCTACTTGCTTCCTGCACTTCACGACGACTGCAATGGGCTCCACTCGAAACACTCCTCCCCCCGTTTTATAAATTCCCACAATCTCATCAAACGACCAAAAGATGACTCTTTCAAAAATATCTACTCCAATCGCAACATTATCATTAAATACGACAATCGAAATAAATGTATAAACAAAACGCGTAGCAAGTGCATTCCCTCACGTTCACGCATTTTTCTCTCAGCCCAGGGCCGGAAAAAAGAAATTTGGGCCTAACCAAAAAAAAAATTTTTGCCCTCTCAAAAATTGAAAATTGCATCTATGTATTCAGTGCCATATCCAGGATTTATCTGTGAGCATCTGCAAAATAAATTTTTTAGGTGTTTTTCATTTACTTTTTTTTATACATACTGAGAAATCCGAGATTTTTTGTGATGTGAAAATAAAAATATTTTCAAAATTAAAGACACTCTCATGACGACATAATACGATGACATCGTGCAAACAAGAAGTTCAAGTTGGGACAATATAGTGTCCAAAATAAATAAAATGTGAAGACTAAAGCAGATGACGACAATAACCAAATGAAATTCTTTTTCCACTTCGCACCTGTGTACTGTATCACATACCAATTTTTTTAGTAACATGTGCCAGAAAAAAGTTTCTCTTCTAATGGTGTGAAAGGCAAAAATGCTCGTCCCCTCATATTTTCACTCTCTGAAGACTACACATAAACTCAATATTGGATACCCCAATTTTCATCACCACCATCACCATTTCTTTGCGACAGTTGCCACTATAGAGCGTTAAATACATTAGAGGATGCATGTGAAATGAAAAACAGCGCCACTTTCACTATCAAAATATCTCAGCCTCCTAAGATACCGACAATTTTCAATTTCATTTTCACCTACAAAATTTGTGTTAATTGTCATTTTCTAAATTGATGATTATATTCACTCATTTATTTAATTAAATTATTTGAGAAAAAATAATTTTAATTATTCTCCATGGGCCCAAATAAGGGTCAAGCAAATTTGAAATTGGTAACAACGGAGTGGGGATAAAAGCTTCGAAAATGGTACTGTTTTTCGTAATAGTGTTTAGATGAACATGCGTCCCAGGAATGTGATTGATCAAAATCATTAGGAATTTAGATCACAACCTGGATCAAAATTAAATGATCCGTATGCGTGATTTTAATCAATTTTAATAGTCTATTTGTGATCCGTGATTCAAATCAATTTGTAAATGATTCAATATTTTCATAGTCATAATTTATGCATTTATAGTTGAGCTTTTTCAGTTTGGAACTTCGGACATTGACTTTTCATTTACTTTTTACTTTTACCTATAAAAACTTCTCAAACAGTCATTCACACATATACTGACATATCAAGATACCTCATACCAAATATAAAATATGCTGTAATACGTTTTAAAAATGATCCAAAAAGCGATCCCAATAAATTTTATTCAAATCACTATTCACACTGTTATTCGTGATCCGCATTCAGTGATGGAAATCAGTTACAATTTAACGTTATAGTAATGGTAACAACAAATCCTGACTTTTTTCATGTTACTTTACAGTTGTAGGGTTAAATTTTCTTTAATGTAACAAAAAAATGTAACGAATTTGTGTAATGTTACAGATACATTATTTTGTCATTTATAAAATATAATTTTAGAATTTCATTAAACTTTGTTCTACTTCTACAGACTACAATTTTTATTTTCAATTCTAACATCTTTAATGTGGCATCAATAGTTTGGTAACACTGAATTGATATGAATATTGTTTATACTTTAGGGTCGTTTCAGTATCCTACCTATAGAAAGCATTTCTATAAACACGTGTATTTCCAACCAAGTATCTGATTGGAGGAAAATTTTACAATGTTCATTTGTTTATAAACACTGGCCTACAAAGGACCTCACTTTTACACAAATTTTTGATTTTGATTGGTTAGGTGTTCAGTCTGGGGTACCTCATACGCCAGCATGCGGCATCTATAGTCTGGACACTCAACCCCATGTTAAAACTGTTCTGTGTCATCTCCATCACATATATATATATATATATATCCTCGAAGTACTTTATCAACACTTTTAATTAAGATATACTTCTGATTTTTAAAATCATAATTTTGGCACATGACGTTTTTAACTTAAATGTGTTTTAAATTTACACTAATTACATAACACAAAAATGAAATATACAGATTTTCAGTAACATCAGCATATAGCTCAACATGTACGATAGGAGGATGCAGTAAGCCAGTAGTGAAAGGATGCTTGAAAAATTAATTGTTTTTAGATTACATCCCATTTTAGGCCCCTCCCCAAAAGCAGATAAAGGGTCAAATATTTAGAAAAAACCACAAAATATGTTACTGAATGTTTTAAATAGGCTATAAAATGATATTTTAATCTATTGTAACTGAGAGATTCTGATAATCCAAAAATAGGCAAAAATGTGGAAAATAAAATAACGAATATACGTTAAACTGTACATAGTGGAACCACTTAGTAAGTAACATTTGTAACGTTAAACGATTAGTTTGTAACTGTTACAGTTATTAACGAAAGAAAACAAGGTTCTGTTATTCATTCCATCACTGTCCGCGATTCGTATCAAAAAATTTGGATTCTGCCCGCATCCAATTCTATTTGATACGCTGTGGTTGCAATAAAATACAATGCGAAGTTAGCCTACGTTGTGCACAATCGCACAAAGTTATCGACGCGAGAAAAATAAAATTTTGAAAAATAATTTTTGTAGATGTGGTTTCCTCGATAAAATTTCATATAAAACATTCGTCTTTCGACACAGAGTCGTGGCAATAAATTAATATTTACATGCCGCACGGCGCTTACTTACGTATTATTTTTCTCCATCGAACGAAAATAAAACGCGGTACACGCGAGTTTAAAAAAGAATTTTGGTCAATAAGTTTTATCCGATCCGTTCGATATTTTTGTTTTTCTTAACGCCTAGAAATTTTCACGCTGTTCGATACAGAAAGTGGATGAAAAGGAAATTTTTTGAAAATCCAAAATAATTACTCAACTTTACTCCATACCTGAAACTCCAGCGAATTAGGATCGTAATATTATTCGTAGAAACGTGAGAGGATAATTTGTTTTTTTTTTCTTTTTTAAATTTGGATACGGGTACCCCACTCCAAAGCATCGACGATGATATTTTTCAACGACTGTAGTTAAAATTTTACTGTTGTTCGAATCGTGCTTTACGCCGAGTGCTGGTAAATAAGTTTCCAAAGGTGAGAGAAATCTTGAATAAATACCTAAACTTTATGGTAGTGTTTATTATTCCGTAGCCATTAGGTAAAATTTTATCATTTTTATCGCTGGCATAAGACGCGTGAAAATACGCGGAAATGTTTGTAATACAAGGAAAAATGAAGATAATTTTCTAATTCGTCGCGGTTAATGAGAATTAGGACGTTTTTAACTTTCGTAGGAAAACAAGTGAAAATAAAAAAATGTGTACTTAACAGGAAAATGACAATATGTCAGATAACTTTTGAAATCCAATGCTATCTGTTTCTCTGCGCCCATGAAATTACCCGATTATCTACAAATTTCAACTTGAAAATTACAAAACGAAAGTCAGCTGGCTATATTATACCATTCGAGTGTTTTTTGGTACAATTTGACAAAAATTGAGGATGACTGTAAGGATGGAGGGTGAGAAATTACAGCGGTAAGGCACGAAGAGAAGTGATACAGACAACATACACCGGCACCTAATTACCCACCTATACTAAGATATGAAGAACAATGTGGATATTGCAGTAAAAAAAAAAGAAAGAAAGTTATGGAGAATACCTAGCAGTATTGTCTACAGGCAGAGGTTGGGCTAATTACGTTGAGTAGTTTAGTCAGTGTGTTGATTGGAACAACTTGGCTGATCAATGAGGTGCGGTCAACTGGATGTCGATGCGACATACGGACGTGACATGAGCGTTGGTTGATGAGGAGGTAGGATGGGTGTAATGAATTTGAGGTGAGGTGGTAAGAGTGACTGGCGTGGTATCGGGTGCACTGAATGGATGAAGAGACCATGTAGTAAATACCCAATGAGCCCAAAGGTTGCGAATGGTGCGCACGAGGTGATGAAAGCGATATAAAAGGAGCAAAGGGGGCAAGATGAGCAGACGCGCTATGAACAGTGGATAAAGTAGAATTACGTGTACGGGTGGAGGGTGATGGATGATAAGGCAGAATAGGAGAGCAATTTGATTATAAAATGGTCAAGAAGGATAACTCGATAATGCTGAAAAACGTCGAGCACCGAAGCAGGGTTGGCCAGTAGAAAAATCGTCTGTAGGATTCTTCATTGGAACGAGGGCAAGAGGAGGAAAGAAATTCCGAACCAATTGAGGTTTCATTTTTGGAGCCAGCCTATAAGTGAAAGTGCAGGTCGAATCACGAAAATCAGAAAAAACGTACACGCGTAGAGCCCAGCATTTACGAATAAATTTGTTAAAATGTACGAGAAGAAGAGATGGGAGTCGAAATAAATTAAGGAATATTTTCAGATGAGTGACATCTTCAGACCTACATAACTGGGAAAAGGCCGCGCATTTTTGGCGGACTCGGTTTTTTGTTTTCATTACCCAATAGGTTACAACTCTACGGTCGCTACATCACACCTATCGCGATATCGAGGGTTCTGTCAAGTGCGAAATAATGAAGAAAAATGTCGTCAATGGATGTTGATCGCTGTCAAGCTGTTCGATCGCATCGTACAGATGTTTGAATAAGTCGATGCTAAAAACGAATTTTTAAAACATAAGTTTATATGTATTTATTTTTTGGCTTTAGATTCGTGCAAAATAAATATGATTTCGTTTGCGGCAAATTGGCCGTAGTCTGTAGTATTGGTACATTTTAAAATCACAATCGGCAGTAGTAAGTAGAATGAAAGCTTATAAAAAAATGTGGACGAGGCAATTTTGAAGACTGTGATCAACCAGATTCGAAAAATTTTCGTCCATTTTTCCACCTCTGAATGACATCAAGCGATGGTCGCATACGCTGTGGAATTAATAAATCGACCTGCAATGAAACGTCTCTCCAGTCTCCGTATAGAAGCGCGAGCAGGAACACGCAACAAAAAAAAAATGATCTATAAGCAAAAGTATAATGTGGCAGTTGACGCGAACACAAATATGTTAAAAAAAAAAAGACAAACGCGTCGAAATACGACGTTCGACCAAAACCAGTTTCCGCCGCCACTAACACATTATATTAAACTGTTTATCGAATAGGTACCGAGTACCTACATGAAATTAAGATAGTGGCCCACGTAATGAGACCGCACCATTCATTTCCGTCCAACAATGCGACGGTTGACGAACGTGAAATTGAAAATGGACGAAGCGAACCCTCGGTCACTACTCACTACTCACTACACGGAACGACGGTGGTTCGTGTAGACTACGTATGTAAAGTATACCTACCTACCTATGAAGTAGGTACGAATGTATGGTCGGCAGTAAATAGATTTACTATGTAGGTGAATGAAAAATGTAACTTTATGAATGAGATTGATGGTGAAAAAACAAGGTTTTACCAACGAGACTTCACAACAGACAAGAAAGTAACCAAACGGGAAAAAAATACACCAACAGGGAAGAAAATTATTTGTTTCTACGTAAGTTTGAGGATGACTATTTTCACATTGTTCAAATAACAGTCAGTGATGAGCTAATGAGGAAATTTGAAAACTGGTACGTATTGATAAAATGTTATCATTTTCTTCTTATTCACTTTTTCGATTTTTATAATTGGTATGATACATCGTACCAAACACATTTCTGGTATGGCTATTTTAAAATTTATAAAACTAAAATAACTAGAATAATTCAAAAATTAATGATTCAAAATATTTTTTCATTCACCTATTGAGAAGTCCGAGATCTGGACCTTAAAATAAAAATTATTTTCGACAAAATAAGACAAAATAATGACGTCACAATTTCAGACAATTTTTTGAAAGACAAAATTCGAATTCGGACATTATATTATCCGAATTTGAACTCGTATTCAGATGAAGACGTGAAGACAGAAATAAAATCTGATTCTCTTTCAGGCAATTATAATGCATTTTATTTCAGTAACGACTCTTCCAAATTCTGACAATTTCAGACAATAATTTGGTTCAATCCGACAGACTGGCGCCATGAGATATATATTAGATGAAGACGAATTGAATGAAAGTAAAAACCCATCGACGGACATGAATGCAGCCAACCTTTTTGCTTTATCTCCGGTCTTTCCATGTTTGCTTGCGGTTTGCAGTCATTTAATATATTTTATTATATTTTATTTTATCAGTCATCCACGCGTGCTTTTGCCTATTATATGTCGACGTATATATATTTCTGCTATCTGTAATTTCATTGGCTGTAAATATTCGGTAATTCCTCTCGCTTTTTATTATCGACATCGCATGTTTGAAGGCAATTAGCAGACAATAAGTGGGGAAATTTCCTTAACAAGAAGAACTGATTTGCAAACACGAATTCTAATTTTAAATCTCTCGAACTCTGTTCTTTGCACTGGCAATACCCGGTATTAGGTTCGTCTTTGCAAATGAGTCCTTCTTGTGTAGGCGGATAGTAGCAGGTCCAAGTCTCAAGTCGTACGTTTAAGTCCTCACATTAGGCAATTTAATATGTGTACCATCTTCGAGATGCAGAATACGATTCAATCTGATCTACCTTGAAGACAACTAGGATGGTAGTTGGTATTCCAGATAGGTTCAGTTGAAGACAAAGGCAAATTAGGGGTGTTCTTTCGTCATGAAGGATTAGTAGTGACGACACACAAGTCATTTCCAATTTCGCCAGTTGTACATCGCACTTCAAGGCAATCTTTTGAAAACACCTACGAGGTGAAGCATTAGTCGACAATACGATCAGATGGAGTTCTTGGCATCTGCTAGGAGGGAAATTTGGTGTGTTGAAGACAACTTCAGACAAGCTTGGTTCAAGATGACTGCCTTGCTCTGTCATTTAAAGGCCACGTCGAGCCTTCTCTTTGCACATAGTGGATTTGACTCTATCTATGTTAGTAATTTTCTCACCTCACCCTCACTTTCAAACAAAAGCTCCGAGACCTCAAGTTTCATATTAGGAGTTTTTTACACAACATAACCATCACATCATGAAGATAAACAATTAGGTGAAGACACAACTTTTCTGATGGTTTCCCCTACTTGTTGTCTGCAATAGCTTTTTTTTTTATTTTTCTGCTACACACTTCGCTTTGTTCCTCTTTGTCGACACTGTAATTCTTTTATAATTATAGTCTTTGACAAAATAATTCTGCTGTTCGTTTTTGTAAGTTTCGAACCTTTTATGGATCAAAATTTTGTTAGGCTCTTCTGTCCGCACAACTTAGCTTATTGCTGATTTGTCATATTAATTTTCTGAGATATGAAGACAGATGTAAGCTGGGTTTCATCATGTCCGAAGGAGTTTAACTCAAGTCAAGAAGAATTCAGCCGTAGGACATAGTCAAAGTCAAAAAGTAAAACTGTCTTGAAGACACAATTCAAGACCCCTCGATTCAGTGTTTCGGCTGCATGATGCCCTAGTTTTAGGATATTGTGACATCATTAACATTTAAACTCCACTATAAATTAAAGGTTGACTTTATGACACATGATAGGAATCGATTTTGTATGCCTCATAAAATATGGCGACTGTGGCAGGAATTGATTTTGGACGCCTCACTATATAGTAAAATACCTTACTATACAGAGTCAAAAAGTAAGCAATTGCCACTCACGCGTATGCGATTGCAGCACTCGCCTTCGGCTTGTGCCGCAACTTTGTAACTTGTCCACAATTGCTTACTTTCCTCCATTGTATAGTAATGTACTATTATTTCTAGCCAACAATTGCAAACATTTGTATTTTCATGCGATAGATATTTTTAAGAATGTCAATTACTCAAAATGAAACATTTAGAGTTTAAAATTGGAATGAAATCGGACATACCAGAAGAACCATCCAGCTGATCCGCATCAAAATTAATAGAATGTTAGAACTGATCGTAGTAAACATATTTTTTAAATTTTGTAGCAACTGATCAAAAAATTAAGCATTTTAAAGCTATAAAATATCAAAAATAGGAACGTACATGAATGTACCGGAAGTATTCATGAGGTCAACTCGCAATAAAATCATTAGGTTTGGTCCTTGGCTTAATACTAATGTTCTTATCAAATTTTGTAACTATATAGGACGAAAACTGCGACCTATGCCGTGGTAAGACGGCATAGTGGTTTTAAATTTACTTCGGGTGTTACAAAATGTCAACATTCGCATTTGCGCAGGTCCGAAAATCCATTTTCTTCACATCTCTGGTATGCCATATATGGTTGGTCCAAAGCTAACTTCATTTATCAAGTCGTGAAGTGAAAATCCGCAAAGTTGCAAACTAATATCAGAGGGATCTATTTTTGAAAAAAATAAAGTTTTTCAAGTTGATTTTCCAATTCCTTATTACCAAAAATGTAATTCGTCATAAATTTCAGATCGTTTATGCGCTAAAAAAGTGAAGCTAGCAACTGTCAAAGAAGGAAGTTTTTTCAAAACAGTAAAAATGTTTTCGTCAAAACAATCGCTCTGCTCATATTCTTGCAGAAAGGTACTTCTTCAAGAATATTTTCAAACTTTAACAACGCTGCCAAGGAACTTTTAATTTAATGTAATAATTGAAATTTTCAATTTCTCAATTTCTATTTTAGACACATATAGGTACAAGGAATTAACACCGAATGTGTTGTTTAGGGATTTACATGAAGTAGAGGCCAGGCACTCGGCTTTGCAATTAAAAAGTTGTTAGGTAGTTTGAGATGGGCTGCATCACATTCCAGATCAAAAATGGCGACGTGTTTGGTTCGGTTCTATATCTTCGGATATGTTTACTAAAAAGCAAAGTTTCACCAGGTACAATAGTTTTTTTTATTTTTTTATTTTTGAGTTATTCTGTCTAACTCACTTTGCTTCGGCTATGATTCTGGAATTCAGTCACGACCGGCCAATCCTAACTATAGTAAAAATATGCTGATAAGGAATTACGTATTCTCGTTTCCGTCACTTCTACTTATCAGAAACGACAGATAATATGCAGTGACTGTGGTTATAAAGCTGCAACGCAAAGATAGCTCTTCCGGATCCAATTGGAGATGTAAAAAATTTGAAAGCATTTGTGTCGCGAAATTAAAACTGGACTTTAAGCAAATATGACTAAATAAAGCAGCACATAAAGGGCAGGCCATTAAGGGCTAGCTATCGACGTTCTTTTATCAAGAATGTTGTCAACAAAGACGAATTAAATTGACACAGGCACCCAAGAAGGTACATAAAAATACTCTAATCGGAAATAATTCTTTGAAATTAGTGAAAAACTTTAAAGTTTATCCTCAACTGACTATTCATTCGACAGTAATTACAAACTTCTGATAATAGGAAATAATAAAATGAAAGATAAAAGAATTTTTGATAAATTTCATACTTATTTCTTTCAATAATTCGCCTACACGGTTTGAAAACCTATAAATTATTTGCTTTTGAACATAAATAAAGAAATTAAGTTAAAACAGTAATGATTAGCTATCACCCTGCCATTCGTAAGACTGCCGGTTCTGAGAAGGAGGGATTTGAACCGGCGTCCTATATACCTATTCACTAGCCAAAAGCGATGAACTTTACTGCAAAGATATTATATATATTGAAGTCAGTGTAATTCGTATTTGCAAGCAATGCCTGGTCATTTCATGAATTGCATTTGCCAGTTGGTTAGATACTGAAATAATTCATTTAAATGTAAAAAATAAACTGAACGCAATGAAAATAGAAGTTATAATGAACAGAATCACAATTAATTGACAAGAATTTATTACATAACCAGAAAATTTTCAAAACACTTAAACTCAAAACATCATCAAATAGAAAAAAAAGATGTTACTCATATTCAAAAGTATCTTTTACATTATTGCATCTGCTATTGCCTATTAAATTTTTTTCAAATCATACTTTCTTTTTACACGCAGTGCTTACAACTAGGTTTATATAAACACCATACCTTGTTCAATAGCTTCTCAAGTGGACAGAATACTCTTTACTCACTTCATTAATTAGGTGTGAGGGTGAAGTATTTCAGTTGTCAGCTCCAAACGTCCAAAACATCCTTTTTAGAATACCATATGAACATGTGACTCAGAAAACCCCATTATTTTCATAAAAAAAACAAGTGATAAGAACAAGAAGTATATTATCAAGTTGGTCAAATAACGAAAGAAACATTATTTGACCAAAAAGCAATGCATTTTATGAAATGACTAAAAATTCTGGTCCTTTAGTGTATGAAGGTTTTATTGGTTCATGAAATTGAAAATAAGACCTAATTATTTGCCAGTTAAAAGTGGTGAAATTAACCATATGCCCATCTCACCTCAAAATATAACTGGCAAATATATTTTGTATAGAGCAAGGTATGGCAGTTCCCACATACTCCTCCCTAAAGAGACTCAACACGAGTTGAATGACAACAGATGCTGTGGGAGGTTGGGCAGAACCAGAAGCACCTCATAAACCTATAAACACAGACTCACACTACCTATATGGGTCCTATTTCTGCTATATAGGATGCCAACCATCGACAACTCAAGTTAGGAAGGAGAGTTGTGAGTTCCACCATGCATCATTAGGGTGCATACATGTCCAGCACATGTCAAGGGTCACCAGATGTACATTATGTTGGTTCAGGGAATTGAACCTGGGACCTACATATTTGCCAGCTGAAAGCTGTGAACTTAACCACATGGCCATCTCACCTCTAACCATAATTGGCAAATGTATGAGCAAGGTATGGTGGTTCCCACAGTGTATAACAATGCGCCGTTACAGTATCTGGCGAAACTTCATGCAACCACCAGGCATTTCATGCAATGACCAATTACACTATCTGCCAACAACATATTGTACACACATTTCTATCTAACATAGTACAGGTTTCAATTTTAATTTGAGAATCAAAAAATTTAGTACACAATTTGGATCCGGACAAGGATACAGTCTATTTTTTGTTCTTGTGAATAGGCTATGATGGAGATACACTTTATGGTACATCTGACAGGAATGATTTTGCTGCAGTTTTGGTAAATTAATGGCCCTAAAAGGAGTAATTTTCAAGCTATAGTCATAAAATTTGGCACAGATATTGATTTGAAATATATCTAACATGATTCCAAATTTGGTTCCTATTAATATAATGGTTCATTCACTGGGGCTGTTGGAGGTGCTAATTTTTCATGTTATTTCAATAAAAGTCGCAATTCTTTTTCAATAGTCACGAAATTTGATACAAACTACCTCCTATACAAGGACCAGACCTACCAATTTTGGTTTTGATTGGTCAATGTGTTCCCAACTTATAAGCTATTCAAGGTGATTTTTCTTCTTTTATCCTTCTCATAAGGGTCCTGAAAATTTCATTTTCTAAGCTTCATCGGGAAAAACATTGGTTTAAGCCTAAAAATAACACCATCTCATCAAAAGGTCAGTTTTCGTTCGAAACCGCTTCAAAATAACCTTCTCTTTTCAACTAAAGCTGTTGATTGGATATTAAATGAAGAGAAGGGTTGTCAATCAATTAGAGTAAAAATCTATAGATTGAGAGGGAAAACATCATATTTGGTGTTTCAAATAATTCATGCATACACGTCGGAGTCAGTAAGTTAACAACAACACAAAAACTCTTACGCAGCAGCAGATCAGTTAGAAACATTGAATTTTCAAAAAGTAGAAAATTAGTCACTAAACAGTTGGTAATCGATCGTAGTTGATGACTGTATTAAATTTTAAAATTGTTGACTTAAAATTACACAGTTTAAAACCATTACCACTTTAGAAATCGAAATAAAAATAAATTTTTTGGAAGTACCTTCCAGCCAATTTGCACCAAAATTGGTAACATGTTGCAATAAATTAGGTTAAATATGCTTTGCCAATTTCGAACTTATTGGTTCAAAATCCAGCATTTTATAACCAAAATAATATCAAAAATAGTATTATCGGAAGTACTGTCCGAGTGACCCCCACCAAAATTAGTAGAATGTTAGAATAGAACATAATAAATATTTGTTCCCTACAAGAAATACCGTCTGGCTACATCAAAATCAATAGGTTAGGTCATAGGCTGAGTAATAATGTTCGTTTCGAATTTTGTAACTATCGGACAAAAATTGCGTCCCATACCGTGATAACAAGAAATTACATAAATATAGATGCTATATATATATATTTATGAATTTGAGTTTTGGTGCCAAAATTTTCCTTGAATTATGAAAAGAAAAACGAACCTACTCTCAATAGAGGATTAATAAGAAGATTTTAGAATACCTACAGAAAAAGAACAAAACAAAACAAAAAACAAATCTTTCTCTGCTCTTCATGAAACAAAAATGGGCAATATCGAGCATTATTTTCATCACAGATAGGCTACTTCTATTTATAAAAGTATTACTAATATTATTGAAAAGGGCTGTCCTGGAACTTACAAAGAACACATTTTTTGCCATATAGACGGGGCCGGAGAGAGAAAATCCAGGCCCAAGGGTCATGTAAGCTAAGCAATAATGTACGAAAAAATTTTTGAGGGAAAATTACAGTCTACTCTCTTTGAAAGCACTAATAAACTAATTTCGGCGGCGAAACAATTTTTCTATGTATTTTTAATGTTCTGGAACATTCATACATTCAACGGTTCTTTTTGTTTTTCAACACTTCGTAAAAATACTTACCTACATTGCGTGCACCCTCAAATTTTTGGGAATTTTTCAAGAAAAGCGTCCTGAGTTCTGAATAGTTCTGCATGTACCTAAATGTACCCATTTTAGTAAATGATAAATTTTTAAGTATTTTTTTTTTTTTTGAATAGGTATTTTAAGAAAGCCCGTGGGAATCCCCCTACTTTCTCGTTCTCTCCGGCCCTACATACCGAATACCCCCATATTTACAAATCAAATATAATGAGAAGTCTATAAAAATATGGAAAAATTCCTTCAGCTCAAAGAAGAGTAGAAAAAATTCCTAAAAAAAAACCACTTCAGAATTTTCAAAGCCAATAAAAATCTCCGACTAGAGTTGATATTCCTGATAACAGAGAAGATAAAATTGGACCACCGTCAAAAGTAGAATCTATTCTACAAATCGATTAACGATTAATGAATTATTAAACACATTCGGAAGCCAACAAGGGTTAACGTGTTAAACAAACCATTCAACAATCAAAAAATTACGTATAGGTTTCTCCAATCGGCTAAACGTTTTTATCAACACTGGCCCAGTTTATTAACCGGTTTTAACTTTTGCGAACCAACAATATTTCAACGAAGATCGATTTACCAAAAGAGGTTTGCGTTCGCTAATAAAATTTGTACGAAGTATAGCAGTACGTAAGGTTGGAAAAATTCGGCGTATTTGCGAAGACATAGTAAATTTTTATGTTCCAATTCATTTAAATATATTTTTTGTAGGCTTTGTCTACGAGTGCACGAACGATAGCATAGAACCGATCACTTATTCAATACTCGCAAACACTTTTGACAAGTACGTGAAATTTAAACGTTCAAATTAATAATAAGAATCGATAAACCACAAATTACCAATAGCTTAATTACACTATATACTGGAAGCCTATATAATTTTTATTGTTTCTTTTTCTCCTCAAACAAAGAACTGAAAGTACATTTTCTCAGTGACAGTTGGGGTAGTGAAAAATTTTAACATGAAATTAAAGATAGTTATATTATGTATCTCGTTCTTCTAGCTACTTGCTTCGAATTTTCATTCAATATCATACCGAAATTTCACAAGTCGTCGTTTGAAAATCGAATTCGAAGGTAATGAACAAAAAATTTAGACACCCAAAAAAATTTCGATGCTACTGTTATCGAAACAACAACTCTATTGGTAGGTACTCGGAACAAGATACAAAGTTTTTCTGTTGAAGGATGACTATACAGGGCGAGTCAATTTTCAATGCACCATAGCAATATTACTTTTGGTGCGTCAGACGTTAACTCACTATGCCTTTTACAAGTGCGAGTCATCAACTCACGCACTACGAAAATCTAATGGGCATGAAATTTGATAGCAACACGCTGGGGGGTGCCCTGCCCATATCTACGGTTCAGTAATGGAGCGCAGGATATGTAGACGCAGCCTTTCTGAAAGGAGGGGCGAACCGGGTAACCTGATACGTAACAGTAATGTTATGACATGATAAAGTTACCGGTATTTTGTTTTTTAGGAACGATGGACGATCAAATCCTTCGCCCCTCATTAACCATCTACGGAAAGCAGTGGCTCTGAAATCCTCTTCCTAGGACAGCGGATAATTGGCTAGAGAGAAAACACGCCGCATTTACCAGACCTAATCCCATTGGACTCTCTTTCTTGGGGGGCACAGCACATCTTCAATTTAACGTCGACGTGAGCCTTTTGCTAGCCATGAAGGCCAAAGGACTGCAATGCAGTAACATCATACGCAACAGCACAATCCAAGGCAAAGTTTTACGTTCGACTGATTTACCGTGCACAAGCCAAGCCAATGGAAGGCACTTCCAACATCTAACTTAAGTTTTGCCCAACACTGTTTTCAGCTTATTCAGAAATACCACTACCCGAGTTACTTAATTTTGTTTTTGTACTTTAGTTATTAAAAAGATTTTCATTTGATTAATTAGCAATCACTTATTTTTGTTCATTTTAGAATTCAATAAGCACTACAGGTACGCTTATCACCTGTATGGTGCATCGAAAAACTACTGACAAACGGAAAAGGCGTAACGCGTTAATTCGTGACGCACCAAACGTAATTTTTGGATGGTGCGTCAAAAACTAACTCATCCCATACCCACATTCGTTAGTAAGGTGGACTGACTCAGGTGGCTTACTATTGAGGTAGACGACGAGAACTACTCAAAACGATTGTCTTCTGTCAGTTCTGTCCATTTGTGATTCATTTATTTTTTCAACAACGAATTATAGCTACAAATAAATTGAGAGTTGCAGTGCCGAAGGAAATGGAGCTACTGTAGCCCATATACCTAGGTGTAGGATACTCGGACGCGGGTATAGTTGTTACTTTTTTAATGACCGAATTTTTCATCGAGTCCACGAGGACAGTAGTTGGAAAGCAGAAGCCTGCAAAGCCTCTCCTCAAAGTAACGAAAAATGAACATATTCGTACGCAGGATCTACAATTACTTTTGTTTCATCATCATTTCGGGAATCTGTGATGCATAAGTTGAATAAAGCACTCGATACCAGATTCGCACTCTAATACATTGTTTGCAATACGATGCGTACGGTTATTTGTCCCGACCGTGCGAGTAGCGAATCGAAGTAAATTAACATTCGTACGATAAATTCGCGCAAAATGTTAACCATTGATTGGGGAAAGGGCACAATAATTACACATTAAGTGAACGCTGCTGTACACGGTTTCGGTTTAGGCCTACTCGTCACCCTCATCGATTATCGAATTTTTACCTACGAAATATGAAACGGATAATCAGCTACAGGCTGATCGTCATTTCGCAATAATCTAGCAACGTGCGTCGAATAGTAAAACTGCGGCGCACAGGTTCTCCGGTTCACGAACTCGACAAAATAATGGCGATTGCCTGATCGTAATTTTACCGTAAGTATAGGCTAATTCGTATTTAAGGAACGACTACCGATGGAAATATTAAGCTACGAGTAGGTATGTAGACATCTTCTACATCTTAATTTCTACGAGATTTCTTTTACTGTGGCACTAAGAGAGAATGGCTGGACCGATTTTCAAGACTGATGTGTTAAAAGAAAGGTCTCATCCTGTAAACGTGCCATCACACGGGAAACAGTCCATAGCCCGCCCAAGGGAAAAAGTTGTGGATTTTGAGAACCCCTCAACCCCTCAAAAAAATTTTTGACATATTTTTCTCCTTTAAACATATTTCCCTTTTAATATATTAATAAGTCCACAAAATTTTATACTTCTGTATCAACCCTCTTCTAAGATAAGTACCGCCAAAAAGTTACAAAATTGAAATATACACATGGATAACGGCCTAATGGAATAAACTGTTTCAAAATGAAATTAGGGAGAAGGAAGAAAACGGAAAAAAGAAAGACGAGAGAGAGAGAGAGAGAGAGAGAGAGAGATGCTATATTATGTAAAGCAGTTGGCTACTCTAAGCAAGTGGATTATCCCAAGAACGATTTTAAGCCTTAGGTAGTGGAAGTTTTTAGCTTCCCCGAGGGCAAATTTGTAAGTTTTTCTCGAAGTATACATCCCTCAATTTGTTATCGATTGTAAACTGAAAAATAAATATTATTTTGTTGCGGAAGGTTGGCTACACTGTTGACATATTTTAAAATCGCCGTAGTGAGCAGAATAAAGGTTTATGAAAAAATAAAAAGGGAAAAAAAGGGAGAAAAATATAAAAAACAGCTCTATCTCTCGTTTTCTTTATGGCTCTCTTTCTTTGTCACTAAGGATTTTTTCTTAGGAGGATTACAACTATTACGTATGAAATCAAACTGCTACACGGAGGCGCAGCCTGCGGGTGACAACTTGCTATTTGTAAAATAATCACGCCACGTGCGAATTTCTCTTGCTGCAAGTTGGCTGATATAATTGCACTTGAAAACCAACTCGCAGAATTCGAAGATAGCCTACACCCCGAACAAATATAAGGTTATTTTATCGCGTCCCAAACTACCCATGCGGCAGAGACGTATGCTGAAATTCTTTTGCCATAAGCAGGGAACTAGGGATGGCAATATTACATCGATATCGTACTATTATCATCGTAACACAATGCATCGACCAAACTGAAAGATAACATTATCTGTACCTTTAATATTGCAATAAGTACGATCCTCTCTCCAATCCACTGGCGATTTCAGTCGAGACAAGTTCGTTCTCGCTTTAATTTTTACACATAAATTCCGTCTACTAAATTTTCCATTTTATTGTTGAATATCAGCCGACAGATTTGAAATCCGCTGGTAAAAAACGATTTAAATTGAAAATAGTTAATTTTCAGAAACACAAAAAAAAAGGTTGCTGTAATTTTTCTAAAGGAAAATGTGAACTTCTGGAATATATTGTAAGTTTTCGAGTAAGCTGCATATCGTATATTAGGCCTCTATGCTCTACATGACCAAATAGACAGCTCAAAACTTTATATTTTTATATTCATTTAGTCGCTTTGGTCTCTTTTAAGGGAAGGTCTTACATTGTATTCCCATATTTTGTTAGTTTTTACGGTAAGTTTTTTCGACTTTTTTTCTTATTCTTAGGTTTGCGAAAATATCTAATAAATTGCATTTTTTCCTGTTTAGAAAGTGACAATATCGTACTTGATCGCACTCGTCACAATAATCACTATGTTAATATAACTACATCAATATCACACAAACATTGTTAATACCTACCAACAATATCCATCAATAGTGAAATACTGCCATCCCTGTAGGTACGAGACACTCGAGAATTCAGATTGGAAATGAAAAATAAAGCAAATCAGATTTGTTTCTGGCTAATTTATGTCGCAATCAATTGTTGGATACTGATACTCCGGTCACATCGAGATGAGGTGCCACACGAACCAACCCAAAAAATACGCTTATTTTACTTCGTACTGAAAAGTTTTGAACGACATAATCAATAATCAAATGCCAATTCGCTTCAGGGGCTTGAACACAAGTTTGGAGGAAGATTCATTCTATAATTTGGAGGCCTCTCCAAGACCATCGTCGCGGTAAAATGTAAGCAGGTATAGCGAAAAGTATCAATCTGTTTCAGTCTTTGGTTTTCCTTTTGCTGGTCACGAGGCCTAATTTTTTCTTTCTTATAACGCAGGGGTCGATGCATTATGCATCACTGCATATACGCGAGAGCACGCCCCTGATTTGTGCCCTCTTAAGCAACATAAAAATGAAATATGATCCATAATATTTGACAAATAAAACGGGACATCGATCTGCAGATTGAGAAAAATATGATACGGTTTAGTCGATGGAAATTGGAAGGGAACAGATTCGTGATGTTAAGAGCGATTCGCTATACGTCCAAGTGGACTTCAGACCTGCAAGTAAGTATACCTCCTCCCTACTTCTGGAAAGAATCTTTAACCTTTCTCATCTTCATAAGCGTAGGCGAGAGGTAATAGGAACAGTGTAAGTTCTACTTCTACACCATAGTTATGCGTGTAGTTGGCAAAGAAAATTCGATGAAAGTACAAGTTTGAAACTAGAATTCCAAGCGCTAGATAAGTCAGATAAATAAGACCACAGGGATCGGGTGAATTTATGCGCTGAAACCGGTTTTATTCTCATCTGTTTTCGCTGTTAAATACCTATCCGAAACATTTTAAGTACCTGCATAAAATTTCAATTTTTAGCAATTGGACGAATAACTTACTTCGATAAAAATTTCGATAAAATACGACCGAGGCACCTAAAAACTCGACCTAAATCCTCGATGCGTTATTCAAAAAATGAATAAGTAATTAGATTCAACGGATTCGGATGATAGCATTTCATATTCCATTGGGTAAATATTCTGCGAGAGATTTAAATGTATCGTAGCTCAGATTTATAAGGTGTGTTCGAAAGTTAAGCGGCATGTCGAAAGAACATAAAACGATCCTCCTACAAAATGCTGGGAAATGCTTTCTTTCTGGGTAGTAGCCTCCCAAAGTGGAAGCAAAACAAATCAAAATCCTACTGTAATTTGCCCAAAAATTAATGAAATTTGTTTTAGGAAAGTACCTACATGGATTGGTATCAAGTAGACTACGTACCTACCTACGTTAGGTATTCATTTTTGTCTTGTTTAGAAACTTTTAACCGCATCTGAAGGGAGGTAAGACGGGTTCGAGTAATCACATGTTAAATACGGTCAGATATATTTTTATATACACATTGCTGGGTCGAAAAATGAGTCCTACCACCACTGTCGCGAGTAAAACAGTGCAAAAAAGAGATATTAAACCTTTCTTTTTTGTGAAAATTCGGTAGTTAGTTCTCGAGAAAAACGGAGTGAAAAGTTGAAGTTTAGTTAAATTGCACTGCGCTGTAAGGTCAAGTCTGATGTCTGATATATATATATATATATATATATATATATATACATATACGTGGGACAACGGGTGAGTGCGGGGTTCAAGTGGAAAAATGTGGCCTACGCTATGCGAGACGCCAACAAAAGTCGAATAGATATGGAAGAATCGATAACCGGAGAACCTGTAGCGCCGTTTTGCATCGCATGCGAGTCGCGAATGCTTCACCAACAGCACTTACCTACCGCAACACTCGCAAAAGTTAGCCGCTCGAACAGGCGTACAGTACAAGTCGGTGGCTACGGATTAGAAAAAAAGGGCCCAAAGTTTAGGAGCTGCGCACTGCAAAAGGGATGGCGTACCTCGACTTCCGCGAACACAAAATATACGCACAGAAAAAATAATTTACCAATTAATTACACCACTGGACTGACAAAATACGGCAGTAGTTGATCGATCGACTTCGGCGATTTTACCCAAATTATTTTTCCGATACGTTTTTTTCAACACCGCACACGAATACGAGCGAATAACTCGACGACAAACAGCCCAACACACAATTCGGGGCAACAGATCAGCAGGCTGCTGCTGTTGCTGCTACACACACCAACTGACGAATGCTCGTCACGCGTGTTCACTTTCTTCGAGGGGGTGAAACGTGAAAAATTCGAGAAAACAAAACTGAAAAAAACAGTAGAAAAACAAAGAAAAAAATGTATCAACAGGTAATGGGGTGGAAACATTAAAGCTCGAAAATTTTCGAACGATAACGCAACTGACGACGGAAGGTTTTTGAAACGTGGTGCCGATTTAGAAACTCTTTCAGAAGTTCTGACACTCGAAACCGCGTCGTTGGTCGTCGGGCAGCAACGATTTACAGTTGCTTGTGCGGCTGTTGCGGCGGCTGCGGTGAACGCGCGTTGATTACACTTTGCCGCACGAAAAGCGTACGTAGGTACTTGTTGCTGTTTTTTGGTGGAGGGGGTACTCGCTATCAGACAGAGAGACGAACAGACAAATACGTACGTATATAATATCTATTTACGTATGCAATACGGAGTTATAGACGATTAGACAGCGACAAAGAAGAAAAAATAAATAAATAAATAAGAGAGACAGAGAGAGAATGTGATGTAGACAGAGAGGGAAAAAGAGTTTCAGCTTGGCTTGACGTCATTGCAATCGTACGACGACGTCATTAACTTCGTGATAAGTAAATATATATTACGCGGTAAAAACGGGCCACTGTTCACACGACGCGACGCCCGCGACGCGGTAAAAGATGAGGAAGAGGATGACTCAACGCCAATCGTAATTACTGGGCGGAGGGCAGGCCGAAGACAAAATGTGAAAATATTTTGGTCACATGCAACCCATACAGCGAATTTTTAATTATTCGGAATGAAAAAAAGTAAAAAGTACTACGGTGTTTACGTCATTATCGGGGGTCCGGCTGCCTCCGCCAAAACATTCCAAGTCGCCACCTATACTCAAGCCATTATTCGGTATTATAATAATAATAATAATAATATTAATAATAATTAATAATTAATAACAATAATAACAATAATAATAATAATAATAACAATAATAACAATAATAATAACAATAATAACAATAATAACAATAATATTAATTCGAGAAACGTTGACAAACTGTAAGTACTTGCTAACTTCAACTAGAGCTTTTGAGTAGCACGTTGACTGCGCTATTGCGTTAACGTACGCTCAGCACTCCTTAGCCAGCAGTTCATTCGCACCTTCTCACCACCTGTCCGTGTCCAGTCTCAACTGATTGTGCTGACTGACATCTTCGGTTTGGCTCTCTTTGTCCGACATTGGCGACAACGCGAACGCGTCACGTTAGTGTAGCAACAGCCAGCAGCCGCAACAGCAGCCGCAACAGCAGCAGCAGAGTATTGATTCGATAAAGTTGTTGCATGTCAGCCTATTCACGTGCACGTCTTTCAACCAAAACGATTCTATCTACGCGTTGCAATTACTCGATTAGAGGACGACCATCTACACGCGCTCGTAACGCAGGCCATCTGTCTGCTTGCCATAAATGTGGAATGTGGAATGTGGAATGTGGAATGTGGAATGTGGCAATGTGCGTCAATAGGCGACCACTGCGCGCATAGCCCGCGCTTTCTGCCCGCTGAATAATCCGCACTGTCTTATTACAGCCAAAATTGCGCAGAACGGATCACACATACCTGTCTCTTGATGCATTTTTTGCTCCACAATCCGGACATATGCGCGCTCTTGCCAGGTCTCAGGATTTTGCCTGAGATTACAGGCAATTTGATGGAAATCTCAGGTATTTTCATTTTTTTTTTTTTGCTTCTTGCTTGAAATTACTTATAAAATTTGAACATGCAGCTAATTTCCAGCATGAATGCTAAAAACATGCAAACATCTTCATTCTTTTTACTTCCCGTACCCCGTTATATGTACTTATACGTTAGATTGTTAGCTTTTTACATGCTCCGATACTAGCGCTCTAACATATGTTCCTAGAATATTAAGGATACTGATTTCACTCTGACCTACATTGGCTACATTGGAAGAAAGAAATCTTAAGTAGTTGACTATAATCAATGATAAAATATTGGAACAGTATGAATCTCACTGTTAATTTTTCCAGAATGTTTCCAAACAAGAAAAATTTCTAGCTCCAAAGAAAATTCTGACATGGCTTAAGGACCCTCAAACAAGAATTTTTTTGTTATTTCTTAACTTTATTTTACCAGAATTCAATAAACTTAATCGCTTATTTCAAAGTGAAGATGTAATGACTCACACAGTTTATGAATAAATTTTGTCATTGTATAAAAAATTATTATCGTATTATATGAAATAACAGTTTGTAAACAATGAAACAATGCAGAATCAATCTCTCCATCAAACTCGGATTATGTTTTAGATTTCAAAGGTGTCTACTCAGGAACAAATGTGATGTCAGTACTTGAAAGTGTCCCAGCTAGTTTGCAAATTCATGTTCGAGTTCAATGTACCAGTTTTCTTGTGAAAGCATGCTGTGAAATTAAAAGAAAATTCAACTTTCTTAATCCTACAGAATCATTATTGAAGAATGTTGCAATTCTAAATCCAAAAAATGTGTCGCAACATAACACATTAAGTTCCATTTTGAAGCATTTTCTATCTTTGGATGGAAATCTGAAGCAAAATATTGATACTGAATTCGGCAATTTACGCAATTCTAGAGATGCTTTCAATTTATCTTTGTCGCCACAAGAATTCTGGCAACATGTGAGTCAATTGCAGTGCGGATATGACTTCATTTTTTCAAACTTGTGTAACTTTATTTTCAATAATATATTTTGTTTATCTTGTTCAAGTGCTAGTTGAAAGAGTTTTTTCAGTAATCTATAATGATAAAGTAAAACTCAGAAATCGTTTAAATACTGATAGTTTAACTGGTATATTGCATGCAGAAGAATTACTCGGGGGGGGGGGAAACTGTATATCATTTGATGTTGAAAAAAAGACAATGGGAAAATTTAACAATAATATGTATCCTTTGATAACAATAATAATACCAATGACGATACTGACGATGAAGAATTTTATTCTTAATTTATTTTATTTTGTTAGTTTAATTGTTTGTAGTTAGTGTTATATCACTGTGATTTTTCCATTTCATTTTTTAACCAAAGTTTGTGCAGTCACTTGAAATTTACCCATTAATTATTTAATTTTATTAATTTGTTCTCATTTTGTTTTTTAATACATTTTTGAGTTTGTTAATTATATTACCTTCTTCAAGTGCTGAAGTTTAAAGAGTTATTTCAGTAACAAATAATAAGAAAGTAAAACTTAAAAATGGTTCAAATACTGGTACTTTAACTGGTATATTGCACGTAAAAGAATTACTTAACTTACATTTAAAAAAAACTTTAAAAACTGATTTCATTTGATGTTGAAGAAGGGATATGGGGAAAATTTAATAGATAATAATATGTTTCTATTTGATATGGTAACAATAATAGTAATAACAAAAGTGAGGATGAAGAATCTTGTTTTTAATGTTTTTTAATGATTTTGTTTGTTGTTGATGCTATATCACTATGTTTTTTGAGTCAAAGTTTGTGCAGTCATTTAGAACTATGTTATTAATCATTTATGTTATTAATTTGTTCTTATTTTGTTTTTTCATTCTTTTTTCTTCTTTTTATCAAATATATTTTTAAGTTTTTAATTCCTCATTACTAACCTGTTTAAGCTACAAGTAAGACTAATCTCACATGTAACTAAACTAACTACAAAATATCCAGAAATTTTTGCAAAGTTTCTAAAAAAAATAAAGTATATGTGTGAATTAGTGATAGCCAAAAAGTATCTCGATACTTGCTTGGTATTGAAAGTATTGATACTTTTTTTTTTATACTTCCTATCATAATAATCTATTCCAAAAAAGAAGGTAATTTTCTACCCACAATAACTGGAGTTTGTGGGCATCTTGGGTAATTACAGAACGGAGAAAAAGTACAAATACACACTGGATGTAAAACAAATTAGCTAGTTTGAATAAATTTTTTACTTTGCCCAGCAATATTTAATCCAACTTCCGTCAATTTTATCAGAAGCCGAATCTCTGCACCTATGAAGAAAATTACCTTCTCTTTTGGAATGGAGTATAGTGAAAACTGAAAAGATAATACAACACTTTATTGAAAAAAATGTATCTCAGGCATTTTTATCGGAATTTAGGCTTTTTTGAGGGAATATCTCAGGCAAAAGCAAAATTTTGATCTGGCAACACTGGGCCGCGCATAATGCGAACAAAAAATCACAAAAGCAAGCCCCCAAATAACCAGGTCAAGCACTTCCTTCACAGACCAAGACTCGACGATGAAAAATTCAAAGCCAAGACTGGAAAAAAGAAAAACTGGTTTCATTGCTGCTTTTAGGTAGCAAGTTCAGCAGAGCAGGCTATTTACGCATCAACATCGAGGGTATTTGAAGGAAGGATATGAGAAAGGGACCATTTTGGGCTGGAAAGTCGTCACGTGTTGATTTAAGAAACCTGACTGAAGCTGGGAAAATATGTGGATTTTCAATGTTGAAAAAAAATGCTGTGCAAACCGGTAATTAATCTTTTCTCCGAATAAGCTGGAAGTATAACGCATTTCAATGCGCAGTGATGCTCTTACATTCGAATAAAATATGGTCAGATTTACCAGTACGGAGGATATGCGAATGAACGCGATAAATACGGGATTTCCAAAATACCTGCTCCAGATAAATAGGCCGGGAGTAGATTGTGACTAACTCTTAATCGACGTATTACGGAGATGAGTGTAACCGAATACACTGTTATTTTGGTTCGAGAATGTGACGTTAGCCAGTCTTGAATCTTCGACCTCACGATTGTGAGGCCGAGCAGCTGACTACATGACGACACTACGACCACTGATGACTCATTTCAAGTCACGGAGTCTGTTCGGCTAATTTGATGAAAAAAAAAAAAAATTAAAAAAGTAAAAAAACGACCAAATTCAACAGCGGAGTTCTTTTTTTGGATATCGGAACCTCCGCTTTATTTGATACAATTCAGATCAACAAAATTATTTTCCCAAAACAAACTACGCGAGTCAGGTCATGCAGAAGAAATCGATGGAGAGAAACGTTTTTTATTTGATATTTTATCAATAATTACTCAGTGACGAAATCCATCATAAAATGAGGAAGGTACTTCATAACTGAACCCAAAACCACACGTCGAAAAAACGGTAAAAAGACTCGTACTCTCGAGTAAATAAAATTCTTAACGATATTCGCTTCTAAAAATACACGAATGTCTTTCCATGTCATAGCAAAGTAAGAGCGACGCTGTGTTCGGTCACTTTCGATAAAATCGGACGCGCCGCTGCGCCACACCTACTCTCAGATCCAAAATGACATTCGATTCATTCGACTCGTACTGAAAACGTTTCCCAGTATATTAAACCAGGGCCGCATTTAAGGGGAAAAAAGGGGCCAGTGGCCCCGGGATCCCAACAAAATAGAATTTCCATCAAATGTGAAAAACAAATTTTCGAAATATTAAGGGTGCTTTTTTCCACCCGCTATTCTGCAGCTTAAGTCGCACATTAGTCCCGACACAGGTAGGCAAACTGACAGAAGAGCCGACGCGAAAATGTGTAAGTAACTATAATCGATTAATCGTTTAAAGACTGAAGTTAAAATGAAAAATAAGTTTTTTGCACTTCGTAGTATCATGAACTTTTCTATTTGTAACAATTTAGGCGAGAGATAAAATTTAATCGAATTTTTTTTTTTTTCGGGGAGGATAGCGGTATGCAAGCGAGCTGAGAAAAAATTGTTTCATGCACTATATGGGAACCTCCCCCAACCCTTGGTTCCCGGCCCACAAATCCTAAATCCGGCTCTATTGTCTTAACGATGGGGCTAGAGTTGCGATTCTTCTACGGCAACAGAAATCAGATAAATTTAAACGAGAAAAAAAAACCTATTACTCTGCCTTCAAAAATTTAAAGCTTTTCGTAAATAATCAAAGAGAAAAACGAATCAACGAGTAAAATAATTCTTCAGATGTGTCACCGCAGATGCCAATATTTCGCAGAAATTCGAAATTAGAAAAGTTTAGTTTCGTAAAAGATAATCGTTATTCGGAGATTCGTTAGCATAAAATGAAAAAATCAATGAAATACTCGATGAACTAGCAAATTGGCTAACTATGAGCCAAATAGTTGACGAGTGGAAAGTTGAGAAATGGAAACAATAAAACCTCATCTTCGGGTGAAATAATATAGAAGGCGATACTAAAATTGCTTGAAAAATGTTCCAATTTTAGCGAATATGTTTTCTTGTCATCGAAGACTAATATTTCGAAAAAGCCGATGAGATGAAAAAAGTAAATGGAAAAAATGGAGAGGAGAGAATGTCGATGGTGGAACAGAGTGAGCTGCTGCATGTGTGCGTCTGCATGTCATTTTGGCTGAGAATCATAAACCTAGATCCTTCATGGCACGAAGATGGAGAAGCGTGGGGGTTAATTTTAACCGGAGAGAACGAATTTCGTACTCATATTTCAGTTTGACCACTTTTTAGCACTTTCACTGGTAGTCACGTTGAACAGAGATTCTCCAAAAACTTGATGTTTGATACAATAACTTTTCACATTATTCTTATGTTTTCTATGGGCAATGTTTAAAGTTTGCATTAATTTTTTCATTGGACCCTTTTTAAGCTTTCTCCATGAAACCAGGAGTGAGGTTTTTACCCACACTTCATTGTTTTTTGAAAAGAAAAGCTGAACTAGTTTTTCGAATTACCTACCAATATCAAAATTATCCATGGATTTTTCAACTGAACCACTTTTAAAGCCTTGTACCTCCTCTCTGATTTTCGCTTTTCATTCCAACACGTGGATCGACGTATTATGACATAAGAAATTCATTAATAGTTTCAGGTAACCCTCTTCTGAGCCACACCAGAGCAAAATGATAGATAAATGAAAAAAAAATAATTTCAAATTAGATTCGATATATCATAAAACGTTGGAATCAACATGAGGAAAAAAATTTATTAATAGTTTCTGAAATTTCCCATTCTGAGCTTCAGAGGGCTAAAAAGTGGTCAAATATGAGAAAAAAAAAACAACTGTGTAGAATTAAGAACGTCAAAAATTTAGAATTGACGTGTCAGCATTTTTAAACAAGTAGGTGGCAAATTAATACCACCGTCTAGACACTTCTATGCAGAAGTACATCTACATCCGAAACTTGTAAATTTATATCTAATTAAATCATTTTTTATCGTCATTAAATCGTTCAATTTTCTAGGCACTTAGAAAGTACCTAAGGAAATTTTGCCTCCATTTTTAAGTGTTTATTTTCTTAGCTTTTGAGGATCGACACTGACAATCTTCATCACTCATTAGTTCAACTGCAAGCAACCAACTCTCGAAGTCTCAACACTCCTATTCGCCCACATAAGGAACAAAGGCACCCTGTCATGGTTCTGACTTGAAATTTTGTTAAAATTAAACGATATTATAACGTTTGGGAGCTACGACGGCCATTTTAGCACGGAAGCTAAGAAATGTGAAAGTTTTGCATGTTCTACACTACAATACCTGTTCCGCAGTATTACAAGAGCAACCCTCTAAGGAAACTATTCTCAACCGAATATGTTCCATTGACTGGAAAAAGGGTCTCGTACCAATATTTTAAAATTTTTTAACTTTGACAAGTTCGGTTTGAAAAATATTCAATGCGTGAGCACCGGACCTATGAAGATTAAATGAGAACATCGGTTAATCGGCGGAAAATTTTTATACTTCAAAATTTCAATAACCGTAATATTTTACCAGTGTTTGGTACAGACCGGGCTATGTTTTCGTCTCAAAAAAGGTGAACAAAAAATTCGATTTTATCATCACTTTTCACACTTTCACTTGTAAAAGTGAAAAACTTCTTAGGCGAAGATGTGAAACTACTTGCCACTCATATACAAAACAAAGTTAAAAATGAAAAATTCTCTAAAAACTAAACAATAAATTAAACTAACCGGTATATCACATATTTTTAAATATTTTCAAATTCTCAAATTTTCCTATTAGAGCTGTTTAAAACTCTCTTGAAATTTATCTGCATAGTAAACGAGGAAATCTGCTGCAATTTTTTACCACAAATTCATTTAAAACAATAACATTTATTGTTATAAAAAAGAGGAAAATAGTTGTTTCACCTGTTTTCAAAATCGTAACAGTGAACACCTTGATAATTTTTTTCATGATATAAAATTGAAAACATTCCGAGGTGAAAAAATTTTAGATAAAAAAAACTGTAATAGGACAATTAGACTATCAAATTTTGAAAAACCCTAATAGAAATTGATAAGAGTAATTGAAAAATAAGAATTTAGTCAAATATTCTGAATGCCTCCTTTTCTTTATGTTCACAAATTTTACTGCTTATACTCGAGAATAATTTTGTTTTTACTTAAATATTCCGAGGTAGAAATATTTTTGGGACTAATTCTGGCACTGTAAAAATTTCATAAAATGCCGTGAACTGGCAAAGGGATTTCAAGGGACATGGAAGAGAACCAATCACAATTAATATTTTTTGGATCTAGAGAATTTGATGCCGAAAATTTTCGTATTTCTCATAATTCAGAATTGAGGGAATTTTTCTTGAATGCTAATTCGGTGGTACAGTGTGAGATATTTCTCTCATTCAGGTACCTAACAGGTAATAGGAAGTTAGCAACTATTGTAATCTTCTGTCCATTTCATATTTTCAAATTGCGCTCCTCATCTTAATGTACTCGCTTCTTTTTTCATCTGGTAATAGGAACTTAGATATTATTATAGATACAAGTCGTATTAAAATTCCTATTAATCTTATATTCTTCAATTTTAACTTTCTTTGAAGGTCTATCGACTATATCACTTCGGAATTTCTGAAATTTCTATATGTGCCCAGTAACATGAATTTAGGTTTTCGATTTGAATCAATTCCTATTAGGGTTTTTCAAAATTTGATCAACTATCATTGTCTTGTTACAGTTTTTTTCATCCATAATTTTTTGAACTCGGAATGTTTTTGATTTTATGTCGGGAAGAAAATCATCAAAGTATCCACAGTTGTTTATTTTGAAAAAAAAAAAAAAAGAAGAATCTATTTTCCCCTTTTTTATAACTAAGAAGTTCTGTGTTTAAATAGATTTGAGAAAGAAAACTGCAGCAGGTTTCCTCCTACATTATCGACATACATTTTAAGGAATTTTTCAACTGCTCTAATAGTAAAATTTAAAAATTTAAAAACATTTAAAAATTTGTGATTTACGAGTTAGTACAATTTCCTATTTCGTTTTCAAAGAATTTTTTATTTTTGAATTGTTTTTTCGTATAAGCAGCAATATGTTCCACCTATTCACCTAAGAATTTTTTGACTTTTACAAGCGGAAGTGTGAAAAGTGATGAAAGGGTTAACAATTTTACTCTCAATTTAATTGGCAAAGCGGTTGGTAATTGATAAAATCTCCCAAGCTTTTTGAATACGTCCCTACTCTCGACTGATAAATGTTTTTGCTTCAACCATATATTCGCAGCGACTCGCAGAAATAATTACTATTAATTTAGACTTCTGTCGCTCCATTTCTAAGCAGCAAATAGAGACGTAGGAAGGGATAATTAATACCGAACGAGATCCGAACGATAAAATTCAACATTATTTTCTTTCGGTTGGGCAGAGAAAACGTCAAAAAATAGGTGGACCTCGCAACCTTGACCTGATCTCTCAGTCTCATATGTGTTTTCTTGCACCACAACTACGATCACCAATCAAACTGACAATAAACGAATAGTTTTTCGAGAAAATCCGAAGTCACGAGTAATTCTGCGAACAGCGAAAGACTGCATCAGTATATTCACAAATTCTAGCGAGAAAGGCTACTTCAGTGTTTCATGCCTCGATCAACGACAATTGACCATATTCAAACAGTTTGAATACAATTAAGCAAACACTTACGTACTCTCGCCCCATTAATTATTATCAATTATTCTGAGTTACCGTATTTAGTGTCTCATTCGTGCGTCAGCAAGGGCTTCATAAACTGGAGTGAATGACTCGGTTCTTCCCAAAACTGGTTCAACCAAAAAGGCACTGGGGTACTGTAACGGTATAGTTGTTACAAATAAACACAATAATAGTTTAAGAGTATATTATTGTAAAAAGGTAAACAGATTATTACAAAGTATGAACAAGTAAGAGTAAAAATGAATGAATGAGTAATAATAGAATGAATTATGAATAATGAATAATGAATAATGAGTAATAATATACAGAACATTAGACTATTTATAAGGGTGAAGTTCGAGTGATTTGAATTGGGTATTGTGGGAGATATGAATATGATTGGTTGTTTGAGGAAAACGTATTTTAGGTAAAACCAATGAAATTAAAAGGAAATGACAAAAGTAGGCGTGTTTAAGAAATTAATAAGAATTGGAATTATTGCAAGGTATCGAAATATATTCGTAGAAAGATGACATCATGGAATATAGACGAAAACAGTTTATGGTGTACCAGAGGTGATGTCATCAGACAAGTCAAGACTTGAAAGACAAGTTTGAACTAGTCTTAAATGACGTGAATGAAAGGAAGTGTAATTAGACAGAAATATGAAGAATAATGTGGGAAAATACGAATTAATAAAGTACGAGAATATTTGAAATAATATGTATGAAAATATCATTACAGGTACGATATGCGCAACAGCAGTACCTACGTTATTTCACAAGCCACAAGACAAGGGCAGACATAGAAACGAACTCGGCTTCCGCATTGAACAGGACCCCCCCCCAAAAAAAAAATTAAAAAATATATATATATAACTCAGCACAGCAAATGGGTAGGTACCTCATCAAATAATGGTTTGCTTGGGAATGCACGTATCATTGATGAGGTCATATCAATTTGCTAGATGTTGTTAGTAGTATAAAAATGTCTTTTATCGTATGTCAGGTCTCAGGGTCACGCACTGAACAATGGTCATTTCCCATATATCACCGGTCATTTCACTCAAATGCCTATATTTGACAATAGTAGGCCCGAGCCAGCGCCATCTTTATTCGGTATCGATAATTTCTATTTAATAAATTTTTTACCTTTGCTGAGATTCGAACCGGCGACATCCAAGTGATGAAAACTGCGACGTAGACGACTGAGCTATGAGAGAGATTATAATAGAAGTAAAAAGAAATGAGCTTATAACTCGAACGTTTTTTTTTTTTTTTTTTTTAATTTATTCTATTTTACATTTTGCTTTTGATGCGTTCCAAGAAATATAGTATGCTGTTTGAGGCAAACAACTTTTTTATGACGATATGATAGCTACCTAGTCGACCTCATAAATTATTTATATATTGGTTTAATTAGATGTTCATTTCTTCTAAATTGAATGTAAAATAGTGTGAAATTGCTTGTTCTTTTTTATATTACTAATTTGTATACAACTTTTTTATAGTTGTGCATTGCATACTACTTTCAAGTTGTTTCACATTTTGAAGTGGTTACTTAACAAGTTTTTTCTATCGTGTTACTTTTTTTAGTTTTATAAAAATTTATATTTATCATTGCTGTTTCCTGGGTTGAATAAAGTTTTCACACCAACTGAAAAAAAGACTCGCACACAATAAAATATATAAATCATATGAGATTTTATTTAAAATATTACACAATTTTTAATAATGAATAATACGTACAATATTAATCAATGACGCAAATTATCAATTTAAACGTAACTGTTTAACATTACGAGCTTCGAAATTTTTCTCATCTACTCGATGTTTAGCTGAGAATAACTCTGACAATTTTTTGACGGACATACGAGCAAAAGGTTCACTGCGTTTAATATTATATGTTTCTGAAGAATTATTATGTACAATCAGTTTTAGTGGGAAAGTCATCGCATTTAAAATAAAAAAATTGTTTATAAATATTTTGCGGTTATCAACGGAAGAAAAAAATAACGCGTACCCCGGTTTTGAGTAAATTTTATATGATTGTGCAAATATAGCGCAAACCCCGGGTAATAAACAACAATTTTTTTCACTTACTAATATAAACTCACTTTTATTATTACGTGTTTGTGGTAAGAATGCAATTTCCACATACTGCTTAATTGTAAAACGAGGATCGCAAGTTATTATATATTTTTGTACTGGATAATTCGGTGATGTTTACGGAGATTTAAAACTAGGATCTATTTCTTCTGCAATCGACAGTAATGTTTCTGTATGTTGATCATCATCGCTCCACATTTGCGCATCTTGTTCATATAATGGAGCAGGAGGAGATACAGCATGTTTTTGCGGAGTATTCAACTTCTCCATATATACCCCTTTAACAATGAGATAGTCCACATATTGTGTGGTAGCCAGCAATGCAGCTACACGATCTCGGAATTCAAAACCACTAAACTCTAATTTAATTTCTTTATAATCTTTCGCGATATATTTTACTTTCGGTGAATACTTTTGATACGTTTCTAATAACTCATTAGCACTTTGAACCGAAATAGAAAAATCAACATCTGACTTAACAATAAAACGCCAATGACTGACAACCATTGTAATAGTAAAAATAACGTTTTCGATAATACGTTGTAACATTAATTTTACGCTCAACGTCTACTGCAAATATAACAATTGATACAACAGTGTTAATTACAGCTCTTTCTAATTGAAATTTTAATAAGAAATTTTAGTAATATTTCAATTTGAAGGACGAGTAATTGTATTTGAGAAGTATATACTGGATATATAATCGTTATGTTAATTACCCTATTTTTTATTAAAATAAAATAAAAATTTCCATTTCATTAACGACATTCACGTTGTAGCTGCATGTTTTTTTTTTTTTCGTTGATTATTACTTAAAACTATGAATCTTTTTTATAAAGATTGCAATCGAATGTACTTTCTTCTTTGATTTAACCAGATATTAGAGGTCATTATTGAGTATAATTACACGTATAAACGGATACACCCCGTTATATAACAGCAATTTCCAAAGTAACTTACAAGGTTGACCATTTTTTGCTTTTCCTTTTTTCTTTTTCTTTTTTCTTGTTTTTTACAGTACCAGGAAATATAGTGGTAACATAGTAAAACTATATGTTGAATACACAATTGATGAGTATAAAAAGAGGAGTTTATAGAAAAATGAAATTACTTTATATAATACAATAGAGGCTGTATTTGTGTTCCTATCGTAGAGACGTCGTTTAATTAAGTCATTAAAATGGAAACAAAGTTTTTTTGTAAAATTTGTCAAAAATCGTTTACTCGTTCCAGTGGTTTATCCAACCATTTACGAAGTTATGTGCATAAACGTAATTTAGTTCATAATATGACATTGGAGATGATGCATGATGATGCTGTGGATATCCCTCTTGCTAGTGGTTCTATCATATCTACAGAAAAAGAAGAAGAATGTATTATACCGAGTGTAACTGAACATGGTGTGGACACTAATTCAACCGTAGCAATGACCATTGATGATGCTAACATGGATGAGGTGGATATGTCGGCCACAAGTTCCAGTAACTTAGTTGGTACGTCCCAACAACGACATAGTTATAATTGTGATATTTGTTTGTTAAAATTTTTTACTCTCTCTCAATTACAAGTACATGAAAACACATTAATGCATTCACGTGCAATGATGAATGATAAATGGTTTATACGTCATGAAAATAATTATGATATTTTCAGGGGGAGAAGCGCAATGAAACAAAAATTTTCAACGTACATTTTTGTAGAGAAAAAACAAGATGAACCTTCACGAATTAATACGCAATCTCTAATTTCTAATTTAGAATCATTTTTACCCTTTGTTACCAATATTATAAAAAAAGAAGTTTTAGATAAAAAAGCCGTAAAAGTTCAAATTAAATGTATTATTCAAACGCGAAGATGGGTTCATAAGCTTGATACTTATGGGAATAAAATCAGTGAAATGGCTGAACCTTTTGAAATAACCTTACACACTAAACAATATACTTTTTTTCGTATCAATGCATTTCCTATCGAGGAAATTGTGCGAAACAAAATGTTACAAGAACTTTTAAACCATTTTGAAACTATATTATCCGAATCAGAATGGACATTTGTAGGTGTTAGTTTTTATGATGTAAGTGTGTGTACCTATTCTTTACATCGCGTTGGTTCCTCCATTCCATTACCAGTAAAATTAAACAATACACGTTGCATTCTTAATGTTAAAAATGAGCATAATGAAAAATGTTTTATGTATAGTATATTAAGTTATTTTATGCTTAATGATAGAAATCATCGACATTTACCAGACACTTATGATCGCGGTCACTTTTTAGACTATATTTCTCAACGATATAATATACGGTTCGATTTTTCAAAAATCAATTTCCCAACTCCATTGGAAGATGTGATAAAATTTGAAAAGTATAATCCCGTGGTTTCTATTAATATTTTTGGAATTGACTCAAATGATCTACTATATCCAATTAAAACTATTGATATAGAAAAACGATTTCATTTTGATCTATTATATTTAACCCAGCCTGTTAGATCGTGTAATGAATTTGAAACAGTTGAAGAAGAGGATGTTATAGTAAAAACAATAAGTGATCATAAAAACAGTCATTATTGTTTAATTACCAATTTAAATTCATTACTAAGAAAACAATATGCTACGAATACTGGTAGAGTTCTATTTTGTAAACGCTGTTTAGCTTATTTTTGTGGAGTAGATTGCGAAGATGATTTACGTGAGCATAAAAATTATTGTAAGAAAAATGAAGTTGAACCAGCCTATTATGTATTAGCTAAAGAAGGTGAAACCTTTGAATTTATTGAACGAGGATACGAAGAACCATTACATTTTGTTGTGTATGCTGATTTTGAGAGTATATTACATCCTTCTACTTTCCGACATATAATACCCTCACAAGGAACATTTAATCAACGTAGTGTAGACAGTGATGTGAAACAATTACAAAGTTTGACTGAAGTCTTAGTAGAACATGAGGCGATTTGTTATAGTACTATAGTAACTGTTCCACCAAACGTTAATTATAAAGATTATGTTCATACTGCAGAAGAAGGAAGACTCTTTGACTCGCATGTATATTTGGGAGAAGATGCATCGCAACATTTTGTAAATTATGTGATGGATTTAGCAAAAATACTAGAAAAAAAATTAAACACCTATGAGTGACGAAGAAGGTAGAGAATATTTTTGGCAACATAGAGAGTGTGTTATTTGTAAAAAACTATTGCATTATGATGAGGTGAAATGTATTCATCACTGTCATACAACTGGAAAACTTTTTGGTGTAGCGCATAGTGGTTGTAATTTAAAATATAAATGTCAGCGGTATTTACCGATATTTTTTCATAATGGTAGTAAATATGATTTTCATTTATTACTACAGGCGTCATTTGCTAATTGTAAAATAGACGTAATCCCGCATACGCAAGAAACATATACAAGTTTTTCCGTTGAAGTGAATGAACATTTTTCTTTAAAATTCGTAGATTCGTATAAATTTTTAACAGCATCTTTACAACAATTAGTTGACCCATTAGATCCCAAACAATTCAAGTATGTTGATAAAATTTTTCCACTTCCTGAACAAAATAACTTAGTAAAAAGAAAAGGTATATTTCCTTATAATTATTTGAATGATCCTAGCGTATTGTCAGATACTAGATTACCACCAAAAGAAGCTTTCACTGATGCGTTAAAAGGTATTGAAATTAGTGATGATGAATATCGTCATGCTGAAGAAGTATGGAACGTATTTCAATGTCAAACGTTTAATGAGTATATGCAAATTTATTGTAAAGAAGATACAAGTGCATTGGCTGATGTATTCACAACATTTCGTGAGAAATGTTTACGAGTATATAAATTAGATCCCGCCCGTTATCTTAAATTACCTGGATTTGCATACGATGTTATGAAAAAAATGACGAAAATTAAATTGCATTTATTCACACAGGAAGAAACAAATTTTTATTGTTTTTTTGAAAATGATTTACATGGTGGAATTACAAACACCATAACACGTTACGTGCAAGCTAATACATCTGAATGTCCAGAAACGTATAATCCCTCTCTATCTCCTTGTTCATTAGCTTATATTGATGCGAATGCATTATATTCATGGGCAATGTCGCAATACTTACCCATTGATAATTTTAAAAAAATTGAAAATTTTTCCATGTTTACCAACGAATTTATTATGAATTTATCAGATACAATGGAAATAGGTTATTATTTCGATGTTGAGATTGATTATCCTATCGAATTACACGATGCGCACAATGATTTTCCATTTTTCCCTGAACATAGGCATACTGGTAGTGTTACATGTTTATTGTGTACTCTCGAAAATAAGAAAAACTATCACACGCATTACCGTATGCTAAAGTTAGGTTAGGTCCAGTTTTAGCATCACATATAGACTGTAATACAAAATTACGAATTGAAAGCAATTCAGCATTTGAAAAGAATTTATATAAATTAATGAATAATGCAATTTTTGGAAAAACTATAGAAAATGCGAGAAAACGTATCAATTTCAATTTATGTACATCAGTACAACAATATGAAAAATTAGTCTCAGCCGCAAATTTTAAAGAAGCAGTCTATTTTAGCGAAAACCTCATTGGAATACACAGATATAAAACCAAAATTCAATTAAATTCTCCTATTTATATAGGAACGACAATTCTCGAGGTTAGTAAAGTTCTAATGTATGAATTTTATTATGAGAAAATGAAAATAATGTTTGAAAATATTCCATACAATTTATGTTATATGCATACTGATTCCTTTATTTTTTCGTTTCAAGATCACACTATTACTCCATACCTTCAACAATATTCACATTATTTTAATTTATCTGATTATCCCGATGAACATCCGTTAAAAAATAACCTAAATAAAAAAATACCTGGTGTATTTAATGATGAATTATTAGGTAAAACAATGTTAAAATATATCTCATTAGCTCCAAAGGTTTATTCATTCCTCATAGCTGGTGAAACTAAAGAAGTAAAAAAAGCAAAAGGTGTGATGAAAAACATCGTTTCGCGTGATTTCACATTTGTTTTTATATTGTGACACATTATTTAATAATACGAACGTTATAAAACAGCAAACTTTGTTTCATGTTATTGCTCATAAAATTAGAACAATAAAACAAAATAAGATAGCACTCAATATAAATGATCAATGCGTTAAATGATATTTTACGGATAAAATAAAAAGTTTAGCATTTGGTCATAAAAATATAATTTTATAAACTTTGTATACATCTTATTATTACTGTTATGTTTTTATACACATTTTACACATGTTATTATTATTATTGTTTTTTATATCATATTTACACCAAATAAAAATATTACAAATGAATGTAAACCTTTTTTTTTATTTGCAATCGCATACCTCGTCAATTGGACAGTTACATAACATCCCGTAATCAGAATCCTCCGGATTGTAAAATAATGAGCGAAATGAATCGGTGTAGTAATCTTCCTCCTCCAACCAATCCAGACTACTTAGACTACTGTAGACGTCATAGGCATCATAGACATCATAGACATCATAATCTTCGTAGCTGCTACCACCGCTATTGTCGCATATATCATCCGCAATTATTTCATTAGCAAATAATTCCGGATCTAAGTCGAATATATCCACCAAAAGATTACCTACTGCCTTCTCCTCAATTATTGGATGTTCCAATTCTGGGATTTCAATGTTCTCCACTCCAGATCGTCGAGGTATACACATTTTTGATTTAAAAAGGGTAAATAAATACTAAAAAATGAAATATGAAAACTTACAAACAAAGCAAAAACAACCAAATACACGAACACAATCTAAATACTTTGTAAAATATGTTTTCCAGATACGATGTTGACTACTCATTCAAACTATCCTACCATAATATATATATATTTCTTGATATTCATTGCTTACGTCTTAAACATTCAAACCAGTGCTTCATTAGTATTTCAATCAGGTTACTTATTAGCAAATGATGAGTGCTCCACTTAAGATTCTTCGTCTCAAATTTGCATTGATTACCTTTCTTTTCAACTTTGTATAAATAGATGCTTTGAAACGTAAATGTATTAATAAGATATTTGCAAACTAATTATGAAAAAAATACAACTTCTCCCGCAAAAACTAAAACTTCCCATTGCAAATGTGAGTAGTAAAAAATCCATTTTGTCACGACATAGTACTTTAGTACCAAATAATATTCGAGCTATAATATGCGGACCCAGTGGTTGCGGAAAAACAAATTTGATATTTTCTCTACTAACACATCAAAATGGTTTAAAATATCAGCATGTTTTATATTATCGAAATCTTTGGAACAAGAAAAGTATTTATTACTACAAAAAATTTTCGATAATATTACTGGTTTAGAAGCAAAATTTATACACAACGAATCTGCATTACCATCTCCCGAACAATGTCTTTCCAACTCTATAGTAATTATCGACGATGTATTATGTCTCAAGGATGACAAAAAAAAAAATTCGATCTTTTTTTTGTTTTGGAAGACATAAAAATATTGATGTATTTTATCTGCATCAAACTTATACTCACATTGAAAAACATTTATTACGAGATAATGCTAATTTCATTATTATTTTTGCACAAGACAAAATTAATTTACGACACATTTACGATGAACATATTGCGCCGACTTGCACATTTGATAATTTTTGTCGTATGTGCGATTTATGTTGGAAAGAGAAACATGGCTTTTTAACTATTGATAAAGAAAATAATATAAATAATGGAAAATTTCGGAAACAACTAGACATTTTTCTCATTCCATCTTCATCCCCAACATAATAATGTCGTTGAACATGAAAAATGAAAGTAAGACTCCGCAGGATACAATACGAGACATTTCTTCTGAAATAAGCGTTAAGAAAAATTTAACAAGTTTAATCGATAACGTGCAACAAAAAGTTAACACAGCAAAATTTAAAGAAATACAGCTATCCAAATTACGAAGAAAAACCCTAGAACCTGTAACTGAACCATTGAAAAAAATTGTGACATCGTTATCTGGTATTGAACAATCATCTCGTCCAATTTCTCACTTTTGTAATACGTTGCATCCCATACGAGCTGTATGTAACGAGTAACCCGTCTTCTCCATTACATGAACTTTCAACAATTTTTTCTCTAATTAATGCGAGTGACCAGTTGTCAACTGATGAAATAACAATAACAGAAGGAAAACGACATATTAAAAAGAAATTGAAAACTTCCCCACAAACAAATAATGAAATAGATCCAGAAAATTTAACTATTGATAATGCGGGAAATGTTGTAGCTAAGTTTAATCCAAAAACAAAAAATATCTCTCCACCATCTACGACACTTTATAGAGGAGCATTGTTTCCCAATACTTCAGAAGAAGCAAGTACTAATACTATTAGACGTAATGTACAAGAAAATATTAGTGATGCTGACGATGAAAATGCGGATACAACTGATAATGATGAAAAGTATAATACCGATTACGAAGACGCTGATAGCGGTAACAATGAAAAAAACTTGTACTCTTTCTCGCAAAATAGTACATCGCCATTCATAAACAAAACAAGATTAGGCTTGAACATGTATAGGCTTACTGGACAAAAACATATACATTATGAATTATCCAAATCAAAACTTCCTGTCACTAAAGATGATATATCACAAACTATAACTGTATTAGATCGCACTTATCCTTTAACAAAGAATGTGTGGACTTTATTAACGCACAATACAACTGATAAAAAAAATATCCTCCCAATGTCGGAAAATGATAAAAAAACGTATTTTAAAATTTTGTATGAAAATGGAGAATTAGAAAACCTAACTGGTGCCGATAAAAATTTAAATAAGTATCAGAATATTATACGTCTCTTTTCTTAAAAACCAAAACTTGGGAAGCCTTTAAATTTAAAAATAACTATTTAAATAAACTGGTCTTAAAAAAATTTGTTGCTAGTAAACCTAATTATGTTTATTGGAATAACGTTTCTGATTTAATTTTACAATTACGAAAACTCATAGCCTCTAAAAACGTTGGAAATACAAGTGTGGAAGAAGAAAACGAAATTATTTCAATTTTAGAAGAACTCAGAGAACAAAAATAATAGCTTAAATGGAACAACTTACATACGAATTACACCGACCAGTTTGTAAATTTTTTCCACGTCATCATGTCAAATTAGAAGGTATCGGCGACATGTGGCAAATAGATTTAATTGATTTTACAAAATTGTCTAAAGAAAATAAAGGTTATTCGTACGTATTAGTCGTAATTGATATTTTTACAAAATTTTTATGGACTTGTCCATTAAAACAAAAAACTGGAGTACTTGTTCGCGCCGCTTTAACAGACATCATTAAAACATCACCCTATGGATCACCACGCAATATACATGCCGACGAAGGAAAGGAATTTGTAAATGACTCTTGCAAATCATTATATCGAAAATATAAAATCAATTTTTTTCATACTTTCTCTTCTCTAAAAGCGAGTATTGTGGAACGTGTTATCCGTACCATCAAAGAAAAACTATTTCAACACTTTACGCAACAACATTCAAAAAATTGGTTATCACTTTTGCAACCTGTGACGTCTGCTTATAATAATACAGTGCACCGAACAACTAATATGAAACCAATAGATGTTAAAAATAAAAATGATGAAAAAGCAATTTTCCAATATCTATTAACTCATAGAAACTTTAATAAAACCTTAAAACCATGTTTTAAAATAGGAGACGATGTTCGAATATCGAAGTATTAAAGTATATTTGCAAAAGGATATACGGCTAATTGGACAACGGAAATTTTTCAAATAAAACGCGTGATACCCGGTAATCCACACATGTACATATTAGAAGATCAAGATGGTGTAGAAATAGCTGGAATGTTTTATGCAAATGAACTATTAAAAACTCGTTTTCCAGATACATATTTACTTGAAAAAATACTGCGAAAAAATACTCGTAAAGGAACAGCAATTGTTAAATTTTTTGGTATAGATAAAGAAGAAGAAATACCTTTAAAAATTTTATCTAAAATTTTAGTATAAATACAATAAAATTGCGAATATTACTTGATACTTTCGTTTTCTCCTATATCAATAAAACGTTAATAATGAGCGGTCTCAATCGATTTAATTGTGATTCGGTATCAGCAGTTACCACTTTGCTGAATACCTTGAATTCTAGTTTAGTAGCTTTTGATCATACTAAATTAAAAGAAATATGTATGGAAATGGAAAACCTCATTAATAAAACAAACAAAAGTAAACTTTCATTTGATCTGGAACGTATCATGCTAACGTTATTTGAGAAAGCTGCAGGAAAAGAAGACTATTTAAATGGATTTGTAGATATTCTATTAGCTACTATAGAAAAACATGGCACAGAGATTTCAAGTTATCTTGGGAATGATTTCCTTTTACAATTCGTTAAACTTCCAACGTCTTTAGAAACATACTGGAATGCTATAGATGATGTAAAACACATCCAAACTGACATCAGAAACCTACGTGATTATTCTTTTGCCAAATATGAATCATTGAAAACCTTATTAGTGCAACTAAAAAGAGAATCAGCGAATGTGCGAGAAGAAATGCAATTAATCGTTTCTTCTTTTATCAAATTACGAACACTCAACACTAAGACAAACGAATTACTCGCCGAAACTTCAAAAATCTCAAAAACTATGTTAAATGCGCTGAAACCTCCTACTCCATCAAGCAAGGATGGTGCATTGTAAATACCTATTTATTAATAATGCAAATATTGTTGAATATGCAAATATTATTAAATATGCTGAATATTCCATTCCCTCTTGAAGGTTATTAAAATATACTTCACTTCACTTCACTTCACACTGCAACTAACATTATTTTAGTATATATTCACTATGCCTTTCCTACTGTCGTCAGCGTATAAGTTTCCTCTATCGTGCAATGTCATTGTTGAACTTGGTTTGCCTACTGTATGAAATTTTGAACCGAGTGCGGCATTCAGTGGTTGCGCAAATAACTGTATACTATTAAATTTTAAGTCTTTTACATCTGTTTTAAAAGTTTTACTATCGCATAATTCATTTTTTATCTCCGATTGTGCTTTTTTACAAGCGTCAGACTATCCGCAACAAACTATTGATAGTCTTACGTTTTCATTTGATACTACTAAACAAGAAATACTCATAACAGACTTATATGATTCTTCGCAACATTTTATTTTTGATCGACTTATATTTACGGATTTGTGCGCGTTAAAAGATGTTTTTTCTTTAAAATTTAATGTATTAGAAAAATATAGTATATATTCGCGCGTACTTTATTCCCGTTTTGTTAATTTTTACGCGAGTCAAAATACTTCTCCTGGAATAACGGTTGCCAACTTGCTGCTCTACGCGTCCACCAATCTTATACCAGATCATAAATACGTGCGTATAGATGTAACACATTTCGATCTGGTTGTGTGCCAACTAGTAGACGCTGAAATTAGACGTTTTTGTAGTACGGATATTTTTCACGATGCAAAAAAATTACGCGACGATGAAGCCGTTACCCTATCGACAGAGTTCACCAGATTGTAATTATCATACTCCTGTTTTTTTTTATATTCAAAATTTTTACACGAAAGAGGGGAAAATGTTTGTAAAAGAATTATGTTTAACCACTATTGGTGATGAATTTTTTCATCATTCGCTATATGAAACACCAAAAGATATCTTATTGGGACAAAACCAAAATTGTAATGCAAATCGCTGGTTAACGCGACATTTTCATAACTTCGCTGTCAATGATGGTACTCGAAATTACAATTTAATTGCGTCAGATGTGCAACGCGTTTTAAACATATCTCCTTCCATTTTTTTTGTTGCCGGACGTGATAAAATTGATTTTCTTCAAACCTTTTTATGTGGAAGCCTAACACCATGGTCTGATGTAGAAATACTTTATAATCTAAATATTGGTATTCCTATTGTAGATGTTATTTCCTTAGAAAGTTCGGACGGATGCGATGATGATTACAAACAATTTCAAATTTCTTCTCTTAAAGAATTACGAAATAAGAAATTTATTACTTCATTTTCCCCTCTTGAAACAAATTGTCCTTTTCATTCTTCCATACATTGTGCCTTATTAAATACTTTATTATTACGTGATAATTTTTGTAGCTAAATAAATAAATAAATATATTTTCACTATATAAAGACCTTCGTTATTTCATTTATTTCATTACAATTACGTAATTACGTAAGTCAATGTATGCAACTTCGTCAAATAGCCACTTCGGAACAGGTTTAGTTAATTCGCTAATTAATAATCTACCGATCGAAGTGCATGTACCAGGTTACCATTTTTTAGGACCAGGAACAAATTTGAAAAAACGACTGCATCAACTTCCAATAAATAAACTAGACGCTGCAGCTAAAGAACACGATATTACTTATTCAAACAATTCCCACCTTCAAACTCAACATAAAGCAGATCAAATTTTAGAAAATAAAGCGTGGAATATAGTTTTAAATCCGAAAGCATCTTATTTTGAACGAATACCTGCCTGGGCTACAACAAATATAATGAAAACTAAACGGAAATTAGGCTTTGGAAAAGTGCATCAAGAGACAAAACGTTCAACAATCAAACGTAACCCTTCGGTACACTTTTCTACGTTACTTTCAAAAGGTCGTTCAGCTATTAATCGATCATTACCTTTGACAACAAATATCGTTCGCACCATAAATACTTTACAAAATTATAGAAAAGACAACCCTTGTCGAATTGTGGGTCTAAAAAGAGTAATTCCTTTACCTAAACAAGGGGGCTTCTTACCATTATTACCAATAATGGCTGCACTAGGTACACTTGGTACTATAGGGGCCACTGTAAAAACTGTAGCAGAAGCCGTTTCAGCGGTTAATAATGCGCGAAAAAATTTATCTGGAAACTCGAAAAGTGGTTTTGGTTTATACCTCAATCCATATGGTTATCCCGTTCCATTAGGTAAAAAAGGTATGAGTATAAAAAGATATAAATCCGGACTCGGCTTACGAGTACATCTCTAAATAATTATGAATACTACTACTACTGAACGTTTACGCAACTTCAGATTTCCAATCAAACGCGGGTTATTTGATTATGAAATTGACAACTTTGCTACACTATATAACATCTCTAATTTTCGTGGTGTTTTTAATAGAGAAACGTTACCAAAACGTCCGTTTCCAAAAGAGAGTATGGTTATTAATTTAGATAATATTGAAAACCCTGGTACACATTGGGTTGCCTTTCGTAAAATAAATAATACGTGTATTTATTTTGATAGCTATGGAGACTTACCTCCTCCTAAAGAAATTTTACATTATCTCGATGGAACTACTATTTTATATAATACTACTAATTTTCAAAACCATTTCTCCAAAATTTGTGGACAACTCTGTTTAGAATTTCTTATAAATACGTCTCATTTATAAACAGTATATACATTCTTTACAAGCGCACACAAACAAACAAATATATCATTTTGCTATTATCAACATGAGTTACTTATTTAATTTATCTCGTAATCGTAACCCTTTAGTTTGCGATATTTTTCCACCTCTTCAATTGGATAGAACTCAAAACCATAGCCTAGGACTATTTTACTTCATCGGTTATAATAGTGTGAATAACATAACGGAAAAAAATAATACGTTCGAATTTTCTATTCCAAACACTGGTGTTCCATTTTTGGTATGTCATATCCCTAATGGCTCCTACGAGTTTGACGACTTAGCTATACAATTCAAGAACAGTATACGTTTAATGCTTCTTGACCACTTCAACTATGACGATGCACGAACACAACTTCTTTTCGCAGTTGATGCAATCGTCTTCGAATATGATAAACAGCTACAAAAGTTCCGTTTAATTTCATCAACCTTCTTTTTCTTTTTCCAAAAGAAAATTCTCTCGGACCAGTTCTAGGTTTTTCCGAAGATCATCTTCCAGTAACTACACAGGGTAATCTTTTAGAAGGTTGTGAACCAGTTCACATAGCTACCATTCATTGTCTCAATGTTCTTTGTAACATTGTATCCAATTCCTATATAAATGGTATTCCTTCGCACTTACTGTACAGTATTGCGATAAATGTGCCAATTGGTTTTAAAATTGTAGAGGCGCCGAAAGATATTATTTATCTACCAGTCACAGAACAAGACATATCATCTATTGAAATTCTCATTACCGATCAAAATAGTAATCCTATCGATTTCTTAGGAGACGATATTACGCTTTTACTACACTTAAAATCTGAAAATAAATGAATTCTAACAACTACTATTTGTAATAATGCCGTTCTTACTAAATACTTCATTTCAACCTATCACTTGTATTGGTTACGGATGTAATTTATCCGCAATTCAAGGAAAAAATAATACGTCTTCCAATGTATATAAAAAGACTAAACGTAAACAAAAAAGTATTAAACAACCGCGGACTTGGGTGAAATTAACACCGAAAGATAAAGCCTTTTTGCAAAATCTTGGATTGCAAGTACTCGTTTAATTATGACTCTCACTAATAATGTACGTAGTTTAGATATTTTAGAAAAAATATACATCGACGATGGTATTACAAATGTTACTTTTTTCCATCATTATCCTCACACATCAAGCGGCCTTGCAAACAGTGATGAAATTAGAACAGGCGTTAATCAACGTAACGTTTACACTTTTCCCACCGATTTGGAGCTTTTTATGGAATTAAAACTGAATAATTTCAATACTAAATATTACTCAATTGATTATAATGGATTATCACATCTGTTTACTGTTGCTTATTATATGTTAAATGGTCAAGAAATTGAACATGTTAATAATGTCGGTATAACTTCAACAATGAAAACTGTATTACTCCATAATTCTCATAATAATGTTTATTACGATAATCATGGCTACAAACAAGGTACAAATTAATACTGTTCAGCCTTACAGCACATCCACAGCTAATGATAAAATTTGTTTTCTTATGCCATTAAACCTGATTTTTGGCTTTTTTGCCAACTATAAAAAACCAATTTTTAACACTCGACATGAACTTGTTTTGAAACGAGCAACGCACGATATAAATATTTTTGTACGACATACATCTATCCCTCCCTTGGATATGGGTAAACTTTTAACCAACCGTAACATTAACATCCATCTCTTGGCGTATACCGTATATTAAAGTTAATGATCAAATACGTGTTTGGTACTTGAAATCTTTAAAAAATGATACGGCCTTATCGCTACCTTTCCAAGCATGGGACCTATATGAAAATCCTTCAGTTTTGGAAACTACAGATTTCAATTGGAGTTTAAAAATGGTTAATAATGCTGATAGACTTTTATATGTCGTCTTTGCCTTTCAAACTGGTCGAAAAAATGATATTACACATTCCATGGGTAACTACGAACATTGTCACGTGCGTGATATTAAAGCCTATCTCGATGCCCAGTATTACCCGTATGATTCGTATAATACAGTATTATATACTAAAGGACCAACTGAATCATATTTTTAATTAAATTATGAAATTCTTTGTTCTAGCTTTAAACTTTTGTTCTCGATGTATAAAACCGTTGCCCCGCCGATTCGATTCTCGATATCATTATTCAGCTTTCGACTTATCGCTTTCCCAATTTATTGTGTTTGAGGAAGACGATTAGTCCCCCTCAGCCAACCCGACTTGTTCTCAATTTTCGAGAGTAAGCTCGTAAAATTTATTTTTTCCCACTAATCTCTACAGAAGCCGTGATAATTGTACAGCACTCAAAAGCATTCCTTCCCCCTCAGAAAACACATAGAAAAGAAAAGAAATCCGCTTTGAAAATATATTTTCAAGTAAAAAAATAAATCTGAATAATAGCATCCTACGAATCGACCAATTAGTCGGTTATTTTTTCGTAAATAGTTCGAAAAAAGAAAAGTGAATTGGTAATTTGAAATTAAAAAACGTTGATTTTAAAACATCAGATAATTATTTCGAATATTGGAACACAGAAGCGTCTATTTTTCTGTCATAAAACTTTTAACTCGGTTATAAATTCCCAAGTTAACTCGTAAAATCGAACACAAAAGCCTGTAATATTGTCGAATCAGTTAAATCGAACAGAAAAAGGGTGCAAATGAAGTCTCAAAAAATCAGTTCCAACTTTTTCGAAGACTAATTTCTAAATACCATTCTAACTCAAAAATATTATCGTAATACAGCTATGTGGATTAAGGACCTCAGAAAGTCGAGGAATATGCGGATGATGAAAATCGCTGAAAAAAAATTAAAAGTGAAATTCACTTCTCTCGTGGGTAGAATTAAAATGGTTGTTAGGTATTTTAGTTTCGCAGTTTTAATACATACCGTACCGTAAAGATTTCTCGAATTAACAACTCCAAACGGTTAAATACTTGATCAATGTCGTCATTTTTATCACTCGAATCTCCCAACTTTGAAGCCTCACATTTCATCATTTTAAACTTCATTTCCACATCAAGAAAAGTAGAAGGTGCATCAACTAAGGCCAGATTTCGAGAGGGTGTCTAATTCAGATTCTCGGCCAAATTCGATGCAAATTCGAAGCAAATTCATGGAGGTCGGGAGAGCGGACAGCCTTCCATCGTTCCCTCCATGAACTTTACCCCCGAATATATCCATGAAATCGTTGGAATGAGATGAGTGACGGGAAACGGTGGAAGGAGAGAGTCGCTGGTTGCTGAAAAAATAGCTGCCACAGAAGGATAAAAGAAATGTTTGTGAAAACGTACCGTCCACAAAATGGTGGCATACTCTTCAATGGCTAGAATTCGTACACACCGATTAGCACGATGCGTCTCTAACGAGTGCGGTAACTTCATATTTCACAGAAACTCACGAGCGATAATGGATCCCCGTTATTTTTGATAAATGAAATGGATGGTTGGCGAATTTTTTAACTGTATTCTGCCTCAGGAAACTCGATACAAGGTCGTGCGTTGATGGAAACGGTACAAGTTTGACAAGTATTTCACGTGCTCGCAACTCCAAAGTCGAAAAGTCGAACGGACATAATAACCGTATTTACTTGCGAAAACGAGCGATTAATACGCTTCCATTAGTTGGCGGATAGGTTCGCCATTTTTGAAGTTTTTTTCATCACACAGACACGAATTAAATAATTTGCTGTTTGGTCAACGTACGACCGACAGCACAGCGCGAATAAATACCAACTGCGGTTACACTCGGCATTTCAACCTCAAAGCAAAGGCTAACTCGACAAATTTCAGCCACGCATCGTAAACGGGTACTCGCCGAGTTGGCAAAATTCAACTTTGCAACCCACCGGCCCCAGACTTTCTCTCACCCAGTTCGCCACCACCGTTCAGAAAGGCTGTACCTATCCGCCTACGCTACTTCACAGGGCGGTAATATGGGCAGGGCGCCCACCCCGTCGGTGTCAAATTTCACCTCCGTTAAATCTTCGTGGCGCTCCGAAAACTGATTCGCAATGTATTAAGGATATTATTTCGTTGATAATGTCCTTACTCTCATTTCGAAATTGGGTGTGGCCGTATGGGTAGCGTGTTTAGGCGAAGCCCTATTGCTCAGCGTCTGTAGGTCGTTAGATGTAATCACGGAGGTGAAGGGAGGCATGGCCGGGATCCAAGGAGCAATGGACAGCCAGTACGGAAGTTTCAATTGCACGGTGAAGCGCCAATATCGCGCCGAACCGAAAACACCGCCATTCTGAGTCGGAAATGTGATCGCCACTGGTCTCCAACCAACTACCTTATGGCTGTTACTCGTAAGGCCATGCACTAGCAACCATGCCATGCCATGCCATGCCATGCCATGCCATACCGTGCCACTCGAGACTACTAGAATGCGTATTTCGTTAAAAATAAACTAATTACGCACATCGCTATTCGAGACGTTTCATTTTAAATCTCTCTTCCTTTGGGGGAGGAGGAGGGGGAGCGACTTCGGCCCTCAAAAGCGGCTATATTCGATTCGAATTTTCCTTTGACGCGTTGTGGAATGGAACAAGAGCATCCTTTTCATCGACTTCGATTTGATTTGATTCGCATATCGCGATCGTCGAGTCGTCGTAATTATTTTCAATTTATTCGATTTCGCAATCTTGGACATACTTGGAAACCACTTGTGACTGAAATATACTTTAGCAGCATTAAGTAGCCAAGTACCGTCAGTTGACGGATAAACGAAAGAAAAAAAGTCGTGTCGTCATTGGCTAAAGCTTACGCTCGGTCGATTCGATAACGTGGCTCCAAAAAATACTCCTTCGTAAATTGGCTGTCGAAATACGGCTGACCTTTGTGCGCGATGGTGTTCGCCACGAACAAATTCGTCGTTGCGTTCGCGACTACCACCCATTGCTGCATAATGTTTATTATCCCTATTCGGCGAAAATAATATTTAGAAGCGAGTTTTTTTGGCCACTTTCTTCGCAAACATCCGCGCAAATAAATTATTAATTACTTTACCGTTGCTAATTATACATTCTCGCGAACATAACGCGCGTGTCCTTGGTCGTGATGTTCGCAAAAACGCTCGCCAATGCGGTTTCCTTCACTCGTCGTTCTTTGCCGCCGGTTTTCGACACGAATCATTTATTTTTAAGTACGTTTTCTCTAGAAAATTCACTTATTACGCTTGGTGCGGCATTGGCCCCCAGAGTTTGGGGTGGGTACGCTTTACGTTTCACGACCTACGAAAATTTTGGCACCAAAAACTCAAATATTTATACATATATAAATTCATCAATTTCTTGTTCGTACGGTATAGGTTGCAATTTTGTCCGATAATCACGAAATTTGGTACCAACATTTGTACTAAGCCAAGGACTAGATCTATTGATTTTGGTGCGGATCGGCCGGACGATACTTCCGGTGCCGCTATTTTTGTTTTCATATTGGTCATAAAATGCGGAATTTTGGAATCATAGGTACTAAATTTAAAACAAATATTTATAATAATTTATAATAGCGTGCTATCAATTTTGGTGCGGATCGATCTGACGGCACTTCCGGGAAAGCTTTTTTTCATTTTTTTTTCTAATTTGCCCGAACTTTTCTTTTTACAAAAATTAACCACATGTTCATGTTTTCTTTTTTTTATTTCATAACTTTATTATACCTATTTCTTTGGTTTTATTTGAAATTAAATGATTACTTACCATCTTTATCATCGTAATTAATTTTTCATTTCAAGAAATAATGCTTTTAAATTTCACATTGTTTAATATTTTGTCAACGCTAACAAATTTCATACAATCATAACATACAATTAACGCATATAAACTTACAGACGATTAATTTGACCATTAAAATTCATAATTCTTTTTCTCGAAAACCTACTTTTTCTAGCGAGCCTTGCTGCGCCATAGTTTTTTATTTAGTCTTTATTCGAGCAAAGTTTGAACTTTTAATTATAATATAATATTTCTCGCACTAGCTCACTCAATTAATAAGGAAAACACGACGAAATAAAATTCTTATGGAAATAATTAGAAAAACGTTTCCCGAGCTTCGCCACGAGGAGAATGATTTTGAGAAGCTATATTGTCGACTCCTACGGTTGATGGTCGAATAATAAAAAGAATACACAAAAACATGACATATTCGTTGAAATAAAAGTCAACAATTTATGTGTAATTTTTCTGATTTGATAGTGCCAGGAAAGTACTAAAAATATTCAGAATCTCTGCGTTCGAAAAGATTTAATCATTTGAAAAAAACAACAACTGAAAATTAGCCAAGTACCAACCTATAAATTATACTCGGATCAGAGGGGGTTATTATGAAATTTAAGACAGCTGTATCGAAACTAAAATGGGGAGACTTCGTTGAAAAATTGTTCCGAAATAGTCTGAAATATCGATCATCGGGCAGTAAAATGGGGGAAACAGATTCTATACCATGAATTTGAATTTCTTATCGCAACTGGATAACACACGTTACCTACCAAAAATAAAGTTTCAATCGTGGTTCTTCGAGATGAGTCTCTTCGAAACGATAATTCCTTCGAACATTTCGATGGTGACTTATTCCAATCTTGTAGAGTAAAAATTTAATTCAGGTATATATGGTAAAGAGAGAAGTAACAATACAGCGATCTAAGTAAAATTTTGAAAAGCTTACTTGAAATAGGAAAAAAAAAAGTAAAAACAAAAAACATATAAAAAAACCGATCAAAAAGAAGTAAAAAACACAGGCGGATACAAAGAGGGCGAAGGGCGAAGGGCGAAAGAGGTCGATCGCCGCCGTTCTTGAACTAAAAAAACAAAAAACAATTGACAGAAGATTTTTTTGTTCTTTGGCACCACCACACCACTCCCTAAGATCTGGATTTTCTATCACCAAATTCAAATTCGCTTCCTCCGTTCAAAGAGTCTGTACCCGCTTCTGGTTAAAAAAGCATTCTTCGTTTCGTTTCTATAAATTTAGATTGTTCTTCAAACTTTAGAAACAAAATTTAACGAGAAACCCAGATCGTACTTAAAAGTTCAAAGGAATATGAATGTACCGAGTAAAGTGGTATGTATTATTTGATGTTACACCGATTGTCGTGGTTGCTGTCAGTAGACGACATTTTTTGCACCGTGACTGTAGCAGCAGTGGGATTCGAATCCGAAAAATTCGGATGAAGATGCGAATCCTTAACCATTTGGCCGCTCAGACCCCCGAATTCCAAATAAACTTTCTCATAAGGGCCTTTCCTCTTCGCTGTCCTCAACTTGCGAATCCCATATGTGCAGGAATGGCAAATTCAGCTAATTTTCTATTTCCATGTCTGTTCCAAAAAAATAAATTTTATCAAACAGTTACTTGAATCATCGTCATGTCGATCCACTTGGTTCGTAAACTGGAGCTCTCCATGTCGTGGGCCGATTGAATTTTTGTGTTACGTACCAAGTGTAAGATTTTACCATACAGCCAGTTTTGTATAATCCTAAGATGGTATAAGTTTTCTTATACCATCCTAGGATAACGCAGACGTTTCATATAAAGTTGTCTTTTTGATCAACTTTGTTCAAAATTAGGTGTACCAAGTCCGCATTGATCATTTAGCCTTTATCTCTTTAACTGTTTCTAGTTAATGAATAGAGAGGACAGTTAGGTAATGTAGAAAAACATTTTGCAAGCATTTGACTTTCTACGTATTCTTTTTTTCTGTATTCTAACTGCTCGTTTGATTTGGTAAAGTGCGGCACTTGAACTTGGAAGTTTTAAGTCTTTTATTCTCAGAACTGACGCTAAAACTATCAGGTAGAACTGAAAACTAACTTTCAAACAGAGCAGGTTCAGAACTAAGACTCTTGATGAAAACTTTCAAACATAATTAAAGCTTTTAATTGTTCAGTTATTACTTCTGTGAACTGACACTGCCACAAAAATCATTAAAGAAAATTGAGAACCAAATTTGAAAAAAACCGATTCAGAACTATAAGCTTTCGAATTCAATCACAGCTCTCATAATAGAGCTTTTAAAAGGAAATTGGCAAAAACAATCGAAGGATTGGCATTGACACGAGACAAAAATTTAGTGAAAATTGGTTCGGTGGAAGAATAGTGATGCAGCGACAAAAAAAAAGCAACCTCAGTGAATAAAATGGATTAATTTGTGAAAAAAACGAATATTTTGTGATTAATTAGGACTTGGTACAACAAAACTTCTACAATTAAAGTTTATCAAAAATACAACTTTGTACGAAGCGTCTGTGATATCCTAAAGGATGCTACTTATAAAAAAATTTGTGTCAAGTACGAAATTTTGGACTTTGTATATGTGGAATACCTTGTCGTGAGAGATATTCGCACTAGAAGGTCTTCAACAGTATTTGTGTGTTCTGCCACTTCATACACTTAAGTATGGGAGAGCCAAATCCTCGCAAACACTGGCAATTTTTGAGCCGGTTCTGAGAGTTTATATACAGAATTTGGCACACGCACACAGACACACATGCATACGTACATGTACGTAATTATGTCATGCGTTACGTCGTTTCTTGCCTCTGTCGAGGTGATAAGAAACGACGCAGCGCGTTTGGTACTGGGCTGTGACATCACTGAGATCGTTATCTGGTAATTGATCTCGGCCCGTGCAATGTATCTTACCTGTACGTACGTACAGATACGAACATACAAACGCACCAGTGTAAATTCGTTTAACATCATAAAGACGATTATTGCCAGCCTTTGGGCGGCGACTGTCGTCAAGGGGTGCGAGCCCCTATTACCCCAAACAAGTATTGTCCCCACAGCTACTCCCCCCAGTTTTTGCGCTGCAAAAATGATAAGTCGCGTACCTGGGGGACTTATCGAGTCTATTGCTGTCGCTGGTCTCTCTCCTATTTGGCTAAGGCTGATCCTACTGCGGCGTTAAATCAGGCCTGGTAGGACTCTCGGCTTTGTTGCCCCCTACATCTGGGCAGTTGGTTTTGTGCCAGATGGTTGTAAGGATGGGGACGGTAGGATGTTGAAGGACCAGAGGGGTTTGGAAGTCTGAGTTCGAATATCCCGATGGTTTATAGGCTAGACTGAGGGCGGGGGAGGGCATAATTTTTGCAACTCTTCCACTGGGGGTTGCCTCCTCACCTCCAATGTCGCCAGGGCTGAGGACTTTGAGGGTGGGTTCTCCACTGTCAGTGTCTTCTCCGGCAATTTCAGTGGTGAGATGAGGGCAGGAAGGGGTGCTGATATCATCTTGACAATGTGCGCAGCCGAGGTTGTATCCATCAAGAGTTCATTTTCAATCTTTCAATCTCCTTTTCTTGTTCCATCTGTTCGTTAGTCTTCACAGGCTGAGGTACAGGTGGGAATACAAATTGGAAGTCTGGGGTTGAAAATGGCGTGTTGGTTGGGGACGACATGATATAAGGAAGGAATACAAATTGGAAAAAGAAAGAAATTGGTAGAAAAAGTTTGTGAAAATTCGGCGTGTTAAACAGTCAACAGCAGAAAGGTGAGTGAAAAAACATTGCGAGAATATTTTCTATCGCAGCTTTATTCCAAGTCGTTATCTTATTTCAGACATGTTTGGAGAGGATAGTGCATTAAATATTCTTTAGCTGAAAAGTTTTCCGGTCAAAATATGTTAAGTACAAGCAGAGTTACGCATGTTTAAATTTTCGTACTTTTGAAATTTTGTATCTCACAAAGGAATGCACTCTTCATTTGTGACGTCACAATCTATTGACTATTTTGTTATCTGAATATTTGTCAATAGAAACACGTTGCTATGTTTTCTTCCATATTGCACGTGGGTTTGTTTATTCGTGTCGTGTTTTATTTGCACGCATTTATTCTCTGCTTATCAGCGGAATTTCTTTTGTTATAAATATTCCCAGATTCTCGTGCGTATTTTTATGCGGCTGTGTAGTTTTTGCAGCGGATATTAATTTTCGTGAATATTTTTAGTTTCTCCTTGCTAATCTCTCGGATTTTCGAGTTGGAATCTGGTTTTTTCGCTTTTTGCTGCTTAGGGGCCTGCCTCTTTTTCGTGGGCATAAGGGGCTGATGAATCGTAGTGTATTTTAACGATCTCATCACTAAACTTCACCGTTTTCTTTATTTTTGTTTTTTCTACTGGTGATTTTTGTGATTTATCACATTTTTTGACCGGTTTGTCCTCAACTTTTTGTGGTTGTGTGGTATCGGACTGTGTGGTCTGTTTTTCTTCTTCAATTTTGTTTTCTGTCGTCTTCCTTGTTGCTCTTTGGAGCATTTTTCTGTCGTCATTTATAAGGTACGAAGGTTTCAATCTGTCAATTGAAATCATTTTTTCTTCTCCTGCGATTAGTGTCACAAAATACTTGTCATCTCATGATACAACCTTATAAGGACTGGCGTATGGTTTCTCCAACAAAGATCTTATTTTCTCGTCTCTGACAAACACATGAGAAGTTGTGGCCAAGTGTTTGGAGACATAAATCTTTGGTTGGGCATGACGAGTTGCCTGTTTCAAAAAGTAAACCAAAGGGGGTTATGACCGCTGTCTTTGGAATGTTATGTTCAGCAATTGGAATTTGGTGGAATGCCCAGTTGATGTCAATTTTTGTGAATATCGTTTTACGCTTCATATTCGCGTTGAAATCCATTATGTTTGGGACTGGATAGCGATCAGGAACTGTTTTGGCATTTAAGGCCCTGTAGTCTCCAACGATTTGCCACTCTCCACTTGCTTTTTTGATCATGTGGATCGGGGAACTTCATGAGCTTTTCAAGGGGCGGCATATGCCTTCCCCTATTATGCAATCATAGTATTCCGGTGCTGCTTTAAGTTTATCAGGCAGTAGCCTGCAAGCTCTAGCGTGGCAAGGCGGTCCTTTAGTTTCTATATAATGAACAGTATCATGCTTATAGGTCAGATGCCTGCGAATCGATGGTTGAGTGACTCCAGGATAGTCTGACAGAATCTGTAGGAATTGTTTGTCAACTTTGGTGCAGCTGGATATATTGGTGTCCAGTTGATACGCTAGCGTTTTGCCTTCCACCCATAGACCAGTATTGTTGTCTATGATTTTTCCATTTTTTAGGTCGATGATCAGGCTGTAGTGCGCGAGGAAATCTGCGCCCAGGATCGGAGTTGGAACACCCGCAATTGTGAAGGACCATGTCATGTCTCTTTGCAAACCAATGCTTACTTTGCTGGATTCTATTCCGTAAGCTGGAAGGTTTTGACCATTCACAGTTCGGAGGTAGTATTTTGGAGGAAATGCCTTTTGGTTCTTACTTACTGGCAAAATGCTCAAGTCAGCACCTGAGTCTATAAGGTAACATCTCTTGTTTGTCCTGTCCTTGATGAATAGGCGGCGTGAATACTTTTTCGAGGGATCTTCAGCCACATAGACGACCCCTCTTTCTAGTTTAATGGCTTACTGTACATTTTTCCCCACCATTGGCATCTGTTGTTGCACTTGGTGGCCTCCGCACCAAATCTATTATGAAAGAAGCAGGATTTATCATCCCAGTTTTGAGACCAGGGTTTGGGGGATGATGTTCTTCTAGGGGGAGTTGGACTCTGACCCCTGGTAGAATTGCTCTTTCAGTCTCTGGACCTGGATTTTCTATCGTTGTTTCTATTATTACTCCTGCTTTTCGAGCGGTTGTTGCTTCTACCATTTCTTGGGTCATTGTTATTACTCTTCTTCTTTATTTCGCTAGTCAGCTGAGCTATCTGGGCTCTAAGCTGAGCTAGTTCTCCAGTCTCTGTCAATACTGCACAAATTGAGGATGTTGATCTCAAATGTTCCAGTGCACTATCGCCACTCTTTGCTAAAAAGTCTAGGTCCTCGGAATTGTTGATTACCATGGTACCCACAGCTGCCAGACACTGTACATGTTGGGGCAGTTGCTTACAGAACTGGTTCCCAATGACCGATGGCGATACGATGTTATAGGCCTTCTGTCTTAGTTTGGCCATGAAGATGAAGGGTTTATCATCTCCCATCTTCATTCCACCCATGACATCATCTATTATTTGGTTTTGCGTTTTACCAAACACATTTCAAATCTTCTTGCAGAACCAACTGTACTTATCTGCTTCCGCCGGAGGGCATTCCATGATATCCGGAATGCGGCGTATTATTTCTGCGGGCATGCCACTACAAATGTGTGAATATTTCTGGTCATTTTGCAAGTTTTCTGTTTTAAAACGACCTTTGAGGAGAGTCAACCAGAGTTCTACCTCATTTGGCAAAAATTCCGGAATCTCAATCCTCCGCTTTTGGATTGCACGGTTCTGCAAAGTCTGCATCTGCAACAGCTGTAGTAGCTGTGCGAGCACTTCAGGGGTCAGCTGTGGCTGACCACTTCCACCCGTTCTAGGCTGATTGACGATGGGTTTGTCGTATTTTCATTTCCGTTAGGCATTGTAATCTTCTGCTTCTCTGTTGAGTTGTTTTTGGCAAAGGTTATACCAGACTTCGTTGGTTGTCAGTCTGGGGGTCGGAGTCTTGGCTCAAAAGACGACCACTTCTGAGGGTGCGAGCTGTTGTCTCGTTCGAATTGACTACAGCTCCCAAACGCAAGGCTTCTGGCCTCCGGATTCGTTTTTGTTTTTCTGGAGTCTCAAAGACTTCTGAGTCTCTGGTCGAAGCTGGAGGAGTTGGCGGATGAGGGCAACTTTGTTCCTCCAGGTCTACTTCTCTTGGTTCTCTTCTGGCAAATATATTTGGAAGGGGGGGTTTAATTTCCCACTTTTAAAGTCCGACCTCTGCTTCGACAGCAAAAGGTGTCTAGGTCTGTAAAAATATTTGTATTACAAGCGAGTAACTCGCCAGCGCACTGCGCCTAGTTTTAGAATTTGCGCAACGTGCCTAGACACCCACGACGTAGCCAAAAAATCACGTCGGGGTCACCACTGTGGAATACCTTGTTGTGAGAGATATTCGCACTAGAAGGTCTTCAACAGTATTTGCGTGTTCTGCCACTTCATACGGTTAAGTATGGGAGAGCCAAATCCTCGGCGAACACTGGCGATTTTTGATCCAGTTCTGAGAGTTTATATACAGAATTTGGCACACGCACACAGACACACATGCATACGTACATGTACGTAATTATGTCATGCGTTACGTCGTTTCTTGCCTCTGTCGAGGTGATAAGAAACGACGCAGCGTGTTTGGTACTGGGCCGTGACATCACCGAGATCGTTATCTGGTAATTGATCTCAGTATGTTTGTACCTGTACGTACGTACAGGTACAAACATACAAACGCACCAGTGAAAATTCGTTTAACGTCATAAAGACAATTATTGCCAGCCTTTGGGCGGCAACTGTCGTCGAGGGGTGCGAGCCCCTACTACCTCATACGAGTATTGTCCCCACAGTATACATAAAGCTTTCGCACCATCTTAGAGGATTGTACCTATAAAACGGCTGTGCAATTCCAAGATGATGCTATTTCCAACTTGGTACGTAACATAAACATATACGAGAGGCGATCAGAAGGTAATTTCCCTATTTTTTTCTCCTGTATCGGGCAACACTGGAGTCGACGCATGCGACACTTATATGTATAGGAGGGTTTTAAAAATTCAAATTTTTTTTTTTACGTAATGTTGTGTGCTGTGTTTCATGGGGTGGAATGTGAAACTCCCTTTCCAACTTCCATCGGCATGAAGTAGAGCTTTCAACTTTTTGAAAACTTTTCTGAACTTTATTTTCGAACTTCCTTCGTCCTATATTTTTCTTGAGCAGTGGGAAAATGGAAAAATGTGTAAATTGGGAAGGATGAGGGTGGGAGAGTCTTATAGAAGGAAGAAAACGTATCATTTCAAAGATTTAAGGAGCCATTGTGTGATGCTAGAACTGTGGGGATGAGACACAGCACACAATATTATGTTAAAAAAAAATTTGAATTTTTGTAACCCTTCTATACATAAAAAGCCGCAAGCGCCTATTCCAGTGTTGTCCGATACGGAAGAAAAAAAAAAGGAAAGTTACTCTTTGAACGCCTTTCGTATTTGGAAAAATTTAGGAAAACTTTTCCCAGTTTCTCAGACTCGTTCCGTTTTCGGTTGTCTCAGTTCGGACGAACGGCTGTTGGCGTCGACCGTGGGGAAAGGGGAGAAAGGTGCGGTGCCATATTCGGCCAACACTGTGAGCAGTCTGCCGTCAGTGCGGCATTGTTGCGAGTGAAGTTGCGCAGCTGTATGGGCTTTGGCCTATCGCATATTTTCGTGTATTCGTTGACCGGATGACGAATGTTGGTAGCCTACGTACTTGGATTGTAGCGACGAAATGAGAGAAGAAACGAGCATTCGGCGCGTGCGAAGACGGCGATTAGTCGATTTCGATCTCGATTATGATTACGATATGCGGAATTGCCGAATTACGTTGGGAATGCTGGACGTGTGCCGTAATTCACGTCGTTGGGAACGCCGCGCATATTTTTGCGTATTTTTGAGGGGTTGCGCCGCGGCCGCCGCAGCGATGACGTTCGTCTTTTGACGGACAGAAAGCGCAGCCAAGCCATTGGTCGGAGTCGAAGAGAGCTGCACATTGGAATATAATGGGAACAGAAGCAAGTAGGTACCTACGGTGCGAGCAGGTATGGCGACTATAAGCGAGTGCCAAGTGCCAATCACCATGCAGTCGACCAATCGAACGTGGACAATATACGTGAACGATAGATGCACCTATCACCTAAAGCTATCATATCATCGTCTCGGTTCGGTTCGGTTCGGTTCGGTTCGATTCGGTTCGATTGGGTTGGCGGTGAGAACCACGTAGATAGAGCACGGAGTGTACGACCCGGTCAACCCGAATAGATGGCAGATAGTTGCTGGATAGGGGGCTACATCTGTCTGCTCGTATCGCTCACCAAGCTAACGTAGGTGGTGCGTCTGTGTGACGTCAGACGTGCTTCATCGCCTGCCTACGTCCACCTATACGTCGTTCGTGGCGTAAATAACGTTCGTGTCGTGCTTCGTCGCACGTAAACGTTTTCCATCGCGCCTACGCTACGTGCCGAAAATCTGTTTCCGAGATGCCCTCTCCTTATCAGCGGCGCATTTCGTTTTCAACGAAGCAGCCTTCATCGTCGTCCGTTCGTCGCGCATTTGGCGCTACACCGCACCGTTACAGCGAGCGGCCACCGCCACCACCACCAACACCCTGGAAAAGCTGGCCACAAATGCCACAATTATGCGAATTCCGAACAGACGGTATTTCTCGAAAAACGTCGATTCAACGATAAATCGTTTTCAAAACAAAAACTGAAAACATCTCTTCCGCACCTCAACCGCCATCTCACTTGAGCGTATATTTTCCAAAAGCGTCCGGTCTTGCATTAGCTGACATTCACAAACCAGTCGACAGATTTTGTTCAAATTCAATACCAAACCAGTTTTCAATGGTCACTAACTACCATAACAATTTCAGGCCACAATCTTTCAATTTACGCGTAATAGTTATCGGTATGACAATATGGGGTGTTTGTAAAACTTTGGCAACCTCTCCCTCCCAAACTACCGCATGGATCATCTGTAAGTCTTAAATGCCTCTAACATTGTGCCAGGTTTCATCGCCATAAATCAAAAATTGAAGACTCCACAGACTTGCAAAAATTTCAAAAATGAATAGAAAGTGGAATATACCCGGGATTTCGAGTGACCCATATATTCGTGATCTATGACTCAGATTCGGTGCTTTTGCACGGGTCTCGCCCCCAGGTCACGCTGTTGCGCCGAATGCAATAGTCGTATTTTCTTTGGAAAATTCACTAAAATATAATGAAGTGATGAAATAGGGAGACGAAAAATATATACGCCCTTAACAGCGTGTTATTTTCGTAGGTTCGAATACGAGTACGTTGAAGATGAATACATACTTTCATTTGTTAGCTAATTGAGGCGGAAATCGAATTTTATTTTTTCGAGAAATGTTGGAAACTCTTTTGCGAAAATGCCCAATAACTCACTTTTTTTGGTATATACTCGCTGATGCGTTGAAAATTATTCGAGTCAAAATTTATTTTTCAGAATTCTGAGAGATAAGTTTTTTGTTATAAACCTACAAGCTATAACCGTATTATGGAGAAAAAAAAAAAATTCAAATGTCTTTAGTCTCAGCAGTGGTACACCTCAAGTCCTGCACTGAATAAATTGAAAAATAAACGGAAAAGCAAACAAACGAATGAGAATGATAAATTGGAATTTGAATTCGGCACCTCAAAAATGAAAGAAAACTATAGTAATTATATGTACACAGAAAATAGGCTGTAATTTTTACAGTTTTATTCTAATTTGAACCTCCAAGACCCGCGGTCGACGAGAAAAGGTTTCGATGATAAAATTTACTTAAAATTCGAAATCAAGCAGTTGAAAGAGATGAAAAAAAAAAGAAAACGTTTAAAGAGAACACAAATTTAAACTTCAACTACTTTCAGTGTCGGGGCCACTTGAAGTTCCTCCAGGGCTGATCGCAATCTACGCCACTCCTGAACAAACGATGTAAAATCCAAACATAACAAATATTCGAGTGCAATCGAAATCGTTAATTTCGACAAAGGACCAGGCTACGTCCAACGGATTGGATGGGTATGGGGTGTACGGGGGTAACTTTCGGATGACCGAGTACAACACAAGAAGCACGGTAAAAAAAAAATGAGTCGCATAGAAGCGAAATTTCAAAATAAAGGACCCAAATGACCCATATTTGAAACCCAGCACCGACTATTCTTTCTCAACTGAAAACTAAGTGGTCTACAGCAAGTTGCTGTCTGTCTGCACTTAGTCGTAATGTAAGTAATTTGTAGCGAGTCACTGGTAAAAAGGATACTCGGCCAAATAACTGTAAAGTACATCCGTGCGGGCCGGGCCGGGCAGCGCTCCGTCAATTTCCCCAGTAATACTGACACCTGCGATGCATCGACGTGCAGTGACATCCAGTGTTGCCCACTACTTGAACCCTACAATCCCCACATGGTCCCAGTAAATGAACGGGTGCAAGTAAATAAAGCCAATAAAATAATAGGAAGAAGAATAAGACAATTTAATCCATGGCCGTTTCATTGTGGTTGGGTTCTTCTAAGTTTAGAACTCTGGCAGAAGAAAACAATCTAAATAGGTTCTGTGGGGACATTACTCGTATGAGGTAATAGGGGCTCGCACCCCTTGACGACAGTCGCCGCCCAAAGGCTGGCAATAATCGTCTTTATGATGTTAAACGAATTTACACTGGTGCGTTTGTATGTTCGTACCTGTACGTACGTACAGGTAAGATACATTGTATGGGCCAAGATCAATTACCTGATAACAATCTCGGTAATGTCACGACCCGGTAACAAAAGCACTGCATCGTTTCTTATCACCTCAATGGAGACAAGAAACGACGTAACGCATGACATAATTACGTACACATACGTATGCATGTGTGTCTGTGTGCATGTACCAAATCCTGTATATAAACTCTCAGAACCAGCTCAAAAATCGCCAGTGTTCGCCGAGGATTTGGCTCTCCCATACTTAATCGTATGAAGTGGCAGAACACGCAAATACTGTTGAAGACCTTCTAGTGTGAATATCTCTCACAACAAGGTATTCCACAGTGGTGACCCCGACGTGATTTTTTGGCTACGTCGTGGGTATCTAGGCGCGTTGCGCTAATTCTAAAACTAGGCGCGGTGCGCTGGCGAGTTACTCGCTTGTAATACAAATATTTTTACAGACCTAGACACCTTTGGACTGTCGAAGCAGAGGTCGGACTTTAAAAGTGGGAAATTAAACCCCCCCCTTCCAAATATATTTGCCGGAAGGGAACCAAGAGAAGTAGACCTGGAGGAACAAAGTTGCCCTCATCCGCCAACTCCTCCAGCTTCGACCAGAGACTCAGAAGTCTTTGAGACTCCAGAAAAACAAAAACAAATCCGGAGGCCAGAAGCCTTGCGTTTGGGAGCTGTAGTCAATTCGAACGAGACAACAGCTCGCACCCTCAGAAGTGGTCGTCTTTTGAGCCAAGACTCCGACCCTTCGACCCCAGACCGACAACCGACGGCGTCTGGTGGAACCTTTGTCGAAAATAAAAACGAAGTACAGCAAACAACAATGCCGAACGGAAATGGAAATACAACAAACCCATCGTCAAATCAGCCAGGAACAGGTGGAAGTGGTCAGCCACAGCTGACCCCTGAAGTACTTGCACAGCTACTGCAGCTGTTGCAGATGCAGACTCTGCAGAACCCTGCGATCCAAAGGCGGAGGATTGAGATTCCGGAATTTTTACCAAATGAGGTGGAACTCTGGTTAACTCTCCTCGAAGGTCGTTTTAAAACAGAAAACTTACAAAACGACCAGAAGTACTCCCACATTTGTAGCGGCATGCCCGCAGAAATAATACGCTGCATTCCGGATATCATGGAATGCCCTCCGGCAGAAGCAGACAAATACAGTTGGTTCTGCAAGAAAATTAGAAATGTGTTTGGTAAAACTCAAAACCAAATAATTGATGATGTTATGGGTGGAATGAAGATCGGAGATGATAAACCCTCCACCTTCATGGCCAAATTAAGACAGAAGGCCGACAATATTGTATCACCGTCAGTCATTGGGAACCAGTTCTGCAAACAACTGCCCCAACATGTTGTGCAGTGTCTGGCAGCTATAGGTACCACGGTGATCAACAACTCCGAGGACCTAGACTTCTTGGCAAAGAGTGCCGATAGCGCATTAGAACACTCGAGATCAACATCCTCGATCAGTGCAGTATCGCAGAGACCGGAGAACTAGCCCAGCTTAGAGCCCAGATAGCTCAGCTGACTAGTGAAGTAAAAAAGAAGAACAATAACAGCAACTCACGAAATAGTAGAAGTAACAACCGCTCGAAAAGCAGGAGCAATAATAGAAACAACGACAGGAAATCCAGGTCAAAAGACCGTAAGAGCAATTCTACAAGGGGTCAGAGTCCAACTCCTCCTAGAAGAACATCGTCCCCCAAACCCCGGTCTCAAAACTGGGACAATAAATCCTGCTTCTTTCATAATAGATTTGGCGCAGAAGCCACCAAGTGCAACAACAGATGCCAATGGTGGGGAAAAACATACAATAAGTCGTCAAACTAGAAAGAGGGGTCGTCTATGTGGCTGAAGATCCCTCGAAAAAGTATTCACGCCTCCTGTTCATCAAGGACAGGACAAATAGGAGACGTTACCTAATAGACTCAGGTGCTGACTTGAGCATTTTGCCAGTAAATAAGAACCAAAAGGCATTTCCTCCGAAATACTACCTCCGAACTGTGAATGGTCAAAACCTTCCAGCTTACGGAATAGAATCCAGCAAAGTAAGCATCGGTTTGCGAAGAGACATGACGTGGTCCTTCACAATTGCGGACGTTCCAACTCCGATCCTGGGCGCAGATTTCCTCGCGCACTACAGCCTGGTCATCGACCTCAAAAATGGAAAAATCATAGACAATAATACTGGTCTATGGGTAGAAGGCAAAACGCTAGCGTACCAACTGGACACCAACATATCCAGCTGCACGAAAGTTGACGAACAATTCCTACGGATTCTGTCAGACTATCCTGGAGTAACTCAACCATTGATTCGCAGGTATCCGACCTATAAACATGACACCGTTCATTACATAGAAACTAAAGGACAGCCTTGCCATGCTAGAGCTCGCAGGCTACTGCCTGATAAACTCAAAGCAGCACGGGAATACTATGATCGCATAATAGGAGAAGGCATATGCCGCCCCTCAAAAAGCTCATGGAGTTCCCCGATCCACATGACCAAAAAAGCCAGTGGAGAGTGGCGAATCGTTGGAGACTACAGGGCCTTAAATGCCAAAACAGTTCCTGACCGCTATCCAGTCCCAAACATAATGGACTTCAATGCGAATATGAAGGGTAAAACGATGTTCACAAAAATCGACATCAACTGGGCATTCCACCAAATTCCAATGGCCAAACAGGACATCCCAAAGACAGCGGTCATAACCCCCTTTGGTTTATTCGAATACCTTCGAATGCCGTTTGGACTCCGTAATTCTACACAAACTTTCCAAAGATTTATCAAGGGATTGTTTATGGATTTGCCGTTTGCTTATGCATATTTGGATGACATATGCATTTGCTCAGAAGGCGGTGAGCAACAGCACGAGAAGAATGTAAGAACCATCGTACAACGTATACACGCTGCTGGACTTACCATCAATGTTGGAAAAAGTTTATACAAACAGACCAGGATTGACTTTCTCAGCTATCAAGTTTCGACCGAAGGCATTTCCCCTTTGAAGACCAAGGTAGAGCCCATACTGAAATTCCCGAAACCCTCAAATGTTGCAGAACTCAGACGTTTCTTGGGGATGGTGAATTTCTACAGACGTTGCATTAAAAATGCTGCAGCCGAACAAAGTAAGCTGTTTGCATTGATCAAAACAAATACGAAGAAAGATAAGACTCCACTCGACTGGACTGAAGAAGCTGAAAAAGTCTTTGAAAATATAAAAGAAACACTGGCAAATGCAACTCTACTAGCTCACCCAGATGAAAGTCTGCCGTTATGTGTCGCAACTGATGCATCCGACTTTGCTATTGGTGCAACACTGTACCAAAAGGACAATGACAAGAAATTACCGCTCGCTTTCTTCTCCAGAAAGCTATCAAAAACCGAGAAGAACTAGAGCACATACGACAGGGAGTTACTGGGAATATTCGCTGCGTTGAAACATTTCAGGCACCAATTAGAGGGTAGATGTTTCACTGTGTATACAGATCATAAACCCCTAACACATGCTTTCACGTAAAAGACAGAACCAGCTTCCCCGAGAAGAGCTCCACAATTGGACTACATAGGACAGTTGACTACGGACATCCAGTATATAAGTGGAGAACTCAACACTCCAGCTGATGCTCTTAGTAGGATCGAAGCCATCTCGGCACCGTCTCAATTACCTTACGCTGAAATAGCTAAAGAACAGTTAAGGGATGCAGAATTGCAAGAACTGTTGTCGAACGATGACACAGCTCTCAAATTGAGACAAAGGAAAATCCCTGGTACTAATGTCTTACTAACATGCGACATTAGTACAGGCAAGAATAGGCCATTCTTGCCAATAAAGTATCGCAAATTGGCTTTCAGTAGCATGCACAATCTATCGCACCCTGGACCAAAATGCACTGCTGGATTAGTATCATCAAGATTTGTTTGGCCTCGGATGAAGTCCGACTGCAACAAATGGGCTCGCAGTTGCCTGAATTGCCAAGAGGCCAAAGTAGGAAGACATACTCGTTCGCCTCTCAAATCTTTCAAACAAACGGAGCGGTTTAAAACAATACACATAGACTTGGTGGGTCCATTACCCCCATCCCAAGGACACAGATACCTGTTAACGATGATGGCCACCGATGGGAGGCAGTTCCTCTCTATGAGATGACAGCTCCCATGGTAGCTGCCAGGTTATACGACACCTGGATTGCCCGTTATGGCGTACCTGAAGTCATCATCACGGACCAGGGTTTTCAATTCGAAAGCTCGCTCTTTCAAGAGCTGTCTAAGAAGCTTGGTGCACAACACAATCACACCACAGCTTACCATCCTCAAGCAAATGGTAAAGTTGAGCAATTGGACAGAGCTTTGAAAGCCTCCATCATGGCTTGCAACACCAAGAGATGGGTTGACATACTACCAACCATCCTCTTGGGCCTTTGATCTGCTCTTCAAACGGACACGGGTCACTCTGCGGCGCAATTAGCGCTCGGCAAAGAGTTACGCCAACCAGGGGATTTTTTCACCCACCCGAAAGAAATTAGCCCCGAAACGCTCGTCCAAAACATACTGACTGATGCTAGTAGTTTTTTGAAACAGGCAGCTCGTCATGGCCAACCAAAGATTTATGTCTCCAAACACTTGGCCACAACATCTCATGTGTTTGTAAGAGACGAGAAAATAAGATCTTCGTTGGAGAAACCATACGCCGGTCCTTATAAGGTTGTATCACGAGATGACAAGAATTTCGTGATACTAATCGCAGGTGAAGAAAAAACGATTTCAATTGACAGATTGAAACCTGCGTACCTTATAAATGACGACAGAAAAATGCTCCAAAGAGCAATAAGGAAGACGACAGACAAGGAAACAGTAGAAGAAAAACAGACTGTACAGTCCGATACTACACAACTACGAAAAGTTGAGGACAACTCAGTCGAAAAAGGTGATAAACCACGAAAATCACCAGAAGAAAAAATAAAAATAAAGAAAAAGGTGAAGTTTAGTGACGAGATTGTCAAAATACAATACGATCCGTCGGCCCCCTTATGCCCACGAAAAAGAGGCAGGCCCCTTGGCAGCAAAAAGCGAAAAAACCAAATTCCAACTCGAAAATCCGAGAGATTAGCAAGGAGAAACTAAAAATATTCATGAAAGTTAATATCCGCTGCGGAAAATACAAACCCGCATAAAAATACGTACGAGAATCTGGGAATATTCGTAACAAAAGAAATTCCTCAGATAAGCAGAGAAAAAGTGCGTACAAATAAAACACGACACGAATAAACAAATCCACGTGCGATATGGAAGAAAAACATTGCAACGTGTTTCTATTGACAAACAATACAGATAACAAAATAGTCAATAGATCGTGACGTCACAAACGAAGAGTGCATTCCTTTGTGAAATACAAAATTCAAAGTACGAAAATTCAAACACGCTTAACTCTGCTTGTACTTAACCAATTTGAACCGGAAAACTTTTCAGTTAAAGAATATTCAATGCACTATCCCCTCCAAACATGTCTGAAATAAGATAACAACTTGGAATAAAGCTGCGATCGAAAAATATTCTCGCAAAGTTTTTCACTCGCCTTTCTGCTGTTGACTGTGACACGCCGAATATTTTCTACCAATTTTTCTTTCAATTTTCTCGCTATTTTTTTCCTGTTTTCCTTCCTTACATCATGTCGTCCCCAACCAAAACACCATTTTCGGCCCCTGACTTCCGATTTGTAGTTCCACCGATACCTCAGCCTGTAAAGACTAAGGAACAGATGGAACATGAAAAAGAGATCGAAAGAATCGAAAACGAACATTTAATGGACACGACATCGGCTGCGGACAAAGTTCAAATGATGTCCACACCCCTTCCTGCCCTAATCTTGCCCCCAAAATCGCCGGAGAAAACACCGAGAGTGGAGTGCCCACCCCCGGAGTCTTCAGCCCTGGCAAAATTGGAGGTGAGAAGGCAACACCCGGCGGATGGGGTGCAAAGACCATGCCCTCCCCCCACCTTAAGTCTGACCTACAAGCCATCGGGGAATTCAAACTCCCCGATGTACAGAAGGCCAAGACCACTAACCCCCTCAGATCCTCGTCTCTCCAACCGTCCCCATTCATACATCCGTCCGGCACAAAACCAACCACCCAGACATAGGGGGCAACAAAGCCGAGAATCTTACCAGGCCCGTTTCAACGCTCTTAAGCAATCTTACGAGTGTGTTGGTGCTGCGGTAGGATCGGCCTTAGCCAAATGAGAGAGGGATCAAAGACAGCAGTAGACTAGATAAGTCCCCCCAGGCACGCGACTTATCATTTTCACGCCGCAAAAACTGGGGGGAGTAGCTGTGGGGACATTACTCGTATGAGGTAACTAGGGGCTCGCACCCCTTGATGACAGTTGCCGCCCAAAGGCTGGCAATAATCGTCTTTATGACGTTAAACGAATTTACACTGGTGCGTTTGTATGTTCGTACCTGTACGTACGTACAGGTAAGATACATTGTACGGGCCAAGATCAATTACCTGATAACAATCTTGGTAATGTCACGACCCAGTACCAAACGCACTGCGTCGTTTCTTATCACCTCAATGGAGACAAGAAACGACGTAACGCATGACATAATTACGTACACATACGTATGCATGTGTGTCTGTGTGCGTGTACCAAATCCTGTATATAAACTCTCAGAACCGGCTGAAAAATTGCCAGTGTTTGCCGAGGATTTGGCTCTCCCATACTTAATCGTATGAAGTGGCAGAACACGCAAATACTGTTGAAGACCTTCTAGTGTGAATATCTCTCACGACAAGGTATTTCACAGGTTCCAACTCACTCATCGGCTCAATCTATACATCAGCAACCGATAACCACGCAAACTTATCCAAATAATCAACATTGGATGATACTGTATTTAAAACGAAATTAAGAAACAAATTTACACTCGAAGATAATTTTGGATACGCTCGCATCACTATAATTACTAGTGGCTAAATTGATAAGATGATCTTTAATATTTAAATGAATTTTCTTGAACTTCAGACCTATCGAGATTGTTTTATCTCATCCAAAAACTGCTGACGAAAATTTCGCGCAACATCGTCGAGCTATTTTAACCCAGTTTGTTGCGCAAACGAGGTACATTTTAAAGTTGACCTCACGAAGGAATTGGGGATTATCCGTTTCATGTCGAAATAAAATAATAGGCACTACATTTCCATTTTAACACAACTTTTCTATTTGGCGTTAACTGTTTTGGGAAAACTATAACAGGGATGGGGCTGAAATTTTTATGGAAGGTAGTCTTTACATAGAAGCCGGACTGAAAGGAGTTTGTAGCTTGTTGGTTCAGTAGTTGGTAAAATAAGAAATTCAGTTTTTCTGGGATTTTGACAAAACTACTGTAGGTAATCGCGGCTAAAAGTTTTGTGGGCATAGTATTGACTCGAAAGTTTCGGCAAAAAAAAACGTCAAAAATTGCGAAAACAACGTTTTCCCGCTCAAGAATGTAAAATTTGAACCATATTTTTCCTCCTCGGAGATACAGGTGTAAAAAGTCTATTTTTCAAGAGTGATCGAGAAAATATCTCGTTTCATCAGCAAACGAAATTTTCGTCCTCATAACCCTTTCCCGCCCATAAATGAATCAGTGACCTCACACAAACGCGTTACATGCTTAACCAACGGCATCAAAGTTTAGTAGAATTAGGACTTTCTTTTTTTTGGTTTTTGCGTTATTTTCGCCGCTCTTTATTATTTGTTTTTTGGATGTTTCTTTGATTATCTTTTTGGGTCGTGAAAAGGATTTAGAAGGTCATGGGCGTAGCTAGGGGGGCAAAAGGTCCGAGCCCCTCCTTAAATTTCCAGAAAATAAAAGTAGTTTTCAAATAAAAAAATAACTTGCAGGTGAGAGAAAGGATTTAATTAAAAACCATACAATGTTTTGTTTTAGGGGGTGTTCTGGGGAATATTTATGCGAGCCTCAATCTAAACAGAATCCTACCAACGCCCATGAAATACGTAGAGGTACGTTCATAAATATTTGCAGTACCAAGATTTCGAATCATGGATAAATTCGCGAATTGAGTTTCTTAGCGATGTTTTGCTGCGCTAAAGTTTTTTTAGAATAAAATATTATAGTAGTTACCTATTCGCCATAAACTTTCACCCAGGCATGCGTAAATAAACGTACGTCATACTTAGGCATATTGTAAAGACCCGCAAAATTCATCGCTCATTTTATAGAGTACGAGTGAGAATAGGATAGAATGGGCAGCGGAGGATGGACAGGCTAAATGACAGGGTTCTACACGAAATGATAATTTACGCCACGGTTCACTAATGGGTCTACCGTCAACAACAAAATATTCTAAATTAGACGTAAAATTTTCTATCATTCAAACATTTGTCGATGATGTAATCTCGAATGGGCCGAAGTTAGGTATTCGCAGGGTTACGATAAATTTAGTCAGGTTGGTGGGCCATTTATGTAACACCCTGTAGGTATAACTTAGCTACCTACCATCATCCATTCAGTCGTTGTAAAAGTCTCTTCCATCCGTTACTTTCTAATAGTTACCCGTATGGGTACCCGGCGCGAATTCATAATATTTTACGTTACCGATATTGAACGCAAAATAGAATAGAAAGGTGAAAAGAAAACAAACAAAAAAACAACCACGAGTCGAATAAAAGGTCAACGACACAAAGCCGCGCATATAGGCTACGGCAGACACGTCGGCTGGCTGTTGTTCAGCGGAGACATATAGCTCCCACTATTTTCATTAGCTATATTACAGACCTGTGCTGCGTATTAGGTACCCATCTACAGGCAGATACTACACGCATTAGGCTGTCATCGGTCGACCATCGTCGCAGGTATCGATATCTACGTCGATACACAAATTCCAATTTTCAACTCAATCGATAAGCGGCACACGGATACATACGTACAACAACGAGCCCGTTTCATACCCTACTTAGTCTTACCGGAAGGAAGATCGTTACCCCAAGCGCAAGCAGCCTGCGGAAGTCGCAGGCGCACTCCGGCACCACATTCGCGGCATCTGCTCGATGCATGCGGTGCACTTGCCGAGCAAATGGATTTCGTTCGATGGCTGTTTCGTTCCAGCGAAAGAAGTCACGCACCTATACGAAGAATGCGGTTCTACGCGCTCCTCTCCATAAACACATCGCGTATTTAAAAACTGTTTCTTCGAATAACTGATTCGAGCTTATTCTTATAAATCGTAACCTCTCACTCTGACTCTTTGACAGACTTAGTTACACTACATTGCATTCGCATTTCATCGACGATGGGATGGTATTATTTGGTATACCATAATCTTTCTATACTGTTATCAAGAGAACGAATGCTAAAATTCTGTGTAAATAACTGCAAATCTCGCAATTTTAGTCAATTTCATTTCAATAAGGGTCTCGACCCTGGCCTTTCAGATACGAGTGGAGCAGTCAGTCTCTTTCGATGATGACGCACAGCGACGATAATTACTATTTAAAACCTGATTTTCAATCAAAGTTCATGCGCCAGTGTTGTTTCTCACCTTACCCACAATTTCTCACAAGCGATAAATTACCAAATGTTTCAAGAATCACTCTACTTTTGCAGTGAAGTACGAGGGCTGTCTCAAATGTTAATTTCCATTTTTTTTTTCTTCACCTTATCGCTAAAGGTATACGCGTTTCTCTTTGTATGACAAGTTTTTCAATAATAAATCCATAAAAGTTTACAGCTTTGTCTCAAAAAAAATTTTTTTCCACCCAAATATCATTTCAACTTTCACAACACATGAAAATCAAATGGAGCAACATCAGAAGGGTGAAGCGGGTAATCACACACTGTCCACTTGTGCGATTTGAAGAGTTTAGTTGTTTTCGGGGCAGAATGCATTAATCAAAAAGACACACTCACCAAACAGACACAGTCCACATTTTTTATACCAAATTGCCTACTTTTAATTTCTTCAGCAACCCACAATACTTGGCTGTATTAGTTGTTATCCTCATTGGCATGTAAGGAAGTAAGAAAATTCCTTTTGCAACACCACTGCCACAATTCAACCAACAAATATTTTTTGAGGAACCTTTTTGGTGGAGAAGGGACGGTGAAAATATTTGGGAAAAAAACTGCTAAATTGTGCGTCAAGGAATTTTCCATTTTATTCGATGTAAAATCGAGTGCGCACTACTCACAAGGTGTGTCGTTAGTAATCGACAACTCAGCGTTTTCCTATTCAACCATAAAAATAAAATAAATTATCACTCACGAGACATACGATCACAGACGTCCGGTTACTAACGTATCATTCGACAATTATTTGCCAAAACACGATTGAGCTCAAACTTACCTGCAAGAAAAAAAAAAAATTAATTTTTTACCTTTATACACGCACATGTATCTAAAAACCTAACACAAGAAGCTCAATTTTTGGAGGCCAAATCAAAAACTAAGTAGGTACGGTTATAATTGTCATTTTCAACAAGGAGCTGGGGCACGGCTAAGTTTATACTAAATTGTTGGTGAGAAATTGCTTATTTCATCTTTCATTAAGCTTAAATTAGTTTCATATAAACACGTAGGGAATATTTTTTCAGTGTTCCACGATTCGTTGAAAATTTGAAATAGATCAACGAAATTAAATGCGTACAAAAGGAGGGGTCCTGGGGGAGATCTGGACTTCCCCTCACCCAAGAAAAAAACCCGACATACAAAAATAGTGTGTCTTATTGTAGCGGAAAAGGGTTGACGGCCGATAACATGTGGACCCCAATACCTACGCTGTAGCTACACACGCCCTTGAACCGAACTGTCATAATATGCTTTCCAAAAGGTCGTTTATTCGATACGAATAATGACTGAACATTCCCGTCGTCTAATACAGAAAATTATTTCGTTTTTCCAAGTATTTGCAGCATCTAGAAATTTTATAATCGAGAACTACTTTTCGTTAGTAAAATAAGAGGTGGGCTGGATGCGCAAGCTTTGCTCTTCAAGGTGAATGATGCAGCAGTGTGATTGGTTGCATAGTCCTACACAAGCACAAACTAATGCCTTATACTTCATACTCTTCAGTATTCACACTTGTTCACTGTAAACACAGGTCAGTAGAAATAAATTTCATTTCTGTCGGGTTTCCAATACGAATTACGATAAGTGTATAACATCGTGTTAAGTCGAAATAAATGGGGGAAAAAAACTGAATTTATGAGAATTTGCGTCGTTCTGCAGGTTTACTAATGAATTGTAGTGAAAATTTCGGATGAAATATTTGTTGTAAAAGTTTTTATTTTATTTTTGACATCTTCGACATTGAAATTAATTTTTTTGACACCTTTTACCTGACATTTCAACGAACATTATACGAAGAATCCGTCAGAACATTGCATAGGTATGTACAACAGGTACCTAATTATAATCTACACCGAGGAGAAGGGAAATATAACTCTTTAATATTATACAGTTACTTTAAGCAAAGTTCGCAACATATATAAAAAAAATACGAATAATCTTTGCGATTCATCAGATAAAAGGTACAATTTTCGAAATGTATCGAACAAAAATTTCATGAAAACTTTACTAAACATACGAATACGAAGCATCATTTCGTCTCATTGTGAAACCGCATCTAGAAACTGAAAAATCGATTATAGGTCTGTTTGATTTGAAAAGTGCGGCTTGACAACTGTGAAAAAAGGCCATTCTGACAAGTAGGTTCGGTTAGAACGTTTGTTTAATTTTAAGGGTCGAATGCGAGAACGATACTCAAGTAATACTTACATTTTTTCCATTATCAATGGCATCTATACATAAACATATACATATATAGGTAGTCATAACTTTGCTAAGTAATTCCGAAGTCGCTGTTGACACTTGGGGGTATCGTTTTTGCATACGAGCCTAAGGATGGCAGCGCAAATGTATCACACGCTCCTCTCGTCACAAAAATGTTTCATGTTTCGAGAGTTTATATCCCGCTTACAGGAGCACTAGAGTAACGTTCGACAGAACTGGAAACGCACCCAAAATTTTTAGTAGGTATCGCATTTGTTTTGCTACGTCGAACATCGCTATTGTGTCGTCAATCGTCACACAACTGACTGTATAGTATCCTCGCAACTGGGAGAAAAGAACGAATCTGCTTCGACACCGACTGATTTAAACTTTTCGCCAAACCATCCTCACACATTTGCACGTGTTTTCAACGTTGTATCTCGTCGACGAATCACTCGATGGTAGAGCTCTGTCCGAGGCATCGTCAAGTAGGGCTCTTCCCTAAGGGAACACTCTGCATCAGCAGCTGGGCAGTTTTCGCAGTTGCGCACAACGTACGAACGTATCGTCACTCGTCAGAGACATACCTATCATTACGAGTCGAACCCGATTTCATTGTTTACAAAAAAGCTCGGTAAGTTGCACCAAATATTTAACATGCGAATAAGCGAGCTTCAACAGGGAAAATGTGAACCGTAAAACCATTAGGGAAACGGAGCTCAGCGGCCTATACAAGTGTATCGTATACTCGGTGTTGGTGTGACTTTGGAGCCGAACCAAGTTGAATTCTACAGTACGTATCGGAGTTGACTCTCTAAGTGGCGCAACTGACCCCGAGAAATGGTAAAATTACAAAACGATAATATTGCGTTCACGTACGACACGTCTGCATCTTTTCGAGTCGCGTGATACGGCACCATAAGTCACGCGCTCGACGCAGCGCAGCGGTTCGATGGCTGATCGATCGATCGATCCGTTGATTGGTTGGTTGGTTGGTTGGTTGGTTGGTTGGTTGGTTGGTGGTTGGTGTTGGTTGGTTAGTTAGTTTATCTTAAACTTTTTCACCTCCCCCTTTTGCTACCCCCTTCTTCGCTGCATTAGTGAGTTCGCACTCGGACTAGGCCGCACAACCGTACCTTTGAGTACACCATTTATGGCGAGGCGACCTCTTGAAATAGATATTATGCGTACGTAATACGTATCGCAGCCTATACACACGTAGGTACCCGCCTTTAAATTGGTACGAAAATGAAACGATTTTGAAATTTTAGCGAGTAAAAAAAAATCGAACGAAGAGACGGTTCATTTTGCCAATTGGTATCGCGCTATTATAGGACTTCAAACTCTAACCTAATTGGTACTATATCCTCCGTGTGCTATTAACCATTATCATTATTATCACCATCACCATCACCATCACCATCACCATCACCATCACCATCACCATCACCATCATCATCACCATCATCATCATCATCATCATCATCCATCATCATCATCATCATCATCATCATCATCATCATCATCATCATCATCATCATCATCACCATCATCATCATCATCATCATCATCATCATCATCATCATCATCATCATCATCATCACATCCCATATACAGTCTACTGCCCCGCTCATTTGGTCATTTTCTATCGCTTTCGTCCAAAATAAGTAGGTACGTATGTTTTGTGCAAACATCCGCCGGATCCGGTCGTGCAAAAATAACGTTGCAACCGTTTACGTAGGTACGACGCTACACCCCCAACAGTGCAGTAGGCAGGTACCTAACCTGGTGCAGCGAATCCAGCGGAAATAATACAGACCCGAGTCTACTCCGCGTAGGCTCACTAGGTATGGAATAAAATTTCACGAACCTCACACAGAGGTTAGACCTGCACCATTTCTTTCAACGTGCCACGCGCTACGGGTACCCAACCTTTGGTTCCACTTGAATCTTCACCTCGAGTTCGGCAAAACACTGTGCTCGGTATCGAGCAACCTAAAGCACTCTGTGATGACTGCTACCTTCTGGTAAACAGGTAAACGCCGATTTGAACTCATGCTGAGCTTCGACACCTTTATCGATGGTTGCGCAGAAAGCCGAATCGACTGTAAATAGCCTTAATTCTTTCGAATAAACTTTAAATTCGGTGTTAGACGGCAGTTTATCGAACAGACACTTTACCTCGTGGAGTTGAGGGCATGCTCGACGTCTTGCGCAACGTTTTTGCTTTTCAGGGCCTCCCTCAACATTTTCGGTGTTCCACCGTAACTTTGGTCCAAATGAACGGAATCAAGTTAATCAAACGTTACGTCTTCAATCTTTTCAACCCTTGTCCGTCGTTTTAGCTCGATTCGGCCTAAAGTCCATCCAGTTTATAACATAAACATCCCGTATGTTTTAAGCCTAGTAAAATGCTAAAGCTGAACGTAATTATCTCACGCGCGCTATACTTTTAAGTGAGTGATGAACAACACATTTTACAAATTATTCTAATCATAACTAATTACCCACTCGCAGAACAATTATGTGATTACGCCACTGCTCTTAGACGGCCGAACAAAAATTGATGAAACTTTACACACAACAATTTGAAACCGAGTCCGATGTCGTGACAAAAGCCAGATTTTTATAATTCGATCAATGAAAAAAAAAAAAAATTACAATCCTCTATCGCGATCTAACCTGCGAACTACGGTTTGTAAAATTATTCCACAATTTCAATTTGTTCATTTTGAATTTCGGATTTCGAACTTGGATAGTCAAGGGGTTAGGATATTTTTTTCTAAAAAAATTGGCTGATACATCGATTGTCATGTTTCACTGACACAGTGCGCTGAAATTTTCAACGCATTTTTTTGAATTGAACCTCTCATTTGATCCCCTGTGACCACAGAAAATAGGTTAGGATGATTTTTTTCTTCAAACAACTAAGCGATACATCGACGGTTATGTTTTATTGGGGCGCTAAGTTGAAAGTTTCAGTTTATTTTTTAATTTAACCATTCGTTTGATCCCCTGCTGATTAAAAAAAAAAAATTAGGATGATTTTATTTTCTTACGATATTAAAAAATTGAGTGACATATCGACGGTCATGTTTTTCGAGGCACCGAGCCCAAATTTTCATTTCATTTTTGGTTAGAACCTCTCGACTAGCATCCTTTGATCCAAAAAAAAGGGTTAGGATGGTTTTTTGTTTTTTTTTTTTTGAATAATTGAGTGATACATGTTTTTGTATTTTTATTTCATTTGTGATATGTTTTTGAGAGGTGAGGTCTTTCTGGGTAACACACTTCGCTTCAGTTATGGCTCTCGAGTTCATTGGTGACCCGCGAACCCTACCTAATTATAGATGTTTTGAAGAAAAGTAGTAAAAAATTGCTGCGGAAAAGCGAGTTTCTTTCATTTGCACTTCAGGTTATGGAGATTTTTCATCAAATCCAACCCAATTTAAGTCATTCTTTAAAAATAAAAATACGTATGTTCGTAAAAATAGACAATATAATATCTGATCGGGCATTCGGCAAATACAAAGTGGATTAGGAAACGTTTCAAAATCAGTAACAAAATTGTGTTTTGGTAGTTTTTGCGTTGATTTTATTTTCAATTGGTTCGTCCATACAAAACATATTTTACCGAACCTTTAGATCGTAAACTGCCATCTTTCATCAAGTTCAGAACTCTTCAGTGCACTGATATATTTCGTATTCGATCCCACACAATTTTTTGCTTTGAGACTTGATTCGACTGATTTATTTTTTATTTGTTGATTCAAGATAATCGAAACATATTATTTTGGCTTCACAACATTTTAACTCTCCCCCAAAATTTACGAGCAGCTACGAAACGGCGATCAAAATACCGTTAAATTATTACGCGACTAATCCAGGATAGAATCTTTTCTTGAAAGTGTGTATGGTGTTAATCATGAAAAACAACATCTTTGAAAAATAAGGGATTCATATATCGAAAATAAAGATGAAAAGTATTCGTATATTCTTCTTTCCAAATAAATTTTTTTTAATTTTCTTAACAAATTTATGAGAAACAATATTATAGTATGCTAAATATTTGCAATGAATAGTACTTTGAATTATTTAAAATTTTCAAATACGTTCTTAAAAAAAAAGAAGAAAACAACGAAGACAACACGACAGAATTTTTTTTATGAAAGTATTGCTAATAAGAAAACGAAATGAGTGATTTAAAACATTGGGAGGCCTAGTGAGACTGTTTTGACTGTTTTACAGGCGTCACAAATTTCATTTGTGAGCAAAATCAGAACCCAATTTTCTATCACAAAAAAAGTCAAAAATGAAACCATATTATAAATATTTTCTAAAATTTCGCATCAAGTTCAATAAGTAATTTCAGGGATTTCGTACGAATGAATTCGCGTTGGCATCCATTCGAATTTTCAAAATTCACATTTAATGAGTATCGACGCGCAACCTCAAAAATCAGCTGACAAAGTCTCATCGACTTCAAGCGCCTTGTTAAGCTTGGGTAGGCAACGAATACAACGGTTTTGAAAGAAAGACTGCTGCGCTTCGGCAACAGGTTATTATAGACGAACATAGAATAAGTACTGCACGTACTTATATCGTATCTAATGCACACATACACAGCTACGATAAACGTTATACGTATATTGCCGACATGTGGGCTGCCTATTCGTTACATCTTCGGAGAAAACTACGAAAAAGTCTGAACGTTGTGTAATTTTTTTTTTACGAATGAATTTAAATGAGGCCATCGATTCAGCGAGGAAATTACCCTCCCTCCTAGAGAATAAAGATTTCATCGTTTACATATTTAATACCCATGGAGAGAAATAAATGGGTAAGAAGATTCGCGGGTCGCAAACGAACCCCACAACCATAACAGACGCGAAGAGGTTTATTCAAAATGACCCCGGTCTCTCTTCAAAAAAAGTGTACTTGGGCCGCATCACATACGCTAGAAGTGAAACTCGCACTTCAACAAATTTATCCGATGATGTATCACACAGTAAAATAGAAAAAAAATTGCCTAACCAACCCTTTTTTAGATAGAGAGGGCCAAATGAGTGGTTCAATTCAAAAATTAATTAAAAATTTAAACTCAGCCCCTCAAAACATATAACCGTCGATGTATTACTCAGTTTTTAAGAAAAAAATTTCATATAAATAATTATAACTCTTACGCTTATCAAAATTCGGAATTCGATTTGAAAAAACTGAAATTTCCGAATAGTAAAAACTCGAGTGACGACGGTTCGAATTCCGGTAGAACAGAATTTTTTTTTATACATTGAATTCGAAAAATCGGGCTTCGTCAAAATATCGGACTCTGTTTCAAATTGTTGTATGTAAATTTTCGTCAATTTTTGTGCGGCCTTCTTGCAGTAGTGGCTTCATCACAAAGTTGTTTAGGGAGTGGGTATATGAGAAAGCTTCGCTCGGCTTCGCTTGGCTTAGCTTCAAAAAGACCAAACAATGCAAACGGACTACTACATCATAATTTTTAAGGTCGTAAAATACGGAGTTGTCCGTTATCAACCCTGGAACATTTCGATGAAAACATTAATTGTATGTGTAAAACCTCTATGGCACGCAAAATTTCATGCAGACATTTCAAAACGCAGGAACAAAAGGTGAAATTGTCATAAATATTAGAGGAAAACAAATTTCTTCAACATTTTTGAGGACGGTAAGATGTATAGCACGAGGCAGAAATGGAAAATCAAAATTTAAAAAACATCAAACGTGGGCACCAAATATTTTGAGATTTTCAAATACTATTTTTCCCATACTACTAAAAGCAATAGAAGCATTTCGCGATATAAAGTGCAGTAATTTCGTTGGAATAAAAAAGGAAACAAAAATAAAATGAAAACTAAATAGAGGATCTATTCGGGGACAATGCACTAGGTGGGGAGAGGAAGTGTAGGGAACTTAAAACGATGATTTTTTTTCCGCTTCGAAACTCGGTTTGTTTTCTCAGTTGTACAGTAAAAATGGAGATTAAAAAATTGTTATTAAATAGGGAGAGGGGATGGAAGCATGGAAGCATCGAAGCATCGAAGCATCGAAGCATCGGTGATTCACGAGCGTCTAAGAGCGAATTCCATAAACGAGTACGGAACGGTATCGTTTAAACGGCAGTAAATACGAACGATATGTGATTTTGACAGCAATCGTGTACTGCGTCAAGTATAAACGAATATATTGAAGGCGAAATCGAACTTCAATCGACGATCAACTGCGTCCAGTATTTAACGCGTATGCGGCACGAGTAACGGAAAATAAAAAAATAAAAAGAAGAGACCAAATACGAATATACGAAAGCAGAAGGAGTGGCAGAAATGGAAACCGGATGAATGAGACCATTATTTCAGAAATCGATAAGAAAACAATACGTGAAAACATTCGTAGAGCATGAAAAAAAATGAGATCCGGATTTTATTCAAAACGATTTCATAGTCGCATTACTCCGAAAATATCGATATCTACCGCTGTTTCAAACTGTAAGAAAAATGTCGGGCATCACTGTTGGAAATAATTTCAACTATGCTCACTTTTCGATGATGAAGGTGCAAAGTGGATTTGAACTTCGCATCCCATCACCTGAGATCCAATTTTCTGTCACCAAGAAGATTGGGAAGAAAATTGAAAATTTACAGAAAAAATTTATTGTAAAAACATTTTTTTGGTGTTGAAAAAATGTGTGCGATGTGGGACACGGAAGGGATTTATGGTGCTGAGTTTAGACCAAAGGCGAAAGTGGACTGTTTTCATGTCTTCGGAATACTCGGGAGTCGAGAATAGAATTCACGATGGCGGTATTTTATCAGCGCTATACTTGGGTTCCTAATTTTTATGGCCGCAATAATGACAAGTTTAATTCATAAAATATTGATCCGGTTATTATGTCTTGAAACTGCTCGTTTAAGTAGCCAAAAATAAAATTTAGAATTGGATATTTTCTTTGCGAGTCGACAAGTTTTCAAACGAAGACTGTTTGGATGGAGATATTGGAGGTGGCATCTTAATAGCTGAACAGGCGTAAGGCGGGACTCATCCAATTATACATATCGACGTACCACCCCACAGCCGTCTCTCAGCCACCCCCCGACTGTATGACCCGTTTAATTTCTTGTTCCTTTCTCTTTCCGGTATATCTTCGTCACCCTTACAACTCTCTCTCGATCTTTTCTCTTAACAAGTTTTTTTTTTTTTTTTTTTTTTTATGTATACTTTTAGTTAATGTTTAGCATGTTTCTGTGAAACTGGCTATAGGCTATTGAAGGGAGACACCTTAATTTTCTCGAATAAATAAATGAATAAATTTTCGCACATTCATCTCATTCGCGATTCATGGTGTCGGTGGAGAGCAAGGGCGCAGCCAAGGGCGGCAAAGAGGGCGACTGCCCCAGAACCTAACTTTTTTTTTTCTTTCTTGTAATTACTAAAATGTGGAAAAAATTTTAGTAATAATTATGCGACAGCGAATTCCATAGATGCTGAATTTGTAAAATTTCTTAAATTTCAAAAACGACGAGCAAAAAAAAGTTCATTAAATAATTTTTGGATCCCTCCCCCCTCTGAAGTAATTCCGCTGGCTACGCCCCCGGTGGAGGGTCGTCCCTGAAGATAGTGAATCAGTTTTTCCATCGGTCCATTCGGTGGGCTGCAACAGAATTTCGAAATCAAGTTGGCAGATTCGACGTCAACCGAGGATACTCGCAAAAGCGACGAAAACATTCGAACATTATTGCGGGTTGCGGGGACATATGTTTGGGTGGCGCATATCGGCGGCAGAAGTGCAAAGAGGGAGAATCGAGCGGCGAATCTGACCGTCGCATGGCCCGGGTTGCCGGCGGTTATTTACCTTTTTACGACGCACCTGCTGCGCCGAGTAAACGCCCAGGTCTACGATGCCCAGCAGACAGTCGTCGCACCTGCAGTAGTCGCTGCCGATGGACGAGGTCGACGTGAACGAGCTGGTCGAGCCCAACGAGTCGGTGCGCATCAGACTTTTGGAGCTGCCGGGCGACACGTACCCGTTGACCAGCGACTGGCCGCCAAGCGTCGCTCTCTCCATTTTGGCGATCAGTATGTTCTCCATGAGCGATCTGGGTCGGTTGCACTGCGTCGTCAGCGACGACATGGACAGCGACGGCGACAGCAGCGTCGAATGGTGGTGGTGGCGGTGGTGGTGGTGGGGGTAACGATGATGGGACGATGATGACGATGACGACGGTGGCGGCGGAACCCCCGCCACCGCGTCCATCCCCAAGCCCCGCGACCACCTCTTGTGGCGCCGATCGTCCTGCTGCAGCGACGACATGGAGAGGGATGGCGTGAGCAGCGAATGGGTGTGGGTGTGCGCGTGGCAGCCGTGCGAGCCGTACAAGCAGGGGAGATCCGACGAGGGAGGCTGCGGCAGCTGCAACAACGTCGGCGTCGTCGGCGATAGCGGCGTTTGGGGCGGCTCGTCGTGGCTAAGCGACGACATCGACGAGCACGAGGTGGAGGGGTAGTGGTCGCTGAACGCGCTGAATGGGCTGAGCGGCGAGAACTCGAACTCGACGTCCGAGCAGCTGGTGGGACTTTGCGGAATACTGAGGGACGAGGGCTTTGCCTTGCAGCGCTGCTCCAGCGACGCCATTTCGGGTGCCGAGTTGACCGACGTCATGTGATGGTAGTTGGTGGGCATGGTGGTCGTCGACTTCGATGCGTGTTCTTCGTTCATAGCTGGCGCTGCAGCATCAGCGTCGGCGAGCGGGCCGGCAACGTTCCGCGTCCGCGGCACCGTCCACGGATCACGCGTCCATAATCTGCGGAACAAAAACAACATTAGACCGGACTGGACTGGACTTGGGCGGCCGCCAGTGCTGAGCAACGTCGACTACCTATGCGGTACCAAATTCACCACTCGAACGGCCACCAACTCGTGTACCAGAGCTAACAAATTCGAACAGCACCACGAACAATAGGCCACGACCGATGGCGAATGGGTCGGGTCGAGCGAAAAATCAAAATCTAGCCCAAAAGAGGTCGACCACACTTTCTGAGCAGAGTAATAACATTTTTACAACGATAATTACTTATTGGATTCGATATCATTTTAACAGCGAAGAAAAAAAGTACGATTTTCATTCGCGTCGTCGGTCTACTTTCTTTTTCATTTGCCGTCGTCCAACGTAGAATGAGTAGAAAATCGTTTTTCGAAACAATGTCGAACTCGAGGCTTTTCACCTTCAACAAAGGGTCTTCCGGTTGTTGACGCACGTAGGTACGCACGCACCGGACATAATTCGCTGTGTACGCTACCGTCAATCATTAACGCACAATCTTGCTGTTCGGATTCGCGAATGTTTTTCACTTTCGAAATGACTTCGCCATCGAAATGACGCGAATAGGTGTACGATGGCTATCAATTTTATTCAATTTTATTCAATTTTATTCAATTTTATTCGGCCAACGTTCTCAACACTTGCGACATAATATGTGTCTCGTGACTGAGAGGGAAGAGCGGGTCAAGGGTGAATCAAAGGCTCGACCTGTAGGCCCATACGTGCGACCCAAGTCGGTCGTAAAACGACCCCGCGGAAAATTCCGTGCACCCATTTGACTTTTACGAACCCGCAGTAAACAACAACAAAAACAACTGGCCCGCATAATAAAGCGTCGAAGTGAAAGCCTTCTACGGCGAACGCGGCGAAAAGTAAACAAAATATGAAGAAGGGAGGAGAAAAAAAAAACGAAGGAAAAAATGGCGATGCCCGTATGACGAATTGGCAACCAGACTGACGACGACGACGACGACCCTAACCCAGAAAAACAATTCTCAACAATTTCGAGGTAGGTCAGTGCTGCTGTAATGTAACAAAACTAATGGTAGGTATAAGACGTCGACGCGAAGTGCGGACGCGTCGACTGTCATCGTTTGATAAATTGGCGGAAAATATGGCCGCAACAATAAAACGATATTAATGAGCAGCTAAGTTGGCTTTTGCCCCAAGATGTACGCGACTTGCATTTCCCACGAACGCAGACAGCGCACATCGCACCAAACCCAATGGAACTGACGGCGAGTAGAGAAAATGCGATCGCATGAAAGTGATGAGACGTACCGTCTCGGCGGCGGCGGCGGCGGCAGCGAAACCGGTTCGCATCCAAAGTCGCACAATTGTTAATTTGACGTATGGACGGGACCGGAATATTTGTACTTGAGCCGGTAACGAACTGCTGAACACAAATTACTTTTCACGGTGGCTTCTGGGCACAGACGCAGGGCACCAAACTCTGTTGGAAAAGAGTCCAGCCAAAGCATTCTACAAGAAATGAAAAAAATCTTCTTGCACCACCATAAATTTAATTTCCATTAAATTTTCTCATTATGAAAAAATTTTTTTAAAAAATAATAGAGTTTTGATTTTTGAGGAAAAAAAAACACACTTTTCCAATAGAGCTTGTATAAAATAGGTTAGAAAATTTTTAAATTTTCAAAACCTTTGTGAAACGTTATCTAATATATAAAGACAAGTTGCCATTCTCTGTCCTGAATGTTCTCTGAATAAACTGAACAAAATTTTTCAAAACTCATACCACATATGAAGAATATTCTACAGGTGGTTTATAGACCTCAAAAAGTAAAATCCGTTCAGCCAAACTGATGAAATTAAGGTTTAAAGTTGTCTTGCATAAGTGTCTATGTGTGAGTGCATGTGTGAAAGTAATCTCAACATTAGTGTCTGTGTGTGAGTGATATTGAAAATTACTTATCAAATGAATAACCCAACAAGAGGCGTAGCAATACATCTGCCTACTGGTGACTTTGTTTGTGTTAATGTCAGCAGTTTCATTCCAGACTTTCATTTTTTTTTCCTGTTGAGAGAAATAAGATGAAAAAACTCTAGCGCAGCAAGCCTCACCAGAAAAAGTAGGTTTTTGAGAGAAAGAATTATGAATTTTGATGGTCACATTAATTGTCTGTAAATTTATATATGTTAATGTTATGTTATAATTGTATGAAATGTGTTGACTTTTGACAAAATATTAGACAATGTGAAATATAACAGCATTTTTTCTTGAAAAAATGGAAAATAAATTAAGGTGATGAAGTGTGGTACACATCATATAATTTAAAATAAAACCAATGAAATATAAATAAAGTTATGAAATTAAAAAAAAAAAAGTGAAAACATGAGCATGTGGTTAGTTTTTGTTAAAAAAAAAAGTTCATTCAAATTAGAAAAAATAGGGAAAAAAAGCTTTACCGGAAGTTCCTTAAGGTCAATCTGCACCAAAATTGGTAGCATGCTAAAATAAATTTTAATGAATATTTATTTCAAATTTCGTACATATGGTTTCAAAATTCTGCATTTTATAACCAATATAAAAACAAAAATAGTGGTACTGGAAGTACCCCCAGCCAATTGTCACCAAAATTGGAAGCGTACTACAACGAATCAAAATAAATATTTATTACAAATTTTGTGACTACTGTTGCTAAATTGAGAATTTTATAGCCAAAATAAAAACAAAAATGGTGGTACTGGAAGTACCATCTGGCCAATCCATACTAAAATCAGTAGGTTAGGTACTTTGCTCAGTAAAAATGTTTGTACCAAATTTTGTGATTATGGGACAATCTGTACCGTGAGAACAAGAAATTGATATATATACTATATATATATATATTATATATGAATTTGAGTTATTGCTGCCAAAATTTTCCTGATGTCATGAAACAAAAAACTTACTCACCCCCAACCCTGGGGGCTAATACAAGTGGATTTTCTAATCCTACTCAAAAATATTTGTTTTGAATTTCGAAATTACACAGTTTGAAACCATTAAAAACCAAAATTGAGTTGAAGGAGATACTATCCTGTTGATCTACACAAAAACTGGTAGAATGTTACCATCAATTTTAATAAATATTTGTTCAAAATTAAGCATTTTATAGCCAGACTAAAAACGAAAAGAAATGTCTTTACCAGAAGTACCATTAAGTCAATCGCACCAAAACTGATAGTATGCTAGAATAAATTATAATGCATATTTGTTTCAAATATTGGACACATTGTTCCAAATTTCCACATTTTATGACCAATATAAAAACAAAAATATCGGTACTGGAAGTACCAACCAGTTGATACATACCAAAATTAGCAGGATGCTACAATAAAATATAATAAATATTTGTTTAAAATTTCGTACATTTGTTCCAAAATTGCGCATTTATAAAAAAAATAAGTGGTTCTGGAAGTACCATCCAGCCAATCCACGCCAAAATTGGTAGCATACTACAATAAATAATGATAAATAATTGTTCCAAATTTTATGGCTGTTGATGCCAAATTGAGCATTTTATAGCCACAATAAAAACAAAAATAGCCATACTGGAAGTACTGTGTTACCAATCCTCACCAAAATTTATATCAAGTTATAATAAATCATAATGAATATTTATTTCAAATTTCATAGCTATTGGTCCAAAATTAAAAATTTTATAGCCAACAAAAAAGCAAAAATTTCCATACCAGAAGATTTGGGAATAAAAATATTATAAAGGAAAACTTTAAAATTTTCAGTTCAGAATTTTAACCTTTTCAGCTGGGAATTTTTTATTTTCTCCCTCCCAAAAAGTGCCTGTGGTCTATTAGTATTTTTATTGAATGACAATATTGATCCATGGCATTCAAATTTTGTAATTATTATATGAAATGTTTCAGTATATACGCCCAATTATGTCATATGACAAAAACTATTAAATATAGGTGCTTCATTTAACACCTGCCTTTAGTCTTTTTTCAAGCTTATTTCCACGTTTTAAAACCAAGAAGTACAATCAATTCATAAAAATTATCATGCATTGACAATAAAGTATATAAAAGTACAAATACATCAGCAAATATATTTGTAAGGGCATATCTTTTGAAGAAATAATATGGTTAAAAAACTGAAATTTTCTTGAATTACAGAATGGTTTTTTACTCAATCAAGAAAACTTAAAAAATAAGTCAGATATTTGGTGATATTTTGTGGTATTATTGTCTAACCTGTCTGTTAGACGGGTACTTCAGCTTGTTTTCTATGTTTAGCAAAACTCACTGCGCAAGAATACTGAAATTTCAGGCCAACTTGCTACACTACGATTTTTTTTATTTTACCTTCGGTAACTTATGTGAAAACAAACGATATAACCTTCCATCTGAAACCGCGATGTTTCGATCTTCGTTTTTTTATTGTCGATCGTCATCGCGAGAAAAACAAATTACGTGCTTAATCTGTATTTTAAATCCGCTAATTCTCATAATACTTTGAAACTACCAAACATTCGGAGCAAATTATCATTTTCAACCTTATTAAACATTGAAAAATAATTACAAAAATTTTTCACTCACCATATCCGAATTTCTCCTGATTTCACGTACCTACCCCCTGGCTACAACTCGAGTAGGTACCATGGTTTGAAAACCATTGCTCTACGTCCTAGGGCTACCATATATACGTATTTCGACAGATTGAAACAGTTTTTAGCAGCACATTTCAAGTACCTACGTTAATCCTTATAGGCTATGAATTATCGATTTTTTGGGTTTTTTTAAATTTTTTTTATAACTCAAAATATATGTGTTTTTTTTTCAAGGCTAAAATAACATTAATTCAATAAAAAATTTAAAAAAACACGAAAATTACGTGCATTTTGAGGTCTATTATAACTTATTTTTTTTCAGGTTAATTCAAAATCGTCACAACCTTTTTGCAATTTTGTGCCAATTTTTAGTCGACACAATATCGACCGAAAATCGACGGTCCAGATGGTTGATCAGGTTGAAGGGATCAACGGCTGTTATCATTTCTTTTCGATATGCTCTCATCGTCCCTTTTGCCAGGTAAAGACGAGTTCAGCCGAGGGCATAAGCGAGGGCGTAATCGAAGCCCGATGGCGGGGAATAACCGGGCCGAATTCTCAGCTCGAATTGCGTACCGGGTCAGATACGACGAGGAAAGAGGCGAATGCAAAATGGCAAAATGGCAAAATGGCAAAATGGCAAAATGGCAAAATAAAAAAACGAAAAAGAGAATAGAGAATTGGGACGACTTCTCACCCTCGGCCCATCGCCACCTACTCGTAAGATTCACGTCCAAACGTGTGAACTGGTTCACATCAGCACAGAGGGTCACACATTCGCATGTCATGTCATGTCATGTCATGTCATGTCATGTTCGCCTATACATGCTGTGCTCTGCATTCGAAATGTCACACTCGAGGACATGCCATTAGCGGGCCCGCTGCCCGTTGCCATCTACACGCGATAAAAGCTGCGAAAAACAAGAGACAAAAGTCGCCTTTTCCACCTTATCTCGACTGACGTATCTGCGGCTCTCTACATTTCATCAGCAACAGCAGTAGAAGCAGCAGCAGCAGCACAATAATTGACACGACTCGGTCCACCGCCTCCTTTAGCTTCGCACCACGTCCGTCGTCGACAAGTGGCATATAACGCGCGTACGGCCGTAATTTACATAGAAATGTTAACGTTAACACGGCCATAGGTAGGGTACCTATATTATGGTCGAGACATTCTTTTTGAAATTGAATTATTCGAACGTAGCGAACGAGTTAGAGATGGAGCGAGGAGGAGGAAGAGGAGGAGGAACCGCGAACACCGAGTTAATTACATTGAAAAGATATTCGAGCGCAGCCAGCTTCGCTAGAGAAGAGAATTTAAAATATTGGTGAAAATTTCGATACAGAAATTAGCGATGAGCAAATGCCAGATCAAGGCCACGGTGGTCTTCGTCATAATGTTAGTAGACTTCATCAGTCGAGTCTTGGACATGTAGAAAATCCAATACCGAGACCAAGACCACAAGAATAAACTCAATTTTACTCATCATTAGTAGAAATTAATTGTCTCGAATTAACGAAATGTAAACGTAGCTGGGTAAGTACCTAACTTAATGAGGAGAAAAAAAGAAAAAAAATAGTATGGTGCCAGTAAAATCAATCGTTTAGTTGATAAGACTGATAATAATTCCCTTCGACATTTTTCCTAATGCAATAAAATACGATGATGCAACACCGCAAGGGATACGCCTAAACGCATTCGTTTTGTATAACCAGCATCCTAATGTTTTTGGTTTCACTCATACGCACAAAGGGATCGTGAAACGTGCCTTTTTGATGCCACCGGAACGAAAAACTATTTGGACTCCAGTCCTAATTCGCCTAGTGCTCACAAGAAGAACAATTATGAATATACATAGATAGGTGGTGGGATTTCAAGCGAAAACTTACGAACAAAAATTGAAGAAAATTAATTGCTTAAAAAATACTGTTTTTCCAATATTTCGCCCATCATTTTGTATTTACTTACGATATCATTCGATGACAAAATATATTACTCGACTCGATAAAGCACAAACTTTCATGAAAATGTGAGAAAAAGGATGAAGTAACAGCAAATACTAGGTGGGGGGTCCGTAATTTAGTTATCCAGAGCTGGATACTACCCAGTATCGAATACCAACCGCCTCCGGCGACTCAAAAGCTAGAGGATCTGTAGCGAGACGCCGTCTGTCTACAGTCGTAATGTTTGATTTATTGACTACGGGGCAGTGTCCAATCAAATAACGTCGTCCATAGCGAGTCGTCATAACGACGATGTTGGGTTCACTGGCCGAAGACCAACACTACCCTCCAATACTGACGACCCGCACTTTGCAACAATGTTTTGTACCACCTCATATTTCCCACTCACCGCAGGGCACTCCTTGAGCCCTGTACCCTGTAGCCTGTAGCCTGTAGCCTGTAGTCTGTAGTCTACAGCTTCGGCAACATGAATCCGACTTTTGTTCGATTCACAAACCCTAATTTCCGCAGTATAAAATTCACTTTGAAAATTCCATGTTTTTAATGCGATTCAATTCTAAAAATGAGAAGCGAATATCTTGGGTTTTCTCATTGACGACACCGCGTACACCTACGCACACTTTTTAACGCCACTGGTGTTTTCTTGGCGTAAAACGAAAAACTACTGGTGCGCCAGCCGGCCAGCGCCAGCTGCAGCAGGCAGCTTTTTCCATAAAAACCTGCTAAAAGGGCATTTAATAAAAACGCGTGCCAACACGCTGTCGAAGCGAAAGATCGAATTACGTAGGCGTATCGCATTCACGCGCACCGATTTACAGTCTACACGACGTCCATCATCCGACATCTTGTTCTATCTCTCTCACTCGCTCTTTCTTCGTTAATCCAAGTCGTTAAAATTTCAACGAATCAGTCGTCAAGTCCGTTTCGAAGCAGAGACAGGCTAGAAATGTTCCAACACCGAACCATTATCGTACCTACACATATAACTACCTAGGCACTTAGTGGTAAGGAACAGTGTTGGCACGGTGTACCCAATCCGCAGGTATACGTACTCATCGTAGAACTTGCATACCTGCCACCTTCACAGCGAATGTATTTGTGCAAATGACACGGGTATCGATTTTGTGCAATCGTGTGACTTGCTCGCGACAAGTTTACCTCAACCAGAACCAACAACGAAAAGGTATTAAGTAGGCTAAATTAAAATGTTTATTCTTCGAACAGTAGAATCAACCAGAAAAAACAAAAAAACAAAAAAAACTATTAAAGGAGCTTTTTTTTTTTTTTTTTTTTAAATTCATCCAACTAGATATAGGGATTGGAATTATTGAAGTCGGCTCTTTTTTTCTTTCATCACGAAGGCAGGTTTAAATTTTTTAATTGGGCGTGAGTCGTCTTCCCGCGCACCAGACGAAGATTACCTTTGACAGACCAAAAATTGGCTCACCAATGCTCAGGATAGGGAAGTATTTATTCTAAATGTGAGTCATTTTTCGAAGCTCCATTCATAGGTTACCTGAAGCTTAGCTCCGGGACAAATTGAAGTGAAAAAGTCATTGTTAATCAAGTGAAAAAGTCATTGTTTATCAAATGACAAATTTTCTGGTGATAAAATACAAAAAATAACGCAGATCTACCTTTAAGAACTGCAAATAAAGTGTTGGCCAAAATTTGAACAAAGTGCCCTCCACTGACTAATATGCAATAACTGAGTCGATCATGAACCAATGTCTGCGCATTGTGCAGTGCGGGGACCATGTCCTCCCTTCTTTCGGGGCTCGGCCCCAGTCGACAGACCGCGGACTTGGTCCATCACCAAGTCCGCGCAATTAAATCTACAGATGTTGAAAACAAATAGGCGCTCGTAGCACTTAGGCTAAACAGACAAGCAACGAAATTTGTTCTCTGTTTAGCTGACATATTACGAGCATAGCCTAGCGCGAACTTGCGTACAAAAACGCACGTGCCACGGTCTAGGCTAAATACGAAACATGCGCCTATCTTTTGATACTCGCGGATGACGTGCGTGTTTAGCCGAACATATACACCAGCGATGTCCTTTTGTTAGTCGCCAGTTTAGGATTGTTATAAAAAGTTGGCTGCCTTACCAAAACAGTAACACCCGAACACGCAAATCCAAATTCATTCGCCTGTGGGTTTTAGAGGTGAACCCACAGCCTGGTGACCCCGACGTGCTATTTTTTCATGTTCGGAATTTTTTTTAGAGAGCAGGCGTGAAAATGTTAGCTGGCGGAATATCGCTGGCCTGCTAGTGCGAGCAATTGCGCTTGTCTAGGGAAATCTTCGCTGGACTCTTCACTTGGAGACTGACTGTGGGAAATTAAACCCCCTTTTCAAAATAAACGTTGTCCACTTGGAAGGGTAACGGAATACGCCTAAAAATAAAGAAACGTCCCACCAATCGTGGTAACCCACGATTTTTATATCTAGGATCCTATAACGAGTTGAATTTTTTCACAATGGTAAACAAAAATGTTGTTGAAACTGCTGATCAACCAGCTCAAAATATAGCTAGGCAAGCAGCTGTCCGAACTATCGCTTCCAAAGAAGCTGAGAATCAGGAAAAACTTATTCAAGATCTAATCAAAGCTAGTGTAGAAGAAGCCTTGGACAAACAACAAAAATTGTTTGGCCACCTCCAAAATAAGAAAAGGAGAGTTGAACTTCCTACGTTCTTGCCCAAAGACGTAGAAACGTGGCTTATGCAACTAACAAGCTGCTTCAGGGTTGAGCAAATTCCCCGTGAAGAACGCTACCAGAAACTTTGTGGTAGCATGCCAGCCAAAATAATTAGAGCCTGCCCAGACATAATGGATTGTCTGGATGATGAAGAAGACCCTTATGAATGGTTCATTGAAAAAATAAGAAGAACCTTTGTTACCACTCAACGCGAAGAAATAAGGCAATTACTGAGTGGAATGTCAATCGGAGATGACGAACCAACCATTTTCATGACAAAGTTGGTTAAAAAAGGTGACAACCATGTCTCTCCAATGGTAATTGCAGATAGATTCTTTGAGCAACTACCAGCATCAGTTGTACAATCACTGGGTGCTCTAAATCTGACAAATGCAAGGACTGATGATGACCTACTAGCACTAGCCAAAGCTGCAGAAACTGCAATGGAGTACACAGGGAAACCTGCCATCCAAGCAACAGCAGCTCCAGCAGACAAATTAAGTAAACTGAGTTAAAAATGGAAACTCGCAAGGCTAGAGACTATACATCTGCTAGGAGTAACTTCAACAACAGATCCAAGAGTAGGGTACGCAACCCCAATAGAAATAAAAATTATAAAAATAGGCAAAATTACAAATTACTAGATACTTCCTTTGGAAGTTGTGCAACTGTAGACAAAAATTTCCTAAAAATACTAAACGAATATCCATGTATTTTATTACCATCAATAAGGAAACATCCAACATACAAACACAATACAATGTACGTAATAGAAACAAGAGGTCAGCCTTGCTCAGCAAGGGCACATAGATTGCCACCCGACAAACTTGCTGAAGCCAAGAAGCAATTTTCTAAAATGATAGAAGAAGGTGTTTGTCGAGCTTCTAACAGCTCATGGTCTACACCAATACATATGACCAAAAAGGCTAATGGAACTTGGAGAATTGTAGGGAACTATAGAGCCCTGAATGCTAAAACCATTCCAGACAAATACCCCATACCCAATATAATGGATTTCAATAACAATATGAAAGGAAAAACAATGTTTACTAAAATAGACATTAATTGGGGCTTCCACCACATACCAATTGCCGAAAAAGATATCTGCAAGACAGCACTTATCACTCCATTTGGCTTATTTGAATACTTACAAATGCCATTTGGACTTAGAAATGCTGCTCAAACTTTCCAATGTTTTATGAATCAGCTATTGAGGGACTTACCATTCGCATATGCTTATCTAGATGATATTTGCATATGCTCAGAAAGTGGAATTGATGAACACGAGAAAAACGTAAGAGCCATATTACAGCGTATACACACTGCCGGCCTTACGGTCAATTTACCTAAAAGCGAATTTGCTAAAACTAGTATTGACTTTCTCGGGTACCAAATAACACTTGAAGGTATAGACCCCCTGAAAACAAAGGTGGAGTCAATATTGAAATTTCCTAAACCCAAGAACATTGCAGAACTTCGAAGGTTCCTAGGAATGATCAACTTTTACAGACTTTGCATAAAAAATGCTGCTTCAGAACAAGGCAAACTGTTCGCCCTTATCAAAACTAATAAAAAGCGCGACAAAACGCCCATTGAATGGACTGAAGAGGCGGAAATAGCATTTGAAAATACAAAAAACGTGCTAGCAAATGCAACGTTACTGGCCCACCCGGATGACAGTCTCCCACTCTGTATCTCAACAGACGCATCCGATTTTGCAATAGGTGCAACCTTATACCAAATAAAGGATAACACCAACCAGCCACTTGCCTTTTTCTCGAGGAAACTTTTCAAAACTGAGAAAAATTATAGTACTTACAATCGGGAGTTATTGGCAATAAATGCAGCAATAAGGCACTTCAGACATCATGTAGAGGGTAGATGCTTCACCGTATACACGGACCATAAACCCATAACACATGCCTTTGAGCAAAGAAGTGAGCATGCCTCACCTCGCCAAATAAGACAGCTCGAATTCATTAGTCAATTTACAACTGACATAAGGTATATTAAAGGAGAGCTGAATGAACCAGCTGATCAGCCTTAAGTCGAATTGAAGCTATCACAACTCCATCTCAGTTACCATATGCTGAAATAGCAAAAGATCAGCTGGAAGACGAAGAATTACAAAAATTATTATCTTCCAACACCACTGGTCTCAAACTAAAACTGAGAAAACTCTCTGACACAAAATTATTACTAATAAGTGATGTGTCAACAGGTAAAGAACATCCATTTATTCCATTAAAATACAGAAAAATGGCGTTTGACAGTGTGCATAACCTATCACACACTGGACCTCATAGTACTACAAAACTCATGACCTCGAAATTCGTATGGCCCAAAATAAACTCAGACTGTAACAACTGGGCCAGTGCTTGTTTGAATTGTCAGACAGCCAAAATTGGAAGACATACAAAATCTGCATTCAAAAGGTTTAGACCAAACGATCGGTTTAAACACCTTCATATAGATTTAGTGGGTCCATTACCCCCATCACAAGGACATAAATACCTCCTTACGATGATTGACCGTGCAACCAGATGGCCAGAAGAAATTCCATTAATTGAAATGTCAGCACAAACAGTAGCTACTCAATTATATACAACCTGGATTGCTAGATTTGGAGTACCCCAAAGCAATACAACCGACCAAGGTAGGCAATTTGAAAGCCAATTATTTAATGAATTAACCAAAACCCTGGGTGCTAAACATTGGGCTACTACAACCTACCACCCCCAATCAAATGGGAAGGTAGAAAGGTGACATAGAGCTCTTAAAGCTTCTATAATGGCTGCTGACACAAAAAGATGGGTAGAGATCTTACCTACCATCTTGCTAGGCCTAAGATCAGCCTTACAAACAGACACTGGCCACTCCACTGCTCAACTAGCATTAGGCGAAGAATTACGCTTGCCAGGGGACTTCTTTATTGAATCAAAAGAAATAAACCCCGAAACCCTAGTGCAAAATATAAAAGATGATGCAAATCAATTTCTTAAGCAAGCACCTACTTACGGTAAACAAAAACCTTACGTTTCAAGACACTTAGCTACAACATCGCACGTGTTCTTACAAGAGGAACGAATGAAACGAGCTTTACAAAAACCCTATTCTGGACCATACAAAGTAATTGATCGAACAGAAAAAACGTTCACAATACTTGTATCAGGCCAAGAAAAGAAGGTGTCGATAGATCGGGTCAAACCAGCATTCCTAATTAGTGAAAATGCAGAATTGGACAGAATGATAAATGAAAATAAAAATAAAAATTCACAAAATTTAGACAAAAAAGACGATAAAACAAACATAAAACCTGACTCACAAACAAATGAAACACGAAAAACATATAGTGAAGTGGTAAAATCAAACACCAAAAATAAGAAAAAAGTCAGATTCAATGAGGAAACAATAACTCACACATACAATCCTGAAAGCACAAACAAGCCTAAACAAAGAGGCAGGCCAAAAGGAACATATAAAAAACGCAATCAGAAACCAACAAGAACATCACCTCGATTTTGCAGAGAATAAAAATTTCATATATAGATATAATAAAAATCTCACACTCTTATCGCACATGCTTTCTAACACACTAGCACGTCGACCTCAAAATCGAAGGTTAGATAAAACACACAAAACACACTATAGACTGCCGTCACAAACAGCTAATTGCAAAAGAAAAATCGAACCAAATCATTGCAACAACGGACAAACACATTTCATTTGCCTGTCAACTGTTGCTCAAAGCACCACTTTTTAGTTCAATTAGAACTGTTCGCTTTGATTTCAATCTTCTCTCGAATTTTCTTATATTTTTCAATTTTATTTTTCATTATGTCCTCAACTACCACTATGGAAGTTGACCAACTCCTTGATTACGAGGAGGAAATGTAGGAAATGTTGCTTTCTGATGCAACTAAACCTCCTCCACCTGCCAACAACAACAATTCTCAATCCTCAGGGAATGTTGCTGATGTTGAGTCAATTCTCAATGAGATAACGCATCAAACCCCAAAAATTCTTCCATTTCCTGCAGACCAATCGGCGGCTTGTTCCTCTGTGGCTAACACCACAGAGCCACCTGACTCTAGGAAGGAGAGCAATTTCCTCACCTCCAAAAATCAGGCTCTTTTCATAATTCCGAAACCAGAGCCGAAATTTTCAAATTTCAAATTCTCCAACTCTGTCATCCGTAACAACTTTCAAAATACTGGCATTTCCAAATCGCCACTTCTCCAAAGTTACACTCCTTTCCAAAAAAATACTCAGGTGGACGAACAGGGACACCACCCACGTAGGAATAGAAAATGTGGTGTCCAATCCCGAGCTAACTATCAACAACGCCGTAGACTATCCTACTACAACGGGACTATCGCAGGACATACCCTCGGCATGGCCCTCCGAGACTTGATCTTCAGAGGAAATGCCAACCCTCCCAATAATGCGAGGCCACCTACCGGACACAAATGAGTCGTCCATGGGTTCCCCCAGACTTTGGAACTTGAGCCATTCCACCGACAGTGAAACTGGGGGGAGTAGCTGTGGTGACCATGTCCTCCCTTCTTTTGGGGCTTGGCCCCAGTTAACAGACTGCGGACTTGGTCCATCACCAAGTCCGCGCAATTAAGTCTAAGGACGTTAAAAACAAATAGGTGCTCGTAGCACTTAGGCTAAACAGACGAGCAATGAAATTCGTTCTCTGTTTAGCCGACATGTTACGAGCACAACGCACATGCTGCGGTCTAGGCTAAACACAAAACACGCGCCTATCTTTTGATACTCGCGGATGACGTGCGTGTTTAGCCTAACATATACACTTTCGTTAGTCGCCAGTTTAGGATTGTTATAAAAGGTTGGCTGCCTTACCAAAACAATAACACCCGAACACGCAAATCCAAATTCATTCGCCTGTGGGTTTTAGAGCTGAACCCACATGCAGTCCAGAACGAGCTATTTTTAGACAGCAAAACTAAATGGTTGTTCTCAAGTCTTCTCAGTCAGCAATAGGCTTCCATCGATGATAAACTGAAGATGTGAAGCGGACACCAAAGAAGAAAGTCACACAGGCAGCACCATCCTACTTTCCCATTGACAATTACTTTACTAGGGAAGCGATTACAGAGATACTCCTTTTCAGGTTGATAAAGTGTGAGAAGGGTAACCACTATGTTGGTACCAAATTTCACGCCCGTTAAATTTTTATCAGGCATCGAATAATGACTCGCCGTTTTATTATTATAGAAGAACCTTAGCGAGTCGTCAATTTTTGATTCACCAAAGGTAATTTTTGCATGGAGCGTCGAAAACTGACTCACATTGTACGTTCGTAGTCAATACGTCGATTTTAAATTTTAAATTCTTCGTATTTATTGCTAATGAGTTGTCCTATTCAGAATTCAAATTATTTTATGGTTTCTACTCGACTAATTTTCAAGTCATTGATTGATACTACATACTTAGTTACGAACAAGTAACATTTTTTACATTACCTTGTAGATCTCCAGAAGTTTGAAGGTTAAGGAAAGTCGAATGAACAACTGGGTCCATATGTATGCAAAAAGTTCAAAAAACAAGTTCAGACAAGGTAATTATCATTTAGTGTACGTAGACTTGACCGTACGCCAAACAGCGATCGAATAAAACGTGAATTTAAATCGCCTACCACTCAGTTCGAAATTTGTGCAATATGAATTTTCGTTTGACGTCATCACTCGCTTCTCAGCTGTACAATTATTTGCCGCAGTCGATTCGCTAGAAACTCAAATATTTAATTTAAAAAATGTCGATTACAAACACTCGTCATATCGCAAAATTTTTCCAGCCAATTATACCCCCCGCCGAAAATAATTACGAAAATGCTGATGAATCAAGGAACCATTAAAAACTGGAACGAGTTAAGTAAAATTCACTTTGTGAACAATCAACTATGACTTGTTTTCACCAACTAATTAGGTGCCTGAAAAAGCTGCAGCCGTTCCTCCTTTGAAAATAGGCTTACCACAACACCACCGGCAGTGTAGGATTTTGAACTGGGACATCTCAACCTTGAAACTGCTAATTTCTAAGGATAGATTTCCATCGTAAATAGCTTCTGCTTTTCAAACACGAGACGTGTTGGCTCGTTAGAAAATGATTTATGCGAAAATTTTCATTAACACTCAAAGGTCGACAACATTTTTACAATTTAGCCGAGAATATTATTAACCTCTCTTTTCGAGTAAAGCAAACAAAATAACACAGCAATGAAGAAGTTTATTAAATTTTTGTACGATTTTCAGTCAAAAATGCGTAAAATACATCGATTAACAATACCCTATCCACTCTTATATGGTTCTATGTCAACTGTTACCGACTGCGTCGGAAAGAGGTATTGTGTTTGACCCGTTTTCTGGAAATCTAATGAAAATTCAACATTCATCGTAAAAATAGGAATAATGATTAAAAAAATTTGTATTTTTACGTGAGTATCACTGGCTAAAGAAATCTGAAAAAGATTCAAAATTTGGGAATTTTTTTCACCAAAAAAGTAAGATGACCAATCACAAGTCACGATTCCAAATAATACGGAATAACGCATCCTGATTGGATAACCCAAAAGTGTCTCGTATACGATTTATTTTGGTTATATAAATACTTCAGATAACACCATTCTCTCAATATTATATTATCCTCCCTTAGTTACGCACATATGAGCATTCCACCAGAAAAATTTTGAGTTTTGACATTTTACTGTTTGATACATCACCAAGTATGTTTTTTGAGGTGCTGAGTCCGAATTTGGTGTTCATTTCTCCATTTGACCCATTTTTCAGCCTCCAATGGGTCACAAAAGGGGGCTAATTTTGAGTTTTCACATTTTATTGTGTGATACATAACAAAATATGTTTTTTGAGGTGCTAAGTCCGAATTTGGTGTTCATATTTGCATTCAACCCATTCTTAAACTGCCAATGGCCCCTAAAAAGAGCTTAATTTTGAGTTTCCACATTTTATTGTGTGATACATCACAGCATACAATTTTTAATGTCTTTTTGTTGAATCATTATTACTATTACTGTTAATATAGTCCAATACAGTAGATCAAACAGTATTTAAAATCAATTTTAAACTTTGAATTTATTTTCCTTGCGTCTGATTGGAATTTGGTTGTGCATCAATAAATAAGTTTGAATTGCCAAAATTGAGAAAAAAACAATAGGTTGAAAATCAAATTCAGTTTTGTCCAAATATTACAATATCAACAATTATTAGTCACTTCTAGAGTGAATTCTAGCTATTGTGAAAAACTGCTGAAGACTTCCATTTTGCACTTCATGAAAAATTATTCAAATAATTAAATTTAAAAAAAAAATGAAACCAACTGCCTGTAGGAACATAAAACATAATAGAACTAAAATTTTGAAAACAAATTTTCCAGGTTTTATAAAAGTAATTTTTTTACAAAGTGGAATTAAGACTAACGCAGTCGCTGGTAGAAATACCTCTTGATATTAATATGAAAATCAATACGGTTTGGTTCTCAATAGTTAAATTGCGCAATAAATGATATTTAAAAATGTTGATTTCATAAGTACTTATCATTAAGCCTAATATTAAATTGATTGAAAATCAAATGGAAAGTGGAGAGTTTTGGACAGCACATTTAGGGAATTCAAACATTCTTGAAAAATAAAATTCCCTAATGTTTTGAATAGATGCAATAATGCTATGTATTTCAAGTTTGTCAAATACATGTTAAATTTACCAAAAATTGCATCAGGGAAATATTTAATATGAAGGGATTTACATTGCTTCATTCAAAAATCTTGCATTATATATTTATAACATCTGACTTGGAAGGCATTTCTGTCAGCAACTGTGTTAGTTGTGATTCCACTTTGTAAAAAAATTACTATTATAAAACCTGGAAAACGTGTTTTCAGCATTTTAGTTCTATTATGTTTTATGTCCCTACACGCAGTCGGTTTCATTTTTTTTCAAAAATTTAATTGTCATCATTAATTTTTTTCTGTTTTCAAGAAAATTATTGTTGCTAATGCGAATGACCATTTTAGGCTGGGTGAAAAGAATCAACTCACGTATAAATGGTAATTTTTATGATCATAAGTAGTTAGCGTAGGAATATTAGAATTTGGCTTTTGAATAATCTTCGACTATAATATATTACACTAAACTCTAACTTACCTATACAAACTGAGGTAATGCCTTGTATGTAGGGCGTAAAAAGTATCCGTCATATCGCACATACGGGGTAAGGAGAAAAAATATAGCACAAGTCGGATTTTAAGGGGATTTTATAATTTTTCAACAATTTTTGAGTAAAAATTATATAAATTGCTTAAATTACCAAATTGTTCGGGGACATTGTTGAATACATCAAAATCCAACCATTGCTGATTTTTTTACCCCACCACGAACTAAAGCTCTTCACTTATAGTTTACTACCAGGTACGCCGATGCGCATGAGGGTGATAAAAGAGATGAGCGGCCATTTTGAACTTTCTGAAAAACCCGTAATTTCTTTCACAGTGACAAAGAAATATGTAGATACTTCGTCATTCTTTGAGTACAAACAAAAAAACTTAAAATGGAGGGAAAGTGAAAGTTCCACACTACATGATCTTACATTTATCTCACTCGGTAAACACAATTTGAACAGGCTTGAGGAGATTTCATCTCATTTAGTACCTACTCTGAAGAATTGTAAAGAATCATGAAAAATTCCAGTAAAATTTAGTGACAGATGGTTTAAAATTATCAAAACATGGAGATTACTCTAAAATCTTTGTGATAAATTTATGTCCATTGAAAATTTTGCTAGTATTTACTAATTATTATGAATGTTAAATTGAGGTCTTCAGAGTTGTGGAAAAAAATTACTTTCGTCGGAACAAAAATACATTTCTGAACGTACCCCATAGAGAGGTGTTACCTGGAGAGGAAAAAGTATCATCCGATGCATTCAGAAAATTAATTTTAAACTCATAAGAGTACCTAATTCTTTCCTCAACTCTGGAAGCCCAGAAAATAATTCTCCAATATAACATTCATAATAATTTGTAAAAATTAATCAAATTTTTGATCGAAATAATTTCATCTCCATTATTTTAGAGTAATTTCCATGTTTAAGGTGTAAACATCTCAGCACTTCATGTATGATACTGGCTAAATAAGAATTACAATCGACATATACATGTAACTGTAACCCTTACAAGCGTAACTCTCATTTGTGTGTTATATGAGCGCAACACGTCGCACACGCACACAATCACACTATTATTACATTTACACATCAATCCTTCATGAGTATGTCCCAGCCCAGTAGAACTAACGCCTATTTTGAAAATAATTTTAAGTCATTTGTCAGTAAATAGTACAAATTTTTCAATACTCCTTACAATCCTTCAAACTGCATTTGATACTCCTGAGTACAGTTTGCGTAGTTACTAAGATGAAATATCCTCAAACCCGTTCAATAGTGTTCACCGGGCAGGGTATGTAAGAGATGATTCGATGTGGAACTTTTACCTTCCCTGGTAACTTTTCGGCACAAACACGTAAGGGACACTTTTTATGCCATTAGCTCAGTCCATACACATATACTCGATAGTCAAAGCCAGTAATATTACCTAATATTGTACACATGTACATATGATTTTTTGATATCAATGGAGCGTTATTTTTGATTATAAAACGAAATAAGAAAGTAGAGTACGAAAAAATCTACTCTATATTATTTATGGAACAGACAAAAATTACGTAATCACAGTAAAATTGACGTTTTCCTCGCATAACATTTAAATTCATCATTTGTCCTCTCAAAAACGGACAACTTAGAATGAAAAAGCAGAATTTTATACATAAAATATACATATGAAGGTAACTATAATAGGTACCTATATGATATTTTGTTCACAGACTAAAATTATAGTTTTATACTTAAATATTACATGATTCAAGTAGCATATATATGAAAATTCTTGTCAACACGATAATGACCGCAACTTTCATCCGTTATTGCTAACATTCGATAAACGTAAATAGATTCTACATTAAAGTCTAAAGATGAACTCTTCGATGTGAATTATGGACACTGAAATTTGGAACATAGGTAGGTTCTGTAACGTAGACGAACTCTATTAACTTGAGATTTGATTACGGTTCATTTGTTCTCAAGTTATCATAGATGTAGGGTTATTAGACCGAGATTATTGGTCAATGGTTCCAGACTCCATGCTCCATTCTCCCTCGAGCAATAGTCACGGATTTCGGTCGCGCTGTTGGATAATTAGAAAAAACAACTTTGCAAATTTTGGTACTGCATTGCAGACGACGTTTATCTGCCTCTACATAAAATCTGATCAAAGATAATAAAATCTGGCCAGAGTAACCCCCGCCTTTCCGCAGGCTTTTTAAATGAATAATCGTGTAATTTGGACCATTGTTCAAATGCGGTACGATGGAAGATTCAGTTGATTTGATCTTTGTAAAAGTATCATTCGTATTTTTGATTTTCCCATCGAAGAGGCCATTTTCGTTTCTTTAAATCGATTCGAGCAACATTACTAGCCAAACAATGGAAAAATGCAACGTTTCAAGTCGTATTTTTTTAATATTTAATTATCAGCAGGTTTTCAAAAATACAAAAAACAAACATTCTGTAAGAATTGCAGCGAAGATATAATGATTTTGAGAGGGAGCTTGGAGAGTTAATCATTCCATGTGAAAAACAACAGAATGACACCGACAACTCAAATCAAATTCGAGAGCAGCGATCACAAAAACTGCAGCGAGATGAAAAACGTCGATGGATTATAAATTACAAATGAGATTAAGTATATTTTATTGAAAAAGTCGTTCGTTTTGAATTTCGAAATTCCGATATCAAATTCGAAAAAAAATAAAATACTACAATTTCACGCGTGATAATTAGCGAAGGCTAAGCACGTAAAAAAAAACAAAACAAAGCACGAAAAATCAGCGGTGCCGAAACTGAGCAGTGAGCGCGCATTATTTGATTTTTAACCTTTGGGTACGGGTACTAGGAAGACACTGCAAACCTACGTATCAGCGACATTCGTGGAACGAAGACGTTTTCCATGTTTTCGATCTAATACTCGTTCAATAAGTTCGAAACGAAGTAGGCGAGAGTAATTTTTAAAATATTATTCGTGTTTTCATTCGTTTTACATGGAGTAGGTAAGTAGACATTTCGCCAAAGTGGATTGCGTGGTTTGACAGGGAACTACGTGTAGCCCAGAACGGCAACGAGCTACGAGTATGGCGAACGCAACGGCGGCCAGGACGTCGCAGGCTGAACTTTGTCGCAATCGAAAAATACGATTATTTTATGTACAGGTATATATAGGTATAACAGGTATAATAGGCTAATAGGCTAATAGGCGGGCAGGTAGGTACGTATGCACTCTTACGACGCTGTCACTCACCTACATCGACTTGTAATTTGAAAATTTTTGCAGCTTTCCAGTAGATCGATAAAACGTACGCAGGTACAAATATTGTATTCGCTGTAAAAGGGAAACCAGCGATTCGTGAACAGAATAATCGAATATCGTTAAAGAATTTATTACAACCGTTGCTACCGCAGTTTGATTGGCGTTGTTATCGCTATTTTGTTGCGTTATGCTCGTAGCCAGCAGTATGGCCTGTATCCGTATCCCGTTGCATCACAATCCACAATAAATGACAATAGCGAAAAGCCAAAACGGCGGCTTTAGGTATGTAAATTTAGGTACGCGTCTCTTTTACTCGACGACTGTTTTCACATTGTGGGTCGGCGCACGGCAGTCTTTCTGCGGCCAACGATGTAACCAACAGGCAAACAAAAAGCGGACGAAATGTTCATTAGTGCCTTTCGAGTTGGCACAAAAGGTAGGAGCGATGCCGCAGGCAGCCAGTCGTACCTTCAACAGCCTCGGGCTTTTCCTATACTCTGCGAGTACGAGTGGGTACGCGCTTCTCTTCTGGATTATCCAACGAGGCGAAAAAAACAAAAGAAAAATGAATCGGGAAGACGGGAGAGTTGCAGTGGACGGACACGGAGACCGGCCAGGCCCCGGCCACCGGACTCCCACCCGCCCCCATTTCCGAAAGAAAACGCAAACAAGTGCGCAAAAGGAGAACCCGTAGCGAATGATCTTTACATCGTATGCATAATGCGGTACAGTCATATGGGCAACGAATTTTCAAGCCAACTAAATACCTACGGCGACCAACTTCGAATTACAGAACTCGATGGTTGTTTGATGCATCCGTCATCGGTCTGGGCACTGGAAGACCCGAACAAACTAAACATGAGCAGACAAGGAGACGTGTCCATCGAGCAGGAAAACGAAACCATAAAATCGACGTAAAGAAAAATTACGTGGTGTAGCCCACCTATTCCGGTGTTTTCGGAACTGTCGATCGCGTCACTGCGCCACAAAATCAGGAAAAACTCGATGTTGACGAGGATAACGAAGAGGTGGTGGATAGAAAATCACCGAAAGCAGGAAGCCACATCAATTATCATGGAGATGCTCGTCAGCTGCTCGCCTTTTGGGATGTGTTCAAGGCGGCAACGCCGAACTTTATAACTCCAAACGAATACCAGTCAACACTAAACGGTTTTTCTGATAATTCGAGAGGCCAAGCCAAGTGCGTATCATTGCGGCTACCGAGGAGATAACTGCAGGTAGAAATTGCGATGCCATTGTTGCTGAACTATATCACTGTCATAATAAACCCACAGCACTTATTACAGAATACTAATCTGATGTGGAAGGGGTTTTTCAAAAATGAAAATTTACCATATGTGACAGTTGCTCCAAAATGTAACTGTTTTGTAACTACGAAGTCAGTGTGACCAATAAATCTAACTACCTTTAGAATAGTCGCTTAGGCTAATTTGAAAGTTGCTCGTTTTCGTTCTACGTAAGTACAATATCTGTAAATGTGAGTCAATTTATCACGCATCATGACTGCATGTGAACAGAAACCGTAATGGGATAATCAAAATAGCTGTAATGAGAAGAATCAAAAAAAGAGGGATACAAACTCGATATGACAAGCCAACACCAAAATCAAATTAAACAAACATTCACTATATAGTACTGTATGGCAGCCAAAACGAATTTAATTGAACAAATATGCTATCCTACAATATTAGTCTCGAGCTAGAGTAAAGAATATTGTTTCATTGGGAAGCGAACCCTTGTAAAGAGGAAGAGATACTAGAACTGACAAAAAATTTTTTCCCAACTCATACACCAAAAAGAGTGTATTATTAAATCTATTCCGGTAAGCAAAGTGAGAGATTTTCAAATCCATTTGGAATGGTGGATAATGATTTTCATTATCTATTTCATTATAGCCTAGAAATTGAGTTTTCAGACAACTTCACTAATATTTCGTCAGGTTTTTATTACAGAGTCACCAGGTACATAATTTGAGACTCTGTATAGACAATAGGATTTCATCTGGTCGACATATAATTCAAGACAGTGTACACGCAATGTGGAATTGAATGCAAAGTAAAAACCCAGCTGATAACAAGCATGCAGCCAACGTCTCTTTACTTTATCACTTGTAACTTTTCTTCACTTATTGTATGTCGACTATTACACTTTTTTATCTATCTATGCTTATATTCATGACACCTAAATGAAGACAATAAGTGGGGAAACCTTGTCAACAAGAAAAGGCTACCTTGTAAGACAAACACTGTTTTTCAAACACTCTTGTTTAGGTGATGCCTGTTACTAGGTTTGTCTTACAAGTAGTTCTTTTTGAGTAGGCATATGGTAGCAAGTCCAATTTTCAAGTTGTACGTTAAAGTTCTCACATAGGCAATTATATAAAGTGTACCATCTGCGGATGCAGAACATTTACTTCAAACCTACATCTACCTTTGAAGACATTAGGATGATAATCGAACTTAAGCTAGATTAGGTTGAAGACAAAGGCAATTAGGCATTATTCTTTGTATCATAAAGGATTAGTAATGACGATCAAAGTTTCTCTAATTTGTCAATTCATATCTTATTTCAATACAAAGTTTTAGAACACCTGCCAGTGATATATACAGTTGACAATACGATTAGATGGAGTTCTTAACATCTATTAGGAGGGAAAATTTGGTGTGTTGCTAGTGTTGCCGACAAACTTTTCAACAAGCTTTGTTTGAGATGACAGCATTACTCTGTCAATAAAGGTGTTGTAGAAGTGATATTTGATTTTCATCTGGGTTAATTTTTTCTCATTTCATTCATTTTCTTACACACAAAAGCTCCAAAGCCTAAAGTTTCTATTAGGAGTCTTTTACACTACAAAATCACCATCTCTCATGAAGACAAACAATTAAGTGAAGACAAAAGAACTTTCTGATGGTTTCCCCTACTTGTCTGTAACAGTTTTTTTTTTATTATTTTATTTTTTGCTTTACACTTTGTTTCATCCACTTTGTTGACACCGTAATTCTTTTGTAATTATATGTCTTCGACAAAATAATTCAGCTGTTTGTTTTTGTAAGTTCGAATCTTTTTATGGATTGAAACTTCGTTAAGTTCTTCTGTCGACACTCTGCACTTATTGCTGATTCATTCATCACATTAACTTGCTGACTCAATATGAAGATAAGGTAAGCTGCATTCCATCGTGTTCGAGAGACTTAATTTCAAATTCAAAAAGAATTCAGCCATAGGATTTCACAAAGTTAAAAAAATAAAACGTCTTGAAGTCATTTTTCAAGACCATTCGAATCAGTGTTTCGGCTGCATGATGCCTTAGTTTTAAGACATTGTAACGTCATTAGTATTTAAATATCATCATACATGAAGGTCGAACATTTGAGCCATTTGTTTTCAGACGCCTCAGAGCACAGCAAAAATCATCAAAATATGACAGAAAATGGAGCACGCATCTACTCAGGTTGGAGATTTTTTAGTTTTGCCAACTAGCTGAGTAAAATACTATTAATTAATATTCATTCCGATGTCACGAAGTCACTATAAGACACGTTACAAAAAAGAATTTCGCCCCATTTTGATTTTGCTTTTTACGATTTGATACAATTTGGTGCATTAATTCCTCGCAATCACGTCTTAATGACGTATTCATTTATTCGTTCATTTGCGAATAGGTACGCACACATAATACGTTCGGTCCAACCGGTTCTATGGTCTTTCAATTATCAAACCTGCATAATATACGTTTACTGTAGTTATACGTCTTTCGAGAATTACACTGCTCCACCAGCAGGTCATTCGTAGATAGGCCACATAAACGCGGGCAATCAAATCGTTTTTAATTTAGGCCGCATTATACGACTGTATCATTCTGCATCCTGTCGTTTATCTCACGCTCTTCAGCTCGACTGAATGTTTCTCACTTTTTACGAGTGGCACCGCCGCACCAGCGACGCTGCAAAACGATGGGCGACCAGGGCACCGAAAAAATACTAAAATGATTTCAATATCGGCGTACGATGATTCTCATGGTTTGCGGGCACTTTTTAAAGTACACGCGTACGCTGTTTTTTTAACGATCCTTTTATACGTTCGGTGCCAGATCACAGATAATAGGTCAGCGAGATACGATCAAATCGCTGGAATTGTGGAGAACATATTATCATCATATTTCTATACGTTCGTCCAACGACGCACGTATAGAAATGATAGGAAAATGCAAGTTCGGAAGGCGCTCCATTTGATAAAGCGAGTTCAAAATATTCCCAAAACACTAGAAATGAGAAAAAAAAAAAATCAACACCTACTCACTCGCGCCTAAATTACCTATACTTTATTATACGAACATTACGCGCAGAAAACTGTCGAATCGTTATTTTTACACAATTTAATCATACTTTACTCTTTTGATTTTTGTTTTTTATTCTATTGGGTTTCGCAATCGAGATTGTATTTCCCAACATCTGGAGTCTTCATCACCTAAATTGTAGCCCAGTTCATGAACAAAAACATAATTTAAGCAAAATTGACAAGTTCCAGCGTTTAATATGCCGAACGATGTCACTAGATGGAGCGTGCCTAATTTTTGCACACGACAGTGACGGATCCAAGTGTTGGAGACACGGCGTAGGGAGGCAATAAATTAAAATTAATAATTGGCCTTTCCCCTTAAAAATTTTCCTGATCCACTACTCATACACGACATCCTACAGTTCCGAATTAACAACAAATCATTCCTGCAAGTCATGTAAGCTACATCGAGGATTATATTGAAGAAAAAAAGAAAAAAAGAAACGCAATTATTTCGCACTATTCCTCGAAACTGGTTCAAAGAGTTTCAAGTTTGGTTGGTTTTCCATGAGCTCGTTCCGTTAGCTCTGTCGCCGTAATTTTCAATGAACAATGACGTTGGCTGACTTTAATACGGAGTTTATCGAATTTTAAATCCATGTAAGAAAGTACGCGACTTTGATGTCGATGAGCTGCGGCCGTCCAACGACGCGCGACCGCCAGTTTATAGAAAGTTTCCAATTTGAAAATCCATTTCCATCGTACATTAGAGCTAAATCAGATAATTTTGAAAACGTTTGCACAACGCAACCCAAATGAAACTAGTCTTGAGGCAGGATAGTCTTCGTCGAATTTATTTTGAATAATCGCTGCACCCGTACAAACTATACCTTCTAGAACTATAGCATAAATGCTTTATTCTAGTTTCTTCACTACCAATGTTGACGTCTAACTTTTCATCGATTTTTCCGAAAACTTTTCCCGGAAGTAATAATCAGAATGATTAAAGTCGTAAACACGATGCAATATGGCGAAAACACGGCGAAATAACTTTTCACGCGGCACATAGTTAGGCACCTACCAGAATGTCGTATTATGACTCAAAAAATCAGTCGATTGTGAATTCGGATAAATTCACCATAATTTGTACCTCAATCATTAAGACTGCGAGTAGGAGACTGGCCGCTGCGCCACCGTCAAATTCGCCACTCAAGACGGTGCATATGTGGTGTTTGGTTCGGTTCGGTTTGTGCTCCAGTAGGTATGTGATCTGAAAATTCACGTTTCGACTATTGTCTATAGGCCACAAATAATACTGAACATCCCCCCTCCTTACATCGCCCTAAAAGTATTTAATTATATCCTCCAGTACCTAACCAAAGCCTAGTAAACTGCAAGATCGGATGTTTCGTAATTATCACTCGCGACGAGTGAAATTACGATCAGAAATGAACTTCATTTTTCGTTTAAAACAATATCTTTTATGAAAAAGTTTGCAGGGACATGTTGACTTACTATGGCGTAAAAAATAATAAGAAACTACAGACCTTCGAATGAACTGAGGTTATATTTTGAGAGAGAGGGAGAGAAATAAGCTACGATTCACTATAACCACTGTAACAGATGAAACCATCCGCCGCATTATAAAACTTATTTTGCTTCATTTTCACGGATGTCGAAAGCCATTTCGAGTCACCTACGAGTTTTCCAATTAAGGATGGATAGATACTAAATAGGGTAGGAATCATTATTTGACTATAATATTTACAAAAAATAGATGAAAAAATGCAGTAAATACCTATGTAAAATAACTATAATATTTTATGACTATAAATTCCATTAAAGAGATGGTACGGCACAAGTCTAGACTACAAAATGCTTAATTACCAGTTCCTGGTGCAAAAAAACCTACACCAATTACCGGAATGTAATTTCAAGAATATTGAAAAAAGTAAAAAATTCGAGAAATACGAAAGCCAATATTGTATTCCATTGTGAGAATACTGAAGTAGGCCAGCATCAGAAATATAGAACCCACAATAGAAGAACAATAGTGAGATAAGCAATAAATTTGCTCATTGAAAATAAGAATAACTTATTCTCGTTCAATTCATTGTGATACCAAACAGATACTGTACCTACCGGACAGAGGTGAAATTAAATTTTAATGCGATGCTCATCGTTGGAATAGTTAGAAATGACAAAACATGAAAACTGTTTTGGTGAAAAACTCGAAAAGAGTATTCGTTGCTTTATTAGTACCGATTTCAAATCAATTCAAACGTATATCAACCTATGCTCAAAGAGAGGAGATTGTATTCAAACTGAAACATTTTTCCCATCGACAACTTCGGCCCTAGATGAAACTCTAAGCCCGTTAGTTTCGGATTAAACTTTAAAAATTGTTATTTGATTGAGAAATTTTTTATTGACACAGATTTATACTCAATCACTTTAACTGCAAAATCAACCAGAAACCACGAAAAATTTTTGAGTCCCGAATAGGCTACAACAATTCACAAACGATCAAAGCCAAGAATTTACAATTTCAAGTCGAACTATTGACACTGCGAATGCATAATAAACATCTAACATCCAAATAATGTAAAAAAATCTGTTTAGATGGTGAAAATAATTAACAAATTTTTGAAGAATTACTCGAGTTTTTCCTCAGAGACAAAATGAAAAAAACAGTCTAAAGTTCAAAACAAAAAGTGGCTGAAAACTCACGAGGAGGGGTAAGAAAGTAGGTAAAAAAAATTCTTGCTCATTCTGTGGTAGACCTTTTAAGGAATTAATGGGGTACATTCCTTTTGTTTTTTTTTTTTTTTTGTATTCTCTTAAACAGAAAGACAACTTTAAAAATTAATTTTTTTTAAATTAATATTTTAACATTGCCCTATTACCTATCCAAATCTATAACACTGCCTATTCGAATTTTAAAAAATTTAAAAATGGGGAGAATACGTCCCGAAAATTTCTTAGTTTATCATATGGTAGAGAAAAATTTTCTCATAAACTCATTCCACTTCCCGTGGTTTTCGAACAACTTTTTTATTTTGAGCCTCAAGCGTTTTTTCCTTTTAGAGAAAAAAATTAAATTTTTCTTTAGAAAATTGTTACCGTACTTATTTCTGCAACTGGATGAATTTTTCAGCATTATTTGGACGTTAGATAATTAATATAGTATATTCGGTGTCAGTTGTAGTGTTATGTACCACATTTACTCTTCATCTTTACCCGTCAACTCTCCTTTCGAACACAGCTACAGGCACCTGCTATTTTTTACACACCTTTACACAAATTCTACCCGATTACCCTATATTTGGCCTATCGAGAGTAATAAAATCAAACACTTTACGGCATGTCAAGGTTAATACTTTTAAACAAACACCTTCGACTACCGAAGCAGCAACCAGGACACCTACTGTTTTTCCGCATTTTCCATATCCTACTAAATAACACAAAATATAGACAAAAACATAAAAACAGTATATAAAAAAAACTTTATAAAATTCGATCAATTCGAATATCGAGTACATTCCTTATGGAATCTATTATAATCCAAAATAGAAGACATGTATCCACTGGCGCCTTGTGTGATCCAGCTACTCGATATTCACCTAAAATTCTTGGAAATACTTCCATTAAATTAGTGGATTTGACAGCCTCGGTTACTCCCATAAGGGACGCCACTGCACTTCGTCAGTCAAACCCCCAAAATCCGAGTCGACGAGCCAAATCGATTTCTATATATAAATCGCTTATAGCTGGACTTTGGTTCAAGTAACATCTCTTCTCTAAACTTACAATTTGGTCATCATTTCTTTCGGTGAACAGAGTCTAAGTTTTTTGTTTTCATTATTTTCAGCCTTAAATAAAAAGGGCAAGAAAAATTAATCGAGTTAATTTATTCATTAAAATTCCTCATTTTGAGGCAAATCAAAAACTTATTTTATTTGCCATCGAAATCGTCTCTGTTCGAGCTTTTCTCAATCAGGACAAAAACCATTGGCTTCGTTCCATAACAGCAGGTTAACTTGAAATTGTAAATTTGTGGATCAAGATGCACGATGATGTTGCGTTCTTATCGAAAAATGGAGCCGTTTTGCCGTGTCGGTGAATCGTAAGCTTTCGTTTAAGGAAGAATACATTAGAAGTTTCGTTCAGAGGTTCGAACCCAAATGGGGAAGAAAATTCGAAATTATCGTATAAATTTCTGGTTACGTAAGTTGTTTTAATTACGATTCAAATTTTTAGCGGTTTCCAATTAATTTCGATGATACCTACTGAATACGTATAGTTTACATTTTCCAAATTACTCGTTAAAGGGGAATCTCAAAATGTGGTGTAAGGGTTAAGAAACCCATTCACTGCGATTGGTACAGGTAAAAGGGCATACCTAAATACGTTGTATGACCTACGATGGCTGAAAACGCTACAGTGAATAAACCACCAGCAAAACGTCCACAGAGGATGCGAATGAGCGCGCGCGCGCGCGAACGCACGCACGCACGCACATAACACAACCTTTCCGCTTTTTGTTTTCTGGGCGCATTTTTGTTTTTTCAATAAAGCCCAAACTTTGTGGCGTGAGTCGCACACCTTCTCACGACGGCGATCCGATAAGATCGGGCGGTTACTCGCCGCAACAAGGTTATTAATTCTTTTAATTCGAGTCGCGATAAAATAATTATTGTAATTATTGCTGCGAACCATTTAGGCTATCGGAGAGACCACCGTATCCAGCCTTCCGCTCTTTCCCGCACCTTCAACAGCACACAGGCCCGCGGCCCGCCGCTCGCTCCTATTCTCTCCTTAATTTGGGAAACGTGTTCGAGATGGCTCGGATAAGGCACTTCTAATGAGCCATTGCGTGCCGTGCCGTGCTGTGCTGTGCTGTGCCGTGTCGTGTCGTGTCGTGGCGTGGCGTGGAGTGGCGATGATAGCGAAACAATAGAGTGGAAAAGAAACGAAAAAACGAAAAAAGCAACGCTAGAAGGGGGCGATGTCCAAGGTGGGAGTGAGAAGGTGGACGTGGAAGTTGATATGGCCAACCGGTTTTGCGAAATTGAAAAATCAAACAACAATAACAACAATAACAATAATAATAATAATAATAATAATAATAATAATAATAATAATAATAAAATGAGAAAAAAGGTGTTGACGGAGGTGATTGAAATTTTTATGCGGTTAACGTTGACCCGAACGGTCATCCATACAAACTGGTTGATACATCGATTGATTACACGTACACACGTACAACAGCGCCTTCACATTGTTACAAAATAGCTACTCGGCACGAGGGAAATGAGTTACCTATCATTAAAAATCTGTTCTCTTCAAAAGAAATAATTACGCTTACGAATATACCGCGAAACGAAAAAACATTGAATAAAAAACTGATCTCGAAAAATGGAACCAACTTCAAAAAATGAATGAAAATGCGCTAAAACGAGATAAATAACACTTTAAAATTTCTCCAGCACTATCCACTGGAATTACTGAAGTCGACGCTCCTCATTTCTCTATCAAAAAGGTCTATTAGATATATGTCAATGCCGTCTAATTTTATGACAATATTTTCAATTTAGCACCGACTTACATAATTTCACATAGGTACTGCAGAAGAACTATCTACTCTCAACGAATAGACATCGAAAAAGGGCAGTTCTCGTAATTAATTCTTGCTTCAAACAATTTATTCCTGGTTTTTCATTTTTATTTCGTTCTCGGAACAATTTGAACTACGAATTAGCACCAATTATTGTTATCTGTCGGCTTTATGTGAAGAATAAAAATAAGTTTATGTTAAAAACGAGTTTTAAAAAAATACGCTTTTACATATTTGAAGGGAAAAAAATACAAAAAATTAACAATTCTAATGAGATTTGAATTCGAGGTACTTCGTTCAGAGGTGTAAGTTGTTACCACGATGGGGTAGTGACTGTTGGAAGATATGGACGAAACTTGTGTTCAGAAAGCAAGTCAAGCGCCTACAATCAAAGAGGATGTTTTTTTGGTGTTTTCAGTTGCGTCTGTAAACGGATGACAGATGAAAAGTACTCGAGAGAGTAAAATAAAGACTTCTGGCAGTTTCGACATTTTTTTTTTTATATAACAAGCAATTTGGCTAATCCACTCTGACAGATATAATGTAAAAATAAAACAAAAAATTAATAATGAAAAAATAAAATTACGAAAAAAATTTTTAGTAACATCATAAGAATTCAAACACGGGTTACAGGGGTGACAGTCTAGGTCGTTAGCATAGAGCTATAGAGAAATTAGGATAGTCTCGTAGTAGTTTTATCAATCACTAGCATATGTTGCAACAATGACTACTCGTATACTTGTGAAAAGGAAAAAAAAAATATATGGGAGTTACTCATGAAGGATTGATGTGTAAACATAATAGTGTGATGGTGAATGTGCATTGCGCATGAATACAATCACACACTTAAATGTCATGTAACACACAAATGAGAGTTACAATTTTTAGACTTGCGAGTTACACAAATCTGATAATTGTAATTCTCGTTTATCCTCTATTGTACACTGAGCGCTAAAATGTTTACACATCGAAAATGAATGGATTAGAAGAATGATTGATTAATTTTGTCCCAGAATACCAATAGATCATTTACGTTAACAGAGTGTAAGAGCAAAGAATAGAATTGATATAATTCCAAAATTTGCAAGCAAGTCATTCAAACAGCAAGATAATGGACAATTTCAGGTTCTTCAGTCCCCAGCAGGAATGAACAAATAACAGGGGCGTGGGAGTAGCAAAATCTTTCTCAGGTGGAAGGGAGAAAGATGAACAATGCAAATTAAAATTTGGACCGACATTATAGGGAATATTATAAAATTCAATCCAACTATTCATATATTTATCCGCGTTTTTTACAACATTCAAAATATTTTAATTTTGAAAAAAACAGCTCTTCTCTCACTTCACAATTTCTCAGCTACTATTTAAGCTACTACTATTGAAAAGAGGAGAAAATTTTTTCTAGTTCTCTAAACTAAAATTTATTTTCTTACTGCCATTAGTTTTTCACAAAACGCCCAAAAAAAAACGGCAAATTAATGAAAAATTCGCCATTTTTTAATTTGACATTTATTTCAAAAACTAACGATGGCAAAAATAAATTATCAGCAACAACACCCCTCTACTTTTTAACGTTAAGTTCATTTCCACCATCAGATTTCAGCTAAACCGAATTAATCACGAGCTGACGGCCAGAGAAAATACAATAACAAAACTGGGCGTTCGGCACATTACTATATATATATATATACAAAGTGCTTTCTGCATATTTCATTACCATCGAACACTGAAGGTAACTCACGTAAGTAGGTAAATAATTTTGGTCATTTAAGATTTGTAACTGGAGCGGGTGGAGAGGGGACCTCCTCCAAAGCTAGAAGGAAAATATCTTCCAATTTGGAAAGGCCTAGAAAAATAGAAAAATTATAAGACTGAAGTATACTCTCAATACAAGAAGGATCAGCAATAACAAGTTTACTTATGTACTCATCAAAATAATTATGATTCGCGGAGAAAAAATTAATCCCGTTGATGACTGAGATACAGCACGCCCCCACCTCTCTTTACAACATAAAACAACACCAATTAATGTTAAATCTAATAATAATAGGTACAGGCAAATAAGCAAACAATGGGTTGGTGGTGCCTTGAAAAGAATCAGAGTAAGCTGAAATTTGGTATACACGTGTATTTGACTGTGTTAACCAACATATAATGAAAGTCCCCACGAATCTCGTGTGAGCTTCGTCTCTTATTGTGGATTTTCGCCCCTGAACGTGGTTTTTTGCTAATAATCAAAAACATATTTCATTACAAAATTGAAACCCTCTGAATTTTTCACAAAACAGACTCATAAAAAGTTCATTCAGACCAAACCGTTCATATATAGGCATTATATAAATATACAGGTATAGAGAATATATTATAATAAAATCTGTCAACTGTCTCTTCACGGATCGGACGACATTTAGCGTGTGTATACTTTCAACCCATATCTTAATCAAGTTTGAAGATGACTGAAATCTGCTATTAATTTCGAAATGGTGGTGGTTTAAATTTGAAATTTGTAGACTATAAGGAAGGGCGTAATTTTTTGTGGATCAGGACTATGTTTGACATATGCTCGGTCAAGTTCAAAGTTGGGTCAAATCCGCCAATTAGTACCCGAATTACGGCTTTTTGAAGTTTTCATTATAATATAAAATTCACTCAGCATATTCACAGAAGAATGGTTATTTTCAAAACTCTCTGGAGGCGAAGGGGGCGTCGTTCAAACAAATGTATGAATCCTTTTTCATAGAAATTTTATGTTAAATAATTTTTTAATGAATAATATTTTTGATAAAATCACTTCTTAGGGAGTTATGAGCAAAAAACCATCTTCAGGGAGCTAAAATCCCAATAAGGGCGAAGTACACACGGGATTCGTGGAGACTTCTAGTTTGTTGGTTGATATATTAATTCAGCTTGCTTATACTTGCATCGGAAGCAACACCAATAAATGTTCAATTGGAACGATTTCACCATCCATTAAACAACAGGCACAATTTTTCCATCTTCGGAAGGATACTCCCCCATCCCACCGCGTAACCTCGTACCTGACCAATGACCTTCGAACGTCGAACAGTAAAATAATTTGAGACTTCTAATTTTGATTTTTTTTTTTTTTTTAAATCGACTATTTGTGGTTATTTTTATCATGAAGCATCAAATAAAATGCCTCATTCAAAGAATTGCAGTTAGAACCGGTTGACAAAGGCATGCGTCAATATTTACACTAGCGTGTCAATAAGTGAGAAGTACCGCAACGTATTTGTCCAAACGCGTCCTTAGTACCTCTACAATTATCGAATTCCACTATAGCAAAAAAAATTTTTTTTTCAATGTAGTTTTTTTTATTCTACTCTTTATTTTTCATTTTTTTCTTCTTTGTGGATAGAAAACCAGTGCTAGTAGTTACGTAAATTCAATATCGACGCACGCTGAAATTCGAATCATTTCAAAACAGCAAATTTAATTTTTCCGCCATAAAAAATAAGGTCAGCCAGTTATTTTAACTCGTTTTCGTGAATTTGAAACAACTAAAACCAAAAATACGGAGATAAAAAAGAAAAAAAAACTCTAATCGATGGCTACGAACGATTGTTTCCCCTCGAGTGGTGAACTTTGTAAGCAAACAGGGCAACTGCGAAAACGCTTTTCAGTTTTCAAAGGAACAGAGAATGCCAAGTCAATCGAGTCAACATGGTAAACTTATTTCAAACATATTGCGAAGAGTAAAATAGGTGGTAGGTACCTATTAATTTTTCCGTTCTTCCAGGCAAAATTCAACAGTTACGAAACTGATCTTGGCGTTCGGTGACTCGACTTTCTTACCGGTGCGTCGACTAAACCTAAGATAAGCCGGCCCAAATTTCATGAGAAGAATTAAAAGGGTCCAGCAGGGTAACCATAATGAAATGGCCCACAATACGAATCTAGGTTCAAATGTATGCTACACCGGTAACCGCATAAAAACTCAATTTATGCATGTTTCGGCCCCTGACCTTGAAGTTACCTTGACATACGTAGGATAGTGAGCGTATAAAAGGATATTTTTCAAGATCCCTATCACGTCAATTCTGATTAATCAACTTAAAATGATGAATAGAACCAAGCAGCTACATAATAATACAGGAATATTGTATTCGACGAATAATAATTTTTGAGTAATTATATTCGTGTAAAAAATTGGATAGAAATACCGAAACTTGAATATTTTAGAGTTTCTATATCGTATATCACTGTCGTAATATGTTCAATCTCTTCTCTCAATTGCGCGGTCATATTCTTTTAACTGAAATTTTTTCCATAATCGCGAGTATGCCGCTCACATGCAAAAGATGAAGTAAAAATCTCTTGGCATTTGTCTATGTATCCATCAATCGGTAGGTATTTGTTAATAAAATAATGGCGTAATAAAAGCTTGTATAAGTATCACTGGGGAACTACACAACTGGATTTTGATGCGATTTTGTAAACTTATTTTTGTTATTCCAAGGAAGGTTTAAGGTCATGTCGGAAGTCTGCAGCCCCCCTGAGAAAAGTTGTAAATATTGACCCTCGTAATCCCTCTAAAAAATTTTGATATTTTTCAACTCTGAAACATTTTGATATTAATGATATTAATAATACTATTAACAAGTCCTCAAAATTCAAAATTTCTGCTGTACCCCTTCTTGAGATACTTATGGCCCAGTTAAATAATGGGTTTGAAAATGAAATAATATCTTACAAGGTTTGACTTTTGGAGTGTGATGGGATGGCCTTATGAATCAGTGATAAAACGGCTCCAACCCCACTCCGTGCATCAAACGGAACATGGTTACTTTTGGCACACAGGTCTCAAATTTATATCAATAATTTGTTCTTTTGAGGAGGAAATTTAACTTCTATTCTGTAATTCCACAATTCAGAAGATTCTTCGATGTATTTTTATTTCAAGGGAGATGGGGGGAGAGATAGAGGAACTCGAAAAAATGGAATGTGAAAGGCAGAAATAGGGAGAATGAGAAGAAGAGTGAAAATGATTAAAGAGAGAGAATAATGAGAGGTAAGGAACAAGGAAACATGGGAAATGCCACGAATAACAACCAATTTCCACTATAATTCTAATTGATTCTACCGATATATTTGACAATTGAGTACTAGACCAGTAAGGCTTCGTACATTGTAAAGATATGATGGCATAACAGTAGGTAACCAGCATGTACTTTCAATGTTTTGATTGAGTTCACTGATTTAGAATACAACCAATAAGGATCATCCATTCAATTCACAAGGGTAGCATGCATAAAAGTAGTTTAAATTATGTCAAATCGCACACCGTGGTTACCTATTTAGCGCTAGCGTCTTTTATTATGGCCGGTATTCATAGTTGACACTTGGTATTCACTAACCTAAGTGTCAGTTCAAAACTTGCAGTTCTCAGCTATATTTCTCAGCGACACGAAGTTTTTTTCATAGCTATAAGCATAATATAGTTTGTCACAAGGAAGCAGCTAGGTTTCTTATCATTCTCAGCTGAACAATTTTTTTTTCAGCTTCACAGTATTTTAAAAACAGACCCTTAGGTTAGTGAACACTTCGTGTGGACCATGAATACCGGCCTATATATTACTACGAATGAACTACTCGTACTGATAAAAATGGGAAACAAAGACCGCGGCGCGGGGAGCAGAAATTACGGAATGAATACGCAGGAAACGGGGAAATTATCTAATCTGCGCTAAAGATTGAGTGAAGATTTTGATAACTGTTTGATGACAATTTAAAATCGTCCTTACACCGTTTGAGCAGCCCATACATAGTACTATACAGTATAGTCAAAGAAACTTTGGCGCACACATATTATGGCCAATGCTTTCGTCATCACCAACCATAGCCTTAGCCGAGTGTATATACAGTTCTGGCTGTATTTTGGTGGTGATGAATAGTATTAAGTATCTCCAAACAAGTTTCACAACACTGCAGGATCCATCACACGTTACTGCGCGTGCCAGCGACGCGGCAAATGACAGCATCAACAGCAGCTACAGCGCGTTTAATAACATTGAGCGCCCGTTCCCTCCATAGCCACATCCTGCCTGTTTGTTTTCCGCTACCGCCTGATGCCACTGATATTGGGGGAGTCCCACGTACATGTGACAAATCTTGCTGTAACCACCTGCAGGTTACCGCGTTAGCTTTGGAAGCAGTCAAAATGTGATAGTTGCCAATTTGAATTGCCGTACTGGCAAACTCCACAGACCTTGCATCGAATATTTTCGTGATCCCGCTCTTCACATCTTCGTACTGGGAAATGGATGGCTGTCGAATGCGACCAGATGGCCAATGCAGACTGTCAAAATAAAGAGTATAAAAGGCGATTTACGAATTGATGAATAGGAGAAATAATCACGAACACCTTTAAAAGCGGCGTAGTTTTGTTGCGAAAATATTAACACGGCACCATTTCTCATTAGAACAATATGTTTCATACCTGTCACTATAACGACAACTCGACATGCAGCCGAAAAAGAACGTACGAATGAACCTGCTGTACCATTTCCCGTTTCAATTCAGAATAGAGTTCGATCAGACAGGTTGAGAATTTAAGAAAAAAAAAAAAAATAAATAAATAAATAAATAAATAAATAAATAAATAAAAAATTTATGAACGCGTTCATTTTGCAACAACATCATTGCTGCCGCTGCGCCACTTTAATGTAAATGTAGGTAAGTTAATAATTTTCAAGATTTATGATATTACATTGTTCGGATCATGCGCGGCGGCATGCCGCTTCAAATGGTACTCGTTTCATTTATCATCGCATTAATATGACGAATTAAACGAGCCAAAAGAGAAAATCATTATAATACTTTTAAAATATAATATATGATAAATGGTTATTTAAAAAGTTACTGCCGTGCGCGTTAAATATCCTTTTTCAACGTGCAGAAGCGAATGCAGATGTGTTATCAGTTATCAGCTCGTTGGTAACGTTCACGCTTCTCAGTTAAAAAAAACAAAAAACGAAAAGCTAGAAAATTGAGATTAGCTATTGAAATAATTGACGCCAAGCAAAAAAAAAATTGAAAATATTCTTTAATACAAAAAAACGAAACTAATACCGATCCCACAACAAAATTCAACCATCCTCAAACCTTAAAATCTTATGAACGTTGTTAAACAGCTGCTGATAATGGAACTTGTAAGAAAATGCCGAAGCAGCCAACAGTAGGTAAGATCATCAGCATCATGGTATACTTATAATTAGCCAAAACCACAAAGAAATTGTGGTTGATCCAATTTTAAAACAATGGGGAGTCTGAAAACGATTATACTAACGCATCATGCTACTGAATCATATCACTGATAACTTAGACAGAGGAGAAAAAAAGAAGTTCAAGACCCACGTATATTTTCAACATCAAGCTAATCAATCATCTCATGGACAACTTAGTTATGGGGAAAAAAAAAAGTTGTAGTACCTTATATAATCTGCAAAATTGTAAAATTTTATCATCCATAATTTTTCTACTTGAAGAATTACAAAAGCCAAAGTTGAAAATCAATTATTTTAAATAATAATAATAATAATAATAATAATAATAATAATAATAATAATAATAATAATAAACACTGTATACATTTCGGAAATAAATCAATAAAATCAAAAAATATAAAAAATAGAAATTGACTCCATTTTATCAAACCTGACGTTCTTGGTAATTTAAGAAGATTTAATAAATTTAATTCAACTCGGTTTATAATTTATTTTGAGAACTATTTTTATCAAAACTGATGAAGACTTTTTTTTTTTTTTTTTTTTTTTTTTTAGAAAAAATAAACTTCCTTAAGTGAACACAAGGACAAATAAAATTATGTAATAGGCTGCATAAAATTACGCTTGTAACCAAAAAAAATGTTTTTTTGTTCAACTAGTAACACTAGGTGGTCGAATATTTTTGGAACTCGGCGCGTATAGGTGTGCAAAAAAAAGAATGCACAAACATCACTAATTTATTAACTATGACGAACTTACAAAATGTACCAACTGTTTTGCGTGCAAAAATACTAACAACTTATCTGCGAAATCGTCAAAGCTTTTAGTCCGGAATTGCTTCAAAATCTGTGCTTTCTATGGTGGCAAAAATTGTTATTTTCACGTTTACTGGGGGGTTCTGGGATACAACAACGTTGATTTCACACCTGCCAAGTTTACTTTGAAGAGTAAAAAAAAAAAATTATCTACCGATAATCTAAAAAAAAAAAAAAAAAAACCAAAAAATATTTTTGATCTGATCAGCGTACGAAGACCCAAACACAAAATAGGCACTGGTCCAAAAGAATGTATTATTTTCTCACGAATTTCATCCGTAAGAAACTTATTCCAAAACTACATAGATACCCAGATGTGACGCGAAAAATTGATAAGGAAATGGCAAAAACAACAAATTGGGAGGATAAAAAGAAGAAAATGATGAAAAATGAGAATATTTTCCTGCGGCAAAACTCGTTCTTAAATGAAGTTAATAGGTGATGTCAAGGATGGCGATAAATCAAATGCGAAGAAAATTATTTTCAAATGATTTTAATGCCTGCATACGTCGATGTGAATTGTAAGATGTACGCAAAACTCCATCAATAATAAATAGGAGTCATTCGGGCACGCTGGCGGGATTCGTTCAAAAATGTATCCAACAAGCATAGAGCGAGGACGAGGAGTTGAAATTTAAAAAATAAAAATAAATAGTACAGACGTATAGTTCCGATTGAGACTGGAGTTGAAGCGTAAGACTACGACTAGCTAATCAAATGATCGAAATGAGTTAACGAGTGAGGCTAACCAAATTCCAGTATGATTCACGGGGTAGAAGTGAAAGATGTCCGAGGGTAGCGGACGTGATAAACACAATTCTCAATTCCAAAGTACGTAGTAGTATACCTACTTGCGCAAATGGCTCTCGCTACATAGGCTCGACTCTTGAGTAAAATAACAAATGAGTTGGATATTTTTTCTCAGATCGTTTACATCAGGTTTGCGCACGCGCCAGTCCACTCGTTGTTAGTTTGCGCAAGTTTATTTAAACGTATAAATGCACCTTAAGCATAAGATCTGCGAGTAATTTTAGGGATAAAAATGACGACTTCGTTCATTTCGAAGCAACCATTTCGAACCCTTCGTTCAGGGTTTCTCCCATCTGGCAAATAATTCACTATGAAACGATTCAACAATTTAATCAGATTGCAGAAGTCGCTAAGGCTAATTTCAGACATTAAGGCCCGATTGTACCAATTACGGATGGCAAATACGAGGTCGAAAAAATGGCAACAATGAGGTACAGATACAGCCAATAAACAAACCAGCCTCACAGATCTTCTCGCCTCAATTATTAGCTTGAAAGAATACGAGTCCACGCCTTGATTTAGAATTCGTGACACGAGCGGATAACTTTTTATCAGCGAAAAACCGAATAAGTAGGTAGGTGCCTAAAACGTACGTAGTCTACGTGTGCGTACAAAGCCAGCTTTTCATATCTACTGAAATAAACGAGCTCAATTAGAGTAAGTACGTGACGGTGTGCAGAGCATAGGTACAGCCACAGGTAGCAATCGCAGCGCGATTAACTTTCAGTTATTTTGGTATGACAAATTATTCTTCGAATACGCCAGAAATGAGTTAGTTTAGAAACAAAAACACGAGGAAAAGTTAGCCATAATGCGAACAAAATAAATTATTCGATTAGCCAAAGTTGACAGCGAAGGTGAAAATTTTCGGCTCATACTCGGAATGGCTGGCTGCGGGCACTCGGTAGGGTGGCTCTCTCATTGACGATAATCCAGCCGAGGCTGTGAAATGGTGCAGCGTGAAAGTTCAAAATTTTGACACTCGGTAAACATTTTTCTTTACGAATGATTTCCAGAATACGAATGAGGATTGCACGGATCGAATATTTATTATAAAATTTTTAGATTTTTCATGATTCCCAAAAATTGACCTTCAAGAACTACACAGTACAGATTGACTAAAAAAAAAAAAAATCATTTATTACCATTATTTCAATTTAATTTGTGTTTGTGAAGAGTCTACGGAGACCTAAATACAAATATTACTTAAATCGAGTCTGTTTGGTCCAATTGATGAAACCTCCTTTTAATTCGGTTCACTAATGACCATAATTATACCAAAAAACATCATTAGACCTTACAAAGCTGAGGTTTTTATTTAGTTTTAACCTTTTCGGCAGGTTATCAAAGAAACCCTGAAATTTTAAAATGTCCTCACCGTACGATAGAACTGGGATCTAGATATATAGTTTTCCATTTCAAGTAAAAATATATTCGATGGTTGCCACCGCCAACTGTCTCATACCTGATTCGAACCTAAAAATATTAATACGTCAAGAACTCTACTCATTGTGCCACAATGTTTAACTGTAATGATTATCAGTATCAACATATCAAATTAGGCTGATTTCATATCAAAAGAGTGAGATTAAATTGACAAGCCATTTTTGAGTCTATTCAGAAAAACGAACTGTTAAATTATTTTCCTCTTTTTCATTTTTCGAGTTTTTATTTGTCTTTTTTTTTCATGACTAGTTTTTTTTAAATCTGTGGGGACAATACTCATATGAGATATTAGGGGCTCGCACCCCTCAACAACAGTTGCCGCCCAAAGGCTGGCAATTATTCGTCTCAATGACGTTAAACAAATACAAACTTGTGCGTTTGTATGTTCATACCTATATGTACAGGTAAGATACATTGCACAGGCTGTGATCAATTACCTGATAACAATCTCGGTGATGTCACGGCCCAATACCAAATGCGTTGCGTTGTTTCTTATCACCTTGAAGGAGGCAAGAAACGACGCAACTGATGACATAATACCATACATATATGTACGTATGTGTGTCTGTGTGCATATGCCAAATTCTGTATATAAACTTTCAAAACTGGCTACAAAATCGCCAGTGTTTGCCGAGGATTTGGCTCTTCCATACTTTACAGTATGAAGTGGCAGAACACATAATAACTGTAGAAAACCTTCTTCGTGTGAATACTTCTCACGACAAGGTATTCCACAAAATCTTTTTGAAAACCTGTTATTCTGGCGGCGTTAGATCGCACTAGAATTTCATTTAAAAAAAAAGAAATTTAATTCATTGAGATACTAATTATTCGCTATGACAGGAGCATTTTACTTTAATTTAACTTTTAATTCAAACCAAATGTAGGACTTAATCAGTTCAAAAATGTCACCAAATAACCTTTCGTATATTGTTTTTGGTGTTTATCCGGTTTTAGTGCAATCAGTGTTGGTATGTTTATATTTATAAACAGAGCCGTTTGCACCATCCGCGCAACTGGAACAACCGCAAGAAAGCTCAAAAAAATCCCAAAATGAAAGGCGCTTGTGCATGCTTGAAAACAGGTAACAACCGCACACGAAATCAGCTCCAACATGAAGTAACACCAGAGAGCGCTAACAGGGCCAGGAACATGCTTATGTAAAATGTACTACATGCGAGTCAACTATTGGGATATTATTTTGTTAGCGATTCAGGACTAAATGTGAATGTTCGATGATAACAGAGTTCCACAGGTATTAGGCAACACATTTATGATTTACAAAGACGAATTTAGAATTTAACCAACTTTTCGGCTTTTTACTCTGAATTGTCAAGAGCTAAGTTAACCGAAGGAAATATTCACTGCCTAATTTTTGAATGGTATGTGAAGCAGATCAGTTTCCATCTTATACATATATAAGTTGAGTTCTGATGTTTAAGGCGCACTAGCGCAACATTTTTTCTCATTCGCCATTCGATGTTTGCACGCCATTACCTATCTTCTTCAAAGCTTAACTTATTTTGTGCCGACTATAATTGTAATATCAAAAAAGCAATATTGGTCAAAAATGTAACTAAAAATTTACCACAAATGCAACTTGAATAGTTTTTAATGTGTAAACATCTTAGCACTCGCGGTGTCTACCATAGCAACTAAACGAGAATTACAATAATTGTCAGATTTGCGTAACTGTAGCTCTTACAATTGCAACTCTCATTTGCGTGCAATACATGACATGTGGGTGTGTATTTGTGTGTGTTCACAACGCATTGCGCATGCACACAACCACACTACTATTAGGTATTAAGTTTACAAATCAATCCTTCATGAGTAAACTCCCAGCAGAAAGTAGAACTCACGCCTTTTTTCAATAAGAATAATAGGCAGTCAACAAATACAAGATCTTCTACAGAATTATCAGGCAAAAACTGGATGGAGCCTCTCGAAAATTATTAAGCTGTCACGAATGAAATAATCACCAGAATTGTCGAACGTTTCTGGCTGCTAAATGAGCCCAATTATTACTGTTCAGGACAAATATTTTCTAAAATAAAAATTTGTTTCACTCTTTTTCTTTTTTCATCTGTAAAGAAACAGTAAAACTTTTCTTTTATTTCTCCGCATATGCCTGTATGTTCTCTTTCCAAAATTGAATTCTGCATAATTATATGTTTACGAACGGTTAAATTTTGTTACAATCTTGCTTTATAAATACATAAGATTTCTGATTTGTTTCGTAGTTTAGGGCACCCAGAACGTGAAATTTAATCAACGTAATTCGATTCTTTCGGTTATCTTTTTGCTTTCGTTGGGGCTGATGTTTTGAATTTTTTGGGTAGCCTCATTGTTGGATAATTAAAATTACCTACGGTTGGTACCACTACCTAGTTGTACCTACGTAGTTCGTACTCGATGTTCAAACAAAATTCGTGTGACCTACGTAGACGTAAAATTATCTTTCAGCAATGAACAGGCGAGGAAAAAAAACTTCATAGAGATGAATTGCATTTTCTTTCTTCTTCTTTACTATAAACTATGTATAAGTTAGGGCACTAAGTACTAAAGCAAAATAAATACCACAGGTGCACAAAATGTCACGGTCGTGAAAGGCAAAACCGAATAATCCGATCAAACTTTGAGAAATTTTACGGTCGTGACTTTCATTAAGTGTTTGTGGTTAGGTTAACGTAAGAAACCAAATCGAATGGACTAACAAACAGCTGGTAGCCATACGTACCAATCGGATTGCATTTGTTAAGAATGAGATAGCGAATCCAAGAAGCCAAATGATTGAAAAATTTCCAAAATAATTTGATGACGACGAAAAAACTCGACAACTTTCAGAAATAAGTTTCAACTTTGCGACTTACAGAAATGAGCACGAGCCCGTACCGAAGAACTCGGTTCCGATCTAATCGGTTTGAAAATACATCTTTTTCTGTAATATAAAATCGTAATTTTTCAGGGGATGTTTTTAGAAAAACTAAACAATAAAATTTAATAAAAGTTAAAAAACTTCTACCAAATTAATTTAATGTTATGGTTTTACTTAGGCTGAAAGATTTTGCTCAACGCAAAAATTTAAGCAGATTTTCATATAAAAATTACAATATTTTTCAAAGAAATTTTGTTTCCAATTAATCTTTATTATTTGCGTTCAAAAAATTGCTACATACTTACATCTAATTTATAGTTTTAGACAAATTCTATTAGCTGTTGTTAGTTCTTAGTTAAACTGTAAGCTTTTTACGAGGAGTAAGACTGTCAAAAAATTGATATCAAATAGAACTATAACCAAACTTTTTTTTTGATTGGGTAGTAGAAAATAATATGACACTTAGGGTTTGCGATACGAACACAGTCACATCTGTAGAAGAGAACATTTCATCGGAACTTACATATTGAGTGTGAGTGTGGTGAAGAGTTCGGTACTTTTCAACAAGTTTTTCAACGGGAAGAACAAACCATTACAGCTCCTCAGATGGTACAAGTTTACGCTGGGTCATGGATACCTTTTCGATCACATCAAAAGAGAACCACAGACACCAGTACATATGTCATGTATACATGATATGTGTCATGGCTACGCCCACAAGTCCTGTGCGCACTAGCAATGCGCAGAGGACTCGACATGACTGGAGATACTGGGCTGAGGCGATGCTGACAGTTGTCTTACAACCAGGCGCGAGCTAAGGTGTGTGACAACGAACATATTTTATTCGTCCTTGTGACGTAAAACAAACTTATTAGTAAACTCCTCCACTACAATATGTACTTATGTATCGTACAAGTAGGCCTGATACGTACAGGCCTAGTACATACATATACACTATAGACATGAACGTACTAACCTATAAGATGACATAAGCTCAACTTGGCCATACAAATACGGTTCAGGAAAAAAAACTACATAATGTTTTGCAAATGTGAAGGTCGCGGTTCTTGAGGGAAGGTACTTAATGACTACCCTGTTTGCGTAACTTGAATTTGTAAATACAGAAATCACAAATATCGGGGGGATGACTGTACCTGTATACCTACGTGCATATGCATGTAAATTTCTTCTTAACTCAATGGTGGGAGTAGTTTTTTCATAATAGGGCTGAAATTTTGTAAGTAGTTAGAATTTATGCCACAAATAAAATTTCAAATCAATCGAACTGAATAAGTATTTGTCCATAAAATACGAGATTTTGCCATTTTGAGGACAATTTTTCGTTCACACGATAGAGTGCGCTATTGTTTTTTTTCCAGAAGGTCAAAATTTGCATTAAAGATATGCTTTGGAACGTATATGAATTCTACTGATTCAGGTTTTGATTGATCAATCATTAGTTCTTCAATTCTTTACTATTTAGTATGATATTTTATTGTAGGTTATAGCGCTCTTCCACAATTTCTCAAGAAGCAGAAGTCACAAAATTTGGGTCATGTTATTAAAATAATATGAACTTTAGTTATACTGATTTTGGTTCCTATCAAAACTCTTGGCTCCAAAGTTATGAGCAATATGTTCTGAGTATGTTCAAGAGTGACAAATTTTGGCTATTGTCATTGTATAAACTCACTAAAAACAAGAAATCAAAGTTCCCTTCGTGCGATATGATAGCAGGTTTTTTATATGTTTAAAACAAAACTTGTTATTGAAACTTAACTAGGGACTAGCTTCGGGAAATTCTGCACTTTTCGATAAAAATAGTTTTTTCCAAGTTCTAATTAGGTAAATCAAAGAGCCTCTTAAGAGAACTAGTACTAAATTTTTATAAATTGAACAGCATGTTATTGAAAAGTGCTAAAAGTTAAATCCCTTATATTAAAGACTAGGCTTTCTTTGACGTAGATAAAGAATAAACAAAAATAAAAAAGTTTTTCTTTTTAGATACTGATCTAATTGGACAAGTTCTGTTGAAAGTTAATTCAATTCTGCCCGGCGATTTTAATTCGGTAACAATTCTGTAAAATGGAAAAACTACTAAAATTTAAAACTCAAATAGGATAATTTTTTAGATAAGAAGGGCCTGTGTTACGAACAATGTTATATCTTCAAAAGCAAGGAAAAGATTTTTCGCATAGCTACTATCCAGCAAAATCGAGCAATTTCTAAAGAGAACTGGTGCTTCATTTTCCAAAATCAAACATACTGTTTTAATACGGAGCTTACAGTGCCGCACCTTTTGCAAATATAGCAGACCTCGTAGCTCCCTTTTCTTGTTCAAGGTCATAATCAAGTCAATTTTTGGAGATTGGGGCTTTATTTTTCTGCAGGTCTAAGGGATCGAAAGCAAGACCGATACTTCGACGCACTAACTGAGACAGGAACTTCTATTATCAGGAATATTCTCATCGGTATGCTAAGATGATTCTAACTATTGATAAGACGATACTACAGTACCGTACTAAAATATTAGAAAGAAGAACTTCTTATCGATATCGTATTTCTGCATATCTTAGGTAAGAATCGTTTCAATATACTAGTAAGAATTACTTTGAGAAGAAGTTCTAATACGTACGAATTTCTCAAGTATCGGTCTAGAATTCGGTCTGTAGTAAGTAAACGAAAGAAATTAGTAGTATTGGCCATGTTCTGACAACTTTTTTCCAAAAGAAAATACTTAAGAATGCCGAAACCCAATTCCATGAGTTCATCCGTAAGCCTTTGTACTACATAATCATGCTTTTACAAAAAAAAAAAAAAAATGGCTGCAATGCAAGATTAACATCATTTTGAAAATTTCATGAACAAAATTTTGTAGAAAAAACTTTTCCACTTACCTAAAAAATTTAGTTCTGGATTCAAAGTTAAATACAACAACAAAAACCAAATTAATTATTTTTCTTAAAACTACAAATACTTTCAAATTATTTTTTTGCAGTACAATTCGAGAAATTATTATTTAATCTGATGAATTTGGATTTTTTATTTTTCATTTTTGCAACTAAACGAAAAGCTGAAAATACGCAAGAAACCATTTCCGACATCGATTTTGTTTTTTTAAATAATAATAATGATAATGATAATGATAATAATAATAATAATGATAATAATAATAATAATGATAATAATAATGATAATAATAATAATAATAATAATAATAATAATAATAATAATAATAATAACGGCGCACGATGCGGTAAATATCGACGAACACGAATAGAATCGTACGAATGTACTAAATGAATGCAGTGGATTTCAACACTGTGAAGCTGTAAATGACGACTTGCACGATACAAGTGAGAGGCGGATCAACGACACCACTCTTTTCTTATTTTCAGAGTTTTTCGTTTATTTTTGTAAGCGCCACAGTATGCATATTATTTCAGAAAAACTATAGTCAGAATTGAGTTCAAAATATATAGGTACTATACCAACCTAATAAAATCAATGAAGCCATGAAGTGTTGTAGGTTCTCGTCAGTTCAGATCGTTTTGGCCAAGTATTTTTGTTATATAAACAATACAATTATGAAAAAAACTTCTTTTACAACTAATCAGCCGCTATTCGAGTTAAAAAGCTGGAATTAATACCGTTGGAAAGAAGAAAACATTTTCTTGAATTCGAAACAATAAACAATTTTTTCATCGTCATTAATATTTCAGAAATGAACCACAAAAAAAATCGCAAATTGATAGAAAATTTTCCGTTTTATGAACTGTTGATTATTGCAGAAACTATGATTGGAAATACAAATTTCCAGTGGTGACCCCCTTCCCTATTTTTCAACGACAAATTCATTTCCACCAACAGTTTTACCTAAACGAAGTGATTTCGAATAAATAACGAAAAATACGAGAACAAAACTCTCCACTTTGTGTAATTACTAGGCTAAATCATGTTATGAACAAATTCACTAAAGAACTGGTTGTCTGATTTGGTAAAGTGCGCCACTAGAACTTTGAACTGACAGTTTGATAAATCAGAGTTAAGCTTTAAAAAAATATATTTTTCTTAAAAAGTGTGGAATATCCTAATTCGACTCTGTGAGCAAAATCCAATTAAGTTTTTTTGCAAGGATATGAGCCAATTAGCATCACATGTCCAGCCTATCAAGAAATTGTTCTATTTAAGATACCATTCTTCTGAGTTTTTTCACATCGCCAAACTCAAACTGCATTGAAACCACTGGACAAAACTAACAGTCAGAAATAAATTCTAACATGTCTGAACTCGAGTTTAAACTTTTACGGAAGAAATTTTTTGCTATAACCAATACAGCCATTATTAAATGACACCATAAATAATAATGAATGCAGAAATCAGTTTATCAAAAAAAACGCCAATCATTTTCAGTATCTTTAAGATCGTCATAACAATTGGCATTCAGCTCAGGATTAAGATGCGACTGTCTTTGGGTAAATCCTCAAATAGGCTGTTTCACAAGTCAAAAAAAATCTTTCCATTCTGTAATTTTTTTCAAGGACGCAGACGAGCCCTCTGAAGCTGAGTGCTCCAAAACAATTTCCGATTTTGCTCTAAGTGTTAGTTCGGATCAAGGGTAATTGTAAGGTACGGTCATGAATTAGTTCCACCAATTTTGGTTGTAACTGGTTACATTATTAAACCTATGGTGTTTTAAGGATTTCAAAGTGCTTGTTTGAAAACATGCTTACTTTGTTTTTTTCTTTTTTGAGGGGAGGGGGTTGTTTTAGAAATTTCAGCCATATTGTTTGTTTAGTTATTCAAAAAGCATAGGACCCACATTCATAAATATATGTATACACACATAAACACACATACACGTATGCATACGTAGATGCATACATACATATTATACATACATGCATACATACATATATACATACATACATACAATTTATCATTGCTTGTATTAAAGTATAGTTTAGGATTAGATTAAACCTCCAAATATAAGTACAAATTTGAGAGTACCCGTCTATTGGTGCAGAAACATCATCTTTGGATAATCCTGGAACTCTAGGTAAGCTATTACAGCAAAATTCCGTTAGCACGTTTTTCAATGAATCACAGCAAAAAAAACGTATTGGGCAAGAAAACATAATATACCGGAAATTGAAAAATACAGAATTTATTTAAAAAAACAGAATACCATTCTCTCAAAAATGGCTTATGAGGAAAAATTTGAAGGGGACAGAATTTCTGGTGTAATTAATGATTAGGTCCATTCCATACAGCCGAAAGTATGGCACTTCCAGCCATAAATTGAATAATTTTTTGCAGAAGTCATTCAATTTTCAGGAGCAAAATTCAAAAGAAGAATGTTTTTCTCAAAAAGTTATAAAATTTTCAATAAAAAACCTGACCAGACCTTTCTTAAGAAACGTAATATGGGGAAACCATTTTAACCAGCAATATCTTACCCAGGAAATTTTACATAGGTTTAGTACGACAAATCAAGGGACCTTAAAACAATGTATTAAGCGGGAAAATATCTCATGTCAGAAAGTTATAATAGGGTTTTACTATATAACTAGGAAATCAGTCCGATGATTGCAAGTTATTTTTTTGCTTAGTAATGCAGGTTTTGAGGAAAATTTTTTATTTTTATACACTTTTACGCCAGATATTAATGCTACAACATGTTACATAGTTTGATACTAGTCTACTGAAGTGCACTGTACTCGTTTGGTTGTTATAATTTTATTACTTATATAGTGGATTTGTTTGCAATCACAAAATCTCCAGCTGCAGCACATGGTATTTATGCTTTTCAATCAGGATGCTGCGGATTCCAGTTCTAGTCAGGTCAAGTTTTTGGCATGATTTTTAAAATTTTAAAATTTATTGAAAACAATTTTGGATACATTTTTATTAGTTGAGTAAAATGAGTATAAAAATGAGCGAAAAAAAAGTTAATACACAAACCTCATTAATACAAAGGGTTGTTGGGTGGGTCCGTTGGACTAACATATTAAAAGATGCACCCTCTAAGCCTCTTGCAATTTTGGGAGGGGATGGTCCATTCCCAAAAATTTAGTTCTTTGTATTTTTCTTCGTAAGTTTCAATTTTGTAATAAAAATAACTCAGTAAAAAATGGCTCGACATAAAATTTCCTACAAAAACGATTTGATGCATTTTTTTTCCAACGCCCCCCTTCCCCTCCAGAGTCTTGAAAACAACCATTCTTCAGCGAATATGTTCATTAACATTATATATGAAACATAATTCATAATTATCATATTATTCGGATCATTAGTAAACCCAATACGTATCTGCTACCTATCCATGTCCCTTCCATAACCCATTAGTATCTCCTCCACTATCATAGCTCGCCTGTTCTCATGAAGGAAAACTGTGATGACGAAGAGATGATACCGGGTTATGGAAGGGATCGGTAGAAAATATACATATATTGCGTTCATTAATTATCAAAAGAGTACAATTACGAGTTACATTTCACATATGATGCCTCTGGACAACCTATTTCACTTATCTTGCGGGAAATCAAACGAAAAATATTTTTTTACATACCTAATTTTTCGTAGGATCGACTTTTCAGGACATATAATTCAAAAACCTGGAAAAATCTGCTTTTGGAAAGGTTTTGGCCCCTTTTGGAGTTAACTTATCGCTAGGAAAAGAGAAATTTCCACAGGTTGTTGAGGAGATCAGTTTACACATATAATATGAAATTCAGCTCACTATCAATTTCTGATTTGTGCAACATACCGATACAAAAAATTATGATAGGCACCCAAGTTGAAACTTAACTGGAGCGCACCACGCAGAGGCGTAGCAAAACTTTTTCAATGGGAGAGAAAGTTGACAGTTACGAAATGAAACTTTCAAAACTTCCAATTAAAATTTAGACCCAAGTCAAAGAAGAAAACAGAAATGAAATTCATTTTATTCACCGTTCATTTAAGAAGTGGAAACCTACCTTCACATTTTACTCAGTTAGAATAGTGTATTGAGGCTTGAAAAATTTGAGACTCAGCACAATATCGTATGAGCCCTCATTCAACCGATATATGGTTCATTTGAATCAAAGATAAAGTTGGTCGAAGAAAATGACACTTTACAGTTTAATTCCTTCATTCAAACTGAAATATCCAGAAACCTAATAGAGCTACAGTGGCGTACATCGGTTTAAAACATTCAGGATACTAGATATTACTAAACTGAATCTCATTTATATGATTCGGTCCATTCATGTTTTGAAATGAGATTTTCTATTCTGTCCACCTTTCGTTCAGATTGAAATATTGTGAGATCTAAATGAGATACCATAACGCACATAAGATTAAAGGATCGAAGTTGTAGTAAAATTGGCACCTAGGACCATAAAAATAGTCAAAAATATTAATACTGGATTTTTGATGATCTGAAAAAATTTATTTGAAATTACGGAAAAAACACACCGGCAATAAACTTAACGCAACATGAAGAAGGCTTGGAATGTAACACGTAGTTTTCAAAAGTCATGAAAATTTCTGAACTTTTTCACTTTATAATGTTTCTGTTTGCGTGAAATGAGAAAAATATCTGGCCATTAGTAAAACTTCTACCCACAGGTTAGTTATGATGTTTTTTTTTTATCTTATTTATATCGATTTTTTTTGAACTTCCTAGTACTTGAAATTTGTATTGATTTTGGAAACGTGCATTTCCAAAGACAGAGAAATTTGACTCAGTTTCAAACTCAGGGCGACATTTTTACAGTCATAAGCAAAAATATGAAGTTTATGAATAAGGCAATTTTGGAGAGGAGTAAAATAGCTTCAAGAAAACTAGTAACACCTATCATCACTTAAACCTTCGACTTCCATTTCATGATACAAGGATTTAAGAGTGGGTGTATTACTGATTTAGAATTGAGGGTAAGAGAGAATGACAGGAATAATAATATTAGTTAGGTATATTAATAATAAAATATCATTCTTGGTGGTTATTCATTGATCTGAAATCAAATATCATGCTGACTAATAATAGTAATTAGGTACAAAATTCCAAATATAAGAAAAAAATAAACAAAATTAATTTGAGGAAATTTCAATATTAAAGAGGAGGAGGTATAACCGTTTTCTTTAGTAAATAAAACAAAGAATTTCATATTTTGTTGTAAAAATTACAAAAATATTAATTTCTATCTGTGGAATACCTTGTCATGAGAAAGTATTCTCACCAGAAGGTAAATTCAACAGAATTTAAGCAGGTTCAGCCACTTCATATTTAACATATGGGTAAGTCAAAATCAAGGCAAACACTGATGATTTTAGAGCTGGTTTGGACAGTTTTTATACCAGCTTAATTACACACACACATACACACATATGTAGAGAATATATACGTAAGTGAGAGTGGCCCAGTTGCGTCATCTCTTGTAGTGATAAGAGATGATGGGTCAGTTTGTGTACGGATTGTAACATCATCGGATTGTCGAGATGAGTCACAATTCAGCACTCGTATATTTCCTGCAAGTACATGCAGGTAATTACGATCGAACGTAATTTGTGGTTGTTTAACGTCGCAAGGACAATTATTTGCCAGCCCTTTGGGGCGGCGACTGTCTTCGAGGGGTCCGAGACCCTATACCTCATACCAGGGAGTCCTCACACTATCAAACATAGGCTGTTTTATTTGTATGTTGGATGTCAACGTGAAGAAGAATGACACAGAATTTTCAGTAAGACTCTATCTCGAAATAGGCTACTCATAAGCTCACATTTGATGGAAAACATTGATTTTGTACATTTTTTAATGCAGACCCCCTTCTTGAAAAAATGTCTGCGTGAATTCCTTTAGCGCCGGGAGCAGAGTATGCTGGATCAGAATTTAATTACCTTGTTCATCTACTAAGGTATGCAAGATACAGGGAGGTAGTAAAACTGGGTGTGACACGCTGAATTCACAGTGGTGTCAGTATTAGAGAGGCAGGTTAGGCATCGCTAAACTCATGTTCAAATGCTACTGCTAACAACAGGGCACATTATTACTTTTGGTTGAGCACTGCTGAACTCAGTTGACTGAATACCATCTCTGTATACAAACACCGACTAAAAACAAACCACAGTTTATGAGTCAGGAGATTAGTCAGTATTAGGGATTCATACCGCAGTCTCCAAGGTGTTGAGCCGAATCTCAGACAACTGCGCAATACAGACACCAATAAGTCCGAAATAATTTCGAGGTTATGACAAATTATAGTTCTGGTACACTGATCTATCAAATTTAATTGAAAGTATAGGTCAAATCAACGTTCTTCCCCCTTATAAGTTATTGATTTGACTTATTTTTTCAAATTCATCTGGTAGAATACCTAGCTTTCTGATCTTCATAACAAAACATTTGACATAACCTCAAAACAGAAATTTGCAACTTATACTCTTACTCCACGTACTTTTTTTTCTTTTTTTTTTTGGTTTTGTTTGCAAAAAAAGTTTAGAATGTTGGCTTTTTGTTCACGAATAAGGCAATAATGTCCAATGCACAATAACTCAGTCCTTCCTTCCGAGCAAATTTCAAATTTCATTTCAGAGGCTTCAGAGTAAGCGTCATCGGAATTTTTTTCTCACTTATCGATTGAGAGGAAGTCTGATAAATATCTCTGTTGACTGTTGTTAGCAATTATGAAATATCTCCAGAGCCAGTCAGCCGCTTCAGATAGATTTTGCTCGGCTCTCCAAAGCTGAATCGAAATTACAGCCACCTAACCACCAGTCTAATGAGCCACTAAGCTGGCATCCCGGAACATAATTAAATTAAAAAAGAAGTATCTCAAAAATATTTCTTCCATTTTACGAATTTTTGGACAATATTATTTTTAATATGTTGACAATTAATTGGATGTAATTTGAAAAAACACAAAATAATAATATGTTTTAAAAGATACTTTTTTCACCAGAAGATGGATTATTGAATTTAACATTGTATCCAAAAGATAACAAATGACAAGAGGTCATTGTTTCATTCCGAATCATAGAAAAATAATACAGCAGCCAACAAGGTATTTTACAATTTCACCTTCAGGTTTTCAGCTTAGTCAAATATCCGCTTCTTTATCCCAAAATAAAAAAGGTGATAACTCCTCTCATGTAAAAACAATTTCCAGTTTTTCCATCATCTTTTTCATTTTTCGCCACGATCGTTCGCTGTAAAAGGCGAATGCAGTCGAGCAAAAAATAATACAACCGAACTGATAAGGTTAAATTTTCAGCCCACAAAAACAGCAGCAACAGCAGCAGCAGCGAAGAAGAAGACGAAAAAGGATGATCGACCGATTAGTGACAACTGTTGCCACAATACAGAGGAGCGGATTCACGCTATATAAAATGAGGTTCGAACAACGTCAACTTTACCAATCAAATCATGAAGTAGAGCTAAAATAAGGTTGCTGGCAACAATGCTGGACAAGCAATCTTTATTTTTGATCAATCCAAACCAAAGTGAAAAGTTCGGAAAGAATTATGAAGTTCGTTGGAATTAAGTTTTTTAGAATAAGGAATTTAAAAACCAAATCTCGAGATTAGGTACCAAAAAAATGCGACTATGCGAGGAGGCCGGACGTTGCACTTTCGCACTTCGCCATACGATAAATAAAGTAGACTCCGGTTCGAAAAATGCGATTATCAACGGCAAACGACGAATAAGCAAACCAAAATACCTACCCTTTTTGTATCGAGCGTACGGTCAATATTTTTTGGCCATTCGGCGAGCACCACTAAAATTTCATCTACAAGCACTGCGAGCACCGAACTACCGAACGACGAATACTTAGCCAGGTAAAATTTCACCCACACCAAAAAACCAGATGGTACACTAAAATTTACCACGAACACGCGACAATTAAGTACAATTAATATTCGTTTTACGTACGCACGTAGGTATTAACAGATCCGTTCGCGACACTTTCCATATCAACAATAAGAAGTTGAAGTGCAAAAAAAAAAACAAACAAAAACAACAAAAAAAAAAAACAAAAAAAAAATTAACAACAATAATATTGTAGGTTATCAAAAAACTTTTTTAGCTCGTTTTGGCGCGGTAAAACTTCGGTCGCCGTTTTTATTCATTCGCGAGTAAAATCGCAACGCGAAGCGAAGCGATGAATGAACCACACCGTCCACCGATCGCTTACAAGTCTACGCAAAACCAAGATAGACAGAGAGTCAGAGAGAGAGACGGATACAAGACAAAAGAGCGAGCGAGTGCGACGGTGCGAGAGGGAGTAGAGAGTGAGAGAAGGCTCCGAAACAACACGCGTCCGCGCAGGCGCATTGCCTTCCTTTTTTGTCGTATTTACGCCAGAGATTTGTGCTTCTCAAAGATAAAGATGAAGAGAGGAGGGAAACGAGGGCAAAGGGGAACAATGAGGACCACGAAGGGGGAGGCGCGAGAATCGTGGAAAGCGCGCGTTATCAAATGCCCCCGGGGCCGTACTTACACCACCAAATCGAACAAATAATAGAATAACGACCGTAGCGATTGTAAAATTCTAAACCCATTTGAACCATCAGCAAACGATTCTCGAACGAAGGTTATCTGTAAAGGTGAGGTGGTGTTGTGGCAACGGGCGGCTGCTCAGCCTGAGCCTATCGTCTCCATACAATTTTATTGTGACAGACAGAGCGTAGGTAGGCTGCAGACGCAGAGCGAAGTGTAGGAAAATAGCAATGGTAACAAAATAGAGTACGCAAAGTGAAGTAGAAAAGAAAAAAAAATGTACGCAGCACCAACATAGCACTCGTCCTGTACAAAAGATTCTGGTGACGTCGTTGCCTAATCCGACAATAGTTTTTTTCTGTACTGTACTGTACTGTTCTGTTCTGTTCTGTTCTGTTCTGTTCTGTTCTGTTCTTTTTTTTTCTTTTCTTTGGGACTGCGAACGACTTAATTATGGACACGAGCGAGCAGACGAGAGCCGAGTAAACTTTTTTACAACGAAGAAAGTGTCGATCGGAAGAACTGAATCTTCGAATCTGGGACGCCATCGCTTCGAAAAGGGCCGATTCGAAATTGTTACGTTAATTCACGACAATTAGACGAATGTTGACGAAGGCAACGAAGATCAGATTTATTATTAATACCAACTGCGTTCTTTCGGTCGACACCGGATAAAAGCGCTTAAAAGCGTCCATTCCATAATTTTCTGACATGTGAGAAGAAATAAATGAAAAAAAACTCTAGCGTAGCATACCACACTAGAAAACGTAGGTACCTCAACCAAAAAAAAAAAAAAAAAAAAAAAAAAAAAAAAAAACTAAAATATATAATTAATAAATACGATAAAAATTTACACGATTCGCATTTCACGCATAGTCGAGGATACATTAGAATTGATTTTTACATTTAATTTGCATTTTTTTTAATAAACATTATTCCCACTTGAAAGTATTTTGTAATCATTATTTTTTCGTGAACTTCGTTTTCACTTAATTTTTGTTAGGCTTACCATCCTACGTGATGGAGGCTTAAAAATGGATTAAGTACCTTAGTTTTTCTATTTATTTCAAAAACTTCTTGGATTTGGCGTATTTCTATCTGATTTAGAATACGTAGAATATACCTATGCAATTTTTTTGCGGAGTTTCTGACATTTTTATTAATTTTTGTTGCAAAATTTGTGTGGGTAAACCTTGTTACCCACAGGCATATGGATTAGGAATTGCGTGTTCGTCCACACTGCCTTTTTGTTTCATCTGGAATTAGCTATTCAATCTTCTCAGCAATAGTTGAAGATTTTTTTAATCATTTTTACGCGTGAACCGTTAAGCTGACTGAAACGAAATTTTGCAGAATGATGGACTATAATATATTCGACGTGTTTATTAAAGTTCGTGATTATTGCTTGAAAATTACGTACTTCAGAGTCCTATAAGCTCCAAAAATGCAACATCCGGCTGATTTGGACCAAAAACAATTGGGTTGGTTCATCTTTACCAAGATTCGAATGAGTGTACCAAATTTCATGACTATTGGATAAAAATTGTGACCTGTACCGAGTTAAATCGAAATGTGTTTAGATATGAAAATGTATACGTAGGTATTGAGAACCCCAAAAGTGTATGTTAGGGGTCAACACCGAGCCCGAAAGGCACTCGGGAAATTCGAATTCGAACTTGATAAAAATTAGGGCGAATCTAAGTTTTTTCTAACTGGGGTGTAGTGGGGAGCTTATTTTCAAAATTTTGCCCAAGTTTCCTGATGACACTTGATATATATAAATTCCATTGCGATCGATTTCAGAAAAAACTTCCACATTCAACTCAGATTCTGCAGTGGATTTAGGAGCAATAAAGATAAATTTTGTTAGGTACGTACCTGTTAACTTCGAGGAGAAAGTATTATATAGGTACTTTAATTAAATTCTTACTTGACACTCGTGAAAACGCCAAAAAATTAACAACGACTAACCTGTAACAAAAAAGAGGAAATAAATAAATTAATGAATCGAAAAGTTTGATTAATTACTTTTTATACTAGAAAATAATAGGGTGAAAATTATTTTAATCGAATTTCAATCAATTATCATTGAAATTCGTTTATTCATTCCTTAAAGGCATACGCATAAATAACGCAGTAAGTTGTCGTTAATAGAATTTTTGTATTATATACGAGAGTTTAAAGACGATGTTTTCAATCCTGTTTTCAATTTTCCACTCTATAAGAAACAAGTCTGAAGTTTGTTGATGGTTACATTCCCGACAATTCTATATATTGATGCTCCCACAGAAAATGTCATACTGCAACGACTATCGTTATATGTTGTATATTTTCGACAATAATATAAATTTGACACAGGTATTCCATCATTTACTGCACATCGTATTTTCAAGTAAGTCTTCAATGAAAATCTACTAATTAATGTCGATCCGACATTAGCCCACATTGATCGGGGTGGATAGTTTTTCATTAATTCATGACCCATGGAAAATTTTGGCACCAATATCTCAAATATTCATACCCGTAAATTTATTCTATTTTCTTGTAACTACTCGACGTTCACAAAATTAAGTAGGTACGTACATTAGTACGAAGCCAAAGACTTAGCCGATTGATTTTGGTGAGGATCAGCCTTCGATCGTTTAGTACTGGATACTCCCGCAGTAGCCCTATATCGCCAAAGTTAATGAAACGTGTCACGATTACGAAATTCGTAAATGACCATAGATTTTCTTCACATGCGCAATAGGTCTTTCTTAGTTTGTTTTCAATGAGTTGGTCCTGTGAATCTAAAGCTATCTACGACCTTGCTGTGAATGCGGTGAAATTGATAGTCATAATTAAATGATCGAAGGGATCAGTCCGAACGATATACTCCCAGAACCACTATTTTTGTTTTATTTTGGCCATAAGAAGCCCAATTTCAGATCAATGTCTACGAAATTATTAACAAATATTTACTATTATCTGTTGTAACATGTTACCAATTTTGGCGCAGATCGCCCGGACGGTGCTTGCGATACACTCGCTTTTTTTATTTTAACTATAAAATCCTCAATTTTGAACCAATATCTGCGAAATTTGTAACAAATATTTACGGTAATTTATCGTAACATGACTATTTTGCACATTGAGGTGGTTCTAAACTGAACAACATGGCATGCTAAGGAAGAGATAGGATAGGAAAGGCAATTAAATGCAGCCACATTACTGGGCGTGGGCAAAAGAAGAGAATTTTTGAAAATGTAAGGAGACTGCAACTAGTTTACCCACACATACATTGTTTGAGAACTGGTTGGTATTGTATTAGTGAAGTTCGCGTTTTCTTTTTATTATAAAAATTTAATAGATTTTCAATGAACTTGTGCAACTTATGACAGGTACGACTTATCATTCGTAATAAATATGTGGGAACGGGCCAGTTACGATAATAGAAGGATCAAGTGCGTATGTCGTCGTAAAGTCAACATCTTTTAGGTGTAGGCAGCTAACCTAAACAACATGCTGGCTAATGCGGGCACCGTATCTGCTGTAACGTGGGTACTTTTTACCCAAGTCTAGCCAGGTGTGAGTGACTGGCTACGTATAATTACGTAGCTTACTTTCTTAGTAACCGCACATCGTCTACACATACAATGTGCGAGTTTATAATTTATTATTTATGATACGTCCATCTGTTGATCGAGGTATTGCCTATCGGTGATTTTTGTTCTTATATATGATGTAGGCAAGGCGGGGGTATGTTGTCTTGGACAATGGGTTCCACTGCAACATTACCTTGTGGCATAAGGTTACACAGAAGATGTGGTACCTTAGCCACAGGAATAGGAATTGGTCTTGGTTCTGGTATATGAAGTACTGGAACTTCAACTACTTGCGGAGGGGAAAAATGGGTTCCACAGCCTCTACCAGGGAAACAACCTACACTGAAATTGCCAATGGCTGTTGCTCCAATGGTACATCATCTGGGATAGGATTTTGATGGGGGTGTTTTGACCTATCCCTTGCAAGATGTTACAGGTGGGGCTTGAAGGAGGAGAGTACCCAATTAAGACATCTTCCTTAGCTTCTTAGAGCTGAGACAATTTTTGGGCATGACCAACATTACAATGTCTTTATATTTCACCGGATAAGTTCTCTTCAGCAGATTCAGCATGCTAAAAATTCACGGAGTTTGAAGGATTATTGGACATTTTCAAAAATAATTTCAAAATAACTTTGAAACAAATTAGGATGGTCAGATGTATGACAGGAAAGTACAGTGAGAACAGAGCTCAAAGTTGCAACACCAAAATAGTATAGGCAGAAATAGGAAAATATTTAGTGAGAAAGTTAGACACTGTCGATCAAAATGTAAAGACACAAACAGATCTTTACAAAATGAATTTAATCAACTACAGTCGATTAATCTCTCATCTTATCTGTCTGTTTTACATTCATAGAGGGGAGCATCTTGTCTAAACCAATAAAATGATACCAAACTCGATATATTTCGGTATTATAGTTTTAGAAAAATCGTCAAGTAAAGATATGCAGTTATTTCGATAGAATTCACATTATTCTTTGTTATGGGCATATGATTATGTGTATGGTAGTGACTTATTGCAGATTCCTTTTTGCACCTTGCTACATAGGAATTTCATCTACGTTTGTTTGTTTCTGTATTTTTGTTGTTTATATGCGCTGAGCTATTTTTGTTCAGGAAACTCACATTAAACCCAGAGTCAGGTGGAAGCCAAATTTAATTTTTACGACCTTAGATTATTTTTTGTTGATGCAAGGGTGATTATTTTTGATTTACTTTAGGTTGTTTTTAGAGTATTCTCACAAATTTCTATAGGATTTTTTTCTTTTTCTTTCTTTCTCGGTGCTATACAGACAGATTTACAAGTAGGAAGCATGTTTTTAATTTTGTATGAACCTTTAGGCCTACTTTTTTTTCCAAGGGTAATAGGCTTTGAAGAGTCAAATTTGATTTCCAGAATTTAGTTATTAAATTTGACAGATTTTTTTTGTTTTTAATTGACTTCTGAATAGCCAATCCTAACACTTGTGAATTGGACTTTGAATTTTGTTCCAGGTTATTTTTGTATTATGAATAATTTCTGATTTCACTTTTATCTATCCACTGTTTGTTTTGACCAACTCATTATCAATTTGTTGTGAGTCATCCTGATCAGGAAATATAGGGTAAGGGTCATTATTATGCATGACCTCTAATTCCTTTTGTCTGATAGTTGCTATTAGCCTTTCCTTGTCATTGGTAACCAGGAATGCAGGTTTTAGTCGGTCAATTGAGACTTTTTTATGTTCTCATGTAAGAATCATTATTATGCATGACCTCTAATCCCTTTTGTCTGATAGTTGCTATTAACCTTTCTTTGTCATTGGTAACCAGGAATGCAGGTTTTAATCTGTCAATTGAGACTTTTTTATGTTCTCCTGTTATCATTATGACAAAGTTTTTTTCATCGCATGATATAATCTGGTATGGGCAGGCATATGGCTTTTAAAATGTACCTTTTAGTCTGTCATCACACACTCACACATGAGTTGTGGTGGCCAAGTGCTTTGACACATAGACTTTAGTCTAGCCATGTCCAACTACTTGAGTTCTGACATAGTTTGCATCATCTCTGATGTTTTGAATAATTAATTTGGGACTTACATCTTGTGATGTTGTGAAGAAGTCTCCTGGTAAGTGTAGCTCTTTGCCAAGTGCGAGTTGCCCAGCAGAAAATCCTGTATCTAACTGTAGTGAAAATCTGAGGCCTAACAAAATGGTAGGTAAAATATCAACCCATCTTTTTGTGTCTGATGCCATGATTTTTGCCACCTTTCCACTGCACCACTGGCTTGAGGGTGGTGTGCTGAAGTACGATTGTGTTTTGTACCCAGTTTGAACAGAAGTTCTTTGATATGAGAACTTTTGAATTGGCGATCTTGATCTGTTCCAATAATTTCTGGTACACCAAAATGGGCGATCTATGTATCATACAGTTTTTCAACCACTGTTGGGGCTGATATCTCTTTTAATGGGATGGACTCTGTCCATTTGGTTACTCATTCTATCATAGTCAACAGGTATCTATTCTCATGAGATGGTGGAATGGACCAACCAAATCAATGTGTATTATTTTAAATTGCTCAGTATTTTTAAATTTCTTGAGTGGTGACTTAGTATGCCTTCCAACCTCAGACTTTTCACAGTTCAGACATTGTCTAGCCCATTAGTTAAAGTTGGCTTTCACTTGTGGCCATACAAATCTTGATATTATTAAATTAGCAGTACTTTTGGGTCCTGCATGTGACAAATTGTGCACACTGTCAAACACCATCTTAAGATATTTTTTTGGCAGGAATAGCCCAACGTTGCCTCTATACTGATATCACATGATACAAAGATATCTATACTAGGAATTTTACATTGCCACAGATTCAGATTAATTTGCTCATTGGTTAAATATTCTTCGAGTTCCAAATATGTTAACTGATCTCTAGCAATTTCAGCATAAGGCAGCTGGGTAGAGGCAGAGACAGGATTTGTTCGTCTCGGACAGTCAGCAGGGATATTTAATTTTCCTTTAACATACCACATGTCAGTTGTGAATTGACTTACCATGTATACACTATACAGCTCTCACATGTTTTACATGTTCCTTTTCACCACATTCTGAGCATATGCATATATCATCCAGATATGCATATATAATTGGTAAATCTCTTAACAATCTATTGATAAATTTCTGGAAAGTTTGCACTAAGTTGAGAAGTTCAGATGGAATTTGAAGATATTTGAATAATCCAAAAGGAGTGATGAATGTGGTTTTATAGATATCCTGTTTTGCCATAGGTATTTGATGTAACGCCCAATTTATGTCCATTTTAGAGAAAAATGTCTTTCCATTCATATTCACATTAAAGTCCATTATATTTGGTACTGGGTAACAATCAGGGATCATCTTGGCATTTAAGGCACAGTAGTCTCCTACAATTTTCCATTTGCTTTTTTTGTCATATGAATCCGCAAACTCTAAGAACTATTTGATGGTTGGGCTATTCTTTCCTTGATCATTTGATCATATAGTTCTTTGGCTGCATTACCCCAATAAGGAGCAAGATTCCTGGCTCTTGCAGTACATGGTTGTCCTTTAGTTTCAATTACATGGACGACTGTATCATGTTTATAAGGAGTGTCTCATTTGAAACATGACTGCTTTATGCCAGGAAAATGAAAGATTTTTATTAATTTCTCATTAAGTTGGCTGTATCTATCAATCACTTTGTCAATTTTATACATTAGTGATTTACTTTGCACAAATAATCAAGTAGTTGAGTCGATAAGTCTAGAATTTTTCAAAGTGACCAGCAAGCCAAAATTTGATGGAAAATCAGCACTGAGGATTACATTTGGAACATCTGCAATTGTGAAGGACTACATCATGTCACATTTCAAACCAGTGTTCACTTTGTTAGTCTCAAGTTTGTAGGCAGAAATATTCAGGTCATTTGGTGTATGGAGATAGAAGTTTCGTAGTTTGTACTTTTTATGTTTTGCTAGCTGGTAGGATACTCAGGTCTGCACCTGCATTTACCAAATACCTTCTCCTGATTATTCTGTCCTTTAAAAAAAGGTGGTGTGAGTATTTTTTCAAGGGGATGTCAGCCACAGAGAGGGCTAGTTTGATGACTTAGGCCTTTTTACAGCTCATTAGGCACATTCTGGTGTACATTTAGTGGCTTTCTCATCAAACAGATTGTGGTAGTAGCACCACTATGTATTGTATGATTTTTAGTTGAGACTTTTAGATTTTGAGTGAGGGGGAGTTCCTATTGAGCTAGGACCCCTGCTTTCTGAATTATTATTATTATTATTATTATTATTATTGAACTTTTGGTCCCTAGACCTAGACTGCCTGTTACTATTATTTCTATAATGGCAAATTTTCAAATTATAATTTTTTTAATTGAATTTGTATTAAAATTTTTTGCTTTTCTTAAATTTCTATTTTCATTTTTTAATTGGCGAAAGTTTTTATTTCACTGGGCTATTTGTGCTCTCAGCTCATTAGTCTCAACCTCTGATGATAAGGCAGCTACAGAAGGATGGTTGACATTGTCTCATAGAGCATCATCAGCAATCTTGGCTAGATATTCAAGTCTCTTTACATTCTCTACATGATTTGCACCAAGTGTTTATATTAGTTGTCACACAATAATGGGTAAGTGCTTACAAAACTGATCTGCAATCACCACTGGCGAAATCATTTTGCCACCTGTCTTGATTAATTTGACCATGAACACTGAAGGTTTTTCATCTCCAAGTTTCATACCACCCATGAATTGGTTGATGGCTTCATCAGCAGTTTTACCATAGATATTTTGGATTTTATTACAGAACCACTCATATTTATTAACTACTTTATTTAGACATTCCATTATATCTGGAACAATCATTATTTCAGCTGGCATGTCTCCACAGATGTATTCATATCTAAGTTCATCTGGGAGTTCATCTTTTTTGAATTTGCCTTCGAGTAATGATAACCAGACATCTATTTCTCTTAGGATAAATTCTGGTACCTTTATTTTAATTTTTCTTGCATCAATATTTACATTCGGAGCTCTATTCTGCTCTCAAAGTTCCATAAATCGCATGAACTGATTGAATATGTATAAATTTTCTTGACCATTGGAATGTCCAGTAGGTAGCGGAACCAGAGGTTGTTGTTCATTCTGTAGTCTAAGTTGTTCTAACTCGTGATGAAGCCTTTTGTTTTCAGCTTGCATCTCTTGTTGTTGGCATAAAGGTTCTGCAGCTTGTTGGGTTGTTAACCCAGCTCTGTCTTCAAGAGTTTCCATCTTATTTTGCAGATTTGTAGAGTTTTCTAACTGACCAACAGTACTCGTGTTGCAACCTAAGAATTGTGGTTTGTCAACAAAACTAGAATTTTTAGGTAAAATGGAATCTGCAGGAAGTGTTTTACCACTTCTTAATTTGTGAACTATTTCCTTTTGTGAGATGTTTGCCTCTAACAATTATGCTTGATTTCTTCTAGCTTTCATATCTGTATTAGATGTGAATACAGTAGGTTGAAGGTTAGCTGTGGTGGGAAGAGGGGTGAGAGGATGATTCTCACTTGAGTTCTCCAGTACTGTCTATCCCTGTCCAGTCCATAATAGACTGGCAAATATACTTATCAGAGGGGTAAAAATTCCACTAACAGACTTTATTGGTGATGATATCTAGCAAAATTACATGAACCAAATCATTATCAACGTATAAAAATTATGACTTTAAAAAATAATTGTAAAAATTTTTCAACTACCACAAATTATGAAATTTATTGTTCAGCTCACCTCTTTTAAAGCGCTTCTTGCGCCAGTGCTTTTAGCACACAGAGGGAGTAATAGTGTTACTAATGCCTTAAGGATATACCTCAACACTTACCAAAGTTGAGACTTACCTATCACATTGGAGTTACCAGCATGTGGGAATGGGTCAGTTATCACATATCAGAAGGATCAAGTGGGTGTTTCATTGTAAAATCTATGTCATTTGGGTGTAGGCAACCAACCGAAGCAATACACTGGCAAATGCTATAGGTACTAGAGAATGATGGCAAATGCAGGAACTGCAGTTTCTGCAGCGCAGGTACTTATTACTGGCGCCTAGCTAGGTGTAAGTGAGTGGCTGTATATAATCTTTAATTTCTCTGACTTTTTAAATTTTCCCTTTTACTCTACCACCAAGTGATACTCCCTGGTATGATAAATAATTGTACATTTGTGTGCCTACCTCGGTATCATCTCTTATTACAACTAACCAGTTTTTATTAACCCTACCCTTAATGTTTCTCACAGAGCAGCTAATTTTATACATCTAGATGCAACAGTTTTTTTACAGCTTGGTTTAACCAAAATTTGTCCTTGTAACAGGCAACATAATTTTTTTCAAAAGGCAACACCACTTTTTTTTAGTCGTCTTTCTTTTTGTAATTTTTTTATGTCTGATCCAAAATCTTTTCAATACATGATATTTTTTATCATGGTCAAAGGTTTTAGTGGCAATGGGTTAAATTCTAAGTTAATTTCTCTTAGTGCTGGTTGTATGAAATAGTTAAACTTTTTATGATAAGGGTTTAACTTTATTTTACCATGCATCTTTCTTATCAGTTAAACCTGGTTTATCTCACAGTTAAAAATTGGTACAACCAGGCCTTAGAGTTTGTTGGTCCCCTAATTTGCTCGGATAGTATTTTGTAAAAAAAAATGTGGCATTTTAGGTATTTTATTAACCTCCATGCATTGCTAAAATAGTGGAAAAACAGACACTGGCAAAGCTATACAGTACTAAGCTAAGATTTTCTTGCTACCATCAGATGTAGTTGATGGTAACATTCTCGGTGTAGGTTTGGTTTGTGTTATGTTTAATTAATGTTGTGTTTCTCAGGATATGTCCCCTAGGGTCGCATACCACACTTATTTGGAGGCAGTCTAGTAATCTAGGGAAGAATGTAAGAGAAGCATACTTGGGACACAAACCTTTATTTAGACAACAGATTTTAAGAAAAGGCGGGTTAAACAAATAAAAAGCATTTTTTAACCTCCAATTTTGTAAAAAAAAAAAAAAAAAAAAAAAAAGTTATTTAGATATTTAAATTGTTTGTAGGAACTGCAGCTGCACAGAATAAGACAACATTTTGTTTATTCACTCGTTCAACATGCCGTTTTCTTGAAATCTGTTACTTAAGTGATGGTTGTGTCTTAAATATCGATCTTGCATCGGCATTTAATATGTATCAAACACACCCCAGCTACGATTTCTATATCATTTACACGCATGTACGTACGCATGCACGCAAACGTGGAAACACTTTGGCGATCTTGAATCTTGAGGTTGGGGTACATTTTTTCAAAAACATGAGTTCCAAAAGATTTTGTTCCAAAAAAATTTAATTCCAAATCAAATAAAATATTTTTATACAAAATTATTTAATTCAGAATTTATTTATACAAAAAAGAAAAATTCCTAAACAAATGTAATCATTTCAATTTTGTTTATAAAATTATTAATATTTATTGTTAGATCAAAGGTTCACAGTGCGTGAGGCCTTCCCCCCAAGGGGGGTCCAAGAGCCAATAAAAATAATTAAAACTTACCCAGTAAAGAAAAGATGAATAAATTATCTTATCTTGTAAGTAGGTATTGTGCGCTTATCAGAAAATTATATTTTTTACTAATTTAAAAATAAAAAATAAAATGACATTTCCCATTTCATGGGTGGATCAAAAAGGGGACTTGTCTCCTCCCATCTTAAAAAAAAAGGACATGCAGCACCAGCATTATGCAAACATTTCGAAAAACAAAAAAAATTTTTGCTTACTGCGCTCGTACTATCTGGCATCAGCACTTAAAAATAATTCTTTCCAAAATTCTGCGCTAAATAAAACACCATCTCCTTTTCTTTGCTACTGAATATTGCACATCTCATGAAACTTTAAAAAAACAATGCCTATGATATTATTCCTCAAGTTATTCACAATTCACATTGAAATTACTTAGTTCTAGATAAAAAAAAATCCTAATAAAATAAAATTTTTGAAGTACATTTTTTTTGGTGTGGGGGGCGTAAAAGTTTTATAGTGCTCTAAGGAGGGCGCAAACTGAAAAAGGTTGAAAACCAGAGTGTTAAATACAAAAGAAAACATTGAGAAAACAGATTAGTGATTACAGTTTCATAATATGACCTTGATATTTTATATAGGTCAAAACATTATTACTATTATTCATTCTTCACCTACTCGAACTATTTTTGCACTATATTAAATATTTTATCGTCTTTTTTTTATCGCTTCGGATTCTATTCGTTTTTTAACTTTATTGTCCAGTTTTAGTTGTCTCAATATTATTTCTGCGTCTACTTGTTCTTTTTTCAGTTAGGTTAGAAATGAACAAAAACTAAAATGGTGTTTAGCTATAACAACTTTCAATCTGTTGTACTACCCTTCTAATACGTGGTTTGTTCGAGTGAGCTGCATACTGTAGCACTGATTCATATAGACTCTATAAATGAAGGCTGTTATAAGGCGGTAAAACTCAAAGTCTGCCACTAGCTTTTGTAGCTGGCTTCCCACAGCAACATAATTTTTTTCAAAATATTTATAGATAGGCAGTGAATCTCAAGGCAATTCAGCTCTTAAAATTTGAAAATAATATTTGAAATGCTCCGAATAGAAGTTATTTTTTGGTATAAATAAAGGAATTAAATTTTTTTGAAACAAAACAATTTAGAGAAAAAATGTTTAGGAACTCGTGTTTTTGAAAAAATGTCGCCCAATGGTCTGGTTTTGGCCTTGCACAATGAAGTACTGATCTGGCCTTGCGCAGTAGATCTGGATCTTAGCTCCCGTTTTGTTGACAAGATTCTTATTATATTGTTGATGGTTACATAAAACAAGATTACGAGTATCATTATAATTCGTTCATATTACTTTTTCAAGTTTTGTGTCAAGTCTTGGTCTTGATCTTGCAAAAGTACAAGACCAATAAAATTTTTACTCGTCGTTAGGATGAGCATATCTATTGCATTCTTCAACTGGACCACCAAGTCCCCACATAGTGGGTGCCAGGAAAAGCGTACCGATACATACAGCTGGATCCGCGAGTGCTTCGAAGTTGTTCAACAAACTTCCTAACAACCACTTCGGAATGTACTCCAGCTGCCTATTTCTTCGTTAGATGGAATTAATCTCTCGAGAATAGACTTAATTGCGAATATAAATTGCGTATTTTCTTACCTACTACTCGTGTCAGCCGCGAGAGACGGAAATTTTGTATTACATTTGAAGCAAACCATTGACGCCCAACTTGTGGCGTTGAAAAATGAGCTTAGCGAAAAAATGTTTCGACAAAAGATCATTACGAAGAAGTAGATTAATGACGATTCAATCGAAGAAGAGCAAACGGCTAAATATTAGCCATACGGAAGAAAATATTATTCGAATTTTATTTAGGAGCGATTCTAAGTCTTCCGCAAAAATGGGCGTACCTACTCCTGCCGACCTGGAAGTGCCGCAGTAAATTCTCTTCCCTGACCCCAGTTAAACTGTACCCACCAGTCTTCAAATCAATTTTTGAAGACGCGAAATGAAAATTACAACGTCACAACAGTCATGGAGAATAGAAAAAAATCTAGCTGTGCCTGTGCGAATGCTTCGTACAACAGATAACCATAACACTGATAACAATTAACCCGCCTACCCGTTCTTCCACATTCCGTTTGGATCCGCTTTTTCTATTTTTTCCTTCATTTTCACTCCCCTCCAAAATTTGGAAAATATAACTCGCATTTGGGTATTATGCATATAAAGTCCTTTTCATTGATACCTACTATTTTCATAAAAATCCGTCCATTCTTTCAGGCAAAAACGGGAGAATTAGCTGCTGTGCCTTTATCGTAATAATAATCGATAATGATCTTTTGTTTTTGTCCAAAAATAATGAAGATAAGATCGGAAGACCATGTAAGTTTCTTTTGCCCATTTCAGCTAAAACCGATTAGTTTGATAACAATTCTTCACATGTTCTTCAATTATTGTGAATTATGTCTCATGATTTTTTAACCGACTTCAAATAATAAGTTAGGCTGAAAACGAATTTTTAAAAAATACGCTTTTATAATTTGAAGAAGAAAATAACGGCGAAAGAGAAAATAAAATTTCTCACTTTTTTTTCTGATACAGAAACAAACAAAAATTGAAAAAAACAACTGATAAAGATATGTGTGTATGTGTGCGTGTGTCGCAACACGTAAAAGCAGCGCTGACGTTGGTCAAACGGTGTACTTCAACAAATTGAGTGAGTAGAATAAAAGCGTATAAAAAAAAAATAAGAAGGTTATCAATTCGATCGTATACATATATACATAGACATATTTTTAATGTTTGTTCCGGCATAACTTTTCAACCTGGGCACCGATTTTGAAGAAATTTTTTTAAATGATAAGAGGACGATCCAATGGTGGTCCCCCTAAATTTTTTAATCAGAAAATCTCATCAACTTCAAAAAAAAAAAAATAATAATAATAATAAAAATGCTCTACAAAGTGAAAACAAATTCTTTTAAAATTTCTCCGATAAAATCTACTGCAATTAAAATGAAACGAAAAACATTAGCCTATGATAAATTAATAATTTTTTTTTTAAAATAGAACCAACTTCAACAAAACAATAACAAATGCGCTAAAAAGAGAAAAATAATTTTTTCAAACTTCTCCAGCAATATGTAGGTCTAAAGACTGGAATTATTGAAGTCGGCGCTAATTAAAGAGTTTTGCTCAAATAATTGATAAAGCGCAGGCTTTAATAATTCTAGTCCCAAGACCTATATCTTGCTGGAGAAGTTTTAAACGTATTAATTTTCTCTTTTTAGCGCATTTATCATTGTTTTTTTGAAGTCGGTTCTATCTATAAAAAAAATCATTAATTTACCATAATGCTTTTTCGTTTCATTTTAATTCCAGTAGATTTTACTGGAGAAATTTAAAAAAAATTATTTCTCTTTTTTTAGAGTATTTTCATTTGTTTTTTGCTTTTTTACAGACTTTTATTCTACAAATTCACAATTTTAATTTCGCGAAGTCTTTGCGCGGGCACCAAAGCGCTACGAACGCTGGGTTGAGGGTTCAGTTATGTGTTTCTGTGTGACTGCGCTAGAATGCGCTAGGTTTCACTCCACACAACGTTTCGCTCTTAAACCTAAAAGCGCATTTTTTTAAATTTAAATTCATGTTTCTTGTAATTATTTTTATTTATTTTTTTATTTACCAATCTTTCATTTACCCTTAGTGTTTTCAAATGAATACTTAATTACTAGTTTCTTTTACAGTTAATAAAACTTGAGGATTTAATAAACATTCTTCCTCGATATAATCGAACCTCAAAATAAAATAGTATCTCAATTGAAAAAATTTAATTTTATCATCTCACAGCTAACGAGAAGGAGAACGGAATTGAAAATAGGAAAAAAGAATCTTGAGAGTGGAGTGAATGCATTTTAATTAGCAAGAGCTTAGACTCGGTCTGGAACGGAAATGAGAAATTTAACTCAACGTCGAGTTTCTCATGCCCAAGAATTCCGCACTGTACATGCTTTATACGTATACTGTGTTTTTACTCGTGATAATTATTAGTTGTGTGAATCTCACTTCAAGGATCACAGTCAATCCAACTTTTTATTCGATTTTGGTACTCATTCTCGTAACCACCGACTTTCTCGTGCTCATTTATTATTAGCGAAGTAGGCTCAAGAATGAGCTGAAGTGATACTTATGATATTTGCTACAATACTGTGAGAAAGAAGGCAATTTTAAACTTTAAAGTAATTTCAGAAAAATTGTTTTTTGAATTTGAACTGCATGACCTTGAAATATCCCAACTTAACCCCACCCCCTTATTTATAATTACATAGCTTACATATCTCCATTCTTCAATTTCTAATTTATTAACATCAATATTAAACTGTTTTCCGAAAGAACTAACATATCCTATCAGCGAGAAGTTTAATAATTATGGCTGTATAATATTCACTTCTAATCTAACTGACAACAAAAATTACATTCTAGCGAGAAAAGATAGGTTATCAAATGTGAAGGTTCGTTAGAAATGATGGCAATATAATTGTTAGCATCAGAAATTGTCGATTTTGACAACTGGTCTCATTGCATGTATGAAAACCTCTAACAACGTCATCAAAGTTATTAAAATTTAAAACTTGAGAAAAAATTCCATGAAAATATATGAAGTTGTTCTTATGGTGACATAACCACAATTTTACAGATAAGTTTAGGTTAAAAACGAATTTTTAAAGATAAGGTTTTATTTTTTATTTTTCGCTTTAGCTGCATGAGAAATAAATATTATTTTGTTACGGAAGGTTGGTTGCAGTATTGGTATATTTCAAAATCGCAGTAATAAATAGAACAAAAGTTTATAATGTAATAAGGGCGACTCGTATAAACCAACCAAAAGTCGAAAATATGACTGAGAAAAAATGTAATATTTATTCCTTCAATGTCATTAAACAGACATCTATAGTGAATAGAGGTCTAATGCAGTGTAAAACATTCCTCAAGGTTCATCAGTAATTTACAAATAGAACACATTGAATACAATATTAATATGTACATACATGCAAAATACACTAATAGAATGTTACAGGTGTACAGGGCGAAATGGACGATTTGTGTTCTGGGCAACTAAATGAACAAAAAAAAAATGAATTTTTAAAAGATAAGTTTTTTTTTTTTGGCTTCAGCTTCATGCGAAATAAACATTATTTCGTTGCGGATGGTTGGCTGCAGTATTGGTATATTTTAAAATCGCAATAGTGAGTAAAATAAAAGCTTATAATGTACATTCACACGAACGAAAATGCATTTGAATCTGAAGGGTACAAGGAAAGAATCAAATCGTTAATTCTTTTTTCTACATACACGATAGGCTACACTGATCTATTGAGTGGGGTTTACTTGTATCAAGAATGTTTGCGGTGGCTGGTCTCGAACACATAATTTGAAAATCTGTTTATTCTAAGCGAAATCCACCTTTCTGACTGGCGAACGTCATCGTAATTTTTTTCTGTTTTAGCCTAATAAAACGCGAATATTTCTTAAACGGATTCCAGTCTTTTGCCTGACAATATTAATCCCAGTGAACTTCTCACCAAATCCAATTTTTGGTAATTTTTACTCTGAATCTGAAACTAAGTTTATATTTTTAACTTTTCTTTTTCTCATTTCTGACTTCAGAGGCTTATGCTTCTTGATTTTTTCCACCAAGCTTCAGTTAGGAATCGGCTCAAAAAGTTTGAAATTTTTTTTAGGATGTGGTGTTGGATGTTTCAAAGATCAACACATAAGGCCACCTGGTGATAAATCAAAAACACGACGGTCATAATAAAAATAAAATTTAAATAGGAGTGGAACTCTGTCAATAAAATAAATAAAATAAAAGGAGACAGCAAAGAGTGAAGCCAGAATTGAAAATAAAACAGCCACATCCTCTTTAGGAAATTAAGAACCACTCCACATCCTCTTTAGGAAATTAAGAACCACTATCACATCACACTGAAGGCAAAAAAAAAGAAAAGGAAGTGGGCTCAAATCACATCGTTTCATATCACCAAAAATCACCAATAACCCATTTCAACTTCCCCCACAACCCTAGCCACTGAACATAATTTCTGAATTAGTCATCACAAATAAAACTAAAACACTGTACTCGCAGGATCAGCAGGAACAAAGAACTCAGCTTTTTGGGAGAAACATGTTTTTACTTGAAAAGATAAAAAATAATATTTTTGATCAACCTCATTCCACTTGCTTTTTAATTGTAAATAAAATAATAAGAATAATTCTGTACATTTTTCTCTCGACAGGAAGGGAAAATACCTAAGGTAAAAATACATAATTTTAGGATACTCTACACTAACTAGGTTCGAAACTTGTTAGATGGGGGAAGGTATCACAATTCGTCATCAGTGAAATAAAATAAAGTAATTATAAAAAAAAAATAAATGAAAATTTTGGAGAGATGCAGGTACCGGATTCCACAAGATAGCCTGAATGATTTTCCTTATCACTGGCTTATTTGTGGAGTGCTTGTTATCGTACAGTCTCAAGGTCAAAGATGATAGCGAATTATTCAGTTACCTTCTGTGTAGCTGCTGCAATAAACATTCATCTGATGATCAGAGTTTTACTAATTTAAGAAATCAACGTCTGTAAGTCAAGATGTATTTTATATGTAGTCACCAGTAATGTAATGAGTGGTTGATGAGGCCGCTATATGACTGAAATAGTTATTTGCGATACAAGTGTGTCAATTATGTGATTTTGACATGAGCAGCAATCACCTACTTTGCACGAGAGACACATTCTAGTTTTTGCAACACTCTCCCAAAAAAATTTCACCAAAAAAAAATTTTTTAAATGTATTTAAACAATATTAAACCAGAAAATTTTCCTTTCATTCACAAATTTTTTGTTCGATTATTTTCAAGTAGCTGAAGCTGAATAAAAACTTTGATGGAATACAGATTTAAGTAAATTTTATCTTCTTTCCAGCAGTACCAACCCTAACTTTCTAGCTAAAATAGCGATGGAGGAATTATTGATTGAAAGAGGATGGGTTTTTAGATCACAAAAAACGGCTAATGTTTTATTAATTTGCGTTTTTTTCGTTCGTTTATTTACATGCAGCTAAAGATGATTATCCTAGCTCTCTAGTTTGAATAGTAGCTGAGGAATCAGTGAGTGAATAAGAAGAAATTTCTAAATTCCAAAAACCAGGCAATTTTATATTATTTCGCTTTTTTTTTTATTTTGTTCGTTTATTTTCAAACAGCTAAAGATGATAAAACAATTATATTGAAATTTTGTCAATTTTATCCTTTTTCCAGCAATATTAACCTAAATTCTCTAGCTTAAATAGAGGCTGAGGAATTACTGAGTTAAATATGAGAGGTTTGTTTCAAAGTTAAAATGTTGTATTCAATTTTTGAAGTGGCAACTTGGCAATCAGTTTTTCAAAAAATCCGTATTTGCAGAAATTTAATAATGTTTGATAAGATATAATGCGCATGCGCAACCAAAGCAAGAATATAATTATTTTAGCAAGTACCCAGCTGCGCATGCGCGAAATTTTTTTTTTCGACACGGGTAAAATGTTCTTTACGTATAATTAATACGCAAGCAAATTTCTGTTTTTGGGGTGGGTATTGCAAAAAAATAAAATTGTACTTAGCCTACTGACAATAGGCAAGGTAATTTGGTATTTTGTAACGGGCTGAAGTATGCGTTGCGCTCGATTATCCCATTTCTTTTGTTTCGGTACCTGATCTTACGCTGATGTTTTGGTGAGCCGAATCACCCTGTCACAGTACCATAAGTAACACACAAAGTTCGAATGCAATACGCGAATATGGTATTTGTCCAATAGGCGAGCACAGCCGACATCAATTATTGCAACACTGGTCCAGACGTCGAAGGGTAGCGAGTGGGGGTTGATAAAATGAAACCGTGAGAGAGCATGTAATTATCGTGTCAGATAAAAGCACAACGGTAGTGAAATTTCATTCGAAGGAAAAAATTTTTGTCTCCAAGGAAAGAACACGAACGTTTTTTCAGTCTATATACCTAACCTTTGACTAGCTCAGCCGCTGGCAGAGATCTCGTAGGTATATTCAAAGCGACGTCAACAGCCGGTAGTCGCATTCAATTAATTGATAAAAACTTTTTTCCATCTCGCGAATGTGCGAAGGTATTTTTTTATTTTCACGTTCAACTTAATTAGTGACTTTTTATACGCAAACCAGCGCATAAAACGATCGTGGCGATAAACTATTAGAAAAATTCCTACAATACTCGGTGCATTAGTTATCATTGTATTCGTATCACGCCTTCTTATCTCTGGTTAATAAGATTATTCAAAGTTTTTTAATTTTTTTTTCCTACCTACCGCATTGGTACTAAGTCTTGACTCGTTTACCGGTGTCCAACACCAACGCGGATCCGTTCAAAGGTGAGTATCTCGATTTTATGTCTTTCTCTATATCATAAAGTACGTTTGTAATTGAAAGTACCAGTTCCGGCTAAATGAGTAGAAACGAGTCAGCTTCCGTAGAGAAAGAGAAGCTGAACATGTTCATTAACGAAAGTCTCCACAGCTTAAAGCATCAAACATAAAGATAATCATTTTAAGGATAGAGGGGTTAATTGAAATCTCCGCAGATTTCTGTAATTGAGTCAATAGTTCACCAGACTGTTAAAGAAGGCTTTGTTTTCAATTTTATGGGTTTTTACGATTTCCACTCTCATTAAATATATTTACTCGTCAACACATTTCCGTATCATTACCGTTAAAAAGAGTTTTTTCAACTTCGTTATAGTTTCCGTTTTCTCTCACGTACCGTGTGAAGCTTAAAAATTTCAAAAGCAACCAATCAGAAGTAAAAATATGGGAATCAGTCAATAACAAAACAAGACATAGCTAACTAGTTTTGGTTCACTTTTTGTAATAACAGTTACCTTTATCTTTGCCTTTAAAGTTCAGACTATACTAATGAGGTACTTACGCGAATGAAGGTGGCAGAATGCAAGAACCAAAAACACGACCAATCTATACATATAACTAACTAAATCCTATAGCTGTTTCGGAGCTGCCATCTGTCCATTTTCAGTACCGCACACAGCCATAAAATGATGTATCTGACCTGAACAGTTGATGATAGGAGTTTGATTTGGACAGTTTCACTCTATATTACCATTTCACCAGAATACGACGAACCCTACAAAGAACAACCAAACTGCAGAATAATCACTAGAATTGCTGGTATGGGCTGCATTATCGTAAATCCCACAGTCATAAAGAAATTAGAAAAAGACTATGTTGATATGTGTGTAGAATCCGCCGAATCGGAACATTGAACTCGCGTCTCTACAAATCGCTTGCACCAAAACATAGCACTGTACCGACTAGGCTAGAGATGCCTGTGGAGACAGGCGAATAGGCGAAATATTCGCACTTATAACGTTGCCATAATACGCATTAAACTATTAAATGAAAATATTTCAAGTACAAACATCATATTTACCCAAGAATGAACGTGAAAAGATGTTCATTAGACAACAATATCGCATACGGAGTGAGCTAAATTGATCGAGTAGGGAAAAATACCTTCATCGATACTACACTGTCAGCAAAAGAAAAATCGAAGAGAAATAAGACAGAGAAGTGCATGTGAAATATGCCCGAGAAACGCATTAAAATTGTCTCATCTCAGAGGACATACAAATATTAAAAACTAATGTAAACAGAAAAATTACACCTGCATAAAATTATCTCCTTAGAAGTACACTTTGACTCGATCTGATCTGTGTTTCCTGAAATGAAAAGACTAATCTGATCAACTGTAGACTTTGGAAATAATAATTATATCGTATATAACTGAGAAACCACAGTAAGTTCAAATAAAAGTGAAAAAATTAAATAGGAATGACATAAAATGCGGTATATATTATATTGTACTAAAATGTGCGAGAGCAGTTTGGTTGGTACAATGGTTGAACGCTTAGCTTTGCTTCCGAAAAGTTTTTGGTTCGCAATAAGTCACCGTCGACAATCTGAACATTCACTTTCCAACACAAAAAACTCGAACACAATTAATAAATTCTATTTAAGTATCTAATCTCCATACGAACACCGGCGCAATATAGCACAAAGAGTACGCAGCTTAAAGCCCCAGTACACCAATTACGTAGATGCGTAAGCTGGCTAAAGCAAGGATGGATTCTTACCGTACTGATAGTTACGGAAGATAATGAAATGAAATTCTTATTTAGGCACATTAACAAAGAACCACTCAAATCAATTGGTCAAAAATACAATTTAAAATAATAAAATCTTCCAGCGAATAATGTACCTACTAGACATCGTGACTCGCATTTTTGGCAAAAGTGATGTGTGCCACTGCCAGGAGAAAGTCACACCTGTTACAGCTTTCAAGACTCACGAAGGCCTCAGTGCACAGCACACCAGCAACAAATATCAAAAAATACTCAATTGCCTCGTCTTGCGAGAATTGTGTGCTGTGAACCACCGACATAATTATCGTACTCGTATGATACGGTAGTGTCACGTTCGCGGGAAATAAGCAAAGCCATCATATGTCAGATCCAAGGATTGGCAAACTAATTCTATACATTATTCACCCGAAGCATTGGTGATATGGGCTAAAGCGTGACTTCTTCGTTTTCAACGGTTGGAAACGAGGACGCGGAGAGAAAAAAACGGACCCAGAGGTTACAATAATTATTTTAGAAAATAATCGATTTTTCAATTTTTTTTTTGGCATAATTGCATTTGGAGAGGTTTTAAAAAGTCCGAGCTCGCGAAGTCCCCCTTTCATCTCCCTCTCTAAGGCCCTGTTTGTAAATAGAACTGTTTCTGAGAAGGGAGGAATACGCGTAAGTCACCAGAAGAAGTAGACTGAAAAGAATTTAGCTTCTTCTGTTCAAAGTTCGTGCGGTTGAATAAGGGAATACTCACATCATGAAGTATTCTGATAGCTATAAGTTAAGAAAGAACGTACGTAAGTTCTTCAAACATCGAGTATAACCACTTAATGTGTGATTATTAAAGATTTGAATATACATATGTTATAAATTGAGTAGAAACAAAGAGTCAATACTACAGCCTACAGAGATAATAATACGATCAAATTATCAGGGCATGGCTCGCTTAAGCAATTTCCTTATTCGCACCACTCCATTTCATTAATCCCATTCTTCACAGAATAGTCTTGAACAAAATACAGTGCTAATATCGTTGAGAGAGGGGGAAGCCTAAGAGAGAGAAAAAAAAAGAATATGAAAAACGAAGAGAAAGGTTTAAATATAAATTAAACAAACGAGAACGTCTTCATAATTCGTTCTTATTGAAATAAACAATTTCTAAAGAAGCAATCAACGCCGTTACCCTGCGGCTACAAGTCGAACTCATTTTTTAGATCTATTTTTCGGAAGGCTGCAGTAAATTGCTCCGCATCACTCCGAAATCATTACCTTTTACTTCGATTACTAACGAGAGCCATTAACAAAACATTTTAAAATACTTAGACAAAAATCCATTTGCATGCGAATGAAGTTGTTAGACGAGCTCGAAATTCTTTTTATCAAATGTGAAAAATAAAATGAAAATTTTGTCTGAAGTTTACCTCTTTATGAGAGAAAGATTATAAATATAATGAATTACAATCGTTATTTTGAATAAATCGAGAGTCTTCAAAACAATAAAAAAAAAGTTTCAGTCTACAACCACTTCATTATTCCTCAAATCTAGCAGATAAAAAAACGAATTCTGTCCGTGTCGGAGGAAAAATGATATTAAAGTTGCATAACCAGTTCGCCGTAAATATTTTTACTTCTTTAACGCGTGGGTTAACACCCTGAAATAGCAGCCAAAAAATGTAGTCGAGATTTTTTCAGACAATTTGAAGCAGGTTTTCAACAAAAATCCAATTTTTTTTAAATTTCGTTCTAATGGAAGAACCTAAGGTTAGAACCTAGTACGATTTTCGTCACACGACTTGAGGAAACTTTTGGCACCAAAAGCTCAAATTCATATGTACATACAGTATCATACATAATTTCTACATATTACACTTTGTAATGAGTGAATAAATTCGGAATGTATATTCTTATATGCATGTATGCATGAATCAGACTAACTTGGACTATTTTTCTTATCCTTTCTGCACTCCGAGTATCATTTACAGTGGTCTTCACTCCCTCGAAGTAAATACTATCCTTCTTTCCAATAAATTCTTTCATCAATACTTTTGGTCTCTGCTTTCAACTCCTCTTACTATTTCACCACTCCGATCACGTCACTGTTAAAAATCTTCTCTTCCGTTTGAATTTAGATTGATCTTATCCCCTTTTTGTACCCTTCACGATTAACCCAGGGAAGAGATTGACATTTATCATGTCTTTTCAACTGCTTCAAACTGTCAAAACATAGTAATGCACTTAAATTCAAACTTACGTAAAGTACAGTAGTGTACTTCCGTCTTCGGTCCTTCTCAATAAACTTCCTACTAGCTCGAAATTCAATTAAAATGTACTGTCATTTCTTCTTATATACATATCTACCAAATCATTCCATTAAAAAAAGGAACACATTCCGTTCCTCTTCCCTTTCCCAACCCCAATACTTTAACCCAGATGCCATTTTTTTTCCTTTCTTTTTTCGTTATAGCATAAAAAATGAAATTAATTCCTGACGAAATTTTTCCTCCCTTAAAATAATGACTCGGATACTTGCAGTTTGACGAAGGTTTATAACTGAAGAAATTATATTCCTGCGCAAACACTCTCCCCCTTTGTTATGGCATCAGTGACCTTAATTTGGTACATTCTAAACGAAACAAACAAAAAGAGAAGGAAATTTGTGGGTATAATCAGTTAGTGGAAATTTTCGTTCAACGTATTAAACAAAAATCTTAACATACTTAATTCGGGTGTTTGAAAATCTCACAAAGTATAACAAACAAAAATGGAACGAGAAGATGGCTCATTAATTCGTTAGACTGAATTTTTTTTTTCAGCCTCGAGCTTGTTGATTTCATCACATCTTTCATTCATCAGCACTATAATTTACAACGGGGCTGCCAGGATTTGCAGTTTTTCGAAAGATGCCACAAAACTTACGCCAATTTCAACCGTTATTACCGCCTACAGTTGAATAGCCACATTTGTAATTTATGTGTGTCACACAGGCACATTCAGATGGATCCACAGCAAAAGGATATTCATCAAAATTTTTCCTTTCAACAGCTAGTTACAAAAAAAAAAAAAAAAACTAGCGCAGCCATACTTTATTAGAAAACTCTGTTTGCCAATTTACATCTACTATTCAACAAACAATAATAAATCCCAAATGCGTGAAAAAACTAAAAAAACTATCGATAGTCATCGATATTTAACGAAAATATCGATCTATCGAAATGTTATTTAGTTTTAGATAAAATAAAATAAGTAAATAACCCATTGGGCCGTAAATACGGAAAAGTTACTTCAAAAGCAACACAAGCAACTTGCAAAACATCTATCAGACCTTGTTCAATATAGGTAAGGACTTACCATTCATGAAAATTTTAGCCCTATTCCTTGCAGAATTCTTCAACAATTTGTTCTTTTCTAGTTTTCTCAAAAATTCCTGAACGAATAGACACAAAACTGCACTACAAATGGCCTCTCTATCGCATTCATATGATTGCATGTAGTAGGGCTGTTGGTTTAAAAAGTTTTCACAGCTGCTATGTCCCCTATTCCTAGGTGGTCTGTATAGAGTCCGTTTGTAAGGATGGTACTGAGGTTGGGGTTTAGTAGGGAAGGATAAGGATTTATGTGCCCGTGAACAGTCAATAATGGCGAGTTTTAATTCTCAGAAACTACGTATTGCTGTAGGCAGATGGTCAGAGTTGGAGAAGGTGGTACCACAAAAACAGGATTGTTGTAAGCAAACAGGAATCTTGCTCTTTCCCGCATCATCTTCTTTGGGGCTGCCAAATTAGGGGTTTCCAAAACTGGTTTTCTCTTTCCAGGCATTCTGGGTGGAGAAACAGGAGGCGAAAATTGGACGTCATTTTGGAAATGATGTTTTCTGCAGGTGTCATATCTATATCCATGAATAATTCCTCCTCAATCTTGGCTAATTCCTTTTTGTCCTCCAAAAGACATCGTGATTGCACATTTTCTATGCATTCAACATTGTCTTTCGGAGTTGAAGCTAACTGTGGGTCAAGATTGGCGGATAATTTCAATGGATTAATAGATGACAATGCAAAAAGTCAGTAAAAATGAAGTATGGCACATACACAAATTGCACCGAGCAAGCCACTATGTGATCCTCATTCTTCCATAGTTTAGCCATGAAGATGGAGGCTTTGTTATCTCCAATCTTCATTCCACCTAATATTTCATTTATGATTTCAATTTTTTTTTGCTAAAGACGTTTCATACTTGTTTACAGAATCAAGCATATCTGTCCTCTTCTTCCAGAGGGCAATCCATGATATTCAAAATTTCTCTTATGATTTGTGGAGGCATTCCTCCACAAATCTGAGAATAGTGTTGGTCTAATAGTATATTTTCAGTTTTGAATCTATCATCGAGGAGAGTTAACCAGAGGTCAACTTCATTTGGTATAAATTCTGGTAGATCAATCCTCAATCTATAGAATACCGGATTTTGCTCAGTTCTGGCGCTTAGTAATTATACCGATTGTGTTTTAAGCTCGGGGGTGATAGTTGGTGTTTGACCACTTCCTTCAGCTGAAGTACGTGGGGTCAGATTTCCTAAATCAATTAAATTTGAAGATGCCATTTTATTCGGAAGGCTTTAAATTTCAGCAAGATTTTTACCAAAAGCAAAAACTGATGTTGTATCTGTTAGAAAATTTACTATATCTCTACTTCTTATTAATTTTGTAGACAATTTGTTTGAGTCAATTGTCATACCCAGACATTCTACTTCAGGACATCTGACTCATTTCTTATTTTCTGGAAGATCAAGGTCTTCAAATTCCTTTGAATGTATCAAAGGTGGAGGGGTTGGAGGATGAGGCCAACCTACATTCTCCAGTGTCTACTTTTGTTCCTCCTGGCAAATATATTTTGGAAGGAGGGGTCTAAATTGCCATTTAGTAAATCTTTGACAACAAAGTGTCTCTAGTCAATAAAAAATAAAATTTTGAAAAAATTTTATGCTTCAATGTTGATTAGAAAGTGAGTTTCTCACCACTGCACTAAGCCACTTTAGTTTAAGCACATTGCACCAAAGAACACCACGACATATGCTAAAAAATCACATTGGGGTCACCACTATGGAATACCTTATATCGTGGAAGATATTCTGACAATAAGTTTCCTGCAATTTTGCGTGTTCACCAAATGTCATATACAAGGTATAGGGAGCCAAGACCTTGGCAAACACTGGCATTTTTCTAGTCAATTTTGTAACTTTATATATTGGCTCCTCATACACACACATAGACACATATGTATGAAATATGTATGTGGGTGTGATGACTAATTGTGACATATTTTATCGTTTCTATGGCTACAGGTAAAATATGACAAGTGAACTGATAAGACGGATTATGACATCATCTGAGATATAATTTATCAATCTGTTATGGTCCAAATATTGTGTCATATTTGTAATTTTTTGCAAGTACATACATATAAATATATAATATGTTTTATGTGCAGTGCAAAAATTTAGTCATCTAGCAACGATGACTGTTGTCAAGAGGCGGAGCCTCTAATCTGTTACGAGTAGGATAATCCCCACAACTTAAACATATTTTGGCGTAATTTTGTAAAACATTGTGTGAAACCTAGCACATCCACAGTCCACACAGACCCACATGAATAACTATGGCAGCGCTAAACAAACGGTGGTTTGAACTAGAACCACAATGAATTCTGTCGCGCATAAAACACTACCATAAAAGTATATAAGTATAAAGAAAACAAAAACAGATTCGTTCATCCGCAAAGTGAATCTCAATTTGGATAGGTTGGTGTCATTTTTCTAAAAAGATTAAAAATTTTATTGATTTTCTAAAGAGCAACCTATATAGGAACAATCCCCCCCCCAAAAAAAAAAGCAGGCTAAGGTAACACACTCATATACCCTCACTCGACATTCGCGGTAAAAGAGGTGGTAGTGGTCGATGTTTTTTGTTTTTTTTTTCTTTTCAAAAACGCCAAAAAAATTTGTAATACACGGATATTAATTTACGGTTAGTGCTGAAAATAATTACGGGCCGGCGGCGATAGATCGATGAACGGACCTGGCGAGAGCGATTCGATTTTTTCGAGAAAAAAAAACAACAAAAAAACCGTTCCGCTCCTTCGTAAGATGAATGACTGGGCTTTAATCGTAAATCAGTTTCGTGTATCCAACTCTCTACACAGAAATACGATATACAGCCACACCATACACACGCATCGCACGAGAAGAAGTATTTTTTTATACGTTTTACGGACTACGGTAAATATACAAACTACGCTTCGCCCCTTTAATATGTAATTATTTCCTAAACAATTTCAGGTCGTCGTGGTCGTCGCTATCGATAAAGTTCCAGGGTATAGGTAGGCTAATACGTGCTTCTTTTAACACATAAATTAAACGGCTGGGATACGGTATAATATTCGCTGCCCATCCCTCCTCCTCACCGTCGTGCCTATTCGCCATCCTCCGTCCAACCTCCCCTGCAAGTGCTCAGCGCCGCAGAATGTAGCAATGGTCGCAGAGTAGGCGCACAATGCCGCCACCGCGCCAATCAACCACACGTGACTAATGATTTATTTACGAATAGGTATCGTCGCTTTTCGATTTTTTTATCGAAGCGAGACCAAAAGGAAAGCAATGAAGAAAAAAACGAACAGAAAAAAAAACGAAAAACAAGTCAAGTCCCGGATAATTAAGCGATATTTTCACGACGGTACACGCTTTTTTTACCCGAAATGAGCGAACCACTAACACGATAATCGAATCGAGGAAATTCATCCGCTAAACGGCGGGTAAAAGAAAACGAATTTCCTTATTTTTGTCGAGCTTTGGGCGACGTAGCTATGCGACTGTAAGCGACTGTAGGTACCGCATTTGGAATACTGAATTTCCAGCCGGATGGAAATTGAAAAAAACGCACCTCAGTTACGCAGCGGACCATCGTCATGTCGACAGACTCGTATCAGTTTAAGAAAAAATATTTCGCAGCTCCATCGGCCAAAGACCAAAATGGTTTTAGCCACAGGGGCGCGAATGCAGGCGCGAAAGCAGGTTGTCTGGATATCGGATTGCAAGTGAACAGGAGAATGCACTCGGTGTGAACAGTGAACCACGTCTGAACACGAATAAAAGCGTTAACACACAATCGGGAGTAAGAAGGATAGGTCATGGTCACGCTATACGTGCGTTGGCCACAGCTCGTTTGGCAACGGTTGTAGCAGCCAGGGCTTTGAACCCCCGCTCGAGCGCCACAATGACGGCCTTCCGATTATTATCCAATAAAATAATACGCGCGAAAAGCCAACACCAATTCTCAGCACACAAACAAACCGACTAATTCATCCACACTTTTCTCAGTATCAACGAAAGACCTGTAACGAAGCAACAGCAGCAACAGCAGCAACAGCAGCAACAGCAGCAACAGCAGCAACAGAAGCAACAGCAGCAACAGAAGCAACAGCAGAAGTAGCTCGGTAATAATATCGAACCCTGATTTACCGGAGGGCACTTACGACTCGGTGTCCGGGGGCATTGCCGAGATTTCTTCAGGGAGGAGGTAGCAAAAAAAATTTGATGACTTTTTTTGTTCGTCACTTTTGAGAATTTAGAAAATTTGAGAAATTTGGCATCTATGGAAGCCGCTGTCGCATATTTATTACTAAAATTTTTTCAAAATTCTAAAAGTAACGAGTAAAACAAAACAAACAGAAAGTCATAGGGCAATCGTACCCTCAAGCACTCCTCGGCTACGCCGTTGACAGTGCCCCAACCCAGTTAGGAAATTTTTAACAAGAGAAAAAAGAGAAACAGTGAGCGAAATAAGGGAGAATACCTCCGGGGCTTGAAAGGTACGAAAGAGAAGACAGAAACATCTTCTCCCATTGCAACCATAATCACATCAAAACGGCACTGTAGGTATACTCTGTTCACGCTACGAGTATATACACCGGTGCCTCGTCGGGTGGCTCACACTGCCACTTGGACACCGGAGGTCTCCTAAGGCGAAAGAGGTACTCTCCGAATAGGCAACGCCCGCTGAGACCCTCGGTGGGCTGGAAGTGCGTATGCACCACCCTCTGCGGGCGCACATTCGTATTATACGCATTAGGGAACACGGTACACGGGGCCGGCCCCCGCTGGCAATTCAGCCACCGAGCTTTCCATCCTTCCACAATTTCGTCATCTCCACTCCAAGCTTTCTAAACCCTCCTTACGGCGGCTCGAGCTGCGTTTCTCATCCGCTGATCTACGCAGCTATAAATCAGATTCGAAGCCAAAGCAGCGAATACGAAGGAGGAGAGGTGCGGACGAGCCCAACGGCAACTCGCCCCACGTAGCCACGCTACTCGTGCGGATAAATTATTCGCAAAATAAATGGCTCGCGTTGAAGTGCTCGCTCCGCGGAATGGCTGAAATCCGTTCTTTTTTTTTTCTTTTCTTTTCCAGCCAGTTCGTACTGCAGCAGCCTATTCAGCAGATACACACGTAGACTGCAGCTGCAGCCGCTGCTGCTGCTGAAGTGCTCTCTCGTGCCTACCAGAGTAGAGCGTAGAGGAGTGCGCAAACGATTCGCCGAAGCGCTCTTTGATACCATCCGCTGCGTTTCTCTTCGTCGCAGAATTCAAATAAATCTCTCCCCGCGAGAAGAGAGAAATTCGCTATTTTTACACGGTGGTGGTGCATTTAATGGACCGCGCAGAAACAAAGACAGAAACATAGATAGGCGATAGACAAAACAAACGATGCCAGTTTCCTTTATTTTTCTACAGGTACGGATAAATAATTTAACGCCAATTCTTACAATGCTCGCATTTTACGACCGCTTAACAAATCGTTTTTCCATTGGCGGCGAGCACCGCCGAACAATCGTCGTCTTCGTCGTCTTCGTCGTCTTCGTCGTCGTTTCCATAAACATCCATACACGCACGCACGCACGCACGCACGGGGTGTCCTCTCCAGTACATCGTGACCAGATTCGAATATGAGCCGGAGAATGTGACTTGGGAGCCAAACGGAGATCTATCTAAGAATCTACGACGATGCTAAACAGAGACAGAGACTTGCAACGATTTTTATCTGCTTCGGTAGCAGATGGCTGCTTGTGCTCGGCTTGGTGTATCCGGTTAAATGCCTCCAGCACTTTCACGGGGCAGTCCAGTGCTTTATGGACAAATCTGGACGATAAAGACAGACAGTTGAAACAGAACGTTTGACATTCGCAAAGAAAGGTGCGCAAGGATGGCCGTACTTTTTTTTTTGTTTTTTTACTCTTTTATTTTCTTTTAGAAAACTAAAAAACGCAATAGGCGGTCAAACTGGCTGATTTTCTACTCGGAGGTTGATTGTTAATTTTGCTGAACATCTGCTTCGAAATGTTCGTTTTCGTTGAGAAAAAAAAGTTTTTGGAATTTTTATGTAATAATTTTCTTCTTAAAAACCCTTATTAAGAATTACGTGAGATTGCAGTGTGTTATAAAGGTACTAATGAAAACCTTAAAGTACAATATTCGTTTCGTAATTTCTCCTTTACAATCAATGTGGAAGAAATTTTAGAAATTTTAGAAAATTTTTAAGAATTTTAAGAATAGTTTCGAACTCGTAAGAGGATGAGGAGGAGGACAATCACCAATTTTCTGACAAATATTCCTCATATGTGTTCATACTATAATATAGGCACATAAATTTCAAAATTTTCTAATGACTGATGAGAGCCACAAACTTCGGTCATATATAGAGAGTGTATGGATAGCGGATACTCGGGTAAACATGAAAATCTAAGTCGTAATTTTAAAACCCTAGAGCAGTAATTCACAAACTTTTTTGAGAAATGTTCCCTGAACCGAAAACAACACCTTTGCTCCCCACAATTGTTGTTTCTTCATTAATCATTAATTTCTTTGTTTAAAAAAGAAGTTAGCATTTTACACCTCACTGAAGCAGGCTTGCGCCCTCTAGTTTGAGAGCCATTGCCTCCAAGTGCTGAGATGGTATATGAACATGCACAGTAAGTCTCTTTCATTCATAAAATAAAATTCTTCCATCACAGATAAACTTTGAATTCACAGAATAAAAAAAGAAGGTATTAACTTTCATTAGATGAAAAAAGACCGACTTAGCTCGTGCAGATACCTTCTAACCACATTTGGGTTTTAAAATGGTGATACACTTGTCACATTGGAGAAATACGTGGATACAGCTACCAAGTATCCATGCACTTATATGATCGAAGACTTCGCATTGAAAATTCTGGATGACCCATATCCTGAAACTTTCATTACACCTATATATTTAATTTGATGATCGTGAAAATCAGCTGCTGGTTCCCAATTAAACTTTCTATATAATGTTAATTTTAAAATTGTTTTTTTCTTTTTAAAACAAACTTTTTGAAAAATTTAATGAATAGATAAGTACGAGTTAGGGGTTAAGTAAATTAATTGTGATGTTTTCATAGTTTTAGCATTAAAAATGCTTCACGAGTAAGTTTGTGAAAAAATGTCCGCACCCAATTTTACGCGTGAAAGGTAAGAGAAGAGGTAGATAACGATAGTAAAAAAAAGTGGAAGGAGAAAATGGTAATGAAAAAGAACGTGGAGGTGGTAAGGTTGTTTTATTGTTTACAGAGCCGATAGAAAACCGAAAGAAAATTAAAAATGAACAATACTTTATTTATATTTTTATTAATTTTCAACGCCTTCCTTTTGTTCTTACCAAGTGTGAAACCTGCGGATTTTTTTAACATATATCAAAATTTTTGATGAAAAATAGAAAATTACCCGAATACAAGTCAAAATTCCACCAACCTATAGAAACGCATGCCTTCAAAAGCTGTAAAAATTCCAACTTTTAATCTGTTACTTAAAAAAAAAACAAAACAAAACAAAACAAAAAAAAACACTTCTTGATAGGCCTGAAGTTAACCAATAGTGTAGGACCGCTGACTAAGGAGTCAGACGTTTCTCTCGTTTCTCGTGAAAAAAAAAAAAACGTAAGAACTCCAAAAAGCAAAAATTCAAAAAATATTCACGACTATTGATAACTTCCTCCTCCAGGCTAAAATTTGTCTGAAATTTAAATAAGTGGGTCGATAAAAAGTTTCAACTGTTACACCCGTTAAAAAACCTTGAAGTTGACATACCTACAGCGTATATATTATAGGGGCACACGAAGAATATCTGACAGAAAAATTGTGAAATTCCCTCATCCCATTTCCGAGCGTAAGACGATCATTTTGATTTTCGAAAAGTTTTGAAAAATTTGAACATTCAAATCTTGGTTGCATTATAGCGATGGAATTGGACGTAATTTGACAGAATTTGGCTCATCACCGTCACATTGGGACACTTACTGAGACTAAAACGCTAAAATCTGTCGCAAACGGCAAAACGCACACACCCGTCGAAAGTTTCACGTCCATAAATGAATCTATCTTTGATACACGTTTTTCGGATTAAAAAATTACGAACGCTGTGCAGTACGTCGAAGGGATGTACCCAATTGTCGACGATAATAATTATGCCAACGAGTCGAGCGGATGCAATTCATCTTTGTGGAAAAGCAACGTTTCGTATAATTTAGGCCGCCTCGATGCGCTCACCGCACCCATCGAACGCCGCCGCCGCCGCCGCCGCCGACGCCGCCGCCGACGCCGCCGCCGCCGCCGCCCCACAATACGTTTTCTTTCGCGTTTATTATTAATTCGTCGTCGGCTGAACGACCATTTCATTAATTTTATTACTCCGTATCGTTTTTACGGTTTCGATATGGTCATTAATGCGGCTAGTACCGAGTCAGAGCCCATAAACACTTCTCGTAAGTCGTTTTGTACGTCGAACGCCATTCGTCATTTTCGGATCGAATGCACGACTGACCGTACGAACGTCTTTCAAATTCAAATCGATTTTGTAGCATATTCTCACTTCGCGGCGTGGAAACTGACATAATTATAAACGAATCTGCGGTCGCATCTCTCAAACGATAACCACCGATTTTCTCCTTCATTTTTTCTTTCTTTTTTTTCCTTTTCTTCTTCTTCAATATTTCCTTAGGATTCTGTTAGACGAATAGCATATGAAGAACATCAGAGTAAATTTTTCAACCAAAATACCTACTGAGCCAACTTTCAAAGCTACAGGTTATAGACTGCAATCTATTTCAGGCGATGATTATGATCAAATATCGCCAAACAGTCAAACATTCGCACACAGCTGTGTAATAAAGCTCAGTCAGTCACCTTTGATTAAAGTGGACGATTGTTCACCAAATCCTGAAATATACTTGATTACCAAAATATGGGAGGTTTCAACAAATTTTTCGGTCGGATGGGCATACTGAAGCAAGCGAGTTACACAAAATAATGCTGCCAATTAACACATCGTTTTGTTGAATTGCCGAAGGCCGAACTGGCAATTACATCTACATTCGTCCTTCAGGTATTTCTGATTTTGGTTAGAAATACTGACGTTATCTAAAAAGGAATCATATCACATATGCGAATTTAATATAGAGAAGTAATATTAGATCAAAAATTTGCATTACGCAGGAAAAATTATTCCTCGAGCCAATTTTGGCGGAAAGTATTCTTTGTTGGGCCGAGAAAATTAAACGAAATAGGCCGCCCTCAAAAAACTGTGATTAATTTTTCATTATACAAATTAAGAGCAAATTTAATGTTTTTTTCAAATAATTTTAATTAATTTTTTCTCCCGAAAACGGACAATATTATAAACGAAAGAAAATGATTTTTTGCATAAAAAATATTTATGATATTTATTATGGCATCTATATATTTACAGCTAACCTCAGCCGTAAATCTCAAATGCGCCAACCTGTCAAAAGTTGAAAATGAAACGTATCATTTAGCGCCAAAATAAAAGACCCTTTTGCGTTAAAATACTTGTACCTTTTGAGCCAATGTTGTTTCCTAAGAAAAGAACCCAATACGCCAATCGTAACTCCAGCAGAAATAGTTTTATATTTTGAGCAGGCAGTCTTTATGCACCCAGAGAAATTTTTCCAGAATAATGTAAAATTGAGTACTAATTTTACTTTTCATCTTCGGCAAGCATTTTTTTGAAATATTCGTGCATTAAATTGAGACATGAATACATTAGCAACATAGACAAGGGTAAATACCTGAAACAATGTGTGTCATCTAGAAACATTTTTGGATCTACTATTTTCATTACCAGAAATAAGTCGATACTTGGTTTAAGTTTCTGATGATCAACAAAGACACTGTTGCGAATTGTTTTAGAAAAAAATAAGGTAAATTTTTTCTTTCGTAATGGAGACCATACTTTCGTTTTAGGAGGCTTTCTACCTTTTAAAAGCCTAAGGGGTTGGTTATCTGATCATGCGCGACATTCCAAGTGTTTTAATCTTACGCAAATATGTCATTGTAATTCAATTCGGCCTAAAAATATTTCAGTTTGAATGAAAAAAGAATAAAATATGTTCCACCATAACTATGGTCTCAGTTAAGCTAAACTAACGAACTGGAACTGCTTAATACCCAAAGTGTTCTAATCTTATGTAGGTTATTGTAACCCAATTTAGTCTCAAGACATGCCAGTCTAAGGAGTTAAATCATGCATGCAACTTTTGGAGCGTTTCAAGCCCACGTACTTTATTGTAGCTTAATTCAGCCCTTTATCATTTTTGTAGCTCAATCAGATATCAAAATATTCAAGATGAAATGAATGATGAAGAAACATTGCGTATTATTTGAATATAATGTATACACGAATATCAATTAAATTTCCAAAATAGAACTGTTTTCAGTTTTTGAGATGCATCTACAGATACACTTAATGAGATTACCACTCGCGTTCTTTTTACACCTACTTTGCGAGCAAACGGGGTGTTAGAATTGACCTCACGGATGATTTAGGCGTGGATATTATGAAAATTATCCTTTTCATGTAAAAAGAAAATTATTAATACCATTTTCCTTTTCTTTTTTTTTTCTTTTTTTTTCTCCAAATGTAGGCTACATAATTATACTGTATATAAGTATGTATCACCAAACTTTTGTGTTCACAGTTTTGAGGAAACTGAGAAACGGATAGGGCTGAAATTTTCGCGAAATATAGTCCTTATACTCGTACATATAGGATCTAGATTTGACAAGCGGTTGGTGTCTACTGATTCAGTATGTAGTTTCAGAGAAAAGTGTGAAACAAAAAAATTGGTGGAGAAAAGCAAGTATGCCGTGTTGCTTACAGTATCTTTACCGTATTTACGGCGCAAGAGGTGACAACTGACAAGAATTTTTCTGCATTGCATATAGCAGAAATTTTATTTTTACGGCACGATGGGATGCGAAGTCAAATGGCGCTTCATTTCAATACTGTATTGCAAAACACAGGATATTTTAGAATTGGTTGAAATTGGAGTAAACCTTCATTTGACAATTATCATCGCTAAAAAGATGTTTAGTAATTTTTTTTACAAGTTTACTGGTATATGTTTATTATGTTACTGAGAATTTTTTTGAATATTATTTTACTGACGAACTTTCATTTAGAGTAAGTAAGTACATCGAGGTTTTTATGATTTTATGATTTCAATTGATGGCTGAATTAGTAAACTGTCGGGTATTGTAGAAAAGTGATGCTGCACCATCGTTTTTTTTTCCTCTCTCAGCACCCTCAAACTACAGACAAAATACAGCGTAATTTCTTCGACATAAAATCGGTCGCAAAAGACGCAGAACTTTCTGAAAAACCAGTTTTATCTATTCACAATTAATAAGATCGAAGTTTACGACGAACAACGAGTGTTTTCTGCTTTATATGCCAGTCGACATTCATGATTAATCTGCGCGGCGGCTTTCTGTTTCCATATTTGTGTAAATATAATTAATTTCGTATCCTCATAATTTTTTTCTCTTTGTTTCTCTCAAATCGCCTATCTTCGATGCGCGTATGTAACTTCTTGCTCTCTCGTTAGAGTCGACCCGATGCATTTACTCCATTTCACATTGATATAGTCGTCGAATATAAATGGCAGAAGGACGAGAGGAAAAAGGAGATGAAAAAACACCGTAATGAACGGTAATTTTTCTACGTTACAAATAATAAAAGCCATCACGCTCGTTATTTTCTGACTAGAGCAGCTGCAGCTGCAGCAGCAACAGCAGGCTTTACATAGTCTGCAGGTAGGTACCAAAGTATATCTGCAATTCACTGGCAGGTCAACTGCGACCAAGTGAATCGGGTTGCTGCAACGCTATCACGTGACCATAGTTACAGATGCATTTGGCCATGCGTTTATTTGAGTCCATATAGGTAACTGAAATCATTTTTTATTCACAATATCGTACGAATGTACCTGGTCAATTGATAATATTCCTACACATGTAAGCAGGTCTGTGCGAAGTATTGCTGCGTAGCAGCATACACTCCGAAGTTACGTAAACTACTGAGACAAGTTGACGCACTCCCATAAAGCCAATGTAATGAAATCGTCATCATTTTGTAGTTGGGACAAATTATCCCACTGAGTAAGCCCAAGTGTCGTTAGTTCTTCAAAGTGTAGGGCAGGTGAAGGGAATTGAATCGCAAACGACACTAGCGCTTACTTAGTGAGATAAAATGTTGAAAATGACTTTCCTGATGATTTCTTATCAGAAGGCCGTTTACGAACTGTCTATAAGCTTTATAGCTATGTCTGTAGAGCAGCTATAGGAGCTACATACTTTTTGCTTATCACTAATTTATCGATCTATATGGCCACGTCCGGAGGTGTCAATTCCATATGTACATGGTCTATATAACTTTAATACAGTCACATAAACTGTATATTTTCATTGGTTATATATTTTTCATTTTGCGTTTTTCTGTGCAATCAAAATGCTCGTCAGTGCTGGCGACTCGGTACTGACGATAGGTCTTTAACGTGGAGGTTCCTTAATTTTCGTCAGCTTTCACGTTTCCTTTTCCCGTTTCTCGAGTAAAGTCGGGGATCCTATACATGCCAAACATGTCAGCACATTACCGATGAAGGGATCTTTCGGACGATGGGAGGCCTTGGCCAAGGCACATCACTCAGTACGTCATCCAGTCATCACATAAAGTATAAACTCACATCCGCTGACCGCGGTAAACACGAACAACCGTAGTGACTTTAGTGACTCAAATAAGGGTGTATAAAAATTGGACAAAAGAAGGAGAATAGGTAAGTTAACCCTTTAGGATTTTCTTCACCAAGATATGGGGACTGAAATTATGGGTGCGCTGAAAAGCAATAATGACTGGTTTGCGACGCGGCATTTGACAGCTCGATATCACGTAGAGATGTCGTATGAGCTTGCAGGAGGTTTAAATTCGGTTGGAAGCACGCTGCGTTACGGCCGCAGCGCACCCGGGTGTACCCACCTTTACACGTTACTTTTCATGCGCTGCTCCACGTGTGACAGTCAGCCAAAAGCTGCACCCATAATCTAGTTTATTAGACCTAGGTAGTCATCGTACTTACGTCGAAAAATAAGAATAAGCTATCGCTGTACAGAAGTTCCGGTTCAAAATGGGAGAATTTTTTAAAACACAATGCGGTAAATTCTCGCCAATTTAAACCTCCGTAAATTGAAAACGTCAGCGCGACAACGACGCTATTTTCAGTTCCCATCATAAAAGCTCCACAATTTGAGAAAAAATAAATGAACAATACGCGCATTTTGGTCGTCTCGCTGCCGAACACTGCAGTTCGAGGTTTACATACCCAATCATTGAAATCACATTAAGTGGGTACCGTACCTCCATAATTTGAAAGTTAGTAGGTACCGAGTGTATTCGAACGTGTGTTCCGTTTTTGCTTTTCCATCTCATCTTCCGGTGCGTACCCGTGTTTTTTTCCTTCGATTCGCGTTTTCAATCGCAATTCGGCGTTTCGGCACGTACAACCGCACGCTCCCAACACCCCTACGGGTAAGCAGCACCTAATTATTACGGCCAGTCAGTTTTCGTGCCCTGCGAAATGGAGAATGCGAACAACACGCTGCGAGAACTGGATTTAGCCGGTTGTCGATAACGGAAGATCTGATAGATTTGCCAGCGCAAATAAAAATACAGGCACGACCTCGCAATGTTTGCGATACCACACTCGGTCGCGTTTCTGTCGCATTTTAAGCGGAGCACGCAAACGATTCGACGGCAGTCGACATCGTCTTAATCAGATTCGCGGAGACGCATGCGGCGTACGTACTGCGGCACCTACTCGAAGCCATTCGAAAACGGAATTCGCAGCAGCCGCGTACAACACCGTCGGCTGTAATCTGCGCACAATCTTAGGGCACGCGGGCATAAATCTTGTCACCGCAGTTGGCTTCCACCATCGGTAGGTAGCCGGCCAAAGAGAAAGACAGACGGGCAAACGAGAAAATTAACGAGTGCCTAGGTATTATCAGCTCGTTGAACATAATTATTTCGTAGCGCTGATTGTCGTCGTCGTCGTCGTCGTTTTTGTCCCTTCGTCGAACATATTATTGCGGTACCGCAGATGAAGATTGCGAACGATCGCAGTTCGTAATCCGGTGGGAAGACCGTTCGTGCGTCCGCGACCGATACGTTCCGATCGCACGCGAAATCAGCTCCTGCGTTTCACGTCTCCACAACTCCGCGTTAATTCGCCGTTCACCCGTGAAACGGTAATTTCGTTATCGCTGTCACTCGATCGACACCGAGGGCGTACATAGCCCCCCCCCACCTCGAGTGGGCGACCACATCCCCTCTGCCGTCTCTTCGAACCATCCTCTACACCTTGTTCGCCACGACGTCGCAGCCCCCGACAGAGCATTAGGTGTCGAGCTGCTTTTTCTTCTTTTTTTTCCCCGGCAGAAGATGGATCCCGGACCCGCAGGACTCGCCCACCCGTCTACTCCCAATTTATTCGCTACATCGTCTTTATTATCGTTTCAAACAAAATAGTTCGGCAATGACCAACGTTAGGGAAACCCACGAGAAAAATTTGTGTAGGTACGGATGGATCAAAAGCGAGGGTCAAAAACCCGAACTTGGTTACTCCAATTGAGTAAAATTTTTGCACCTTCGTTCACGAAATGGCGAGAAAACTTAAAATAAAGGCACAGTTACCGTAGAAACGAAAATATATAAACGATGTTTTTCAGGCTTGGCGACACCAGCGAGGAGCCAAGTAAGAGTAAGACATGCGTTTGTCATCGGAGCATTGTGCGGTCAGAGGCCCACAGGTGTACCAAATCCGTCAATAAAATGACGTCAATAACTTCGTTACAAAAACCGACTAATTGACGCTGTATTTAGCGACTAAATTGAAACGAATCACGGCTTTCGTATTTGTTGTTTTCAATCGACTCCAGGCCTGTATTTAAGGGGCTACAAAGAGTGCAACTGTAGCGGGCGGCGTGTTTTTAAGAGGCGCCTCAAGACGCAAAAATAAAATGTTAACGATCACTTTTTTTTTGCAAAAATTTTGTTGTCCCGGAGCACTCGAGCTGTAAATTTGGCCCTGATTGAATCAGCAATTTTGACGTCATGATTAGTCGCTGGTCAGTGATCCGTCAATATTTTGTGAAGATCAGTTTTCTCGAAACAAATTTTTATAAGGTTTCGTAAGGTTTCTCTCACGTTCCTTTACAATGGATCTGTGAAAGAAAAAGTAAACAGTGCGATTGGTTGTTGACTCTAAGACTGTCGATGTAAACGCTTGAGCACCTAGCTGTCGACATAGAGAGGGTAAATTTTGTAATACTTTGTAAACCATTCTCACGAAAGCGAATATTTCGCACGAGTGTTGCGGAAAACGTTCTTTAGGAGGATGGAGAGGGTGAAAAAGATAAAAACTGACAACAAAAATTTTTAAAAGTTTTACTAAATTGGGACCACGGTAACAAAGAAACAACCGAAATGAAACGCTCATTTTATTCTCTTAACATTCAAAAAGTGGAAAACATTGAGACCTTACTGAATTAGAACGGTGTATTGAAGCTTGAAACACTTGAAGCGCAGCACATCGATTGATTTGGTTCATTTACACCGAAATAATACCCGGTAGAACACAGGAAATTAAATTTTCCAATTTTACTCTTTCATTAAAATTGAAATATCCAGCGAGTGGACTGATTTTGAGTCATAATGACGTACACTGGCTTAATGCACTCTAAAAGTTACACATTATCAAATGAACTCTTTTTCACTTGAACTAAAGTTATAGTGGCACGCAGAAAAAGAAACACTCCAATTCCGATCAGCTCTCATTGAAATTGGGAAATTCAGGAATTTAATTGAGCTGCAATCACATCTAATGGGATTAAATCAAAAGAACCTTCATTAACTTGTTTCCGTCTATTTGGACCAAAGTTATAATGGAACATCATACATTTTGAAAGGCCTAAAAAAGTATCTATGAAAGTTCCGTTAGATTAAAACATACTCTCAGTGCCAAGACAGATCAGTAATAACGAATTTACATAATTTCGATAAACCCAGTGCCATATGAACGAGGCTCACGGTTGAAATGTAACAGAGGGAGAGTTCTCCCATAAGCTATTTGTGCTCAGTTTCGTTGAATAATAGAATAAGCCATTTTAAACAAAGGCGAAGACAAATTTTTAAAATTCAATTAAAAATAGAAAACGGTAAATTAGTTTGTGTAAATCTCCGATCACCGAAAATTCACAAACCACCAACCATCACTGAATCAATTCATTTACAAACTGTGGTGCAGGTTGAAATGAAATCAAACTAAGTAGGTATTCAACTACAAATTGACGACAGTAATCTTTATGTCATATTAGTATTATTCCGACTTTGGGAGAGAAAATTAGTCAAGTGGATGACTGAGCTATTCTCTCCCCAATGGTCGTTCAAACATACAACAACGCTAACAAAAGCAAAATTCGTGCCATCTTGCCATCTAATAATCGTAAACAACTGGCACAATTTTTCCGACACACCAACAAGTTTTTAGTTTTTATTTGTTCGTCTATGTTTGCGGCATGGTGGTAGCGGGGCAAGAAGGTGTCTTACTCAACTTTATTTCTATCCTAAACCCGAGATAAAGACTGACTATGGGAAAGAAGGTAAGCTAATCAATATTATAATAATTACTACATCGAAAAGCCAAATGACCGGTAATTCTCTGAAATAATACCATCAACAATTATTAGGCTACGGTCCAATAGCATAGCGATTTCGCAAAGTGCGAATTGATCAAAGGGTAACTTTTTTTTTTTTTTAACTTTATCCCTAGAAAAGAAAGAAAAAACAAATAAAAATTACGTCGCTTCGAAAACTACATCTTTGGATATAGCAAGGCACGAACTGGATAAGCAAGTAAATAATAACAATAATAATAACAATAATAATAATAATAATAATAATAATAATAATAATAATAATAATAATTAATAATGATGATGATGATAATAATAATAATAATAAACACAAAAAAAACAAAAACAAAAAAAAAAAAAAACGGATCAAATAACGCGCAATTTCTCGAGATAATCTCTCGCGAATAGCAAAGTGTGTTCGCAGAATATTTTCTCTCTTGCGCTTAATTGACGTTAAATAATGTGAAAAATGTTGTCGATAATTGCGACGGTTGCCAACTAACGACAGGCAATTTTGCACGAGCTTTTTTCGTATTCCAAATTGTTGGAATATCACAGCGTGGAGAATGTTTTCACGCTCGACTGCGCGGCCTCAGAAAACGCAATGCGCCGATTAATAACTAAATTAACGAGCCGAACGGATAGAACTCCGGTGTGTACGTGCGGTATACCTGAAGCGGAGGCTCGTGTACTTTTCAAGCGAGCATATCGGACGACACATGCCGCTCACCTTTGTGGTCTATCTAATGAAGAGGGAGGTAGGCCATCAGTTCTTCTCACACTTCTTTGCTAGAAGGCACCTGTTGAGGTATGTCTTTCGAAGGCGAAACGCCACCCACTCAAGCAGTGAGCACTACTACGCAAGCAAACACCCTTCGTGGATACGTCGAAATTCGTTTGAGCGCCAAGTAACTTGGAATACTGGGTGACCATCGAAATGCACGGCGTCCTGTGAAAACGTACTCAAACTCGGATTTTCGTTTGCGCAAATCCAAATCATTGCTCCCCAATTCGTAACTCACCATCGCCATTTGCCTCACAATAAAGGTTTTATACGCAGCAAATAATAGCATATTTCGCCGCGAGAGCACAACGTGAGCGATTCTTGACAAGCTGTGATGTTTGCGGCGCAAGTTCAGATAGCTTTTACGTCGGTGCTCGAGTTGCCAACGTTATTTTTTTGCAACACTGGCGCAACAAAGTAGGTGAATCTAAGAAAACGGACGTAATTGGTTGGATGGGAAGAGAAAAGCAAACAAATTTGAATATGGTTCCTACGAGTAGGGACGATAGCTTCAAAAGCAGCGGCATTTCCCGTAATAGAGTTCCGATCACCTCGTGTCCTTCATTATTACATTTGATACTTCACAGGGCCGGATTTAGGATTTTTGGGAGGCCCCCTTATACATACTACTTTAAAATTTGTTTTCTTAGCTACTCGCACACCATTCCGCAACAAAAAAAAAAAATGGAATCTCCCGTCTAACGTGTTACGAATTAAAATGTTTATGATACTACAAAACACAAAATAAATTATTTTGCAACAACTGTTGATAAAGTAGACTATTATGTGCCTCTTGACGGTATATGAAGGGCATGAGTTTAGAACGATGCATAATGCAAATTCTTAATGAATCGTTTTCAATTAGGTTTTTATTGAAAGTCTACTTATTAATGTTGGTGTCTTAGAACGATCTGGGCTAGGGGTAGGTACATTTTTCGTTTCATAACTCGAGGAAAATTTTGGCACTAATAACTCAAATTCATATATATATATATATATATATATCTCAATTTCTTATTACCCTGGTACAGGTCGCAATTTTTTTCCGATAGTCACGAAATTTGGCACGAACATTAGTACTAAACCAAGAAAAACTGATCTCTTGATTTTGTTACGGATCGGCCGTATGGTACTTCCGGTATGGCTATTTTTGTTTTTGTTTTGCCTTTAAAATTTTCAATTTTTGACCAATAGCTGTGAAATTTGAAAAAAATATTCGCTATTATATCGATATAAATTTTCGTGCGGATCGGCCCTACGGTACTTCTGGCATAGCTATTTTCGTTATTGTTTTGGCTATGACATTATCAATTTTTAAACAACAGCTACGAAATTTGTATCAAATATTACAACTTGCTATAAATTTTGGTGGGGATCGGTCACATGATATTTCCGGTAACGCTATTATTGTTTTTATTTCGCCTATAAAATACCTAATTTTGGACCAATTGGAACGTAATTCGGAACAAACATTTATTACGATCTATCAATAACTTTTTAGTGACTATCTAATTTTACACTTTCTGAAAACATACCTTTTTCTAACGGAGCTTCTGTTGGGTTAGAGTTTTTTTTACATTATACGCCATCTTGTGCGCGTGAGTTTTTTTTTATACACCAATGGTAAATTATTTATGCACAGGTTTGTGCGGATACGTTATTTTATACACCATAAAGGATTTTTAAGGAAGGAAAAAAAAACAGCATCACTGATAGGACTTGAACATGGGCCTTACGAGGTAAGCTAGGGATTATGTCGCAGATTACAGGAGAGCACTGCTACGACATTCGATGAATAAGGAAATAAAAAGAGTACTTCAATTTTTTCTTGAATTAACTTTTTTTTTGTTTTCTTGGAAGGTTGTTGCGAAAAATAGTGTGCGATACACGTGTATATAATAGGTTATTGATACTCGAAGTGTGATGCAAGATCAAAATTATCAACTTTATACACTTGTATCACAAATAACTATTTCATTCTTACTCTAGTTTTTAAACAATTATCAATTATAATTACACATTTACGTATAGGCTTACTGTCAATTTACCGAATGCTATCACAACTAATGTATAATTTTAAGTTGTAGGAAAGCACGTGGAAAAAATAATTTTTTTCCTTATTTGGTAGAGGCTCTATTTTTATGAGGGCCCAGGGTGACTGGCCTCTTTTGCCCCCTAAATGTGGTCCTAATACTCCGTAGTATTTACCTACTTTGCAGCATGTGTTGCGAAAATATTATCATTTGCAGAAAACGAAATCAAAATGAGAAATGAACTAGTCTTCGGTAAGTACCTTACCTACGAAACTTATGACCAGGTTGTGACATGTTTTTTGGCCGGTGTTACCTTCCAGTAAATGAAACAGATATACCAGATGCGTTTGTGGAATCCTTCAGCACAACAATAAGCCATATTAGCAAACATTCGCAGATTATATTCTCGAAACACACATTGAAAATGATCCAATACGTCTCTGTTCTTCATGAGTACATTCTTTAGATTCCGCAGATCCTGTCCCTACCAATGAAACAAATATTTCAACGGTATTTTAAATTGCAATTCACATAACCTCATTCATATTTATACTTTTTTTTTCTTTTTCTTTTTCTCTTGCATACAGGCTTAGGTGACTTGACCATTTCATTAGGCGCCTTGAGGATATAGGTACACAGATCGGTGTCGTAATTGAGGGATCATGAATTTTATAATCACATGCTGAATTTGGGTCGGGAATACAGCAGCAGCTGGTTTCGAAATTGCAATCTTTCAATTGAAAAGCCAAGCACCAAACCACTACGCCAAACAGATAGCATATCCCCCTTTCGCACATATTTTACAAAAAAAGAAAGCACAAACATGTACAGCAAGGCGTACAACGAATATTGCAACAAACCGGACGAACCTATTTAAGATATAAGTACCGCAGAACAATAAACACTTTGTCAATGTGGAGAGATCTCTCAGCTGGCGTACGTTAAAAAGACGGGGTCATCTAAAAGAAGAGAAATATTTGAAAATATTGGAAGATAGATAGGTCAACAGCATCGGTTTTATGGACGCTCGGGATGTAACAGAAATCGGTACTTACCACCCAGTTTGAATATCTTCGAATTTTAATCACAACTGTAAGCTGCAAAATTCATAACACTAAAACACATCTTAAAACTAAACTCCTCAAATACTAAATGGTCTCTCAAACACAAGAATCGATTGGCGGCTTCAATATCTCCATCCTACGCAACAATCATAAGTGAGTGAATAATGCATGGCATCCATCAATTTCTTTTATGGGCGATAAGAACATTCAGTCACAATAATGGTATTGGAATACAAGTAGGCTGCGTGACAATTACATGGTTAAATAAGAACAATCTTTTCCAGCAAATATTGGTTTTTCTAGCAACAATTTCCACGAATGAATGGTCACTAATAAAAAGTACCATAAAGTTGGAAAAAAATCCACAAAAAATGCAGGTAGACTATAGACTAACTAACAATTTGTATTTTGATTTTGTTTCAGTACTAATCACTGGATAGGCGCGGGGGAACATTACTTTTGAAATATTCATGAACCTCCGTCATTCGTTCACGAATAATGGTGGTGTTTTGATATGAATAGCCACGGATGCTCAATGATCACTTAGGTACATTATTTTCGACAATGGAGCGATTAATACTTCATCTGCTTTCGAATCTCCCCTTTCAAATACGAATGAATGAATACGAACTGGACCCTCCAATGGTGGATAGGTTCCTACAAAACTGCGAAAGTAGGTACTCATTTCTGTGGGTCTGTCCCATAATTCGTCCACGTAACAAATCCGCATTCAACTACCAAATTACTCAACTACCACTTTGCCTGGGTACCAATCACCTAACTCATCCATTACCAGCACATCAATTATTTCTTGATTCTCGGTCAAAACAACCACTTTCCCCCTCCTGCTTCAGAGATTATTAACCCACAAATTAGTCAACCTTATAGCCTTACCCAACCGTCAGATCATTCATCCACCTTCAAACTACGAACTCACACGTTTCCATGATTATACAACAGTGGTACCCTCTCCTGTACCCATTTCCTAGGTTTGCAACAATTTTCAGTTTTTCACTCAAACACTCACTTATTCTTGCCGAAACATTCACTCACTCAGTCTGACTCACAGAAAGAAGAATAACCATGCGAAGCGATCTCAAAAGTGAAATAAAACGGAAGGAGTCATCCAAGCATGGTCCACAGCTGCTTAGAGTAAGACTCTAAGCGTCATTTTGTGTTATACATGTAGTGATAATAATCGAAGTAAAATTCATTAAAAACCGAATAACACAGGATGACGACTCATATCTTATCACCTTCATGCGCGCACCTGCTACTAAAGAGCCTTACTTAGAGATGTGTATGGCTTACCCTACAAATGGAAAACCTGAAAAAGTGGAACAAACAAATGGAAGTGCCACAAATGAGGAAACAGTACCCGATTTTTAATTAAATTTAACTCACATCTTCTGATTAAATTCGTTTTTCACTTGCCAAATTTCGTTTACTGGAAGTTTCGACACTTTTTTAAGCCTTTCGTCCTTCAATGGTCGCACCTAAAAACGCCAACCAGAAAGAAGGCGAAAACAATAGTGACTCTTTTTCATGAGTTTAAACTTCTCAGCTCTCGGTAGAGGTAAAGTGAGACTTCGAGCATCAGACGTCAGATCATAAGTTTGGTGGGCGCAATTGGAAATTTTCCGCCAAGGGACAAGGCAATGTGCCCTGCCCCTACCCGGAGGCAGATTTTGAGTGGAATTTTGTTTATGAGGAGAAGCATGTTTGGATGCTATTGCTCATTTTGCGTGAAGAGTGACTAGAAAAATTTGTGGCCATATTTTCGAAATATTTATATTTTTTTGTGGTGAGGAAATGTTCTTCTTGCCCCCAACTACACCATGAGTATTGCGGGGTAGAAAACAATATATTTTATAGCTTAAAAATGAATTTTTATTCATAATTTAGCCACCCCTAACAATCTGCCGTCAGGGGACCACAGTCCTCCTTGTCCCCCCAAGTTTCGGCACCGTTTATGTGTTTGTATGTGTGTGTGTATTAAGTGATAAATGGTCGGACATACTTTTTGAGATACTGAGTTCAAATTTACAGTCAATTTTTAGACCAAACCATTTGTTTAGCCACTAGCGACTCCAAAAAATAGTGTTTCCAAGCTTTTTTCACTTTTGAAATTACACATCAAGTTTTATGAGTACCACTTCACGTAAACTTTTTTCATCCTCTCTTCATTTTCATTTCCTCGTTAATTTCAGCAACATGGATGAAGAATAGCGAATGCAATTTGAAAATAAACGAACTCGATTAATCGAACTTGTCATCGATTAAAAATCGATTAGAAAAGGGGAGCGCGGTTAGCCGAAGAACACCCAGTAATTAATCTTGAAAGCTGATAAAGGAGAACCGACAATAAAATGTTATAATAAAGTTCTTTAGATGAGGGCACGATAAATGATAATTGCAGCCGTATAAAATGAATTCCTTCGAACTCATAATTGGTTCTCGGTGGTCAAGTCTAAATCAGCTCACGGTTCTGAGTTACGACTAACAAGTTAAAAAGGTAGAAATAGCGAAATTATACACGTCCACAATTACAATCTAAGGGATGGAAGGCACCTGGAACTACAAAAGTTGATTTCATTAACGAAGCTTTCCAAAACTGATTTTGTTTTTTATATAAATTCGACAGGTACCGATGCAAAAAAGATTTTAGGTAGGTACCTACTCCAATTCTAGTCAGCCTGAATTCGAAATTTTAAAATGGAAGGTCGACGCGAAATTTTCTCAACAATTAAGCCAATGAATTTGAGAAGGGTCTAAGTTGATTTTCATTCTCTTTCTGTAAATTCGCAATTCGAATTTTTCAGTTCTTTCTATCTCGCTATAGTTCTTACCATAGTTCTTACCATACCAGAAATATAAATAATTTTGCGACCAAAAATCTAATCCTTAATATGAATAACTTTACTTATCCTTCAAAACATGAGTTATAAGTCAAACTTCATGCTTACCATCAACAACTCACAAACCAAGTGTGATGAAAAATTCAAAATTCCAGCCCCAATCACAAACTTATCAAGAAAAAAGAATTAAAATAACGAGATAAAATACGTGAACAAGTACAAGAAATGAATGAAAAAGCAGCGGACAAATATATTTACTATTACAATAAAAACAAAACCCTGTTTACCTACCTTTGCAGGTACCTGAATTGCCAAGTTTAACAATATATTTCTACTCATCAATACTCACATACATATATTGTCAAAACAGGTAATTGTCATTCACCCTTACAACTATACAATGTTGAAATGCAGTAAACATAATACAGATGTCACATTGGAATGTTATTGCATTACGCAATATAACTCTCTTACTCGTACATTCATGTCTGCATCTGTCATAACCATTCCTTGACAGCTGAATACGTAGATAACACCTTACAATTTTAAAAAAGAGAAGGTATGAATTACCCAAAACTATACATATATTTTTCTGGAATCTTCTAGGAGACCTATCTCGACCGAGCCACATAATTAGTGGGAGGATAATTAATCATCTCATTGGTCAATCATGACATTGTTCATCTCTTACTACTATTTTGTATTCATCCACTTGCAAATCCGTGGTTAATATAATTAGAATACATGAAATGTAATCTTCATTTCATGAAGAACCTTTGAATTGTCATCTTCTTTAATAACCATCTTCGGTAACTATTTTAGTTACACAGTCTTTTGTAACCATTAATTGTTAAGGGGCTCAATAGGAGAGTCCGCAACTGTTAGTATAATCTGTACTTTGTTATACTACAATCTGTTACTGAAGTCATTAAATGTTGATTGGAACTTAATCTAATTATTGTTTTGAGTTTAGGTAAAGTTGCCGTCACACCACGGCACTTACAATGATTCAACTAGCATTCAAAAAAATACACATTTTCAGGAAAGTAGAAATATAACCATGTGTAGTGTTCAAAACAGACAAGAGTTCTATAAATACAAGTATGAAAATACACAATTTTGTATCCACAGTTTGAATCACATAACCCTTATGGAATTTCAGCTATATCTCGAGAACCAATGGTACAATTTCAGAAAAATTTTTATGGAATTTTTAGTTAACATATGATAATGTTTCAACAATATTTAAGCTTTCTACAGTGGTCATCTGTCAACTGCATTTGATAACTTGGATTGTAAAGGCTATTCCCATAAAATTGAGCATGATAAGAGGCTTGTTTCTTTGGCCCTCGAATCAGTTAGGTGAAAGTAGATTTCAAGTGAAACAATGAAAAAGCTCTATAGAATTAACAAAAGCATCAAAAACTATTATAATTTCTCAAATTTCACATAAATATTAATGAATTCACTTCTGAGCTGTAAGATACAAAATGAATAAGTTGATGAGAAAGCTTTAAAATTTCTCAAAAAATAGAGGGATCATTCCCACTAAATGAGTCTCCAATTTCCTACTATTATCATTAGAGCTATGAAAATTTTAGGTATTCAGGCGGTATAGGGATTTAAACCCGTACCAACTGAATACTTGACCTCCCCCTTCACTTCCACCCAAAATATGGCACTGTACTCACTCAGCCATGGTGCCATGTGACGCCAAATGAGGGAGATAAGCTGTATATTTGGCTGATGTGTGGCAGCTGCCATACCACTCCCCCATATAGCATAGTGTAATATGACGATACGGAGGTACCAGTGGTGATAGGTGTGTGTATTGAAGTGTGGCGGATGCCCATCCTCATCTCCACTCCAAGGTACATAACCTACCAGCAGCGCCACTGCGTTTGGTGATGGTAAGGCGATAAACCACTATATAGCATACATGTCTGAGAGAGGGCACTACTCCCTTCTCCCAGATCACATTGGGGTGACCACTTTAGGTATTCAGGCAGTACGGGGATTCAAACCCATACTGAATGAATGCCTAAACTCCCCACCTCACTGCCACCCAAAGTATGGCACTGTACTCACTCAGCCACGGCACTGGGTGACAGTGATTGACGAAGGTAAAACTACCCCCAAATGGTCTTGCAATCCCTTCCTACACCTCAAGCGATACGATGCAGTCCCCACATGGCATAAAAAATTCTTAGAGACTTCGAACTATGCGGCGATCTAATTTTATTCTAGAAGTAGACTTTAGAACTGGAACTGCAAACGCCCAAATGGATTACCCTAATTTTGGTATCATTTATAATCAATTTTAAAAACGTATTCACTTCAGAAGGGAGAGCACTAGTGCCCTCATCGAATGAGGTTTTCAGGATGTCATTTGTTTTTGTAACAGGCCAACGTTGAAAAAAGATTAAAGAATTAAAAAATTGAAAAAAAAAAACAAATCAATTTGTTTTCCTACACTTCGAGCTTGCTTATTGTTGGTAACGAAAAAGTATTTCATGAAAGTTGTTCCTCTTTCAATATTAGCCAAGTACAGGTAAGTACAGGTAATTATACAAACGGTTATTCGTTCATTCGTTTCAGAAATGCATTTCTTCGCCGCTATATTTGTGTTGGAATATACGTACGAAATACAATAACGAATAAAACAATCGTTTCAAACTCGCGGTATCTCAGCCCCTTCGATGCGAAGAGTAGGCAAATATGGACGATCTAATTCAGAATGGGTTACCGTCTTCCGGCGATTCAAAATACCCCACTGGAGCATCTTACCGCCAGCGTCACACACACGGATGTGTTACGTTTGTAGCGCAGAAGTGACGTGAATGCGCGACGCTTGCGTCAAGTCGCGTCATTAATTATCGTCGCAATACATTAACGCCACACTCGCACGCATTACGATTATGACACGGCAACTAAGCATTAATTCACAGCTACGTGAGACTAGAAGCGAATTTTCTTTCTCACGCACTCAAAAGGCACTGCGAGGCACATTGTGGGGAACTGCTGAAACTGAAGAAGGTGGGTGCTGAGAATCGGTTTGGCAAGGGTCACATCGAGGACGACCGACGACCAGCCAGTCGAATGAAAAAATCGAGAATAGAATACAGATCACAGCCTCGAACATGAGGTGGTCCGAGGCCTTTAAGCGCCTCTGCGGCGAAGTGAAATGCGCAGTAACGGCCGGTGGAGTGACGCGCACATCATCCGTCATCGACGCATTCGACGCATTCGGCGCATTCGACGCATTCGTCGACGTCCGCACAGTGCGACCGATACTTCCAGCATCAGCGACCAGCGCGCAAATAAATTATTTAATAGTCGACACGGCAATTTATGACGACCAGTTTTGCTGGCCGGCCAGTCGAAGCTCTCCAACCATTGTCGACGGCTGCATGTTGAAACAGCGACTGAGCTGGAGGAAGAAATGCAGCCCATCGCCGGTATATACATAAGCGGGAATAAAGACAGAGACTGAAATACATACATACGGGGAGAGGAACAGAGAAGGACGGACGGACGGACAGACGGACAGACGGACAGACGAAGACAGAAAGAGAGAAATATTCGTGGTCGAAGAGGGATATTATCGAAAAAATTTACGAGCTAAATTAAAGCGTTGATTGGTACATAACGATATATGACTCGATTATTGAATAAAATGCTAAGTACAGAGAAAAAGGTAAAGGAAAAAATGGTTATATTCGTTACGATTTGTGATCCGCGGTCGTCATAAATTGATACCGGCAGCGCTCGGCCTTCGTCCAGTAATGCTTGTAAATCACGAATACGATCAACAGCATTCGGCTGCGTCCCTCCATACCGTAGCAAAATGAGCTTTGCAGCCGACACGACAATCGTTTCTCTCTTTATTTAATAATAAATCTTCGCAACAAAAAAAAAAAAAAAAAATTAAAATGCGGCTGGCATTTGGCGGAACGAAGCATCCCACATTCTGTTTTAAATAAAAAGGTTCCTACGCATTTTTTTTCGTAACACCAATAAAAAGTCTGCTTGGACACCGGGTCGAAAAGAAGGATGCTTTTCACACTCAAAATCGTAATAATCCGTAGCTACCTAAAATTTTACTATTTGGAAAATCAAAATGAGTATAGACGTAAAGAAAGCGAAAGAAATAACCTTCCTCAAATATTCCATCAGCATGCACTCTATGCGTCTCATATACCACGTCTATACACGCATAGTGCTCCTCCCACAGTAATGCAAATAAATAATCATTAGAAAAGGAATGAAAAGAAATTACAAATTTTACAAATTTTCAGCAGCTGAATCCTCAGACTGGAATATTTTGTATACGCGCCACCAAGGTAAATGGTAGTATTTTTTTTTTTCATTAAAATTACGATTTTCGTTAAAATTATGGTGTTAAGACCGCCGACCTACATTCGGGTCACTTCCAGATGCGGGTCAAACGGGGCTTAATTAAAAAAATAAAATAAAAAATCTTTCATTAAAATAAGTTAGGTAAGTATGGAAATTTACCAAGTGGAGGTGGTGGACTTGAATTTAAATCTGGTGTTAAACCATCGAATTTCGTCCATAAATTGTTCGGATACGGCCGAAATAAGAAAACTGACCCAAAACTGGTGGTTATAGTCGAATCAACTTCAATCAAAGTCGATCTTACGCTACATGTTACATTTTCGCGGCGAATATATCGTGCGATAGGACGAATAGTAACGAAGTTCACCAATTTTCTTTCGAATTCGACCAACTTCGTTCATACCTGCTCTCTCCTCTAACCCGGAAGAGGTTCTCAAATTGTTTTAAGCTGCGCCTTCGTTATCACCGATCAAAATATACGCTGCTCCCAGCGGGTTCGGACACTGTTTATGACACGACCAGCGACATATATGTAATAACTGGTGTTGCAGCTGAAAATTTCAGTCTGCCAAGTTTGTGCTGCGACTCCAAAAAGAATACGAATCGGCGGAGGCAGCAGAGCCGCGACACACGGCTTGAAAATGTCTGCACAAACCAGTCTTGCACCGAGTAGGCGAGTGCGGTATAACTGGTTGACCATACACCAACCTGTGTCTCCAGCCATTGTTTCGCTTTCGATGCGTTCCACAAGCGGCTGTGAACCGACCACGAGTAAAAGTTTATTTACGTCGTTATCGATAATATGGCGTTGTAGGTCGCGCGTCGTGCGATAATTAATGTGCGTTCGAACAGTACTTGGGAAAGCTCCACCGTCGTGGCTGCCTAAAAATTGGGGAAGCGGCTTCCAAAGGTCAGGCTGTGGCGACTGGGAAACGTGCGACAAGATTCTTTTCCGCGATGCCAAAGTTTCTTTAGTTGTTGTTGTTTGGTTGTTGGTTGTGGTTGTTGTTGTTGTTTTTTTTGTTATTTTTGTTGTTATTGTTGATGATGATGATGTCGATGTTTGTTTTTTGTTGGTTACCGTGCAATTTCCCCGGTTCCGTTTTCCCGAATCACAACTTTCACAACTTTCCCCCATGGACATTTTCCCAAATTTTTTTCGCACCACCTTTTTTTTTCCGAATCCACTTTTCTTAAGAAACATTTTTTCAACAAATATTTTCCTCATCAGATGTTTTCTCGAGTGTGTATCTCTCATGCGGTTGTTCATCATTTCCAAAGAGTGTGAACGAATATACTCGGTTTGTTACAGAATTGATGATGATCATAACTGTTTAAAGGAAATTATTCGTAGACGGGTACGTGTCTTTTTCATATTAAATAAACAACCCACCTAACCTTGCCACCACCCACTACACTACAAAGACATAAAGAAATACATATTGTTCCATCCCGTTTTTGAAGATTCAGTTTGTCTACAAAAACATGTCGAACAAATTATAGACAACTATTATTCCTAATTCTCAAAATAATAGCTGTCTACATTTTACCTAGCTTCTCACAAAAAAATACCACCAGATATGCTGACAATGAAGTGTCATCATATTTGGCGGATGTTCCGTATCACGCCACCTTTTTGGTCGGCCATCTTTTGATTGAAACAAAGAAAACGAAAGTAATGTCATATCTTCATTTCGAAGACATGGTCATTCCTAAACCTGAAGTCGATTAGAGACGTTAGGGTCCATACTAGTTGCTATGGACATTAGGTATCACTATATTAAGAAATAGAAATAAGTATAATTTAAAGTGTTTGTAATAACTAAAGTGAAATTTCAATAAAAGATAAAGGTTCGTAACTTATCTTATTTGTTGAGGTAATTTAAAAGTATTGAATTACTCTCGCAACAAATTGGCGCCCGAACAAAAAAACCTTCGGAAGTAAAATTTAAAAATCATAATAAAATTTTTTTTTAAAATAAAGAATTTCGCTTTTCCTAAAATAAAAATATTTTCTGATCGTGTAAAAAAAATATTTTTTTTTATCCCTATCGTGGATAATTAATTCAATTTTGCTGGAGCAAATACTTTCGCGTAATATCAAAACCAACCGTGGCTAAAATAATTCAAATATTAAAAACAAAATTAAAAAAACGTCTACGAAATCAAACCTTTATTGAGGAGGACCGCAAATGTTTAATTAAGACAAATAAAAATAGTTCAATTAAAAATAAATTAATTACAAAAAACAATTCTAAAAATAAACTTAGAAATAAATCGAAGATCCAGATCCGGCTCCTGAAATTCAAAAAGAATAGAATCAGCCCAACCGGTATCCAAAACCACAGCGCAAAGAACGAGAAATCACTCACCGACGGCATCCATCCGAACGAAACTAATGGTAAACTATGGAAAACTACAGCACACTACTCACCATCCAACTGTAAGCAAATTAAGAGATACGTGTAGAAATTCTTGATCAAAAAGAACCCACATACGTCAACATAGTAAATATTGAAAATAAAAATAACCCATTTCTAAAATTGGAAAATAAAAATATGACCCCGGAAGACATCGCTGAAAATAACGCACGCTTGCTTTTACAACAACAACAAGCAAGATTTGCGGCAGCGAATGAAGCTTACACACAACACAACCTAGCCATGAACAATTTTTGGAAAAGGTCAGAAAGATGGACTCCGAGCCACTTTTCAAATGGCCCCAACGAGGATATCCTTGAGTTTCTTTTCGAATATGAAACTCAGGCAAAAACCTTCAAAGCAACTGAATATGAAATGATACGAAACCTAAATATAGCCCTTCGTAGTACAGCTCTCAAACTGTTCGCAGCAGAAACTGAGATAACCCCAGAAACCCCATGGTTAGAAGTAAAACGAATCTTAATACGTATTTTTAAAAAAGATAAAGATACCGTAAAAAAATGTATCAAATCACTAAAATTTGATGACTCATATTTTAGTATCAATGTACCCAAATTTTTCCGCCTTTATAAACAACTAGATGCAACAATTAGCGAGAAAAAAATTTGCGACCTCTTACTCCTAAGACTAACAGGAGAAATGAGGAAATTCTTTGCGTCGAAAAATCTGCAAACACAAAGTGAGGTCTCAAAAACATTCACTGATTGGAAGGAATTCAAAGAAAAAGCATTAGATTTGACCGATGTCCAAAAAACAGAAGAGATGCTAAATAAAGCAACAGAAACGATCGCCAAGCTAACAAAAAAGATGGAAGAGATGATGAAGGGAAAAGCTCCCGAGAAAAAAGAGCCTGTGAAACCCATAACCCCCCTATCTCCCCTACTGACCCTGTTATCGTGGCATTAGTGGAGGCAGTATGGAAACCCCTAAATGCCAATAAACAAAACCAAAATCAAACCAGAATTAAGGCAATGGAAAACGAAAATATAGAAACCAGACCACATAGAGACAGAAATTTAAATAATAATAATAATAATAATACTAACGAATCAAACGATATTAACCCGAGAAGAAGGCAGTCTAGAGAAAGAGAATCTAATCGGTTGCGGAATAACCAAAGTCCATATAGACCCCAAAGAAGAGAAACTTACCACGAACAAAACAATAACCGATATCCTCCTAGAGAGATAAATTGCTTTAATTGCGGAAGAATGGGACATCTATCCAGGGATTGTAGACTTCGTAATCGTAGTACACCGCAATTCCTGCAAAGGAATTTTAGACCGCCACGATTCAACAACAACTTCGCATCAAATTTTGGTGAACCGTTCAACCTCTATGGACCACCGCAACAGAATAATTATGCACAGGCATATAATGCCCCGGCTCTAAACCCACAACCATGGGCCAATGCAACAAATTATGCATTACCCTCTTATAACTTGGGAACCCAGGATGTAGTTCCAAGTATCCAACAAAATTTCCCCCAACAAACAAAAAACTTGCAGTAGAGCCCGTTTGCTCTGCACCATATTATGGAAACGACTTTCGGGCTTGTAATGGCAACGTCCATCATCCGGACTGCGCTGCTCTCTTAGTGTTAGACCCACACGCGCCGCATAATCGGAAAATTCATATTCGTAGTGCATCGATGAAATTAGTCAGGGCGAGGCGTAAACTAATTGTCCCCTGCAACATTGTGAGCCGTGAAGAGTATGAAACACAGGGAACAGTTGACAGGGGCTCTGAAGTGATGCTTGTACAATATGACCTCGTAAAGGATAATGTGATCAGACCTGCAAGAGTGTGTATGGTAGCCGCTAACGATAGTGCAATAATCGTTAAAGGAGTTGTAGAAATCACTATAAAAATGGGTGATCTCCTCCTCGATGTGGAAGCATACGTCACCTCTGAGGTAACCACACCTTTACTACTCGGGTACGACTTTTTAGATCGACATAATGCCGACATATTATTTAGTAAAAAATTATTTAGAATAGGATCCCCATAGAAACGTGAAACATTTAGTATAGTTAAATTTAAGGAAGAAAATTGCGAAGGATTTATTAGAGCAGACAAAGATTTCTGCAGAGAAGTAAATAATGAATATTTTGTAAACCTGGATCCAGAAATGGGAAAAGAAGATCCAGATGAATGGTTTTTAACGAGTTACGGTTTAGAAGGCGAATATATTGTTGATGATTTAGGATGGCCAGCCTTAAGATTCTACAGTCCACACTTCGACACCCAGATTGTACAAGGGACAGTTTTAGGATGCTATAGGCTTCGACAGCCAACTATGCGGGACTGTCAGACCAATTCCATCTGCCGTGGCCAACCCAGCATTCAGCCCATCACTTTGGGGGATACTGCAGGTAACCAAGGTGAGGAGGTTGATATGCTAAAACATGTTCCGCATAACCCGATCTGATGACAGTGTTATCCACAACAATGAAGGAACACAAGTGAAAATTAATAAGAATTTAACGAAGGAACAGAAACAGGCAGTAGTAAGCGTTTAAAAAAAATATATTCACATATTTACGGAAGAACCTGTCAAGGTAAAACCTACGAAACTAAAACCAGCACATGTCTACTTGAAAACAGACGAGCTGGTTCAACGTAGAAATTACCATATGGGTATTTTTGAAAAAAGAGAAATTAGAAAGAAAATTAAAAAATTCGAAGAATGTGGTATTATTCAGAGAGCACGCTCTAGATATGAGAGCCCAGTATTTGTTAAGAAGAAATCAAACGAGTTTGTAGATCATTGGTAGATTACAGTGGTGTAAATGAAATAGTAAAAAAAAATACGAGCAGAGTCCCTTATCTCCCAGAAATTTGGGATGCATTACGAGATAAAAAATATTTCGTAACGATCGACCTCAATCAAGGATATTATCAAATTCCCCTTGATGAAGAATCAAAAGCAATAACAGGAATAAATGTTGGAGGAGTAAGCTATGTATTTAACTCCATCCCTATGGGATTAAGTGCGAGCCCCAGCGTTTTCCAAAAAACCATGACCGATTTATTCAACCATATCCTAGAAGACAAAGTATTAGTCTATCTAGATGATATCTGTGTCTTTGGCGAAACCTTTGAAGAAACACTAGAAAATTTGGAAGAAGTCCTGAAAGTACTAGTTGAAGCGGGTCTACTAATCAAAACCAGTAAAAGTAGCTTCTTCAATGAAAGTATCAAATATTTAGGTCATAAAATTTCATATAACAAACTAGAACCATTAGATAAAAACATTAAACCAATTCGTGAAGCTCAACCACCTAAAACATTACGTCAACTACGTAGATTTATTGGTTTAGCGAATTATTATTGGAAAATGATCAAAAACTTTTTGTAAATCACAGCACCATTAACAGACTTAACAAGAAAAGAAAATGTTAAAGCAAATAATAAAATAGCATGGAATGACGAAGCACAAAAAGCATTTGACAAAATAAAAGAATTGATTACATCTGAACCAATTCTTACAATCTACGATCCTGATGCTGAAACATACGTCGAAGTAGACGCATCAAAAACAGCCATAGGAGCAGTAATAATGCAAGTAGACAGAAAAACAAAAGAGCCACACCCTATAGGATATTTCTCGAAGAAAATTCCTAAAAATCAACAACATTTATGTTCTTTTGATTTAGAAATGTTGGCTATTACTGAAACTTGCGAATATTTCAGAGAATTTTTAGTCTACAAAGAATTTAATATTTTTACGGATCATGAACCCTTAACATACCAAAGTCGAATGAAAAAACCAAATGCAAGATTAAATAGGTTAATTTCAAAATTAGGAGAATTCACATTTAAGATCAGACACATTAAAGGTGAAAATAACAAATTCGCTGATTATCTATCTCGTCTAGAAGAAGAAGAAGAAGAAGACAATTACGCAGAGTTTTGAAACGGTCAATTCACAGGATCCTCCTAATATTACCAAACAAGAGAAAAAAATCAAAGCAATAACACGTAGCATGAAAAAGAAAGAAAAAGATTCAGACATAGAAAGTGACAATTTGGAAGACGATTGAAGTTCCATCCTATCTGATAATTCGGAAAGATCTGGAAACTCCGATGCGTCCACAAATTCTCAACTTTCCGAAATTTTAGAAAATTCCGAAATAGAAAACCCAATTAACATCACAGACCAAGAAATCCACAATTTATTGGATTTACAACGTGAAGACAAATATTAGGGAATCATAATAAAAATTTTAGAAGGTGGCAACGAAAAAAAGTTAAGAAAAAGCTTAAAAATGAGAAGATCACGCAATCTAAATCCATTTTTTCTTGATGAAAATGGAATTTTATGGGAAAACAATGATCACTCTGAATATCACTATGCCGTACCAGTAATTCCTGACTCCCTCATACCTCAAGTACTAAATATATGTCATGAGAGTCAAAGTGGGGGAGGACATTTTGGAATTTGTAAAACTCTTGCCAAAATGCGTGCTCAATACTACTTTACACAAATGCCTAAAATAGTCTCAAGGCATGTACGTTCATGCCATTAATGCCAAATTAATAAAAACATTAACGAAAAATATGAACATTTAAAACCAATTAATCCTGAAGAATGTATACCACTTGCGCATATCCAAATTGATTTCATCGGAAAATTTAATACATATAATGAAAAGAAATTTGTCATAGTGGGAATAGATAAGGGAACAAAATATTGTTGGACCAAAGCAGTAACCCAACCAAACGCACATTCGGTTATTAAATTTTTAAAAGAAATTGTACGTCATTACGGAAAACCAACGAAGATTACGTGTGATAATGGAACTCATTTCTCGAACGAATATGTGCAAAATTATTGTAAAAATAACAGTATTAAAATATTCTACTCTACATCATATTCACCGCAAACTCAAGGACAAGTAGAGAATATGAACGGAACGATAAAAAAAATGTTAGCGAAATATGAAAGTACCGATAGCGAAGAATGGCCAGACCACGTGCATAATGTAGCCTTGACCTATAATATGACACCAATTGAAGGTTTAAATAATCACGATCAGTTTTACCTAATGCACGGTTATAAAGGAGAACCCCCCCATAAATTTAAACATTCCGTCACTACTTATCAGTAAAACCAGAGAAGAACAGATAAGTGAAGTAACAATTCCGAATTTTGATAAAAAGAATGCAATTAAATATTCAGAACGCTATAATAAAGGAAGAAAAGAAATTTCTTATGAAACTAATGATTTAGTTCTCTTGAAAGCACCGATAAATTACAGAAAAGGCAAACCAAAATTTCTAGGACCATATAGAATAGTAAGAAAAATTTCAGATTTAAACTATGTAATTCGCATAACCTCCGAAGATGGAAATAGCATAGACGATACAGTTCATATAAGAAGACTTACGCCTTATAATGTTCGTTCTAATGCTAATTTACCATCAAACATTGAAGATATTACATCCAATAATTTGGAAAATGAAGAAAATATTCCCGAGTCTAATCCGAAAAGAAAAAGAGGTAGACCAAAGAAAGAAAAGAACTCTGAAGAAAATGAATCAGAGGACGAAATTAAAATCATTGTCAAACGTCCGAGAGGAAGACCACAAAAAGGAATTTTAAATAAATCTGGCGATAAAAATAAAAACAATAAAAAGGTAAAATTTACTGATGAAGCTTTATTAAAAGGGAAAGATTGTTCAGAATGGAGAAAGAAGTTTGAATTAAAAGACCCAGAAAAAAGAAGGATTACCTTACAAAAAATTCAATCGATTACCCATAAACAACATATGGAAGAAATCAAATTGTTCAATAGGTGTGATGAGGGAAAAAGTATAATACAACCTTCGTCTCTACCTATTCAACCTATTCCCCAGGATATTAAAAAACCGAGTGAGTTAAGTTTGGAAAAATACGTGAAAAGATACTCCAAACCACTGTAACGCCAAAAAATAGGTGTTGGTTCAGAATTTGTTTCCTATTTTTGACGTTGACACTTTACGAAATATTTATTTGAGGAAGACCACAAATAAATATTTATAATTAAATAAAATATACTTTATAATTTAAACTTGAATGTCCTAGATATCCACTCACTATGGTGGACCTTAACTTTGTTGAGAGATTTAGACTTCAATTAATTTTCAACGTAAATCTTTTTATATAATATAATATTTTTCATTTACAACACGAAAATAATAGAATTGACCAAAATAGTAGAATTGAACATTTTGTTCTTCGAGTAAGAGTTTTTATAATTTCATTTTTACATAGTAAAAAGAAGAAATGGTAAGAAATAGTGGGATTAGTTTATTATGATTGGTTGTTACCAAAAAGAAGGAGAATTTACATTTTCCAGTATTAGGCAGATATTTCAATTAAAGTACACGTGTGTGACATTAACTGAGGTCAACCAAAATTGTTTTTTTGTATGGAAGACTATTTTCATCGAATTCAGACAATACCACTTCCTGTTAGGTTTGTACTAAGAAGAAGAAGAGTCATAGAAGTGTGAGAAAATAGAAAATAAAACGAATTATTTCGTTTGTGTAAAAATATAGGCGGACATTTAGAAAATGTTCGTCTATATTCGTTACAACCACCACCCGAAACATTGTATTATAACCCTTGTAATTTAATTCGTAAAAATTATAGATAATTTTTATATATATTGTAAGGACCATTTATGTACATATTTTCTCCCCTCAAAAATATAATAAAATTTTTTTACTTACCAATTACCAATCATCCTGTGTGTCATGAGTCAAAGCCCCCCCAGCATCCAGCTTTACTTCACCATGCTCTTCAACCTCGGGATGATCAGCGGGTGCGGGCTCCAGAGAAACTGACTGACGCCTCAACTGCTGATGACGAGGAACCAAAAACATGCGCCGATTAGACACGACTATTTTACTCGGTCCATAGGTTGGCTCACTTCTCGGACTGGCTCCTCGTAAAACACGACGATCGTGAGAGATGGTCATTTTTTCCAACAGCTCCAAAACTCGCATAACCTCAATGTAATGAGGAGTATCATTAATCACGATTTTTCGCTGATAAAAGCGAACAAGATAGTCAACCAAGTATTGAAATTGGGACCTATCCATAATCGTATTGGCATATGCAGTATTGGTAATTGAGAATCGAACCTTAGCACCAAAATTTAAAGGCTGCATTGCCATAATAATAGCAGTCAATAGGTTCAAGCCAACAGCAAAACCGGTGATGTCGGATGGCTTCACATCAAGTGTTGAAAAACAAACTACGGATCCTTCCCACCTCCACAAACTTGCCTCTGGGAAGAGGAAGCTGAACTGCGAGGCGAGTGGTACCATCGACTGCAAGCAACACTCGCATAAACTCTGAAGCATCACATGCCTCCACAAACCAAATGAAGTGTTCAGAGAATCACCAGAAAAATTTTTTCGATACGTGTCCACTCCCATTGGACCATAATCCGCTGCCAGAAATGAGTGAATGGCTTTAAAAATCTTCCAAAGCCCAATCACGCCAGTAAACAGACATGAACAACGCGGCAACCAACAACGCAAATACAGCAAAGATGTTTGCGTCAGTATGAAGCTTTCGGACGTCTCAACAATCCCTGTATCAGGCACCATAAATTTAGGCAGAGCACGCAATTCCGACGGAGTCGGATACAGAGGAGCATCCTGAAGAACATCTGCACTAGCACGATCCATATCTAAACTCAACCTCTCATCCAAATCGTGAAGGAAATGTCTTTCAACGTTTATTAAACTTAAATAACGAACTAAACGAAAAATAAAATATATACAAAAGAAAGAAATTACGACTAATAGGAACATTAACTACAAATCTAAAGAAGGACGACGACGGAGAAAATCAAAACGAACCAACATTTTGAATACGCCGAGAAGACTGCGATACCTCCATATATATCCGAGTTGTAAAGCAAGATGAATTCTTGCTGAACAATCAAAATATACTGGAGTCTGCCATCTCCCAAGGCCTACCCTCGATGGTAATAGTGCGAATCAGAGTCCCACACTAATACAGATGGTGTAATTTCCGCACATATGTATATTTTTATGAGAAAAAAATAAAAATCAAGAAAATATTGTGCATCAATATACATTTTTGCACCTTATAAATTTTTTTTTTCTCAACAGATAACAACTAAACAACGTACCAACAAATATAATACTGCATCTAACGCAAAATTCTGTGTGATTTGTAATGATTTAAGAACACATGATGATAAAACTCGCCGTTATCGTTTTCATTACATTCACCATACTCACACACAAAACTGAGAACACAAGTTTAAAAACAAAAATTAGTGCATTGTCAGGAGCATATTTTGAATTAAACAAATTCAGTAAGGCTTATGAGAAAACAATTCCCATAGTCTATAGCCTGAAAATTCCAAGAAGACAGAATATAGAAACACCCAAATGGCTTGAAGAAATAAAAAAACTGCAAAGTTGCACATCCATGGAAAACACATGGTGTATACAGAGATCGAAAAACATGCTGAAAATCTTAGATCTAATTACGGATATTCAGCTAATAAACGAAGCAATAATCAAAGAATTTGACAGAGAACCTTCAAAACGAATTAAACATGGAATACAAGTCCTTGGTGACTTTGACACATGATGTTGCAATGTCATGACACTATAAATCTAAAATCCCAATATGAAAAACTTCGAGAATCTGTAATAGAAAGCCATGTAGAATTATTAAACATCACAAATGACATTAAAAATTTTGAAAAGATAGAATTTGACAACTCTAAAATTTTAAAGAAAACGTTCAAGCATTAAAAGACGCCATTCAAAACCAAAATAACAAAATAATTATAGAAGCTAGAAGAGAATCATCTTCGACACAGCTCGAACTCTTCACGCTAGTTTAGTCACCAAAAATGCTAAACTTAGCCACCTATTCCTTTCTTGCAAAAATAACCATCTACCAGCAGCAATTGTTAACGAAACAACTTTAAAAGAAGACTTACTAAAAATCAAGAAAATCACAGAAAAATCAAATTTTGCAGTAGTTTTAGACGAAAAATCAATCCAGTTGTACTACAGAACAAAATTAGTAAATTGCTATGTAACAGGAAACGAAATAGAGATAGAAATCAAAATTCCACTTCAGAACCTTCATACTAAATATGAACTTTACAACTTTATTCCATTAGCATTTCGAACACATGACAATAAAATTTGCTCTTGGGACCAAGAACCTTCGATTTTATCCCACAACAAATTTGATGGGTCAATAAGAATCATAACTGGAACAGACATTGATCTTTGTGGCAAACATAGCCTGTTATGCTTTATTCCCCAAGATCACACAACCAATAATAAAGGTAATTGTGCGAGGGCATTATTTCAAGGAATGAAATTTGAAGAAATAATAAAGAAATGCACCTTCAAATGCGAGATAAATCATGAAGAAATTGTAGTCAAACAAATTGAAATGAACCAATTTGCCCAAACAAATGCTAAAAATCAATTAATATCAGTTAACACCATAACAAAAACAAGTACTAGTATAACTATAAATGACTCATGGCCCGGAGCAACTCCACTAACAGTTCCATGTATAGTAGAAATCCAACAATTACAGAGAGAAAACAATGCAGAAACAATCATCCCAGCCTGATTCTCTTGTATAAATGAACCAGAAAAAGACATCCTTATTGAACATCACCTACCGCTAGTTTGGACAAAATATCAATTCATGGAACTTGATTTTGGTCTTCGTCAATCATTCAAATTTCCAAATATGTCTATTGCCTACAATAATAAATGGCATGACAACATACCTTACCTTTCACCTATAACTCCAATTCATAAGCTCGAAGAAAGATTAAAATCAGCAGAACTGAAAATCCCTGATCTAAGATACCAGGACACAATAAACACGGTATATTTACTACTAATCGGTTGGTGTAGTTTATTAACATACATAGTAGCCATATTGGTCTACGTAAATTTAAAAATAAATTGTGTTGCTATCAATGCGCACAATCAAATAAATGATCTGGCATTGGGAGCAATACATCGTTAATGGTCCATAAATCTAAGTCCATATCTTGTATTACAATATAAAAAAAAAAAGCATAATAAATTTGATTATGCCAAATTATCTTAATTAAGTCCATTTGCAAAAATAAATTTTTATGCTCAAATAAAAAATTTTAATATAAATTTTTTTTTATGCGATGATCAATCCCGCAAAGTAAAATTAAGAGACATTTGTAAAAAAAAAAGTAGTATTGTATTATGACTAAGCTTAAGGACATAGTAAATTAAAACAGTAAACTTTCAGGAACACAAAATTTAGCAAAGCAGGAGCTTCGGGCTTTCTTTCGCCCGGGGACCTTTGTTCCATCCCATTTTTGCAGACGATTCAGTTCATCTACAAAAACGTGTCGAACAAATTATAGACAACTATTATTTATAATTCTCGGAATAATAGCTGTCTATATTTTACCTAGCTTCTCACGAACGAACACCACCAGATATGCTGACAATGAAGTGTCATCATATTTGGCAGATGTTCCGTATCACATCACCTTTTTGGTCGGCCATCTTTTGATTGAAACAAAGAAAACGAAAGTAATGTCATATCTTTATTTCGAGGACATGGTCATTCCTAAACCTGAAGTCGAGTAGAGATGTTAGGGTCCATACTAGTTGCTATGGACATTAGGTATCACTATAATATTAAGAAATAGAAATAAGTATAATTTAAAGTGTTCGTAATAACTAAAGTGAAATTTCAATAAAAGATAATGTTCGTAACTTATCTTATTTGTTGAGGTAATTTAAAAGTATTGAATTACTCTCGCAACACATATTTCATAAAAAAAAAAAAAAAAGACAGAAACCGAACCACCTTACGTTACTATACCACAAGGACAAATTTACAACACAATTTTATTTGTTTATTTGCCATAATGAGATATATTCGTTTCTGGGAAATTGGTTTTTCAACCTATATTAAACTTTTTCTAGTCCTTCTAATATATTTTTTCGGGAATAAAAATATCAGGAATTTTCTAGGGAAAAGACTGGGAAATTTAGTTCGGGAAAGTGTATCGAATGGAAAAACAGTCACTCGAGAAAACGAATTCGGGAAATTGTGCGGGAATCGTTTTTTTCATGTCCATCTTAATTTTTTTTAAATTTATTTACTCACGCGAGGAAAACTAAATTATTTTTAAGGCTTTTGAGCAATAGGAAAAATAAAAATAAATAAAATACCGAAAATGAAAAAGTCTTGTAATGCTTTTCCGATTAAATTTACCCCACGTCGGTTCATAGAACCTTATACCCATTATTTTCTGGCATTACAGCACTAATGCGTTTTCAGCGAGTCTTTCCCAATATTTTCGCCAAAGTTTTATAGACAAAATTCTCATAACGCCATCTAAAATTAAACGTTAAAAATCGTATTTCATACCGCAAATGATTCGAGACACAAAGAATAATTTATAATCTCGCATCAAATCTTATAATAAAAAAAAGGGGAAAATGAAGAAAAAAAAAAAAAATTTATGGCACAAATTTCAATTGTAACTTGAACTTTAGTTAGATGTATTTTAACTCAGCAATCCTTCCATTTTAGAACAATTCGTCGACTACAAAGATAGTAATTTGAATCCGAATCTGAAAAACACGAATTTATCCCATTCGCAACCCTCAATTAAACATGTACCTGTTTCTGTTCTTGATTTCATTTTCTTTTAATTTTTTTTTTTTTAAACATACGATTTTATTTCAAACGCGTGCATAACGTTGAGGAACTCGGTAAACTTTGTAATCGGTACGTGTCAATTACCCGCCAATTTTTATAACTTAATTAACGGGTTTTGATTTTTTTTATTTATTCCACACAAACAGTGCTCCAACTTTATGACGGATAATTTGCACCCCACCATGCAATGGCTATCGAAACATGCAGATAATTATACGTACCCATCACAGTAAAATGGTATAAATGTACAAGAGCGCAAATTAAAACACTCCTAACATGTATTTTACAAACAAATTGTTCAACTCGATAAATTACGCGTTTTTTTTTGTTTTTGGTTTTGTTTTTTTTTTTTTTTTTTTTTTTACCTGAACAGAAAACTAGCTAAACCAAAAAAAACATGGAAAGATATCGCCGATATCGACCAAAAGTCGGGTAATTAGCGAATATTTTGTAAGATTAGCCTTTGTTTTACGCCGTTGGAATGGTCCAAGTTGAAGGGCATATTCGACAGAAAGGTTAATGGTGGTTATCCAATCCAACCATACTGAATATGGGAAAGACACGATGCGCGCGAAAATTCGATTGGTATCTATTAAATTAACTGGTAATGAGAGTCAAGGACTTTCAAAAGGTTTCTTCTCCGAACGATTTTCCAATACGAATATCGAAACGAGCGTTACGCCGCCCAAGTGTTGACTATGCAACTGTTCTGTCGTTCGAACACAAATAAAATATGATACTGAAGATTTCAGGAACTCATTCAATGCGGGTAGTTAAAACAGACTGTAAATGAATGATTAACGCAGAAGAGAAGAAAAATAAAATGGTGGAACGCACGATTCGCATTTAGCTTATCGCATTATCTTAATCCTTGCGTCGTTGAAACTTTAAGAAAACTATGTACTTAACAAGAGAAGAACGATACTGTACATAGTTCTTCGTTTTTTGACAGAGTTCCTCACGAGTGAAGTACGCAAAATTTAGATAAGAAAAATTTCAACACAACCAAGCTCTGGTTTTCAAAAATCATTGGATTTCAATGAAAAATCTAGCTAAAATTATTCATACAAAAATAAAAACTTTAATAAACGAAAAAAAAAAAAAAAAGTTGGGGCGTTTTTTCTGAACTATAACTCAAGACGTCTAGGTACCTAATCATATCAATCACTCGTTCGATATGAAACTAACTAAATAATTTCTGAATACAGCGAATGACAAGCATTTCAACACCGTGGAGCAATTAGTAGTTTATGGGACTGATTCCTAGTTAACAGGAAATTACAGTTTCAAATCAGTAATCAAATATTAGGTGAAGGAAAGGTCGAGTCGAGGGATAAAAATAAGATTTTTCCGGGGCACGGGTTTTCTTGCGACGTGAAATGAAGAATTATACAAATGACAGCCCAAACTTCCACTGTTCCAGCATGCAATTAATGTTAAATGCTTTACATATACCTACCGAGCAAGTTCTCTTTGAAAACTCGTAAATAAAATGAAAAAACTAAATTAGGTTAAAAATGAGTTTTTAAAAAATAAGCTTTTACAATTTGAAGAAGAAAGTAACGGCGAAAAAGAAAACAAAATTTCACACTTTTTTCCGAGACAAAAAAATTAAAAAAACAACTGATAAAAACGGATATGTGTGTATGTGTGCATGTGTCACGACACGTGAAAACAGCGCTGAAATCAGTCATCCGGTGTACTTCAACAAATTGAGTGAGTAGAATAAAAGCGTATAAAAAATAATAATATTTTATATCGAAAAGGTTGTTCTCCGACATATTCCAGGACTTTTCTTCAATGAGGGTACAAAATATTACGAGTGAAAAATTCCAAATTCTCTATTTGGAGGGTCTTTTTGGGAAAGGTGTGTTCAGTATCCTCCACGAGAAAATTAAAAGTAAATGCTGAATCAATGTTTTGAATAAGACCAAAACTGAGAACGTTTTTTCACCGACTTACCTGTAAGCTTAATAGGTGCAACAAATTTCTTGAAAATTTTCCTTAAGAAATGAGCACAATGAATATACCTAGAATCTTAAAAAGAAAACTGTGTAGTAAAAAATGAAGAAATAATACTTTAATTGAACTCGAAATCACAATAATTTTTATTCATGTAAAGTGTTTGTACTAAAGGTAATGTTGGGTAAACACAAAAACATCAGCTTTTAAACTGTGAAATACCTTGTTGTGAGAGATATTCACCCATAGAAGATAATCTATAGCTTTGTGTTTTCTGCTACTTCATACATTGTAAGTATGTGAGAGCCAAATTGAAGGCAAACACTGGCAATTTTGTAGCCAGTTTTGTGAGCTTAAATAGTGGATTTGGTACACACACACAGACACACATACGCACATATACGTATGGTATTATGTGATAGATTATGTCGTTTCTTGCCAAGGTTAGGTGATAAGAAACAACGCAGTGCGTTTGCTGCCAGTCCGTGACATCATCAAGATCCTTATCAGTTAAATGATCACATGTCCCCACAGCTACTCCCCCTGAGAAAAATGATGCTTTTTAGAAAACTCTCTAAAGAATAAGCTTTCAAATTGACAACCCTGGTCCCTAATGATGAATTCAAGTCCGCCATAGCAGGCAATCCAGGTGTCACATAACCTGGCAGTTACTGTTGGAGCTGTCATTTCACAGAGAGGAACTGCCTCTGGCCATTGAGTGGCTGTATCTATCATCACCAACTGGTATCTGTATCCTTGTGATGGTGATAATGGACCCACCAAGTCTATGTGTATTGTTTTAAACCACTCCATTTCTTTAAAAGATTTGAAGGGCAAACGAGTGTATCTTCCTACTTTAGACTCTTGGCAATTCAGGCAAATGGGAGCCCATTTGTTGCAGTCAGACTTCATTTGTGGCCAAACAAATCTAGATGATACTAAACCAGCTGTGCATTATAGTCCAGAGTGCGATAAATTGTGCACACTGCTGGCAAGAATGGCCTATTCTTGCCTATACTAACATCAAATGTTAATAGAACATTAGTACCAGGGATTTTCTATTGTTTCAATTTTAGAGCTGTGTCATCATTTGACGACAGTTCTTGCAATTCTGCATCCCTTAACTGTTCTTTAGCAATTTCAGCGTGAGGTAATTGAGGAGTTCCCCACTTATATATTGGATGTCCATAGTCAATTGTCCAATATAATCCAATTGTTCAGCTCTTCTCAGGGAGGCTGATTCCATCTTTTGCACAAAGGCATGTGTTAGGGGTTTATGATCTGTATACACAGTGAAACATCTACCCTCTAACTGGTGCTTGAAATGCTTTAGCGCAGCATATATTCTCAGCAATTCCCTGTTGTATGTGCAGTAGTTTCTTTCAGTGCAAGTGGTAACTTCTTGTCATTATCCTTTTAGTACAATGTTGCACCAATAGCAAAGTCAGATGCGTCGGTTGAGACACATAATGGCAGACTTTTATCTGGGTAAGCGAGTAGAGTTGCATTTGCCAGTGTACTTCTGATATTATCAAAGGCCTTTTTGGCTTCTTCAGTCAATTAAGTGGAGTTTTGTCTTTCTTCTTATTTATTTTAATTAATGTGAACAGCTTACTTTGTTCGGGTGCAGCACTTCTTATGCAACGTCTATAGAAGTTTACCATCCCTAAGAAACCCCTTAGTTCTGTGACATTTGAGGGCTTCAGGGAATTCAATATTGGCTCTACCTTGGCCTTCAAAGGGGAAATGTCTTTGGTCGAGACTTGATAGCCGAGAAAGTCAATCTTGGTTTCTTTGTATAAATTTTTTCAAACATTGATAGTAAGGCCAGCAGAGTGTATATGCTGTACAATGGCTCTTACATTCTTCTCGTGCTGTTGCTCACCACCTTCAGAGCAAATGTATATGTCATCCAAATAGGCACAAGCAAACGGAAAATCCATAAACGATGAATCTTTGGAAAGTTTGTGCAGAAATACTGAGTCCAAACTGCATTCAAAGGTATTTGAATAAACTAAAGGGGGTTTTATAACCACTGTCTTTGGTATGTTGTGTTCAGCCATTGGAATTTGATGGAATGCCCAGTTAAAGTCAATTTTTGTAAACATTGTTTTACCCTTCATATTCGTATTAAAGTCCATAATATTGGGGACTGGATAGCAATCAGGAACTGTTTTAGCATTTTAGGCCCTGTAGTCACCAACATCCACTTTCTTTCTTCGTCATGTGGACTGTTGCATTTGGTGGCCTCCGTGTCAAATATATTATGAAAGAAGCAGGTTTTATCATCCCAATTTCAAGTCTCAGATTTGGATGATGATCTTCTAGGGGGAGTTGGACTCTGACCCCTGGTAGAATTGCTGCTTCAGTCTCTTAACCTTGACTTTCTGTCAATACTTTTATTATTATTGCTCCTGCTTCTCAAGTGGTTGTTACTTCTACCATTGTTTTTAGGTTAATCGTTGTTTTTCTTTTTATCTTCACTAGACAGCTGAGCAAATTGTGCTTGAAGCTGAGCTAGTTCTCCATTCTCTGCTGATGGGGCACTGATCAAGGATGTCAATCTTGTATGCTCCAGTGAGCTGTCAGCACTTCTTGCCAGGAAGTCTAGGTCCTCGGATGTGTTTATTTTGTCTGTTTTTACTACGAAATATGCGCGGCTTTGGATGCGCAGAACATATAACTCAGGTTGTTTCTTCTCTATCTTTCACTTATTTTTAAACCACAACGCATATCGAACGTCGAACATCTCTTCAGCTGTATGTCTCTAATAGAAATGCATAAATCACACAAAAAACTCATGAGTCTCAAACGACACCAGTGCCACAGAGGTGTCGAGTCCAAAATCAAAGGAGAATTTTTAAACAACAATAAACGAATTTAATATATGCAGGAAGGCTATTATTGCTTTCACATGAAAATGAAACCTCCTTCATAGAAACATAAGCCAAATAATAATATCCTACATTAAACAGAACCTTATACATTTCAAATATCAATAGAAAACAAAACATAGACCGAATGACAAATGTTTTAAGTAATGTAAAGAAAGATTACTAACATACGGGTTAGCCCACAGAAAACCGTGTTTTAAACAACTATTTTCATTCTTCAGTTTGAATTTAGTCTTCATCAAAGAATTGGAAAAGAACAATTTTCCAACGGCTTCGTAAAGATTGATACAGCCTTCGTATTCGCATACATCGATTAGCGCTAATTTGCCATCAATTTGAAAAGATAATGCGGTAGATACGATCCTGAAATGAGTAATTTACTCTTTTTGTGGTGCCTCTGTATACACTTCGATAGCGTCGCAATTCATTTTTAAACTCTTCCCAGAAGCACACTCATTTATCATTGGAGCAGTCTCGCATTTATTCAAAAAATTCTCAGAAGTAAATAACTACCTATTTTTTTCTTTTTTCTTTTTCTTTTTCTTTTTTTTTTTTTTTTTTTTGCGAAAATTGAGTTGTTTAAACTTTTTTGTACTATAACTTAAGCGTTTGTGTAATCTTATTTTTTACATGTTCAAATAACCCAGTATATTACCTATGGCGAAAGAAACAAAAAGTTTATAACGAAATTCGGATTAAAATCTACGAACTCGTTAAAAAACAATTTTCTTGGTTAAATCAAGTTTTACCGTCACGCGAATACAATTACCATCTTCCTCTTTCTTTTTTTTTCGCGTTAAATTTGAATTTCATCATTTTTATATCCTGTTTGAAATTATTCCGTCTAATTTTCGTACGCCATTAAAACTCCACACTCTTGACGAAAAACTTGGATGGATGCAGCGAGAAGGAATTTTTTCATTAGTCGACACGACATTGGCGCTATAAACAGTAAGCCATCTGCAGTAGCTGTACAGCAAAGTCTTGAAAATCTCTACACGTCTGCCAAGTTCGATATAAACAAAAATACAACCCGCAAAACAAATAAGGTCTCCGATTCCATTGCCTCTATCTTATTCTCTATTGGTTGTTCATTCCACCAGTTTAAATTCGACTACAATTAGACAAATTTTTGGTACCTTCGGAGACGGGCAAGTAGTTGAATTGTCCAACTTTATTGGAATCGATGACGTCAAACAATACAAAACTGATTTGCGCTTGGAAACTTGGCCGTAAAGATTTTGAAGACTTAGGATGGTAGGAACACAGTACAAAAATATGGACATAGACGAACGGACGATCCAAGTACATTTAACGTCAGCGAGATTTTTGTTGGTCCTTTTAACAGGCTACAATCTCGCTTTTTTTGAAGTTGCAAGCAAAAAAGCTGAATATCAAGATTTTACAATCTAAAAAGTTCAGTATGATTTAACTGTTAGATTGTACAATGTCGCTTTTCTAAAAGCTGAACTGTAGCTTGTAAAGAAGACTATAGTTAATTAAAACTCAGTTATTTGCAGCTATAGTCTTCTATCTCAAATAAGAAAGACGCATAGAGACAATTACTTTTCACAGCCAAGAATGAAGAGAACATGACTGGGCGACACGTGTGGTTCTAATTTATGACGTGACGCACTTCTCAACCCGGAAGGAGTACACAATACAATCGTTCCGAGCAAAATCCTTTTTTAGAACTTGAAAAACTCCCAAAATCACCCACGTTACAAAATATTGAGACTTTTTTCAAACATGTCGTAGGTCGTTTCACTTCGTCGATCATAATATTTTGAAGATCGAAAGACATTGTTGAAAAGATTAAGTAGAACATTCGCATCTGCTCGCTTCCCATCCGTCACGAGTCACGACTTAACGAGAGTAACTACTTACAGACGAATAATAAGATACTCGTTACAAAGAAATAAGTACCTATTGAAATATAATATTAAAGCTACATAAGCTACAGTAATGTTCTTCAGGTTACACTGCCATTAAATTTTGATAATTTTTAGGGAAATATGACGAATTTTTAGGGGGCTATGACTTGAAGAGGAAACGTTCTACGGGCATTTTACTATAGGAACCTTTTCCTCATTATTAAACGTGAGTATTTTATGTGAAGCAGCAAAACAATCGTTTCTCAACCTTCGTTCTAACAATGGTCACAAGCCCACTCTTCTTTTCGGCATGTTTCCTTTCTGTCGTTGTTTTCGTCATGAGAATCCCAGAATAGAAGCTAATTTTAACCACATCTTCTTCAATGGTCCAATCCTCTGCATATATTCTTTAATCCTAACCTCTAAACTCGTCCAAACGAACGAATTTCTTCCCTTTTCCATCAACTAACTCGTTTCATCCCATCTATATTCACCAGCTGTTGTACACATTTATCCTGCCAAATAACCTACACTTATAAACACCACTTCGATTACTTCCACTAAATTCTTTGCGCTGGGTATAAATAAATATTTAATTCTAAGAAGAATACTTTTTTTTGTTGTAGGCTAAACATTTTTTTTTTTTTTGAAAGTTGAAAGAAAAAGAATATATGACTTACAGGCTTCTTTATTTTTTACTTGAATAAAAACATTTTCCTCATCCTTTCGTTTTTATGTCATTTCCGGTAATTTCTCAAATAAAATATAAAATTAAAACAATCTACTTTTTATTTAAGACTAGCTGATTCTTATAACAGCAAGCAAGCCTGTAACTAGTAGGAGAAAGATGGAAACATTAATTAGTAGTGAAAAATAAAGATATTTTTTTGCATCGATACATATCAATATTCTGGGGAAAATGTCGACACGCAAATATCATCATATACTCGGTAGAGTATGAGTTAGTGTTGTCAAATATCGATATTTTTCACACCTCTAGCATTGCCGCCAGCTGGTGTCTTCACTTGCCCAGCAAGCCAAGTTCAAAGAATCTGCCTCACATCACTCTACACGCCAGAAAACACTTACACTTGCCCCAAGAATACCAGATTTATGTTTTTATAATTTTTAATGTTTATCACGTCACTAGTAAGGGGAACCGTTTATTGCACAATGGGATGCCACCGCAGCAGGCGATACTGAACTCATCTCCTCACAAAATTATTGATTTTTTGTATATCAGTTTGTCCCCTAACTTCTGAAATACTTTATTTTTGTTTTAATAAGCTCTTTCCTGATAACCACAGAATATTCTGTGAATATGTCTGTTGTAACGATATATTCTACTCATTAATACTCATATTCATATATCGTCACTCCAATAAATGGTAATCCACCCTGTAGACTATATAACAATAAAAGTAGTAAACAAAATGGAGATACCACTCTGCAATGTTATTGCATCAGCCAATATAGCTCTCTCACTCGCATATTCATGTCTGTACTTGTCATATACACCTGTAACCTTCAATTGTCTGCCAAATTTGTTGACACATTAAAATTAAAAAAGAGGAAGTAATTATTACCTTAAAAATGTACCAAGGCTTTTCTAGAATCATCTCAAATCAAATTGACGGATGGTCCCATAAGAATCTCGTAAGAATATCACATGGTGATCCGCCATGTTAAAGTTGATTTTATACGACGTAAAGGGGGTAGTGACTTAGAATGTTCTCAGAATAGTATTCTTAGTAGGCCTATCTTGAAAACTAACCCTGTGAACAAAGCTACATATCGTTTGCAACAAAATTTAGTATCCAGTTCAGAGAATGAAAATCATGATTTATTTGACAAATGTTAATTAATGAAAAGAATATCGCTGTGTAAATCATGAAACGAAAAACGTACCCATTTCCAGTCTTTGGTCCGAATACTCAGGAAATTTTAATAAGTAAATTTTTTCCAAAAATCTACTTAAAAAGGGAGACACACATGAGTGAAAAACGCCGAAAAAATTTGACTTAGTTCTTTCTATTTACAATATTCAAACCTCCTTCAGGCCTTTAGAAGAAAATTTTCGCTCGGATCTAATCGGATTTTTACGGACATACCTAAGAAAGGCATCCTTAACAATCCCACTAAGTTTCACTATTGTACCATTTTTTGCATTTTTTTCATTAGCTAATTTTACTATACCTATTATTTGAAATAAGTAGCTTGAGTAAAAAAAAATCACTATTCTCATAAAAATAGAGGCTGAGTGATTCGTGGCGATTCTATCTTATTTGATGATGGAAGCGGTAATGACAAAAGAAGTGTCATGGCTGTAGCCACGAGTCCTGTGCGCACTGGCGATGCGCAGAGGACTCGACATGACTGGAGAGACTGGGTTGAGGCGACGCCAACCAGTTGTCAAGCAGCGAGGCGAGAGCTAAGGTGTGTGACAACGAGATATTTTATTCGTCCTTGTGACGTAAAACCAACATAGTAAACTCCTCCACTACAAGAAGGGCGTAGTCAAAAAAAAAATAAAAATCTAGTCCTTGGGCACTTGAAAAATTATAAATTTATGGTATTTTCTAAAGCTAAAAACCGCATTTACAAATAGAAACTCCAAAAAAGATAGGTCTACCGCTATTATTTTATTTTACGATTATCTTTCAATAAATCTTTACATTGGTCGTCAATTCGGCCTCAAAGTTAATTTTTATGCCAACAATCGCCAAGTTTTTAAATGTATAATCTTGCAAAAGACTGTTCAAAATTGATCTCGACAATCCGATACGATTACACGAAGCGAGAAATACATTTTTTATTCGTATAGTTACTTGTGGTTGTAATTCTCCGATGGGTTTTGCATCATTGTTCGCAATTCAGCAACCAAATTTTTTTTCTATTCGGAAACGAAAACTCTCCATGGAACCATCATGAAATATAATTCAAAACTGAATTTGTCAGTTCAAATTGTTGCTGACGATGAACATGATTTTGGAATAGCATCCCTCGCTGGCTGAATAATTTTCATTTGAAACTCTGCGTAATATTAAATTGCAGGTAAAACACATACAAAGTTAAGTGGGTTTTCTTGAGACTGAGATTTGTGAATATAAAAATTCAAGTGAGAAAAAAGGAGGTTAAATTTGTACACAAGTTTTATTGACCGTTAAACCGGTTTTAGAAATCCACGGGCAATTTGAAAAATGTTACTAAATATAATTATTCTATGAAAAATGGTACGAGTCATTGTAAGGAAAGCACATAAATTATTTTATTTTTCACACATTAATTAGGGAATTCATAGAATAACTAGTTATTTGAATCCGTTAAAGTATGAAAATGAATAAATAACAATGTTTAGGAACCTATTAAAACTACCTGAGTATTCGGACCAGGGGTGGAAGTGAGTACGTCTTTCGTTTCACGACCTCCCGAGCATTTTCGCACTATTTTTGAGAATTCATAAATTTTTTTTACATGCACTCCCTTTTTCGTCGAGTCCATTTTCAGGGGTAACTTTGATCCGATGGCTTCGAAATTTGAAACACACATTCGGATCCGCCTAAGAAAAAACCTTATTGTTTTAGGTACGGATCGGATGCATATGGTCCTTCCGGTAAGTCAGTTTATATGGATTTTTTATCGAACAACGTAAATGTTGCAATTTCGAATCCATAGACCTGAAATTTGGTATACGTATGTGTTTTAGGTGAAGAACAATAATTACCAATTTTGGTGCGGATAGGCCTAATAGTATGTTTGGTAGGGGCGATTTTGTTGCATTTTTGACAAATTAATGGCTTCAAAAGGAGTAATTTTCAAGCTATAGCCACAAAATTTGGAACAGGTATTGATTTGAAATATATCTAACATCATTCCATATTTGGTTCCTATTAATATTATGGTTCATTCCTGGGGCGGTTGGAGGTGCTAATTTTTCATGTTATCTCAATAAAAGTTAAAATTCTTTTTCAATTGTCACTAAGGATGTACTTCTCAAAAGCTGTCTGGTTTGAAGAACCAGGTTTTTCAAAAGAGCTGATTCCTGAAACTGCGCCGGTGTGATAGGGTTTGCTCCCTGCTCCTTTCTGCTGCGATGTTCCAAAGACGAAAACAAATTTTTTTCAGTTTTTTTTAATACTGGTTTTTGTTATTAGCAGCTAAATCTATTTCAGTTCATACACTGACATCTCATACGATCAAAGATAAAGAGAAGAATCAAGATACGAATGTTTTTTGTGAAGAGCTGAAATTTTTATGATTATTCGATTTGTTTCAAGTACATACCTAAATATACACCAAGAAAAATCTATGTCTTTAGCTTCATACTTGTAAATTTTTTCCTTATCGTATGATGAAAGTTTTTAGAAAAAAATTTTCGTATTTTCGCTCTCCTGTAAAATTTTCCCTTATGCAGCAAATTATACCTACTTTTTTTCGAGATGCGATGTTAGTTATTAGGTACGTCGCTTACCTCCCACTGGCACTTTCATTGTAGATATACGAGTGGAATTTTTTTTTTACGACATAGGCCAAAGATATTTTGAATAGAAAATTAATTTTTCCCACAGACCTTTGCTGGGGGCTTAAAAAATTGGGATAATTGACAGTTTTTCACCCACTCTTAGTAGTACTTACGCGTCGACGCCCACGTTTTTTAGAAGCTCTTTCTTATTTCCATGATCATTATCATACATCACTTCAAGAGTTCTGCATCAGCAGAAAAAATTTTCAAATACTCTTTTACAGCAAAATAAACACTGATGCAAAAATAAATGGACCACACTGAATACCAAATGTATAGGTACGGCAATAACACTCGTAGAAATGAAAGTATTGTTATTTTCTCTCAAAACTTCCAATATAAATGATTCTTCCAGCAAAGTAATACTCATTTTCCGATATGTAATAATTGACCATAGCTTCTATGAATTCCCTTCTCAATATATAATCAAAGTAGATAGTGGTACGTATTTCAAAATCTTACGAAAGTCAAATTTTCAGAGTAATTCAGTGGCTGAAATGATTTCAAATAATTTATTATCAGATATAAATCGCGAACATTTTCACCAACTGATTTATCTTGCCGACGAAAATTCAAAGAATAAAGGATTAACTTTCTCGGAATGAACCCTGCAGATTTAGAAAGGAACTAAATTCCACCATCATTCATAAATTTACACATTTCAACAATTTCGGCTATCTCAGAAATAATTTTTTCTTTCAAATTCCGTCTCACCGTGTACCCATTCACTTAAAACCTCAAAAATGAACTAACGTAATTTTTTTCACTTTTTTTATTTCGTTATAATTTTTTTCCTACTTTTTTTTAATGTTGCTGAACATCGATGTTTAAAAATTTTTTTTTCAGAAAGAAAGAATTTTATGAAGCATAATTTTTTGTCCCCTCTCAAGTTTTATATAATTTTAGCAGAAGAGAAAAGGACCAGAAAATAGTTACGGGTGATATAAGGTAAAAAATTAGATAATCACCTATTTTGCACGCTTGTCACACTATGTTTTTAAAAAATTTATTTAGAACCAAATAATAATTAACATTTTACTTTTTTTTCAATAGAAAAATCTCCGCCCTCCCATCTCCCTCCCTAGACCCAATAAAAATGACTCAAAAACTGTTTTTCAACCAAATAATTTACTTAATAATTTTACTTAAAAAAAACCCAAAAACTAACATAGTAGTCGAGCCATGCAAGAAAGTCAACTAGAAAGTGGGCATACGCCCAATAATGCTTTTCGCGTCGTATTGAAATTGGCTACTTTTCATAATCTTTTATTCTACTCATTACTGCGAATCTGCGATTTTAAAATATAACAATACTGCTGCAGTCAACCTTCCGCAACAAAGCGATATTTATTTTTCATGAAGCTAAAATCAAAAAAATAAATAAATAAATAAATAAAAGTTTATCTTTTAAAAACCCGTTTTTAATGTAAACTTATTGTTTAATCAAAGGGCATTTAATTTCAGTTGGGCGTTGCAAGGAAGTACTTCTTTTTTAGGAAAATTATGAAGTGTTTCATATGTTTACCTATTTTCAAAACTTTAATGACTTTTAAGGAACTGATTTTTTCTGCCGAGTGTTGTCAATCATAATTTTTTTGATACACCAATCCGACAATATTCATACTGATATACCTACATATGAAAATTTATATACCTCCCTGTACTTGAAGGCTAGGCTTCCCATCGATAAACAAAATATGCCGATACTATTAAGAAAAAAGAAAATGGTTGGCAAATTAATTGTCCAATTAATAATCCATTAAATAAATACATGTATGATCTGAAGGTGAGATAAAAAGTGTATGTAGTCCTCATCCACACCTAGCTGGCACAGGTAATAAGTATCCTTGCTGCAGCAGCTACAAGTGCTACATGCTCCAGGAGGTTGGCTGCCTTACCTCGAACGACATTATGAGGACCAGATAGGTGAAATCGATGCACGAGTAGGCAACCCATTTTTCTCAGCTGTGCGATTGCTAGCAACACTGATTATAACATCAATGGATGATGTTTATGATAATGTGATAGTGCATTACGCAAAAAAAAATCATCTGAGAAATTATCGAATTTTCGGAGTTTTATCATACAATTTCATTTTTTATAAGTTTCATTAAAATTTTAAGTTTCGAAGAATTATTAAAACAATGAACTAATTAGCAAAAGTGTAATGGAAATCTACTAAGGTTTAGCTTTAGATTGATGTATAATTATTTTGTGTAAACAGTCTACTTGATTAATCAGTGACACTTTCAATCAGGAGAGTCATGTTAATCTAAGAGTACTCATTTTGTGATAACAACTCTAGAAATGGTTTTAAAACAACAGAAGGTAATACTGTGGGGACTAGTCAACACTCGTATGAGGATATGGGCTCGGCCTATCGACAACAGTCATTACCTTTGGTGACAAATATTTGTGCCTTGCACGTTAAACAAAACTGCATATTTGTTTGTTTGTACTTGTCTATTTTTTCAAATAGACAAGTTACAAATCTCGGTCCATGACAAATTGAGAGATAACAATCTCCGCGATGTCACAAACTGATACAGAGATGCATTCTCTGTACTTTACCATTGCCATAGCAACAATAAAGTACGATGAATAATCTACACTGTAACTTATGTAAATATTACATAAGTGTGTATGTGTGCGTGCAGGGAGCTGGGTATATAAGACCAGAAAATCTTAGGCTAAATCGCCTGTGTTTGCTGAGGTCTTGGCTCCCCTATACCTTGTAGGTATTTTGGAATAAACACGCAAATTGTTCTGTTGAACACCTTCTGTTGTTGATATACTTTCCACGTTGTAAGGTATTCCACAAATACAATTTACAATTATTGCTGAAACATGATAAATTAGATCAACCTGAAGATAATACTGACAATTTTTAATTAAAAATTTTTCATTTATTGTATAAATCCATGATATAACACGTACTCTTACATTAAATATTATGTAAGTTATAGACGAAGGATGAGGGCATATACCATGAATTTTTACGCCACTCTGGAAAGTAGTTTTTGAGACATGGTGCCTAGAAATTTACAAATGTACTCTTCCATCACTTACCCCTATGCAATTAGGACTTCTGATGTGGCACTATCTTTGTCACCCACACAACATTTTATGAACATATTTGCACGATATTTGGCCAAATAATAATAGTTTGACAATTTTATCTCCTATTTATTATCAATTTAACACTTTTTTTTTTGAAACTTTCTTTTCTTGGGGACGGTAGAAATTTGAGTTTTAAACCCAGATGTTTGTACATACATCAAAAGTGTAAAATTTGAGCCAAATAAATTTTTGTTTTAAACCAAAAATTTCAAAGGATTTCAAAGTGAAGAAAAAGGCAGAGTTTTGCATTAGCACTCAGCCTCGCACATCTAATGTTAGTCTTGAATCAGTTTCAGATATCTTAATTTGGGTACTACATAGTTAGCCTGTGTTCAAAAAATTGCTAATCTGTTTATGTTTATAAACATTATATTCATGGGAATGAAGATTTCCAAAAAGAAAACAACATATAAAACAGCCTTATTTACAGGATAAAGCTATAGAATTGCTGCTTGTGCTTCATAAAAATGTTTTTAATCAGATAAATTTTCTAAAAGGGCAATATTTGCAGGTTATATAGCATAATGATTAATGAAAAAGAAGGCAAGAGTGATTATAAAAGAGCTAGATATCATCTCCATCTTCCAGAGAATGTTCCTAGGGATAAAATGTGGAGAAAAAAAAATGGAATTTGGAAAATTTAACATTGTTGAATCCTTGGCAAACACTGGCAATTTTGTAGCCAGTTTTGAGAGTTTATATACCGGATTTGGTACACACAAGCAGATGCACATACGTACATTTATGTTAGGTATTATGTCATCAATTGCGTCGTTTCTTACCTCTGTCGAGGTGATAAGAAATGACGCAATGCATTTGGTACCGGTCTGTGACATCACCGAGATTGTTATCTGGTAATTAATCACAGCCCATGCAATATATCTTACCTGTACATATGTACAGGTACAAACATACAAATGTACAAGTATGTTTATTGTTTAACATCTTATAGACGAATATATGCCAGCCTTTGGACGGCAACTGTTGTCAAGGAGTGCGAGCTCCTAATACCTCATACGAGTATAATCCCCATAAAAGTTTTTTACACTATCATTATAACGTTGACCTAGACATACTTTATACACCATGGAGAGGCATGGCTGACTCCCAACAAAAAGTTATTCAATAATTTGAAAAGAAAGTGTTACACAAATTAATACCGAGCTTATAATTTATGGTTCCATCTTGATGATGCTACGTACTGTGGTTTGCAAATACACAATCAATACTGCGAAGAAAATGAAGGTCTTTTCAGGAATGCACATGAAGCAACTTCTACCATCCCAACATTGAGAGGAGAATGCTTATTGGAACAATCACGCCAATGAAAACTCAAAGTGATTCAGAGGATAAAAACTGTGCGGTCTCGCCTTATTTAGTTGTTAAATTGTTATTAATACCATCAAGATTAGCATGGCTAGAAAATACGAGGGGCTGATCAGCACTTTTTGCAGACTCTGAATTTTGAAACTCTGATAAATTTTTGAACTCAAGTTCCCCAAATAGGAAAGGATTTTGAATTAGCATCGAATAAAAGTCACATTTGAAGTATCCACCCTTACAGTAAAATGTACATTGGATGAAAATAATAATATTAAAAAAATTCTACTTTAAATAAGCTATTAAAGAATTCATAGATTGTTTGCAGCCAGAAATGTCTCTTATACCTATACATACAGGCTTACACTACCTATATGAGTTCTATTTTCACTATGTAGGGTCCCATCTATCAGCAACTCAAGTTAGGAAGGAAACTTGTCAGTTCCACCATGCACCACTAGGACGAGAGCATGTCGAGAACATGTCCAGTACATGTCAAGGGTCACCAGAAGTAAGCTTTGTTGGTTTGGGGATTCGAACCAGCGACCTCCAGATTTCTAATTACGCCAGTACTCATTCAAAAATGTGTCATTGTTCAAATATCGATGGGTAGTGAATATACAGGTTCATATAATTACATTATATTTTAGTGATTTGTGTGGTGGGGTGTGTTATGTTGGGATTTATGAAAAAAAAAGAACTTTGGGGCGAATCCCTCATCATTTAAAAAAACAAACATCAGATGTTTTTATAGATATATCGGTATCAAAATTATTGAATAAATAATTTTTACCACTTATGCATTGGAAGAGTTGAGATTCGAAATGCGCACAGTCGCAACCTTATAAAGACTTATACTGAATCAATTCGTTCGCAGAGGGATCAGATAACACCCAATTTTAGGATGAAACGTGATATCGCCACATCACCCGCTGGCGGTCAGATATTTTTCAACTGCCGAATGCCGCTTTTAGACCGTTAAGATTTCTCAACACTGCAGACTGAGGTCTAAAAAGTAAATGACTGAGGATATTATACATCATCACTTTCGAAAAGAAAAAAATGTCTCCGCAATAAAAAAAAATATAATAAATTTTATTTAAAGAAAAAAAAAAAAAAAAACTATTTAAATATGTAGGAGTAACACTTATTGGTGGATAAGTATGTCCAAATTTATGACAATAATTTTTTCAATCTTAAAATTTTCATTTTCTTCAATTACAACCTTCTAATGTTTTAATTTTCAAATATAAAAAGCCTAGGACATTCTACGAATGGTCAAGAACATTTTCGGCCTACTTTCATTGAAATCTAAAAAGTAAGACACCTGTTCTGAGCGAACGAAAGTCCGCTAGTTCCGGAGGTAGACATACCAAACAAATAACCTCCTCCGTACCCAGTCGGTAAAAACTGTATCAGACGTTTGAAACTACCCTGTAGGGTTACGACTCGATCCTCTCTTGAGTATTAAATTCACATTATCCAGCTCACATTAGGCCCTTACCTCTCGACCAAAGTTAATTTCATTTCCACAACGACTGAAAATCATTGGGAAAAGATACGAAAAAACGCAACATAAACACAAAACCGTACAACTTCTCCACCATACATACAATAAAGCTTCTCGTAGATATGCGTACGACCTTATTTCGACGAAATCGACTCTGTCTCGCTTATCAACGGATTTCTTTTAGGTTATTGTTATACCCATTCATGCGAAACGACGACGACGACGACGTACAGCACAGCGCAACAACCGCTACAATAGAATAGCGGCGGCAAAATGGAGGGGAGCGGCGGAGAAATCGAACACCAAGTTGTTGAACAGCGTCGTCGTAAAATATTCGAGTGCGCCGATAAGCGTTAATTATTCGGAGCTCTCGTACCGTCCTATGACGTCAAAGAAGATGGTGACTGACGTCACCCACAAGCTTGGTGCTGGTTAAGTGGATACTATTTACGTTATTGGAGTTGACCATCGCCGATGGATGGTCGGTGGCGGCGCCTTACCGCACGTGCGACACTATGTGGGCTACATGCGATGAACTTGTGCTGCTGCTCCAACCGTGCCCACTTACCGAACAGTTTCCGCAGCACACCCTCCTCGCCAGTCATCACTCACGGGTCAGCAAGCCCGACAACGGGCTCAAGCTTTCGCTGCGTCTCCCTACTTTTTTTTTTTTCACCGCTTCACCATCCATTTTCCTGGCTGAATATCTTTACACTTCTTCAAAATGTACAACAACTACGAGTACCTACCAACATCTCTATATTCGATATATGGCAGCGATGTTGTGAAAAAGTTTCACAATAGGATCTCAACTTTCACACGAACAACACGGTGAAATGAAAAGTACAATAATTAGGTACCTACCCACTATACAAGCAAATCAGTACGCTTATCGACAACATTCGCACAAATACAGTCAGCAGTGTATTTTTCAAATGCATTTTAAGCGACTGGCTATCGCGATTTATCACACCGCTTCCCAACGAATGAATTGCTCGAATTAAAAAATAAAAATTAATTTATAGCGGACGGTACAGTTTTCTCACACTTTTTACGAGAATGTTTCCATCGGCCCGTTCACTGGTACCAAACGGCTAAAACATAGGTATACAAATGTTTTTGAGCGGACTGGACTAAACACAACATACTGCACCAGTAACTGAGAGTAGAGAGCTAGCAACTCGTAACAAATGGATCAAGATGACAAAAAAGTGAACGAGAAGCGAGGTAATAATTTGAGGCTGCAATTTATTGATTTTGGTTGTTTGCTAAAACTTAGGCGGGAAAAATTAATTTAAAACCGGGTAGAATAAAACGTGCATAGAACGCTGTTTTCCAATGCGCATAACTTGGTAACTTAGTGAAATCTTGACGGATAAGCCTTGTTCACACTTGACTAGTTTCCGTGCTGCTAGCCAGCTACTTGGGAAACTATTCCGTTGACAGTTTTCAACAGTTTGAAATGAACTTCAGTTTAGTCGATTGTCATGCGAGATTCCAATGAGATTGTTACAAAATCATCCGCCAAGTCGAGGTTAACTTCCACGGCTAAAATAACGTCGTGGATTTTGACTGTTAATTTAACAGAATAATACACCCAATAGCTGGCCAGTGGCTAGTGACTAGAAAACTAGCCAAGTGTGAACAGGGCTATACTCGATAGACGACGTTTGAGGAGCCAAAACCCTTCTGTCACTAATTGCACCATCTTTTCGCTTGCTCACAACGGTAAACGCGTGGTTCTGCATCACGTTTCGGACTTGGGTACTTGACCAGTTTAGGCCCTTGGCGTCGTTTTGCTGGCACTCCGTCAATCCGAATCATAATTCGAGTCCGAAATTCGATAATTGCTGAATATCATTAGCGATATAAATGTATCGAAGCATTATCGATTCGTCAATTCTTCGTCAAGACGTTAATTTCGAGTCCAAGGCAGCACACGAATGACCAATGCCACCGAGCCGGTGATATGCAAATTTTTCAACAAGTTGGCGTTAATTTAACCGAAAATGTAAAGCAAACGCTCATTTTCGCCCGTCTCATTATTTCGATATGAAGTTAAAAAAAAGAACGTTGTGCGAACGTACAGATAGTAGCTATAGATAGAGAAACCCAGCAAAGAAAAACTGAAAATTTGTAGACTATTAAAACGCAGCACAACTCACTACGCTCTTCGACTGGTTTTATGAGGTGCCTTCAAGAGCATAGAGAAAGAATAACTGCTTCACTTTACCTTCGATAAAATACACTTCAATAGCAAGGAACACGTAAGCTGCACAATGGAATGAAGCACTAATAAAGGGTTCGCACTATTCGATGCAATTCAACATTTATGAGCAACTTCGACTTCGACAGTGCAGCACCCCTTGACGAGGAAAACTGCATAAACTCGATGATACGAACCCTACCGATGTACGGAATAATGATTAAGCAAATCGCGAAAGAGGAACACCGTAATACACTTTTTCTGAAATCTCATGTAAAATTCGCAAGAAAATGAGCAGAACATCAAAAAAATTTCACAATTTCACGAATTCGACTAAAATCTACGGTTCTTCCCTCTCTTTTGTTGTTTAAAGTCATAAACCAAGATACTTTTTTTTTTACTTGGTTGTGCTCTGATGAGAACAATATTTACGCACGACATTTTTATCCGCTTTTAACTTTTTCATACGATCGTACAACTCACAGTCTACCTAATCACTACATATTCTGCAATCTGCGCAGATCCAAGGCATTCTGCTGGGCATTAATCTTATACGCTCGCGTGCCCCTTATTTTACACTTGTTATTAGCTTTCCGCGCTGCTTTTGATCCTTTCTCCAGACGTACCAACACTCACTAGAAAAAAAATTATTGTGTAGCCAAGCTCCGATAAAAAAAAAAATTTAAAAGTCAAGAAAATTGTTTTTTTTTTTTAATTTAGCTAAAATCATAAAGGGAGTAACGAAAACCTTTGAAAAACAAGAAGGAAAACATCAAAAACGTTTTCTGAAGCTAATCAGTCGTTTGAAATAAAATCAAATTAAAAATGTACACGAGCGTGGACCAGGTGAGAGTCTTGGAGGTCTGGATCCCCTCTTAACTCCGAACAAAAAACTGGGCATCACAGTATGTTCTTCGGAGGTAGTAGTATTGTTGTGGAGGTGCCTGGAAGTAAGAGTAGTTGAGTAGTTGAGTAGTTGAGTAGTTGAGATGTTGAGATGTTGAAACCCTCCTTATGATACAGATATCTTCGCCCTTAATAATATATTATGCGTAAATGCTGAAAACCATTGAAGTTTTAAACACCGTAGCGCAACTGGTAGAATACATGACTTACCTATTATTAGTGTACAAGTAATTCTGGATTTAAATCAGATTTTTTTTTTTTTTTTTTTTTTTTTCAAATTCTACAAACAAAAAAATTAAGAAAATATTTAGTTGAAAAGGTTGTGTTTTTCCAGGATTTCGTATAAATTAACTGAAAACATCGCGTACAAAAAATTAGGAATTTTCTATTCGACAGGTTTGGGTGAGGAAAACGTATAGCGCTAATCACATGGTCAATCAAAATAACTCGAAAAATCAATAATTCGATTAAGATGAAAACTGAGAGAATTGGGTTGTATTTAACTTCATGAAAATCCACTACAGGAAAAAAACGTACTCGTCTAATGAAAAGAAAATCTTCGAAAAGAACATCAGCTGTAACTCGAGAAATAGAACTATCAATCGAACTCAAATTTATCTTCAGTTTTTATTTACGTCATTTTTATATTTGTTTCAAATCTCGCGACAATTTCTAACTGGAGAGGGAAATAACGTAGGTTGGCCTCCATATGATCTCATAAGAAAATCTCAAATAACTCGAGTTAGTCGAGTAAGAATGTTTCGATTGGCCTCAAAATTAATGATGTTCATCTGCAAATTACTATCTATGGGAGTACCAAATTTTATAAAGATTGAATAAAAATTGGGTTTCGTAATATTTTGTACGCAGCCACATTCGTAGCTAATATACATAGACGAATACGCACCAATCCATACATAAAAATTAAATTTTACCGTATTAGCATGCAATGTTTTCTTTTTCCAAACCTGTTTGAAAAGGTGGAAACTATAAACTTCTGAAAGGTGTTGGCATACTATGGCGGATAATTATTAAATTGGACCGGTTACTATTATAAAATAAGATAAGATTTTTATCAATATCAAAGAATTTGCGACTGTGACGCAGCTTTAATCTATTATTTGGTTTCTTTATATGAATAGGAATCAACTCTTAAGTCAGTTCTATGCTAAAATTGTTATTTCTAAAACAGAAAACTTGGTCTGAAGAGTGGTTATTAACCTCTAGGTAGCCACAAAATGGAAAGTAAAGGTAGAAGGATTCATTTCACATACTTAATTGTACTAATATAAGGACCAAATCTACAGCCTTTAAAATTCCATCTGGGTGATGAAGAAGGCCCGGAATTACCCAAATTTTCAAAATTTGATGTGATCAAAAACTACATTTCCGAAATAATCAGAGGTTGTCAGGCGTTTTCCTTTGAATATTATGTTTATCACAAAGATATGTAACACAGTACGTGGAACACATGAATTATTACCCAACTCCAATACAAAAATTAAAGAAAATATGAAAATAACTTGAAAATCCATTTTTGCTTTAATGTAATCTGTCCAGATTGCACAAAATCCATTTCTAAACTTTGTTCCACACCATCATACGACAGTAATCATGGTAGAATACACGTACAGATTGGATTTAGAAAACAGATGTTCCGGAGCCAGGAATGAAAACTTAGCAGGCACTTTCACAGAACTGGATTTGATAAAAGTTTCATTTTTTGTAATTTCTAATTTCCAGATCCATTTCACCCGATTGAGAAAATTATGGAGAATCCTAATTTTCCCATTATATTTATCTGACTAATTATATGGAACTAATTATTCGAGTGTAATGAGAATCTCCACAGCACTTGTATTTTCATCTAGAATTCAGATGTAAAATTTGGCATCGATTTTTAGTAATAAACTATAGTTTTCCTAGATTTTCTTTCACACTACATTTGTAGTTTTCTTGTCTTATAATACTTGGTGGTAAACAAATTGGATAGTTTCCAATCATGTAACCGGAAAAATTTTGTAATCATACCCATATGCATGTTTATGAAACTACACTCAGAGATGTAGATGTTTCACAATTAATTCCGGTTTAATAATTAAATGAAGTCTCATATTATTTTACAGTTTCCGAACTTTATATACTATTCACTGGTATGAAATAAATCCATTGTCTTGGTAGAGTTTATCATTCTTATTTGGTATTCAAGGGTGAAGTTTTATTATAACTTACGGTAAGAGACCATTATAATTTCTGGTTTGGGTAGTATTGATAATAAAGTATTGCATAGTTTTAGAGTTTTTGGACTTCAAACTATAAATACAAATACAGAATAAATATGCTTTCCTTTTTTTTTCCTTACAATATGGAACTTTGATCCAGGTGCCGTTATAGGTCTAGAAAATATACAAAATCAAATCTGTACGATTACTGTCTACGATGGTATGGAACAAAGTTTAGAAATGGATTTTGTTCAATCTGGATTGATTATGTAAAAACAAAAATAGATTTTCAAGTTATTTTCATATTTTCTTATGATTTTATAACGAAGTTGGGTAATACTTCATTCGTTCCACGTACAGTGTTACATACCTATGAGATAAACGTACTATTCAAAAGCAACCCTGAACAACCTCCGATAATTCCAGAAATGCAGGTTTTTGAACAAATAAAATTTTGAAAATTTGCATATTTCTGGGCCTGTTTCATCGCATAGATGGGATTTTAAAGGCCGAAGATTTGGTCCTTATATTAGTACAACTAAGAATAAATATAGGCCACTGGTCAAGTCGTGAGGGTGGTTAAAATACATTTTTTTACCCACTGTTCTGCAACAAGAAGGTCACTAAACTCAAACTCGGTTAAGACGAATGATAAGGAACTTTCATACTTTCGAAAACACTCAAAAACTCTATAACGATTTAGACGCTTCATAGATGGATACGCTTTGAAAATTCATCGCGACTTCGAGACCAAATTCTTCACTCGGAAGTGACTGAAGTGATACATAAAAAAAAACCATCATTCAAAAAACGAGTTACTTGAGGAAAACACGGTAAGAATTTCGATTTTCTACAAGATGTAACGGATATAGGCGAATACAATTTTCAAAAGGTATAATATAATGAAAAATGAATTTGATCATGATAAAATCTAGAAGCCATGTTTGAAAAAATATGAAAAATTTAATTTCGGGCCAATTTTTCTTACCTATGATTTTCTTTCAAATTGTGATAGGTAGAACTTTCATTAAATTTGCTATTTCGTTTTTAAATTGCAATCATATTAATGAAAAATGAGATAAAAAGCTCTTACTGCGTTTCACGCTGCCATTTAAAAAGTTTCTCAAACAAATTTAAATTTGACACGATTCGCGATAAATTTTTGGTTTTAACAATGTTTCATAACATGTTCGTAGACTAAGCAAAGATGAATTTCATCGTTCATAGTAGTCTCACCGAAGATTACGGCTTATAACTAAACGCAGTCATGAGATTAAGGGGGAAAAAAAATAAAAATAAATAAATTGAATAGGAAAAAAAAATTTCCAGCGTGAATCATCGAATTAATTATTAAACGTTAGCGTTGCAAACGGTAAAAGAAAATGTGGCGTGAAATTTGATGACGCAAATGCAAATTTTCATGTTCCTATTTCACACCTAAATAACCTCCATACGATAGGTTTCAAAATGTGGAGTAAACAGTGTGCTCGTTTCACATTAATGACACCTGGATAGAATTAAAATTTGATACATTAATTCTATAGTCACGAATTTTTTTTTTCATTAGTACAGTACCTATTTTTTGCGTGAATATCGATTAAACAGGTAAGCAAAGAACTATTAGTGCGAACGATTTCCACCAAATGAGACGATCAGCTGTATTGGGCTGGTTCGCCTTTCTTGGAAGGAATTATTGACAGTTCGATGACTGCAATTATGTAGTATGGAATCCATGCGAAAAAGCAGGAAGACCGATAAAGGGATTCGGATGGGAGGGGCCGGACGTTCAACAAAATTTACGACTGGAATCGTTTCAACAGCATATTGGGTCTCGGCGACACGATTGAAGATAAAAAACAAAAACTCTCGGCATACGACTACCAGTTTTCCTGTGCTCAAGAACAAAACTGGTCTTGATCCCAACATTAGTACCACACCAACAGTAGCAACACTAAGATAAAGACTACGACCTTTACTCAAATGTGCAAGGCGAAACACAAACTAGGGAAAGAAAAACGCGTAAAATGTTCGCTATATCTGATTATTTGAATAATTTGCAATATCTGGCTAGTTCAGTTGAGCAATACAGAGCTAAACACGAGTTGACTTGATTCTGCTTTAAGTTCATTTGTTATGGTAGGTAAGTATTAGTTAGAACAAGCACAATTCTGAGATTCGAACTAACCCAGCTGTCTAAGATTCAACTTCACAGGTACGAGACCCAGATTCGAATCGCAGCATGAGCTACTTTCCGAATCCAAAAATAGAGGTCCGTAACGAGAAATTGTTTGTCAGCAGCGATGACGTTTTCCAACCGCATTCTGCGGTGCTCGACCAAAATAATAAAATGATCTTTCACAAATCATTAGCTATGGCTATGACAGCGGCGATTAGCTGACTGAGTAGAGCAGTGCTCGTCCAAACTCCATAATACTATCCGGCAGTGCCCGATCATTATGGCTCAACCCAAGCATCTAAGCGGCTGAGCAGGACGGGTAAATAATGCAGGCAACAAAAAGCAGACAACGTGAAATTTAAAAGCAATATTTTGTGAAAAAATGAAAAATTAATTGAGATGATAAAGTATGGTACATAATCATGTAATTTAAAATTACTTATTTCACCAAGCTTTGCTCGGATGTGGAAAATGAGAAAATTTTGTTAATTTTAATCAAACTGAAGAATTTCTACAATATATTCATTAGTTAGATCCTTCAGTATTGAATTATCGTATTTGTATATCTCGAGAATTAAGATTACAATATTTAACTCACACTTTATTAGTCATAAATCATAATAATCATACGCAATTTAGACCTAGCAAAATTCGCTAATAAAACCTTTCTTATTCGTTACTTTTAGGGTTAATCAATTTTTCAACGTTCGATATCACTCGTTGCTGATGGATAGATTGAAATGCTCATATATCTGTTCAACGAATTTTCTCAAGATCTATGCAGATCGTTTTTTCGTACCTAAATACCTCTTGTAATTTTCAGCAACACTGTCGGTCTAGTTCTTCATTACGCATTAACATACACACATATAAACATACACACGTACAATTATTGCTTGTATTATAATACAGGATAAAACCAAAGAAATATAATAAAGTTATGAAATAAAAAAAAAGAAAACATTAATATGTAGTTAATTTTTGTAAAAAGAAAAGTTCATACAAATTGGAAGAAACAAGAAGAGGAAAAAAAAGCTTTACCGTAAGTATACCATTCGTCGATCCACAACAAAATTGGTAACATGCTATAATAAATTATAATAAATATTTATTTCAAATTTCATACATATGGTTCCAAAATTTCACTTTTAGGACCAATATAAAATCAAAACATCCGTACCGGAAGTACCGTCCGGCCGACTCACGCCAAAATTAGTAAAGTACAACACTGAATTAAAATAAATATCTGTTCCGAACTTCGTGGCTATTGGTGTAAAACTGAGAATTTTATATCCAAAATAAAAACAAAAACTGTGGTAACGGAAGTACCGTCCGACCGATCCGCACCAAAATCAATAGGTATGGTCCTTGGCTTAGTACAGTTTTTCGTACCACAATTTGTGATTATCGGACAAAAATTGCGTGGGAATAAGAAATTGACTTATATCTATCTACCTCTATCTATCTATCTATCTATCTATCTATCTATCTATCAATCTATCTCTCTCTATCTATATACATACGAATTTGAGTTATTGGTGCCAAAATTTTCCTGAGATTGTGAAACGAAAAACCTACCCACCCCCAACCCTGGGGAATAAGTAGATTTTCTAAAGAAACCTACTTAAAAAGAGAAGCGAAAGGAACATAACCGAAATAAAAATTTTTTACAGGAGAGCGAAAAATTTCTCATCAAACTTTATTGCTGAATGAAAAAATGACTAGCTATCACGGGGCTAACGTCAAAAGTAACTTATCTACAGGGTTTTAGCTTTGCCTGTAGATAGTGTTTCTGCACTGTCTTCTTTTAGCGGCGATATAAACAATGAGGACGTAATATTTTTTTGAATCAGGAACGAGACATTATTTATGCCACATCTTTCGCGCCATGTCTCATGTGAAAATATTCCTAGCAAAGACAACCGGTACGGAAGTTGAAGAAAACGAGTTTATTCGCAACGCCGGCTGTTCTATTTTCGGTAAAAAGCAATCATAAAAAATTCTAGCGCAGCAAGCCTCCACAGAATTAGTAGATTTTCAAGAAATATAACTATGAATTTTGATGGTCACATTAATTGTCTTCAAGTTTATATGCATTAGTGGTATTTAATGATTGTACGAAATTTGTTAGTTGCTGACGAAATGTTAGACAATATGAAATTTAAAATAATTGTTTCTTGAAATAAAAAATTAATTACGATGATAAGGTATAGTAAATAATCATATAATTTCAGATAAAACCAAAGAAATATAATAAAGTTATGAAATAAAAAAAAGAAAACATGAACATGTGGTTAATTTTTGTAAAAAGAAAAGTTCATACAAATTGGAAGAAACAAGAAGAGGAAAAAAAAGCTTTATCGTAAGTATACCATCCGTCGATCCACAACAAAATTAGTAGCATGCTACAATAAATTATAATAAATATTCATTTCAAATTTCGTACACATGGTTCCAAAATTCCGCTTTTTATGACCAAAATAAAAACGAAAATAGCAGTACCGGAAGTACCGTTCAACCGATCCGCGCTAAAATTAGTAGCTTACTACAATAAATTGTAGTAAATATTTATTCTGAATTTCGTGGCGATTGGTGCAAAATGAGTAATTTATACCCCAAATGAAAATAAAAATGGTGGTACCGGAAGTACTGCCCAGCCGATACGCACCGAAATCAATAGGTCTCGTCCTTGGCTAAGTATAAATGTTCGTACCACATTTTGTAATTATTGAACAAAAACTGTGACCTGTACCGTGGGAACAAGAAACTGACTTATATCTATCTATCTATCTAAAAGCGTACCCGTCCCCAACTCTGGGGGCTAATGCTGCACCAAGCGTAATAAGTAGATTTTTTAAAGAAAACCTACTTAACAATGAAGCGAATGCGTGTTCGACTCTTCGTGTCATATTCTGCAGCCGAACTTGAAATCCACATCATTTATTCATTTACCTATACCGTTCGACTAATCAGCACCGTTTAAATTTTTAACCATAAATATAGTCACTCAGTAACTAGCGTCAGTTGAATTTATTTACCCTTGGAACTATGTGACCTGTAACGATGATTAATGAACGAATAAAAATTTGGAATTAAAATTCGGTTTGTAAAAAAAATTATTGGCGTATGCTGTCCTATCCGCTAAAACTGCGTCGTCGTTGAAAATTTCCACGAATCAAAATAATACTTTCCTAAAAAACACAACCACTGAAGACTCACTCGTATTCAGTTAAAGTATGCGCGGATAACTAATACTTTTCTCTGTTGATTTTTCGACGCAAAAACCACTGCTATCGAGGTGCGATACAGTTTTGCAATTTTCTTACGTGTTCTTCTGAATGAGAATTCTACGAGCCTTCGTTCTGACAACGAAAAAATTTCAATTTTTCGTATAACGAATCTACAAATTTGAAAGCTTCGATTTTAACCAGCAGTTTTTTATGGTAGTTATCTAGTGATACATCAACTATCGGTAGTTATTCCCAAAAATGACTATCTATAGCTATCAATAGCTTCGGCCCAACTAACGATAGCCGTTGATGGGAATATCGATATTAATATGTAACATTAATAGCTTCGGTCCATTATCAGCAGCCCCTTTAATTGCACACAACCCCAGAGAAAAAATAGCCAATAATATGTGATTACTAAAACAAGATATGCACAATCACAAGACACAATGTAGCTTATAGCTAACAAAATATTCACCGTCACTCTCGGCAATAACCATAGCTGTTGCATTCTTGAAGAGGAGGGTACCCAGCTATGCTAAGTGTTTATTTCTACCGTCCATAAGATGGAAAGAAAACTGTCTCATTACGTTCAAAAGATTACCGCACAGAAAACGCAATGTCTCTCAAAATGACTAATTATACGTTTCTAAAAACCTTACCCTAAAAAAAATGCTTCCGTCTGCAACAATGAAATCGAAATACCACACACGGTACATACTTTATCACACGTGAATCCACATACCTGAAACAGAGATTACAACTCATTAGACCGGTCGCAATATTACTACAAACGTTTGAAAAATCAGAAACGCATTAAACAGCGAGGTACACATTAAAAACGTTATTAAAACTTATGACGCTGCTGCAGTACATATTATTGGTCCACATGCCAATCGCTAGGTGCCCACAAAATTTATTGTCCCAATTGTGGTCGAAAAATTCCAGATCATTGTTCGCAGATACGTATTAGATACATTAAGTCTCTCGAGTCAGCATACTGAGAAAAAAAAACTGAATGATGGATCGTATATGGTACACCTTGAAGCATAGCTACACTTATTCCTCAATCAAGAGCCAATTACTGGAGTTACCCCATTCACATTTTTATGATTAATCTTCAACTCTCGTTCAACTTCGAAACCCAATATGAAAAACTCGACCAGAAAAGCTTCCAGCGCCCCCGAAACGCCTAAATGCTAAAAACTGGGGATCTGACCATACGCTCATTATCACGAATATCTTGGGCCACGTTATACCCAAGACTGATTATGGCTGCATTGCTAACGCATCTGCAAAACCTGTCTTTCCGTATAAGCTTAACACCATTTAACATCAAGCTCTCCATAGAAGCATGTAAGAGTCTTTTTCAGGCACCAGCCAAATCCCAAGTCTACAGGCAGATCAAAAAAATCAACAGGTTTTTACGAATCATAAATTAATGTGGTCAAACATCAAAAATAATTCTCTGATTCGAGTCCAAATAACATTAAAATTATGAGTGAATTTTCAACCTAAATCCTCCAAAATAATAAACCCTGTAACTTGCCAAACAAAATAAATTTCATAAAAGTTTGAACGATCGTTCAACATCGTGAAGTTTTCATTGTATCAAATTATTTAGGTGCCTAAAAAGTTTCGATTCCTTCACCTGAAGCAATTAGATAAGTACGGCGTTTTCACGACATATAATCGCATAATTTACGATTCGATGATCAGAATCGGATAAATGAAGAGATAGGTTATAGATATTTAAATTGAAGAAACTATTCGATAACGCCACAACCGCATCATTCTTACACCGCCGATTTTTGTAAACATATATACACTAGGAATAGGTACTTTTTTTTTCAACATGTATTAAATATTATTATCTTATTTGAACTTATGACCTCGTCACTTGAGCTATTTATACCCACTACCCACTGTGAAGCAGACTCTGGGCCGAAGAATCCAGCAACAAAAAAAGTAGAGCACATTTTTCGTTCGACAAACCATGAAATGCATTTATTTGAGCCTGGAGAGAGAAGCATCGATGCCATTTAACGTCGTTCGCATAATATCTTAATATCCGCTTATTTGACCGAGTCGATGACTTGAGGAAAAAAATATTTTATTCTATTATTACGATTTTTTGTACGGACGATCTAAGTAATTTACAGTTGCAACCGAGCACAAGTAGGTACGTACTACCAGGTATTCAGAGAAAAATTATTCCAAGTTAAAACGCAATGTTCAAAAACGTTACACCAATTTGACGGAAACAACTTTTGGCCAATTCATAATCGTTTTCTCGATCGAAAAAATTTTGTAAAAGTACCTACTTAATCTGAGTTATCATTTCAAACGTATTTTCGAATAACAAAAACTGAGAAGCCACCTCGATACTATATACCCACACGCTGCATATTTTTTATTAAGCGTAGGTATCTTCAAAAAATACAGCTTATTAGCATCAATTATTAGGCTAGTGAGCCTACATTTCTTAGATTAGTTCATCGCGAGCGAGTGCTTCCTTTCCATTCAAAGCGACAACCTATCGACGATGCAAAATGATTAAAGTTACTGAGCCATTGGAACCATTTGCTTGAGTTGTTTCAATCCAGTCTAGCAGTTGGATGACGCTAATATTAGTACATCTACTTCAGCAACCTGTTTTCATGTTTCCTCGCACATATGTATAGACCAATTTCCTCCTCCATAGTTTTGATTTGTAGGTCACGATGAATTGTTTCATCTCTTCGATTATACGTACCTGCAGGCATTCGCAATTGCGTGAGAAGGTATATTTTGGCACCGCTAAATGATGTTAATATTTACTTAACCAGCTGGTAAAGCCCTCGCAACGTAACTCCGAAAAAGGTAAAAACCAAATGTGTCAGACTATCATTCGGTGAAACAGCCACTGTAATCTGAAAAGTGTAACGGCCAAAAGAGGTGGTTTAGTACTGGAAACTAACCTCTTTTGGGGCGATTACACTTCCTTCGATATACGATAATATTCACAGGAATATTATAGTATTCGAGAATTATTTTAACTAATTGAATTTTATTATCCACAACTATTGTGGACCTTAACTAAATGAGAGACTTTAATTAAATTGAAACACACAATAAATTTTATCACTTTACTTTTAAAACACAATATTAAATTTACAAGTATTCATTCACAGTCTAAGACTGGAAGAATATTGCAGGTACAGTATACGACTGACCAGTTTATTTACAATAAAATATATTACACTATTACGCAGTGTCAAGATTACAATTACAATTCTATACAATACAATTATTTTAATGAAAACCAGAGTTTATCAACCTGTCAAGGTATATGGTTTTCTATGACGTTGTGAGTAGAGTAGGGATTTGCTGATTTAGGTATTTAATTATTTCTAGAATATTCGGGTACCAGAATGTTCAGGTACTCGAATATTCCGTTAGAAAACATGTAGTGGTTGTTGGCAGGAAGTAATGGTACTTTCGCCAGTTGACAATACATATTAGGGAAAGAATTTGCGTAGTAAGAAAAACGTATTTTTCTGTGAACGAAATATGTACGTCTATATTAAAATATGATGAACATATTCGTTACCAAAAGAGTTTTCTTCACACTGAAAAATTGGAGACGCATCGGCGTTCAATGGTGAAATGTCTATTCCATGCATCAACCTCGGTAAGTGTGTATTTTCCATAAGCGTTAAATTTTGTAATAGCTGCTATTTAAAAACCAGCTAATCAATTTTACTCAAATTTAGTACTAACCCAGTCCTTAATGGTCTTTATTTACAACAAAAATTTCAGGCCACAATCTTTCAATTAATGAGAGTTATCGGTATGACCACATATGGTGGGTTTGCAGAATTTCAAACTTGGAGAACCCTTTCCTCCCAAACTAAATGGATGAATTTTATAAATTTTAACACGAATGTGTAGCCCATGAATGCCTCTAACACTGTTCTAAGTTTCATTGCCACAAGTTAAAATGCGGAGACTCCGTCACAGATTTCCAAAAAGTGCTAAAATGAGTAAAAAGTGGAAATGTACGACCACTGCGAGTGTCAAATAATCATATAAGCATTATTCGTTTCAAATGGTGAGAAGAGAGGGATTATTTTTTAATAAATTTTTGCTAGCAAATACAGAAGTCACTAGTTTCAGTACAATGTACGATTGTATATTACAGTCCTTGAAGGTACATTTTCTATTTGTTCATCGCTTTAGCGATCCTTAAGGTCCGCCTGATAATAATAAAAGAAAAATGTGTCCTTACGTACTTGTTAACAAAATGATTGGATGGGGGGGCATCCAAGAACGGTACGTTGTGGCGTCTGAAAATGAAAACCAACATCCCTAGTGACTACGAAGGGTACTTAGAACCGAGAAAATGAGCAAATTACCAGAAAGTTAGTAACTCACAGTCGAAGAAATTTTGAAGTCTAAGTTGTGCTGGTAATATTGTTTATTCACACCATCTTCACAAAATTTGTTTAAGGTGCCATCTATCAATGGCTTTTGTATTTAAATCCAATTTAAATACCAATATCGGAGTATTTTCCAAAGAAAATACAATTAATGTATTTAGTGCAAGGCGGGACCTGGAAGTGGAACCTATGGAAAATCGCTGATCCTTAGCAGTAGATCACAAACATATAGGTCACTCAAATTCTCTTGTACACAATATATATAAAGAACATTCTTCTTTTTCGAATAACTACAATCTCACACTCCACTCTTGTTCTTTCATGTATTCGTGGTGTTTATTTTTGTTTGACCCACATTTGTAATTTGACACAATTCGACTATCTAATATTTACCGTTTCCAACCATGTTATCTTTACGTTACGTCATTTCATGTATTTTTGACTCGACCATCTTATTGTTAAATGACATCATTTTTGACCATACTTAACATGACTAATTTCCTTTGTAACCAACGTCGATTTCATTTATCAAACTCATTCATTCATTCATTCGTCCGCTAATCGTCGTTTCAGAAAGACAGATAATATTCAGTCGTATCTTCGTTCGTTTCTTAGTGTATAATAATCTTGAATTTTCTAATTTCACTACCGTTTTTAATCGTATCAATAAACTCTGCTTATGATTACGAGTTCACGAAACTTTATTTACGTGCAAATTAGATCGAGTGGAATACCCGGAAACGAACTTACACATATATATACACATACACATATATATATTTCCACTTTTTACTCATCTCAGCAATTTTTGGGAATCTGTAGAGCCGTCGCTTTTTGACCTATGGCAATGAAACTTGAAACAGTGTTGGAGGCTTTTATGGGCTACATATTCGTTTTAAAATTTTAAAAATTCATTCGTTAGTTTCGGAGGGAAAGGTTTTCAAATAGCCAAAGTTTTGCAAACCCACCATGTTGTCATCACGATTACTCCGTAAATTACAAAATTTTGCCCTGAAATTTTTGTGGTAATTACAGACTATTGACTGGTTTGTAATTGAATCTGAGCAAAATTGGTCGACTAGTTCTCTACTGGAAGCCGTTTCAAAATCTGACACTTTTGGAAAATACACACTTATCGGCTGATACACCGCAAAGATAGGTATATTCTTCTCGTTATTTATTTTATTTTTTTGTTAGGTGGTGCAGCACTGAAGCTATTCAGCCATTTAACGATCCGATTAGCCATTGCAGCACTAAACATATGCAAAATATGTACGAAGATATACCTACATGATTGAAGCGGTCGAAGGAGTTTGAATGTGGGTGGGAATGATCAGATGAGGAAAAATAGATGTACATATTTTTTATACGTCTTATATAATCAGAGAAAAAGAATTTGAAATGGAGGTTTAATTGACCACATTAAAATAATTTGAAGATCTAGAGGAACAGACTGGTGCATGACCTAATTACTGATCTAGTCAGGAGGTTCTCAGCAAAAAGTAATTTCATTTATTTGAAATTGTACGCTAACTATACGTCTATTGTGCGAAGTACAACAGTAACTAATTTTATTATTGCATGATAATGCGAACAATTTATCTACGAAATAAAATTAGATGTGAGAGCGAGTGAAATGTAAGAAAAATTGCAAAATATAGCGAGGCGACAAAACTTGCGTAATTATCGCTTTCCATAAATAGTTAATTGTTGGTACTTACATACGAAATGAAGTTGTAGCATTGATAAAGCAAAATGTGATGCGTCAAAGATAAAATTGTAGGTAAATATGCGAATATGCCGGTGCAAATCGTTACGAAAATTATTCAATTTTCAAGAACAGGTATCTGCGTAACGTTCGAAAGAATATTTATATTCTAATTCGTTTGGCATATGCCTACATTTTATCACTTCATTTAATCTTATCGAAAGAATAATTCCTGCACAAATTTGTTACTAAATTACTTTTAGCAAACAACAAATGATGAAATGGAAGACAACTTTGCTTCCCTCAAAGGCAAAAATATTAGAAGAATATTAGATGAAAAACATGGGTTACTACCTACAAAAAATTTTTCCTTCTCTCGATTTTTGCTGTAAATATATTTTATTATGTGAAGAAAATGAAAGACGAAAGTCTACCTCAAAAACAGTTGGGCCAAAATTTTTAACCAGTTTGCCTGCAGACGGGGTTACCTATTAAATTTAACCTCACAAAATTGTTAGGGGTGGGAATTATGAAAATTACCCATTTCATGAGAAAAGTAAACGATTGGTACCACAGACCATTTTACAACTTTGATCTAATTTTTTTTTCAAATATATATAAATTTGAGTTATTGGTGCCAAAATTTTCTTAAGATCGTGAAATGAAAAACGTATCCATCTCATCCCTGAGGGGTAACACCGCACCAAGCGTAGTAAGTAGATTTTCTAAATAAAACCAACTTAAAAAGTGCATCATTTCGTTTCTGAGTTTCTTATCAACATACGATACTATTGCCCCACCCAGGTATGAAGATCAAATAGTGGGCTCGCTCACAAATACATAAAAATGCAACCAGCACAACATAACATCATTTATTTAGCTGCTAAAATTCAACGTACTGCCAGTGTAGGGCAGACTTCGAATTTATGGTTGTAATTCTTTTCAAAGCTAAGCTAAATTCTTGTTCGATACATCAAACTAAAGAGGAAACTTTAACGAATAAAACGTGACCGACAACAAGAAGTTCGAGCCATTAGAAACCGTGAAATTGAGGAAGAAGAATAAATTATCCGAGATACCTACTTATTTTCACAAATTTGTTTTTTTAACCATTATCATCAATTGTCTTTAGTGTCAAATTCAAAATTTTATAAAAAATTTCATCTTCTTATCAAGTTTTCTCAGTTTCTACAGCTGATGTCGCAGGAGCTGGACAAATTTTGAGAAATATTTTACTGCAATTTTGAAAGTTGGTACACGAGCAAAATTTTCTGGGCATTAAGATGTAGAACAGTATTTTAATACAAATTGGAAGGTCGTTACATGAGCAGCAATTTTATCAAGTAGGATTTGTATTTCATTTTAATTTTTTTAGTTTCTGATAGAGAAGTAAATAACATGGAAGTAAACACCATGAATGTCGTAACAGAATCTAGCATTTTACTAGTATTGTTTGTATATTTCAAGAAAGTTCAAAAAAATTAAAACAAAAACTCTAACGCAGCAGCAGCTTTGTTAGAAATAGTAGATTTTCAAAAAATTAAAATTAGCTAATCACTAAAAAGTTATTGAAAGATCGTAATAAATATTTGTTCCAAATTACATTTCTATTGGTCCAAAATTATGAACTTTATAGACGAAATAAAAACGAAAAAATGTTATCAGAAGTATCATGCCATCGATCCAAACCAAAATTCATAGCAAGTTGTAATATTTTTTTTAAATTTCGTAGCTATTGGCGGAAAATTAAAAATTTTATAGCCAAAACAACAATGAATATAGCCAAACTGGAAGTACCGTACGGCCGACCCGTAACAAAATCAATAGGTCAGGTGTCCTTGGCTTAGTACTAATGTTCTTCCAAATATCGTCACTATCGGATAAAAATTGCAAGAAATTGGCTTTTATACATATAGGTACATACATACATATATACATTTGAGTTATTAGTGCCAAAATTTTCATTGAGTTATGAAACGAAAAATGTACCTACCCCAGGCCCAGATCGTTTCATGACACCAACATTAATAAGTAGATTTTCAATAGAAAATCTAGTCTTCCGCGTATCAACCATGGTGTCTATTTTCCAAAAGTGTCAAATTTTGTAATGACAACCATTCGAAAACCAGTGGACGGATTTCGCTCAATCGCTCAAATTTAATACCAAACCATTCCCTAATAGTCTCCAACAGCCATAAAAATTTCAAGTCAAAATCTTTTAATTTACGGAAGTTATCGTGATGTCAACATAGTGGGTTTACAACACTTTGAGAACCCCTTTAAGGAACAAATTTCAAAAATTATGACTCGAATGTATAACCCATGAATATTTCTAACACTACCCCAAGTTTAATTTTCATAGTTGTCAAATAGCGGAGGCTCCACAAACTCGTGCCAAAATGAACAAAAAGTGGAAATATATGAATAAAGGTATCTATATTACATATGTAAGTACGTGTGTCTGTATGTATATATGCATGTATGTATGTAAGACCAAAAATTTCCTGTTCACGGTTTTAAGAAAACTACGGAAGGAATAGGGCTGAAATTTTTACGATAAGCAGTTCTCATATAGAAGCAGGTTTGAAAGGAGTTCAGTGCTTATTGGTTCAATAGTTTCCGAGAAAGCTATAAAAGAAAAAATTTCGGGAAAATTGATTTTTAGCAATAATGGAACCACCAATCCTCTTCCGCTCACACTCCTGCGAACACTCGACATTACTTATACAGACACTTTTATACATTTATACACGCGGCTACACTGGGTACTTCCGCCACTTATGTTCTCTCTTATTATTAATATTTTTTTTTTTGAAATGCTCATTTTTAAACAATTAATTATTTCATTTTTCTTAAACACTAATAGGCTTTTTATTTGCCTCACTCATATCGGTAGTTCATTAAAAACAAATTGGATGTCTGATGGACGCACGAATCATACGGGACATCCGTTTTTAACCATTACTTTCGCTAACACCGTGTAGAATATAATTTTCTTCATATAGATGTGACACTTAGTGTATACAGTTAGGTTCGATAATGTAGATATATCTATCAATTTTGGCTCAGATTGGTTCTCGAGTTATCGATAATTCTGGGTAACATATAGAATGACTTTTTGGCTAATCATTTTAGGTTCCCTGCTTCATTCTTTCTTAAACCAATTATGGTCGAATTGGAATTAAATATGTTACAATTGTTTTCATAATCATTCTGAAGTATGATCTTAAATTTCATGACAATTGTATGAAGAGGGAATGGATCAAGGAGCCTATAGAGCCATGACCAACGATCACACAAATTTCACTAAATCACCAATAACTCGAAGAAAAATGAACCCAAAGCCAAAATTGAGAGAATCAGTAAATTTTTATAACCGGATTTACCAGGTATATATTAAATTTTTCTTTCACTGAAAAACATTCGCACCCTGTATCATGTCAATAAAAAAATAATATTAAAAGTAACATCAAATTGGATTTCAAGTCCGAACCATCTTGTCCGGCTGGCATAAACAGAGCCTACTTTTAAAGTGGACTCTGGAGTCGTTTATGAACCAGATGTTAACCAATGATATGAACACTGCAACCGTTATCGAGTTAACAATAATTTGCATACATAGACACACATTTACATCAATTTAAAAAATTATAGCTTCAACAATAAAATTTTGGTTTAATAAAAAATTTGACACGTCCTTTTTCAGAATAAAATTCTCCTCTTTCGTACGTTTCTTAAAAGAAAATGAATAACGATAGTTATTTGTGATACATTATTTTTTGCAACATCCAACCGAAAAATACGTTTTTTAAGGCCTCTTAACTGAACAAAAAGAAGCAAATTTCAATACAACACGAAAAAATATTGTTGGGCGCAAGCACACTTCCGAGTTGACTTCCTCACAGGCTCGACTATTATGCCAGTTTTTTTGTTTTTTCTAAAGCAAAATTATTAAATGTGGAATACCTTGTCATGAGAGATATTCTCACCAGAAGGAAATTCAACAGAATTTAAGCGTGCTCAGCCACTTTGTACACAAGTACGGGTAAGCCAAAACCAAGGCGAACACTGGCGATTTTAGAGCCGGTTCGGGTGGTTTATATACGGCTTATTTGCACGCACACAAACACACGTACGTAAGATAATACGTACGTAGGTGAGGGCGGCCAGGTTGCATCATCCCCTATCATGATAAGAGATGGCTGGCCGGTTCGTGTACGGATTGTGACATTGTTTGGTGATGTCACGATTCGGTACTCGTACATTACCTGCATGTACTTGCAGGTAATTACGATCGAACGTATTTTGTGTGGTTTAACGTCACGAGGACGATTATTAGCCTGCCCTTTGGGGCGGCAACTGTTGTCGAGGGGTCCGAGCCCCTTTACCTCATACCGTTGAGTCCCCACATTAAATTAATTATTTGGTTTTAAATAAATGTTTTAAGTAATTTTTTGAGATATAAGTGGGTGAGATGCAAAGATTTTTTGGTAAAAAAAAAAAAAAATCAAGTATTAATTATTAATTGGCTCTGAAACAAACAAATATTTGCCTTTTTTTGGGGGGAGACACACCAAAGAGCACCTTCTATGAAAATTGGCGTAAGGAACAGTGTAAAACTCTGATATTTGTTCACTAAGAATTTGGCTGCTTTTCCGACTGATGAACAAACTCCAACCAAATGGCAACACATAGATACAACAAAAGGTTATTCATCTCTAGGAAAAATACTGTACACAAATTTTAATCGGAACTCTTCGAAAGCAGTTTCGGTTTTGAGTTTTGACTCTGACATTAGATCAATTATACGAAATTTGGTGCGTTTTTAACCGACTTTACAAAATGGAGAAGGTGGTCAATTCGATGTGTAAATTTTTTTTTTTTTTTTTGGGTGTGTTTGTTCCGGCATAATTTTTCAAACTCGGTACCGATTTTAATGAACATTTTTTCCAATGATTGAGGATGATCCCACGATGAATGCATAAAATGTTTTTTATAATCGATGATTTAATTTTGGAGTTACTTTTAAAATACATAAATGTTAGTTTTAGATGAGACTGCCGCTAACGCTAGAAACGAAAAATCAATGAAAAAAATCTGACCAACTTCAAAAAACAATAAAACGAATAAAAATGCTCTAAAATTGAAAAACTGATTCTTTTAAAATTTCTTCAGTGAGATCTACTGGAATTCAGATGAAACAAAAAAGACTCTAGTTAGCGCCGCAAGTGTCGATAGAAAAACCAAGTTTTCGAGAAAAAGAATTTTGAATTTTGATGGTCACATTAATTGTCTGTAAGTTTATATGCGTTAATGGTATGTTATGATTGTATGACATGTGTTAGCTGCTGACAAAATATTAGACAATATGAAATTTCAAATCATTTCATATGGTTCCAAAATTACGCATTTTATGACCAACTTAAGAACAAAAATAGTGGTACTGCAAATACCGTCGAGCCAATTGGCGCCAAAATTGGTAGCGTACCACAATGAATTGAAATAAATATTTATTCCAAATTTCGTGGCTATGGGAATAAAATTGACTATTTTATCGCCAAAATGAAAACAAAAATTGTGATACCTGAAGTACTTTCAGCTGATCCATACTAAAATCAATAGCTCAGTTCCTTGGCTTAGTAAAAATCTTTGTACTAAATTTCGTGATTATCGGACAAAAATTACTACATGTACTGTGGGAACAAAAAATTGACTTACATATATCTATCTATACATATATATGTAAGCCCTGAAGCACCGCTGGCTTGTACTGGCTTGGCAGCAATGATCAATTCGTTATTAGGATAGAAACAATGAAACATTTGTAATTGGCGGATGTGATTTGAATTTTTTCTGAATAATTTTCGTTGAATTTTGTTTTAAAAAATCTGGTTTTATCTAATATATAAAAAAAAGTTGGTATTCTTTGTCACAAATTTTCTCCCAATGTACTGAACAAAATGTTTCAAAATTCATACCATATACGAAGAATATCCTACAGGTGGTTTATAGACCACAAAAAGTAAAATCCGTTCAGCCAAACTGCTGAAATTAAGGTTTAAAATTGTCTTGCGTGTCTATGTGCGAGTGCTATTGAAAATTATTTATCAAATGAATAACCCAATAAGAGGAGAAACTATACATCGGGTGACTGGTGGCTCTGTTTATATTAATATCAGCAGATTCATTCAAGACTTTTTTTTTTCTTCTTCATACTGAAAGAAATAAGATAAAAAAAACTCTAACATAGTAGCAGCTCTGTAAGAAATATTAGGTTTTCAAAAAATGTCAAATTAGGTAGTCACTAAAAAGTTATTAATAGATCGTAATAAATATTTGTTCCTGTTAGTTCAAAATTAGGCATTTTATAGGCAAAATAAAAATGAAAATAGTGTTACAAGAAGTACCATGCAACCAATCCGAGGTAAAATCTATAGCAAGTTATAATATTTGTTACAAATTTTTCAGCTATTGTTCAAAAATTGATAATTTTGTAGCTAAAACAAAAAAAAAATAGCCATACTGGAAGTACCTTATGACCAATCCGCAACAACAAAATACCTACACAAGAAATACCGTATAACCGATCCATATTGAAATTTAAAGCAAGTTAAAATATTATCATAATAAATATGTTTTAAATTTCGTAGCTATTGGTCGAAAATTAAAAATGTTATAGTCAAAACAAAATTAAAATTGCCATACCAGAAGATTTGTAAATTAAAAAAATATAAAAAGAAACTCGAAAATTTTCAGTTGAGAATTTTAACGTTTTCAGTTTGGAATTTTTGATTTTCTCCCCTCCTGAAAAATGCCTTTGGTACATAACTGTTATCTATTAAAATCTTTATTGAATGACAATAATGATCCATGACCTTCAAATTCTGAAATCATTAGATGGCATATTCAAAAGTACGCCCAATTAAGTCATGTAAAGAAAACTTTTAAATATAGGTACTTCATTTAACCTCTGTCTAAAGTCTTTTTTCAAGCTTATTTCCACATTTTAAAAGAATAAAATCAATTCATATAAATTATCATGTATTGACAATTGTGGAATACCTTGTCGTGAGAGATATTCACACTAGAAGGTCTTCAACAGTATTTTGCATGTTCTGCCACTTCATACGGTTAAGTATGGGAGAGCCAAATCCTCGGCAAACACTGGCGATTTTTGAGCCGGTTCTGAGAGTTTATATACAGGATTTGGTACACGCACACAGACACACATGCATACGTACATGTACGTAATTATGTCATGCGTTATGTCGTTTCTTGCCTCTGTTGAGGTGATAAGAAATGGCGCAGCGTGTTTGGTACCGGGTCGTGACATCACTGAGATCGTTATCTGGTAATTGATCTTGGCCCGTGCAATGTATCTTACCTGTACATACGTACAGGTATGAACATACAAACTCACCAGTGTAAATTTGTTTAACGTCATAAAGACGATTATTGCCAGCCTTTGGGCGGCGATTGTCATCGAGGGGTGCGAGCCCCTATTACCTCATATGAGTATTGTCCCCACAACAATAAAGCACAAATACATCTACAAATATAGAAGTATATCTTTTGAAGAAATAATACGGTTAAAAAACTGAAATCTTCTTGAATTGCAGAATTATTTCTTACTCAATTCAGAAAAATTGAAAAATAAGTTAGATATTCGGTGATACTTTGTGGTATAATTGTGTAGCCCGTCTGTTAAATGGATACTTCGACTTTCGTTTATTGTAATGATATATATAAGTTTGTGTTATTGGTGCCAAAATTTTCTTGAAGTCATGAAAAAAAAAAAACATACGTACACCCCAATCCTGGAAGCTAATACCGCACCAAGCGTAATAAGTAGATTTTCTAAAGAAAACCTACTTAGAAAGTATGAAGTGGGTACCTATGATGAATTAATAATTTTTATCAAAAGATAGAACTGACTTAAAACAAAATCAGTAAAAAATTCGCCACAAGAGGTAGATCTAGGGACTAAAATTATTGAAGTTGGCGTTAACTAAAAAGTTTTATCATAAAATTTGAGGGATTTAACATATAAAGCCTACATGGTAAGGAAAAGAACTTGACTTCAATAATTCCAGTCCCTAGACCTACGTCTTGTGGAGTCTTTTTAGCGCATTTCTTATTGTTTTCTTGGAGACAGTTCTATTTTTTTTTTATAAGCTTTTATTCTACTCACTACTGCAATTTTAAAATATACCAATACAGCAGCCAAACTTCGGAAACAAAATAATGTTTGTTTCGCATGAAGCTAAAGCCAAAAAAAAATGAAAGATTATCTCATAAAAATTCGCTTTTAACTTAATTAATTTAAATTATTAATTTACCATAATGCTTTTTTTTTTTGTTTCAATTGAATTCCCATCGAACTTACAGAAGAAATTTTAAAACAATTTTTTTCTATTTTTGTACTTAGTCTTTACCACATGATGGCAATACGGGTTGAAAATTACATAAATTTGATTCGATTTTTCATAAATATTATGGCAACGTTATAGGTTGAAAATATTTCCGAATCGTAAGAAAGAAAACGAAAATATCTGCTGCACATCAACCGCGTTAAGTGTGTATTTTCCAAAAGTGTCAAATTTTGTAATGGCTGCTATTTGAAAACCAGCGGACCAATTTCGCTCAAATTCAATACCATACCAGTCCCTAGTAGTCTTCAATTGTCATAAAAATTTAAAGCCAAAATCTTTTAATTTACAAAAGTTTTCGTAACGACAACATGGTGATTCTGCAACATTTTGAAAACCCTTTCCTCCCAAATTCAGGGATGAATTTTAAATTTTTTCAACGTGAATGTGTAGCACATGAAAGCTACCAAAAATACCCAAATTTTAATTGTAATAGGTCAAACTGCGGAGGCTCTACAGACTCCCAAAAAGTGCCAAAATAAGCAAAAAGTGGAAATATATATATTGTGTACAGAAGAATTTTAGTGACCTATACATTCGTGATCTACGACTCATGATCTACGGTCTTTTACAGGTCCCACCACTGCACCGAATGCAATAATACATTAAAAAAAAAAAACTATTAGAGTACACATGTAGAACCAACTGAAACGAATCAACAAAATGAGTTTAAGTTAAAAACGAATTTTTAAAGGATAATCTTTTATTCATTTATTTTTAGTTTTAGCTTCGTGTGAAATAAACATTATTTTATTGAGGAAGATTGGGTGCAGTATTGGTATATTTTAAAATCGCAATAGTGAATAGAATAAAAGCTGATAATGAGTTTAGGTTAAAAATGAATTTTTAAAAAACAAACTTTTATTCATTTATTTTTGGCTTTAACTTCGTGTGAAATTAACATTATTTTATTGCGGAAGGTTGGCTGTAGTATGGGTATATTCTAAAATTGCAGTAATGAGTAGAATAAAAGCTTATAATGACAAATACCATTAACTGTAAAAATACTGTCGATCAATCAATCGATCGATCAATTAATTCGGTATGACAAAAAAATTTTCAAAAGAACAGAGATTTAATTAATTAAAATTTCTCCACAAGACGTAGGTCTAGGGACTGGAATTATTGAAGTCGGCGTTCTTTTTCTTACCAAGTAGGCTTTATACGTTAAATCCCTCAAATTTTATGATAAAACTTTTTAGTTATCGCCAATTTCAATAATTCTAGTCCCTAGACCTACGTCTTGTGGAGAAATTTTAAAAGGATTATTTTTATTTTTTTGGCGAATTTTCTATTGTTTTTGTGATAAGTCAGTTCTATCTTTTGAAAAAAATTATTAATTCATCATAGGTACTACCCACTTCATACTTATTACGCTTGGTGCTGTATTAGCCCCCAAAATTGGGGTATGTATGTTTTTTGTTTCATTATTTCAGGAAAATTTTGACACCAATAACACAAACTTATATATATCATTACAATAAACGCAAGCTGAAGTACCCATCTAACTCTGTGTGAGTGCACTAGATTACACATAACGTTTCACCACTGATAAAAGCGTATCCTTAAAAACTTATTTTCACTAAACTTATTAGCTGTCTTGCATGGCAAAAAGGAGTGGTTTAGGAAAACTTCTAGGCGGACTATTCTACTAATGTTGACTATATGCACCAATAAAAAGCTCAAGTGGCTTGAACTATGTGTACTAGCCCTCCTAAAATTTCATACATCTGTTCTTTTCTGATATGTGTTACACAGCTATTGCTGTAAAGTTTTTTTTTAAATAGGAAGGAAGAGGAGGGGAAAATCTAACTGATTAAAAAAAAAGAGTGGAGTAAAAATAAAGGAGAAAATAGTGAAGGCACGCACTGGTAGAGATTTCATATCCATGAAACTGAATTCCAAATGAATAAGATTGTTTTTCTGTGATATGGCTTCAAAGTTTTTTAATTTTCAGGCAGAGGAGAGAGGGAAAAGGAAATCTAATTTTTAAAAATAAACATGAGTGAAGGAGTGGAAATAAGGGCAAAAACAGGGAGGGACACCCTCTTTACCAGTCTGACAATCCATGGGCAAGAAACTGATTCTTGAATAAACAAAATTGTTTTTCAGTGACTAAAGTTTTTTATGCAGGGGCAGAGAGAAAAGAAGAATCTATAATTTAAAAAGAAAAACTAGTGAAAAAGTGGAAACAAGGGCAAAAAAAAAATAATGGCAACCACAGATTGAATATTCAAGGACGAGAAACTTATTCTTCAATAAACAAGATTGTTTCCCATTTTCAGTGGCTTGAGAAACATATACATACAGTACTTTCTTATAATACTGTAACTCAGCCTCTATGATAATTACGAATATAATGAGAGGAAATTCTTTTGTATCAAATTTTATGCACACAATTTTAGTAGATACAGAAGTACTTATACTTTAAAAAACTCAAAACAGTTACACATTGTGGCCCTTCATTGTGGAAGAATGGAGTTTGTTTGGATGAAGCATATGAAAGGTCCACCCAAACATATTTCAGACATAAAGCCTTCTGTAACTATTATTCTATTTCGACCAAGTACACATACATTAAACTAAACTGATCGATTCTGAGCAACAGGTTGATCAGTAAGAATTTAATAGAATACAACCTTTTGTTTAGATTTATACGAACCAAGAATTACACTGTCAAGTAGTTTCAACTTTCGCCAGAATTTTGTACAAGACTCCAATTTGATCTCAAAAATACGTTTCTGGACTAAAAATTCTACTTTTTTGCAACACTTACTGCAAAGTGAATAATAACATACATTTTCAAGCAAAAAGTGACCAATTTATGTCTGATTCCAAAGTGGGAGCAAAAATGCGATAGCAGTTAGGATAGCAGGAGCGAAATTTGTTTTTTTCAAAAAACTGAAAAAAGACATACTGCGCATGGGCAGAAAATCTACGCCCATTTGCGGGTTTTATAATCAATCCAAGTTTAAATAACATTGGCAAGATACGGCTACCTTGGATATCCATACACCTCTATGATCCAAGGTTTTTCCTCCCCCTATGAAAATGTTTTGCTCTTGCTATTTGATGAGTGTACTTAGACCATGAGCAGAACATGAGCACTGAGCTTTGAGCATTAGGAGTCGCTAAGTAAAAACACTTACTTCTCACGCTCAGCATCAAAACTTTTTGATAATGAGTTTGAGTGCAAATGTTAACGCTCAATGTTGTGTCCACAGCATTAGATTCACTAATTTCAAGATGAAAACTCATTTCTTGTCAATCAAATTTATGATTTTATTGATTTTGCATTTTATCTAACAAAAAGTATTTTCAAGTTTTAATTTTTGTTGATTCCTTAGGTAGGTACTTTTTGCGTTCCAAATGATGTAATTTGTTAATTATCAGTATCTGTTTTCATTTTTAAACTACAGAATTTTTTTAATTTATAATAACGAGGGATGTACTGAAGGTGGGGTATGGAGAGACTCCTCCCCTAAATATTTTCAGAGTTGGGAAAATTTACTAGTTGCACGTATAGTCAGAAAATCGTGGAATTTGATGATTTTTGTTTTAGGAAAGTTGAAAATTTTACAGCAGTTGGCAATTTTTGAAGTTGGCAAATGTAATGTATATTTTCGTCTATTTTTAAATATGATAAACATATTCGTCCACACACTTTCGAATACCAAAAATGCAGGTATTTATCAATAAACAAAACATCCTATAGCTCTTTGTAAACAACCACTAAATTACCCTTATTTGATTTTATGAATATAGATATAATGTCTGTATATTCACAACCTCATTTTACCTGTCCCTAGATTATATCACGAGTCAGCACAACCTATAATAACAAGCACCTACCTCACTAGGCCTATCCATCACGTACACTTACATACTCCAAATGGGTATATAAACTCTCGATTCAAAGGAATTGTTACACAGTACCTAGTACCTGGTTTACAGTGCTACTAGTTAATAGACAGTCTTTGTCTAAGGGTTTAAATCCCAAATATTCAACCTAGTTAATAGTGTTTGAAATATCATTTAATGTACTTGTGTCGTACAAAGTATTATTTTATTAAAAATATTAACTCGACCTTGTGTTTTAAATATTATTGAGTCTCTCAAATACGTTAAAGTCCACGATAGTTGTGGATGATAAATTGAATATTTAAATTGTTATAGAGGTATTAATGCTTATCTAGTGTTAATTATCTCGTGTATGGTGTAACACTGAAAGTGATTTCAACTTGGTACATTACCACCTCTTTTGGCTGTTAAAGGAAAAATTGCCAGTTGTTGGGAAACTGTGCCAGTTGCCTTTTTTTTTAGCAGCTAAAATTTTAGTTTTTTTCCCGCCCCTCCTAAAAAAAGAAAAAAAGACCTTTTCTGTAGGTCCCTGATGATAACACAATGTGATTTGTAGTTGTTTGCCACATATTAGACAAACAGAACTGTGGAAAAACTGTTTATTCTAAATAACTGAAATTTTCTGGAGTTATTCATGAATGTTACTTGAAGATTTAACAAAAATTTATCTGAAATTTTACTATTTTGGTTTTCCAGATATCGTTGAAATTCCAAAGGTAAAATAAAATCATCATTTGAACTAGATGTAGTTAATGTTATTTCAATGATATCTTGAAGTGGATTTTAAAAGAAATCTGCTTAAAATTAATTTTTTTGAAACTTTAGGCCACGATTAAGAATAAAAGCATGAAGAGGTCCATTTCTCCAGCCCCTCATTTCAAATTTTGACCTGAAAATTTTTGGCCTAATTGTGCTCAGTTTGTGCTAATGTGTGCCATCAATTTTAGAATTTGTGCTCACCCCCTTCCTTAGATAGAAACAAAAGAGTCTGGGTGGGGCTGGAGAAATGCTAGCCCCACCCATTTCAAATTTTGACTCTAAACGTATGTTAATTGTGCTTCATTTGTGCTAATTTGTGCCATTAATTTTAGAATTTGTGCTAATTTATTTTCAAATATAGGGGCCTTGGAAATTTATGTGTCAGCCACCCCATTTGGAATTTTGAGTTGAAACTTTGCATGCTAATTGTGCTTAATTTGTGCTAATTTTTGCTGCAAATTAAAAATTTTATACTCATTCCCTTTCAAAAATATTTGTGGTTTTATGTCTCCCCTCAGCCCCCCATTTTGAATTTTTACCCAAAACTTTTCATACCAACTGGATTCAAATAGTGCTAAATTTTGCTACCAATTTTGGAATTTGTTATCACCCCCTTCTTAATATATAAAAAAAAGTTTGTGGGTGGGGCTGGGAAAATGCTAGCCCCACCCATTTTGAATTTTGACTAAAAACTTGGCATACTAATGTTTTTTGAGGCGCTGAGTCCGAATTTGGGGTTCGTTTCTCAATTTGACCCATTCTTGATCACCAAATGGGCCAAAAAAGGGGATCAATTTTGAGTTTCCACCTTTTATTGTATGATATATCACAAAATATGGTTTATGAGGCGCCAAGTCCAAATTTTATGTTCTTTTCTCCATTTGACTCATTCTTCATCCCCAAATGGACCCCTAAAGGGGCTTAATATTGAGTTTTTACATTTTATTGTGTAATACATCACCAAATGTATTTTCTAAATTATTAAGTATATAAAACCAAAATTAGCATGAATACCTACTTAATAATTTGTACACATATGACCATAAAAATTTGTTTTTTTCTTTCTATTTAATTCACATAGAAGGTTTTTATGATAATATTTTTAATTTGGCAACTTAAATGGAAAAAACTGTCAATAGAGAGTGATCAATGGAAAAATTTACAAGTACTTACAAAGTTTTTTAGTAGCAACCAGAAAATACCAAATTAAGAAAATCTGACATACTGCAAAGTATGGGTTAAGTATAGTTCCCTCAAAAGTACCGAGGTAAAAATTTGGTACAAACTGTCATAAAAATTGTAATAAAATTTAACTCCTATTTAAAATGGAAGGCTTGAATTTTCTTGACCCTACTGAAAATGTTGTTACAAATGACTATTATTTAGGCTACAGCAGAAATGGGTGATTGTTATTAGTTGCTTGAAATTGCAACTTTAAAATTTTAAAAAAGAAAGTTGGCACAAATAAGCACAATTTAAGATAAAATAATGGGAAAAGTTTCAGCTCAAAATTCCAAAAGGGGGGGCTAAGACAAAACCTTCCTCACCCCTTATTTCAGTTAATAATTGAGCACAAATTATAAAATGGTTGGCACAAATCAGTACAAATTGAGCACAATCAGTTTGCAAAATTTCAAGTCAAAATTTGAAATGGGTGGGGCTGCATTTCCCCAGCCCCACCCAAATTTGTTTTGCAAATAACTAAAGATTTGAATGTACAGGAATTATAAGCTTGTTGGCACAATTAAGCACAAATCAAAAAAGAGTAGTGGGCAAAGTTTTGTATAAAAATTCAAAAAGAGGGGACTGAGGGGAAATCTTTCATCCTCCCTATCTGAGTTGGGAAGTGAGCACAAATTTTAAAATGGTTGGCACAAATTGGCACAAATTGAGCACAATTAGTATGCCAAGTTTTGAGTCAAAATTCAAAAGGGGTGGGGCTAGCATTTCCCCAGCCCCACCCAAAAACTTTTTTTTATATATTAAGAAGGGGGTGATAACAAATTCCAAAATTGGTAGCAAAATTTAGCACTATTTGAATCCAGTTGGTATGAAAAGTTTTGGGTAAAAATTCAAAATGGGGGGCTGAGGGGAGACATAAAACCACAAATATTTTTGAAAGGGAATGAGTATAAAATTTTTAATTTGCAGCAAAAATTAGCACAAATTAAGTGTAACGGCCAAAAGAGGTGGTAAAGTACCTATTTAAGACCACTTTTGGGAGTACACCATACACGAAATATCACGTACTTTAAAAGCAGTAATACTTCTAAAATAATTTCAAGTTTATCATCCACGTACTATTGTGGACCTCAACATTGCTATGAGACTCAATAATATTTCAAACACATGAGTGAGTTTACACATTTAATCAAATAATATTCTGTACAACATAGTACATATTTCTACGTTAATATTAATACATATTAGATCACAATTCAACAAGCAAGACTATCTGTTCACTAGAGACTTCTACAAGAGAGGTTCCAGGTACTTAGAAGTAGCTGTTGGAGAACTGAACTAAAACTGAACAATTATACAACTGAATCGAGGGATTATATACTCATTCAGGGTATGAAAACGTACGTGTCGGATAGGTAAAGTGAGGTAGGGTGTTGTTATTATAGGGCTGTGCTGACTCGTCGAGTACTCGAGGGACAGGTACAACTAGGTCATAAATATACAGAAGGTATATCTGTATATGTAAAATTAAATACTGGTAATTTGGTGGTTGTTTACAAAGAGTTATAGGATCATAATTGTTGATAAATATCTACGTTTTTGGTATTCGAAAATGAGTGAACGAATATGTTCGTCAATTCTAAAAATAGACGAAAATATACGTTACATTAAGCACAATTAGCATCCAAAGTTTCAACTCAAAATTCCAAATGGGGGGCTGACACATAAATTTCCAAGGCCCCTATATTTGAAAATAAATTAGCACAAATTCTAAAATTAACGGCACAAATTAGCACAAATGAAGTACAATTAACATACGTTTAGAGTCAAAATTCGAAATGGGTGGGGCCAGCATTTCTCCAGCCCCACCCAGACTCTTTTGTTTCTATCTAAGGAAGGGGGTGAGCACAAATTCTAAAATTGATGGCACACATTAGCACAAACTGAGCACAATTAGGCCAAAAATTTTCAGGTCAAAATTTGAAATGGGGGGGCCAGAGAAATGGACCAAGCATGAAGCCCTTATTCCCAAATCGAAAACAGGTCTTACCTAATAGGGGTAAAAATCAGTCAGTAACCTCTCGAAAAGCGCCCCACGCTTTTATTCTTATTCCTAGCCTGAAGTTTCAATAAAATTATATATTCACCTCAGGCCAGTGAGGCCACTCTTTCTCACGGACGATAACCGTTGTAAAATTCTAGGCCCGAGGTGACCAATAATTTTTTCTCTTTGGTTCACCGCAAATTACTTTAAACGCCTTTTAATCATATTCGAGGCTTTAGCGCGGTTATAAAAAAATGTAAATTATTACTTTCGCTTGAACGACATCGACTCGACGCATTAAATTATTTGACATTGGAAGTTAAAGACAGAGAATTTGCGCCCCTCTCTCCCAAATAATTTGCTAGGTTTTTCTGCTAATTAACGGGCGAAAACTAAAGTTTACTTATTTCATAATTGAATGAACGAATGCTTTAGAATGATGTGAACGACGCGTGGAGGACACAAATTCCATCTCGAAAGATTTAAGACTGAGAATTTGCTCCCTACTTGTTAATTTTTAAAATATATACTTACGTCAAACTCAAAAAGAAAGCACCATAATTTAATTTTTTGGGGTTTTTAATCATTTTCAAAAAAAGAATGCATACTATGATAATCTGATAAATGACTTATTCCCCATTGTTATTAGAAACTTTAGTTTAGCTAGTTAAAGGAATGATAATTGGTAATTTAATAAGTAGTTCTCATAAGATGAATGCACTCGTACACGCTCGTAATTTTAAAATTATTCATGCATTAGATTTCCTTTGTGAGAGTTCAAAAATATTGAAAGCTTTCATTGCGCTCTAATGTTTAATTTTATTCCAAGGTTATCCACAGAAATATTTCAAACTTTCCCACATTCCAAATTATAATTTGTAATTTAAAATTCATTTTTTAATTCGAACTGTTGGGCATTTTTTTCCCTGAAGAAAAAACTCAATTTCTCATTGGTGATATAAGAGCACTATATCGACTGGTCACAGTTCCACAAATGTGTGCACAATTTACAATATACCCTTTAGTATAGAGGTTGTGAATTGAAGAACAAGTTTTGTAACGTGAAATAAAGAATTACACAAAGTAACATCTCAGAAGAGTGAGTATTTAACATCAATCAAGTATGATGAGAGTGAGAACAGTTTGAGTGATATTAAGGTTGATGTACGAAGATGGACGAGTGAGCAGCGGAGATGTGTTACAGTGTAGCAGCGAGCAATAATGTAAATGTGTATTATAAATGTAGTTTAGAGTTCGCAGGAGTGAGAGGAGAGAAAGATTGATGGTCTCAACAATTAGTGCTGCGAAATAATATCGGTATTTTTTTGTATTGATACTTTCATATACTTTTACGTATCAATACCTAAAATATCAATATTCTCTCAAGTATCAATAAGTATCAATATTTTTTGCACTTCTAATAACACAATATGTATACCCAATAAGGAAAATGAGATTTAAAGCTATCAACCTACATTTGAGTCAAAAGTAATTGGTTTTTTCAATGATGCTGTCTGAGTTAACCCCTCTAAAATAATAAAATATTCTGAAAATGCGAGAAATTTCCAAAACTCTTCGGTATTTATCACCCAAATATGTAAATAGAAAAACAAATTCTTACACAACAAACATCGTAACAAATTAGGTATTCAAATAAGTACCCTAAAATAATAAAAATAATATATATATAGGCATAATAATTTGGTCAATCTCAACCAAAATTGATGGAATTAATTCTCGACCTTTTAACCCCCTCAATCCCCTCAGAGTATGAACCACAAAGTCAGTCGTTACAAAATTCAGTAAAATGTTGAAATGGTACAAAATCAATGCGTAATTCATATTTTGTAACTAATCTTCAAACATTACCTAAAATGGCCAAAACCATTTTCAACAGATATGGATTACCTTATCAATATTTTGTCATAAAGAAGTATTCAGATTAGAAGGCAGTCAATAGCATTGCGTGTTCTGCCATATCATACATGAATGTATAGGAAAGCCCAATCCTATGCAAACAGTGGCAATTTTGTAATCAGATTTGTTAGTTAATGCAGAAAAATTGGCACACACACACATATGTACATACACATATGAAGTTGTGTCATCGAATTACAACATTTCTTATTAGTCATCTGACCAAAAATGACATTTTACATTTGCTACTAGTCCGTGATTTCCTGAGCATTATTCAATGCATTTATTGCTGCGCGATGAAATTCTGATACTTCATGATCATTGAAAGCTGTCTGTGCTCATGACCAGGTACAGAACCCTTTAGTTACAAAGGCATCTTTTCATTTAGAAGATCGTGAATCCATTGGTAACACCATACTTCATTCAACTTATTAACTATAGACACTGCAGATAATATTTCAATTTTTCTTTGGCGATTGCGATACTTCAATCTAAGGATATTTATCTTTCCACTGCAACCTGAATCATCTTCCACCTGCATTACAGGTACTAGTACTACTTTCTAAAATTTTATATGAACATACAAAACATGACTCTTTAAATTTTTATAGACCTGGTACTATTAATCTTTCAACAAATTCTAAAACCTACTGCATATTCTCCATTAGTCTATTGCATTTTGAAAATAGAAACTTACCGACTTCATTATTGTTACTGTTTCTGTCATTGGCAATATTGGCTTGGTTAGAATCAGTCTGTTTAGAACTAATTGTTAATTCTGTTGAACTTGATGGAAATTCATCCGAGTATGAAATGTCCCAACCCTTTTCATTTTCTTCCTTGTTCAAGTTTTTTCACTTCTCAATGAACCATTGCATAAATTAACGATACAATATCAATACAAGAACAGCTGTACAAAACCGTGAATATCAGGTGTGTCAAACTTTAATTTATCCTTCACTCCAGAGTCTCCAGATATTAAACAGATTGAACTCAAGCTACACTAAGAAACTAACTTTAATTTTTTAAGAAAAATTTGCAACAAAAAATAAACATTTCAGATTTGTAGTACTTATGTGATTATTTTGTATGTTTATTGATTTTGTCAGGTAAATTTATAAATAAGTTCGTAGAAACTGACTTTTTAAAATTAGATTATACTTTTGTGTGAATGTGAAAACTAGCATACTCCCGAAGACATGCGCTCGCATTATGCCAATTACAGCACTCAACAAACAAGGTTGCTCTCTCCAGATTCCAGTTATCATTTAAAGTATAAATTCTTTATTATATTTTCATCAACGTACTGTAATGACGTAGTGAGAGAGTATAGTGACTTAAATAAAAACATAATGCCATTATTTTCAGCCATCTGGCTCTGATTGTCATCGCAACCCTCCAATTGCAACACCGATTATTCTAGTAACATTTATTGATAAAATGTACAACGTTACATCCAACTGGAAGATTTGGATCAAAAACAATTAATCCTCCCAGTGGACGCAATGGGAAACATTTTGGCTGCGCAATTATCTCCATTAAATTCTGCATTCAATGAAAAAATCAGTAGTCTTTCAGAGGATAGGTAACAATTTATTTACTGTTAAAAGTGGTAGGACTGATAGGATGCGAAGTCCTGCTAGTAGTACGTTGTATGTTCTATCATTATTGTACATACATACACACAGACCTTAGAATTATTCCCAGCTTTTCGAGCTCTTTAGCTCATTATCTATCGATATTCATGCAATTCAGATAAGCACATTTTTTGTTGAGAATTTTATAGGGAACATTTTTGCATTGCAATATTTTTTTCATACAACCTATATTTTCTGAGAAAAATCAGAAAAACTAAAAATTGTTGCATATTTCACCCCATTGTGGCTCACCTGAGGGTAGCAAGAGGGGTAGAAATGGTGGCATTTCACCACATAACTAGGAGACCAAACCAAACATATTCCAACAGTAAAACCTTTTGTTAGAATTTTGTCATTTTCAAAAGGGTAATTCGACTGGGCTAAGAAATTGATTTTTTGCAACGCAAGTCGTAAAATACAATGCACAAGCAGGTACTTCTTTTCAAGGCGAATGTAAAATTTCCAATCACAGAGCAAAAGGTTTTTAGAGGAGTAAAACAAGTATTTTCTCCCTCAATGAAAATGTTGAGCTCATCCCATCTAACCAATCACACACTTTCCCTCATCACACATGTGCATGTATTTCAAAAAATTGCATTCCTATTTATGATTGGTAGTATATGTTATATAAGAGTGTGACGTCACACTTGAATTATGAATAACTCCGTTGGTCATGACCGAGTAATTTGACTTATACAATTACATCACTTACCTGTGACTCGTGATGCAAATTTAAGTCATTGAGAATCGCTCACTTTGCACTCTCATAGCAAAATAGTATACGAAATGGTGAAATATACTATTTTATGACTGCTTTTTGATTAAGTAATAAATTTGATAATCAGTTGTCTCATAGGTTTTAAAGCAGGCATTAATTTTTACTCGTTTTTGATATTTTTTAGTGAGAAAAAAAAATTTAATTATAATTTTTAGGAATAGCTAATTTTTATTTTTTCCTAATTTTATTTGATTAAACTGATGAAAATCTCTGGTTTAAAAAAAATGTTACAAGGTATACATCGCAAATTTTTATTTATATTTTTCATACACACTAAAATTTTCTGACATCGAAAACTTTTCATTTTTCTATGCTTTTATTTAACTTTATTTGGGAACAGAATTTAGACTTTGTTTTTAGTTCCTATATGAACAGACCAACCAATAGTTACAGAGTTTGCCACTAGAACACTACCAAAGCGTTAAGATGGCAACTGCGGGTTAGATTACATGTTTCTATGTGAGTGCAACAGAGTTTGCTAGGTTTAACTTCACACGTTTTACACTTATAAGTTTTTTTTTTTAAATTCATTTTGAATATATTATTTCTCCAATTTCTGCTACTGAGGGGATAAAAAACAAATATTTTCAATGGATGTTTCACACAAAATTTCATAAATTCTATTTTCTAATTCACAATCGTCTATTTGCCAAAATACGACTAAGCACAAATAATCAGGCATACTTACCATCCTGTTTTCCCATTGACGAGCATACTGATACACACATGTGCCAAATGCATGCTCTATGTTCCCAATTATTGTTGGGAAATTTTCCTGAGTTAAAGCGAACAATTACAAGAGCTTGCCATACATTCGTATATTTGCCGCATGTGTGTATCCGTGTACTCGTCATTTGGCAAGCAGGATTGTGGGTATACCCAATTATTTATGCTCAGCCACATTTGGCATACAAACGAAAGTGTGGAACCAGTCTAAGATTTTTCATTAAAATTAAAGACTAGATAGATATGCAGAAATACGAGAAAAAAAAACAAAAAAAAAAAAAAAACAAAAAAAAACAAAAAAAAACAAAAAAAAAACATAAATGGTAGGGCTTTTTAACAGTTTAGCAATCGATGACAGCCTTAGAGTTTCGAATACTTGGCCAGATTTTACACAAACAGGGCCAAATCCAAATCAGCAAACGACAAAACACATTAACGTTTACAGCACTCAAAAAAAAATGTTGATCAAATTAAACTATGATTTGAAAAAAAAAAATTACAAGTTGGAACTAAGTTACCCAACTGAGAAAAAAATAACACACAATTATTCACAAAATTACAAAAAAAAATGACTTAAAAAATTTCACAAAAAAAAAAGTATTTATGACTTTTAAACTTTAAAAATTTTATGTTTCAGGTACAAGGATTGTTACTAAGTGATGCTACCATATAGAGGATGAGGATTGGTGAAGACACAAATTAGTAACGTGAAATAAAGTATTGATCGAAGTAGTGTCCCAGAAGCGAGTGTATTTTACATCAGTTACATAATATTAATATGAGTACAAGCTGAGTAAGGTAAATAAAGATGTACAGAGATAAACAAGTGAGCGGCGGAGATGGTAATACAGTGTAGCCGCAAACAAAGATGTAAAATATATTTTAATGTAGTCGTGTGTTTGCAGAAGTGAGAGGGGAGAAGGATTGGTGGTCTCAACAGTAGTTTCAGGCTAAGAAATTATACAAAACTATGGACAATTAACCATATCTTTAAAAAAAATATCGATCTATCAATATTTAATCACTAAAAATGGCTTTTCCGGAGATATTTTGTTTCCAGTTTTTTTTTTGGGAACTATAAACCAATAAGCATCAAACTTCTTTCAGACCTGCTCCAATACAATAGCTATCTTTTGTAAAAATGTTAGCCCTATCTGTTTGGTAGTTTTTTCAAAACTGTCAACACAAATATTTTTCAGAAGTTTTTCTTCTCCAGTTTTCTCAAAAATTACTGAATTAATGGGCAACAAACTTCTAAAAAATTTTAACCAACATAAGGAAAGTCTATCGTGAGAATTTCAGGCTGATCCATTTAGTCACTTTCTCAGAATTCCATAAAATTTACTTTTTCAGATATTTTTTGTTTTCCAGTTTTCTTAGAAACTAATTTATCGAGAAGCAAAAAACTTTTTTCAGACCTGCTCCAATATGAGAACTATTTCTTGAAAAAATTTCAGCCCTATCCACCTGTTAGTTTTCTCAGAACCGTGAACACAAAATTTTGAGTGATACATACACACACATATATATAAAACTTAGGTCAAAATGAAAAAATGGTACCAATTGTTTTCATTTTTCATGAAATGGATAGTTTTCTTCATCCCCACCCCTAAACCTTCAATGAAGTCTGTTTTAATACCTTGTTTGCAAGCAAATTGGATAAAAAGTAAGTATGCTATTGTTTTATAAGAATGGTCAGGAATCACTCTTTGTGGGCATCCAGATAACAGCCCATTATTTCAAGAAGATGAAGTCAAACTTAGAACAAGCAGTATGGTCAATTAGATAGTCCAACACGCTCTCTATAAGATTTCCCCCTAAAAAATTAAAAAAAAACCCTCTGCTAAAATCTAGGATTTTCCACGGGTTGAAATCAAGACAAATTCGAATGCTGGTGGATTTTTTGAAAACTAATTCGATGAATTTAAAATAGTTATTTGTGATACAAGTTAGCGTAAAAAGTATGTGATTTTTGCAACATCAGACAAAAGCATATGGTGCAAATCACACGAGTATCAATCATGTACTACATATACATGTGTCACACACTATTTTTTCCAACATCCTTTCCCCTAAAAAAAAAATTGAAATAAATATTTTGGCAATTGCCAAACATATAAAACATATACGCACAAACTATCACACCCTCTAATCAATCAGTTATGTTGCTAGCTTACAAACTTAGATGTCAGTAGTTCAAATCCCTAAAGCAAAGAAACTTTTAAGAGAAAAAAAAAAGAAAATGAGTAGGCATGTGCAGAAGAACCAAGGTGTATAAAGTGACGCATGCGTCTGAAACAATGTATAAAGTAGAGACCTTATACATATATCGGTTTTAAATGGTTCTAAAACCGCCTGCTTTATATATTGTTAAGGTGCATCTAAAAATGTAGTTTATCAGCAGTTGTAGCAAAAAACATTTCTTCATGACCATAGGTACTGTTTCTCAGAGAGATAGGTATATTTAAAGCCTTAGAAGACTCTCGAATGACGGGATTTATTTTATAAAAATGTTTCAATACTTCATGCAATGAAAAGATAGGTTGATGAACTTTTAATTTAAAAAAAAACTTAACGAAAACAACTTTTGAAGTACTGAAGTACGGTTTAAAATATCTTGTGTAAGTGAAGGGGGAGTATCAAAAGGTGGTAAGTATTCGATTTTATATACTTAGCCTCAATACAACAAACCTCCAAGAGGCAAAACATTATATTCATTTTTTCCTAAGAAAAAAGGAAGTTGTAATGAGGGGCGGACCAAAATGTCCACCACACTGCAAACAATACGCCACATTACCTATTATTAAAAAAATAGTCAGCACGTTACCTATCATATATGTTACAGGCAATGTTGTGAATCCGAACAATGATGTGAATGCCCATACATGGCGGGCATTCACGTCATTACCAATTTCATTTTGGGCAATATCGTTAATTTTAAAAACGTTCATCTGTATTATTTAGAAGGAAAGATACGATGGACTGATGGAGGATGGTTCAGCTATGACTCAAAATCCTGGAGAAGTCTCTCTCATCTCTACAAAACAAATTTGAAAGTATGTGCTGTTAATTCTTAAGAACAAAAATTAATTTGACTTATTTTTATTTGAGATAACGATGACGAAAATGAGCTGCCAAAAAATATTATACTAGCTTTACCTTTGCCATCATCATATTTGGCTGGTCATATTGGGTATTGACAGTTTAAAAAAAAAAAAAAAAAAGGACTGAAATGAATTTATGCAAGTATGAAGATATGTTCAGGAGGAGATTAGGTGAATGTAAGGTATATTTTCGTCTATTTTTAGAAATGACGAACATATTTGTCCACACATTTTCAAACACCAAAAATGTAGATATTTATCAACAATAATCATCCTATAACTCTTTGTAAACAACCACTAAATTACCCGTGGTCGATTTTACAAATATAGATATACCTTCTGTATATTCATGACCTAGTTGTGCCTGCCCCTCGAGTACTCGACGAGTCAGCACAACCCTATAATAACAACACCCTACCTCACTTTACCTATCCGACATGTACATTTTCATACCCTGAACGAGTATATAATCCCTCGATTCAGTGGAAAAAGACACAGTTCCTCAACAACTACTTCTAAGTACCTGGAACCTCTCTAGTAGAAGTCTCTAGTGAACAGATAGTCTTGCTTGTTGAATTGTGATTGTATATGTATTAATATTAACGTATGTGTATGTACTGTGATGTACAAATTATTATTTTATTAAATGTGTAAACTCACACTTGTGTTAAAAAAATATTATTGAGTCTCTAACAAATGTTAAGGTCTACTATAGTTTGTGGATGATAAACTTGAATTTATTTTAGAAGTATTACTGCTTTTAAAGTACGTGATATTTCGTGTATGGTCTAACACTGAAAGTGGTTCTAACTAGGTACATTACAACCTCTTTTGGCCATTACATTATTGGCGCCCAACTGGTCTGCTATTGCGAATCGAACTCTCGCTCTAGTACCTATTCTACAGAATTGCTGATCCAAGCTGCTGTTTCAATTCCTCTGGTTCAAAGTACTTTGCTTTAACCTTGAAAACTCTAGTTAAGTACTCAACGAGAAATGCGTAAGGCGCGCTCTAGAGGAAAGGAAGTAAAGGTTATTAGCGAGTGGAAAAAGACCAGTAGTGAAAAGAAAAACAGAAATTCAAAACCAACCAAGGATATTTATTATACAAAAATAAAAACGGGTGTATCTACAAAAAATCAAGGTGAAGAAGACCTCGGCAACGAAAACAGCAACGGATCCATCAAGCTCCTGTTCAAACAAAAGAAAAAACAATGTAACAATTAATATTAATTATAACTCGCGTCCCTCCCGTAAAACTAAATTTTGTTAAATAATTATAAGTCGCAAAAAATTTATTTTTATGAAGGAAACTTGGGAAAATTTATCCGAACCCAATACTACGAAAACAAATTTAAACTGGCTTATCGAAGCTAATAATCTTGAACTAATTAACGTGTGTCAAAATTTAAATATCGAGGTTGATAAAAAATATTTTTCCCACAGAAAAACCCAAGAGGATATCCTATTAAAAATCAAATCTAGTAAAGAAATCAAAAAATTATTAACTCCTGAAAATATAAAAATAATTTTACAAACAACACGAAAACCCCGTGAACAAATCCCCGAATTAGAAAATCCAATAATAAGAAAATACTTTAACCCTCCCACTACTTCAACTCCACATTTGGAAAATTTGGATAACCACACTCCATTCCCAAGAGTTAGGTCAGCAATTAACCTTGCTGATATTACTGAATGCTTAGAAAAATCCGACGAAGATTTTCTCAGCCCAGAAATAGAAACTAGAATTCTAGAAAATCCCTACACTCCCTCGGAAAATAAAATGTCAGGAAAGGCGGCAGTAAATATCAGACCTTTCCTATATGGGCACACCCCAACTGAAGATATCCTGTCATTTTTAATTGGATTTGAAAATGAAGCGGAATCATTCAATTGGGATGCCAACATGAAATTCAAAAAAATAAGAATTGCATTTTCTGGCCTCGCTAAACAAATGTTTGAAGACAGAATTCAAGCAAACCCCGAATGTAATAATTGGCAAAACACTAAACAAAAAATCCTGGAAGTCTTTACTAGAACCAAACCACAACTACGCAAAATTCTGTATGAAAGGAATTATAATGGGGAAGCTGATTTCCCTGCGTACATTATGTTTGTGAAAAGAATTTTAAAACAAATTGAACCAGATATCTCTGAAGAAAAAATAATCAAAAAAATAATGCCTAACCTTCCCAAAAAAGAAAGAGTATTTTTAATAAAAAAGGAACCAAAAACAATTCAAGAACTCGATAAGGCCTTTTCTAAATACTTAGAGTTTAAAGACAAAGTATTTGGACATTCAGACCCCCTCCTACAGAAAAAAATTGAACAACTCGAAAAAACTATTGAAGAATTAAAGGCTGGAAAAAATGAAAAGAAAACTGAAAAAAATGTAAACTCAGTATCATCCGATCCAGTCTGGAAAGCTGAGATGGAAAAAATGAGCGCTGCAATAGCGAACATTGCGAAATCTCAGGAATCCAGAAAAAATAAAATTCACCAAAATAAAAATAATAATAATGAACAAAATAATTATAATCAAAATCAAAATCAAAATCAAAATCAAAATAGGAATAATAATAATAATAATAATAATGGTAATTGGAACCAGAACCAAATCTGAAACCAAAACAACCAAAATAGAAATTGGAATAATAATCAAAACTTCAACTCTAATAATAAAGGTAGAAACATTAATCCAAATTTTCGTAGAAACAATTTTCCTAGAAATAATAATGGATACTACTCCAACAGAATCCCGAACTGGAACCAGTTTGGCCTTCCAAATTGGAACTCAAACTGGAATAACGCTCCAGCATGGTCTTGTATCTCATTTAATACTCCCCAAAATCCCCCTTATGTGGCTGCAAATACTAAAATGATTGCCCCGCTGGCACAATTGATGGCAGCCCCACAACAACAAAATTACCTCCAAACATCAAACCCCCAGGCCTGCCAAAATAATTGTTAAAAAACTAAGTGTCCCCCTTACAGATGATCTGTCAGCTGTAAGGGATGTCTTGAACAAAGAATCAAAACAGGTTAACAATGTTAGTGAGGAGAAATTTCAAAATAAAGGGTACTGCAGAACCAAATGTAAATTTCACCTCCCTTTTGCCATTTGTGGTAAACGTATACTTAGTCTAGTCGATCCAGGTTTGGAACAGACACTTATTGATGAAAAAGTTTTAAAGAAAGTCAATTTTACAGAACCAATTCAACCAACTAAAATAAGATTTCGTGGTGCGGATAGTCAACCTCTTGAGGTCATAGGAGTAACAAATGTGATTTTTTAAATTGATCATTGCATTTACCCACATCCCACCTTCGTTGTCCAAAATTTGGTAGAACCGGTCATATTAGGTTATGACTTTTTGTCAACCCATAAAGCCAAAATGGACTTCTCTAAAAACAAATTCACTTTATCGTGTGGTGATGAAGAGCGATGTTTTGACATTCCTGAATGTCACAATTACTCTATTGAAAAGGAAAATAAGTTAGGTTATGTTAAGCCCTTTAAATATTATGCCCCCCAAACGTTTAAAATTGAGGCAAATTCAGTGCTAATCTTAGCAACTTTGCCTGAGAACCTGGAGTTTCTGTGTGAAACATCCATGGAAGACAAACACAATTTCTTTGTAATTGTATCAGAAGACACGATAGTTGCTGTAAATCATAATAACAGACCTCACGTGATCTATAAAGGCGAATACTTAGGAAAATTTGAATTAAGTAGCGCAGTAGAAATTAATTCCTGCCAAATAGAAAAAATAACTGAAACAACTATTTTCAAGGATAATCGAGGAAACCCTATCCCGATTAACCCAAAGCTTTCACTTGAACAAAAAATAAAAATGTATGAAACAATTAATGAATTTAATAATATTTTTACGGGAAAAACAGACGAAGTCTCTGTCTGTAAAGTACCCGAACAAGTTGTCCAAGTAAACGACGAAACTTCACTGCGTTTAGAAATTTTAAATTCTCACACACAGAACATGAGGCCCTACATAAACTGGCTGATGAACTAGTAAAAGCAGGTGTCCTAAAAAAACAAAAATAAAAATTTGAATCTCCTATATTTGTAAAAAAGAAACCAGACGGAGTTTACAGAGTATTAGTAGACTACTGAAGAATGAACCAAAGAATTATTATGGACAATAATCGTGTTCCTACGATTGATGTTATTTGGCCACACTTAAGAAATAAAAAATGGTTTACGACGATTGATTTAAACAGTGGATATTTACAGATTCCTCTCACAGAAGAATGTAAAAAATACAATGGAATAAATGTGGATGGAATTGGATACGTATTCAATTCTACCCCAATAGGCCTAAGCATTTCCCCGTCCATTTCCCAAACCATCATGGATGACATATTCCATGATATATTTTGGAAAAAAAATGGTATATTATCTGGACGATATTTGCATTTTTGGAGAAACTTTCGAAGAATGTCTCGAAAATACAAGAGAAGTGTTAAAAAGATTAAATGAAGTAAATTTAAAAATAAAAACAAAAAAATGTCAATTTGCAATGAACAAAATTGAAATCTTAGGACATACTGTCCGATATAATGAATTACACCCATTAAACAAAAACATTGAGGCTATTAAAAATTTAAACCGCCCAAATACGTTAAAACAATTACGATCATTTTTAGGATCGATAAACTACCACAGAAAACTAATTCCTAACCTAGCTAAAATTACTGCCCCTCTCACTGATTTATTAAGAGGAACAGATAGCAAATCAAATGCCAAAATTAAATTAAATCAAGAACATCTTGAAATTTTCAAAAAACTAAAAGAAATAATGATTTCCAAACCTGTATTGGCAATTTATGATCCAAAATTGGAAACCTGTGTAGAAGTTGATGCTTCGAAAATCGCATTAGGTGCAGTGCTGCTGCAAACTAACCCCGTTACGAAGCATAAACATCGAGTTGGATACTTCTCAGAAAGAGTCCAACCTGCCCAGTCAAAGTTATATTCTTTTTACTTGGAAATGCTGGCAATTACTAATGCATTAGCCCATTTCCGTGGATACTTACTAGCATTACGCTTTGTAGTATACACAGACCATAAGCCTCTGATTTATCATCAGAAATTCAATACCCCAAGCCCAATATTAATTAGATTAATCTCAAAATTAAATGAATATAGTTTTCAAATTAAACACATCACCGGAAAAAATAACTGTATGGCTGATATGTTATCTCGTCCTCATGACAAACCGGACGAAATTACGTTTGAAAAAGGTGAATTTTTAGTAGATAAAAAATATGCTCTCCAAGATGAAGAGAAAAATGTGAATACTCTATGTAGAATTCACAACGACAACCTTGCCCCATTAAATCCTGTATTTTATCAAAACCAACATATGTGGTACTACCCAAGTACTACGTCCCAAAACTATTATTACCCTCACTTTCCCATACTATCCCGTGGTATAAACCACAACACCACAGAATGAATCTAATCATTCCCAAAATTGTCCCAACCAAACTACAAATGTAGCCACCAGATCTGCTTTTAAAAGAGAGTCAAATCTCGATAACCAGATCAAAATAATCCCTCCTGTGACTCCCGACTTCAAGCAAATTTCAAATCCCGATATTACATCACTTCCCCAAACAGAAGACCAAACTTCTGAACCCCTCCAAAAAATCAAATTACCTGAAAATTTAAAAACAATGCAGGAAAATGACCCGCATTGGAAAAATGTTATTTCGTTATTAGATTATAATGAAATTAAAAAAGATAAAAATAAAATACGAAAATTAAATCGTACAATACAATTATACTTTCTCGATGAAAACAATGTTTTAAAGAAATTACCTAACCCTACTTCATTGTATGATGAAGCGGTTACGGTAATTCCTGAAAAATTAATTCCGGTAGTTCTAAAAAAACTACATGACGATCCGTTGTATGGAGGTCATTTTGGAATTAAGAAAACAAAAAATAAAATAAAAAACCAGTTTTTCTTTAAAAACATGGTACAAAAAATAACAGAATATGTATTGTCATGTCATGAGTGTCAAATGGCACAAAATTCCCCAAAAGAGGCTGGCTACCTCAAACATATAGAAATCGAAAACCCTAAACCATTCTCACATTTAGAAATCGATTTCATTGGGAAATTTAATACTGAGTATGAACACTCGTACATGCTTGTCGGTGTCGACAAAAGCACAAACTTTTGTACCATACGTCCAACAAAAAACCCAAATGCTCAATGAGTAATTGAGTATTTGAAATTTATTTGTTACACGTATGGCACACCAGGGAAAATTTCTTGCGATAACGGAGGTCATTTTGCCAACGAATCCGTTCGCAAATTCTGTGAAGAGAATAATATCAAAATTATTTACTCCTCTTTTTATTAACCCCAATCGCAAGGACTCGTTGAAAAAATCAACGGCGTCATTAAAAAATCACTCTCGAAATACGACCATTCAAATGAAAAAGAATGGATGGAGACCATTAATAAAATTATCTTTGCGCAAAATATAAGTCCGATTGATCACTTAAATAACAAATCCCCATTCTATCTGCTCTATGGATTTAATCCTGAAGTACATTTACCAGAATAACCGAAAAAATCTGGAAATAAAATAACTCGTGAAGAAGAAATTGAAACGCTCCTTCAAACGAGAGAAAAAAGGCCAAGCTTAGCAAAGAAAGCATGGGAAAAAAACGCAAAACATTATAACGCGCATCACAAGATCATTGACTTTGAGCCAAACGACCTTGTTCTGCTGCATCAATCAAAAAATGTCGCGAAAAATAAAAGTAAATACACCGGATCACATAAAATTGTTAGGAAGGTCACGGATCTAAATTACATAATTCGCATTAAAACGGATGATAAAACTGCATACGAAAAAATGGTGCACGTGCGACGATTAATTCCATATAAACCTCGTAATATTAACGAAACAAACACCGAAATAAAGTTGGAAAAAAACGACGAAAATCTCGAAACCCCCATCTCAACCCAAATCTTACCTAAACCAAGGGGTCGCCCTCGGAAAAAACAAAAGTAGGTGTGTGTAAAGTATATTACCTGCACCTACGCGTTTCTTCATTCACGACTTTTTCTCTTTCTCTCCCCTCTCCCTGTTCTTCCCTTCCATTCACCCTGCAAACTTTTACTATTTTAGGGTATTTCTATATATAAAAAAAAAAAAAAACTTACCAGCAGGCCATGTGTCTGCATATCCCGACAGAAAATCGGCTAGTTGCTCCCCATCGGTGGATTCACTGCTCTCGGTGGACAATGGCGAGGCACGGTTTTGAGCTTCTTGATCATACGACGATCCTCCTTCAGCCGAGGATGCACTTTCTTCAATCGACGGTGTGTTACACAAAAACGAGTACACAGTCGGTTCATGAAGAAGCCACCCACATCTTAGGGACATCACCCGACTACGTTCAACTGCATCTTAGTGTCTCACAAGATGGAAACTACGCGATGATATCGACATCCCCAATCTAGGCTTATAATGCTGGTTGATAAATTTTGTAAAACCGGATCCATCTGGCCCTACTAATAGGTCCATGAGATAGTACTGATTGAGATGGACATATTCTACGGTTACGGTATGATTACTCTGCTGTGAAATACTGAGTAATCCTACAAGTAACCCAGATAAAATGCCCAACCCAACCAGTCCCCAGGTATCTAAATTTCCTTTAAACACTAACCATAGACCCATAGAACCGAACTCAACAGTGAGGGATCGAGGATAAAAAATCCTCAATGCAAATAAAAACTCTTTTGCAAAAGCCTCTGACGAAGGACAGCTTACAAAACGAACGCTGTGGCTCCAATAGCCAAGATCCTCCTCGATAACCTCGTCCGAATTACGATGAGGCTCGAAATCATTTAAAAACGAGTTACAGTCGGGAACGGTAGAAACACGGTAAAACAGGGAAAAAAGCCGATGTAACGCAAAAAACAGACGTGCCTCACAAGGACAGTCTTGAAATGGCCGCATTTTAGAGAGAAACTGGTCCCCGAGGAACCAAGTTTCGTTTACTTCAACTGACCCAGCTGAAGTAAAAATGCGATCATTCATGTACGTAATGACCATTGTTGAAAAAATGCACAAACTACGAGAAACAAAAAAAAAAAGTAAAATAGAAATTATAGAAAAAAATTATAAAAAATCTAGACCTTGATCTAGCAATTCCCATTAAGGATATTCAAAACTATTATCATGCTGAACTTGTAAATTGCAACTTCTTTAAAAATACGTTAGAATTAAAAATCAAAATTCCCCTAAAACAATTAGATTCTAAATACGAAATTTACAACCTCATTCCGCTCACATTCAAAAGTCATTCTAATGAACTGTGCAGCTGGGATCAAGAACCATCCCTGATTATTCATGAAATCAGAAAAAACTCCGTACGTTATATTAGTGGAACTAATCTCCACTACTGCAACTCGGATAAACCATTATGCTTCCTTCCATCTAATAGAGGAAGTGATAAATTGTCTTCTTGTGCAAAGAATCTTTTCTTTCAAGATTTAAATCAAAATTTATTGCAATCCTGCTCGTTTAAATGTAATCCTAATAATAACCAAACATTAGTGCATCCTATTGGACACACCAAATTTGCTATCGTAAATTTCAATTCCCTCATAGCAACTAACTCTATTACGAAAAAATCCGAAAAACTAAAAATAAATAATAATTCCCCCGGAACCTTTATTCTGGATGTACCTTGTCATATTCAAATTGAAAATATTGACAAAAATAATAAAAATGCAGTAATTATCCCAATAGAAATCCCCTGTCTCTCTGAATCATTGGAAGAGACTATTAAAATCGAAAATTATTTACCACTCCTGTAGACATATTTTTCCGACTCCACGGAACCTTTTGATCTTGCCATAGACTTAGCAATGACAAAGGTCTATAACCCCAAATGGAAAAACTTTGTTCCCCACACTATTCCCGTTAACGACTTGGAGAACAAAATTAAATCCATTGAACTACAAATACCTGACCAAAATTTTAATGATTACCTAACTTTTGTCAATGGGATATTCGTATTGTGGTTAGTTACAATCTCGTTTATTTTAATTTTTATTATTGTATATCTAAAATTAACCTCCCATCGAAATTGTGCTAATTTAACAAAAAGCACAGCATTGTAAAAATTACGCAAAATAATGCGATATATTAATCTAAGAAAAAATTTGTTACTCATAATTAATATTCGTAAAATATTTTATTCTAAATATATATTCTCGCATTATATGACATAATTTTAACCACGCATAATTAATAAGAATGTTTTTCTCTTTTCTTCTCTTTTCGTACTTGTTGGATAGACTTTGAAAAAAAATTTTTTTCCTGATTTTTTTTGTTCCCCTGGAGAATTGTGTAACGTATATTTTTGTCTATTTTTAGAAATGACGAACATATTCGTCCACACATTTTCAAACACCAAAAATGTAGATATTTATCAACAATAATCATACTATAACTCTTTGTAAACAACCACTAAATTACCCGTAGTCGATTTTACAAATATAGATATACCTTCTGTATATTCATGACCTAGTTGTGCCTGCCCCTCGAGTACTCGACGAGTCAGCAAAACCCTATAATAACAACACCCTACCTCACTTTACCTATCCGACACATACGTTTTCATACCCTGAACGAGTATATAATCCCTCGATTCAGTGGAAAAAGACACAGTTCCTCAACAACTACTTCTAAGTACCTGGAACCTCTCTAGTAGAAGTCTCTAGTGAACAGATAGTCTTGCTTGTTGAATTGTGATTGTATATGTATTAATATTAACGTATGTGTATGTACTGTGATGTACAAATTATTATTTTATTAAATGTGTAAACTCACTCGTGTGTTAAAAAAATATTATTGAGTCTCTAACAAATGTTAAAGTCTAGTATAGTTTGTGGATGATAAACTTGAATTTATTTTAGAAGTATTACTGCTTTTAGAGTACGTGATATTTCGTGTATGGTGTAACACTGAAAGTGGTTCTAACTAGGTACATTACAACCTCTTTTGGCCGTTACAGTGAAGTGGTTTTTTTTTGTTCTCAAGTAAAAAAGGGATACAATAAACTTTTTTATTTAAAAATACAAAAAAAAAAAACTAACTTAACCACGCCCCAGACATGGAGGCATGAGATAAACGCCTTTAATGTCAGAATCAATTATAAATTATTGTCCAACAAGTGGCCATTGAGGAGAATGATCTAACCTAATTAGTCATTCATGGGAATGGCGGACAATGATGTGAATTCCTCAAATTGTTGGACATTCACGTCATTGCCCGGGAATTTACGCGAATGTCCAACTCGCATAATTACCTAACATATAGGCATATTAAAAAAAAAATTAGGTCAAAATGGGAAAATGGTACCAATCGTTTTCTTTTCTCATGAAACGGATAATTTTTATCATCCTCACTCCTAACCTCTTTGTGAGGTGAACTTTAATACCCCATTTGAAAGCAAACTGGTTGAAAAAAACCAAATATTTCAACGTTTGAGGCAGTTTTGGTGGGTTTTGGGATGAAACTCGACAATACGATTGAAGTACATACATACATAAAGACTAGCATTTAAGTATGTATGTTGCCACCTTGAAAACAGTCCGAATTTTTAGGATGGAGCTGTAAGGTACAGCAAAGCGATAGAGTAGGTTGATAATTCTGCTCTTTAGAACAAGATAAATCCTGTGAATGATCACGGTACATTACCAGTCAGTTTACCCTCTGATCTAGAAGAGGAGAATCAGAATGAAACAAAACGGTTGAAGCTAATCGAATTTTTGACTCCAAAAAATAAATTCGAATACCTTTCTGAAACAGATAAAAACCTATAAACTTATAATTAATAAAAATAAAAATAAAAGGGGACATGGACAAACTCTAATAACCCACCATGACGCGAATTAATTTTCAGTTCAGAAGAATATTTGCGAATGCCCACCCAGCACGCCGGCAATAAGTAAAATATACTAAGCCAATACAGAATACAAAAATTTGTGATTACGACAACAGTTTTTAAACCATCTCGATTAGCTTAAAGGAAATCGATGAAGTGAATTTTCACGAACCGAGAGAATCTGAATATTTCAAACATTTCGAAAATATCGATTGTCAACATTACGTAACATACGGAGAACCTCTGAAAAAATATAAATTTCATTTAGATTCGACGCAAACTGTTAAATTAAAGTCAAAAATTTCAAAAATGGGTCACCTTGGAACCTTGGAACCCTTAAATCTACGCTAATTTACTGTCGCACAGTAAGTCAACAATTTCAAAACGTAATTAACTCAAGTATCGTCGTAGTCGACTGAAAAACCGTAATTCTCATCTTTACTCTAACAATAATCGAATAATTGAGCGGATCGAAAGGAAAATGATTTACGAGTAGACGAGAGATCCGTCGAATAACGCACAAAAATGACCGATCGAACCCCTCGTCAGCTGAGACAACAGAATTACGAAGCCAGGAAAAGCTTCAATTAAAAACTTTGTTCTCACCAAGTCATTTTGTTCTCTCTCTGACGTTGTTGAAGATAAGAAAAAAAACCAAAAACACAGAGAAATTATTATCGCCTCCTTTGATAACGTACTATATTTACACACGATTCTGAAAAATGTTCAAAAATAGGCTACAACAAAAAAACAAAGATTATGAATAAAAATTTCGAAGTCATTTTCAAAAACATACACCACTAGTGGATAAAATTAAATTTTTAAACGATATTTATAGCCTGAACAAGAATGTCTGTATTTCGAAGAAAGTTTTCTATACCAAAGGAGGGAATTAGTATACCTACCTACATGCGATTCTACAAGAGAGAATCATTCTGAGAATAAATTTTATATTTGAAAGAATACGAAACGGGCTACGTGGTCCCTTATACAGAAAATTTCGAAAATGGTCCTGCAAAACGCGGTCCCTCAAAAGAATGCATAGTGTATATCTACCACATGAACGCTAATTTGATTAAACTTAAAGTAACAAGTCTTTTAGAAATTTTCAAAATTCAGTAAAGGTTAAAATCGAAAAATCAACATTAAAAAATATTTAAAATTATCAAGAACTATGGAAGAAGATTTTAGCGTGAATAATTTAGGCAAACACCAATTCAAAAACCATCAAATCAGGAACATATGGATTTTGATAATTCTAAATATTCAACAGAATCTATAAACATAGAAAAATTCCAAACCAAGCCGAGAAAAATCATCACCTAAATAACGATTATTTATTTTCACCGAAAATTCTGAAAAATTCCAGACACCTACTAGCGATTAAAAAAACAAAAAACAATAATACTATAATTACTTAATAGAATAAAATTATTTCGAATCCACAAAATTTTTAATGTATCCAGAGGACAAAACGGAAAACAACAAATTTATTATAACCAAGCACAGTACCTATACCATTACAGAGTACTCCAAAAATTATTTGTATTTTAAAAAACATAGGAATAATAGACAAAAACCCAAACCCCCAGTAATACTAAAGATACATAATAAAATATGGGAAAAATAAATTATGTTTAATTCAACGTAATACTGAAAATTTTGGCTCGAGCTAGATTTGCGATAGCGGAAAAGGGGCACATTTTAAGGTTCGACCCCTATTCTGACAACAATGGAGGCAGAGGAAATGAATTAAATTATTTCGGTAAACGAAGTTTTTGCGTGTAAGCTTCCCCTGAGAAATTGACCTTTTCTCAAAATGAATAATAAAGGAAGCCGAACCTCAAGCTATTGGAATAATTTTCCACGAGCAGTCAACTGTATAATTATGGTTCCATCAAAACTAGAAAAAGTGAAATATAGTGCTACAATCGAAAGCAAGAACTAAAATAATACTTACACGTTAAACTATTATCATCTATTAGGTATATTGCACGCAAGGATAAAAAAATATAAATTAAGTATAATAAATCGAGTCAAATGAAAATTGACAGAGATAAATGAATTTTTTTCCCTTTTTCTTAGTTTTAACTTGGAAGTTTTTTTTTTCTGTTTTTATTTCTGATTTTTAATTTTTTTTTCAAAAATCTGTTTCTTTTGTGAAATGAAAAATTATTCCAAGTACTAACTAGCACGATTTCAAATACCACATTTTGAAACCTGCTAAATAAAACCATAATAGTTGGGATAATTCTAACAACTATGCGAAAATTTTAAAATGTTGGGCTGTTTGATTAACGGTTTTAACTGCAAAATTTACCTTAAACAAAAAATAATTTTCAAATTATCGAATAAAATTGTAATTCTCCACCATCATGGAGAAGGCCCCTCTAACAGCCCCACGTAATGAACCATAATACCAATACGAACCAAATTTGAAAGCATGTTAGATATACATCAAATCAGGATTTGTTATAATAAAAACAAGTTACATCGATAAATAATGATACAATAGGGTTTTTGGTTCACATAAGCTCTGTTTGATAGGATTACACTAACTTACACTAACTTACACCAGTAGGGATATTCCACAAATATTTAAGTAAAACTTGGCGCAAAGTCATAACATTCCTGCATTTGTGGAATTGCCCTACTGGTGTAGGTTGGTGTAAGTTGGTGTAGTCCTATCAAACAGAGCTAGAGTGATGCACGATTATTCAAAAACTGTTCAATTAATCGATTATTTTAAGTAGTTGATTTTACCATTTTTTACACTAACTTTCAAACTTATTTTTTTCAACACCCATTAATTTTGAGGTAGAATAGATAACGTTTTTTCTACAACAGCCAACAAATACGATTTTCCTCATATATTTCGTCTAATTTCCATTTTCTTTTATTAAAATTTTGTGATTGTGAATTCTGCCCAAGCCTGATTGATTTCGATTAAATGGACAAATCAATTAATTTTGCAAAAATAAATCGAGTAGTTGATTATTCGAGGTAATCGATTAGTTAAACCAATCGATTAATGTGCACCACAAGCTTCCTAGATGAAAAATAAAACAAAAAAAATAAGAAAGAAAATAATTATGATTTTAATAGGGTTTTTGCACGTGCAAAAACCGTAAAAAGTAATGAAAATAGTTCCAAATTTCATGAACATTATTTCTATGTTGAAGTCATGAAGTATTCTTGTCGTATATCGCTAAGCTTTATTTTACAGGGCTGTACATTTTTACCAATCGAAAATAGTTTTAAACAAAATCTGGACCACAGTACTTATTAGCATCAACAAATATCTTAGTTTTTGCTTCATTACTCTCTCTCTCTAATCATGATGATAAGCGAGGATGTTGAACCCAGAATCCAGATTTTGCACTAAATTTCACAAATTTATTTAGCCACAATTAGAAAGAAATCACTTCATGCAAAACATTCACAAAAAATGCGACCATAACTATTTTGGCCGAACTGTGTTTTCGTAACATTTTACTTGAATTAATTACGAAAATTCTGCGCCTGGGTAAGAAAATTTTAAATTTTATCGATAGAGAGTTCTTTCATTTCACCTCCTGGCAGCCACAAAATGATAAATAAAGGTAGATAAATTCATTTAACATACTTAGTTATACTAATATAATGACCAAATTTTCTGTCTTTAAAATCCTATCTATATGATGAAACGGAGCCAGAAATATGTAAATTTTTAAAGTTTAATATGATCAAAAACCTGCAATTTTGGAATAATTAGAGGTTGTCCCAGGTTCCCCTTTGAACATCATATTTATTTCATTCGTATATAACACTTTATATAAAACAAATGAAGCATTATTCAACTCCGTTAAAAAAACAAGAAAATCTGAAAAAATCTGAAAGTAACTTGCAAATCCATTTTTGTTTTTACATAATCCATTCTAATGGGACAAAATCCACTTTTAAACTTTGTTCCATACCATCATAGACAGTATTCGAAGTAGAACAGACATACAGATTAGATTTTGGATAAAAATGTTCCCAGGCTTAGTATGAAAAACTTGGTACGAGCTTTCACAGAACTGGATTTGAGAAAAGTTTCACTTTTTATAATTTGTAATTTCTGGATACATTTCACCTGATTGAGAAAATTATGGAAGATCCTAATTTTCACACTTTATTTATCTGACTAATTACATGGAACAAATTATTCGAAAGTAATGAGAATCTCTACAACACTGATATTTTCATCTAGAATTCAGGTGCGAAATTTGGCATTAATTTTTAGTAATAGACTATAGTTTTTCTAGATTTTATTTCATAATACATTCGTGGTTTTCTTGTTTTATAATACTTGGTGGTAACCAAATTGGATAGTTTCCAATCGTATACCAGGAAAAATTTGATATTTGTGCCAATTATGCATATTTATGAAACTGCATTCAGGCACCTAGATATTTCACAATTATTTCCGGTTTAATAAATAATTATAATGAAATCTCGTTTCCTAGGTTCCAAATTTTATATACTATTCACTGATACAAAACAAATCCATCGTCCTTGTTGAGTTTCCAAATATGGTGTAATGATAATTTCATATCATTTCTCATTTTAACATATATTTCGTATTCTATTAATATTATTCTTCTATTTCATTTTGTCTATAACCTCATTCTTACATCCTGTCTTAATCACATCAGTGAAACTTGTCAAGACTTGCATCTTAACGTCCCTTTTCCAACTAATACAATATTCTCTTACTAAACATAATGATGTCATTTATTCCATGAATACAAAATACAACTCTGCAATATTCCTAATTCCTCTTAAAATTATAATTACACCCACTTTATGTCATAAGTATGTTATTCTATTGCCTCACTTTAAATTACGTAGATTCTATTAACCAATCACTTTGTATATCTCCCACAACACCAATGTATAATTCATTCGAATCCATACCCTTAGACTTAGGCCTGATTACTTACCAATTCTTCTCTTGTACAATATACAACATCTTGATATTTTCTTGTACACATTAAAAATATACATTATACGAAAATAATATATGTGTCGTGTACTTTTTGTAACAATTATACCGTTACATATGATAATAAGTATTTCTCATAAAGTGCCTTTCTGTAGCCAAAATTTACTCAAACCAAAATCTATTATTATTTTCTGTTCATTTCAAGTCCTATATACGATGATATGGAACAAAGTTGATATTTATGTTTTTTTCTCACATATGAGAATAATTTTAGTCTGATGACCAAAATGAAGAGATAGAGTTTTTCATGATTCTGGTTTTTAATTCGATTACTGTTGTGATGGTTTTTTTCATGATAGTTCCACATAATCTGTGATATGAAGATTGGAAACTGATAATTTTGTTGAAAGTAACTTTGTAACTCGGTCCCACATTTCACAAATCTTAGAATTTTAAAAATATATTATTTTATGGATTCATTTCACCAAATTGAAAAATTTTTAGATGGTGTAATTTGTCTATGTAGAATAAATTCCAGTAAATGTAATAAGTATCTCTCAAACTGTATCACCTTCATTCGGTATTTGAGGTTGAAATTTTATTTTTATTTATAGTAAAAGATCATAGTTTTCTAAATTTTGTTCTGCACACGATTTTTCACTTTCTTATATTATAATATAAGGTAGCAAGAGAATTGTATGATTTCTAATTAGTTCTACAGAATAATGCTATGTATATAGTCATGGGTATGGACGTACTTTCTGATGTCTAAATGTTCAGAGTTTATTTCTGGTTTAGGTAATACTGAGAATGTAGTCTTGTATAGTTTTCCATTTTTTGGGCTTCAGACTCCAAACACTAACATGGAACAAATGTGCTTTCCTGTTTTTTTCCTTACAATACGGAACTTTGATCCATGCCAGTTCAGGGTCCAGAAAAACCTTTATCCAAAATCCAATCTATATTTGTATTATACTATGATTATCGTCTCTGATGGTATAGAACGAATTTTAAAAATGGATTTCATCCAATTTGGATGGATTACTTAAAACCAAAAATGGATTTAAATGGATTTTCAAAGTATTCTCAGATTTTTTCAGATTTTCTCATGATATTCTATTGGTGTTGGGTAATACTTCAATTGTTCCATATATGGTGTTACACACCCATGGGATAAACATAATATTTGAAGGGAAACCCTGGACAACCTCTGATGATTCTGGAAATTCAGGTTTTTGATCACATTAAATTTCAAAAATTCATGTTTTCTCGGTATTCCCACCTTCGTTTCATCATATGGACCGGATTTTAAACATCTACATTTATATCCCATTTTATGGCAACCTGGAGATTAATAATGGCTCATCATTTGCGCGTATCCGTTTTACGACAAATTTCAGTTTCGCTCATGAGTAGGTAAAGGTAAATTTTTAAATTTTTAATTACTACTTCATATCGAACGAATCTGCCAATATTTCTCGAACACCGGTTATCGTCAAATACCAACTTAACGTTCACATTGCGTGCAAAAAATTTGCTCAATAAATGAACCGATATTACTTATACCAGTTTATAAACAACGATTAATAATTACTTATAGATACAAAGACGAGAATATTGAGTACACCAAACTAAACATTCAACGGCGATTTAACGGTATGACAGAATATAGATAATAGGTATGTGATAAAATTTAAAACCAAATGTGGCCATTAATAACATTCGGGAAATAAAAAGTCAACAATGGTTAGTGATTATTCGTCAGACGGTTGTACTGTACTATAATTATGTAGTAAAAATGTGAATCGTCAATCGATGAAGAAAAGACGGAGCGTTTCAAATTCAAACAAAAAAGAGAGATCTACAATTTATTACAAAAGTAATTTGTTAGGAGAGCAAAAAAAATGCTACGACCTTAATCATAGGAAAAATCAACCAATTTTTGGCTGTTTAGGTAGGTAAGTTGTGAAAAGAAGTTTTTGTTTCAAACCTATTACAGGCTGTTGAATGTTAAGACATACAATTTAATTCAAAACATTCCAACTTTGACTCACAAAAATCAAAATAATAGGACGGTAATACACGAAATAATAATTTATTTTTTTTTTATATCAAAGAACAATGTAAACTTTCATCTATACATAATTATACCGTAAAGACCTGAAATTAGAATAATCTCAAATAACAAGTCCTCAACCAGTTTTTCTGTGGGCAATATGCATTTCTTCAAGTTCATATATACCGATAAAAGCATCGCAATTTTTTTCATCTATAACATACAACACATTTGTATGGATGGACGGTGACTTTAGATTGGAAATTTGGAATCATATCGAAAATGTTCCAAGTAGAGAATTCAAGGTATGACTCTAACTCTGAAATTTTGAGACATAATACAATACCCCAGCTTCCAGTAACCAAGCGTGGGCAAGGATAAGCAAAATTATGACTTATGTGCTGGCCCCCTCTAAATTTCAACCAAAGTTAATCGGTCTTCGAGTATATATGTTTTTATTTTTGCTAACCTCTCTTAATTGAAGTTTGATTGATAAATCGATCAGTGTTTTTTCCTTTCACATTATTTCTCCCCTCAAAAAAAAAAAAAAACAATCAAGAAAGTGGCCACACACTTTCAACGTCATCTGATAACTCATCTTTGACCCAGACAAAAAAAAACTGGTTACGCAACTGCCTGCCCCAATGACATATTTTGACATTTCCAAATTTGATCATCTGATTCACTTTATTATATACAATAACCAAACTGACAAAAATATTTTTTGAAAAAAGTATATAATATTGTTTTTTATTCTAAAGGCCTTAAGAATCCTCCCTGTAGGCACATTTGAGTAAATACAATAGACCATCTTTGGGTAAATAGATTTGAAGTCGTTAACAATGCGAAAAGGTACAGCCAAACTTCAACAACAAGTGCATGGAATGCATGATTTTTAGTCCATGCGTAATATACAAAAAGTTCTCAGTTCCGGAGCAGCAGTGTGTGGAAATAAATTCATCTAAACACTGTACATGCTCACTTCACACTATGTTACAGCTTCACATTCACAACCAATATTTCTTTAGGTGTTCAGGCAGAACACGGAGTCGAACCCATACCGACTGAACACCTAAAACCTCCCTCGTCACCATTACCAAAAGTCAGCACCGTATTCACTCAGCCACGGTGCTGGGTGATGGTGTTCGAGGGAGAAACAGCAATTATAACCGACGTAGTGTGGTGGTAGCTGCCACACCACTCCCCCTCAGCATAGCGGAGCGTAATACAATTACCAGTACGGAGGTGCCTTGTGGGTAGGGATGTACACTGGCGTGTAGTGATGCCCACACTCATCACCGCACTGTGGCGCACACCCTACAGTGCCGTCACATTCTGGCAGTGGTGGTGTGACGTACCACCATGGCTACTGGTTTCTGCTTGTGTCTGATAGATGGCATTACCATCTCCCGCATCACATCGAGGTCACCACTTGTGGGTGTGTATATTGGTGAATACACAGCACCACACAAATACCAAGAAGGCGGCTGCGTGTTCACGGTGTGTTAGTGTGCGGGCCAAGCCCAGTAAACAAGTTTAGCTATATAGATGAAATATATAGCCATGAGCGCAAAAAGGTAGTTCGTGGATGTAATCCACTGGCCCACTAGGGGGTTGACGAGTGTGTAGTACACACTTGTTCATCAATGACCACCCGTTAATTTTTGATTTTTTAAATTTTGAAAATTCTATTAGCTTAAGGATTCTATCCGGCGAATTTGGTGAAGTTTGAAGCACTCACCTCCAACTGGTACAAACTTCACACTCGATTTGAAACTTCATACTTTCCGCACTAGTTACACAATATATTATTTTAATCATTTTCTAGACTGCAATCAGACAACTTATAGGAGACGTAAATTATCATGATGCCAAAAAAGTTGGAATTTGTTTTATTGACAAAAGTTTCGGTTTGATCAGCAGATAATCTTTGTAGTCCTATAATGGAGTGAGTTGACAGATATTCTAGAAATCTAGATAAAGTATCAGTTTTAAGAAAGAAAAACAAAAAAAAAACAACAACAAAATATAATTCAAATTGGAGATTGGAACGTTCACAGTAGAGAAAAAGAATTTTCCGACTTTTTAAATGAAAAATGATTTGTTAAAATTCCATTCTCAAGTCAATAAGTCTGACCTCCAATAATATGTCGAAAAACTTGTAAAAGGCATTTAAAATGACACATTTTCAATATTTTAATTTCAATTTTTTATTTATTTCTTAATAGTATTTCCAAACCACATGTGATTTACTACTCAAATATTTCTTGCAGATACAATATTCTGCTAACCGAAACCAAACAACTCGAGCTTTCAGTATACCAGTAAGGTGATCAGAAAATTGCGTTCAATAGGACAGAACGGAAATATAAGCCAGGTTATAAATTGAATAACTGTTAATGTCTAAGCACAGCGATTTACAATAAAAGGAATTCTTAAATATCGGAATATAAACGGTAAATAGGAAGGTACTTACTCTAACAATTAGCTCTAGCACTAATAATTAATAGGAATTACGTTGAAAAGAGTGACAGAGCAACGACACGAAATATTACAAGTAAACAAGAAGATGGTACCTAACTGGCGAAATGAAAACTAGACTTAACGAAGAAGATGAGTTAGTCGGTGAATTTAGAGAATATTATTAGATTCGCGAGCGGAAATAAATAGGGCCCCATGAGCTAGTATGATCGCAATTGGATGAAAATTATACAAAATAGAAAAATACTGTTAAAGGATGAACTAATTAATTGAATAAAAAAAATATGGCATTAATAATAGTTGAAAAGTATAATATTTCATGGGCAAGAGGAGAAAAAGAAATAGAACAAAATACAGTGAAAACAGTCTGTTAAAGAATTAAAATGACTAGTGGTTGACAGAAGGAGGTATGCACGTAAACGTAGTCTAAATAAATATTACGTTAGAAAAAATTATAGGACGACAAGACGTGAGCACAAGCATGAGAAATAATATTATATCAATAATGTAAATGAAACCTACAAATATCATTACTTACACACGATAAAAAACAGAAAAACCTATTAATCAGGTTTTCAAATTTTTTTAGAAAAAATTCGTTTGTCCGGTGATTTGAAAGGACGAAAAAATCTCAAGTGAGACATTCGCTTTCTGAACCTCCTCAAGCCAAACAGGTTAACGCATGTTGAATTCGATGGATCTGGTATACAAGTAAAATTTGGTATATAACTGAGCTTAAGCTAAATCACAGAGTCATTGAAAGTATATCGGACTCGCAGAAAATTTCAGCGAGCGCCCTCTGTTCAACTGAAATATTTCCAGTAGTCCTCTAATGATATATGAGTAAAAGAATATCCATGATGTTTTTACAGATTTTCCATCTACGCATTAGTTACCGACATGTGGATAAGAGTAACTGAATTTGAAAAAAAATCAAAAAATTATTTAAAGTTTGAAGAAAAAAAACTACACGCTTGACGCGTAGAAATGCGTTGATAAACGCCGTTTTCTTTTTTTTTTTTTTTTTGTTTTTTTTTTTTTTTTTAAACTACGACCTCGACTGCCCATAAACGTTATCTACACAAGCCGTATTAATAAAAGGTTCCCATAAGAATGCATATTCATGACGATGTTCCGCATATTATAGAAACATGAATGTCGCGCACCGCTCCTAATTTTCGAATACCGGCGAACATTACGAAATTTTCTGAATGTAGAAAAGAAACAAACGTACGAATGTGCGAAAGAGGTTCAACTGTTATGATCAATGCACTTGTCTTGCATTTTTTAATTTTAATAAAGCTTCTGTTCGATTAACTTCGAAAAAACATCGAACATTTCCGGTTTAAACCGAACTGTTCAACTTTCAGCGACATAAAACATACAGGGTAAGTCAATTTTCGACGAACCGTGGAGCGTGGAAAATTAACTCATTAAGCATTTACCATACTAATGAAACAGCGAGCCATTATTCGATGAATCTCAAAAATCCGAAGAGTGTGAAATTTGGTGCCAACATGGTAGATGCCTCGTCCATACTTACCATAGCTGAATAGGGGTATCTCAGATATTCCTTCCCTGGAAAAGTAATCGGTAAATGAGAAAGAGTCCACTACGTTCATCAGACCACACCCCACATGATTTTGTTCCCGAGGTCACGTCACGTCTTCAATTTGCTAAACTACAAAACGTTCAAAGAGCAATTCAGCATTGCTGCAAAACAATCACTCGTAGAAATCCCACTGTACACTAAGTGACTATTATTGCAGATCAGCAATGGAAGGCCTTCGAACATATAATTCGAAGTTTTTTCTCACATGGTGTTGCCAGAATGTAAAAGTAGTCTTTTTTTTTGATATTTTTGTCATCAAAGGAGTATTCGTTCGATTTACCTTATTTCAGCATGCAATAAGCACTATCGAGTACTGACGATGTTCCGAAAAATGATGGAAAACCGCTTGTGAGTCAATTTTTATGTAACAATGGTACTTTTTATATGGTGCGTCTAAAACTGACTCACTCAATGCGATTGCATCATACGACAGAAATGCTTAACTCAGAAAAAAGCACATTTGTAGAAGCTCCCTTCCCCCTCCTTTAAAAGAGTAAAAACTATTAATCTAATCTGATTAACATCCTCAAAAAATAATCTAAGTTAGGTGATCCATAATGATGTATGTATGTACTATATGGTTTCAGACAACGTAGATCCATCTCTATATCTATATCCAAGGAATATTTACTTTTACTAGGCAGCCTCGATTATGCTATTACGAGGATTTTCGTTTTCCTACGTGTGACGTATTTCACGCACACTAGCACACATACAACTGATTGAGCGTAAAGTAGAATAATATTTTATTAATTTAGCTTCCTACGTGTGACGTTATTTTACTCACACTAGCACACTAATGAAATGATCGAGTCTTGTGCCTAGTAACGAAGTAGTATATATACCTTTTCTATCTATATCTATACCTCTATATATCTATATATATATTATATTAATATATTAATAATATATAAAAGTATTCCCTATGTATATGTATAATGGGTAATCTTTGAAACTAATAAACCCACTTTTTTTATTCTTCTATCATCACCAAGTTAATCTTCTTACTGGTAAAACAGGCTATTTATTATTATGATTTGTTCATAATTACCTGAGCAGTACTGTAAAATACGTATATTTTTCATTATTTTCATTATATTATTTCAATTTTTGTCAGCTGAAGGATTAAAGAAGGATAGAATAAAAGAGAAACGAAAAAAATAATGCTATCTCTATCTCACCTTTCACTACACTTCATATTTTTTTCTAAATTTCTTTCTCAGCAATACTGCAGTTTGAATCTTTTAATGGTATGTATATGGTAACAAACCACCTCCCTGGTAAGAGGTGCTAACTACGTCAACACCTAAACATAATCTCACCACACAATTATATGGACTGCTAATTATCTCAGACGAGTTTTTATGCACTTACTGTGATCATCTGTTATATTATTTGGTACTTAATTATTAATTATATTTTCACACATCTGGTGAGTAAATAGTTGTGCTCATCTTACAATTCGCACATGGTAGAGAGCATTGTTCCAATCCTCGGACCAAAATTTTTTTTTTTATTACACATTTATAATTATAAAATATACATGAAATTTATGAAGCCCATACCGTGGTCCTGATCCAATCACAAAGCATCAAACATTTTTTTAATACCTAATAATAGATTAGTATTTGTGGAATACGTTGTTGTGAGAGATATTAACACTGGAAGGTTTTCAACAGTATTGGCGTGTTCTGCCACTTCATACAATTAAGTATGGGAGAGCCAAATCCTCGGCGAACACTGGCAATTTTTGAGCCAGTTCTGAGAGTTTATATACAGAATTTGGCACACACACACAGACACACATGCATACGTACATGAACGTAATTATGTCATGAATTACGTCGTTTCTTGCCTCTGTTGAGGTGATAAGAATCGACACAGCGCGTTTGGTACCAGGTCGTGACATCACCGAGATCGTTATCTGGTAAAAGATCTCGGCCCGTGCAATGTATCTTACCTGTACGTACGTACAGGTACAAACATACAAACGCACCAGTGTAAATTCGTTTAACGTCATAAAGACGATTATTGCTAGCCTTTGGGCGGTGACCGTCATCAAGGGGTGCAAGCCCCTATTACCTCATACGAGTATTGTCTCCACAGCTACTCCCCCCCAGTTTTCATGCTGCAAAAATGATGTCGCGTGCCTGGGGGGACTTATTGAGTCTACTGCTGTAGCTGGTCCTTCTCCCATTTAGCGAGGGCTGAGCCTACCACAGCCCCTACGCACTTGTAAGATTGCTTACATGCGTTGAACCAGGCCTGGTAGGCGTCCCTGTTAGCCTGTCCCCTTCGTCTAGGTGGTATGTTTGGTGGAGCTGGGTGGGTATATGGATGGGGACAATGGGAATGTGGAGGAGCCAGGGAGTTAGAAGTCTCCGATGCTTTGTAGATCGGACCAAAGGCGGGAGGAGGGCATATTTTTGGGACCTCTTCCGCAGGAAGTTGCCTCCTCGCCTCCAATGTCGCCAGGGCTGAGGACTCCGGAGGTGGGCACTCCACTCTCGGTGTCTTTTCTGGCGATTTTGGCGGTGAGATAAGGGCAGGAAGGGGTGTGGACATCATCTTGACAATGTCCACAGCCGAAGTCGTGTCCATCAATAGTTCATTTTCAATCCTTTTGATTTCTTTTTCGTGTTCCATCTGTTCCTTAGTCTTTACAGGCTGAGGTACAGGTGGTTCTACAAATTGGAAATCTGGGATCGAAAATAGCGTGTTGGTTGGGGACGACATACGGAAGGAAATTTTGGTGTGTTAAATTGTTAACAGTAGAAAGGTGAGTGAAAAACGTTGCGAGAATATTTTTCGCTCGCAGCTTTATTCCAAGCCGTTATCTTATTTCAGACATGTTCGGAGGGGATAGTGCATTAAATATTCTTTAGCTGAAAAGTTTTCCAGTCAAAATCTGTTAAGTACAAGCGGAGTTAAGCGTGTTTGAATTTTCGTACTTTTGAATTTTGTATTTCACAAAGGAATGCACTCTTCATTTGTGACGTCACGAAGAAACATGTTGCGATGTTTTCTTCCGTATCACACGTGGGTTTGTTTATTCGTGTCGTGTTTTATTTGTACGCATTTATTCTCTGCTTATCTGCGGAATTTCTTTTGTCACAAATATTCCCAGATTCTCGTGCATATTTTTATACGGGTTTGTAATTTTCGCAGCAGATATTAACTTTTGTGAATATTTTTAGTTTCTCCTTGCCAATCTTTCAGATTTTCAAGTTGGAATTTGGTTTTTTCGCTTTCTGCTGCCAAGGGGCCTGCCTCTTTTTTGTGGGCATAAGGGGATGACGGATTGTAGTGTATTTTGACGATCTTGACACTAAACTTCACCGTTTTCTTTATTTTTGTTTTTTCTACTGGTGATTTTTGTGATTTATCACCTTTTTTGACCTGTTTGTCTTCTACTTTTTGTGGTTGTGTGATATCGGACTGTGTGGTCTGTTTTTCTTCTTCTATTTTCCTGTCTGTCATCTTCCTTGTTGCTCTTTGGAGCATTTTTCTGTCGTCATTTATAAGGTACATTGGTTTTAATCTATCTATTGAAATCGTTTTTTCTTCACCTGCGATTAGTATCACGAAATTCTTGTCATCTCGTGATACAACCTTATAAGAACCGGTGTATGGTTTCTCCAACAAAGATCTTATTTTTTCATCTCTGACAAACACATGAGAAGTTGTGGCCAAGTGTTTGGAGACATAAATCTTTGGTTGGCCATGAAAAGCTGCCTGTTTCAAAAAGCTGTTGGCATCAGTCCATATGTTTTGGACGAGCGTTTTGGGGCTAATTTCTTTCGAGTGGGTGAAAAAGTCCCCTGGTAGGCGTAACTCTTTGCCGAGTGCTAACTGCGCCGCAGAGTGTCCTGTATCCGTTTGAAGAGCAGATCGAAGGCCCAAGAGGATGGTTGGTAGTATGTCAACCCATCTCTTGGTGTCGCAAGCCATGATGGAGGCTTTCAAAGCTCTGTGCCATCGCTCAACTTTACCATTTGCTTGAGGATGGTAAGCTGTGGTGTGATTGTGTTGTGCACCAAGCTTCTTAGACAGCTCTTGGAAGAGCGAGCTTTCAAATTGACGACCCTGGTCCGTGATGATGACTTCAGGTACACCATAGCGGGCAATCCAGGTGTTGTATAAACTGGCAGCTACTGTGGGAGCTGTCATCTCATAGACAGGAACTGCCTCTGGCCATCGAGTTGCTTTATCGATCATCGTCAACAGGTATCTATGTCCTTGGGATGGGGGTAATGGACCCACCAAGTCTATGTGTATCGTTTTAAACCGCTCCATTTGTTTGTAAGATTTAAGAGGCAAACGATTGTGTCTTCCTACTTTGGACTCTTGGCAATTCAGGCAACTGCGAGCCCATTTGTTGCAGTCGGATTTCATTCGTGGCCAAACAAATCTGGATGCTACTGACCCAGCAGTGCATTTTGGTCCAGGGTGCGATAGATTGTGCACACTACTGAAAGCCAATTTGTGATACTTTGTCGGCAGGAAAGTCCTATTCTTGCCTGTACTAATGTTGTATGTTAGTAAAACATTAGTACCAGGGATTTTCCTTTGTCTCAATTTGAGAGCTGTGTCATCGTTTGACAATAGTTCTTGCAATTCTGCATCCCTTAACTGTTTTTTAGCTATTTCAGTGTAAGGTAATTGAGGACTGCTCTCAGATACTTCTTCGCAAACGTCACTCCCAACACCATCCTGTTGATGTCGAGATTCGGGTGTTAAACTAGGTAAAATGTCTCCTCGAACTCCACCCTGGTCCGACTGATGAGGTTCATAGTAACCATCTCATTCGATTCCATGGTCTTCGGGGTAGACCAATCGCAGGACCATGTTGCTCAGCTGGCTAATGTTAGCTGCTGACTCGCGGAAATTACTTTTTTATTCATATATGATACCTGTGAGCTGGTATCGAAGCATAACATTTTCTCCTTCCCGGAAAATATCGTTTTTTCAAGAATGAAGGCCATGCAGAATACCTTAGGGATGATGGCCTTCATTTCTTTGACCAACATTACCGGGATGCTAGTACCCGGACAATACTCGATTTCCTTGAGGAGCTCCTTGGGGAATTCCTCAACTGGGACCGGGGGAGCTGGCTCATCCTTGACAGCCTCATCTTCGATTTCTGCGGTTTTTTCTATCGGGAAAACCGTTAATTCCTTAGTTTTTTAGGATTTTAGGGATCTTATAATTAGCAAGGCTCTTACCCCTTTCCTCCTCGATATCCTTCAGATCGTTTATCGTTACTGATTTCCCACTCGATGTTGGTTTTTGTCCGTCATTGACAATCACGATCGGAGCTCTCTGAAATTTACCAGTTTTTGTTATGTTTTCTTTCTTATTTTTAGGGGTTTTCTTTTTCTTTTGAGGTTGGTTTTTGTTGGGGTCGTCTTTATCTGTTTTTCTTTTTATCGATAGTTTATCTCCCTCTTTTAACGTTATTTTAATTTTCTCTTTTCGGGACTGTATCGGGATTCGAGGAATTGTAATGTCGCATTGGGGAAGGGTTTTAGCGAAATGCTTGGCATTATGGACGCTCACCTTATTCAACTCAGTATTCAACTGCGTTACTCGAGTTTGTAATGTTTCAATTTCCTCGTTTTGGGATTTTATTATTTCTTCGAGGATCTCCATTCCCTGCAGGATCTGTCCTCATTCGTGATCCTCGCTATCGATGACTCGGAGGAATTTGGCCTGTCCTTCCATTGCCATTGAGGTAGCCGCGTGGAAATCAGCTCTTTCGACCAACACTTTCGACGTCACTGTCTGATTATGGGACGCAATTCGTAGTTGTTCTTTCAGCGATTTCAAAAACTGTTTGTTTTCCCCAGAGATTTTGACAAATTGGGCCTTCACCCTTTCAGCCACGATCGATGTATCGGATACGTTTTGTTCGGCCATTTCAACTAAATTAATGCGATTAGGTTTTTTATTTTACAATTCTATTATCTAATTATCTCATTATGGAATCTGAATTGTTGTACTTACATACCGATACTCGTTAGTTAATAATACTAACGATAACAAAATAATAGTAAAAGAAGAGAAATCACGATCGGTGTATTTTGAAAATTGCAAACTCGTTCCTCAATGTTCAATCTTTGTTGTGAGATTTGCGTTGTTGTTTGATCATGTTTCCTGACCACTCCCCCCCCCCCAACCACAATGTCATCGATGAGTTGATGACCATCAGTTAGTTGATCGAATCAATGATTCGATGTCATGGTTGTTGACCTTTGTGATTAGGGATGCTATGATGACGTAAGTGAAAATATCCTGCTTTTTCGATCGATTTATCTTTTATTTATTTTAATTAATTTCTGTTTTTGATTAATGGAATTTATTCTCGAGATGTTTTTGTTTCAGATCGATAATGTTGTTTGATGAAGGATTGATTCTACTGCTTAAATTCATGTACATTTCGTTGGAGGATTTTCCCACCGGGCGTATGGACTCGATAACTTCCGTTTCCCTTCACCTCGATTATTTCGCAGAGGCCGATGAATTTTGGGTTGAGTTTCGACGAAATTCCTACGGCTTTATCAGAAAGTGTATGATTTTTTGTATAAATCATATCTCCAACCTTGAGATCGGTGAGATTTTTGCTTTTGTTATTCTTTTTTCGACGTGCGAGTGTTTTCTTTGTGTTCTGTATCGCTTTCTCTAGGAACGCTTTGTACTTTTTGTCATTTAATGGGATTGTTCTTCCTTTGTAATCGAATTTTATCCTTTCCATCAACGTTGCCGGCTGTATTCCAGTGGTAGCGTGCTCGATATGGTTCAACCTACGCTCGATCTCATCGATGTGTTGGTACCAGTTACTGTGCTGAGTTGGACATTTTATTCGAAGGACATCGCCGATGATTTTCATTCGTGTTCCGACTGGATTCGATGACGGTGTATACGGCGATGTGAATCTGGGCTGGATTTTCAATTGTTTCCAGTGATCGATCCAATCTTTCGTTGTGAATTGACTTCCATTATCGGACAGAATCGTTTCGGGTTTGCCGTATTTCTCAATAAAACGATTTATTCTATCAATACAAACATTAACTGAAGCTTTGTTTATCATATAGAGCTTCGTAAATTTGGAGAAGACGTCCATAACAACGAAGATTTGATTTACTTTTCCACGTCCTGATGGTAATGGACCGTACAGATCGATGAACAATAACTGGCCAGGTTTGTCTGTGAAAACTGATAAGAAGAGACCTGACAATGTCGTATTTGTATTTTTTGATCTTTTGCAGGTTTCACAGTACGAGCGGAATAATTTGATTTCGTACTTTGATCCAGGCCAATTGAAAAATCGTCGTACCATCTCCAGTGTTTTTCGAGATCCTGGATGTGTGAATTCTTTATGGTAGAATTTGATCAACAATTCACGGGTTGATTCAGGGACTTATATTCTATTATCCCCATCACGATTCACATAATAGATGATACGGTTTTCTTTTTTGACAAGAGGTCGTCTCTCGAGTTGACCCGTAATTTCTCAACTTTTCTTCTGTAGATTCGATATGTTGCTCATAAGCGATGAGATAGTGATTGTGTTGTTATCATCAATCAGCATTAGTACGATCGGGAAGTCGGCATTTTGATACACCACAACATCGAGTGGGGAGCAGTATCTACTTAAGGCGTCAGCTGCGATTTTTCTACTGCCAGGTATATGTTCGGTGGTGGTTATCGTGAAGCTAGTGAGGAACGTTCTCCATCGTGCTACTCTTTGCAAAACATCATCCTTTAAGCCTATGAGGTACTGTAGGCATCGGCAGTCGGTTTGTATCCGAACCTCGTGATCGATAAGCATGTATAGGTTTTTCTTCATCGTGTATATTATCGCTAACATTTCTCTTTCGAATGTAAGATAGTTTTTCTCAGATTTCTTCAGTAATCTGCTTACCATCGATAACACTTTTGGTTTTTCATCTTCGTTTTCATTAAGGAATTGAACGACTATTCCCGAGATAGCGAAGTAGGATGCATCAGTGATCACGTAAAATGGGAGGTTCCAGTCGGGATGCGATTGTAATAAGCATTTGACTATCTCCGATTTTACTTTTTCAAATGCTTGCTGGTGATCGTCGGTCCACTCAAACGTAACATCGTTTTTTAACAGGTTGCATAGCGGAGCGATTATATCAGCATATCTTGGGACCTGTCCTCAATAGTAGTTTGCTACTCCAACAAACGATTGAACTTCTTTCTTCGTTGTTGGAGCTTTAAAGTTGTGGATGGCCTCTGCTCATTTTGGGTCAGGTTGTATTCCATCAGCGTTAATGACATACCCTAAGTATCGAGCCGTGTCTCAAAACCATGAACATTTTTCTAATTTTAACGTCATATTGTACTTTACAAACCTATTGAGAACTAATCGAATGTGTTCTAGATGTTCCTCGTGTGTTCGAGAGTGTATCAAAGTGTCGTCGACGTATACTGTGACGCAATGATCGAGTCCACTCAAGACTATTCTCATAGCCGCTACGAAGGCTTGCATCGCGTCTTTCAGGCCAAAGATTATTCAATTTAAAACATATGGTCTTCCTTGGAATTAGAAAGCTATGTACTTCCAGGATTCTGGCGCCAACGGGATTTGTAGGAACCCCATCTCACGTCCAATTTCCTAAACACCCTCATCTCGGACAAGCTTAGTTTTATTGTCTCAATGGGCGGGACCGTATCTCCTCGTGTACCCATATATTGATTTATCCTCCGAGCATCGAGGCAGGGGCAAATATCACCTTTTTCTTTTTTCGGGTATGTTATCGGTGAAAAGTATTCGCTCGACTCAGGACTTATGATTCCCTGTCTTTCCCAGTCGTCGAACAGTTCCTTCACTTTTGGGATCCAAGCCTTTGGAATTATCCTTTCTTTTTTGTGTCTGGGGACATGTTTAGGGTATGAGTATCAGCCGCACATCTGCCAATTCTTTCAGCAAAGGCTTCGTGGTTTCCTCGCAGGACATCTCCAAATTTCTGAGCTATTTTGTTCGATATCTCTAGCTCCTTTAGTATCTTCTCGATTTTGTTTTCGATCTTGAGTGGAGTTTCATCCGTTGGTTCAATGTTGAGAATAGGTTCAACAGCACCAAATTGGACTCCGGGTATTTCAATACGCTTTGTCTTATCTCGTGGATCTACAAAATCGACTAATTGATATCTCACACTAGGTCTTCCATCGTGTTTGTAGAGGAATTCTCGACCTAATATGATCGGTGCGTTTAAGCTTTTATTTATGTGGAGCATTGTTGTCATTTTTATATCATCTCCATGTTTATCGACCATTATGAATCTTAAGTTTATCGACCCATAAACTCGTATGGCAGGTTTCCCAACAACATATCCCACCTTCTGCGTTGGGCAGTTCACGTGCATAATGTATAAGTCGGGATTATGTTTCTCGAGGAGCTGAAGGAATTTCTCGGTTATCCAACTGTATGGAGAACCTTGGTCGATATATGTCCTATAGGTGTTTCTCACTTTGCCCATAATACTATTTATTATAAAGGGCGGGAACCATGGCCTTGAGTCTACGAAGTGGTTTTCAGATTCCACTTCATCCGGATCTGATTCGACGTCGTCCATGATGTGGAAGCAAAATGTCCCATGTGGGTCTTCTTTGTCAGTTTGCTGGGGGTCATTGGCTTCTGATTGCTCACTTTTGTCACATTGATCTTGATCCTTGTATCCAGTGAACAAGTTAACATTGGGACTCATTTCATTGTCCTTTCGATCAATGTGGTCTGTAATCAGAGACGCCAAGTTCTCATCGATCAAATGTGTCTCTTCTTTGTTATACCAACGTGGGACTGCGTAGATGGATCTTTCATCTCCCAGGGTGACTGCTCTATCTTTATTCTCATTTTCATATTTACAGGTGAAGATTCTTTCAATATCGAGAATATATACGTCCTTGAAATCGGTATTGAGGTTCCAAATTCGGCTATTAAATCTTCAAAGTCGAGACCTGTAAAACTGGTTATCGATTCTTGTTGGGTCTGGTGAAATTGTGGTAACTATTATTTTCTCAACTTGACGTTTTCGTAGTAACTCATCGAGGAGATATCGGAGCTTCGAAATGATCGTGTCCTCGTCTGCATCTGGACTAAGGATAAATTCTTCTCCAAAACCGATGATTATACGAGTATTTTCTTTCGCAATCCTTCGTATGACCTCTAGGAGTGGGCTTAATCGATTCAATTTCTCAAAACCTGCTGTTTTATCGATACTTAGGTTTTGGGCACTCGACAGCCCACTATTTCTCAGCCAACTTAGAATAGTTGCATCTCCGAAGACTTGGTACGTTTTTCATTCAGGTACTGTGAATTCGTTCTTCATCACAGTTGTCGGTCTGTTTTTATAGTATTTTTCAACAGGGTGTCCTATGCGACCAACCATAGGCGCTTTCTTCAGTTTTCAGTATACGAATCCGCGTATTTTTGGTCACCGATGTTTAATACTGGTTGTTGTTTCGTTTGCTTGGTTCCACTCCCAGCGTTTTCTTCGTGAAACAAGCTATGTAAATACTCGAGTTTCATTGAGAACTCGACTAAATTCACGACATCGGATTCGAGTATTCTATCCCTGTATGGCATCGGTACTTTCTTCACCAGGATTCCGTATATGGTCTGGATGTCTTCGCCACACTCTAATAATCGAGTATATATGTGTATGGCATAGTCAGCTATCGAATCGTATTTTCTCAAATTGTACTGACCATCTCGAATGGCATGTACATGGTCCTGTTTTCTCAATTTGTTCCAATAAACGGTCACGTAGTGGTCTCGAGCTTGTTGATAGCCCCAATATTCTCGGTAAAATGCGCCTCCTGAGAACTTGTTTACATCCATCATCTTCCTGAAAACTCAGCCTAATTGCTCGTCGTCTTAGTCCAGATCTTCGACGCAGCTTTCAAATTCTCTCAAGAATTCTTCCGGAGTTCGATGATCCTTATGTCCAGTCTACGCTGGCATCCTCGAGGGATCGAACAATCTCGATGTTTTCTGCAGTGGTGCTATCCTTGAGAATGTTTGGTTTCCTCCTACGTTGCAGTATCTTCGTACTGGTGTCCTCTCTCTTTGATTTGGCAAGTATGTTGGGACTGTTGTATCTTTGAGGTGTCTCAAAATTGTTGGAGGTGGTGTTTCGGGTCTAAACTCTGCTGGGATGCTTGTCATTTCTCTTCGTGTAACTTGTGACATCGAGTCTCTCGAGATCGGCTGCCGATTGATTTTTCTCTCAAAATAATCGAACTGTTCTCTAATTTGAGACCTCGTTTCCAAGCTTAGTAGTTTTATTTGCTCCAAGATTTCTCGAGAGCTTGGGCTCTGTTCTTGTCTTTTAATAGAGCTCACCAACGTTGAACTGGCCACGGGTTTTCGAGTAATTTCTGTTTGATTCTGTGCGATTGAGGTTTCTTCGTCCTCCTTGGATGATACTTTATCATCATCGACAGGTATATACAGAGAATCATTGTAAAATTGCGCGTCCTCGAAGTTGACTTTTTTCTTCGTTTGATCGAGTTTGATTTCGGCTATCCTCTCGCGTATCCTCGATGTTGAAGGGTTTTCTGAGGATTTCCTTTTCAAAACTTCCCTCTCAAGAGCTTTGACTCAATCCTCAAATTTGCTGTTCTTCTCGACTACTTTTACCATACGTAGTTTGGCCACTTTTCTTCTTTTTTCACTTTTTTCGAGCATCGAATCTCGTACAACACATTCTCTATGGTATCGTGCGGTGCTTTCGGATTTTGAAGGTAAAGATTCCGATAGAATTTGACTGGATCGGCTCCCTTAGGCGGTTCTGGTTCCCTATTGGAATCGAAGGCCAACTAATTTTTCAGCGTTTCTTCTTCTTCCATAATAGCAGATCCTCTGGTAACATTTGCGTCATCCTCACCCATCGCGACTTCTCGAGTATTTGTCACATCATCTCTATCTCGCCTACTCAAGTGGTCGGGGGTGTCAAAGAGGTTGGGGTTATTATCATCCCCAGTACCGTCCATCTTGGACGAAATCTGCTGGCCTAAATTTAGTAAAAAGGCTAATATTTACCCTAACTAAATCGATATGTTTTATCTTAACAGACTAGCAATCGATGTCTATGGCTCTGCTCGTCATATACCTGGAACAGGGGGATTTACAGCTCAGCTAAAACTAACAAGTATATCGACTTAATTAATTAATGGGTAGGTTGTACTTTTAGGGTAATCTTCCGAAAGTATAGTATCGAAAATATTTCTAGAATCCCTACATTATAATGTATGTTATGAATTGGACCGAAATCCATAACACAGGGCAGATGAAATCGATTAAGACTCGGTACGTCGTAAGTACAATTATGGGAATACAGGTGGATTTTAATTAAGCCTATCTTTTCATTTTATTTCAATACACAGCCGTACAATGTTATTTTATTCTGTTAAGAGTTGATAAAAGAAAGTCTGTCGAACAATAAAATACTGGGCCACTAAAAGCGACGTACAATAGTTAGGTTAACTACGATAACTATTTTCTATGGCACACTGCCGATAAAATGCTAAGATCAAAACATGATTGGTAGGCTTAGGGCCATAGCAAATGACTGTAACGACTAACAGTCTTGAACACAAAATTTATTAAGGAAGCTTACGCCTCGAACATGAAATTGTTTATCACACTAACTATATCGAATTAACACGAGGGACCTAATCCTCAAACACCAGGTTGTTTTAGTAATTTACGTTAAGTTCATTATTTTTATCGAATTTAGGTTAACACGCTTTGTAAAGCATAGAGCTAAACGCTGAAGGGGGATGTGGCTTTCACTGTAGTTCACTTGCTGCATTTGTGTCATAAGGCAGAGAAAAACTTCCTCCAATTAGTACACGTGGGAATCAGATGCCCAACAAAAATTAAAGATAGCTGCCGCAAAGCCAGCCAGTCAATGGTCACCAGACACTTTTGGTAAATTTGGATAGTGCCAATCCCAACATGAACAGGTTGATCAGACCTATCCAACTTAATGGATCGCTCTAACGATCATGCTGAGCAACAAACCAATCGGATGGGTTTTAACAAAACTCAGGTGGCGGATTTTTGTCTCTCCTCCTACGATCTTTCTACTCTTATTGAAAGGATATGGTGAAAGAAACCTGAAAAAAAATGAAAGTAGGAACAGAAGTAATTTTGGGCGGGTAGTTCGAGAACATGATCAAAAAAGGAAGGTACGCTCTCCACATCCGTTGATACACACCCGCGTAAACTACAGTACCGAGTAGCAATTCGGATCTACAAATAACATGAGATTGTATATATCCGAATGTGAAGGTTTTAGATTAAGAATGGACGATTCTCGAATCACACCCTCATAACGGACAGAATTAGAGTTAGTACGGAAGGTTGTGGATAAGGCGTTTGCAATAGGCTCGGCCATGGAACTCGAAAGACAAGTCGATCAAGTCCTGTCTCGGTCGCCAAGTAAAACGTAGATGTGACGTCCGAAAACAAACGTACATCCCGAGTATAGAATATGATATCACGATTCGAAGTATATCAATAAGTCTCGATCAATCGTAGAGTCGAAAACACAAACCAGCTCAAACAGTTAGGCCACCAGCCTTCCAGCGATAGCTCCCCAGGCCTACGAAGTATGTTGGGCAAATTTATGTAATAGGAAATAAATAAGTTGGTCAACCCATCATTACAGTTTACGTTTTATTACAATCGAAAAGGTTACTTACAAATATGGTAACTAGTATCAGGTCGTGCATGTTATAAATCATATCGCCTCATGGTTCTCGAAGTTTGGTGAACCAATAGATCTCGATTGAATATTTGTTTTCGAATTTGGAGAAGTAGTATCGCAAACAATTTAGGTTACTATCGATGTTCACATTCGAAAGTATCGGTGAAAACAATTTAAAAGGTGACTTGATGTCATATAAAAGAGCTGTATTTTGTCGTGAATAATATTTCGTATTCACGACGAATGGAAAACTATCACATCTAAAACGAGACTGACTGTTTACTTCAAAAACTTGAACAGTCAAAAAGATTAAATTTGGTTCACCAATGATCAAATATCATATTTCTACACGTAACCATATCGTTAAAAAGTAGTTAATCGACGTGTCTTTGAAGTTTCTTAGATTTTGGGGAATTTATTTCCGTTGGGGAATTGACGTAATTCCCATTTATCTTATCACTGTTATAATCTTAGAATTCAAGATCGAGTGGAGTCTTATCTTTCTTTTTATTTGTTTTGATCAATGCAAACAGCTTACTTTATTCAACTGCAGCATTTTTTATGCAACGTCTGTAGAAATTCACCATCCCCAAGAAGCGTCTGAGTTCTGCTACGTTGGAGGGTTTCGGGAATTTCTATATGGGCTCTACCTTGGTCTTCAGAGGGGAAATGCCTTTGGTCGAGACTTGATAGCTGAGAAAGTCAATCTTGGTCTGTTTGTATAAACTTTTTCCAACATTGATGGTAAGTCCAGCAGCGTGTATACGCTGTACGATGGCTCTTACATTCTTCTCGTGCTGTTGCTCACCGCCTTCTGAGCAAATGTATATGTCATCCAAATATGCATAAGCAAACGGCAAATCCATAAACAGTCCATTGATGAATCTCTGGAAAGTTTGTGCAGAATTACAGAGTCCAAACGGCATTCAAAGGTATTTGAATAAACCAAAGGGGGTTATGACCGCTGTCTTTGGAATGTCTGTACGGCCATTGGAATTTGGTGGAATGCCCAGTTGATGTCGATTTTTGAGAATATCATTTTACCCTTCATATTCGCGTTGAAGTCCATTATGTTTGGGACTGGATAGCAATCAGGAACTGTTTTGGCATTTAAGGCCCTGTAGTCTCCAACGATTCGCCACTCTCCACTTGCTTTTTTGGTCATGTGGATCGGGGAACTCCATGAGCTTTTCAAGGGGTGGCATATGCCTTCCCCTATTATGCAATCATAGTATTCCCGTGCTGCTTTGAGTTTATCAGGCAGTAGCCTGCGGGCTCTGGCATGGCAAGGCGGTCCTCCTTTAGTTTCTATTTAGTGAACTGTGTCATGCTTATAGGTTGGATGCCTGCGAATCAATGGTTGAGTGACTCCAGGATAGTCTGTCAGAATCCGTAGGAATTGTTCGTCAACTTTTGTGCAGCTGGATATGTTGGTATCCAGTTGGTACGCTTGCGTTTTGCTTTCCACCCATAGACCAGTATTGTTGTCTATGATTTTTCCTTTTTTGAGGTCGATGACCAAGCAGTAGTGCGTGAGAAAATCTGCACCCAGGATTGGAGTTGGAACATTCACAATTGTGAAGGACCACGACATGTCTCTTCACAAACCGATGCTTACTTTGCTGGATTCTATTCGGTAATCTGGAAGGTTTTGACCATTCACAGTTTGGAGGTTTTGGTTTTTACTTACTGGCAAAATGCTCAAGTCAGCACCTGAGTCTATAAGGTAACGTCTCCTGTTTGTCCTGTCCTTGATGAACAGGCGGCGTGAATACTTTTTCAAGGGATCTTCAGCCACATAGACGACCCCTCTTTTTAGTTTGATAGCTTATTGTATGTTTTTCCCCACCATTGGCATCTGTTGTTGCACTTGGTGGCCTATGCGCCAAATCCATTGTGAAAGAAGCAGGATTTATCATCCCAATTCTGAGACCATGGTTTGAGGGATGATGTTCTTCTAGGGGGAGTTGGACTTTGACCCCTGGTAGAATTGCTCTTTTGGTCTCTGGACCTGGATTTTCTATCGTTATTTCTATTGTTGCTCCTGCTTTTCAAGCGGTTGTTACTTCTACCGTTTCTTGAATTATTGTTATTACTCTTCTTCTTTATTTCGCTAGTCAGCTGAGCTATCTGGGCTCTAAGTTGAGCTAGTTCTCCGGTCTCTGTTAATACTGCACAAATCAAGGATGCTGATCTCGAATGTTCCAGTGCACTATCGGCACTCTTTGCCAAGAAGTCTAGGTCCTCGGAACTGTTAATTACCATGGTACCCACAGCTGCCAGACACTGTACAACATGTTGGGGCAGTTGCTTACAGAACTGGTTCCCAATGACCGATGGCGATACAATGTTATCGGCCTTCTGTCTTAATTTGGCCATGAAGATGGAGGGTTTATCATCTCCCATCTTCATTCCACCCATGACATCATCTATTATTTGGTTTTGAGTTTTACCAAACACATTATGAATTTTCTTGCAGAACCAACTGTACTTATCTGCTTCCGCCAGAGGGCATTCCATGATATCCGGAATGCGGCGTATTATTTCTGCGGGTATGCCGCTGCAAATGTGAGAATATTTCTGGTCATTTTGCAAGTTTTCTGTTTTGAAATAACCGTCGAGGAGAATCAACCAGAGTTCTACCTCATTTGGCAAAAATTCCCGAATCTCAATCCTCCACCTTTGGATCGCAGGGTTCTGCAGAGTCTGCATCTGCAACAGCTGTAGTAGCTGTGCAAGCACTTAGGGGGTCAGCTGTGGCTGACCACTTCCACCTGTTCCAGGCTGGTTCGATGTCGGGTTTGTCGTATTTCCATTAGGCATTATAATCTGCTGCTTCTCTATTGAGTTGTTTTTGGCAAAGGTTCCTCCAGACTCCGTTGGTTGTCGGTCTGGGGTTGAAGGGTCGGAGTCTTGGCTCAATAGACGACCACTTCTGAGGGTGAGAGCTGTTGTCTCATTTGGGTTGACTACAGCTCCCAAATGCAAGGCTTCTGGTCTCTGGATTTGTTTTTGCTTTTCCAAAGTCTCAAAGACTTCAGAGTCTCTGGTTGATGCTGGAGGAGTTGGCGGATGAGGGCAACTTTGTTCCTCCAAGTCTACTTCTCTTGGTTCCCTTCTGGCAAATATATTTAGAAGGGAGGGTTTAATTTCCCACTTTTAAAGTCAGACCTCTGTTTCGACAGCCAAAGGTGTCTAGGTCTGTGAAAAATTTGTATCACAAGCGAGTAACTCGCCAGCGCACCGCACCTAGTTTTAGAATTAGCGCATTGCGCCTAGACACCCACAACATAGCCAAAAAAATCACGTCGAGGTCATCACTGTGGAATACCTTGTTGTGAGAGATATTAACACTGGAAGGTTTTCAACAGTATTTGCGTGTTCTGCCACTTCATACAATTAAGTATGGGAGAGCCAAATCCTCGGCAAACACTGGCGATTTTTGAGCCGGTTGTGAGAGTTTATATACAGAATTTGGCACACACACACAGACACACATGCATACGTACATGAACGTAATTATGTCATGCGTTACGTAGTTTCTTGCCTCTGTTGAGGTGATAAAAAAAGACGCAGTGGGTTTTGTACCAGGCTGTAACATCACCGAGATCGTTATCTGGTGATTGAGCTCGGCCCGTGCAATGTATCTTACCTGTACATACATACAGGTACGAACATACAAACGCACCAGTGTAAATTTGTTTAACGTCATAAAGACGATTATTGCCAGCCTTTGGGTGGCGACTGTTGTCGAGGGGTGCGAGCCCCTATTACCTCATACAAGTATTGTCCCCACAGTATTCAAACTAACGATTGATGATCTGCGATATGTTGAAGATAATTAAGTTAAAATAAAATGTAAATTAATTATAGTTATATCCATTATGTATTTTGCAATACTCTTCCTTTCTAATACAATGGAAGAAAACTACGTAGTATACCAATTAGAATAACTTTTCCACTCAAAATGACAATTATCATACAAATTTTGTTAATAAAAACAGATCAAATTCTACCTTCATTGTTATGATTGATAATTTAAAATAAATGGAAAGTATAATCCTAACCATTCAACAGTAAAGATACAATACATCATATCTGTAAATGAAGATAACCTAGTTTAAAGATATATTATTTTAAATTTACACTTTTAAACTCGGGCTGCTGGCAGGAGACAGCTCAGCTCGGTTGTTGCAGAAATAATTTCTGTGGATAAAATTATATGCAAACACTAAAAATGTTCAACCACAGGTTACGTTCAAATTAAAACTTGAAAAACAGATGTAAATAGATGGAGAAGAAACAACATAGATGTTAATTGAATAAACATGAAAAAAACTCAAGAAACTAGATACCTACTAGAAACTAGGTACCTACTAAGTAAGCACCAAGAACAATCAATTACTACAAAAACGTATGGTAAGAAATACAATGCTTTGCAGATTTATTGAATTCTCAATCGATAATTAATTATATTAAATATTTGTTTTAACACGCACGTCGAATAATCACCAAGACCAAACTGGTGATGTAGTATTCCAACTAGGGTACCGAAACTTGAAATGAAGTAACTCAAAAGGAATGGTTAACAATCCTTCCATAACACAATAATGAACCAAAAGTTGTACTATAATGACACAAACATCTAAAAATAAATAAGAAATATGAATTTATTTTTGAGTCCAAATAAGCAGGATTTGGAACTCAAGTTTTAAGAATCTCCACAATAAACCAAGCAAGATCACTTCTTAAGCCAATCATTTTTAAGATATGCTCATTCTCAATTATCCTCCTCATCCATCCTTTGATTCCCTCCCATCACACACTTCAGATCAATCCATATTTAAAAAGTTTGACACATATTAAGGAAAATGTACAATACTGCTAAAACAATTATATTTAAAAGCACTCCAACAATATAATACACACAATTCACAGCTACCAGACATCAGATGAACAATTTTCATTAACAGCACCAACCTTATAGTAAATTTAGTAGAAGTTACTTAAATCCAAACAATTTGTAGCTCCAGTGAATTAGCTGACCAATTTCAGAAGACCAAAATAGCTGCAGTGATGGACCCCAAAAATGTAGCTTCAGATGTGGATTGATTTCTCTGAAGTATTAGGAACTGCTCGAAATCTCTCAAACTCGTTTTAAATTTGGAATTTTAGTAATACAAAATTTTTAACTTTGGATCAAACACAAAAATTTAGCTTCATTATTGAATTTAGTGAGATTTTAATTTATCAAATGATTATACTAAAATCACTGATTTAATCCAAAAAAATTTCACTTGATTTCCAAACTTTAAAAAGGATATAAACTTTCTACGGAAACATAAATTTTGGAAGAATTCCTTCACATTGCAAGACACCAAAAAATAAAAAGAAAATTTAAAAACTATATTACTTTTAAATTTTAAGATGGTCAACTACAATGAGCCAATGGTTTAGGTGTAGTAATGAACTTTTGATGTAATTTTACAGTTCACACTGCGACTTTTTCTAGATTGTGATGTAACTCATTTAATAATAGAAAAAAAGAAAGAAGTGAAAAATATGCCAAAACAATGGTTTATACAGGCAAAGACTCTAAGGGGATTCAATCAATCAAATGGTCAAGCATATTGGAGTTCCATGTATTTGCACCACATCTCATAACCTTAAAGATTGGAATTTAGAAGATATGAAAAATTAAAACGAGGAAATGTAAGATGCAGCAAATAAGTGTTTGTGTATCAATTAGGATATTAACAGACTCATAAGAGTGAAAATAATCTCACAATAATCTGAGTGGGCTGGACCCTTATTTTCTCTCCATTGTACAAGAAAACACAGCTATACTATTCAAATTCCCGCATTTCCCACACTTAAATCCATACCTAAATGTATAAACATAAAAGTAAGCACCGGCCTAATGTACATTAACTGCAGAATTTGGTAATATTTGGCCATTAAGGAATTACTATCAGTGCTTCTTTCCTTTTTCTTTAAAAACAGCGTGATTAATCTATAGAAATTAGGGAAGAGATGGAAGAAAGAGACTACCTACTTTCTCTAAGAATAATCTTTGAAAAAAGATACGAGAGAATAAAGGATGGAAGATGAAAAGTAAACCACTTGAATGTGGTAGAAAAAATGAAGCACATAGGTGGCCCAAAAAATTCTGTAGAAGTTAGAGAATATTAGATGAAATAAAGAATAAAACTGATAGAGAATTCGAGAATATGATTTAAAATTTGGTGAAATACACCAAAAATATTAACAGAAGGATTCATTATCCAAATACATACAGTCATCGTCTATTGAGACTGCCATTGCTAAAGAGATCTTATTTAACCTCTAAGTAGCCACAAAATGGAAAGTGAAGGTAGATGAATTCATTTAACATACTTATTTGTACTAATATAAGGAATAAATATTCAGCCTTTAAAATCCCATCTATATGATAAAACGGGCCTGGAAATACGCTAATTTTCAAAATTTGATGCGATCAAAAACCTCCATTTCCAGAATTATCAGAGGTTGTCCAGGGTTTCCCTTCAAATATTATGTTTATCTCACTGGTGTGTAACACTGTACATGAAACAAATAAGGTATTACCCACCTCTGTTAGAAAAAAGTAAAAAAATCTGAATATAATTTGAAAATCCATTTTTGTTTTTAAGTAATCTGTCCAGATTGGACAAAATCCATTTCTAAACTTTGTTTCATACCATCGTAGATAGTAATCACAGTGGAAGATACGTACAGATTGGATTTAGGATATAGATATGACTGGGTGTGGAATGAAAAACTTAGTAAGAACTTTCACAGAACTGGATTTGAGAAAACTTTCATTTTTTGTAATTTGTAATTTCCAGATACATTTCTCCTGATTGAGAAGATTATGGAAGACCTAATTTTCCCATTATAATTATCTAACTAATTATGTGGAACTAATTACTCAAATGAAATGAAAATCTCCACAATATTGGTATTTTCATCTAGAATTCAGGTGCGAAATTTGGCATTAATTTTTAGTAATAGACTATAGTTTTTCTAGATTTTATTTCATAATACATTCGTGGTTTTCTTGTTTTATAATGCTTGGTGATAACCAAATTGGATAGATTCCGATTTTGTACCTGAAAAAATTCTGTAATCATATCCATATTATGCATGTTTAGGAAACTGCATTCAGGGATGTATATGTTTCACAATTATTTTCAGTTTGATAAATAATTATAATGCAGTCTCACACCGTTTTACAATTTCCAAACTTTATACACTGTTCACTGGTATGAAACAAATCCATTGTCCACATTGAGTTTTCCCCTATGGTAATATGGATTTTCAAACAGGGCATTTCTGGAGCCAAAATTTCCTGAATCCATAAAATATTATTACTTTCTCTTCATTTAACAGGTCATATATATGATGGTGGGAAACAAATTTGATGTTTCTTTCTTCTTTCTCATTTATGAGAATAATTTTATTCTGATGACAAAATGAATAAATTAGATTTTTCATAATTCTGGTTTTTAATTTGAGTACTATTGTGAGTTTTTTTCGTAATAGTTTCATTTAGTATGTGATACCAAAATTGGAGACTGATAATTTTGTTGAAAGTAGCTTTGTAACTCCCATTATGGTCCGGTATTTAACAAATCTTAGAATTTCGAAAGTTTATTATTTCCGGATCCATTTCACCCAATTCAAAAGTTTTTACAACATGATAATACTCTTAATTATATAAATTTGTCTAATAATTTTGAATAAATTTCAATAAATGTAATAAGCATCTCTCAAACTGTATCATCTCCAGTCAATACGCAAGGGTGAAGTTTTATTTTATTTATGGTAAAAAACCATTTCCATTTTGGATTATACAGATAATGAAGTTTTACATAGTTTTACTGTTTTTGGATTTCAGACTATAAACACTGATATGGAACAAATGTGCTTACCTTTGTTTTCTTCTTACAATATGAAACTTTTATCCAGTTGTAGTTTCTGATCCAGAAAAACTTTTATCCTAAATCCAATCTGTATGTGTGTTCTACTGTGAGTGCTGTCTATGATGGTATAGAACAAAGTTTAGAAATGGATTTTTTCCAATCTAGATGGATTATGTAAAAGCAAAAATGGATTTTCAAGTTATTTTAAGATATTCTCACATTTTTTTGATAGAGGTGGGTAATACTTCATTTGTTTCATATATGGTGTTGTATACCCATGAGATAAACATAATATTCAAAAGAAAATTCTGGACAACCTCTGACAATTCTGGAAATGGAAATTTTTGATCACATCAAATTTTTAAAATTAGCATATTTCCTGGCGTGTTTCATCATATAGATGGGATTTTAAAGGCTGAAGATTTAGTTTTTATATTATACAACTAAGGATGTGAAATCAATTTATCTACCTTCACTTTCCATTTTATGGCTACTTAAAGGTTAACAAGTAAACATTTCCTTCTCGTCAAATTTCACAATGAAGAAAGGGAAAATGAACAACTTGGAGATAATTCTCAATCTTCATCACTCCAATGTCTTCTATTACCAAATTTTCACAGTAGTAACATAGAAACTCTTGATAAAATTGACATACACGATGATGAATTAATCCAAGAATACGTGAGGGAATGACACAAATGTAAAGCTTAAGCAGATCATGAATCAGATTCTGATGACTTAATAGATGCAATCATGGAAGTAGTGGAAGAAGTAATAGCTGAACAAATACCAACATCAGAAAAACAATTTAAAATGAACGATGCAACAATAATTAATCTTCAACAACAAACTGATACTACGGTGAATGAAGCTGTGGCTAATGAGTTGAGAAATAAACAGAAAAACCTCAAGTGAAAGACAAAACACTCGAACGAATGATACATCGATAAAAGTTTCATCAAACTGTAACTCTGACGTCGAAGAAACACAGAAGACAATAATAAAACTCCCACCTTGTCAACCTAAACAATAGAAAGCCCCAAAAGACTAATAAATAATCAGTTTGACAGAATACGCACTTTGACTTCCAACAAAGAGCAGAAGAATTATGTGACAAATGGCAAAGAATTTGTGATTTTTGTGACCAAACAATTTGATTCAACCTACAGAATCCTGAAAAAGACAACACCAAAGGTGTTTATGAAAGATTAGGTACAACTAGCAGTTCAGAAAATGCTACAAGAATTTAAAAATCTACGAGATAAAACATAGAATAAAAACAAAAACACCACTACTCTGAATATTATAACTCCGCCTCAAATTATTCCTAATTATTGATGGGAATTTTAAAACTTTTTTAAAGTTTAGTTCATTCGGTCTTGGTCACAAAAATATCTAGTTCAATGAAGTAGTTCAACATGACCTAAATGATAAGAATGATAATGAATGATAAACTGTGAACAGAGTTAATTTGAATTGGAACTTGACTACTTCCAGCGGTAGTGGATTGTTGAATCATTTCCTTCAACTCATCTTATCATTTTGAAAATTCAAATCAGTCACAAACTAGTTCTTTGAGAGTTTAGGTAATGGTCATTTAGGTCTTTGAATTGTTTAGTTCAAATGAAATAGTTAGTGAACTACTGACACATCACTATTCCTAATGTAAGTATAATTCCACCACCTAATGAGAGGCCATCTTTTTCATGTATGGATCCAAGATTTGTGCTATTTTTGCTTATACATGATGAAATGGGTGAGAATTATAATAACAATAATAATGTTTCTAGAAGTGCAATTCCAAAATTCTTGATAAAAATATAAATTTTGATACTAGGAAAGCTTTAATATTTTGAAAGATAGGCTTAAGTAAACAGGAACACTTAATCAATTCTTAGATTACTCCCCCAATCTCTGAAAAACAACATAATTGGAATGACGGTGAATTAATTAGCTTGCGTATGCTACAGTATTCGAAGATTGAATATTGACAATTACCAATCTTGTGCATTCATGGATGAGCTGTTAAAAATATGGAAATTCTTACATAAAAAGTACAACCCTGAATTTATACAAGTAGCTTTGAAGACACAAACAACTTTTGTACATAAAATTTGATCCAAATAATGAAAAACCTGATCGTTTTGTCATTCGTTTTCACATTTTAAGATGTTCAGCTATTGAACATGGTGTTCAAGGCAAACCTAATCACTTAAAATACATATTTATACAAGCAGTGGCTATTCATTGCCAAAGCATTACTGTATATCAGATTAATCAAAGCATGAATCTAGAAGCTTTATTCATATATTTTTAATGGATGAAAAATCAAGAAGGAAGATATCAAACTACTTCAACCAGAGCTTTCTATTTGAAAAACCGGTATCAAAATAAGCATGGAAGCACTTCTAGATAGCCAAAGAATAATGCACATTTCATACTATCTAAATTTCAGAAACATAATTCTTCAGCTGACTTCAAGCAATGATCGAAACCCTTAACAAAACATTGTATCCCACTTGCTAAGAGTAATCTGACTACACCGTCAAATTAGGACAGAGATAGACCATGCATAAGATGTGGTAACCCAAGTCATCACTGGACAAAATGCAGATCTCATCAATGGAGATGCCATAGATGCCATCAAATGACAACGAGCCATGAGACATATGACTGTCCGAATGATGGTAAGCTTAACAACAAAAATTATAAGCATAAAAAGTTTAATAAAAATCAGAACAAACAGCATAATTGTCATAACCATAATTATGATAACAAAAAGTTGAAGCCTCGACATTTGCCTAAAAGGGTTCAAAATGTAAAAAATGAATCTCCAATGGAAACTAACAGTATGAATTATGCACATCAGATTACAGGGATGCAAGCCTCAAGATTAAATTATTTGGAACATTCTAGAGAGATGACAAATTCAAAAACTTGACCACTGGCATACAGAGTATAGTCACAATGTAGATCAACGTTCTTTACATCTTGGTAAATATAACATTCAATTATTGATTCTGGTGCTTCTTTACACTTATGTAAAGAACAACGTATAATCTTAAACAGAATTTATTTTGATGTGCCAATAAGGGTTAAAGTAGCAAACAAAGACTCACTATGCAATTTATTAATAAACTTCTAAGAAACGATTTCTTTTGAATTACTAAACAGAATAAACTTTCACATAACTGAAGTACACTATATACCAAGCCTGTCAGATGGTTTAATTTCTGTATATCATATAATTAAAAAAGAACTTTAAGCAATGTTCCCTCATAACTATGCCATATTTTACAATGATAATACAGAATTATTTAAAGGACCACTAAAAGATAATTTCTGGTGGTTAAATATCAAAGCTGCTAGTAATTTAAACAATGAACCAAATTATGACTTAGCATTGGATCTATCTGAACTCAATTTGGGAGGAGTACAATAATTAAATGCAATAACTCTCTCTCACTAGATAACACAGTAACAATAACACAGAACTAGATGACCATTGCTAAATAAAACATGAAACTAGTCCATTCACACAACACACAAAGAAATATCATACAATGACATTCATGACACACTATCAATGAAATCATATTTAGATAATAACCAACAGATTGCTTTATCAGATATAAGTAGAATCAATAGCTCGAATAGATATTTCAACATCAAGAAAATCCATTGGATTACTTTGGCATAAAAGACAAGCACATATATCAAAATACAGTCTAATTAAAGCATCTAAGAAAATCCATCAGTTTAGGAATGTTAAATTTGATGATGTCATACTAGATTGTGATATTTGAAAAAGAACAAAAACTACAATAATTTCATTGATTAGTTATTCTTTCTAATTAATTCACTCCGATTTAGTAGGACCAATGACACCCTCAGCTTTCTCTGATAATGAAAAATATTTTGTAACATTTCTTGATTACTTCTCATCATACTTATATGCTTACGCAATAACAAACAAAATAAAAGTACATGAAGTTTTTAAATCATTTTTTAGAGAAGTGAAAGTTAGTCATCTGGAGTGTAAAATCAGATGCTTAAGATCAGATAATGAAATGGAATATAAAACCAAATCATTTAAAAATATTTTATTCACACTTCAAATAGAACATGACTTAGTACCTCCATATCCATCGGAACAAAATAAAAAAGCTGAAAGAGTATATAGAGACCTACTAGAGAAAATTTGATCTTTACTGCGACTAAGGTTATCCCACACACTTATGGAATTTTGCATTATATTACGCCGTATATTTGTGTAATAGAACACCCAAATCAGCTCAAAATGATAACACACCAATATACATCTTAATAAATAGAAATTACCTTCTACGATATTTAAGAAGATTTGGATGTTGATAATAAGCTTATGAACCAACAAATAAACCAAAATTCGCAGAAAGAGGAAAAATAATATTTTTCTTCACATTCAAAAATTAAGGGGCAATTCTATTAGATATACTAACCAGTAAAAGATGGATTACTAAGCATGCTCACTTTATTAAGTTAAAAGTATAAGGAGATTTCTATGGACCTTTATCAAACATACTCTTTTGTGATCCAATGAAATTAATCAATGAAGAATATAGGATAAATTTAAGAGACATGATGTCATCTAAATTAATATCTGTTGACAAACCTAATAATAATCCAATATTACATATAATTAATTATGTCAATCTGGGAGACAACAAAATAATAAGACAAGGTTGTCAAAAAAAATTAATTTCAACTGATGAAAAATACGATAATAGAGCTTTACATATTGAAGAAAATGAAGGTTTACGTTCACCTTTAGCAATATCAAATCAAAATATTACAGACTAACTATGTTACTCCTTCAAAAGATGCCTATTAACCCAGGTTAGAGAATATAATAAATTCAAATTTATTATAGCATACGCATATGCATCCCAGACAATTGATCCTTCAATCTCTGGACTTCTCCAAGACCTTAGAACATCTTCAACATTCTTACAAGCAATAAAATCACCAATACAACCAATTTGGCAAGAACCAATTAATAAAGAAATTAATGTACTAACTGAACATGGCACACAGGATTACATTAAACGTAACATAGTTCCAAAAGGAACTAAAATATTAAATTCTCGACGGGTTTTTGTAATAAAGAAAGAGGGTGACAAAACTATCTATATAGCACGATTAGTAATACAAGGATTGCGGATGCTACTTTCTAGATGAAAGAACAACTTTATATTCCAGTTTTGGGAATTGAAGAAGTAACGTATTATTTTCTGCATAGCAAACAAAAATAGCTAAAAAATGAAAAAACTAGAAGTGATAGCGTCATTTTTCAATGCTGAACTTAATAATCCAATCTATATGAATCCACCCAATGGTACGCACATACCCGAATAACTTAAAGAAAATTACTACTGTCTATTAAAAAGAGCTCCATATGGACTAAAAATCACACCGAAACAATGGTTTACAAAATTTCTGAGAACAAATGATGGCACCAGCAAAAGAACCAGAACAGAGAGTATAGAAGTTAAACTAATTAATTCAACTACATTTTATAAAGCAGTAGGCAGCTTACTATATTCAGCTAACGCAACTAGACCGGATATATTACACGCAGTCAATGCTTATCTATTGATTAGTCACATCACAAATGTTGTATCTTACCTGCATGTAAATGAGGGGGTTGCAAAAAATAGTGCCTGACACATGTGCAAAGTAGATGATTTGCACGAGTATCAAAATCACCTACTTTTTGCATTTGAATCTCAAATAACTAATTTCATAAGGGCGGGTAATGCAGCTTTTACATACATGTAATATGGTATATATGCATAATAAAATAAAACTGAGAAAATAACTGAAAACTATAGTCTATCCCAAATAAGAACGACGTGATGACATAGAGAAGTTCACAATTCACAGCGATGTAAAGCGCAAAAACATAATATTATAAAGAACAGTTTTGGATGCAGCCTTTGTTAAATAATGCGAATCTTTACATTCTACTTCTGCCTCCCCTGGTCTATCTGCTCGTATGACGTCACATCTTTCTTATTTGAGATAGACGATATAATCTACTCCAAATAAGAAAGATATGATGTCATACGAATTGATGGACAGGGGAAAGGAATAAGTAGAGATTTACCAGCTATTCAACGAAGGCTGCATCAAAAATAGTTTTATTTATACGAATATTTTAAGCTTGATGTAGCTGTGAAAAGTAATAATCTCTGTGACGTCATGCCTTTCTTATTTGGAATAGACTATAGAAAGTTTGTATTTTGTGTCACTCGACTATCTGAAATGTCTTTATTAAAAAAAAAAAAAAAACCCTCAAACCATTTCTGTAGATACATGAGGTAATTTAAAAAATATTGCTTACATATATTTATTAATTATCACCAATCACTATGATTGCAAAATTGAAGAAATCAACGAAAATTTGAATCCTGAATACGGTAACTAACAAACAAGAAATTCCAAGAATTAAAAATTTCAAATTGACCTATAAATAAATAAGATAGGTATGAATGCATGTAAACATCGAACGAAAATAAGTAACTTTTTCTTGTAAACAGAAAAACTAAAAAACCAGTCGAGGTTCAAAATAAAAATGGTACTAATTTTATTTTTTTGGTGGGCTGGGTTTGAGGAGAAATAGGAGGGAGAAGGGTGAGACTTTCTTCCATCCAATTCCCTCAGTTAAGAAAATCCTTGTTAGGCTACTGACTAATTCTATGCTAGATTATTAAGTACTGAGAATTGTTGAGGCATAATCGGCAACTCAATTCGCCTATTTCGTTTGTTCAGTCGATTTACAGAAAAATATTGCTTACCTTTGTCCTCGACTCGTCGTAGTCTTCGCAACTGAAAGTGCTGCAGGTACTGCAGTCGGAGGTTTTGCGTCGACAGTCGACAATCTCGTACTCGTTATCCAACACGTTGGTACAGTTATTGAAATTACTCCATACGCTGGTCATGCTGCAGTCCGAACTCGAGTCGCCAAATATCAGCTGGTCGTTTAGCCTGCACTTTTGGAACTCCTCGATTTCCTCTAACGTGATTGAGGATGATGCGAAATTCGGATCATCCGAATGATCGCTTATGACGACAGAGGGGGTGCGGGCATTACGGCACCGCATCTCATCTTCGTCGAAATCATCGTTTGAAAATACGGAACCGTTGCGTCCCCTGTACAAGCACCTCCATCGCATACTCCCATTCGGCTGTTGGCCATGCGATTCGTTCAGTTTGCGCACCGACTGGTCCAGGCTGCAGGTCTTGCGCACCGTTAACCGATTTGCAGTCGCGTCCACCTCGTCTACGGTGTCCATTTCGTCGACCAGCGGTCCGGTCCACGTTTGCCGTCGGCGTAGATGGTTGCGCGGCATCAGACTTAGGCGCGCCATTGGCACCGCCACTCTTTCTGGCTCGGCAGCGGCGAAGGTGAAATCGTCGGCGATGCTGGCGCCGCATTTATCATCGTCCATTTCGATGGCAGAGTCAGACCCAGAACGCTTTTCGCTACCGCATTCGGCTGAGTCGGAGAACCACAGACCACCACCAGCATCATCACCGCCGCCGCTGTCGCCGCGACCGCCGTCAACACCACCACCAATGCGGCTGCCGCCGTCGTCGTCATCGCTGGGCATCGGACTGTGATCACTGGTAGCGACTTCGAAGGCTTTGGTTTGTGGCGCCGCCACAGTCGGCGTCTCAGTCTCGCTGCCAAAGTACCTGTCCTTCCAGGAGGCGCATTTCACCGACGAACTCTGCTGCTCCGAAATGATCCGCGAGTATTTCTGCACCAGTTTCTCCACCGAAGGAAACTGAAATGTGGGACGATCGACGCTCAGGTGACGACGCGGCGCCATTGTGACGATACCCGAACGTCGTCGGCGACTTTTTAGATAGTCAACGTCGCTTTTGGTCTTGTTGTTGTTTTTGTTGGCGATGGTGATGGCGGTACCGAGATTGCTGTCGCTGTCGTCGTCGTCGTCGCCGTTAACGCGACGCTCTTGCAAAGTCATGGTAATACTGGGCTGTGATTCCGCATTCGTCACATTCATCGAGAGCGAAACAAATCTGTAATCAATAATTTTATTGAAAGTATGGGACATAAATTGTGATCAAATCTATCGCGGCAGAATGAATCGGTACCAGTAATTTTAATATTCCGGTATAACAATTTAGTTAGCATGATGAAAAAATTAACGCAGTCTCCACTGCTAAATTTAGCGCTAGGCAGGTAGGTAGGTAGGTAGGTTAACTACCTTAGCAACTAAAATCTGACGTTAAATCACAAGTAACCCCGAGTTCGGTACATTATAGGTTTTTCATTATAGGTAACATAATATTACTCATTAAATAGGACAAATAATTTATTCAAATGAAGCTGCCATTCAGATAGCTGCATATTAGTCTTGCCACACTCTTGCCACAAGTACTTGTTGCCTTGTTAAACAAATCAAGCCCAATATGTTTCATCGAAAATTACACGTATATTAATGTGAGCTGCACTAACTCACCAGTATAAATAGCAGTATTTACAGCTCGCTATACCAAGAGCAATAAATTAATGGGCAAATGGTATACCTATCGTCTCCCTTCTCTAGATCGCTATCTCTATCTCTACTATCATTTCAGAACCATCGGACGAATTTGTACGAGATATTCCAGAAAAAATGGTGTTATTCTAAGGAAGGTTTATTACCATTGCGCAAGTTCGTAGCTTCACTGGGGTCAAAGTTACAAATTTTTACCACTTGTGAAAACAGAAAACGGACAAAAAATTTTCTGAAACGTACATATAATAATACAGTCAAATGAGTATCAAAATTAAGGGAAAGAATAATAGCACAAACTTTTTTTCTACACGGTTGTAGAGTGGGTCCTCTGGAGTAGTATACTAAAAGCTGCACCCTCTAAGCCTCTTGCAATTATTAGGAGGGAGTGAATATTCCTCAATATTCGTTCGAGTTTCACTTCACAAATTTAAATTTATGATAAATTTAAAATTGTCAAGCATAAAATTTCCTCCAAAAAAGATTATACGTATTTTTTGTCCAACTCTCCCCTTCCACACTAAAATTTCGAAAACAATCATTCTTCAGTGAATTTATTCAGTAGCATTATAATATGTGAAATATAAATTGTCATAATAATATTTAGGAAATTAGTAAACACGATATATATTTTCTACACATAAATCCGCCTTCCACAACTCTTCATCAACCCCTCCACCTTCAAAGACCATCTGTTCACATAAGACAAAACTGTGAAGATGATAAGGAGTTGAGGATGATAAGAAGTTGGAACAGAGGTGGGTGTGTAGCTGTAGCAAATATATATTGGATTAACCTCTAAGTAGCCACAAAATGGAAAGTGAAGGTAGATGAATTCATTTTACATACTCAGTTGTACTAATATAAAGACTTTATCTTCAGCGTTTAAGATCCCATCAATATAATGGTCTTTTACCATAAGTTAAAATAAAACTTCACCCTTGCGTATTGACTGGAGATGATACAGTTTGAGAGATGCTTATTACATTTATTGAAATTTATTCAAAATTATTAGACAAATTTATATAATTAAGAGTATTATCATGTTGTAAAAACTTTTGAATTTGGTGAAATGGATCCGGAAATAATAAACTTTCGAAATTCTAAGATTTGTTAAATACCAACCATAATGGGAGTTACAAAGCTACTTTCAACAAAATTATCAGTCTCCAATTTTCGTATCACATACTAAATGAAACTATTATGAAAAAAACTCACAATAGTACTCAAATTAAAAACCAGAATTATGAAAAATCTAATTTATTCATTTTGTCATCAGAATAAAATTATTCTCATAAATGAGAAAGAAGAAAGAAACATCAAATTTGTTTCCCACCATCATATATATGACCTGTTAAATGAAGAGAAAGTAATAATATTTTATGGATTCAGGAAATTTTGGCTCCAGAAATGCCCTGTTTGAAAATCCATATTACCATAGGGGAAAACTCAATGTGGACAATGGATTTGTTTCATACCAGTGAACAGTGTATAAAGTTTGGAAATTGTAAATCGGTGTGAGACTGCATTATAATTATTTATCAAACTGAAAATAATTGTGAAACATATACATCCCTAAATGCAGTTTCCTAAACATGCATAATATGGGTATGATTACAGAATTTTTTCAGGTACAAAATCGGAATCTATCCAATTTGGTTATCACCAAGCATTATATATAACACAAGAAAACCACGAATGTATTATGAAATAAAATCTAGAAAAACTATAGTCTATTACTAAAAATTAATGCCAAATTTCGCACCTGAATTCTAGATGAAAATACCAGTATTGTGGAGATTTTCATTTCATTTGAGTAATTAGTTCCACATAATTAGTTAGATAATTATAATGGGAAAATTAGGTCTTCCATAATCTTCTCAATCAGGAGAAATGTATCTGGAAATTACAAATTACAAAAAATGAAAGTTTTCTCAAATCCAGTTCTGTGAAAGTTCTTACTAAGTTTTTCATTCCACACCCAGTCATATCTATATCCTAAATCCAATCTGTACGTATCTTCCACTGTGATTACTATCTACGATGGTATGAAACAAAGTTTAGAAATGGATTTTGTCCAATCTGGACAGATTACTTAAAAACAAAAATGGATTTTCAAATTATATTCAGATTTTCTTACTTTTTTCTAACAGAGGTGGGTAATACCTTATTTGTTTCATATACAGTATTACACACCAGTGAGATAAACATAATATTTGAAGGGAAACCCTGGACAACCTCTGATAATTCTGGAAATGGAGGTTTTTGATCGCATCAAATTTTGAAAATTAGCGTATTTCCAGGCCCATTTTATCATATAGATGGGATTTTAAAGGCTGAAGATTTATTCCTTATATTAGTACAAATAAGTATGTGAAATGAATTCATCTACCTTCACTTTCCATTTTGTGGCTACTTAGAGGTTAACTAAACCTCTTATATTTCATTCAGTGGATTACTCAACCTCCATTTAAGCCAAAAAGCTGGGGTTGATATTGTTGGAAAGAGGAAAAAATTTAAAAATTCCCATACGATTTTCTAATCGTTACCAATTTAGAAATGAACAAACAAAAAAAACGTAAATAATGGAAAATTTGCCATTTTTAGGATTCTAGAAACCTCTTTTCTTTCACTTGATGATTTCTCAGCCGCTATTCAAACTGTAGGGCTGAAATAGAAGAGAAAATTTTCATAATTTACTATCCTTATGTTTCTATCATCTTTTAGCAATTTGAAAATAAATGAAGGAAAAAAAGGAAAACTGAAGGAAAATTTGCCATTTTTGAATTTACCTCCCTTTTATTAAGGGATTCCTCAGCCGGTATTTAAATTAGCAAGGTGAAGTTGGTATCATTGAAGAGGATGAAATTTGCTGTTTTAGTATTTTTGAGATATTTTCAGGTTTGTACATTAACATTAGAGATGTGTCGGTTGACCGAGAACTAATTCATTTGAACTAATCTTTTGAAAGACCTAAATGAACGAGACCGAAAGATGAGGATGAACTAGTTCATTTTGAACTAAAAGATATTATCAAATCAAAGTTATATTGTATAGACCTACAAGCTAGTTCACTCTTATACGTCACGATATTGTTGTTAATCACTGGATGAGTGGAGTTTCTTATCAATCAACAAAAACCGAAACGAAATAGTAAGCGTTTTAGGGGAATGAAAGCTCTTTCTATGTCTGAAAGTAACTAAGTACAGAAAATGTATACAAATTGCTCTCCATATGAAATAATACATACTCAAAGGTTTGATTCATGCAGCTCATTTCGTTCATTTTGAACTAGTTCACTGAACTAGTTCATTCAAAAGACCGAGACCTGTTGAACTAAATCCCCCAAATGAACTAAAACGCACATCTCTAATTAACATCATTCCTTCGCGAGTATTAGCCACAGCGCACTCGTGTATTTTCTATTTTGTGTTCATATTGTTTGACCGGAACAAAAAGGAGTACAAGAGAACTGAAAAAACTTCTTCACCTTTCTTTTTTTGTCGTCTACTGCTAAGTGAGGCGGATTAATTCTCACCGTTTTGTTTTTTTTTCTGTTAGGTTACGTTAGTGTTTATAAAGAAGGGATTGAGATAATTTTTTTTTATATTATCAGTGATATTCTACGTACGATATTTTGAAGGGCACCGAATTCAAGTTTCTAGCCTCGATTTTGGATTAAATCTATTCTTGAACTGTTTTGGCACACAAGGAGGAAGTAAAGGTAATTTTTTTATATATAACGAAATGATACATCACGACGAATATTTTCCAATTGGCTCCAGTTTCTAATCGAAACAATATTGTCGAAACATTTAGGGCTATACAAAAAGATTTTAAAATAAGGGAAGAAGGCAAACACAAACAAACAGACAGTACCTACATAATTGTGAGGTTGCGGGTAACAGCTATTGCTCGTTATAAACATAAATATTATATTTCGGGGCGAAGAGGAGAAAATAACGATGAATCCATGTAACTATTTACTAATTAGGGACTAATCGAAATGAGCAAAACTTCCACGCGCCACCTGTTTGAGAAAAAAAACAACTACAACTGTAAGTAGGTAGGTATGTATAACGTAAGCCAACCCTTTGTGAATGACACAACTGCCGTTTAAAATTGATAACAATTTTCCAGAATGCATTCTCTTTCGTCGACTCAGCATTCACCACTCGGCAGCAGAATATTTCACACCCAGAGCAACGTATCTAAGTTCGATGACAACGTTTCGACGTTTCCAACGATCAATTAGAATGCCTTTAGGGGCATGGCATCAGACTAGGTATGTATGCACAACAATAGTCAATACATCCACCTTTGATCCGAATTTTTGGCTCAAAATGATACCGTTCGATGTTATCGTAAGCCAACTTACACATTTAAGCTTTAACTGGCATCATTCGATAGATATCGGCCACCTGTAACCAATATTTTCACCATGTTCGACGAGTCGCGTCTGCTCTCACTGCCCTCGCAGAAGACTGGCGCACCTCATAATAGCTCAACATTCAACTCGAGCGTGAATGAGGGTCTACTGAAGAAGACGAAAAGTGTAGGAAAAGCGAAAAATCCTGTTCAGGTTCACCATTGGCAATCCATATATTTATTATTATAGTTATATGTACGATTGTATTGAAGGTACCTGCGCAAACAATTACGGCACGATTGCCATTGTCAAAGGTGTTGGTGGTGAAATGATGATGGCGACTGACAAACACGGACCCGACTGGAACCGATACGATTACCACAAACTGACCGAAATGACGATGGACGACCACAGGCAGCGATCAGTGGCGAAGAATTCGCGGACACGAACCGAGCTACTAATTGGAAATCGAGTCGACCAAACAGGAGCACAAACGAACACAGCACTACCAGCACAAAAGCGACAAAACGCGCGCACATCCACCCACTGAACAAAACACTAGACGACTAACTCGAAACAAACTCGACAACTAAACACATCACATTCGCATCACGTTCATTTTGTATCGGAATTTGGAAACACAAGAAGCGACCTGCGACACGATCGAAAAACGATCAAAAACGGATAAATTTTGCAAATTTTACAAATAGAAATAGTACGAAAAAAAAACCACGTTGGTACTCAGCAACGCGACGAACTTGTTGCCGCACGCCAAATCGCCGGAATCAGTAGAAAAAAAAAAGAAAAAAAACGCAAATACAAAACAAAACGAAACGAGGGAACAAACGAGTCGACGAGTCAGCAAGTCAACGAGACGTCCAGACGATATTTTTTTCGTTCGATAGAAAAAGACGCGCGTCGCGCTCCGTCTTACCTCACCGCACAACAACACAACTACGTAGCCGAAGAGGGTAACAACAGAGAGCAGAAAGAGACGAGTCGTTACTTGTCAGCCTTCTCCACCACGAGTTCGGACGAGTCGACGAATCCCATGTTCGTCGGTACGCCGCGCCATTCGTATTTTCGGCTTCAGTGTTACCACATAGTCCAGTAAAATAAGCAACGTTTTTTGACTGAACCTGGAAAAATATAATATTCAACCGAATTTCATGTTGGGGGTCTCTATGTGTAAAATCGTTTTCTCAACAACTGACCAAAAGTTCTCCTCCCCAGGGGATGAGCTAATGTTAGAAGGGGGCAAAAACTTCTTCGAAAGCAGTTTCTTTTTGGTTTTGCACTTCGTTCTCCTGAATAATTGGATCCTACGAGAAAATTGGGTACGTAATAGAATGCTCTTTGTTTATATTTTCTACAATATTAGAGGATAGTTTATTCAAAAATTTATACCTAAATGGGCTCGACATGAGGAGAAGAAAGGGGTCAGAATAGGTGCGCTTTTTTAACACATTCTTATTCGGCTTGCTCCAGATGCAAAATGTAACGCCACACTTTTCAAAATTTTCAAATCATTTTTTCGTTTATTTAGCTTTAGCTTTTTATCGCTCTTTATTTATCCTGCATTCCTATGCCTGTCGCCTATTCCACGCTTACTAACGCTACGTAGAATGTCAACGCTTATCACACGAATTCTAATTCTTAGTAACGTCGCTAAGACAACTGTAAAATACGGGCATACCAAACCCGCTATTTTGTTCCATTTCTGTTTTCATGGTTTATGGGTCCCCATGTTTCAAGAGTAGGTATAATTTCTAATTGCAAAAGGCTTAGTTAAATAAATAATTACCTGTTCCGCAAAAAAACGCAAATTTTTTAAGTTTTTTATGTATTTTTAGATGAAAATTTGTCATTTTTCATTGGAAGGACAGTGGAACATCAGGTTGCTTTTTTTATCAATATTTCTGCAATGAATTGCAGTAAAATCGCAATTCTAATATTTATGGAGACTACTCAGACCACTGAAGAAGATATGGATGTTTTATGCCAAATTTACACATTCGGCCGGGACCAATTTTTCTTCAAATTGACTTAGGAATAAAATGACCAGTGTGGTATACCTGTGTTTTATAATCATATTGGATAGGCTGTTTTTGTCCTACCAGGAAAATCTATAAAGAGCGCCAAACTTTTCTCCTTGCAAGGGCAACCAGTTTTGTTTTATTACCATGGCAACCCTAATGATCCCCTTTACCAAAAAAATGTCTATACTGGTATAAGAAAAAAATAGTCATAGTCCTTGTGGGGACATTACTCGTATGAGGTTTTAGGGGTTTGCACCCCTCGATGACCGTTGCCAACCAAAAGCTGGCAATTAATCGTCTCAATGACGTTAAACCATATACACACTTGTGCGTTTGTATGTTTGTACCTGTACGTATGTACAGGTAAGATACATTGCACAGGCTGTGATCAACAAACGCATTGCGTCGTTTCTTATCACCCCAACGGTGGCAGGAAACGACGTAATGGATGACAATACCATACTCTCGAAACTGGCTTCAAAATTGCCAGTGTTTGCCAAAGATTTGGCTCTCCCATACTTTACAGTATGAAGTGGCAGAACACGTAATATCTGTTGAAGACCTTCTTCATGTGAATATCTCTCACGACAAGATATTCCATAGTCCTTAATGACGAGCGTTTTTTTTTTTTTTTTTAATTGTACTGGAAGTATTGAAATTTTTTTTGTTTTAAAGGCAAAGGGGGCCAAAAACTTCTTGGGGAAAAGGCGTATTGGGAAACTCCTGGTAGCCCGGTGAGCCTATCCAACACTGTTTATAATCTCCTAATGTCACACCCTTTCCTGTTCCATCAACAGAGTGTTAAATATAATAGAGGAGCTATGTGAAAGGAAAAATGGCACCACATTCACCATAAAAATATCTGCCATTGCTAAGCACCGTTAATTTTCAATCTCATTTTTATCTACGAAATTTGTGTTGATTGTGATTTCTTAAGCTGGTCACACACGATGCGTGTATTTGGCGAACATTCGACATTTGACTGCATTCGCACACCGTGTGGAAGAAATGCCAATGCGAATGTTCGGCATTGCCAAATATTTGGCGAACATTTGTCCAGGTTCTGGCAGTTGTCTGTAAATAATGCGCAAGTCAAAGGGAGGACAAATATTTGTACATAATTGAATGCTTACAGATGGCTCCCTCATGACACGTGTGAATAAGTTTGTATATTTGTGGTGTATTATAGGAGCCGCAAAGTGATGAGGCAAATATTTGGGCTGAATATTTGCCGAATAACATTCATCCAAATACACGCGTCGTGTGGGACCGGCTTTAATTAACAATTATATTTACTAATTCATTTAACTAAATTATTTAAAGAAAAAAATTTCTGATTATTACCCATGAGCTCGAATGAGGGGCAAGCAAATTCGAATTTGGTACTATAGCAGTGGAGTCAATGGCCATAAAAGTGGTGCCGTTTCTTGTTGCGGCTCTATTAGATTTAATACTCTTTGGTTCTGCGCTGATGGGCTGAAGCCGTAGACCTTCTATAAGATCTATAGGTGAAGCCTGTTGAATGTGTCATGTCCATATTTTTATCCTTATGCATCGGACCAATATTAGTGCAAATCAGGGCGCATATTCAGTTTGTATTCAAATCTCCCCTCTTTATAGCCCCATTACAATAAATTGTTTTAAATTTCATTGCGCACAAATTGTTTAATGAGATGTTGAAAATCAACAAACCGAAATCTGCAGAAGTTCCCTTTAAAAGTAAAAAATTTAGTGACTTATTCAATTTTCCCAGTTACATTGTAGGCTCACAATTACGTCAATTACGATTAATTTTATCGTAATTACAAACTGTTTAATTTACCACTAAATTGAATAATTCCAGCAGGTAAGTATTCTAAATTGTCCTGGAGAAATTCAAAACATGTTATTTTCTTATTTTTAACACATTTTTTATTATTTGTCGTTTCTCAAGTTGATTTGATTTTCATTTTTTTCGTAATTGGTTGTTAAATTACATTAAGACAGAGATGAGAAAGTGTGAAATGAACGTCTCTCGTCATTTCGGTATATAAGATACAATACCAGAAGTTAATATCGGAGAAGTCTATGACACTCGTTATCGATAGGTACGTACGGCCACACCAGCCGTACCCACCTTACCTGCCTTACCTGCCTACCAATTTTATTTTATTATTCACTAGCTGGTTGACGACCATCTATTTTTACCGACTGCGTCAGAGGGAGGTATTGTGTTTGGCTTTGTTCCTGGCAATCAAACAAAATTTTGTGCCACACTACAGCATTCAATATTCATCGTACAAATAAGAAATAGGTCTCAAAAAATTCGTATTTTCAAGGTGAGTAACACTGGCCAAAAAAAATTGAAAAATTCCCCATACCAGACCCACAATTTTTATTCAAAATTTGGGGATTTTTTCAACACAAAAAGCAACATAACCAATCACAATCCAAGATTCAACATATAAGGAAATAACGCATGCTGATTGGGTCTCCCAAAAGTTCTTATAGTTATATAAATATTTCAAATGTTACCACTTCTCCCAGTAATATATTAGTACCAGTAGATGTATTATGTAGGATTAGCTCATTTAAAGTCTACTGATATCTGCTGAATAGTAGTTATAATGAAAAATAATTTCAGGAAGGCATATGTTGGAAAACAAATTGTGATTGGCTCATTTAAAGTCCGTTGATATATCTGCTTCAAAATAATAATTATGACAGAAAATGAAAATATCTTGTTTATTTTTATATTTCGGTTTTACGAAGGCATTGTGACATCAGCTGCACCACAGGTACTACTCAATTCGAGTCAACGATCGTAAGTGTACATTTTACGATTCAAAATTTACTGTCAAATGGGGTGAGTGTGAGCAAAAGGTGCACGTAACGTTTTGGTTTTTTTTTTCTTCTTAAAACCTGGATGTGCCATCGGTCATCGGTCTCAAACCAAAAATGAATTCAACACACGGTGGTGGGCCGATTCTCGGCATTTTTATTTGGCGCCGATGTACCAAACCTTTGAGTCACCAATTTTTCAAAGTTAGGCCCAACATTTGCGAGAATTTAAATGGAATCTGTAACTCCTTTGTTCGGCTATCTTCGTTGCAAACAAGATGTGATCAGGATGCACTGGCATAGGCCTACGTCCCATCCGGGCAGTACGTGATGGGAGACGGACTAAAAGGATGTACGAAAGAATGATAGCGGAAGAGCGTAATAAGAAAAAATTGATTGGCATCTTTGCCGTTGCCACTTTTCTTTACCGGTGTGAATACTCACAGCCTGTAGCAGTCAAAATTCATCAACGATTCACAAATCAGAATTGCATTCATGCGGCGTGGCATGTGACTACCCACACAGACCTCCTCATCCTCGTCGCCATCGTGTCCTTCAGTCGTTGGCCCCTCAGTTGTAACGTACTGAATTCCAGATTGGTGGTGCATTCGCTTTGGCTCATTTAAATTTCCCGCATGCGACTGCTCCAAAATTCATATGTGAAGACAAAGAGCCACTTGAATTCTTGATACTAGCCCCAGCATGCCCTACTTGTCAGTCGTTACTCCGACCTTTATATTATCACAACTTCCAGTCCACTTGACTGACACACAGGCTGTTTTCATTTCTTCTAGTGGTTTTCTCTCTAAAGGAAAAAATAAGAACAGCTTAGAATATTTACAATTTCAAACTAAGCTGCATTCAGTTACATACAGCTGAATAGATGTAGTTTAAAAACATGTAAACGATAGAAAAGAAGCAATTTAAGTTGTATGTTTTGCGCAGCTAAAGCCGCACATATTTTATCGTAAACATAGACGTCTCCATATCAATACATACACACATAATATATACACACGCACACACATGCACACACACACGCACTTACATGTACACACTATCAAGATATTGGGTAAGATTGCCAGAATCGCACCTTCCTAAATCGCACCGCTGCTGATATTTAAAAAATGGGTGAGTCAATTACTGATCCATGGGACAAATAATGAAATTACATACAAATAACCCCTAGGGAACCAAAAATTTGTTATATATGGTGGGATACGATTCCTCCACTTTCTCACAAACACATAGTCTGAAGTCGGACATACACTGTACATGATGTAATTGTAACTTTTCCATTTTCGTATGTGGCGACACTGATTGCCGGATTAACTTTTTCCCGCCACTGCTCGACGGGGGTTGTTCTCCATTCATCAGTCATTGTCATAGTAATGTTGTGATTAAATCTTTTTACAAAATGAGACTTCGTTTATACTTCTTCTGCATCAAAAGATCATAACTCACCTCAATATGGTAGGCAGAGCAGAAGGTCAAGAAGCAGTGAACGTAATTAAAATGTGCTAATCGTATAGTTAATTAAAATTTCGGTTTTTATTTTCACTCAAAGTGAAAAAGGCTTAGTGCCGTGTGATACCTCCATGCAAAATGGTAGGAAAGTTAAAATAAAAAATTGTGAATGCAAAGTTCGGTTTAATAAAATAAAAGTGAAAATGCTGAAAAGTTAAAAGTTTAATTTGAGCAAATCTAAAGTAAAATTGTAAAGTCAATGTAAATGACGAATTCTTGGGCACCGGTGAAATCATCAAAGTCGAGAATTTGGAGGAAGCAGATCACATTTGAGAGAATCTTGTGGTTTGGTAAGCCAATGCATCGAGTCAAAAGTGGTTGGCAGTTGTTATTGCTGTGTTCCAGAGAAGAAACGAAGTAAGAAACATCAAAAATCAAGTTTTTTTACGCGGATTCATCGAAGTCAAAGTCCAGTGGATGAAGAAGAGGTTAAAAACATCGTAGAAAAAAGCAACCAAAGGAATAAAATACTAAAGATAAGTTAAAATTTAGATTAATTAATCGTTATTTTGTGTTTTATGCCCAAAAATTAATTAAAATTTCAAAAATTCATTAAAAATAACTCATACTTTGGCATATTTTCGTGTAAATTCTTAGCAAAAATTCATGTAAAGTCGAAACTTGAAAGGTTGCTTGAGTTATCCTTTCATATTTTATCTTCTTGTTTCCAATTTGCACGAACAAGAAATCTTTTGCTGAATTAATTTCATTGAATCCAACAATAGGAAAACTCAATACAAACATATTAATCTTGATGACAAATTTTTTCATGTTCACATATAATAAAGTTGCTTTCAATAGTTGAAGGTTAACAGATAATAATTTTCTTTTTAGCATTAATCTCTTTCATAATATTCGATAAATAATTTTGACATAACATTTAATTTATGTTTTAACATGTTTGACAGAATCTTTTTTGTTCTGGAACATCATCTCAAATATTAATTGATGGACTTTGAATAATTTGGGTGATAGAATTTGAATTAAAATAAACAATCATATGTCAGAAACAAAGGTGAAGAGATCATCCATGGTCAGCGGAAAGTAATTTAGTGAGAATATTTATTTTAGAACATAGAATAATTATTATATATCATATTTTAATATATTTATTTGCATTCCCCATCGAGTGGTTGAGACCGTGTTGTGTATTATCGTGCAGTTGAGACCATGTTACTCTCTAGTTTTAAGTTCTCGTGTTTCTGAGGTAGGATCCATATTCCTCAAACTTTTGAAAAATCTTAATTAAAGACAATGTCACGTTTCGAAACAAAGAAGGTTTTTAATGGGAGGAACTATGATGCCTGGAGAACTACGATGGTCTCGACAATGTATGTAGAGGGACTATATCCCATCATGCATGATGTCGAAACCGAAGTACTGTTTTTGGGACTAGAATTAAATAATTTTTTGAACCCTGACCCTGGAAATGCCAGTCCAGTTAATCGAATGGCATACTTTCGAAATCAAGATAAGGGAAAAGCACTAATATATCAGGGACTGAATAATGAACTCATTGAACATGTAAAAGACTTAAAAACTATAAATTAAATTTTAAAAGTTCTAGATGAAAGATATAAAAGTTACACTCAGGTAACATATATAAACGCAAAACAAGCATTTCAAAGACTAAAATTTAATAGAGAAGGCAATATGCGTAGTTATTTGGATGTTTTTTCACGATCTGCACAAAAAATAAGAGACTGTGGGAAACCTTTAGATAAACAGGAAGAGATAGAACAATTGTTAATATCATTAAATATGGATTACCATATGACAAGGCTGGAGTTCGATACATTAAGTCAGGACCAAAAAACAATAGAAACACTCCATGCTATGTTAATGGAAATGTCGGATAGGCTATATGACGAGAAAAAGTCGAAATATAATAATAATAAATTTTGTAATTTCAACCAAAATAAAAACCAAAGATTTCAATATGGTGGAAATTACATTAGATATAATAACAATAATAGAAATCAGCACCACAGTCAAAATATAGATCAGGGGAAAATGACATATAATAATAATCAACAATCTGAAATGCCTCAAAATAATAATAATAAATACGAAAATAATAAATATAATAACAATCAAAATCAAAACACTGCCAAATTTGAATATTCTAGTATGCTTTAAGTGTCAGGGCAAAGGACATATTGCGAAGGTATGTCCATCAAATAAAGAGGGTATAAAACCCCAAGATAAATTGGATGGCCCTGCGCAGAATACAAGATATGGAGGAAATAATAATAATAAAAATAAAAAAGAAAATTATGTTCAATGGTCCATGATGCTGAGATATAAAAATTTTGAATCGAAAGTAAGCAAATATGACAACAAATTAATAAATTTAATCACATCTAAGAACATAGAACAGGAATCAGATCCGGACTATGTTCCTTTAACAAATAGAAAAATGTTAGATGGTGGAGCAGTCACTCATGTGATATCGGATTTGTCGAAATTATCCAACCCTATAATGTTGGAAAAACCGACTGAACTGGAGTGTGCAATTCAGGACACACTGCTGATTGCAACACACATAGGTACCATGTTTATAAGAGTGGAAAACTCAGAGAGAAAGCAAACTGTCATAAGACTAAAAAACATACATTATGTACCATCTTTGAATATCGATCTTATGTCAGGGATTAAAATTACTGAAAATAGAGCGCTTGGCATCGACCAAAACTTCTCTGCAGTGCACATATTCAAATAAATTAGCATGTATGCCTAATATAAATTCCCAAGACGAATGGATGGAATACGAAATAGAAGAAGAAATAGTAGAAGAGAGTCAGAAGGAGAATGAAGAGAATGAAGAGAATAATAATCACACAAATAAAACACAAGATAACATCACAAATAATATAGAATATGAAAATATAATAAATTTTAATGATACATACCACAATAATAATTCACAACAAAATGAAATGAATGAGGGAAGAAACGAAATGAATAAGGATATAGGAGTCAATATAAATAATAATAACACAATAGAAGAAAATAACACAATAAGTGACACACAGGAGCCTAATGAGAGGACAGAAAATACAAAAATAGACAAAAAATTAATATGGCACAGAAGATTAGGACACCTGTCAGGGAAGAATTTAAATTTCTTGACGAAGGTCTCAAGAGGTATTCCTACTGGAATTACTTTTTGTAATGACGAGTTCAGTCTCTGTGAAGTATGTGTAAAAGCCAACTCCAGAAGATTAGGGCACAATGGAACTCGCACACAACCGGAGAGGAAACGAGCTTGTTTCGTCAGACACAATGGGCCCCTTTTCACCAGGCATATATGGTGAAAAATATGTCTTAATTTTTGTGGACCATGCCACAAAATACACCTTTGTTTCCATTATCGAAAAAAAATCCATGTTTTCCGAAGAATTCAAAAAATTATATCTAAAACTAAAATCAAAATTCCCAGATCATCTCATAGCTACCCTAAGATGCGATAACGCTAGGGAATATTTAAATTCAAATATGAAATCATTCTGTGAGAACAACGGTGTAAACCTCGAGCCAGTTGTCCCGTATTCACCGGAGCTGAATGCAATGGCCAAAAGGCAGAATCAGACGATTATGGCTAGAACGAGGGCTATGCTGTTTGACTCGAATTTAGATTTCAAATTCTGGTCATTGGCTGTTGTGACGGCTGTTTATATTATAAACAGAAGCCCAACTAGGGCGAACCAAAACAACAAAACCCCCTTCGAAATGTTTTACGGCATAAAGCCAGACATATCCAATATGAGAGTTTTTGGGTCTCTCGCTCATAGGCACATCCTAATAGAAGTCCGTCAACAACAAGCCACAAAGAATAAAAGAAAATGTGCCAACATAGAACACCCCAAATTAACCCAAAAATCCGATAAAGGAATTTTTGTAGGATACACCAACAGTGGGTACTGCATAAGGGATCCATTAATGGAGAAATTGCACGTCACTTGCGATGTCAGGTTTGACGAAACAAAGAATATAATAGAACTTAATAACACAAATGATAATAATAAATACACAACACAACTCGATAATGATATCACAGATACGCCTGTCATTTTAAACTTATTTAAATCACGACATAAGAATTATATTAAGGACCATATTCCTCAGAAATGGGAGGATGTCTAAAACAATCCTTTTAAGGAAGAATGGCTTCAAGCCATTTCAGACAAGCTAAATTCATTATCTGATAAGGGCGTGTGGGAAGTCGTCCCAAAAGGAATGAATGTGAGGTTGGTAGATACCAAGTGGTGTTTCACCACAAAACCCAACAACCTAGGTGTTCATATACCAAAAGCCAGGCTGGTTGCAAGGGGTTTTAAAGATCTCACTCATTATTCCTTAACCGAAACATATGCCCTGGTAGTCCAATACTTGTTAATCAGATGGATACTGTCAATTACTAATAAGTATGGTTTAAATATTATACAATTCGATATCAAAACAGCTTTTCTGAATTCACAAATAACATATACTATATTTATATCTTCCCCGAAGGGCTGCCAACTAGGCTAAAATAAATGTCTAAAATTCATAAAATCCATATACGGACTTAAAACTTAATCGAAGAGCTGGTACGATCTGTTGAACTCTACAGTAGTTCAAGCTGGTTTTATCCAGTTGAAAATTGATCGATGCTTGTACATCAAACAAGACAGCACAGGTGCGATGGCTTTCTTAATAGTCTACGTGGATGATATGTTGTTGGCAAGTAACCACGATGAATGGACACAGGACTTAATAAATATATTTAATAAACACTTCACATTGAAAATAGAAAACAATCCCACCTTTTTCGTTGGATTTGAAATAGAACGTGACATATCATGCAAACAAATAATCCTCACACAGCACAGATATATTGATAAAATTCTCTGGAAATTCGGAATGACTGAATGTAAACCAACTTCAACACCCAAGGAGACTGGGTTAAAACTTAATAAACCTAACAATGGAATTGACAACACCGAATTTAGGGCTATGATTGGGATCCTGCTATATGTGGCAAGACTTACCCGCCCGGATATTGCTTTCGCCGTCAACTATTTATCCCATTTTCAGACATCCTCTAATAATGAAATCAAGAATTATGTTTGTCGTATCATCAGATACCTCAAAACTACACGTGATTTTTCTTTAGTCTTCCACTCTGACCAGACTCAAATTAAAGCAATTGTCGATGCGTCGTATGCACCCGACATAGACGATGCACCCGTAGATATAAATAACTTGGAGAAAGGGTGCTCCACAACAGGTTTCATGATATTTGTTAATGGAGACTTGTTAAATTGGGCCGTTCACCGGCAAAATACGGTTGCAAACTTCGTCAACTGCAGCCGAATTAATCGCATTGAATGATGCCTGATCTGGAGACTTATGGAGAGCGTTTTCACTGTAACTGACCCAGTGCAAGTATATGAGAACAATATATCTGCGTCCCGCATTGCATCTGGGGGAGGCCAGAAATGATCCAGGTCTCTTGCAATCAAATGCTATGCTCTGTTGGAAGCATTCCAACAAAAACTAATAGTTTTTAATGATATTAGGTCTAACGATCAAGTTGCTGATATATTAACTAAAGCACTTGATCGGAAAACCTTCCAAAATATTGTTACGAGAATCCTCCGAGTAAATCAACTTTTTGGCCAATAGTCTTCACAGACATAACCCTACAAAACTTTTGATATTTGGTTTTGGACTGCGGATGGGCGTTGGTCTTTTAGCGCCTATCGTAAACCGAGTGGTCCATATTTCATTTTCACAATTCACATCACACACAATTCAACAGGTTCCCCGTTGCTGCTCTGTCTTTCTTACTGACATCAGCATTCCCTATATAAACTCAATTGATTCCCACAATAGCATATTTATCCAAACCCACACAATTAATTATAATTATATATTAATACTTTCTTTCACAGCTGACGATGAGGAAAAATTGATCTCTTCGACCGATTGTATAGTATAATAACATAATATTACACACTATAGTTATAAGATGTGACATTAAAATAAAAGGTTAAATGCATACCTTATGTTAATCATTACACAATATATAAGGAAAATAATTCATTTGACATGTACCTGCACATTTTAATTGTACAACATCAATACACTAGTCAACGACAAATTTCATGTTAATACCATTTTTTTCAGCAATTTTAAAATTTTTATATATTTTATATGTGTTTAATAATCTTGAATGCTATTGCTTATTCTATTTTATTTTATTTTATTTCTTTTACATACACTATGCAATATCATATCGACAACTTATATGTTTGCTCGTCCGTTTTGAATCGCAGGGGGGTATTGGGATACGATTCCTCCACTCCCTCACAAACACATAGTCTGAAGTCAGACATACACTGTACATGACGTAATTGTAACTTTTCCATTTTCGTATGTGGCGACACTGATCGCTGGATTAACTTTTTCCGCCACTGATCGACGGAGGTTGTTCTCCGTTTGTCAGTCGTTGTCATAGTAATGTGACTAAATCATTTTACAAAATGAGAGTTCGTTTATACTTCTTCTGCATCAAAAGATCATAACTCACCTCAATAATATATACTCACTTTTCCTCTCTTTACAAGCTTAAAAAAAAAAAGCATACCTAAGGACAAATAATTTGATCATGTTGTTTTAATACGCTTAAGATTGAAAAAAATGTTGCAGCTCTCATAATTATCGTTCATGAAACCTTCTTTCTAATATTTTCAGAAAATTTTAAATAAAATTATAGTTTTAAGAAAGAAAATTTAAGTTTTATTGGAAGTGAACACTGTTTCTTAAATCGTACCACTTTTTGTTGTTATATAGGTATTTCAAAACATTGTGACTAGTCTATTGCAACTTATTTACTGAAAATATCTCCAAAAATATGGTAAAAAAATTAAAATAAAATAAAACCAATTCCCAAAACAATAAAATGAGATATAAAAATGAAAATTACGAAACTAATTGCCTAAATCATACCATTTGGAGTTTGTTGATCAAATCAGCTGTAATTTTGACAGTATTTGAGTGAGTCTAGTGCGAATGAAAACGTAATAGGTAGAAGTAAGAATATAAAAATCAGAAAATATATTGTTGGGGATTCTAAAAATGTTATTTTCTTCGTTATGGGCAGCTAAACTGAAAAGTGGTACGATTTCTGCAACCTTACCCTAACACATGCGCAGGAATAGAAATTTTAATTAGAAACGTTCTACCAAAGTTCTATCCATGAAATGCTTTTGAGTGGATATTGGATATCTCTTTAGCTGTATTTCTTTGGCTGCATCTAACACATGTCTCAAGCAAAGTTTTCAAAATCCCTACAAGTCGGCCAAGTTCCTTGGGACAATCGGCAAATGGGTTCTACGAGGATTTTATATTTACCTAGTATATAAAAACATCTTCACGCGGCACACAGTTATATTTTTATTTTCATCAAACTTGGCTGACCTGTAGAGATTGCAAAAACTTTGTGTCTAAAGCAGCTCAACGTGATCGTAATATTGAAATTGACAACTCAAAACTTGACTCTTTTGACTAAGCTGGTTCTGACAATCAGGTTTTGGGAGTTTTCATTCTCGTCCCATTGTAGCGGCAAAAAAACACTGGCCTCACAGCGGCCGATTCTTTTAGTTCGATGCTACAATCAGGTCTTCAAACTTGTACTTCACTATAGGTGCGAAAAGAACAGCTTCGTTAACGTTTTAATGAAGTCATAAAGACCCAGTAAGAATGCCTAATTTCAAAGCTTTTCACAACTGTTGTTAAGTTGTTCGCATCAAAGACCACAAAGAATAAAACTAATGATACTTTTGCCACTCTGCACCAGACAGATATGACATACTTATTTATCACCCTGCGTAGGTACGTACATCCTTCTTGAATAAGTAGACTTCCTTTTTTTGCAATTTTTCACATGATTTCTGTTCATATTTTGGTAAACTCTTTGAACTTTTCTCATTGATCATTAAAAGCACCTGCTGTGATCTACCGTATCTAATCGACCATTCTTGACGTAAAACAGCTTTGTTTTTACTAAATACGCAAATTCCTTTACTAGTTACTACCAGGACACCTACTGGTTTTGCATACTTGCTTTTCTTCATTCGATGAATGAAACAAAGGCAAACATGTAATAATAAGTTAGGTTAAAAACGAGTGTTTAAAAAATACGCTTTTATAATTTGAAGAAGAAAATAACGGCGAAAGAGAAAATAAAATTTCTCACTTTTTTCCGAGACAGAAACAAACAAAAATTGAAAAAACAACTGATAAAAACGGATATAAGTGTATGTGTGCGTGTGTCGCGACACGTGAAAGCAGCGCTGAGGTTGGTCATCCAGTGTACTTCAACAAATTCAGTGAGTAGAATAAAAGCGTATAAAAACAGATCACATATTTGCTACTGAAAGTATAGAACACCGGAATATTCAGTGTACCTATTTCTTTTCACTACTGAAAACTATTATAATTCAAAAAAGCCTATTTGCGATGACCAATAGCTTCCTATACGCTTTGATTCCTAAAATTTCGGTTACCAAATCAAGGATTTAACAGCTTGTGTTCGGTTCCCTAGAAAAGACTCCATCTCCCTATTTGTCACCACCTGTTTTGGGATGTTAGCTTACCTAATAAATCTAAATTCACCTTTACTTCACTACCGAATTGACCATGTCTGAGACCAATCGATCTTTCTAAACACTTTAAATTTAATGTCTAACGTCTTCTAAATTATCAAAACTTCATTTGCAAGAGCCAAAAGGCACACAAACATTAAGAGTTATTTCTCTTTTATGATATATTGTACTTTATGACCAAGTTGAAAGGTCAATAGTTATACCCTATTTTTTTATTCTAAAAGTTCATTGATGTTTTTCATAAATTCTTTTTGAATTTTATTAAATAACTTAAATTTTATATTTTAAATTATATCTAAACCGCCATGGTTTCTTTTCGCCTGCGATTTATTCACTCCTTTGGGGAATGAATTCCAAAAATACAGAAACCTATTTTTGAAGAATAGATTAAACAAAAAAAAACTATAAAGCACATTTCACCTGCTTTCACCAACTTAGAGGTGAAATTTCGAAAAATCCTCATCTATTGAGTACCTACAAGATGATAGAGACGTAGGTACCTTTGAAATTTCACCTTATTAGTGCAGTGGTTTCGGCAGGATGGTGATGAGAGAGTGAGTGTATTGGACACTTGCATACAGTCATATACACGTACATAAGATTTGTACCCAACAGATCGAGAAAGCAAAAAACAATGATCATAAAATTTTACATATTATCCTGCTCACCAATTCGACCAAACAATTCGACTTGGATTGCGAAAAAGCTAACTCTGGGGAGCTATTCCACTAAAATTTTATGTCGTTTCAGCCACTTACGCCCTTCACGCGTCCTTTTACAAGGCGTAAAGTCCCGTAAGAATCTCACAAAACCATCGGCCAGGTTGAAGTTTACTTAAACGGGTAAGTGACTGAATGGCGCAAAATGTTGGTGGAATGGCTTTCCACGTCCTCATTCCATACAGTGGTATTCGGTTTCGCTCATTACGTACGTTCCTATACATGTGTCTGAGCAGACCATATTTTACAAGTCACTCGATGCCAGTTAAGCCTCAACACATCCTCCACATTACTGCGCCATCAAATAATCATCAGCCACCCACCGACTGAGTAATATGACTTTGTTGCAAAAATTAAATAAAAATAATAACTCAAAGTTTATTCGAATATTTTACCAACTCGCAAAATTTTGAGGTGATTTTCGTGGTCTATTTTGAACTTAAATACATGAGAACTGGAATAGAAATTGAACTTTTGACCTTTTAGTGCACAGTGCTGATACGGCTACTCTCACGTTGTTGCAGGCTTACAAACTAATCTACCCAAACCCCAATGAAGTGCCCTTCACCCCTAAGAAAAAATTTTGAAGTAATTATCGTCATTTTCGAAATAAGGCTTAAATAATGAAATTATGAGTTCTACTTATTTTAATTTGAAGAAAAAATGATCGAACTTTAAGTCCCCTCAGAAGTTTTATCGTAGTTTCGCCTTTACGGCTCGAATAAAGTCTGAATCTAGCGGCTACCGTTGAATTTTATTTTCTGGACAAATACGCTGATTGTAATTTTTTCTCCTTATCTTTCTTTCGCTTATCATAGAACTGACATATCAATAAACAAGCAGGGTCTATAAATATAACCGTTTGTTTCATTTCTAGAAAACAGATAAAATCTGTGATAATTCTCTGCTCTCTTCTACACTCTCTTGTTAAGCATGACTGCTGCTTCGATACCCTTCATAAAAGCTATCTTCTGTTCGGGAAATTTTTTTTTTTATATATATATATAGGTATATGTGTATCATGGTTATCCCGCGATTTTTTTTGCATTTTAAATTTCATCTTTCTCTTCAAACCGGTCTCAGCCACGTGGCAACTATTAACCAAGCTTTTCCTAGAAATTTCATTTATCCTGATTCAGTAAATGTGAATTCTCGCAAAATTTGTCTTTCTATTAATACAGCTACCGTTTTTTCCTCATTATTGATGCGATTTTATCAATAAAACGCATTTTGACATATTTGGGCGAGTAGGTAGGTAGGTAGATAGGTAGGTCTACCTTTTGTTTTTGGGGAATAAAAGGAGGAAATGTGGTATAGGTATTAGCTCCGCAGGTTATACAAGTAGAAGGGTATTTTCCCGTTGCAAAACTTTGTTTTTTTTTTGTTTTTTTTTTTTAAATATAACTTTATTCGGTTTTAGTTTGACAGTTGATAGCTAGGTACGTCTTGCCCATTTAACCCAGCACACCTACAGCGTAAATTTTTAAAAGGAGAGGTGGATTTAAAATGATACCAGAAAGCTGTCGCAGATAATGCAAATATGATTGGCAGAAAAAAAGGAATGAGAAAACTCAGGATAAGACGGAAGTGAAGTTTGAATAGAAAGAAAATCGGAGTTAATGATTAAAACTTGCCAGATTGTTGACCAGGCTGAGAATGTAGATTGTTCAACTGAGACTAGGGAGTCAGTGACTAGGATAGGAGTGAATGGTGAATTTAATTGGATTGAGAGACGGATCCAGAGCGTCTTTCTAGGGAGAACGAGCGAATAAATTTTTTAGATCTTTTTTGGGTTTAGAACACGTACTCGAGTACTCAGTAGAGCATAATATAGCGAAGCGCACTACTTTTTTTGACATTTATGTATAACTATACCATATTTTTATTCTCTTTGAATTGTTTTTCTCAGACGGTTCATTTTTTTTTTTAAATTGAACGCTACATAGACTGCCTTTAAAAAAATTTTCCATCTTAAGCCAATGACCCCCTGGTCCGCAAATTTTCTAGAGTGTAGTTTTATAAATTTTTGGTTTTTAACAACAGGAATTGTCTAAAAGGAAGAGACTGTGATAATGAATGATCGCGCAGTATAATGCAGATCACTATTTTAACGTAAAAAAGCTAAATGAAGATTTTTTATAGTATTTAGATCATTTACTTATGAAAATAAATTTTAAACAACTAGTATCTACTCGTACTATCCACGTTTTTCTAGAATGCAAGCTTACATAGGTAGACCCATGTATGTATTCCAGAGGCGCAGCAGTACTGGGCCTAGGCATTGGTGAGCCAAAATGTATTGGGATGCTGAAGCATCAATAGAGAAAAAACAAACAGTGTAAAAAGGTACCAGGAGACTCAAAAGCTAATCGAGGTAACGGGACCCGACATTTTTAAATAAGACTTGACATAAGTAACTTACGTACTTAGACACCATCTGGTCGTTCTCGAACGCATTTCAATTAAATTAAATGTTGAATTCGCAGGTACATCCTAGGCTGCTCAAAAATACAACCCCGGGTCATATCTTTGAATAATTTTTTTTTTTTTTTCATTTGACCCTATTTTTAGAAATTGCAGAAGAGGAATAGGAAAAGTACATCTTAAGCTGAAAATGCACAAGTCTATGTATCTTAGATAGAATGTATGTATTTAGGATTTCAATTAACTTGATGAGCATAATTTGCAAAAAACTAAAAAAGTTTAAAGGTACATTTGTTTCTCTATTGAGTTGATGAGAATCAGTCAAGAGGTTTAGCCATGTGGGTTGATAAATATTCAACCCATGGGGACTAAGGCGCAGTTATTGTTCGATAGAGCTAAAATCTGGTAATAAGTTGGTTCTGAATTAATAAAAACTGGCATCTAGTATAGTAAAAATTAGTCAAGAGGTTAGCCAAAAAAGCCGCCAAAATTTAACCAATCGGGCTTAAGACACAATTTCTGGTATGTCAGTCAGGGTGGATATATGCCACAAAAAACTTGGTTGATTACACAGATTTTTTTCCAATTTCATGATGTCACTTGTATAAATTTGAGAAACAATCCAAAGTCTAATAACAATGGAAAATTTTGACAAAAAACGAACCAAATCCAGCCCAGATACCTTGTGAAAGTCACGCACAGTTTTGATTTAAATTTAGGTTTAACTGGCATAATTTAATACCAAAATGGTTATTTGTGATACAAGTGTTAAAAGTAGGTAATTTTAATACAAGTGTAAATTTTATACCGCAAGCCGAAGGTGAGTGCTGCAAAGCACACGCATCAATCACTTATTTTGTATGTGTGTCACGCACTATTTTCTGCAACACCCACACACTGTCCCCCAAAAAATGGCGATGAATTTTATTTTTTTATCAAATCCAAATAATTAATAATTTTATTGTTTTTAAATCGAAAAAATGTTTTTTGAATTTTTTGCAGTTTGTTTGTTTTTGGAACGTTTTTGAAAAATAAGGTATTTAGGTTGCTAGTGAGAAATGATAAAAACTGAGAAAGTAGCCAACCTAAGTGAGAAATTAATCAACCTGTACCAGAAATTCATCAAGATGAGCAAGAAATTCAAGTTGCATGTGCGCATGTGCAGAAGATAACTTTTTGACTTCTTATTGAAATTTGATACTTTTTGTTTCAACAAGGCGCGTAAAAAAACGTGTTTTAGGGAAGGGTGTTGCAAAAACAGATAGCTGAATTCCAACATGTTAATTTTCCCTTATTCTAACGCACATAAAACACCGCCTAGCCAAACATGTCGTTCAAAGAAATAAAACAAGACAACGTGTCGTAAAAATCAAAACCATTGTAATAAGTAGACATACCTACATATAAACAAAATAAGTATTACATACCAATCTGCAAAACATACTTTTAACCAAGTCCAAATATGATACAAAATGAATGTTCACGAGAACATCGAAACAAAAGCACAAAACGTCAACACCAAAATCAGAGCTCACACAGAGGAAGCGAAATTAAGACGAACGGAGAAAGCTCTCACGATCACCCAACTGCAGCAAGCTGCAGCTGAGTTGATTGTGGAGCTTTCTGTTTGGCTTGTATTTTTCTCTCCTCAAATGGAATCAGTTCAAGAGAAGAGAGACTAATACAAGCTAATCGTGGAACTACTTGAAATCGGGTGAGTTGAAAATGAGATGTAAAAACAGATGTAAAATGTGACGTGAACAAACATGTAAAAAGAAATGAATAATGTTTGATGATTACTGAAAATCTGCTTTTCCAGCGTTGCATATACAGCTTGCTGCGCTGGTTTTCTTTTTTCTTCTTCAAACTGCAGTATTTGTGATTAACTTGGTTAGGTCGGACTCGACAACAAGATGGACTGGGAGAACAGCTGTAAGCTGTATCGGACCCTGGGTTTCAGGAGATGCACGCGTATTGTGCAGCTGCTGTTGCCACTATACACAGCTGTTATTCTACTACTAAGTGCTATTGTATACTATTATACCACTACCTCTACTACAGCTGTAATCCATTGCTTCTGTACAGTTCTAAGCAACAGGGATTAACAAACCGATTAATGTAATGGTCCTCAACATTTCTGTCACCGGGCCTGTTTACAGTTCTAGCAAATTGGAATTCTTTCGACTCGAACGCCAGGTGGATACATCAAAAGATATTATTATTAAATCTGGACGAGCGATGATTAAAGATGGGCGATAAGACGTCATTCTTTAATTACACCTCGAATTCATATTTTCGCTTGAACAAAGTACAATGTACAGGACGCCACTGACGTAAGAGAACGCCATTCTACAATGATTACGTGAATATTATTTCGATTAAGGTGCTCGTAGACGACTAGCGTGAAAATTGACGTCAAAAAAATAACGAATGAATGAGACAGAGAGAGAGAGAAACAAAAAGGTAAACAATAGTCGCTACGTGAATGTTAGTTATTATTCCCAAGTAAATATTTTTGGCGGGGCTATGATAGGTAGGCTACGAACTCGAACACTGCGGCTTCCGCATGCTCGCGAGTGTAACCATCAAGAATCTTAATCTTCTTTCATCATTTGACAAAAATATAATAAGCATTATTACTGGAAAACATTCGAAGAAAAGTAACGACGATTAAACGATTGACGTTGAAGTCTTTTCTTAATTTCCTTTTTACAGAAAAAACTTTAGCGCAGAAAGCTACGCTAGAAAAGCAGGTTTTCAATAATTAATAAATTTAGATTAAAATACCTACTTATTATTTTTTTTAAAATACGCTTTTATAATTTGAGAAAAAAAAAAAAATTCCCATCCCTGATAGAATTAGGACATAAGGTATTTTGAATAAAAGTACTAGTTGCTAGTTGCTACCACGACACCAAGGTCGTGGATTTAGCAAGCGCTGAAACACGTTGAAAAAGCAAGCAATTGACAAGACGTGATAACTGATAATAATTTTTTACTCTATCAAAAAACACTGCACTGACACTATGACGCGAATTAAAACGGACGTTTACATTTGTATGATAAATCCGTAATTCATAGGTGCACTTATACTTTTTTTTAAATAACGAGACAGAAATACCAGCAAAAGAGAGAAAAACAACTGATAAAAACGGATGTAAGTGTGCGTGTGCGTGTGTCGCAACAACGTGAAAGCAGCGCTGAAGTTGGTTAACCGGTGTACTTCAACAAATTGAGTGAGTAGAATAAAGCTGCTTTCATGTGTTGATACACACACACACATATCCGTTTTTATCAGTTATTTTTTCAAATTTTGTTTGTTTCTGTCTGGGAAAAAAAAGGTGAGAAATTTTGTTTCCTCTTTCGCGTTATTTTCTTCTTCACATTATAAAAACGTATTTTTGTTTTTAATTTAACTTATTACATGATTTTTCACATCTCATTTTACATCTCTTGTTGCATTTTGCATATTTTAAATTTTTTTAAACTTTTTTCTTCACATCTTTTTTATATCTCTTTTTTCATAATGCCTACTTATGTCACATTTCTTTTGCACCGATATAGGTAGTTTTTGAATTTTTATCAAGAGATAGCTGCATTTTTTTTTGTCTTTTATAATGTCAATATGGACGAAATAACAACCAAAATAATAATAATAAAAATAAGAAAAAAAATGATGTTCAATGGTCCATGATGATCAGGTACAAGAACCACGATCCGAGAATAAACACAAACAATAATAAACTAATAAATTTAATCACATCTAAAGAAACAAAAAAAGAGTCAGACTTAAACTATGTCCCTCTCACTAAAAGAATTATGTTAGATGGTGGAGCTGTCGCTCACGTTATATCGGATCTATCCAAATTATCTAACCCAATAATGTTAGAAAAACCTATCGAACTGGAATGTGCCATTCAAGATACACTACTCATTGCCACACATATAGGTACAATGTTCATCAGAGTGGAGAATTCAGAGAGAAACCAAACAATAATAAGATTAAAAAACATACATTATGTACCATCTCCAAATGTAGATTTGATGTCAGGGATTAAAATAACAGAAAATAGAGCGCTAGGCATAGATCAAAATTTCTCTGCAGTGCACATATACGTCCTAGGTACGGACGAAGTCATTTTTTCAGCCCCAAAAATAAGAGGCGTGTACATGGTAAAGTACGAAAATGTACCAGAGTCCGCCGTTAATATTGTGGAAGATGAAGACGAATTAAATAGAATATGTCCTTATAATAATGAATCTAATAAATTGGCATGTATGCCCAATATAAATTCCCAGGATGAGTGGATAGAATATGAAGTAGAAGAAGAAATTATAGAGGAAAGTCAGGAGGAAAATGAAGAGAATGGAGAAAACACTAATAATAAAAAACAAGAAAATATAACTAATAATAATATAGATAATAACATAATAATAAATCCTAATGACGAATATGATAATAATAATCCACAAGAAAATGAAATGAACAAAGCTGGAAGTGAAATGAATGAGGATGTAGATATAAACACTAATAATAATATAACAAATAATGATAATACAATAAGTGACAATCAGGGATCTAATGAGAGTATAGAAACATCAAAAATAGACAAAAAAATGATATGGCATAGGAGATTAGGACACCTATCAGGAAAAAATTTAAAGTTCTTGACAAAGGTCTCAAGAGGTATTCCAAATGGAATCACTTTTCGTGATGATGAGTTCAGTCTGTGTGAGGTATGCATGAAAGCTAACTCTAGAAGACTAGGGCACAATGGAACTCGCACATGACCTGAGAGGAAACTTGAGTTCATTTCATCAGATACAATGGGCCCCTTCTCACCAGGCATATATGGTGAAAAATATGTTTTGATTTTTGTGGATCATGCCACAAAGTACACTTTTATTTCAACCATTAAAAAGAAATCAATGGTTTTCGAAGAATTTAAAAAATTATATATGAAATTAAATTCGAAATTCCCGGATCACCCCATAACCACTTTAAGATGTGACAATACTAGGGAATACCTTGACTCAAATATGAAGACATTTTGTGAGAACAAAGGCGTAAACCTTGAGCCAGTTGTTCCGTATTCACCAGAGTTGAATGCGATGGCCGAAAGGCAGAATCAAACGATTATGGCAAGGACAAGGGCGATGCTGTTTGACTCTGATTTGGACTTCAGGTTTTGGTCATTGGCAGTTCTGACAGCTGTTTATGTTATAAACAGAAGCCCAACTAGGGCCAATAAAGATAACAAGACCCCCTTTGAGATGTTTTACAGCACAAACCCGGACTTATCTAACATGAGAGTTTTTGGGTCTCTTGCCCACAGGCACATCCCCATAGAGGTCTGTCAGAAACAAGCCACTAGAAATAAAAGAAAAAGTGCCAATAGTGACCATCCAAAATTAACCCAAAGATCCGACAAAGGAATTTTTGTAGGGTATACCAACAGTGGGTACTGTATAAGGGTCCCATTAATGGACAAATTGCACGTCACTTGCGATGTCAGATTTTATGAAACGAGAAACATAAAACAAATAAATAATATAAATAATAATAAAGAAAATACACAAGATAATAATAACATCATAGATACTCCTGTAATCTTAAATTTATTTAAATCACGATATAAAAATTACATTGAGGACCACATCCCTCAAAAATGGGAGGATGTCGAAAACAACCCCTTTAAGGAAGAGTGGCTACAAGCCATTACAGACAAGCTGAATTCACTATCTGATATGGGCGTTTGGGAAGTCGTCCCAAAGGAGAGAAATGTGAGGTTGGTAGATACAAAGTGGTGTTTCACCACAAAGTTCACATACAGAAAGCCAAATTGGTTGCGAGGGGTTTCAAAGATCTCACTCACTATTCTCTAACCGAGACATATGCCCCGGTAGTCCAATACAGGTTAATCAGGTGGATACTGTCAATTACCAATAAGTATGGTTTAAACATGACACAATTTGATATAAAAACAGCCTTCCTTAATCACAAATAAAATATCCAATATTCATATCAAACCCTAAGGGATGCCAATTAGGCAAAAATAATTGCCTGAGACTCATAAAGTCAATATATGGACTTAAAACATCTTCCAAAAGTTGGTACGATCTGTTGAATTCAACAATAATTCAAGCTGGATTTACCCAGTCAAAGATAGATAGATGCTTATATGTCAAACAGGATAATATTGGTGCAATGGCACTCCTAATAGTCTATGTGGATGACATGTTGTTGGCTAGTAACCACGACGAGTGGACACAAGACTTAATAAATACCTTCAATAAAAACTTCACATTAAAAATAGAACGTAACCCAACATTTTTTGTTGGATTTGAAATAAATCGTGATATTCCAAGAAAACAAATAATACTCACACAGAATAAATATATTGATAAGATTCTCCGGAAGTTCGGAATGACCAAATGCAATCCATCTTCCACACCCATGGAGACTGGGCTTAAACTTAATAAACCAGCAAATGGGACTGACGATACCGAATATAGGGCTATGATTGGGAATCTGCTATATGTGGCAAGACTGACCCACCCTGATATTGCTTTTGCTGTCAACTACCTATCCTGTTTTCAGGCATCCTCCAACAATGAAATAAAAAACTACGTTCGTCGTATCATTAGATACCTGAAAACTACAAGAGATTTCTCTCTGGTCTTCCACTCCGACCAAACTCACATTAAAGCTTTTGTCGATGCGTCGTATGCACCCGACGTAGACAATTCACCCATTGACATAAATAACTTGGAGAAAGGGTGCTCCATAACCGGCTTCATGATTTTTGTAAATGGAGACTTGCTAAATTGGTCCATTTACCGGCAACACACGGTTGCAACTTTGTCAACTGCAGCCGAGTTAAGTGCATTGAATGATGCACTCGACGACATATATGTGATCTGGAGACTTATGGAAAGTGTTTTCTCTGTAACCAACCCAGTTCAGGTGTATGAGGACAATATATCTGCATCTCGCATTGCATCTGGGGGAGGCCAGAAACGATCCAGGTCTCTCGCAATCAAATGCTACGCACTGCTGGAGGCATTTCAGCAAAAATTGATAAACTTCAATGATATTAGGTCACCTGATCAAGTTTCCGATATATTAACTAAAGTGCTTGATCGGAAAACCTTCCAGAATATCGTTATGAGAATCCTCCAAGCAAGTCAACTTTTCGGCCAATAGTCTTAATTGACATAACCTTTCAAAATTTTTGATATTTGGTTTTGGACTGTGGATGGGCGTCGGTCTTTTAGCGCCTATCGTAAACCAAGCGGTCCATAATTTGTTTCACAATTCACATCATACACTTTCAATAGGTTCCCCGTCGCTGCTCTGCCTCTCTTACTGGCATCAGCATCCCCTAACAAATTCAATTGATTCCAACAATATGTATACCTAATGTTAATAATTACACAATATATAAGACAAAACAATTGATTTATAAATTCATACACATTTTAATTGCATATCATAATACTAGTCAACGACTTATTTAATTCTTACCACTTTTTATAGCAACTTTTTATATGATATTATGTTTAATAATTTTGACTGCTATTGCTTATTTATTTTTTTAATACATACACTGTGTGATACATTTTTTACTTATATGTTCGTTCGTCCGTTTTGAATTGCAGGGGGGTGTTGGCATACAATTCCCTCACTCCCTCATGAACACATAACCTGATATTGACTAACACTGTTAGTAACATGTTTATTACATTTAATCTTTTCACATGTGGCGACACTGATCGTCGACATAATCCTTCACCGCCACTGCTCGACGGAGAATGTTCTCCACTCATCAGTCGTTGCACTAACGTTGGTAATAAATCTTTTTCAAAGATGATAACTCGTTTTTATCTTTTCCGCATCAAGTGATCAGAACTCACCTCAATACATTTTGCTACATAGATGGGACAAATAAATTATATCTTTACAAGATTGATTTAAAGCAACATACTCAGCTTTCATTGAAGAAGTTGCAACACATTTTTGTCTTTTTGTTCCCCAAGAAATTGAATCTCCAAAAATTTGAATTACAAAAGCAGATGTTGATAGACCATCAGTGTCATTTAAACCTAATGATGCATCACTATATCCTACAAAATTTGTACCATTTCCTTCAAAATTAATGCCAATATTTTTGGTTCTTTTTAAGTATTTTAAAACACGTTCGACTTTAATCCAGTCATGAATATCAAAATTGCTACATTTTCTAGTTAATACATTTACTACATACGAAATGTCGGGTCTTGTACACATAGTAAGATATAATAATGCACCAACCGCTTCCCTATATGGAATACTGTGTTTTAGGTCTAGTGTTGTTTCAATTTTTGGAATATAATTAGTTTTCTTGAGAGCTTGATTTGTAATCATCGGAGTATCAGTTTCTTTACAATCTAACATACCAAATTTATTTAATAAAGATTCAATAAATTTTGTTTGTGACAAACACATTTTCCTTTGTTTTTTGTCTCGATGTATTTCAATCCCTAAGTATTTCCTAGGTTCACCCATCATCTTTAATTTAAATTCTTTATTCAATCGATTTTGAGTTTCGAGTATTTTATCTTTGTTATTCCCTGTTATTAATATGTCGTCTACATATGCTAGAATAATTACATATGTAGAGTTTTTCTCCCAATAATATATGTTCGCTTGACCTTCATGTATATAAAAATTCATATTTTTCATTGCTCTTTTAAATCTTATGTGCCATCTTTTTGGGCTGACTTTTAGGCCATATAATGCTTTCTTAAGTAGACTAACGTTATTTCTTTTATATTCTTTTGATTTATTAATTCCTTCAGGGATTTCCATATAAATTTCTTGATCTAGTTTACTATTTAGAAAAGCTACGTCAACATCTACTTGTATAACGGACCAACCTAGTTTATTTGCTATGGCTAGAATAGCTCTTACCTCAGCTATACCTAATGTAGGTGCGTATATTTCTGAAAAATCATAAACATTTTTATCTTTGTATCCTCTACTTACGAGTCTAGCTTTACATAGAATATTTCCATCTGCTTGTGTTTTCTTAATAAATATCCACCTAGAGTCAATTACTTTATTATGTTTAGGTCTTTTGATAAACACCCACGTTTTACTGTTTTCTTGTGATATTAGTTCTTTTTCAATAGCTTCTAGACATTTGTTCTTTTCTTTACTTTTTAAGGTATTGTGGAATACCTTGTCGTGAGAGATATTCTCACCAGAAGAAAATTCAACAGAATTTAAGTGAGTTCAGCCACTTCGTACATAAGTACGGGTAAGCCAGAACCAGACCTAACACTGGCGATTTTAGAGCCGATTCGGGTGGTTTATATACGGCTTATTTACACACACACAAACACACGTATGTAAGAGAATCCGTACGTTGGTGAGAATGGCTAGGTTGCATCATCCCCTATCGAGATAAGAGATGGCTGGCCAGTTCGTGTACGAATCATGACATCATATTATTGTGTCATGATTCGGTACTCGTACATTACCTGCAAGTACATACAGGTAATTACAATCGAACGAGTTTTGTGTGTTTAACGTCACAAGGACAATTATTTGCCTGCCCTTTGGGGCAGCGACTGTTGTCAAGGGGTCTGAGCCCCTTTACTTCATACCAGTGAGTCCCCACAGCTACTCCCCCAGTTTTTGCGCTGCAAAAATGATCAAATTGCGCAGCCCTGGGGGGACTTGCAGGTTTATGAGCGCCTCTTTTGGTCTGCCTCCCACTTGGCTAGTGCGCTTCCAACAGCAACGCCGACGCATTCATATGATTGCTGTCTTGCGTCGGCTTGCGCTCGGATTGGGCGGGACTGCCTTCTCCCCTACGCCTAGGTGGACAATTTTTTGTGTAGGTGTATGGGTGGTGGAGGGAGTGAGGGGGCAGTGGTTGTTTGAAGAGTGGTTTTCTTAGCATCGGGGAGTTTGAAGTCTCCGATGCTAAGGCAGCCATCTTCGCCTTCTTGTTTGCTGCCTACTCTGCCGTGAAGAGGAACTTCATCAGTTCCCTGGTCTCTGCAGCCTTGACTCTAATTTCGGGGTTCTGGAATCAGAGTTGGTTCCAGCGGTGACCAGGGAGGAGAGACTATTGGGGGAAGCGGAGTCGTTGTCTCTGCTAGGACTTTGTCTACGGGAGGAGCTGTGTCCATGAGCAGCTCCTCCTCTATCCGATCCAGCTCCGTTTCTGCTTGATTTTCCAATGAGTTTGTGAGAGCTCAGCAGTTTTTTGAGCAGTCTGGGAGGTGGCGGACTTCAGGATGGTATTAGTTGGCAGCGACATTAGAATAGGTTGTTGAGGAAAAACAAACCAATAATATTATTTCAGAAAACACGTCCAAAATCTATGGCAGTTCTGAAGCGGGTGAATTTACTGCTGTTTTCAATTTACCATTACAGTTTTGTTTCATTATTTTCACATCTTCTTATCAGTATGTAGAGGGGATAGCGCTTAAAATTCTCAGCCGTATGCAAGTATTCTGGTTAAGTTCTGAATGGTTTAAGCAAAGTTATGCCTGAAATGAACTTATAGAATATATTTTTTGAATTTTTATTACAAAGGAATCTCCGCTTGTGACGTCACAACGTTGAGATTATCTTTGTATTTAACGGTAAACGCACGTTGCGATGTTTATTTCCATATCGCACGTGGATTTGTTTATTCCTGTCGTTTTCTTTTTGTTGGCATTCCTTGTTTGCTTATCTCCGGAGTTTCTTTTGTCTCACGGAGTTCCGATTTTCATCGCATATTTTTTAGCGGGTTTAAACTTACGTAGCGGATATTACTTTTTCGGGAGTAAATTTTATTTTCTTCGCATTAGCCTCTCAGACATGCGAGAAGGATGGGAATTTTTACGTTTTTTAATGCCTAGGGGCCTGCCTCTTTTTTGTGGGCTTATGGGGGCCTCCGGATCAAATGTTTTAGTGGTAACATCGTCCGAAAATCTTAGACTTTTTTGATGTTTTATGTTGTGAATTATTTATTTCACATTTTTCGACGGATTTTTGTGTTTGTTGGTGAATTTGTCTGTATATTTTCTACGTTTTCCCTCTGCAACCTTTTTATTCTTTTATCGTCACTTACCATGTATGCAGGCTTCAATCTGTCGATTGAAATTGTTCGAGGTTCGCCTGCAATGAGTATCACAAAGTTTTTCTCATCTCGTGATACTAATTTGTAAGGACCGGCTTATGGTTTCTCCAGGGCAGATCTCATTTTTTTGTCTCTAACAAATATGTGTGAAGTATTGGCCAAGTGTTTTGAGGTGTAAATCTTGGGCAGGCCATGGCAAGCTGCCTGTTTTAGGAAATTGTTGGCATCGTTTCTTATATTTTGTACCATGATTTCAGGGCTAACTTCCTTCGATCCTGTGAAGAAGTACCCTGGGAGGCGTAGCTCTTTGCTGAATGCTAACTGCGCTGCAGAGTGGCCTGTATCGGTTTGTAGGGCAGATCGAAGGCCTAAGAGGATGGAAGGGAGTACTTCTACCGATCTCTTATTTGCCTGCCCTTTGGGGTGGTGACTGTTGTCGAGGGGTCTGAGCCCCTTTACCTCATACCAGTGAGTCCCCACAGGCATCTTTGTAATTTTCAGGGACATCGTTAACTTTACATATCATAGAATAATGTTTCTTTTCTATTATTTCTTTTGGGTTTATATTTTTATTTTTAAAGTTTTTGAAAGAAGTATCATCGAATTTGACTTTCTTTTTTGATAGGTAAATTACTTCTTCAGCTGGACGTTTTTTATTGTGATTTTCACTAAGGTAATTTTCTGGTAGACCTCCTGTAAAGTCAATTTAGGGATCTTCATTTTCCCAGGTTGTGGTATCAAAAGTTGGAAAACCATTTTTCTGAAAATAATCTATAGGAAATTTGTCCTTGAACATTACAGATTCAGTGCATTCTGCATCACTACTCCTATGTAATTTTCCTGTTTTTGGATTAAGTAGTTGCCAATATTCCGTATTACATCCTACTAATATGCAGAGTTCACCTCTTCCGTCAAGCTTTTTAATGTTTTGTTTTTCATATGGAATTTTACAATATGCGATACACCCAAAACATTTTATGTAATTTATTGTTGGAACTTCCTTTCTTAATAATTCATATGGAGTCTTGAATTTTAGACTTTTATGTGGTAGTCTATTATGTATATGAATAACTTGATTCAAAGCTAACTCCCAAAATTCAAGTGGAAGACCACTATCTATTAATAAAGCTCTAATTTTCATTAAAAGGGTTCGATTTAATCTCTCAGCTACACCATTATGTTGTGGTGTATCTGGTGGACATGTTTCAACAATTATACCTTCATCCAATATAATCTTTATCATTGTATTACTCAAATACTCTCTACCGCCATCGATACGTAAGCTTTGAATTTTGGATGTAGAATCGCCTATATTGTATCTCATAACTTTAAGAAATTCTAGAAACGTTTCTGCAACACATGTTTTATCTTTGATGCTGAATGTTACCGAATATGGTGAGAAATCATCTGTGAATGTTATAATATAGACACTTTTCTGCCAAGCACCTATGGGTTTTATTGGACCAATAAGATCAGAATGTATTCTTTGTAAAGGTTTTGTTGCAATTTCTCTTTCTGTCTTGTGGGAATATTTTGTTATTTTTGCTAAATTGCATACTTCACAGTCCTTAATTTCTTCTAAGAAATTTATATTTTCTAATATTTTAAATGTTTTCTTTGCTTGTTCAAGGTACGAAATCGAAGCATGACCTAGCCTAACATGAAAAAGAAAGCCTAGTTTCTTTCTTATACTTTCGTTTTTATTTTTATCTATTTTATTTAATTCATCTATAGTAATGCAAGCACCTAAGTCTAGATATTCTTCTAATCCTTCTTCATCTAATTTTTGAATATTTGGTATGGCTTCATTTGTATAATCGTGTTCTTGAAGAATGTCTATTTTGTTTTCAGATTCAGACCATACATCATGTGTTATGGTGTAGGAATGTTCTTTTTGTATCGAATTTTGATTTGTCGAGAGTTTTTGTTTATTTTTGGTTACATAGATAGTATTTTTATCGCATAATTTAAGATCTAAAAGCCAGTAATTTTGGTATTTGTATCCTAGAAAAATTATTTCTTTTGTTTTCTTATCAATAAGTTTGCACTCAGATTCAGTGAAGATAGCATTATACCCTAATTTTGTTATTTTGTGTAATGAAAATAGATTATCTGACATATCTTTCAAATAATTTACTTTTCTTAATTCGAAAGGATTACCATTTATATCTTTAACAAATATTGAACCTTGATGTGTTATTTCAATATTTGCATTCTCATTTTTATTTGCACAAGATATAATTTTTGGTTTCTTGAGATTTTGAATGTTTCTCATTTGTTTTAAATCAGATACAAAATGATTTGTAGCACCTGTATCGCTCAAGAATCGTATTTCGTTTCTTGCGTTTTCATTAATATATAAACATTTGGAGTGTTTAAATTTATTACGTAATATCATGATTTTACCTTGTTTATTTGGTGACAATGACCTGGATGAGTTACTGGACAAACTGGAGCTTCGTGAGCACGACCTAGATTTACTGGTTGAGGACAAACAGGAGGAACGGTTGCGTTTAGCTGATCTTGCTCCATGATGTTTCTTGTGGTTGGAACGTTTGGATTTCTTGTATTGAAATTTATGTCTTTTCTCAATGTATTCGGGTGCTGGTGTTTTTCTTCGAGTCCGGTCACAATTTTCATTTTCGTTTATAGGTTCAAGCCTATAACGAGCTCAACATTTGGCTGCAATGTGTCCACGTCTGTTGCACTTATAACATTTTCTTGGATCGTCTTCTTTACTTTTCTCTCCGGAAAAATTAAATTTCTTTTTAAATTTTCCTAACATCCGTTTATTTTTAAACGGTCTTGCTGCTTTAGCGGCAGCTTTATCTAATTTGTATTTATTATTCCTTTCTTTTAACAATAATTCCTCTTCCAATGCAATGGCTTTTGCTTGTTCATATGTAATATTATTGATTATTTTACCACCAGAGCTTATTTGTTGTTTATCTTTACACTAAATTTTAATGTTTGGAAAAGGAATTATCATGTGATTAAAGAAACATTCTAATTTACATTTGTCGGACCAACCATCATAACTTATAGAGAGTTTTCTTGATAGTTCTTCAAATTCTTTTAACCATACTTTCAGTTCCATGTTTTTTGGGTTGAATTCCCTTTTATAAATTTCTGAAATATACGAGTCACATATCCTACCTTATGGTTCTTTAAAATGTTTTATTTTTATGAAACATTTCGTTGGATCTCTTTCCCCAAATATTAATTTTCTTTGATTTTCGTCAAGCCATTCACATAGTGTAGCTCGAGCATCAATTTTTAATTTCGTTTGTTCCTCATTTAGTGTAATAGGATTTTCAAGGTCGAACACATTGGAAAAATCAAATCGAGATACAAACATGGAAAACTGATCATTCCACAATCTGAAGTCTGATTCTTCAGTTAACTTAATTGTGGTTATTCGAACTTTAGTGCTAAAATAATTATTTTTATTTGCCATACCTGTTATTTGATTCCATGGTTCTAGTGATTGTTCTTCTCTGTTCCAGTTAGGTCTTAACAAAGACAGATTTCTACCTCGATGATGAGGTGGTAAGTGCTTGTCTCTCTCTTCTATTTCTTTTCTTCTTTCAGAGATTTGTCATTCATTTGCTTCTGCAATTCCCCTAATTTGTTCTTCCACTTCCTGTTCCATCATATTCGTACTTCTCACATTTCCCCACTCCATCTCTAGGTCCCAATTTTCAGTCCACTGTTCAGTTTGCTGATTTGTGGAATCACCTGCTGTTGTATTACCAGTAACATTTGTTTCAGTTCTTCCCCGTTGGGTACTCACTGTTTCTGGTCACTCCTGGATACTTTGGAATTCTCTTCTCGTATTTTGCTCCTGCGGAATCTGATTTTCAGGTCACTTATGACTTTGAACAGGTCTGGTTTTTGGTTCTCTTATTGGTTGACCTGGAGTTGACGTTCTATTTCCAGTCTCTTATCTCATCTGCGACACACGCGGATCCAAATTACTGATTCTACCGGCTTGTCGCGACACACGTGGATCATTAATTATATTTGTGTCAGAACGCGTAGCAGTCTGTATTAACGGTGTGGCTATTTGTACATTCGTTCGTGGAAGTGATGAAATTGGAACGATGTTTTCACGGGACGAACTCATCTGTAAATTTGGGGTTACTAATCTGGTCAACTGTCCTTGTTGTTTTTGTTGTTGAATTTTTCTGGACTCTACTTGTTTACGTACCAGGCTGGAGATGTACTGATTATAATCATCTATTACAAGATGAGCCAGGTGAAGATCGTACAGAATCACTCTATTTACTGCATGCTTCAATTCACTCATCACTTCAGCTTTGTGAGCTGCTTGTAATTCATAGTCAGTTCTAATGTGAAAGTGATGAGGTTGTTGAAAAATTGGAGCATTGGGATTCAATGACGAATTTTTAATAGTGGCCATCTGTTCCAATGGGTAACCCATTCGTACCATTTGATTTTGTTGAAACATATTCGGAACATTTAAGCCCGGAAGCGGGGGAACGTAGTTGCTCGACATTTGTTGAGGTATTTATATAACAAAACATGTCAAAAAATTAATTTGTTTTACAGCCTGATTGCCAACGATCATTACCAGTACTATTCTATTGTAACACATAGTTAGAATATATTACAATTTGTTACAACACATGCAATACATGACTCTCTTGCATGTACCCTTTGTTTTAAATGCTATTTTGAAAGTAAAATTTTAATATTATGCCTATTAATTGTAGGTCTAGGACGTTTTATGCCTGGCCAGGACTATATACTTTCTTATTACAACATTTAGCATTAAAAGGACTTAATAACACAATGATCTTGAGACATACTCAGACCTATATACGTCCTTAGATATGGGATTTTTACCTCTACGAGGATTTATTTCATTAATGATCGAAAATGAATAAGTGTTTATTTAATATACTATGTTAGTTTTCTTTCCCCCTTTTTAATAGATCATTTACTCCCTCCGAACTCCATAATAAATTATTCAATTAAAATACATTTTCTTAATCCATATTTAGTAGATTTCCTCATTTATATTCATTAAACAAAATTCAGGACACAACACATCTCTTTCATAAAACATGGTGTTCGCTGTTATTACAATAATAATTAATAGGCCTTTGATAACTTCATTAAGGAGATCAACTGCATTACCACACAGTTATACTACAGTACTGATACTTTCTAAATTCTTTCGAATTTGTGTTTTAGACCACAGTTTTATCCTCCTTTTATTTCACGGTATTTAAAAAAAAGATAATTTGATCAAATATACTAAAACAACGAATTTATTTTTGAGGTAAAGAATACGCCTAAGAGGATCACCACGTGGTTTATTTTTATTTATTTTTATTACGAGTAAACTTAAGTGTACTTTTATTTATTCATTATATATCAGGTATTTATTGTCAGGTATAAAATTCGATATTTCATCACTCCTGCGTACGTGTTTAGCCCGCTTCAGACCCTATAGCCCTGCGTCATGTATATACCTGCGCTTCATTGTCTGCCATAAGGTTTTACCCAGAGACGCATTTACCAAGTTCATTATTCTACTACCGGGGATTTGCCCCAAATTTACCCAAATGGTTTTTGATTACCCACACCAATTCAATTTCATACTTTAATATTCCAAGGATTACTACTAATTCTTTTGTTTTAAAAGAATAAGAAAGTATAGGTACTTACTACTGTTTTTGTTTTATACAGAGAACTAATTTTTATTGTCGCCAGGTTAATTTATTACTTATTAATTTTTTTTTTATATTTTGAGGATCTTTTATTTTTAAAATAAACCTTGCTCTGCTACCATATAAGAATAAAATAAATTCATCAGCATGAAATAACAGAAAGAGTTTTTAATAAGTAAAAACATATGAGATAACACACGAACATGAAGTGAAGTAATAATAATGGTTGAAAAGATATTCACATAAAATGATACGTGATTACATGATGTACATGATGTCACGGATAAGAAGTTAATAAGGTGTCTTCAATATAGAGCGCGTATTGAAAGAGACGATTATTGATTTAACTCATGCTTTTGGCAAACCTGCACACTACCTCATATATCTAGTTGTACATCTTGTTACCAACGGTGGCTACACTGAATCGCCATTAGCCAAACGCCAATTCGCTTTGTCTGTAATTCCTTTTGTGATAAATAAGTTGTTCGAATCTTAACGTCGATTGACGTACATCTAATAAAATATGGTGTTGTGAATTTCGTTATTTTTAAATAAAAAGATACTTTTCTCGTTTGATCTGATCACAAATTTAACAGGTTATGGGCCCAGCAGTGTAAACGGGTACCAAATGCAAGTTGTTTCGTTTTCATGTGAAATGTTATAAGTGATCGATAAAGTGTGTAAGGCTGGTCCTTACAAGCTCCTGGTGAGCAGTCCTGTACCCATGCTTCTTTTGTTTTCAAGCACGCTTCCATTGTGTTCATAATGGATAATCAGCACTGATTTGCACAGAAACTGGAGGATCTGGAACGACGAAGTCATATCCATCAGTTTGTGGGTACGAATTATGATAATTGGAGATTTCGATTGTTTAGTGTTATTAGAGGTGAAGATTTGTTTGATTACCTCGATTGAGATACAGCTCCTGCTAATGGTCGAGCCTATCGTAAGAATGCAAACAGATGCATGGCTATCATTATTCGTTTTTTAGCCGATTCTCACTTGTCATTTGCTCAAGATGCAACAGAACTGTACGAGATAATTGAAAAATTAGATGCTGTGTACATGAAGTCGGGTACTGCAAGTCGTGTTTTCTTGAAACGTCAGTGGGCTCAACTCAAGATACATGAAAACGGTGATCTGGAATTTTAAGTTCATTACAATTTTCTGTCATATTAATATTTATAATTTTATAAAATAATTACAGTTGATTCATTAAAACAATGATTTAATGAAGGTGAATTTATAATTCATTCTTGATTGAATAATTTAATTTTGAATATTATATTTTTTTTGTTTATTATTCTTTCTATTATTATTCTGATAAATATAATTATAAATATGTCGTTAAATATTGATTAATTTATCGGCTACGAATCGAAGAGAATTCATTTCCAAATCCCTTTGATTTGTTGCCAAATCTGTATTGAAACAACACCAGTCTTTTCTCTCATTACCTATTATCAGTCTCCGTATCAGTATGACAGATGACTAGTGATGTTAAATCATCGATATAATATCGATATATATCAAATTACTGTTAGTAGTTTCCATTGCCACTGGGACGCTATAGTCAAAAAAAAATAGAGGTGATGGTGTGTTATCAAAAATAAATTTGTTTGTTTATAACGGATTCTATTAATGAGCCATTCACAGAATCCATTGAAAACAAACAGACCTATCCAAATTTTTGAACGAATTCTTGATGGTTTGCCTTTTCAATATTGTTTCTGCATCTTTAAAAGGACATGTGTCTGCCTCCACACCAATATATTCAACAATTTGTAGATAAATAAGTTATAACATTGATAACATACACCATTACCTCTACTTTAGTTTGATAAAAATCCACTAGATGTCAGTCACTTTGATGGAAACTCTCAATACCCTATGCAACGGAATTAGAACCAAACTCACAGTCACTGTTATCACATAGTGTGAGAATATGCTCCTCATGACCTCGCTCATAGTCGATATATTTAGCCGTAACGTAGTCGCTGCTTGTGACGTCATCCACTATAGCTGATTGTATATTTGTATTTTAACTGTCAGTTAATTGATCTTCAAATGTTGTTACGTGAACATAAAATAAAATGAGATCTTAAAAACTGAATCTTTTACTTATTGTGTTGACTACAAATTTAGTGTTTCTTCAATGGTGTTCGTTTAATATAATCGCTGGTTGTTGTTCTTATTCGATTAATGTGAAATCTTTCATATTAGTGATTGCCACTTTCTCGCAGGTTATGGGCCCAGTCATCGTACTTGAAGAGGCTGCCATTGTGATGTCTGAGCAAAATTGTGCTGCAGAAACTTGCCAACTGTATGTCTAGTTCGTTCCTGTTCATTTTCGTGTAATTTTTTGGCTTTCTGACTGTGATATTTTTTCGTCGCTGATTTCTGCTGTTTGCTGTGCGACTGTTAACGAAAATGGAACGTGAAATGAAATTGATGCTGGAACCATTCAACGGAGATAATGGGCGTACTTGGCGATACCGGATGGACCTGCTGCTTCGAAAAGAAGGTTTATATAGTGTTGTATATAATTCTGTTCCATCGGGTAGGAATCGTACAGAGGAATGGGAAAAGCTGAATTCAAAGGCAATGTTTTACATTACTAATAATGTTGCTGACAACTTCATCGAGGCGATCCAAACTTACAATACAGCAAAAACGATGTTTCAGGCAATTGTGCAGCTTGCTGGAAAGGACAACGACATGATGATGATTGAGCTGAGATCCAAGATGTACTCGATGCGATTTAAACCTGGTGATAAGTTGAAGGACTATTTGATGGAATTTTGGTCTGTTACTCGACGTTTGGCTGAAATGGGTGAGACAGCATCTGTAAAACAATGTATTTTAACTATGATGAGATCTTTGCCAAGTGATTTCTGTCCGCTAAAATTAATGATGCAGGATGCTGACAATCTATCGTGGGAAGTTGCGATTGGAAAGGTTATTAATTTCCAACGTGAACTGGACCTCGAAAAGATGTCAAGAAGCTTGCCTTCTGCTCCTGATGCATCAAATCCAAAACCTTCATCAGGAAGTGTTCCTGGTGAAGAGAATGCTTTTTTCGGTTTGAATTATAATTCACGTGGAGGATATCACAATAAATTTAGGGGTAGATCGAATTACCGTAATTTTAGAAATCATGGTGGTTTTAGGAATAGTAATGTTAATGATCAGCGTAATCGTAGTCAGTCAAATAATAATAAAGGCAACAATTCTAGTAATAATAATTACTCAGGTTCGTCTAGTAATCAGAATTCGAATCAAAATTATAATAATAACATTCGATGTCATTTCTGTAATAAACAGGGACACATAGCTAGAAATTGTTATACTAAAAATAATGATCGATCCATAAACAGAGGGAAAAATAAAATGAACAGTAATAATAGTAATAATAATGGAAACAATAATTCACAGTCATATAATGTTTTTAACGATAATAATAATAATGAATGTTCTGAGATCGATTTGACTTTCTTGGTACCTGATCAGGGTCTTATTTCGAAAGTTTCTGTACCACCACAGATTGTTTTTGTGTTAGATTCAGGATGTACTTCACATATTGTGAATGATATTTCATTATTTTCTGAATATATTATGTTGACAAAACCTCAGTCGATAATGGTTGCCAAAAAGGGCGTTGAACTTGTTGTTTCAGCTGTTGGTACTGTGAAATTAAAAACTGAAAATGGAATTAATATCACATTAAAGAATGTTAGATTTGCTAAAGAACTTCCAACCAATCTTCTCTCAGTCAAATGTATGGCAAGAGCTGGATGTAGGTCTGTATTTGAGGAAGAGTCTGTTAATGTAATAAGTAACAAAACTAATAACATAATTATAACCGGGAAAAGTAATTTAACAAATTTATATACAATAACTTTTTATAATAATGTAACTGAATCATGTAATTTGATACGAAATAAATATAAAAATCCTTTGGAGTTATGACATAAGCGACTTGCGCATTTGAATAATAATGATGTCAAGCTGTTATCTAATAAAGGTCGTATTTCTAATATGTCTGATAATCAGGAAATATTTTGTGAACCCTGTATTATGGGAAAACAACATAAAAAACCTTTCGACAGACATGAACAAAAAACAAAAAGTCCGTTGGAATTAGTCCATACTGATGTCTGTGGTATAATAAATCCAGTTTCGTATAATGACAAGAAATATTTCTTAACTTTTGTTGATGATTATTCGAATTTTTGTTTTGTATATCTGCTGAATAACAAAACTGAGGTATTGTCAAAATTTGTTGAATATCACGAATTGGTTTCTAATAAATTTAATACAAATGTAAAGAGATTACGGTGCAATCGTGGTACCGAATATATAAATTCACAGTTTAAAGCATATTGTGTTAAGAAAGGAATTTCCATAGAACCCACTGTTGGTGGATGTCCTCAGCAAAACGGTAAAGCTGAACGATTGAATTGTACTCTTGGAGAGAGGGCCAGAACTCTCATATATGAAAGCAGCCTGGATAAAATTTACTGGAGTGAGGCTTTATTGTGTGCTGCTTACATTTTAAATCGGTGTCCAACCAATAAAAGTTACATTCCTTATGAAAGATGGCACCATGAGAAGTATGACTATAAAAAATTGAGGGTTTTTGGCTGCGACGCTTAAATGTTGGATTTCACTCACAGTTTGGAGAAATTTGAGAAAAAGAGTAATTAATTGAAGTTTGTGGGATATTCGCCAGCAGGTTATAAGTTACTGGACGTGACTAAATGTAAAATCCATCTCTCCAGAGATGTTGAGTTCAATGAAGAGTCTATAGGTAAATCTAAATATGATGACTCTGACCCTATATTAAAGGTAGTTGACGAAACGAATGTTGATAGTATTGAAGTGGATGGAGAAATTAATAATATACTAGATGTTGGTGATGTTATAGATTCGTGCTTTTTCATAGCTAATGCTGTTGAAAGTGATTGTCCATTGACCTTTAAGGAGGCGTTGAGGTCCTCTGAGTCTGATCGCTGGAAGAAAGCGATTCAAGATGAAGTTGATGCTTTGACTTCCAATGAAACTTGAAATGTGGTCAAACGTCCAATGGATGATCCTACAATCACGTGTAGATGGCTGTTTACTAAAAAGACTGATTCTGCTGGTAATGTTTTGTACAAGGCCAGATTAGTGGCTCGTGGATTTCAGCAACAAAAAGTTTTTAATTTCAACGAAGTCTATGCTCCAGTTGCCAAACTGTCAACAGTTCGTGCGTTACTTGCCTTGAGTAATAAATTTAAATATTTTATTCATCAAATTGATATTTGTAGTGCCTTCTTAAATGGTAAAATTAAAGACAAAGTTTTCTTAGAAATTCCAGAAGGCATTGAACGTAATTTAGATAAAAATAGAAATGTTTTATTACTAAACCGATCCATATATGGCTTAAAACAATCGCCTAAAGTGTGAAATACTATGTTCCATGAATTTTTGGTTTCATTGGATTTTAAACCAGGCATAGCTGATGACTGTTTATATATTCATAAACAAGGAAATTCTATAGTTTATTTATTAAATTACGTTGACGATATTATCATCAGCTCCAATAATAATGATTTAATAATAGACAATAAAAATAAAATTAGTAAAAAATTTAGGTGCAAAGACCTGGGAATGATTAATAAATATTTAGGTTTAAACATAAATTATGATCGCGAGAATGGACTCTTGGAAATAAATCAAAAATCTTTAATTGAGTCTATTGTCAAACGTTTTGGTGTTTTGGATTGTATCCCCACACATTCTCCGATCAAACCCAAACTACAATTGCATCGTGATTTAAATGGAATGGATCGTAATTTGAATAATCAATATCAGCAGTTGTTGGGTTGTCTTATGTATCTTATGTTGGGTTCTCGTCCAGATATCTGCTTTGCGATATCCTACTTCAGTCAATTTCAAAGCGCAGCAACACACGAACATTATAAATATTTAATACGAGTTTTAAAATACTTAATAACTACTTCACATTTAAATTTGACTTATAATAGGGATAATAATAATAAATATATAACAGAAATCTACTCTGACACTGATTGGGCAAATTGTGTCGCTACTCGCAAATCAATTTCTGGTTATTGTGTAAAAGTATTTGGATCTGTGATTTCCTGGTCTAGTAGGAAACAACCCATTGTTGCTCTCTCCAGTACTGAGAGTGAGCTTATTGCCTTGTGCGAAGCAATATCCGAAGGACTGTGGATGCAAAATTTAATTAATGACTTTCGGTTTGACCAGTCAAAAAGATCCGTGATTTACAAAGACAATCAGAGCTGCCTGGGACTCATAAAGTCAGGTAGATGGAATTCCAAACAATCAAAACACATAGACACTAAGTATAGATTCATATGTTCACACGTTGACAAATCATTTATTTATATGTATATTCCAACGTCCCAACAATTGGGTGACTTGTTTACTAAAGGTCTGCCAAAGCCTGCATTTGTCAATTTTTGTAATGACCTAAATTTAATATAACTGTTTGTGATTTGTATGTTTACCATTTATATGTGTTCTGACAGTCATATTTTTACCATTTTATATATTTTATATTTTTATACTGACTGTGATAATTATCATACCCGATTACACGAATACTTTAATATTTTAATACGTTTATAATTATTAAGCTTCACCACGATATATTATTTGTTATTTTACTAGACTTTGTTTTGTCCAAATCACATATTCACGATATATTCTTGTTCATATATGATTTGAGGAGGCGTGTGGGAATATGCTCCTCATGACCTCGCTCATAGTCGATATATTTAGCCATAACGTGGTCGCTGCTTGTGACGTCATCCGCTATAGCTGATTGTATATTCGTATTTTAACTGTCAGTTAGTTGATCTCCAAATGTTGTTACGTGAACATAAAATAAAATGAGATCTTAAAAACTGAATCTTACTTATTGTGTTGACTACAAATTTAGTGTTTCTTCAATGGTGTTCGTTTAATATAATCGCTGGTTGTTGTTCTTATTCGATTAATGTGAAATCTTTCATATTAGTGATCGCCACTTTCTCACACATAGGTACATAACAAAAATCAATATTTTTTGCGATGTAATTATGTTCTTCACCAGATCGATGTAATATTGTTTTTCAATATATTGATATTGAATAAAATACATATTTTGGGAATTTTTTGGGCAACTTTTTGAAATTTTCTTTTCATATTATGCCAGAAACCTTCTTGGAGTGTACTCAACAACTTCCAAAAGTTTCATGGCCATCGGATGAATGGTGTAGTAATTCATAAAAGACAAACAGACATACAGTCTCTTTTATGTATATAGAATAATTATTTTTTGGATAAAATGACAAGAAAAATAGTGGTACTGGTAAAAATTGTCAGGTCGATCCGGGCAAATTCAAAAGGTCAAGTCCTTGTCTTAGTATGACAAGAATTTGTGAGAAATTCTCTTCAATTTGTCGACAAATTAATGCCATTAAATGTACTCGAACTCATCAATGAATCAATGTTGTTCAATTCAAACAAATTAGTCAATGAATTGAAGAGAATTTGTGAGGAATTCTCTTCAATTCATCGACTAGTTTGCGTAAATTTAATTTAATGGCATTCATTCCTCAACAAATAGAAGAGAATTTGTGAGGAATTCTCTTTGATTTGTCGGTGAGTTTGTGTACATTTAATGGCATTAATTATTTGACAAATTAAAAAGAATTCCACACCATTTCTCTTTGTTTCATCGACAAGTTCACATGTATTCAATGGCATTAATTCATTGACATTAATTCATCGTTGAATAGAAGAGAATTTGTGAGGAATTCTCAATTTGTTGAAGAGGTCGTGTACATTTTACCGATGTCTTCAAATCACTTCCATTATCTGATAATCTAGAACTCAAGTTTTGTAGGGAAAATCTGGGTGGATCGCTTTCTCAAAAAAATGATCCGAAATTTGTATCATAGAATTCAGAATAGAGCGAAACCACTCCGACTATTTGCTGAAGGCCAGGCATATGTTTCTATCTATCGCATCCACTTATTAGATGAACTCCGAATTCAAGAACTGGATTGTAGCAAATTAACTGGGAAAAAACCTTGCAATAAAAAAGCAATTGCAGAGGTGACAGACTTCAAAAATTATGTTTTCATAAATAAGATAATAAAGTTTTGATTCTCAGATTAGTACGAATTATGTTTCTTACTAGCATTTAACTTCAACATCCAAATACAGTAGGATACAATTATTTTGAAATTAAGATGTACATCAAATTACCTATACATTTTTTTATTCCTAAAAAGTCAAAAATAAAAAAAAATAAAAAAAAATTTCAAGGATATGCTTTTATTTAACTTAGCACTCTAAAAAGTAGAATAATAAGTTTTCATGACCTACTTAACTTATTTATTCTTGTAACACAAAATAAAAGCGGAATAAAAGAAAAGAAATATTTCAATTAGAATACAAATCCAGTTTGTAGATGAAGGAAGACAGAACTATCCACTGAAAAAGGGTTTTAAACAAATAATTTGAAGGTTGTTGATTAGTTGTTTAATAATTTGGATATTGATAATAATGATTGATAATACACGTTACTGTAAAACTTAGGTCAGGATGGAGATAAATTTTAATTTATAATGATAGTTGAGCAAAGTCTGTAGGCTACTCATATTAATATTCAAAGTTTTTCAACAATATTTGTAGGTTTCTTTTTATACGAAGAAGAAAATATATAATGATGAGTCAAGTTTGCCCCGCGCTTTTATTTTGTGTTACAAGAATAAATAAGTTAAGTAGGTCATGAAAAATTATTTTTCTACTTTTTAGAGTGCTAAGTTAAATAAAAGCATATCCTTGAAATTTTTTTTTTATTTTTTTAATTTTTTGTTTGTTTTTACTGCCCGATGGGATGAAAATAAGTTTATTATTCAGAGATACCTATGACTATGAAACTAATTTTGGGTTGTGACTCTGATGGCATCATTTACAAATCGAAGAAATAGAGAAAATAAGTTTGAATAAATTTTATTTAAAAAAAGAACACAAAACAATTGACTGCGTTAATCTGAATGGGTAGTTGTTATTGGTGAATATGCCCAAATTTATGACAATAATTTTTTCAGTCTTTAAATTCTCTTCTTTTCAATTACACTCTACTAATTTTTTAATTTTTAAATATGAATAGCTGAAAGCATTCTGCGGATGGTCAGTAACATTTTGAGCCTACTTACATTAAAATCCATGAATAAAGTGAGATACTTGTTCTGAGCGAACAAAATTCCGGGTATAGTTCCCGGAGATGGACATACCAAACATGTAACCTCTTTCGTATGCAATCGGTAAAAAGTAATATTTTATCCTTTTTCTTCATTTTTTTCTTCTTTTTTTTATTATTTACTCGTCGTCAGCTCTACCTTCGCCAGGCTATGAAAAAATGATGACTAAATCACAATTAGAAAAACCGAGTTTACACTCATCAGCACATAACTGATACCAGTCAGTAAAACTTCCAGGAAATCTTATCAATAAAAACGTATTCAGTTGGAAAAAAGAATTCTTGAAGGTCACCCCTCCAACTGACAATAGAGAAAATGCTGCTTCAAAAACAGTTTTTGGCCCATATCTGCTGCCCCTTTCACGGTTTCAGAATTTTGAAAAAAACGTATCTAAATGTGATACAGATACCACTTAATGCCAATTTTCAGTCTTCTAACTGTACGAAAAGTACGAAAAATAAATGCGGATGGAAATACGGACATTTTTGAATTTTATATAGTAGATAAACTTTTATTGAAATGCAATCACTAATGCGATGAAATGTGACGTAGTTCTTAAACTAACATTTGGAGGGGCTAAAATCGAGTTTGGTTGTAATCAGTTATTCTTTATCAAGGTGATTTTTTTTCAACTCTAGTTTCTTCAACTGACGCTGCGTCATAGTAAGACAACTATAAAATACGGGCGTACCAAAGCCGCTATTTTTTATGGTTTATGGGTCCCCCTTGTTTTAAGAGTATAATTTCTGATTGAAAGGGGGTAAGTTTAACAAATAATTACCAGTTTCGCAAAAAAAAAAAAAAAAAATCAGTTTTTAATGTATATTTAGCTTTGATTATATAGTACTGGACCAGTAAAGCTCCATAAGACAAGACCAATGTACTTTTCAATGTCAAGACATGATGGCAAAAAAGTCAGCAACCCTAGCGTACCTTCCGCGTATTTCACATTTAGCTTGACTTCACCACTTAGAATACATCTTATAAAGAGATCCCTTGAATTCACAAGGATAGCGTACATAAACACAAAGCAAAATACGAAGCAAAATACGTCAAAAGGTACACCTGGTTGCCTATTTAGCGCCGGCATGTCTAACAAGAAATCATATTTCTTTACTCGTCCACTACTATATGTATATTCAAAGATATTTAGATGAAAATTTGTCATTCTTCATTAGAAGGAAAGTGGAACATCAGGTTGCCTTTTTTATCGATATTTCTGCAATAAATAGCAGAAAAATCACAAAATTTTAATATTTATGTAGACTACTGAGACAACTGAAGAAGATATGGATATTTTGTGCCACGTTTACACATCTTACACCAAATGATCTTCAAATTGACTTGGAAAGAAAATCGCCGGTTTGATATGCCTGTATTTTATAGTCCTCTAGACATAGTGGATGGCTTTTTCAGCAAGGGTTGTCCAGTTCGAATTCCCAATGAGACAGCTTTTTTCTCTTTCTTTCTTTTCTTTTATAAGCTTTTATTCCACTCATTACTGCGATCTTATTTAAATTTTGTTTCGGGAGCTTAGGACATGGATCTTTGTTGGGAGGAGTTTTACACGCCTTATTAAAGAGTATCTAAAAAATTCATTTTTACTCGACTCATTCCTTTTAACTGTTTCCCTTATATCAACCCCCAAAACCAATCCCATATCTGCACCTGCACATACACCACCTCTCTCTTCCCTCACTCGCTAATCTCTATTTTCTTTTGTCTTTCGTTCGTCCAGTTGGGAAGGGTTTCTCTCTATAGTCACTGGTTTTTTTTATCTTCTCGGTCACCTTTTTGCCAGTTTACTCCCCATGTCAGCAATGCCTTAGTCGCCTAATGAAGTTTTACTTCCAGTCAAAACTAATGTGTCTATTTCAGAAATAACACATGACAGAAGTGAAACGGGTATTTTAACAAGTTTCCTTTTGGGTAAAAAATGGAGTAGATGGTAGAAAAATTTACAAAAAACTCAAAAGTTGATTGCTGCAACGTAGAGGAGTAATATTACCTCCCTCCTACACTTCTTGACCTTATTTGTATCCATGGTTTTAAAGAGGCTTTAGATGTGAGCCTTGAGGTCCCTAAACTGGAAAATTCGTGGGCCTGTAAATTCGTGAGCATCTGAGAATGGTGATACAAGGCCACCTTTTTGTGGTTGAAATGTGATCGATCAAGAATGGGATTTGCCCATCAGGTATTAGACTAGTAAAATACGTTGTCACACTCCACCTCACCGAAGTGTAACGGTCTGACAACCTCCTCAACATAAGTACACACTCCATCCCACTATGCACTGTTGCCAAACATACTGCGCCCTGTAGGTGCGCAGTAGCTTGTTTATCTATATCACGATAGAAAGAGGCAAATAATAATCGAGTAGCGAAATTCATAAAAAAAGTCAACCTTTGAACTTTAAATCATTTTTTCGATCACGTACAAAAATGATTAAAAATGATTGATCAGCGTGAAGAAAGATCGATATTTTACATTGACTGATCTTTTTTTTTTTACACTATTATCATTTGCAAGTACTTATGATTCATTAGCCCGAAATTTCAATTAGTTTCAATGCTGTAAGTCAACTGATTGTCGTATAGGCTGTAGGAAAGAAGCATATAAATCGAATGAAAATTACCAGTCTTTCCTTCAGTTTTAGCAAAAATAATATCGGAAATAAAAATCTTTTCTTTTTGTAGGGGTTCTACATAATACTTATCTATACAGACTATACATTCAACTAATACGCTCCCAAACTTTCTTAATATACGTTTTCACTTTTCGTCTCCTAATTCTATGGCGACATATGTTTAACAGTTTTTTATATTGTTTCCTGCCAACTGTAGAAGATATTTGTTAAATTTGCGGCGCCACTTATGTAAATCATTCGCAAACATTTTATAGAAAATTCGAATTCCTTGTGCAGCATGTGGAGATGGTAGCCTGTGGAGATGGCATTGCCGTGTCAAATAATTCTACTAAAAGAAGACTCGTTAATTTATCTTAAAAACCGTAGGTTAATTTTAATTCCTTAAAAACCAAAACTTTGCTTATTTTCCTCCACGAAAAGCCTTTCCCACTCCTTTTCAATCTTCCTTTTGGCAGTTGTTGTATTCTACATTGTTTTTCTAAATACCAGCCACCTAGCGGTCTGTTGATGTTCTTACATAAGGGTAAAAAAAAAAAAAATGGTTTGCTAAAGTACCAGAAAAAATGAAGATTCGCAGCATAAAACCAATAGGCCTATAACCAGCAAGTATTCGAGCTCGATTATGGATGAGCCATGCACGCAGACAGGCAGACACAGTCATATATTCATCGGGTAGATAGGTAGGTAGGTAGGTAGGTAGGTAGGTAGGTAGGTAGGTAGGTAGGTAGGTAGGTAGGTAGGTAGGTAGGTAGGTAGGTAGGTAGGTACCATATGTACGTATTAACGGAAGGTATACGGCGATTAGAAATTCGTACCTATTGTCGTCATTCGAAAGATCATCCTTGAACTGTTCAATTCGCTATCTTATCTCGAACTTATCGTTGTTATTGGTGGCTGTGTTGTTGGATTTCGTTAAACACTCGGCCGATTGGCGTGTTTCGAAATTATAATATAGTTTTTCTCCTTTCTTATTAGCTCGCTGGGTATTTAATTATTAGCTCCCCGCCGAATTTGGAAAATTCGTCGACGCAAAACATTTCCACGTCGCCGCTTTTCGCTAACTTAAATGTAAGAAGCGAAAAGGAAGCAACCAGAAGGCCCGTACCGAATCATCAATGGTCGACGAGGCACGTGTCCGTGCTAATCCCTTCGCAGAGCACCTCAAATTTGGAACCAAGTAACGACTGAAATCCTAATTGTGACACGGTTGACAAACTATTTTTCTATACGATGCGACGAAATCACTCAAAAGATTCGTGATTACGAACATCGGACAGGGCCGGATCCAGCCTTTATGGCGCCACCCACTACCACTGTTTCGCAGAATTTTAGGGCTGCAAAATGATTGCTTACGCGATAAAATTCGATTTTCTTTCATTCTCTCAAGCCAGCTACGAACCTACATCGAATACGCTGTTTCTCACTACAGTTATTTGTATTCTACAGCCTGATTTACACTTGGCTAGTTTTCTGGCTAGTAGCCAACTATTTCAGGTAGATACCTACAATTCTGTGAACGGTTAAAGTCACTACGCCATTTTAGCCACTTAAATTCAACTTTAACTCGGCATATAGTCCGACGAGAATCTCATTAGAATAAATTGATTTTAAATGGTTGAAACAACTGTACCTATAGTGACTTCCACCTGCGAAGTAGCTGACTAGTAGCAAGGAAAACTAGCCAAGTGTGAACCGGGCTTATGTTATACCAAACTTGTTGTTTGCTGTACGATGGCACAAGTATCATTATGGCTTTGTTCGTTTTGAATTTTCACACAAAAAACTACAATGGGACTGTTCACAACACGAGTCTCCATCTGGTGGCAAAACTTGAAATCAATTGTGTATGCGATCAATCGTTTTTCTCCCATAAGAGTCAATGTAATTCCGACCGTTTTCAAAAATTCGCCAAAAATTGAATTTTCGGGATTTTTAAATGCAATTGGAGCTCAATGAAAGATTAAATCATCTTCTTCAGACAGATCTAAGAAGAAAAATTTTACGTAATTATACACGCCTATACAGATACGGAAAAAGTAGTCGTTTCTTATGTAATTTAACACCGTAATTATATAAAAAATAAGGGATCTTTTCTTAAGTCTGTATAGGTTTATTTAACTCGGTACAATTTTTTTTTCATTCAGTTATTCAAATGGGAGGGTCTTATCTTTCATTAATGTTAAATTGGGCTTAAAAATTCCGAAAATTTAATTTGTGGCGAATTTTAGAAAATTGTGAAAAATACATCGACTCTTATGGGAGAAAAAAGATAGAACACACTTATACGATATTACCTACGAGTTTTTCCACCAGATGCAGAATCTTGTCTCGGCAATCCCAACAACAGACGTAAAAAGTTGTGAGACTGCATTTTCTTAATGCGCTCCGTGAAGTCATTAAAATGTCGGTGAAGTCGTTCTTTCTGCACTCTCCGTGAGGAATAAATTGAAGACATGATTGTGAAAACAACCCAAGGGGAGAAAAATTTAGTTTTGAGTTATTCGTATGCTCATGTACAACTCCTTCAGAAATATAAGACGCAAGTTATACTCAAAAACTGTGAAAATTCTAAATTATTATTATATTCGTTGAAAAAAACAAAAAAAAACATACAAAGGAATCCAAATTAAATCGATAAAAAAGTATTTTGAAAAATTACTGATTTTGACCTTGGTTCTTCCAACTAGACCACGATCCAGACTTGAATTGGTATAAAGCTGCATTTGATATAGCAAAAAAACGATTGCTACATTTATAGTTTTAGTTTTGAACTAGTTTAGTTATATGTTAGTTCTCAATTCTGCCTTACAGTTATGGTTTTATGACAGTTTTTGGAAGTGGAAAAACTCAAAAAACTAATAACTCAAATAAAACAAATAACAATTTTGTAGATAAGAATGACAAGTGAAGTGATACAAACGTATTCATGTCTCTAGAAGTGAATTTATTATCAGAATCTATTCACCACATCGGTCCAGAAAATTCAGCACTTTTTAAGAAAATAAAGTATTCTTCAAGTTTTAACCAGGAAAATCAGAAAGCTTCTTCAAAGAAACCGTACCGCCCTTTGCTGAATTGTAAAATCTGTTTTTAAAAAGTGCAAAAGTGCTATATCTCTCCGTTTTTACTAGTTTTCTTGCAAATGGGGTATTAAAATTGACCTTATGAAAGGGTTAGGGGTGAGGATGATGAAAATATGAGAAAAGAAAACGATTGGTACCATTTTTTCATTTTGAGCTAATTTTTATTTATGTATGTACCTATGTGCATATATATATATACATACACATGTATCACTCAAAATTTTGTGTTCACGGTTTTGAGAAAACTATCAGGTGGATAGGGCTGAAATTTTTACAAGAGATAGTTCTCATATTGAAAAAGGTCTGAGAGAAATTTTTTGACTATTGGTTAATTAGTTTCCGAGAAAACTGGAAAACAAAAAATTCCTGAAGAAGTTGTTTTTCCGGGATACTGGGAAAATGAAAAAAAGGATTGGGCTAAAATTTTCATGATAAACTTTTCTTATGTTGGTGAAAGTTTCTTAGAAGTTTGGTGCCTATTAATTCGGTAGTTTCTGAGAAAACTCGAAAGAAAAAATCTCTGGAAATTGATTTTTAGTGATAAAACATCGATAGATCGATACTTTTGTTAAAAATATGGTTAATTGTTCGATAGCTTTTTGTAATTTCTTAACCTGAAACTGGTGTTGAGACCACCAATTCTTCTCCTCTCTCACTCCTGAAACACATGACTATATTAAAATATATTTTACATCTCTGTTTGCGGCTACACTGTATTACCATCTCCGCCACTCACTCGTTTATCTCGGTACATCATCGTTTATCTTACTCATCCTGTACTCAAACTTAAAATTATATGATTGATGTAAAATACAAACGCTTCTAGGACACTACTTCGATCAATACTTTATTTCACGTTACTAATTTGTGTCTTCACCGATTCTCATCCTCTATAACTAGCAATGCAATATCGATAACTATCGATATGAATATCGAGCAACTGAGTTTTCTACCGAAGCATTGGTGCGCTAAAGTTTTTTTTGAAGAGAAACTTGCTAAGTATTGGTAACAAACTCGTATGAACTTGACACGACGAATCCGATAACAAAAAGCGTTAAAGGCTAAAAGAAATCAGAAGTAGAGGAAGGAGCCAATAATAAGGCCTAATGTTGGCTAAAAATATTTGACATTGTCAGCGGACTGAATTGTAAAGCACGTATTTGGTTTTTTTTCATACAGAAAAAAAGGGTTTGCGTTCGTCCCCATTATGATAAAAAATAAAAAATGGAGGTTTGGAGGGCAAAGCCCTCGATAAAAAAATAGGGATTTTGATTGTTATCTATTCTCATTTTGAAATTTATTTTGTGATACATCAGCTAGTAGGTCTTTTAGGGCACTGATTTCGAATTTGACGTTCACTTTTTCATTTAATACTCAACCGCCAGGTGCATCAAAATGGGATAAAATTTTGAATTCCCATATTTTATCGGGTGATATGTACGCCAGTATATGTTTTGGGATTCTGATTTTGAATTTGAAGCTCATTTTTTTATTCGACCCATTCTTCGACCAACAGGGCTTCAAAAGGAGTGTAAATTTTGACTTCTCGTATTTTGTTGTGTGATACATCAGCTGATGTGTTTTTTGGAATGCTGAATTCAAGTCTGATTTTCTATTTTTCATTCGCCTAATTTTTCAACCAGCAAGAGCTTCAAAGAGAGTCCAAATTTTTACTTGTCATATTTTGTTGTGTGCATTAGTAGGTATGTTTTTTGGGGCACTAATTTCGAATCTGATATTTATTTTAAAGATTACACGAATTCAAGGATAGTTTGGCAATATTTCCTAAGAATTTTCACTTCCACCATGTGTCCCATGACGCATTTGTTTTTTTTCAGTCCGTTTGATTTTGAAAAGACCGTCATTGGTTGAAACTAAAAAAAAATCATATGGTAGAATTGAAAACAAATTTTTCATAGAATTTATACCAAACCATAATTTTGAGTGAAGCACTTTAGCATATTACCGTTTTGGGAAAGATTTGAAATTATCTTTGGTTTTTTCAGGCACCTTTCAATCTGGACAACATTTTGTATTTTCAAGCACTCGACCACACATTTACCCGGCCTCGAGCTCACCAAATATAACCTTGGGGAACAACTATAACTTGACCTTAATTTTCTACCCTGTTTCTATAGAAAATTAATCAGTTTTCACAAAAAAATTAATTTTACGTTTTCATCGTTGGTATTTTTTCTGCCAAATAAGGAGGTGGCAATACTGGCCATCATTTTTTGGTGGGTATAGTAAAGAATTGAAACGATATGGGTAAATTATCTATTTACAAAATGACATCCTCTCATTCCCCCTCCCACGCTACAAATTTGGGTATTTTACAGCTAAATGAAAATCAATCATTGTAAATATTTGGAGAAATCAATTGATTTTTTTTTTTTTTTCACTTAAGGGGTGCTTTAATGAAAAAATTTCTCAATATTTTGAAAGAATAACATTTTTGTTCTTTATATTCCACCAGCCGATTAAACCGGCTTCATACGGGTGTGGTGTGAAGTATTTTCTCGTGCATTTACAAAACCTTAATAGAAAATTAAAAATCAATAAAAAAGTATTCTACACATTTTTTTAAGGGGTATAATTTAGGCTTAGTCCCTTATAAAAACACCAAATTTTTCCCATTCATCACATTTCAACAACACCTACCCAACTGATAAATACTAAACTTGGAGAATGAGAAAATACAATAGAATGAACAAAATTGAAGCCACATATAAATATTTGCAACTGCGACAACTGCAAGGTTGAAGAACAGAAAAGTGAAAGGTAATAAACAAAGTAGCGGCCACATATGTTTGTAGCTGTTCACGCACACAGTGACACAATTTATTTGAGGAATCATTTTTTGAAGATAACTCAATTTCTTCTATCTGATAGATTTTCGAATTTATTGATTTTAAACTAGCAGAAGATCCGGACAATTAATTTCGTAGAAGATACATTCAAATTGGCTCAGCGATTCTTGAGCCAACTTGCGACATTAAAAACCATTTCATTCTTGTAATATACATAAATACAGCCTGGAAGTTACGTTATTTAACTACCAGAAACCTTGTATATTTTTTAAGCGGAAAATACACCTTCTTCATTCGGCAGTGCAGAAAAAAAAAAAAAAAAAACTTGAAAAAAGTAGGTGATTCAAGAAAAACTTAACTCGGGAATTAATTTTCTGAATTACCTAATGATTTAGTTCATGTTTTTTCGATCTCCACTTTCGCGTTTCATTTTCCTGACGCATCAAAGAACGCTTTCCACCGACATCCACTTGAAAATATGACAATTTTTCCGAAGCCGAAGTGCGACATTCCTCCGGCTTGCGTTCCAGTGCCGTATCCAGGGGGAGGGGCAAATGGGGGCAATGCCCCCTAATTGTTAAATTTGCCCCCTAGGAATTTTCAAAAAAAAAGTAAAAAAGTAGTATGGACTCAAACTCGGACATTGTTCATGAGCGATTAAAAAACAAGCTCTCTACAGGGAAATCAATAAAAAAATTTTTTTTTCGTATTTCTAGCATTAAAACAACTAATTTTTGATAAAAAACATCGTAGTCAACTGCTCGATAAACTACTAATTAAAAAAATATTTGGAAGCGACTATAGATTTAAAAAGACCGTGGTATAGTGGCCTTAACCACTAGTCAGTTTAACGTCCAGGAGACAGTAAAACATGTAGTCACACTCCTCCTCACCGAAGTGTAACTGTCTGGCGACCGCCACGACTCCAGTACAGACTCCAGCGCCCTGTGCGCTGTTGCCAAACATACTGCGCCTGGTGTATGCGCAGTAGCTCGTGTGTCTATATCACGATACTGGGGGCGGTGTACACCAAGCTGATCTTCTGAGACCAGTTTATCAGTTTTTGACTTGTTCTGAAAAAGAAATTTACCTTTTCAGGTAAAAACATACATATAATATAATTTTATTGAAAAAATAAAAAACAACTTATACTATAAACTAAGACTTATAAAACAAAAGTCAAAAACAAAAATTATGTTAATAAAAAAATTTAAACTTAATTAAACTTTTTGTTTATTGATGACTCTTGTCCACAAACTGCTGGACATTGATAGAGGAACTATTTATTTTGGCCATAATGGAGCGATTCTGTGAAAGGAAGAGTAGGAATTAGCAAGTTTGTATTTAGAATTTAAAGTTTAGTTAAAAACTATTTAAACTCTAATTGGTTGGATCGATCCACTGACACTTATTGTTCGCTTTCACCTTAAGGGAGCTAGACAACAATAATGAGATGTAACATACTCTTAAGTCAGTTAGAAGGGTAGTAAAAGGTGCCAATTTCCTTTTATAATCCTTCGGTTGCTTAGTGTAGTATGTATTTTCAGATCAAGTGATATGACTAAGTTTCAACCTGAGGTAGTTGGTACTTTGTCATTACTATTTAGTTCCAAAGGTGCTAAAAACTTTATGGGTCTTGTAACAACCTTTGAACTAGGTAGTAGGATATCTGCATGACGGACTTTACCATCACGAGAAGTATTCAGGTTTACAATTTTGGCAATTTTGTAAATACCTGGTTTTGTCATATAATCCAGAACATGGACTATATCACCAATCTTTGGTTCAAATGTTACTGTTCGATATACATTATCTACACCTTTGCGAACTTTATCTCTCAGGTATGGGAGATACAATCCTTTCCAGGTGGCCCAAAGTTTGGTGAGTAAATCTTGATCAACTTTCCATAAGTTATGTAAAGTTTTTGTTGTTGGAGTTATTTCATCCAAAGGTTTATCAAGATCTAATGTAAATACACGGAAGTTAGCGTGTAAAAAGTGAGCAGGGGTTAAAGTCCATTGTTCAGCGTCATCAACAGCTGGACATAATGGTCTTTCGTTCATCATAACTTGAATATTTTTAAGACTAGCTTGAAAATTAAGTTGATGATGAGCATGGTGACCCATTACTCGATAGAACATTTGTTTAAAAACTCCTATCAGTCTTTCAAACGAGGCACCATACCACGGAGCTTTCGCAGGTGTAAAGTGCCACGTTATACCTTTTTGGTTTAGTTGATCGTGAACATTTTTATCTAAAATAAAGGTGTCCCAAAATTTCGGTAAAAATGTTGCAATTAATGTGAATTGTGCTGCATTGTCAGACAATATCACTTTTGGTGTGCCACGATCAGCAAAGAAAGTTTGTAAAGCAATCCATATTTCACTCGTATTTAAAGATGAGAGTGAAATAAAGTAGACTGCTCTTGTTGAAAGACAAGTGAATATTAATATCCACCTTTTGTATATTGGTGACGTTGGGGTTGCCAATTCCTTTTTCTTTTTTGGTAAATATTGGTCAAAGACCGCAAAAGGACCAAAAACATCAATTCCTGTATAAGTGAACGGATGTGAAAAGGGCATGAGTCTAAAATCTGGCATGGCCGAATGCGTTGGTTGCGCAAAAGGTCTTTTGTCATGTTTTTTACAAAGTATGCAGGCTCCCTTTAATATTTTTGGAAGAACTTGCATTGCACGAGGTACAAAATAAGTACGACGAAAAGCTGCCATCGTAAATTTGATTCCCGTGTGATAATTCAAAGTATGTACATTTAATAAAATTAATTTTGTTAAATGAGACTTTGAATGTAGTAATACTGGAGATAGAACATCTTCAGTAAATGGTGTTATGGGTATATAATTTCTGAGTCTAAGTAATCCAGACTCATCCAAAACTATATGAAATTTATCATATGTCACATAATCTGGCGGATTAGGTGACAATAGTGTTATAAACAAATCAGAAAAATATTTTTTCTGATCTGCATATATAAAACACAATAAAGCAAATTGGAAATTATTAGGCAATATTGCATAGGGTTTTATTGATCTAGAACGTTTAAGTCTTTTGGTACTAAATTTTCTAATTGCTGTTAGGCAACTATAAAATGTTCTTTTTAGTTTTATTAAAGAATTAAATTTCTCTAAATCAATGTTAAAGGGTGTATTCATAGGTTGATGTATAAAACTTTCATATGGTACACTCTTTTTAATTAAGTTTGGTTTATTTGAAAGATCTAAAACTGAGTTAGACATTTCCAAATTTTGTTGAGAAACTTTTGTCTGTGTAGGAAAAGTTTTTACTTCACAAGCGAATGTTTCTTTATTTATCACAAATTTTGGTATGTGTAACTTGCGAGATTTTAATTTTCTATTCAATTTTGCAGTTTTATGATTATCAAAAATACTATCTGAATTTTCAGGTATTAAATTTGATAATTTATGAGAGATTTTAAAAGATTCTCTCATAGTGTGGAACACTGGTGTGATTTTTTCATCTTCAGATAATTCCGGTAATGATTGAATTATATGTAAATCAGTTTTAGGCCAAGTTTCCGGATTTTTATTTAACCAATCCGGTCCTGTCCACCAAATTGATTGAAATAATTCATTCACTAAAGCACCCCTAGAGCCAATATCCGCGGGGTTATCAGCTGAAGGGACATACCTAAATTCTATATTAGGTATGCTTTTGATTTCTATGACACGATTTAGTACAAATTGTGTTAAAAGTCTACGTTCTAACAACCAAGTTAAAACGCATTTACTGTCCGACCATAAATAAGTGGGGCAGTTGTACAAGTCTAGAGGTTTTCTTATATTTTTGATTCCTCTTGCTCCAATTAATGCCGCTAACAACTCCAATTTTGGAATTGTTATAGGTTTCATTGGAGCAATTCTTGATTTACCTATCAAGAATCGTACGACAGTTTTGTTATTTTCTTCGTTATGTAAACGTAGAAAGGCTACCATTGAAAATGCAGTTTTAGATGCATCTACAAAGGTGTGTAATTGACAATTATCCGGGTTATAAATTCCCGGATAAATTTGTCGTGGTAGGCAGTAGTTAATACAATGGGATAAATCCTTAACCAACTCCGTTGCAATTGGTTGCAACGAAGTTGGTAAAGGTTCATCCCATTTGTATCCTTCATTCCAAAGTTGTTTGATAAAAACTCTGGAAGGTACAAAAGCTGGTGAGAACCATCCATGAGGATCGAAGAATTGAGAAATTACTTTCAAAAAATATCGTTTGGTCCAAGTTTTTGTATCATCTTGTTTTTTGGGTTGGCTAATGAAAATTAAATCCTTATCCATGTCCCAAGTCAAACCCAAAACTTTAATTAAAGGTTTGGTTAGAGCGTGATCAGGATCAAAATCCTGTCTCAATGGAATACAATTAGTACCCCACTGAGAAAGTTCCATAGAAATGTCATTTATAAGTTTATTGGAACGTTTATGTAAATCTTTCATTTCTTCATATGTTGGTAAAGAAGTTACTAGATTATCTACATATAGATGATCGGCAAATTTTGTATAAAACTCCGGATCAGCTTGTTGAAAATGATGCAACAAAATAGCCGCGAGTAAAAATGGTGCCGAAATTATTCCAAAGGGTACTCTTTGGAATCTATATGTAATGATGTTGTTTCTTGTCAACGGTTTTAATGGGTCTTTAATCCATAGAAATCTAGTAACATCTCTATCATCTGGATGAAGACCTATTTGATGGAATGCCTTCCGAATATCCGCAATGACAGCATATCTATCTTTGCGAAAAGTCAGAAGTATTTGTAATAAATCTGGTAAAAAGTTTGCTCCTTTAAACATACAGTCGTTTATTGAATGTTTGGATGTTTTTGTTTTGGCAGAGCCATCAAAAACAACTCTTAAAGGAGTGCTTTTTGTTAAATCCAAAATGCCTTTGTGGGGCATGTAATGGATTAAACCAGGTTTATCATTTGGATTTACTAATTCAATCATTTCTAATTGAATTAGCATTTCAAAGTATTCGGTGTATTTTTTGAAAAATTCCGGACACTTCCTAAATTTTGGTAATTGGCTTTCTAGTCTTTTAAAACATAAATTGTAATGATCCCCTAACGGCGGAGGATAATTACGATAAAGCCACTTGATTTGGTAACGATTGTTTACCAATTCAACTTCTTTGTAAAACAAATGTAATGCTTGAGCATCAGCTTGGGCTTCATCTAAGTTATTAGATTCAATGCCAATAGCATCAAGCTTCCATAAGTTTTCTACTTTCTGTGGGTCAGTAAAGTAGACTGGTGTAAACATATTATCAATAATAGAATTATTATTGATTAAACCTCCTAACATATACCCAAATTGTGTTTCAATAAGTGTCAGTGTGGGGGTTAAATGATTAATATTTATAACGAACGACCACATATAATCATTACCAAGTAATAATTGAATCGTATGCTCATTCGTCAATGATGCAAATTGTATATCTGCATATTCAGGAAAATCTTTTCTGAATTTTGTTAAATCTGGTTGTTTTAAATTACAGGTAATAACATCTAGTGTTTTTGCTGTAATTGGAATTTTAGTTCCACCAGGTGTGAAAAGATCAAATTTAATTGTGTAAGATTTAATAGGTTTTGATTTTTGATATTGTAAGCTACTAAGTCTTAACAATTCATGTTCGTATCCTTGACATTTCAAGGATTCGAAAGCAAATTTTTTATTAATGAAAGTGTCTATACTTCCACAATCAAAAAATCCTTGAATTTTTATTGGTTTTTGTAAATTTGATGATTGAGCATATGATTCAAACACCAAATACGTACTACTATTTTTAAGTTTATTAAAAATTGCAAAAGACTTACTGTCCATCGGCAGTGCTTCTTTTTGATCTTTGGACAGCGTTGTTTTATTGATTACATTATTTTCGTTTGTAGCCAATATTTCCTGTGGAATACAACATTTATTAGTTTTTTCAATAATTGGTTCTTGATTAGAAGAATCAATTTTATTCTTACTTAGTATTTCTTTTCGCTCTTTGAGCGTCGTATACCAAGCATCCGTAATACCCTTGGTTATCGGGTAATTAGCATTCGGACACAAATTCGAATGATGGTCCTCCCCATAGCAGGTGAACCACTTGCAGTTTTTTGCTGGAAGATGAGGGCATGGTGTGCCTTCATCGTGGGCTTCGGCACAGGTAATGCAAATGGCATTATCTGCATAATGCTCTAGTCGAGCTTCTAGCGTATTTGTATTGTAGCACAAATGCGCTAAATGCTTGCCATTGCAAAAGAGGCAAGAGCCCGAAAGAGGTGTTAACATAACACTCTTTGGAGTCTCTTGCGCTCTTTTAATGGCCTCACGTTTTTTCTCTTCTGAAACATTAGAAGATTTTACATTAATTTTATTAATGGGTTTTTTGTCTTCTAACTTTTTGGGTTGTTGAGGATTGGATTTATCCTTTCCTCCTTTTTGTTTACTGCTATCTTTATTAAAGTTAGCAGCAGCGAAAATAGGTCTGCCTTTAGGCTGACCTTTTTTCAATTCCTGAAAATTTTTAGTGTTATTAAAAGTTTTTGCAGGATTTTGTTTTTGAGGACCTTTTCTGTCTTCAAAAAGTTCGTGGATTTTTACAAATTCACGAATTGCCGAAAATAAATGTGAAACATGTCTTTCCGTACTTTTTAAATTATTTAAATATGAACGTGGTGGGAATTTTTTAACCGCCACATTAAACAGCTGTTCTTCATCCACGACATGAGAAATAGCTCTATATCTATCAATGAGAACGGCTATACCATCCATAGTATCTTGTATGGACGATATATTATCGATTGCTATTGAAAAAGCTGTAATTTGATACCAAATTTCAGCTTTAACTTTAGATTGATCACCATAACGATCGTGTAAAAATTGTAATCGTTGATGGTAACCAATTTCATCAAAGGCAAAATGGCTAAATTTTTTAACAATTTCTTTAGGTATTGCGCTCTGAAGAATTGAGATTTTTTGAGGTATAGCTATGTCATTACGTAGGTGTACGTATAATCTAAAGCTACGAATTAAACCCGGGTAGGTTAAAATTTTCCCGTCCCATTTTTGTAAGTAAAATTTGGGGGGTTTTAAATTCATCAGAGGTTGTTCTGACTGAATTGAATTATCTGATTCCCAACATTTTGGTATCGGATTTTCATTTGCATTATAAATAGGGGAAGAATTTTGTGTTTCTCCTATTAAATTTGGAACCATAGAGGTTAATGAGTTTAAATTCGAATTAACGGGATTTAAATTCATCTGTGGAAGTACGGGCAAATTTGTTGATCGTACGGAATTTTCAGGTGAAGGATCAGTAGAAATTCTTTTGTTTACTGGTTCTTCGTTTATTATTGTTTCGGGTAATGTATTACGTTTACGAATATTAATTAAATTAATATTATCACAAGTCTTACCTTTCCTAATGATCGGTTGAATATGTTGTTGAGAAAAGTCCTCAAACGCGATCTGGAACGTATTCTCAATCGTCTCCTCTCGACGTTTTTGTTCTTCTCTCATTTTTTCAACTGCGTTTTCAGCAGTTTTCAACTCGATCATTGCTTTTGCTGCTTCGTCAGCAAATTGTTTCATTAGGATTTTTTGCTGACGGGCATTTTCTTCCGAGCGACGGATTTCTTCCATCCTCTCTCGTGCTAATCTGTCTATCTCTTCGCGAGAGACTAGCAGTTGTTGTTGTTGTTCTTGAGCTAGTTCAAGAACTGGTTGTTGTTGGACTGCAACTGAATTGCGTCTGGATGAATGTTGATGTTGATCAACACTCATCGGTAGTGGATCTGCAAAGGATGGGAGAGGAAGGGACATCGGGGAATCTTTTGGGAAGCGTTCCTCGATTTCAGCTTGGCAGCATTGCAAGTTCCGTATATACGTTCTTGCTAACACCATAAGCTGAAGGTCCGTTCCCCTCGGCATCCTTTGCAATTCACTAATCTGAAATTCGATTGCCGTCAACTGCCTTCGAGCTGCCAATCGTTGTAAATTGGGGTTGTTCAGTAACGACTCCAATTCTTTTATGTAACCGCCTGCTGCGGTTACATTGCCATGGAAAATCTCCATGTCGACCACCTGTTCCTCCCAGGAACTGATACTCTCTTCCCGCGAGTTTTGTTCATCGGGGTAGGCCCACTCTCTGTTTTGCGATGTTTCCGATTGCTGACGAGCTCTCCCAATATTGGGTGAGACTCGTTGGCTCGGAAGCATACCAAAACCAGGAGGGGGTCCTACTCTTGAAGTCGACGGTTGATCGTTTTGAGACTCAAGGATTCTTTGGACATCCTTGAGTGTGGCGGTGCGCGGTTGCTGGTTGGCATCCATTTTCTGTTGTACGACCCGTTGTTGTTCGGAATCGTAATCCATTAATTCCTCTTCGTCGAGGAGATTAACGACCTCTGCTGGTTGTTGTATAGCCTGAGGAGCAGGTAACGGTGGTGGTGGTGGTGGTGAATGTTGCGACGATCGAGAGCAGGTAGATCGTCGTGAACCGCGTGATGTGGTTGACATTTTCGTATCTGCATTTAAGAGATACGAAATTGTTATTAATTTACTACCATATACCGTATGATGGAAAATAAATTTTGATAATAACTTTTATGAAAAAAAAGTTTACGAGAGAAAAAAAAATTTTTCCATAAAATCTATTTTATTTACGAGTCATGCTGATTTAAAAATCGGGCATGACCCGTAGGCGCAATGACAAATTGTTTAAATTTTTACGCAAAATTATGTAGAGTTTAATGTAAAAAAAAATTTTTTTTTTTTTTTTTTGCAATCATCATTCATTACGAGTCATACCAATGAAAAATCGGGCATGACCCGTAAGCGCAATGATGGTTGATTATGATTTTATGATTGATTTACAAAAATTTTAATTTTTGAAAATTAACCATCAGTTTTCACGAGTCATGCCGATAAAAAATCGGGCATGACCCGTGGGCGCAATGATGGCTTTTTATAATTTTTCAGTTTAAATGCAAAAATTTTAATTTTTGAAAAATAACCATCATTTTACACGTGTCATGCCGATAAAAAATCGGGCATGACCCATGGGCGTAATGATGGTTTTTTATAATTTTATATACAAATGCAACAATAAAATTTATTTACAAATATTAATCAGTTTATACGAGTCATGTCGATAAAAAATCGGACATGACCCGTAGGCGCAATGATGGTATTTGTAAATTGTACGAGTAAATTAGTTTATGCAAAATTAATTTAAAACTAATTGAACTTATGGGTCAAGCCGTAAACTTAATTTCAGCGTGACCCATAGGCGCAATGACGTAAAATAGTTCGCGACACTGCATGTTTGAATAAGGAAATTTTGATAAAGTAAGTAATTAATTCATTTCTGAATTAATTATAATTTATTTTCGAAAAAATATTACAATTTTTTGATCGAATATTTTTACAAAATATTAAAAGTAAATTCTTTTTCATTTTAAATTGCCGAATATCATTCACTTTTAAAACGAAACAAAATAATTAATTAAATAATTAACTATTACTAGCACTTACTTTTTTTGTTGTTTATTTGATTTTCTTCCAATACACCGTAATTTCGAAAATCAAATTGAGTTTTCAGTACGTTTAAATCGACGCACTGATTACGTAAAAAATGTGATGATAAATTTTTCCAACACGCGGTTTCACGAAATAACGAGTTTTTTGTAATTAAAAATTCGTTTTGCGACACGAAAATAGTTAATTGAAAATTAATTATTTGAAATATGTAGAAAATAAAACAAAATATCATTAAACACAAGAAAAAACGGCAAAAATACAATGGAGCAAACAAACAGACGACATGCAAAAATCTTCAAATGACGAATGAATGTTCAAATCGGATTGAATCTTCAACTGCACTCGTAAATTTAGGGTTTTTACGCCTGTGCAATTGTTCAACCCGTTGTCTGTTTGCTACCGATTTTTTGTGTTTGTATAGGTTTTTCCCTATAATTCCGATTGTCCGTAATAGTAGGGTAGCACTTTTGCCTTGGCCGTACAAAAGTGTGTTAGTGTGCGTGTGTAATTAATTCTTTAACTACACGGATTGCTTGTAGAGACCTGCAAACCTTTCTTTTTGTAAACGAAGTCATTTGTTTGACCTTCGTTTTATCCATTTTGTGCATTGTCGACACAATCTCCATTATTTTGATAGAGATTGCGTCTTTTTTAAGAAATGATCGAAAATCGTATGAGTTGGAGAGAGATAAAATATTATATTTTTTCTCTCTTTTTTTTTTTTTTTGCAATAGTCCTCGTTCGTCGTAAAGGCAGGAACGAGGATTATTGTTCTTAGTTTCGATGATTTCCGAGAATATTTTCGTAGCGAAAAAATTCTCGAATTCTTATTTTCAAATACGTCAGCCATATTTATTCGACGTATTCTGTTATTCAAATGGCGGGAAAAATTTTGACGACAGAATTTTTACCGCTATTGCGTATTACTGAGGGCGGCGAAAAATTTATTTTGTTACAAATAAATATTTTCGTCGTCCAAATTACTGCAAGATACGTACGGAATTTTATTTCAAGTCCCGTATTTGTTTTTTGTGGAAGCGATTTTTCTACTTGGGAGAAATGGTAAAACTTTGTTTTTCACACGAAATTTTATCATTTTGAATATTGTTTGTTAATAGATTTCATTTTATTGATACCTATTTAATTTTGTTTTAATGAGATGTTATCTCTAACACCTCATAGTCCGAAGGAATCTTTTTCTTTGCTCTTGCTACCATATAGTGGCCTTAACCACTAGTCAGTTTAACGTCCAGGAGACAGTAAAACATGTAGTCACACTCCTCCTCACCGAAGTGTAACTGTCTGGCGACCGCCACGACTCCAGTACAGACTCCAGCGCCCTGTGCGCTGTTGCCAAACATACTGCGCCTGGTGTATGCGCAGTAGCTCGTGTGTCTATATCACGATACGTGGTATCGTCGTGGTAAATAAATAAAAAACAAGGAGTTTCCTTCATCGATTAAGATAGGCAACCCAAAATTCACAGCAGTACTGCATTGTGGTACAGTGATTGTCTTGAAGTTATCAGCTCTTTGGTTACGTTGTTTGTTTTTATAGTAGTTTCGATGATAATTACTTATATGGAGCCAGATTTTATTTATATAACTGAGTAAGTACCTAGTTTTACAGATAACTTATAAACTATAGTGCATTATGCGTATGCGTACTGGTGGGACGGTACAGGTACACTACATTAATCCATTAATGCTCGCTTTGCCTTGTACCTTGTAGAAAGTTTCTAGAATGTTTATATCCTTGAAGCTTGAACCTTCGATGTTTGTTTCAATCACTGTAATTATATAAGTAGGTACATCGTGTATTTGAATAAACGGTTGAAAAAGTTGAAACCCACTTCAAATAAATCGCCTCTCTAAATGAACGTGAAAAATCATGCCAATGCCCCCAGCAAGCAACATCACTGAATGATAAGGATACACACTCTGTGTGTTCCCTCTGTTCAGACAGTTCAGTATCAAGTTCTTCTACAAATCCTGCCTCGCAAACTCCAAGTGAGTTTCGTTTTCATGCTACAAGTGATACTATTTATAGTCTTGAACTTTGTTTCTTAGTCTATTGTTTTTAATTGCGCCTTGCATCCGGTAAGCAGTTTGTTTACTTACTTATCCGAATATCTGATATTGGTTTTTTAAAGGAAATGCGCTTCAGCCTGAGCCAGCCATTGATTCTTCAAGAAGTTTTCTGAAAGAAAAATTGAATCGTATTGTGTTAGTCATCATATGCACAAAAAGATGGTAGAAGCTTCCATAGTCGTTGGTTTTAGATGTTCAAATGGCTTGAATATGATCCGGATAAGAACGTGGCATTTTGTTATTATCGTCGAGTGTATGGTGTTCGGGAAACTAAAGATGATACATTTTCAAGTACTGGCTGTAATAATTGGAAAAAGGCATTAGAGACAAAAAGGGGACTTTATAAGCACGAATCCACACGGTCGCACCAAATCAAATCAATATTTCCAAATGGGTTGAACGAGAATTTCGAGTTCAGCAAAATGGCAGCATTTCAACATTAGTGAGCACTTCTGTATTAGAGAAACATCGTTACCAGCTTTCCAGTATTTTTGATATTATTCGATTCATTACTGCTTGAGAATTGCTACTACGCGGAGACTATAATATTGAAACTCATAAAGGTAGTGGTATATTTCAATCTCCGTTTGATTATACATTTAAAAAGGATCCAGTGTTGGTTGTAGGCGTCAAAATAATTCCCCAAAATACGACATACTCGTCACCTCAAATCCAAGTGTTCAAAAGCGCATTGCAGACACAGTAAAAGAAGCTGCCGTTTCCATTTGCTTATGTTATGTGAAAGATGGTGAACAAGTTGAATCATGTTTGTGCATTGAAACGGCAGTTATTGAAAGCTGGGTATTGGGTAAATTTATTTTTGGAATCATCGAGACAAAATGAGCTAGATCCTGCAAACATTTGAAGTGAATGTTACGATGGCGCAAACGTGATGAGCGGTTCAGTAGGTGGTGTTCGAAGGCTGCTACAGAAGACGTTTAAAAGAAAAATACCTTATGTACCTACGTCGTTTTAATCGCGAATTTCATCTTGTAATTCTAAAAGTGATTTCTAGCATTCCAGAGGTTCGTCAGTTTTTTGATTATTGTTGTATTATTCGTAAAGTATTCGCTTTATTCAAATTCAAACAATTTTATCGGGGAACAACTGCCACTTCACGATTATTAGTTCAGAGATGGACTGGTCATTTACATGTTTGCGAAATCGTGTACGCTAATTACAACAAAATGATGGATGCCCCGAATATTTGCTCATCAGTGCACTGCATACATCGGAATTCGATGGCGCTGATATAATAGAATTCGGAGGGCTTCAAATTCAAATTTCTTTATTGAAATTCCGGTTTGCGTTCTGCTCTATATTAAAACGCTTACGAACCATAGAGCCAGCGGATAAAATTTTGCAAGGAAAAGAGTCTGGTCTTGTTAATGCCATACCTAAAGTACAAAGTGTTGCTAATTGTATGCAAGAACATCGTTCGGATTCTGTTTTTGACCCAATTCTAGCTGATGCAAAAGCATTATTACCCGAAGGCCAACATTCAGATTTAGATGACACCGACTTACGTACATCTAAACGCAAAATCTAGTGTAATCGTAATCTCGATGGCTTTATTTTAACTGACAGTTCGGGGCTTCATGCAGAGAGACAGTCTACTGTCAACACTAGCATGTCAGTTACATCACTTAAGTTTAAGCAAATTTACGTTTCAATTTTTGATATAGCTTTAATGGAATTTGAGAACCGTTTTTTTTTTTCTTCAAATAACAGGTCGATTAATGTTATTGACAAGTAGCAAATTTTCAAATTGATGTGAATCAAATTGAGTATCTAAAGCGGTTTAAAATTGTAGTGCCCAAAGAGGAAGAAAAACTGCTCGCGTAAAAGATTTCTATAATCGTAATAACATTCAGAAAACAGATTTTTTAAAAAGCCTTTATAAATTTAAAACACCGTTTGAAGATACCGTGGTGTATCGTATGTTTGCATCAATTGCTACATTTGGCTGTAGTTCTGCCCGATGTGATTCTTCTTTCAGTACTCTTTCCCGTATTTTAACTCCTTCTTTTCCAAGGAGTATGACTTTTAATTGCGAAAGTAGTCTGGTTTTGTTATCATTCGAACGAAAAACTTTGGATCAAATTTCTAACGAAGAATTAATGAAAATATTTAATAATCAAAAAACCCGCAAACTGCAATTAAGTATATTACAATTAATTCTTTCTTTTTTTCTAAGTTATCGTTGCTCTTAAATACCTGGGTGTGCCAAAGTCTCTTTAAAAGTTTAAAATAAGTGCGTATCCGAAAATATCAAAAAAAACTTTTTCCCCTAACGTAGGTACTAAAAAAATGGATTTTACCGAGCAATTTGTTTTTAGCAGGTCGTTTTTTTACATTCTTTTCTATCTTGCGGAGTGCAATTTGATAAAGATAACTCTTGGTCACCCCTGTCTTTAATATTAAAAAAACTGAAGTTAATCGTATTGATTATTTTTATCGTCCCGAATCACTATTTTAAATATTTAACGATTAAACAAATAAAAATCCACAATTGGTAGTCGCATTAATCGTATAATTATTTTTAACCCTCATTTATTATTGTTATGGAGAGTGTGAGCGCAAAAAGTTTGTTTTTGGCGTAGCCGATGTTTTGAAATTGCGAGCAAATTGAGCAAAATTTGTTTGGGGTAAAATATCTGTTTATAGGCTTGCCCTCCCGAGAAATCGGTTTGCCCCTCCTAAAATAACGAGAAAGCAATTAAACCGCATTTTTTATTCACTCGCAGGGTAGAGAGAGTGAAATTAATTTTACAGCCGCGCAACGAACCACCATCGAGAAGTGCGTGCGAAAAGTAAACGTAAGGCGGACAAAAAGACATTTTGTGGCAAATGTAGGTCAGTTGGGACGAGTGACGCCCAAGGATGGAGGTCTAATTGCTGATCGGTTAACGCGATATGCGCCTACATTCGCAGTATAGGTGCGGGTATAAACATAAAATATATAAAGCGGTGTTTGCGCGCTCGGCGCACACGTCGTGGCCGGCCTGCTGTGGACGGCGCAACTTTTTCCTCATCAAAAGTGAAACGGTGAAAATCATCAGCTGTCGGCTGGCCAACGAGATGGCTGTCTATGGGTAGGTGGGTGTGCAAATGGGTGCGCGTGCAACTGCAGCGGACGCGGATGCGGACGCGAACGCCACGCCGTGCGGTGGCCGTTGGTCAACGTTCTCTGAAATGTGGGTGAAAAATTATTCGAGTGCTGCGGCTGGCAGCCAGTTGCAAAAGGAGAGCGACGCGACTTACGATTACGATGGTAGGGGGCGACCATTAACCGATACGCTCGACGAGCATCCGTTCTTATGTAATCGTCGTTGTTGTTGTCGTTGTTGTTGTCGTTGAAAATACAAAACGCAGACGAGAAAATACAGCCACGAGAACTCGTTCCACATTGTATGGATGTGGCGCACGCATCGACAAGGTACCTGCGAAATCGAGTAGCCGATTAAACAGTGATGCGAATAGCCTATACGTATAGGTACGTGTATGAGGTACCTACGGTTAGGCGCCTAAGTACGCCTAAAATACCTATACGCGTTTCCGATGGTTCCCCGCCACCCGCTGCTGCACCGTCCACCATTTTATCGACGATTTAAATCGAAATTGAAGTACGCTGCGATGTGAAGGCGGCCAGCCACACGTAAAGTGGCCCAAAGAGTAGCCTAGCCTCAAATTAAATTAGCGGCGTCGGGTGGCGTCGTTACTCGTTGACGAACCTGCCCCCTCATACCGGAAGGGCCAATCGAACACCTTTGGTAGCCCCAGCCTACGCGTCAGCCATAAACTCGAAAGTTGAACCGACAAATGGCTGGTGTCCCAGTTCTTATCGAAGAAATTTTTATATTTTAAATACACTTATCGAAAGAAAGGTCGTCCCATCGGGGAAGTAGCGAAAGCCTTTTTTTTTTTTCCGGCTGCGGAGAAAAACGAAAATTTTTCACGGCTGTAAAAAAAAACCGGTCGTCATCAAATGGCACGATTTTCCGACTATAGTATTATGCAACTATCAATTTTTCCAACTCCAAAACTATCGACTGTGATACCACACAGGCAACGAGTCGATCTTTTTAGCTGTAGAAATATTTTAGGGGGAAGCCTTCGCCATCTCCTTCAGCTACGTCCCCGTTTGTCACTTTTTTCAAATTTCATAGACGACGTAAAAACTTACCCCAAATAAACATAACGTTCGCATAGACGCGTAGGCCGCATAGCGACGAAGCGCTGCGCCTGAATTACGATTATTGTCACGACTACGACTACGACGACGACGACCCGCCATTTTATGTTGAATTCACGTCGCAATTTGCAACGTGACTAACCCATCGGCCATCGCAGGGTTCGGCAGCTTTCTTACCTAATTTATTCTTGACGATCGAACCTATCGTTTCTATTGTTTCTTGAAAGATAGAAAGAACGATGGCCAGATTTTGGCACAAAAAACTGCGAATAGCGCCGTGTTTTACTTTCGTTTTCCAGCATTTCTACGCCGATTCTAATTCCCATTCTGCTCGTAAGATTTACTCTGCCAATTGGAGGTGGTGGGAAGTATTAAATTAATTCGAATTTTACGTTAATTTTATCATCGGACTTATTCTTCAACTCTCACTAAGTCCAGAAAGGGGAGAATTTTTTATTTTCAAATTTTATTGCGGAATATATCATCTGATATACATTTTATGTTAATTTTATCGTTAGTCCTATTCTTCGACCTTCGTCCGGCCCAAAAAAGGAAACAATTTTTGATTTTCGTATCTTACTTATTATTACGTAATGTATCATCGGACATGTTTTTCTGTGCAGTTGAATTCGATTTCAGGTTAATTTTATCGTTAGACTCATTCTTCGACCCTCAATGGGCGTAAAAAGGGGAGAATTTTACATTTTCACATTTTGTCGCGAATTATGTCGGTGAACCTCGGGGTTAGATTCAAAAGGTCCTATCCGTTTGTCAAGTGAAGCTGACATGACGGGCAGTCGGTATTTTATAAAAGTCAAACAGTGCGAGAGAAATATTGAAAACTTCATTCTTCATCTCACGACTTGGGTGAGATCACACTTGAGTTTTCGGCGGTTGAAAAAAAAAAGATTCGCCGCATTAGTATATTGTTGCCAAATTTTTTCTTGGCGGCTGATTCGGAGAAGTTGACTTCAGTCATTGACAAATGATTGTCGGGCGAAAAACGAGTAATCGACTTAATCGCAAATCTCGTTCGAGTTGTAGCCAAATAAATCCAAATTTATCGGTCGTATTACTTTTTTTCTTCGCATTAACTCGTCACCCGTTCTCCCGCACTCTATTTTTGGTAAATTTAATCGAATTAAGGCGAAGTGAGCCGTCGAGTTTCTTTTCCTCCTCTGTTCCTTCATGCCCAAGAAAATTCGTAAAATGAATGACGTACCTTATACCTGCGGGTACAAGGATAAGGTATAACGGAAACGTGTATTTGGGCAATTCACTGGAGCACGTCGGACGAGTAGATCAGATCGATCGATGGTACAAATATATTGAAACCTGTCGAGTCGATGGAGAATGGAACGACATTAGGGACACGTCATTTTACATTCGACATATTTTACAGGTAGCCTACACGCAACACACCATCCTCAAATATATGACTCGTCTCATTCTAAAGTCACCTTCTGCGTCCCGCTGTGCGAATCGGTGACACTCTGGAAGCGACCAAAATATAGACACAAGCCTTCTTCTACATTCGTGACCAATTCGGCACACTCTTTTTGCTCGACTAACTTTATCCTTCGGCAAACGAAATTTCAAATGTGATTGTAAAATCATAGGTATAAACGATATCGGTTCGCACTTTACTGCGGGCTCGTGTATTCACTTCGACGTACGATAGTTTAGCCTTTAAAACAGTTTACCTTCCATATTAAGTAATCGATCAGACGTTTGTATCTGCAATTGGATACTACGAGTTGCGGTTTTTCCGTTTTGTAAGTGAGCAAACGTTTGTACAATTTTTCAACAAGTCGTCGCTTGCGTAATGTTGAAGCATCGTTGGCGTCCTTTTGAAAACGTTCCATCAATCTGCTCAAGTCTTTTTCGCCTGCAATCGTAAGAGATTTGTTTTTGGTTATATTATAGCCCTTCGCGAATGATGTGAGTACCGGCAAATGCAGAGGCAGGCGATGTAATATTTTTGTGAAAACCGGTAAAATTCCTTTTTCCGATTATAAAGGGCTTTATTCTGAAAGATTGTAGGGTTTCACTCGGGTATAAGACTAATATCGAAACCGTTGATAAAATATTTTTCAAGTTTCTGATTTTTACTCGAGTAAATGTCGCTTTAGAATTGGGCTCATTGCCCGATCGGTTTGAAGTCAACAGATTACAATTAATTTCGTCGAAAGTACTTATAACAACATTAAATTCGGTCAACCCTCAGCTAGAAAAAAGAGGAATTGACCACCCATCCTGATTTCATCACCTACTCCAAAATAATCGGATGTTAATGTTAGAAAATTTGTCCGTGACTAGTTGAGGCCCATCCAGGAAACGATTACATAGAGCCGTACGAGGCTTTTTCAAGGCTGTGCTAAATGTGCTACCCAGTTGTAAGAAGGCAGTACTTTGGACGGCATACTGTCTCAAATGGTGCTGATCACATACTACACAGTGCTGAGCAGTGTGCGCTGCACACTATCAAGGGCGGTATTGCGCTGTGGGGTATAAACTGCAAGGTGCTAAATGGTTTGCGTTACAGTGGGCTGTGTAAGATGAATTGCAGCATGTCAGACTGCTGCTGCATAACCAACAGCAGACAGCAACCAGAAAAAGTGGTTGCTGCAACGTTAAAAACAATTTTGGCAATTTTAATTGAAATACTGGTGGTAACAACGCGAACAATAGTCGTAATTCAAAGGGAAATACTTCTCTTCATATAAAAATAAGCTATTTTATTTACCTACGCTGTTTGACGTTAGCCAATTAGCTTTCAACATCATTATGTCGAGGAGTTTATTATATACACGTAGCGCTACCACGTTTGCTTACACCGGTTTGAAGTTGCTGTTGCTGTTGCTGCTGCTGTTGCTGCTGCTGTTGCTGTTGCTGTTGCTGTTGGTTATGTAGGCATGCCTTAAGATGAGACGAGTGCGTACGAAATGTACAGCAAATTCGATGTAGAAAATGAAGACGGTTACGTACTTCCCTCCAGACTATTTTCATACGATTTTATTTAACCACTCGGACCAGCGGAATAGAATTTAGACTTTATACCATAACTGGATAGCATACCTACTCGTTAAAGAACGAAAGTGTAGTTTGACAGGCAGCCATATTTTCTGAGGACGGCGGCAGTCAATGGTCACATTATGAGTGTGTGAGTGTGTGTCTGTGTGACGACTCGGTGCGCTAGGTTTCACATAACGTTCAACACCGAATACGAGCGTATTTTAAAAATTAATTATTATTCGTGAACTTATTGGTGCAGTCTAATGGCCTCGGTACATAAATAAAACCGATGTTTTAACGTAGGATAAGAAATTTAAGCCACTTGGTGATGGTACAAACGTTTTTGCGTTGCTGTGTGCTTCTTTTAGTGTTGCGAAAAAATTCTGTTCCAATTAAAATGCAAAGCTGCTTGCCAGGCGAGGTTTACTTTTTTTTTTCTACGTCTAAACGACTAATGAAGCTTATTTTAGGCCAAATGTGCTGTCCATTTATAATTTCGTAAGTTCTATGAAAGTATAAAAAGCTGCAGTTATAGCTAAGTTGCATTTTTAATTGTTCTATTTACAACTAGTACTCTTTTATGGTTCCAGCTAATTTTTGACTCGAGGTGCGAAAAATATTTCCTTAGCATATTGATATTTTGGGTATCGACGTGAAAAAATATCGAAAAATATCGGTATTTGAAATATTTACCTCTAATCTACCTGGTATTCAATTCATATTAATTTTTTTTTATGTAATAATTTAATTAAATGTAACAACTCATAAATTTTAAAACACTTTTGTAACACCCGCAGTCGTGATCGTGATCGGTTCAAAAGATTGTAGGGGGTGTTGAGACCACCAATCCTTCTCCCCCTCGCTCATGCGAACACACACACGATTACATAAAATACATAATTTATTTATATCTATTTGCGGCTACACTGTTCCACCACTTCCGCCGCTCATTCGTTCATTTCCGTTAACATTCGTTTATCACTCATAAATGTACTTTGCTTAAATTATGTATCTTCTTTGAAATACACTCGCTTCTTGGACGGAACTTCGCTTAAATCTTCTTTTCTTGTTTCATCTCCGATCCTCATCCTCTATAATTCTTCGCTTCAAAAACATCGATAGAAAATCTCGAATTATCGATAGTTTTGATGGGAAAAATAATTAAGTGAAAAAAATGAAACACTCCCAGAGGCGGCAACCAAAGTAAAATTTATTCGATTATTAGTATTTTTTGATCAGTGTAACAACATTTTGTTCTGTTATGATTTCGGTTACAAAGCTTTTCATTAACTATGTTTTTTTTTGATTTTGGAATTACAGTTTTCTATTGAAAATATGGGTCAAGTGCGGTTAATATTTGTTAAGATTTATTTTAGGAAATGGATAAAAAACAAAATGTTGTAGATTTTATTTTTTTTAATTTCGTTTATTTTTCACTTACGGTTAAAATCAGTTAGGATAGTGATTGAGGAATTACTGATTGAAAGAAAAAAGGTTTCTAGATTCCAAAAAATTGGAAAATTTTTATTAATTTGATTTTTTTTTTCACTCGTTTATTTTCATATAGCTGAAGATGATTAAAAAGTTACATGAAAATCAGATTCGAGAACATTTTCTCCTCATTAAACTCAACTATCTAGCCTAAATAATGGTTGAAGAATCAAGTGAGAGAGGAGAGGTTACAAGATTCCAAAAAAAAAGCCCATTTTTCGTTAATTTGCGTTTATTTCATTCGTTTATTTTCAAACATACGATGATAATTAAAAACATCGTAATATAGAAATTTTTAAAATTTTATATTCTTTCCAGGAATATCAACCCTCGCTTATCTACCTAAGATAGAGGCTGAGAAATCGTCGAATAAAATAAAAAAGGTTAATTTTAAAACTGAAATTTTGTTTTCAATTGAAGTGGTATATAATTTAACAATCATTTCACGTGGAATAAGACATAAAGCTGTGTTTGACATGACAAAAAGTTGGATCAAAGAGCTGACTTGGAAATTTTTTAGGATGCTGTTCAGCAAACATTCGAGTCACATTTCATTTTCATTGGTACATGTAGTCAACATTAGCAGAGTATTGTTGAACGCGGCTATAATTATGTATAGTGAGGCATGCGCAGCCAAGACAGTGATTTAATAATGTAAGAAAGTCCTACGCTGCGCATGCACCAAATTCCGTTGTTTTACGCCGGGGTAAAATTTCATTCTTTACTTATAGTTTTATAAAAAAAAAAAACATGTGTTTTTGGGGTTGGTGTTGCAAAAAGTAAATTATATTATCGCTATTCTATACTCGGAACTCGAAGCTAAAAAAAGTTGTTTTTATTGTTTTTTAAAATAATCGATTTTGAATAATTTATGGACAATCTTGGACTAGTAGCGCCGCTACATTTGGAGTTTGCCACGCGTCGCATTTACTAGACAGTCTATACAGAACTTGCCAGCCGTGTCGATAGTTATCAACAATTATTGTCGACAAGTAGATTAAAAAGATTATCGATAGTTATCGACCGTTTTTTCCTACTAATTCCCATCACTAGTGAAGTCTAATATTTTTCGTTTCACCATCCGAGGAAACTTCGGCAGCCAAAAGCTCCAGTTCGTACGCAACGCAAGTACCTAAGTATTCTTCTGCGGTTGAAAATGCGCTCGTCGTTTGCATAGCCCCTCGGAGACGCACTTACCCACAAATCCGACGACCACGTTGACCACCAGCTTGCCGCTGAGCCGCGTCAACTTTTGCACCCTGTCCACCAAACTTCGTGAGTTTTTCGGCAGAACCTTACGAATGTCGGCGACGTGTATTTTTATTTCTTTGGCGCGCAGCGACGAGCTACAAAACAAACGCAATAATTGCGCAAGTCAATGCTCAACCGTCGACCCGTTTTCACACGATTACAGCTACGATTTGTTCGCTTTTCGAAAAATAATACCTGCTAGCTATTCGAAGAAATACGGCCGAGGCCGAGGCCGAGGCCGAGGAAAGAAGGAGCGGAAAAAAAGAAGAAGAAATTGCTTTTACCTGTTGGGTAGGTGGGTAGGTGGGTAGGTGGGACCATTCCAAGGCCAAACGAAATCGGATCATTCGTTTCTTTTCTTTCGCCAGGTTTGCGGTACGTTCGTTCGGCAGATAAGTAGATAATAAATAGTAATACCGTAAGTGTTACGTTAGGCCACGGTCGATGCGGTACCGCTGCGGTATTTTTGGTACCTACGACGGTACGGCGTACGGTGCGCACGCAGGTAGCCTCACATTTTCGCACCATTCGCGTACGCCGCCTTTTTCTGGGAAACGTGTGATTGTGTAAATTGCCGAATGGCCGACGTTACTAATTGTCTCAAGGACGTGGAAATCACACGGTGGGTAACGAGCTCCATGTCCCCAGATCCTCACCTAACGAAAATTTAAAATTCAATAAATGTATTCGTTTGTGCTACATTTGTGCTGGTTTGTGCTGAAATTTTCATCGTTTGTGCTATTTTCCTAAAAGAGTTATTCAAGAAAAACGTTTTCAAGGTCAGTGAGGAGCTAGAGACATGTTCCCCCCACACCAAGAAGCAATCGAAAATTTCAATATGGCATTTGTTTGTGCTACGTTTGTGCTGGTTTGTGCTGCTATTTTTTTCGTTTGTGCTACAACCCCCTACCCCCTAGGGCAAATGAAAATTTTATATATGGTGGAATTTCAAAACTGCTGAAATTAATTGAAAGTGGGGTGAATCGTTTGTGCTACGATTGTGCTGACAGAATATACCAACCACAACCCTCTGACCCCTACCCAAGAGTTATTATTTGGAAAAAACGTTATGGGGGGCAAACAAAAATTGTTTCGGAGGGAAACTGAAGTGGCGTCATTTGTTTGTGCTACGTTGTGCTGACAGAATATACCTATAATACGCAACTTTCCCTCTATAGGGGGACTGTAATTATAAAATAAAGAAAAACAGTTAGGATCAATGACCTGGTGAACTCTAGACATCAAATTGCAAATAGAATAAATTAAAAAATTTAATGATGGCATTTGTTTGTGCTACGTTTGTGCTGGTTTGTGCTGAATTTTCATCGTTTGTGCTATTTTCCTGAAAGAGTTATTCAAGAAAACGTTTTCTAGGTCAGTGAGGAGCTAGAGACATGTTCCCCCACACCAAGAAGCAATCACAAATTTGAATATGGCATTTGTTTGTGCTACGTTTGTGCTGGTTTGTGCTGCAATTTTTTTCGTTTGTGCTACAACCCCCTCCCCCCTAGGGCAAATGAAAATTTTATATATGGTGGAATTTCAAAACTGCTGAAATGAATTGAAAGTGGGGTGAATCGTTTGTGCTACGTTTGTGCTGACAGAATATACCTATAATACCCAACTTCCCCTCTATAAGGGGCCTGTAATTATAAAATAAAGAAAAACAGTTAGGATCAATGACCTGGTGAACTCTAGACATCAAATTACAAAAAGAATAAATTCAAAAATTTAATGATGGCATTTGATTGTGCTACGTTTGTGCTGGTTTGTGCTGAAATTTTCATCGTTTGTGCTATTTTCCTGAAAGAGTTATTCAAGAAAAACGTTTTCTAGGTCAGTGAGGAGCTAGAGACATGTTCCCCCACACCAAGAAGCAATCGCAAATTTCAATATGGCATTTGTTTGTGCTACGTTTGTGCTGGTTGTGCTGCAATTTTTTTCGTTGTGCTACAACCCCCTCCCCCCTAGGGCAAATGAAAATTTTATATATGGTGGAATTTCAAAACTGCTGAAATGAATTGAAAGTGGGGTGAATCGTTTGTGCTACGTTTGTGCTGACAGAATATACTAACCACAACCCTTTGACCCCTACCAAAGAGTTATTATTTGGAAAAAACATTTATGGGGGGGCAAAAAAAAATTGTTTCGGAGGGAAACTGAAGTGGCGTCATTTGTTTGTGCTACGTTTGTGCTGACAGAATATACCTATAATACCCAACTTGACCTCTATAGGGGGCCTGTAATTATAAAATAAGAAAAACACTTAGGATCAATGACCTGGTGAACTCTAGACATCAAATTGCAAAAAGAATAAATTAAAAAATTTAATGATGGCATTTGTTGTGCTACGTTTGTGCTGGTTTGTGCTGAAATTTTCATCGTTTGTGCTATTTTCCTAAAAGAGTTATTCAAGAAAAACGTTTTCTAGGTCAGTGAGGAGCTAGAGACATGTTCCCCCACACCAAGAAGCAATCGCAAATTTGAATATGGCATTTGTTTGTGCTACGTTTGTGCTGGTTTGTGCTGCGATTTTTTTCGTTTGTGCTACAACCCCCTCCCCCCTAAGGCAAATGAAAATTTTATATATGGTGGAATTTCAAAACTGCTGAAATTAATTGAAAGTGGGGTGAATCGTTTGTGCTGACAGAATATACCAACCTCAACCCTCTGACCCTTACCCAAGATCTATTATTTGGAAAAAACGTTTATGGGGGCAAAAAAAATTGTTTCGGAGGGAAACTGAAGTGGCGTCATTTATTTGTGCTAGGTTGGGGCTGACAGAATATACCTATAATACCCTACCTCCCTTCCATGGGGAGGCTATATTTATAAAATAAACACTTAGGTTCAACGACCTTGTGAACTCTGGTCATCAAATTGCAAATAGAATAAATTCAAAAATTTAATGATGGCATTTGTTTGTGCTACATTTGTGCTGCTATTTTTTTGTTTGTGCTACAACCCCCTCCCCCCTAGGGCAAATGAAAATTTTATATATGGTGGAAGTTAAAAACTGCTGAAATTAATTGAAAGTGGGGTGAATCGTTTGTGCTACGTTTGTGCTGACAGAATATACCAACACAACCCTTTGACCCCTACCAAAGAGTTATTATTTGGAAAAACGTTTATGGGGGGGGGCAAAAAAAATTGTTTCGGAGGGAAACTGAAGTGGCGTCATTTGTTTGTGCTACGTTTGTGCTGACAGAATATACCTATAATACCCAACTTGACCTCTATAGGGGGCCTGTAATTATGGTAGTAGCACAAACGAAAAAATCACAGCAAAACCAGCACAAATGTAGCACAATCAAATGCCATATTCAAATTTGCGATTGCTTCTTGGTGTGGGGGAACATGTCTCTAGCTCCTCACTGACCTAGAAAACGTTTTTCTTGAATAACTCTTTTAGGAAAATAGCACAAACGATGAAAATTTCAGCACAAACCAGCACAAACGTAGCACAAACAAATGCCATCATTAAATTTTTTAATTTATTCTATTTGCAATTTGATGTCTAGAGTTCACCAGGTCATTGATCCTAACTGTTTTTCTTTATTTTATAATTACAGTCCCCCTATAGAGAGAAAGTTGGGTATTATAGGTATATTCGGTCAGCACAAACGTAGCACAAACAAACGACGCCACTTCAGTTTCCCTCCGAAACAATTTTTTTTTGCCCCCCCATAAATGTTTTTTCCAAATAATAACTCTTTGGTAGGGGTCAAAGGGTTGTGGTTGGTATATTCTGTCAGCACAAACGTAGCACAAATGATTCACCCCACTTTCAATTCATTCAGCAGTTTTGAAATTCCACCATATATAAAATTTTCATTTGCCCTAGGGAGGAGGGGGTTGTAGCACAAACGAAAAAAATCGCAGCACAAACCAGCACAAACGTAGCACAAACAAATGCCATATTCAAATTTGCGATTGCTTCTTGGTGTGGGGGAACATGTCTCTAGCTCCTCACTGACCTAGAAAACGTTTTTCTTGAATAACTCTTTTAGGAAAATAGCACAAACGATGAAAATTTCAGCACAAACCAGAACAAACGTAGCACAAACAAATGCCATCATTAAATTTTTGAATTTATTCTTTTTGCAATTTGATGTCTAGAGTTCACCAGGTCATTGATCCTAACTGTTTTCTTTATTTTATAATTACAGTCCCCCTATAGAGGGAAAGTTGCGTATTATAGGTATATTCTGTCAGCACAAACGTAGCACAAACAAATGACGCCACTTCAGTTTCCCTCCGAAACAATTTTTGTTTGCCCCCCCATAAACGTTTTTTCCAAATAATAACTCTTGGGTAGGGGTCAGAGGGTTGTGGTTGGTATATTCTGTCAGCACAATCGTAGCACAAACGATTCACCCACTTTCAATTAATTTCAGCAGTTTTGAAATTCCACCATATATAAAATTTCATTTGCCCTAGGGGGGAGGGGGTTGTAGCACAAACAAAAAAAAATAGCAGCACAAACCAGCACAAACGTAGCACAAACAAATGCCATATTGAAATTTTCGATTGCTTCTTGGTGTGGGGGAACATGTCTCTAGCTCCTCACTGACCTTGAAAACGTTTTTCTTGAATAACTCTTTTAGGAAAATAGCACAAACGATGAAAATTTCAGCACAAACCAGCACAAACGTAGCACAAACGAATACATTTATTGAATTTTAAATTTTCGTTAGGTGAGGATCTGGGGACATGGAGCTTGGGTAACGCAGCTCTTGCAGAGGAGAGACGAGCAAAGAAGAAGGCGCATCGATAGGTGCGAAAAAGGAAAAAGGCCAACATCCGAGGTGAACGTACCTGTCGTCGATCCACCTTTCGAGTGTCCGATTTAGGGCGCGAATGCATTTCTGCACTTCAGTCTGCGAATGTTGGTGCGTAAGGCAGCCGAATGTGTGAAAGCTGACTTCGGAGACTCCCACATCCGCGCACCACTCGACGCAATCCGTGATTTTGGCGAAACTGCGAAAACAAACGAGCTGAAGGAGGCTGGGCCCACCGCATTCCGACCAAATGGGCCAGAATAAGTATATAATTTATGCGATAACCGGCCAAAAACGAAAACATTTTTTTCGATCTTCGTTAGGGCTGAACGAGGCTGAAGTAAACGGCTAAAAAGAAATCAACCGTTCGACTAGCCCCAGAGCACAGCTTACACCAACGCAGAAGCGAAGTTAGAAAAAATTACACGAGAGAGGGGCTCGAAGCAGCTACTGTCATTTCCCACTCCTCCCGCCTCCCGCCTCCCGCCTCCCGCCTCCCGCCTCCCGCCTCCCGCCGTAACACCGCCTTCGCTGTCAAAGCCAACGCCGCCTTTAGGGGAAGATTTGGCGTATGATTCCCCCCTCCCCCGATCATCGCAAAGAAGATTATTTCTATTTAAAACGCAATTATTCGGTTTTTCAAAGTTTACATCCGTGAAATATGTAAAAGAATTGTTAATTCCTACCGTAAAAATTTACGAATATTATTAAATGTAATTCTATTCCTTCTTCCCCCCCCCAAAAAAAAAAAAAAAAAAAAAAAAAAAGTAAAGAAATCCTGAAACCGGACCTGCCCAAGGCTAGACTATTTTAAAGTGTGAAGCTTTTCGGCTCGGCTAAGGGGGGCTCGAACAACGAGCATAAATATTACGAATATACTGGAGGCAAAAATTCAGTCATTTTCAGCGAGGTCGTTATCCCCACTCAATTAAAGCCTTGAAACGCGTACGAAGTATGTTCTTTTACGCGAATTTCTAATTCTGGTTCTTTTATTTGAAGAGATAGCTGCCTATTTTTTTTTTTTTTTGACGTAAGTAAATAATATTTTAAAGAAGGCTTCGAGCAATAAAATGAGCTTAAAAACGAAAAGTTTGAGCCATTAGAAACCGACAAAATTGAAGAAAAATATGAAATCCTATATGAAATTGTTTTAATCTAACGTTATCGCTAAACTGTTGGCTGAAGACGACCGATGATAAGACTCAAAAACAGTGAATTCGTGAAAATTAGTAATTTTTTAATTTTTAGTTAATCATCTTTAGGATAAAGTTTACGGATGGCATTAAATTAAGCCAATTTGATGCGCGATTTCGTCATCTTCTTGAATTTTCTCGGCTTCTAAGGGTTCAAAAAAGTTCTTGTTTTTTCACGCCTTTTATTTGTCAAAACCTGCTTTAGAATTTCATTTATATCAAACAAGCAGCTATCTCTTCTTTGAAGACAATTACGACCAATAGTTGGAAGCCTTTCCTACACTCGCAGTGCTTTTCACTGGGTAAGGTTGGGTTTATGGAAGAGGGGTACTTGGCCTCACCGACCGCCGTGTTAGACGTACGTATCTCATTGTGCCTGTGGTACAATTCAGATAGAACATTTAACATTCTTCTTTTCTGCGGCCCTTGTTTCTTGCACGTTTACAAAAGGCGCGTTTGGGAGTAGCGGAGGAAGAATCGGCATTCGGTCGCTTCGTCTAAACCCCGCTTAATACCTACGTATGATTTCCAAGCGTCTGTTTGGCCAAATATTCGAAAATTGTCGGTGACTGTAGACTGCAGAGTTGAGAGGATCGTAGGCGCAGATATCTTCGTCGTAAGGGACGTCCATATTTTCTTAGTGGTCTCTACCGAATCCCTCTCCCCAAACACAATGATCACAAAATCCGACGAAAACATTCCATTTTTAAGTATATCGAGCCTTTTATCGCGCGGCTAAAGGGGAGTCGAGACTCGTACGACTCCTTTATCGACGTCCCCTGGAGAGGATGGCTCATCACTGTTGGCTGACTGTTATAGTATACGAGGAGGCACAGCCAAGGAATGACACATCAAACTCGACACCAAATGCGCGCCTTCCATTTACAAAATGTAAATCTTGGTCCCACATCTCAATCCGATTTCTCATCTATATAGTGATCGGAATTACTCTCCGATAATATTGTTTTTTCCACTCGAATGCAAATTTTTTGACGCTATTCTTATCAAATCTCTTCTTTAATGCCACGTACGCGGGTAATATATTAACGAATGTCGAATAAAATTTTCCTTTCACCAATACCCGAGATGCGGACTACTAGAGCCAAAGAAATACGGCCGAATTACACAGTAGGCGTATGGGTCCGCGCCAGCTGATCAAAATTGGGTACTTGGTAACATTAGAAATGTATTAGGAAATAATTTGCACGGTAGGTCTCGAGATGTGGACTGTCTGGGAGGCCTCCACGGGCTTTAATGCGGCCCTGCCGAAAAATAAAAAACACCACGTAACTGCAAAATTTCGAATGGTCGACAAGACGGCAGTTCCACTTGTCAGCCCTACGAAAACTAAATGTTAGCCAGCAGCTCGCACGATCTCGAACAGCGCGAGGTCTTAATCCGAATGACGAACAAATTTTTCTTTTCAGAGACATGCGGCACGAAGATGAAATTTTCAGGGCCGGAGAGAGAAAATCCGGGCCCAGGGGTCATGTAAGCGGCGGTGTTCCGAAAAAAGTTGTGGGCGGGGACTCGACTTTTTTCACACGTAGGCCTACCGACGAAACAATTTCGCGAACGAAACAGATATTTTTTGTATTCCACAACATTCGTATATACAATAGTTTTTTGGTTTTTCAAAATTTCGTGAGAGTGAACCGCGTAGGCCATAGTTCGGAACATCCCTGCAAGTACCCAGAGTGTATTTTGGTAATAATACCTAATACATATGGGTATATATATATATATATTTATTTATTTTTTTTTTTTTTCTCAGCAAGTATTACAAAATCCGGGCCCGAGGGGAATCATCCGTTCTGCCCTTTCTGCGGCCCCAAAATTGGTAGTTATTATGAGGAAGGTAGGTACGAACTTTTGCTCGTAGACGTTACTTTGAAAATAACTGTGGTCCAAGCCGTAAAAACCAGGTACTTCTGTGATTAGAAATACGACGTGAGTAGGAATTCGTCCAAACTTGACGATGGCGAAACAAATGTGTCGCAGACAGTCGACGAAAAATTCGAATAGTTTCATACCGTCGTTTCGAACAGCGCGTAACAGCGCGTAACAGCGCGTAACACCGACCACGATTCACCAAAGAAATGGCTGCACGATCGAAGCTCAAACAAAAAACAAAAAACCAACAAAAAACCAAAAAAAAACCAAAAAATAGGAGTAAAAATGACGCATTCGAGAACGACAATATTTCATACGCTCGCCACAATGACACAAATGAACCAACGAAGTTTAACTGAATTTTTATTAATATTAAAATTTTAATTACATGGGCGAGAAAAATTAACGAACCATTGTATGTAGCTACTTATTAGAAAGAAGGCGATGGTATGCATATTATTAGGGGCCACCTTTTGCAGCTCACTATTCGTGTTTCTCAACTTGTAGAATGTACTTATCAATCTATTGTTTCTTGTAGCCAAATTTTTTGGGAAATTAAATTTCACGAAAATCCGTCGCACCATAGAAAAAATAAAAAAAAAAATTTAAAAAAAAATAGAAAAAAGCCAGTTCCAGGTAGTGGAATTAATTCGGTAAACTTCGTCGGCAAAATTTATTAAATCGTAAAGAAAATGAGTTAGTTTGAATTTGAAAAAAAAATATTGGCTAAAATAAAAATTTTATAGTCGATGTTTTAGATCCGTAAAAACGTACTTACGTTCGTAAGTTGATAGGTAAGTTATTTATTAGATTCGAGTTTTCTGTACCCGTACCGATGTAGGTACTTACATTTAATTAACATAGGTAATATTATGTTGTTTAGAATCTGCAGTATTCTACACGAATTTCCGACAAGACCTATCTATCGGTAAATAATTAAAAAATAAATTTTTGCTTTTTCGACCGACTTACAAAAAAAAAAAAGGAGAATAAAAATTGCGCTGAAAAGAGAAAAATAATCCTTTTGAAATTTCTCCAGCAAGATGTTGGTCTGGGGACCGGAATTATTGATGTCGGCGCTAATTAAAAAGTTTTATCGTAACATTTGTTCATTTCGCCTCTGGCATACTTTTACGTAATATTGTTTTTCCACTTCGACGAAGCCTTCTCCGTTTTGGTAACGTTTTCGGCCGTCAGATGACGACGCTGGGCGTATTTTCTTAATTTCTTAAATATTCTTTAAAAAACGACTCTCAACGCAGCAGCAGCTCCGTTAGAAAAACTAGACTTTCAAACAGCAGAAAATTCGTTACTTATGAAATGGGTACTTTAATTGCTAAAAAGTTACCCACTAATGGATGGTAATATCGATGATGGTATTAAATTTTGTGACTGTTGACCTAAAATTACCTAGTTTTAAACTATTACCTCTTTCAAAATCGAAACAAAAAATGGAATTTAAGGAAATGTACCATCCGACCGATCAACACCAAAATTGGTAGCGTATTACGATAAATTATTGAAAATATTCGTCTCAAATGGTTGCTATATGGTTCAAATTAGTCATTTTTCAGTCAAAGTAAAAACAGCGGTAAGTACAGGAAGTACCGTCAGGCCGATCCGCACCAAAATTGATAGGTCAGGTTCTTTTCTTAATACTAAGGTTTGTACCAAATTTTGCCTCGGATACAAGGAAAAATAGCGGTGTGACCTATTTTAATCGACTTTAATAATTTATTGTGAAGTTGGAAAAATTAAACAGCATTATTCAAGTTGGACTTGGTTTATTTAAATGAAATAATAAAATAAAAAGGTGTTTATTGTCTCATTCTGGTAAGTACCGAGTTCATCCTGCTAAAATTTTGAGAGGTTTATTTATTTTTTTACGCATATTTTTCAAATTATTTTTGGAGACGGTTCGACTTTTTGAGAAAAATTTTCAATTTAATTCATTTTCTCGTAATTTACATTTGTCAGCACATCGGCTGGTTTTTAAACCTGTTTAAAATCGTGCAAGTTTGCGAAATTAGGGCTGGTACCATGATGGTTTTTCGTTTCATGACAAATAACGATCTTCGCCATAAAAATGAGGAACCAATGTTTAAATTCATCGCGGAAGTCTGTAGCCTCCCTGGGAAACAGTTATGAATTTTGACTCTTTTAACCACTTTAACAATTTTTTCATATTTTTTACTCTCCAAATTGCATTGCTATTAATGGTATCAACGAGTCTCAAAAATTTATTATTTCTGTGGCACCCCCTTTTTGAGATAAAGCGCTTAAAAAAATTGCAAAATTTAAGTATACTTACGTGCTTGTAAAATATGGGATTTGAAAATAAAATAATAACCAACAGAAATTTGACTTCGGGAATATAATGTATGCGGGTGGTCTGAATCAGTGATGAAAGGGCTTCTCCACCCCGTACCTCCAAAAAGAAGGTTCTTCTTGAAGAAAAAAGCAAGCGGTCATTTTTCGAAGATACTTATACCCGTATATTATTCGGAATGGACAAGAAAATGGAACATAGTAACATTAGTAACATTAGGCACGTAGGTCTCAAATTCGTATCAATGATGTATCATTTTTCCTGAGGAAAATTGACTTCCATCTACTCTGGCGATTCCACAATCCAGAGGATCCTTAGAACTTGGCGCACCCAAATATCGTATTATTTGTATTTTTCTTCTACGATGTACAGGGCGAGAGTAGAGGGACTGGGAGAAAGAAATGGGGAGTGAAAGAGAAAGTTAAGGGGAGAGTGAAAATGATATAGAGAGGGAGTGCGAATGAGAGTAAAGAGAAATGATGAGAGGTGACGAACATGGAAACCCTGTAACAGCTAGAATATAAATATTTACGCAGGTAAAGTGGCGAACTTCTTCCTTAGCAACAGGTAATGTGGCGTATTTTTAGTAAAGTAAGGCGACTGCTTGGTCCTCTACATTACCATATGCCTTTTTCTCAAGAAAAAAAGAAGATAATGTTTTGCCCTTTGGAGGTTTTTTATGTCAGGAAGGGAACTATAAAAAATCGAACACCTATCACCTTTCGAATTGGTACTCTCTCCTCAGCCCCAACATGTCTTAAACCACATTTCGCAGTTGTTTTCGTGATTTTCTCATCCAAATGTCGATACTGCCGAAAATAAAGTAATTAATTTTTTTTATAAAATTTTCTGTAGATAAGATCGCATTCGTATTTTTCACAGGCCCAATAGTTTCCAAGTCCTGGTAATATGGCGACCTAAAAGTGAAAAAGTGAACTGCTCTCGATGAAAAAATATCAACCGGTAAGAGAAAAAAATAGATAAACTCTCATTTTGACATAAATGAATGAGTATAAACCGTGAAAAAATTGCCTGTCATTTTACCTTCACTTTTCCATGCAGCCCATATGAACGGTACCTTCGTATGACTGTATGCACGTACGTGGGTACATCAGAGAATTTTCTTGAAAGCCCCATAGAGGTGGCAATTTCAGTTCAGTAGGGCTGAAATTGGGTGCGTAGGTAGACATGGGTACGTGGGTACGTATAATCTCGGGAGGGTTTGATTTTGATGCACTTTGGTCGAGTGGAGTGGTCGAGGCGTAGGGGGCCAAAATGAGTTCCGCTAATGAGAAATTTCAGCTGAACCAAAGAAGCTGAACCGAAAGCAGGCGTGCTATTATTTTATTTGCTAAGCGCTAACTGACTAACCCCTATTTTTAGGTAATGTTGGAAGAAAATCGGCGACGTTAAAATCGATGGGTGAACTTAAAATCCGGAAACGGGGGTAGGTTTGTTTTTCGTTTTATGACCCCTGGCAACTTTTGGCCAATTAGAGCCGAAATTCATACAGGTATAAACATATACACGTTGTACACATTTCTATTTGACACGGTAGGGGTCGCAATTTGTATCCGATCCGGGCAAGGATGAAAACTATTCTTTTCTGTCTGCATCGGTCGGATGGTACGTTCCGTATATCCTATTACGTTGCATTTTTGGGGCTTCGGTGGTTCTAAAATGCGTAATTTTAAACCAATTGCCACGAAATTTGGCGCAGATATAGAATGATTTTTGAAAACCTGCTTTTCTAGCGTAGCTCGCTGCGTTAGAGTTACTTTCTGGTTTTGAAAGATAAAGTTTTCTAAAAGAGCAGCCTTTATCATCGAAAAATGAAAAAAAGTTTCTCAAAATCGGTGTTCAGAGCGCGAAAAGTTGTGTCGGAATTGTTGAAACAAATGTAACTTACGTAGATAAAACCTAAAACCGGTACAGGCCAAAGGTCTTTTCTTTCAGCTATAGCCCTCATACTGCTATACCTGTTCCAAAAGAGAAACGCAGTCTACCACCTGCAATACACAGAGCACGGTAAGGATTCGCACCGGACGTGAAAGGGAAGTACGTCTGTTCGTTAAAATTTCTAATTTTTCCTACCAAATTTAATTCAATTTCGATAACATTTATTTGAGGCCGCCAGTTTGAGTTTGCGCCTCCAAAATTTTTGCGTTTCTCTTTTGGAACAGAGTATAGACGACAAGATTCGATTCGAATCACAATTTATTTGAATTGGCAATTTTTACCATCGAATTTTTCGTCTACATACGACGACAGTAAATTTGATCACGTAAGCAAACATTTTTGCCGTGTGTCGCAGTTGTTGCCGCTTGCGTGTCACACAGGCATAACGCCCATCAGACATCCGACACAACGGGTCTGTTCGACGTGGTGAAAAGTGCGGGACTGCGGGACTGCGGGACTGGGACATGGGCTGTGTTTTTTAGAATCCAGTCGTTGGATGACCAGGTCGTGGAGAGGTAATCCGGGCCCAGGCTGTGAACACTGTCGGGCTTTTGGCGGTGTCGGGGGGGGGGAAAGAATCATACGGAACAAATACTTTTGTTAGTTTATTCGAAAGCGCACTTGTTTGAACTTTAGGAACAACTTACGGTCGGTCCCTTTCGGGTCCCCCAAGGAGTCCACGGCCAGGGGAATCGCCTCCTGACACTAAGCCATTGAAGAGGCTGTTCGATCTACCGGTATAGAACCGAAGAAAAACTTATTTTACTCAAAAACTGCGGAACAACCGCGTCACTTCTGTAAAGTGACGAAACTAAAAAAAATTTACCTACAACCTCAAACGCAACGATAAAAAGTGTTGAGAGAACCTTTTTTCTATTACATTAAGAAGGTGCGTGATTCAAACATAATCATGTTTCTGGAAGAGAACATTTCATTAGAACGTAGCCTGCAAACTGTTGAGCAATGGTCCAATTCGCTACAACTCACCGCATGCACACACTGATGGTGGATCACATTTAGTTCGCACATCAGGTAACACTGACTCATGTGTTAAAACACATTCACGCATTGGAGACGTTGATCGACTGTCGACCTTTAATGTACTTTCTCGAAGGTAACCTATTCGGTCTACTTTTCTCGTTTCGTGTCCTTGAACCTCAACATAAACCAGGTCAGGTCAAGAAATTCGCCACTTTTTGAGAATTTAGGTTTTTTCAGTTTCACCCCACCGAAGATCGAACAGTTTTGTAATGAAAGAGTGGTAGGTGAATATAATAAACTGGAATATTTTTTCGCACGCAACGGAACTATTTACGTTTCTCCGAAACCAACCAATCCTTTGCAAATGATTTACGTGTCATTTTTAATGTTTATATGTACGAGCAACCAGATCCCGAGACAGAAAATTCAAAACTTTTTTCCAAAAGAATCAGTTTAATACCACCGTCATTAGGAAATGTTACGAGCAAACTTGTCCCAAATATATGGACCTTGCAGTTTCGTGCAAATTTTAAAGTTTCAAAAAATTGCGGGTTACTAGAGAATTTAGGAACAGAATTTACGAACAAACTACAACTGGGTGCGGCGAAATGGGTGCTGATAACAAACGAAGGCAGCAGATAAATTCTTTAATATTTACACCAAATAAGAAACAAACAAAACAAAACAAAACAAAAATGGACCGTAACTCGTGCTGTTGTCTCGCGTGATAGTTTTTTTTTTTTTTTTAAATATAATTTAGAATAATTGTTCCCATCGTTGAGGAATACGGTATTTTTTCGAAAAGAGAAGCCATCGCCGTCAGTCATCCTCAATTGGAACCGCTGCTAACAGTTGCTTCCTCTGGGCCTGGTGCTCGTGTGTTTCGATCTGCGAACAGAAGTTAAAGGCACCACATTAAATGGCGTTCGTTCCAATAGCTATAATGAAGTCACCAATATTTTCGATACGTAGTGAAAAAAAAGAAAAGCTCGACAACACCGACTTATTAAACGTTTTATACATAAGGGCTATAAAATTTTGATAAAAGAGAACCGGGTTCTCTCCGTAGGGCACGGAGGTATCCCAAGTATTTTTGCAGCTTTTACTGTCACCATTAGAGTTTTCTTTAATCTCAAGAGGTAACCGGGTCTCATCACCTTAATAATAATTTCTCTCTTTTAGTTGCATACGTGTAATTAAAAGAGGGATCGTCTGTGATTTGGCTGGACACTGCTTGCTTGTTCCACTTATTTGCTCCTTCTATATCTTGCCTAGTTTTTACCTTTGTCCTATTTGTTCATTCCCATTTACAAATATGGCTTTCTGTAGGCGAAAAATTTCTCTGGTTTGTACTTTATGTTTTCTAATAAAGGTCTAGGTATGTTATCCTCGTGTTTCATTATTTTCATAATGTTGTAATTGTGTTTTTATACGTGGGAAAATGGGTGGAGGGAGTTATGTGGCCCACCTAGTGGTGTTTTCTTTAGCAGAGGTTTTGAAATTCAACACTGCTGTTTTTTGTATTCTGTTTTTATATTAAAATTTCCAAGTTTGAGGGGTTGTTGTGAACCTTACCTTGGACCAGCTATCCAAGCCCACCAGGGTTTTGACCCTTGTCTGGTGTTTGTCATCTAACTTGTGTTTTTGGAACTTAGTGTTGTGGGCCCTCAGAACATTTTGGGAGAGTGTGACATTTCATAATAAATGTGCAGCCAACTGGGTTTGTTTTGTTGCGGCATGTTGCCACCCTAGTTGGCATATCACAGCACATACAACAAAACATCGTTGTACATTCCTATTCTCAATAGGCTCTTCTGAAACAAGACGTGTTCAATTTAATCCAAAATAGAAATTTGAATGAAATGAAAAAACCTCGCTAATTTCGGAATTAAAATTTACTTAATTAAGTAATGATAAGTGTGAATTACCAGGAGCTAGGTAGGTGTCATAAAAATGTGGCATTATTTTGATGCTAGTCGAAAAGGTGAATTTCACCCAGAATAGTCAGGTTTTCATGTTACGTGTAATGCGGGTTGCGTTCGTTGTATATTTTTATAATTTTGCATTACAAAGCAGCAATTGAGAAATGCCACTTTTTATAATCTTTTATTCTATTCACAACCGTGATTTTAAAATACGCCAATATTGCAGCCAACTTTCTGCAATGAAATAATATTTATTTTGCATAAAGCTAAAGCCAAAAAAAATAAAAATAAACGCTCATCTTTTAAAAACACTTTTTAATGTAATTTTCATTTTGTTTCCATTAGTTGAGTTTCTGAAATTTATCATAACGTTAATTATTTTCTGTTTCTATTTCCATCTTTTAGTTTCCGTTTCCATTTCCATTTAAAAAAAAAAAAAACAGGTTTCCTACGCTTATAATTTTCCAAATCATGTTCAAATATCGATATATCTTCGATATTTCCCAACAAATATTAATATATTTTTTGTTTATTTTTGTTTTGCTTCTTGCAATTATCTAATTTTACTTTCAGAATAATTTATTTTGTAGTATATTCTTTATTTCTGTTATGTAATCTTCATCTCTTTACTTTACTACGCTTATCTGACGGCAGTGGGCTTTTACACTCTAATTTGCTTTTTATTTTATTTTATATTTTTGCTGTTTCACAATTGCAAGGAATGAGAGAAATGCCTTGTCTATGATGCTACGATGGATACTTGGTTTATCAAAAATTTAGTTGCCTTCATTTTCGTTCTTCCTTTGTACCAATGCAGTCGCGAGTGCATGGCCCGTTTATTAACTTTTGAACATCACACCAGTTTAAATGTATTCAAGTACTCTAAGACAGAAATATTTTAACTAAAATATCAACAAAAGTGATAATATGACACCAATTTGTGATTATTCGAAGGATTTAGTAGTTTTTTGCGGTTTGTTTGTGCATAAAACTTGTCCCAATTAACTCGAAATTTGTTTTGAAGGTTTCATTAGATCGAAATAGTTATTTTTGAGTGAGAAAGCAACCTAATATCGAAATTGTATTTTTCAGTCCCATCGGGTTTTTGGCTTAACTTTTTTTATGTAATCCGTTTTATGTCCATATTCCTGAGGCATCCTTTCCAATCTCGGATTGAAACTATCTGTAATTCAATTTAAAGAATATTAATCTATTTACCAATTCGTATAAATAGTCGACATTCTCAGTTATTGACAGAAACTTTTATCCAAAGGTTCTAGTTAAAAGTAAATTTTGTTCTGTCTTTTAGTAGCCTTACTGCACCTAGTAAATTTTCAACAGTTAAGTATTTAAGCTCAGATCTTCATTTTTGTAAAAACCAAAGTATACCACCACCACCTGGTGCCACATGTAGCCTATAGACACCCTTATCGTAACAATGACTACAAATTTCGATGCCACTTCGAGGTAATGTTTCGATTGTGTCTTGAACTTATTCAAATCAAACTAAATTAAAATTATTATTATAATGAAATTTTGTCTTTTCTAAAATTTAATTATATCAATCCAGAATTGACGTCATCTACCTTTCCATAACCATCACATCAATCATTACTCACACAATCTCATTGGACGAGTTCACTGCGGAAATGTTTATTGTACCAATACAATTATCACATTCCAATAACTTGGGTGTTTTCTTTCATCCATTCCACATTCTACTCTTTCTTGGTCCTGAGGAAGGTCGTGTTCTGTCATACGACCTTTTTCCCCCATAAAGTGTTATTGTTTTATTCGCTACATATTATTATTTTATTTAAACTTTTTAGTTTTTACTTTTCGCTGAAATATATCCACGTTAGCCTTTTCAAGCGCCACGCATACCTAAACCTATAGGTACCGACGTACCCACTACCCACGCTCATATTTTTGCAAATACTGGTCGATTTTCTACGCGTCGGCCGTTTGGGTAGGGGGGAGATTATAAGGAGAAAAGCTTTAAATTTTTTACTTCTCAATACCCAATCCACCATATGGGAACGAGTACAAATTCGTATTATTCCTGATCTTAACTTGGTTTTGCTTTTAAATACGAGTCTATCTTGAAACGAGTTGGAAGTTTCACAATAAAATTGATTTTCGAAGGGAAGATAAACTAATTAAACGTACTTAATTACGTTTCCAAAGCGTATCAACGTTCAGTTCCTAAAATTATTATCGAACGTTTTACGAGTAAGAAAAAAATTTTAAGAGTTCAAATTTTACCCTTAACTCGTGTTTTTACGTTCTTGTGCACAAGACGACTTGAAAACAACGATACAACGAAACTCATACAGCAATATAAGCGCAACGCTTTTAAATTTTAAAAAGCTATACAGTTATACAGCTTAAAAATTTCAAAAAAAAAAAAAAAAATTAAACTAAATCGAGAAATTTCTCGGAAAAATTTCACTCATTAGGTCGGCTTATCTTACAAAAGCACTTTTGAAACAGCAATAAAAAGTCACGTATAGCTTTTTATGACTTATTTTCAACGTCGGAGAAACTACTAAAGTCTCGGTAACGGAGATCTAAAATTTTTTTCTTCCATTTAATAACTAAAATTATCGAACTTAGGGAGCCTCATCAACGTGGAGACTCGGTGACTGCAAGCTGTCGGCAGCGGTTCCAGTTATTTATTACATATATTATTAAAATTGTAATTATTCGAAGAGCAATGCGAAGCCACATTCCAATTAACTTTTTAAACGTCGAATTTTATCGACAAAAATCGAATACCGAACTGCTGACGTACGTCTACGCCATTTCTAAAGGCAGCTACGAAGATAATCTCACGTCTTCGGCGATAAATTTTTCATTTACCTTCGTTCGAGCATTGAAATGTGCATCGCAGTCGCAGAATGCCTACTCGAAACGATCAAATTTCAACAAATTCATACCTACTTATTCTTCAGCGTGGGTGGAAGGGGCTGTTCACATCCGACGTTACGCCGTCGCAGCTGACGATGGAAATGTTTGGTGGGGGAATTACGACATAATTTCTGCTACGTATATAAATGTGAAACAGGAAATCTATTCGTTACATAAAACTACTTGAAAAAATTCCGATCGGAACGGTACATTTCGCTGACAATAAATAGGCTATATAATGGAAATTCGCAGGAATAAATTTAGGAGGGTAAAGCCCTACTAAAATAGCGCCACCGACAAATGGCGAAAAAAAATTATCGTATTATCGGGGGTGCTTTTTTCCAATTGCTTTTCTACACTTAAATATTTTACGTTAGTCCCGATAGCAGCTGGTAAATTGACAGAATAGCCGATGGGTAAATGTGTAATTATAACGGACTAATTGTTTGAAGACTAAAGTTAAATTTAAATGCGTTTTGCGTACTTCCCAGTACCAGCCCTTGGCCGCTGCCCCCGGAAATTCTAAATGCAGCCCTGGGAATGCCCACAACGATGATTCAGTCTACGAAAGCACGCACAAATGTGTAAAGAAAACACAGCGCCTGTTTCGATCTGTTACGGATTTGAATTTTTTGGAATAAATTTTCAATTCAAAAATTGATTTTTCAACCAACATTTTGAACTTGAGCAGTTTTTCCGAAACGAACAACAAGGTGCGTATAGGATCGAAGAAGTTCAGTCATCGATAACAATTAACCGACAACTTTCTTCGTGTTGACCATAGAATTAGAAAATAAAATAAAATTTCTGTAATAAAGTCAACTGCTAAATTTTCAAAATTGCTTACCTTCTGCCACGAGTCGATCTTGAAGCAAGGCGAGATCAAAAAGTGCGATGGCAATTTTAGACTTAAAACGACTGATACGTTCGAAACATGGACAAAATTACGGTACATTTTAATACGACGTCGAGGTAACGTTTTTTGTAACACAAATATACAGTTTATAGTTTAAAATTGCAGACTCGAAATATCGAGTCCTGTAACGTCTCGCGGTTACGATAGAAGCGAAGATTCGCCGAATTTAGATTAACGAAGTTAGCAATTAATCGGATAGCGGACGAATATGAGAGCAGATTTTAGAGGGGTGTGATGGTGACTCGATAAGATGATTTCATTTTAGACGGATGGTGTGATTCAGAACAACGGGATGACGACGTAATCAGTAGGTACAAAGTAGGATTTCCTGAAGAATACGACCGAATGATGCGCAATTAGCCGATGTCATCCTGACGGGTTTAAACGCGCATCTTGAAAAAAGTATACACACACACGCGCACACGCACACGCACACGCACACGCACACACACACCGGTTTTAGCATCGAAAATGCTTCTCGAGTCAATTTGCAAAACCGTGTCCGCCACCCATACTTTATGAGTGAAGAGTACGAGAAGTGGTACATAATGATGGCGAAAAAAGGGGAAGGAGAAAATTGTAAGGAAAATAAAGCGAAGGTGATGACGCGCGTTGTTTCGCTGTGTGCAAAGCGATCATGAAAATGAAACGAAACGAAACGAAAAATGAACATTTTATTCATTCGCGTTCGAATTCATTTTCATTGCCGCCCTGTTCCTGTATACACCTACCTACACTTACAAAGGGTGAAACCTGCGAATTTTTTTATTTTTTCCTTTTAGATATGAGAAAATTAATATTTTAACGCGAAGAATAGACACGAAACAATTCTACGGGTAATTAAAAACTTTTTTGGACTAATTTCATCGATAGAATAGGCTACGATCGTAGTTGTCTCCATTCGCTTTTATCTGGCATGGGTCGAACTCGATTTTTCGCACAATGCTACTTCGTACAGCGCTTCAATTACCTACCTAATTTAAGCATCGTTTTAGACGACTGCAACGAAAAATGGGTACTTTCACCGTGCGATCAATTTCATTTCAAAATTTCTTACGTTAATTTAAAAACATTAGGAGAATAAAACGCCCGTTAGATACCATATTTTTCATTAAAGATTATGAGATGTACGAGTGATACGGCATCGGTCGTGAAATTCGCCAATTTATAAACGATATTTTCTTCAAAATCTACAAATTACAAAATCAATAAATAATCGTCGAGTTTCACATCAGCTTGAAACGTATACGATTTCGTAGTTACCTACGTTTGCCTTGATTTTAGCCAAATCTGTTTCATAATTTATGCCAGTTTAGTTTGAAAACCAAGAGTTCCCGGAGCACGTTCGTAGACCAGAGTACCAAATACCAGCCAGGTACCAACAACCAACAACCAACAACCAACAACCAACAACCAACAACCAACAATTCGCCAGTTCATACGAAGTTTCATCTGTCGACAAAAGCGTGTGGCTGAAAACGAGTAAATTTCAATTTTCACCTGTGCCCCGCGCCACCTTCTCGTTGCTCGTCGGTTGTTCACCATTTTTACACTCGACGTTTGAAAAATAAAAAACAAAAAAATTAAATTACAGAATTTCCTCGGTGAGAAAGTTTTAAGAGGCGTTGGCGGCGACGGGCAAGACGCGTCGCGCGTCTTCCAACCCTCAACCCCGAATCGTTTTTCTCACCGTCCGTCCGTCCGTCCGTCCGTCCCCCCCCCCTCCGCCGACAGACACGCGTCAAAAGCTCGAAAGTTTCGTCGAGTACGTACTACGCAGACCGTAGTTGCGGACGACGTACCTCGTAATTTCGCGTCATCCATTCACCCAACACACCACTCGGCATTACTCAGCATTTCGAGTAAGTTGGTAGTACACTCCGACTCCACATACACGTTGGGGCTGAGCGTACCTGTGCCAAAAAATAAAACCTCCAGCCCAGCGTTACCGTCCTACAAAACCCTCGTTTGCGAATTCATTCGTAATTCACAATTTTGAGACGACGAGTTTAATCTCAACGCGAATCTAAAAATAAATTTTGAAAAACATCGTCGCCAAATATCTTTACTTAATTCTCCGAAACAAATCTCGAATAAATTATTAGACAATTAATCCTTCTAATAATCCTTCGATAATTGTGGGTTACATTTTTATATTCTTCGATATTAGGTATAAATGAAAAATTTTTCGTAATATCTACTCTTTAGGGGTTACATCGAGGCCAATGAGTGGTTCAATCCGAAAATATACCACAGGTGTACATTTTCACTCGGACTTTCAAAAAAACATTTCGACGATTTATTACTCGATGAATGGAAAGTACGACCCTACCACCATTCGAGGCCACAGGGGCCCCAAGAGTGGTTCAGTCAACTCTGCGCTTCAAGAAACATATTTAACGACGTACCTACCTATCTACTCATCGCACTCGATAAGATATGAAAACTTTGCCAAACACCATCGCAGGCAGGACTTCGATCGTGAACCGAGTTCGTAACCGATAGCGATTAATGTGCTATTCAAAAGACACAGGCCATCAACCCTTATGAATAATCGGTTCGGTTCGGTTCGGTTCGTGTTCGCAGCCCAGGTACAGATAACGACGATAACTTAGATAAACTTATCTATAATTAGTTTCGAACATAACGGAAAACGCACGATCAAATCTGTCGGTAGTTAGCCAACTATCGATGTTTAAATAATAAACGACTAAGTTTTTAGAATTTTTCAAGTTTTTGTTTGGAAAACACCGGGTTAACGGTCGCTAAATTTCTGACAGACCCGCTCCCATATGAAAACTATTTTCCACCAACATTCCAAACCTATTCCGCTATTCCTCGAATAATTTTTTCAAAATCTTGTAAAAATAACATTTTCTGGAACTAGTTTTGTTTTACGTTTTTTTTTGTTGGAAATAACCGGAGCAATAGTCACTAAACTTCTATTTTGGTAGGTATTCGTGAAATTATGGGAATTATCTTACCAAAAGCTACGAAAACTTTTACGATTCTGTGTAATGTTCTGATTGACCAGTTTATCGATTTTCTTCGAGTTTGGCAGAAATGTTTAGTCCGGCGGGCCGATTGAGGCTGCCAAATTTGAAGAAAATCGATGCCGCGGAACAGCACCTGGAATCATGCAAAATTTTCGTAACGTGGTACCCTAACGCCAAGAATTTCGAGAACACGTACCCTGCTCTGCTCTCGTAAGAGAATTATCTCTCACCAAAATTTCAGGCAAACCATCCAGCAGTTTTCTCATAGTGTGAAGACAAACTTTTGCCGATATACACGTACCATAAGTAGGCTACACATTAAAATAAATATTCGCCGAACATGGCAAATAACAGGGTGGTAAGATTTTCTCTTCTTACGCAACGTTGATGTTTTACTATCGCCATCTTCATCGGTGGAAGGGATCAATTTTAATTCCCCGTTTAGAAGCAAACTGAGCGACAATGATTCGCGCGAGTAACGAAATACTCGCCAGCTTATGATTTATCTTCTTAAGAAAAAAATTTTCTTTCATTCTACGAGACCCGGGATGAAATCTGACGCAGAACCAGGCCTATGTGATACACGGGCACCAACTGTGAACTGACTCACCGGAGCAACTCGGTACGTTACGTAGGTAATGTGAACGGTAAATAGGTACCTACCTATCTGATCACTAGCATTGTAGGTACGGTTGAGGTTACTTCTGGCATCAGCGAGGTATCTACTAGGATGCCAGGAGATACTTGAAAATACCAAAATTACGGTGCTGGTACGCAAAGTTAGGCAATAAAATTGGCATTTACCATTTCTTGTGCATTAGGGTTTTTCGTGCCTCGAAAATGTCGACACCAGTCGACACCAGTCGACACCAGTCGACACTTGACACCGAAACGGGTGTATAGGTTAACACCAGCGAGGCGTGCGCAAACCCCAACTCCAACGTGAAAAATTTCTCATCAAAATGAACACCCGCTCGTTAAGTTTCTCAATTAAACGTCTTCGAACAGTAATTTCTCACATTTTATTTCTTATTAATTTACTAATTTACATACCGGAGCTTACAGCTACTCTACGGGTTGTAGGTACTGCTCCAGTGTTCGAGGTAGGATTGCCTACTAGAATATGGTTCAGTTGTGCTGGAAATGTTGACGAAGGTTGGTCTCGCACCCGGAACCTTCCGGTTGCCCGGCTGACTCATCTAAAAGCAAAAACTTTTCGGATTCAAACCCGAGGGCCTAATTCTTGCGCCGAATAGGAAAACAACGATCACCTACTTCTATTCTATTACTATGGTCACATGAAACGAAATTCAAGATACGTAGGCTACGACTTAAGCACTACCAGCTATTTATACCTGCAAACAAATTTACGACGAAGGCGCTCAACATCCACTCAGACCCGGTCACTGTTTGCTCACAATGGGTTTCTTTTGTCACGAAGCGAAAAAGTACGTATGTGCCGACACAAATTTGCATTGTAAGGTCAATTTTAAAAAATGGCAGATTTAAAAAAAAAAAAAAAAAAAAAAAAGCTGCTAAAAAATTTACATTTTACAGAATGAAAATGTGAAAATGTGTCGAAGATGGAAAACGTTGGAAAGACCGGTTCTTCACAGGGCCGACCAACGACGGATGTTCGCCCAACACACGTCAAAATTTGGGTGAATGTTGGATCAACGAATCGCAATAAAACGACGAAAAATAAATAAATAAAAAAAAAAAAAAAAAAAAAAAAAAAGAGAAGAGGAGAAGGTGCTCTTCGCACGGGCCGCAGCGTATGCAACCGCCGTTTTGTATTCGTCTACAAATTACAAAAGCTTATCTTAATTTGCACAATTATCTCGCGTCAGACGGGTTGCCGCCACTTGCCTCCCCGCCCCCGCCCCCGCCGCATCGCCTAACCTCGCCGCAACCCATCGGCCCCACCAGAAACACGAACGCCACAAGCACCGGTCGTCGCAGAGCACGGGGCTGTATTTTAGAGGTGCGACTGGAATTTTACGAAGGGAAAAATTAATTGTACGGAAAGGAGCGATAAAATGTGTTCTAAAGAAAGGACAGTTTTTCGCGTTGCCTCCGTCGTTTAGTCGTTGTTGTTTTTTCGTCTTGTTGCTCGCGTATGGTTTTCTCCGCCCTTTTCTCCGTTTCGCCGGCCCCGGCAGTCCCTTTCACTTTGACGAACGTTTAACGGGTAGGGCACTGCCGGGAGGCGGCGGTCCCCTAAACTGACCTTATTTTTTGTACCCCGCTGGCCTACCGGAAGTACGAAAAACAGCGACGCTGCCAAAGAGGAGCCCTTCGACTTTCATCTTTCAGACCGGTACGAGAAATTTCTGGTCGACGGCTACCGTCGGCGACGGGGTGAGGAGGTTGTTGCTAATGCCGCCACGACCACCCTTACCCAAATCGAGTTAACCGTAAATTCCAGCCCTAATATACGCGGCGACCCGAAAACGCCTTCCTCCCCTCTCGGACAGCAGAAAATATTCACTCGTCTCTCAACCTGCAGTCTTCTGTTTACACCACAATCCGATTATACGTCGTATTTTTGCAACTATTTTGGGCGAACGAGCGTCGGAAAATCGACGACGACTTTATACTTTCGGTTGAAACTGAAATTCATTTTCGTTAATATTTTGATTTTTTTACCGTCGCCGCGGATGTTCCACTAAAATATTAATATTAACAACACCGCATTAATCGTTGCAGCGGTGGATCCAATGACTTATTTGGCCTCACTCAGGCCCGGTTGCATTAGAATTCGATCTGTAGGATAAACTGCGTAGGTATACCAAACTGAAAACACTCCTGCGCACCAATACCTCGCTGGAAAATCCAATCTGCTAAATAATTTACATATCTGTCTCTACGCATATTATACAATACTACGGGCTAAGAACTGATGGAAACGCCAACACTCCAGAACCACTGGATCGCAGAGACATTTCGATACTGTCAGTTTAGAAAATTGCCGATTGGTAGCAATTTTTACTTAGTCTGCGTGCAAACCGGGTACTAAAATTGACCTTATAAAAGAGTTATGAGTAGGGATGATCAAAATTATCCGTTTTGTGAAAAACGATTGGTACCATTAGAGATATTTCGAAAATATGTAATTTTGAAAAAATATCGTTGTGGGGACTCACCCATATGAAGGGTAGGGGCTCGGACCCCTCGACGACAGTTTCGTCCTTGTGACGTAAAACACACGAAATACGTTCGATCGTAATTACCTGCATGTACTTGCAAATAATGTACAAGTACCAAATTGTGACACATCTCAACAATAGGATGATGTCACAATCCGTACACGAATTGGCCAACCATCTCTTATCACAATAAGAGATGACGCAACCGGGCCGTTCTCACTTACGTACGTATTTCTTACATACGTGTGTTTGTGTGCGTGTAATTAAGCCAGTATAAATACCGTCTGAACCGGCTCTAAAATCGCCAGTGTTTGCCTTGGTTTTGGCTTACCAATATGTTAAATATGAAGTGGCTGAACACGCTTAAATTCTGTTGAATTTACTTTCTGGTGAGAATACTTTCTCACGACAAGGTATTTCACACTCGTGTTGAGGAAAGTTTCTTGAGATTTTCTTATTGAGAAAATTTTTTTGAAAAAGTTCTCCTACCATCGCATACATAATATATCAACAAAAAATTAGTTGGAAATGGGAAAATCAAAATATAGTAGGTAGCCGACCAATCGTTTTCTTTTCTCATGAAACGCATAATTTTCATCATCCCCACTGTAAGTTCAATTTTAAAACTCCGTTCGCAAACAAACTGAGTGAAAAGCATCAAACCTAAATTAATGCGATGCAAAAATGATACCCGTATCCTTTGACCCGTAAATACGTAAAAAATACTTCAAACAATACAGGCGACTTGTTTTTTCTCTGAAAATTTTTCATGTTTTACATTTTTCTTCGGAACTACGGAACCAATAGAAACCAAACTACTATTAGGTCTGTTCCTATATAAGGATTATTTATCGAGAACATTTCACCTCCAATCCTCATGTAGTTTTCTCAAAAATGCGAACATAAAATTTTCTTCTGTAAATTTTTATTTTCCAATTTTCTCGGAAACTGCTGAGCTAATACGAACTTAACTGATATCAAACCTGCTATTATATGAAGACTAACATGGTAAAAATTTCAATCCTTTTTGCAGTTCTTCCAGAATCCTAAAAGAATTTCTTCTCCCAGTATTTTTTGTTTTTCAGATTTCTCAGAAACTAATGAACCAATAGACACCAAACTCCTATCAAACCTGATCTTATATAAGAACTAACGATCGTGAAAATTTCAATTCAATCCATTCGACAGTTCTCTCAAAATAGCGAATTAAAAATTTTCTTCAGAAATGTTTTCTTTTCCAATTTTCTCTGAAACTACTACACGAATAGACACAAAAATTCTATCAGCTTTGTGCGAAAATAAGGAAAATATTATATAGTGAAAATTTCAGTTAGATCCCTTTCGCAGTTTTCATAAAACCACGGAAAAACGACTTTTTCAAGAATCTTTTGTTCTCGTTTTCTCAGAAACTGCAGAACGACTAGACACCAAACTCCTATCACACCATATCCTATATAAGGACTACTTTCTGTGAAAATTTCAGGCTTATTCCTTTTTTAGTGATTTCAAAACAGTAAACATAAAATTTATGCGATATATACATACATACATACGTACATATATATACATATATAAAAGTTAGGTTAAAAACGAGTTCTTAACAAATACGCTTTTATAATTCAAAGAAGAAAATAACGGCAAAAGAGAATATATAAAATTTCTTTTTTTTTTTTTTGAGACAGAAACAAATAAAAATTGAAAAAACAAATGATATAAACGAACATATGTGTATGTGTGTATGCGTGCGTGTGTCGCAACACGTGAAAGCAGCGCTGAAGTTGGTCATCCGGTGTACTTCAACAAATTGAATGAGTAGAATAAAAGCGTATAATAAATAATTATATATATGTATACGCGTATATAGTATATACCTATGTTAAAAAACAGGTCAAAGTGGGAAAATAGTGTCAGTTGTTTTCTTTTGTCGTGAAACAGAAAATCTTCATCATAGCCACTCCGAACGTTTCTGCGAGGTCAATTTTAATTCTTCATATGCAAGAAAAATGGGTAAAAATTTGCGGTAAAATATTTCAATTTAATTGTTAAATCGAGCTCCGAGCTCATCCACGAGCTCACCCACAGTTAAAATATGTTTTATGAAACCGGACTTTACACCAAATAATTTTTCAAGGATATGAATAAGTTGAAGTATTTTCAATAAATTGTAATTTTGCTTTTAACCTCTAAATTTACACGTACGATCTTTTCACAAATTCATGAACCAGCTAAAACCCAACCAACAAACCAGACTCTTCAAATAATTGGAAGGAATCAAAAAACAAGCTCGAAAGAAAAAACGTGCTTCACAAATATTTGATGAACTCAATAATTCAAGACAAGGTTACAAAGAACCAGTTTCAAACTTTTTTCAAGGTCCCGTCTATTCATATACCTACCGTTTGTTTAAGAATTTTATTCCACTTAAGTATTCATCTACATGTTTCATAAAAAATACTTGGCGGCACAGCCATTCCAAAAAGGCACCTCTTTCTTGGCGAAGATTGCATTTGAAATTCTGTGTCGGACTTAATTACATCAATTGTAATTTTGACTAACGACCAAGAAGGGGGAATAAACCTCTAAATAGATATATTCGAATAACTTATTTCTTCATAAAATCTCTAAACCTTAATTTTATTATTTAAAATATAGGTACCTACCAATAAAATTTTTTAACTCTAATATGTAGGTATAATTGTCACGTTGATGAACTTTTTGCAATTACTAACTTGCACCTCATACTGCAAAAACTTTTCAACACGTAAAAACTGTTCATTTCATCAATTCGTGTTATTCATCATTTTTTGATTGTTAACAAAAATATCTCTTTCAAGGATGAGAGACTGGTTAGAATTTTTTGCCTTCATTTTTCGCAATTATCTTCAAGAATATTATCCACTGTACGCACACTTCACGTCTATTGTTTTCCATGTCTCTCATTTCACCTCTATCTAACGATATCCTGGCCTTCTTTCTTTAATGAATTGCTTCCAACGTATTTGGTGACAGTTAATCGGTTAAAATATTCTACGCACAAAGTATTATGATAGGTACGTATTAAATAACTGTTTTTTTGGCCATATCCGTTTTTACCTTACTACTTTTCTTCCAGGTAATGTCAGATTTCTTGAGAAGAACGTAATAATTATTTCGATCGTCTGACATCATGGATACTCCATTTTTCACTAATAATTAACCAACTGAGGTTAAAAAAATACCCAAATTAAATTAATTAAAACAGAAAATCTCTTCGCTAATGGTTGCACGGTTTTTGTTAAAAAGTTGTCAGTTTTATGAGAACTGTTTTATTCGTTTATTTTCTGCTGTAATTTTGTACATCGCTGGTTCCATTCGTCGTCTGGCTGCATTAATTTCATCGCAACAACTGGCAAACTAAAATCTAAATTTTTTAATCGATTCGAAAAGAGGAAAATTCGACGCCAACCTCGAACTATCATTCACCAAATCACTTAACCGAACACATCAAAGAAACGTTATCGATGGCTGGAAACGACAGTCGACTAATTACACGGCTCCGTTTGAACAACAAAAAATTAATCTTTTTCCTGGTCGTTTGAAATCGCCGAACAGTATCATTGGAAGGACGTAAATCTGTTATAGCGTTTTATTCAAATAATCAGACAATTCCAAAAAAAGATTCGTTGATGTCTCCACTCATTTTATAAAAAAAATAATTATTTCAGCTTATGTAGGTACCCACAGTTTGTTGATAAATTAATACAATAGTAAGTTTATTCGCCAGTTTCGAGACTTATTGCTCCTCATCAAGTTGTTGCAAATTTTTTAGGAAAAAGATGCGATTTTTTGTCGTCATTCGGAATAATTTGATTTATAATACTTTTTGTGGGGACTCTCCCGTATGAGGTATAGGGGCTCGGACCCCCCAATGACAGTCGCCGCCCCAAAAGGGCAGGCAAATATTTGTCCGTGTGATGTAAAATACACAAATTACGTTCGATCGTAATTACCTGCAAATACATGCAGGTAATGTACGAGTACCAAATTGTGACACAATGGGATGATGTCACAATCTGTACACAAACCGGCCAACCATCTCTTATCTCGATAGGGGATGATGTGACCTGGCCGCTCTCACCAATGTACGTATATTCTTACATACGTGTGTTTGTGTCCGTGTAAATAAACCGTATATAAACCACCCAAACCGGCTCTAAAATCGCCAGTGTTTGCCTTGGTTTTGGCTTAACCATACTTATGTATGAAGTGGCTGAACACGCTTAAATTCTGTTGAATTTACCTTCTGGTGAGAATATCTCTCACGACAAGGTATTCCACACTTTTCAATATTTACTTTTTTCGGAAGTGTCAGGGTTTAGTTGTTAAAAAATCGTGAATAAATTTTGCTTTATTCTTCATTCGAGAATTTCTCAATGCCGAGTAAGTTACAGAATCGACATTTTTGCTTTCAACAGAAGTTGACTTGTATAGATATTATCATTTGTTTTTGCAATCAAACAAACAGATTTTTTAATGTTTCCTGAGTGTTTTTCATTTCTGAAAGTAATATGTATCTACACAGTAGCTTCGTGAGTGAGGATCCCGCAGTCCAAGTCAACCTAATTTACCTATCAAGTCACAAAGAAGAAAATTCGGATACAATAGTGGAAAACTGAAAAACAAGACACAAAAAAATGTTTATTCGTCAGAATTAGAAACTCCGGCGGAAAAGAAAATTATTTGCGATAAAATCAGCCAATTAAAAATAAAGATTTTGATAATTTTCCTGTGTGTTTCTTAAATATCTTCCTTATAGGAACGCATAACCAGTAGAAAACCTACGACGAAACTTTATCTATACTGTAAGTAAATACCTCCTGCTATTTCGTTTTTTTTGTTTTTTTTTTGGAAATCCTCATTTTTATGAATATAACGTTTTAAAACTTTAATACGTAAGCTATTTTGTAAAAACAGAATGATTGTGAATTACCAAGACTAAGAATTATGAAACTGATTCAAGACCAACACCGAGCGCGAATGCAAAATTATTTTTTCTTTTTATTTCTTGAAATCCCCTTGAAACTTCTGATGTAAAACAAAAAATTATGTGATCACTGTTGAGATACAATGGAACATTATCTGGGTAAAAGTTAAATTTCCAAAATCTCCTAGAAAGGGATGTTTAAAAAAAAAAAATTATCAAAATTAGCCTTTCAGGAAGTAAATTGGCACTAATAAGGTCCAAATTATTATTTAGATGCCTATTAAATATGAGAAAAGTGCCGAATAACTATTTTCGTTAGCCAAATATCCCTCACATCTATAATATGTCCACAAAATGTCGGTACATAAATCTCAATATTATCTGAGAACTGATAATACCTAGAAGAACATTAAAAAGCACTGAAGAAAAGTTCTGTTCATCATTTAATTTTTCAAATAACATCTGTAAGATGACGTCCACCTCGAAGCTCGAATTTTTTAATTCCTGAAAATGGGAATTTCAAAATACCTCACTTCATTCATCCGACCTTACAGCTTGCAATTTTGTTCTACGGAAGCTTAAGGAGAAAAGTTTAGTAGGAAACACCCACGGTATTGGAAGCCTTTAAAAGAAAAAATCCTAGAAGAGGGAGCACAAATCTCTCAGTAAATAAGGCCAGATGTTAGAATTAAGGCACTTTGACAAATTCAGGTTTCAATATGGACCTCATCTTGAAGATGTTACTTTTAAAAATCGAATAATGTGCAGTACTTTTCATTTATGCTTATTTATGTTTTATCAGATACTGATAGTATCAATTAATTAGAGAAAAAATTAATTATTGCATTTTGAGAGCTATTTCAAAATCCCTGGTATAATATGAAATGGCCCCATACAAAAAAAAAAAAAAATTATCAATAAAATCCCACCTTCATTGTAGGGATAGGTAGCCTATATTATGCAACAATGCAATACTCGTACCAATAATGTTTTTTCAGCCCCTTGAGTAGGTATTGGAATAATTGTTGTTCCTCCATGTTCTGATGGAGAATCAAAATGGTAATCCTAGGACATATTAAACTTTCTAAAATACCCTGAAAACAAAACTTTTCAAAGTATGTATATGGGGTTTACATATATGTCCGCACCTCACATAGTTATTGGTGACGGCGTAGCAAGACGGATAGAGTTGTCGCTTTTCAATCTGTAGGTTGCTGGTTCAATTTCCCATGCTGGCAACCTACAGAAATGGTGACTCCCAATGTGAGCAGTGAATGCACAACACTCTCCCATTGATTCACATACTCCCCTTTGCAGAGTGGCATCGAGCCATGATGGTGTAAGCTTGCATTGTGGGTTTGGTTGGTTTACCATGTAGTAGCAGCCTAGCTCCGCCCTCTGTTGTGTTGTTGTGCTGCAACTGTAGCTGCAGCACTAAGAGGGAGTGGTTGTGAGGACATGAACCAATATATATACCCACACCTCATGTAGCTATCGGCACTGGAGTAGTGATGTGGATAGCATCATCGCTTTTCAATCTGTAGGATACCAGTTTGATTCCCCATGCTGGCAATAGACAAAAATTTTCAAAGTGAAACCATGATTTTATGATATGTGTGATCATCAAAAATTCTGACTTTGATTATAGCTTTGCCGTTGAGATTTTAAAACTAAACTGCTAAAAATGTCCTAAAAATTAACGCTGTTACAAAAAAAAAAAAAAAAATTACAATAGTTTTATATAATACATATTGTATCATATGTAAACTTGTTAAAACATTTTAATCTATTTACCTACATTTTTCACTGTGGAACTTTCATTATCAATCATCGCAAAAGACTCCCAAGAAGAGGCACCTACACATAGGCAAAATTTGTTCCAAATCCATCACGTAGGTAGAAGTGGCTTAGTGCTTTTATAAAAATAAAAAAACCTACAATTATTTTATTCACAATAGACAGATTACAGCGCCACGTGGATGTAAGTACCTTCTTAATGTAACTCTAAATACCGATTTTCTAAAAATTTGTCACATCCTTCCTCCTCATCATAGAAATTTCTGCGTTTTCGCTGGTTTTCCCAAAATTTGAATAAATTTTTTTTTTTTGCAAATGAGCCAGCTACAGTTTCTAAAAAATTTTTCTGTTTCATCAAATTGGGTCGATAAATGTAGGTTTATGTAGCACTGGTATCGTGTATAAGAGCACAATAAAGTATTATTAGATAAAAGATTCCACGTCAAAATAGTGCCATTTTGTTATCGCGAGTTTTAGCCTTCTTCATCTGAACCTGCCGCACATTGTGTGGCTGAAGCTGGAATTGAAAGAATGAAATTTTTTCCGACAGGAGCCAGCTGTAAAATACAGAAATAAAGCGGAGTTCATTCGACTCTGGTTTAAGCCCATACGATCGTAGACTTTACGAAACTTTGGAATAGAAGGTTAGAGTTGACTGTTTATAGTAGAACTGGCCTTAAATGGTTCATTTAGCTGTGTTAAGATCAGTTCTCATAAAACAAACATTCCGGCAATAACGTTTTACGGTTTGCTTTTTTAAATAATTTTCATTCGTAAATTTAATTAGTTTTTCAACGAATTGCTGCGCTGAATAGGTAGCTCTAAAATATTCAAATAAAATTTTTTTATCCAATTTTTGAACCGACGCAACAGAACAGATTATACTTTACGGTATTCATATCGAGATGAAGTTATTAAAATTCATTATGAAGGTATAGTGATTCAGGGTTCAGTTTTTTTTTTTGTTTTTTTTTTTTATATACCCAAAAGGAAAAATATGGTAGGTAGATAATTAATTTTTAAATTTTAAAAAGACCACGTAAAATTCTCGACATAAAAATGGTAAAATATTACGAATCAATTGAAGTAAACTAAACGCTAACAAATAATATTTATGTAGATACCTACTCCCAATGAGCCGTCTTAATTCGTTTTCAACAACAAATTACAACCGTATATCATAACGAATTTTATCAAATGCGTTTTTGCCCCGGAATAGATACCGTAATTTTTTATGGATTGTAAGAGCCAACAGCACAAAAAAAAAGCAAAATTATTGTTCTCCGATGATAATGATTCGATTTTTCGCATAAAATTCGACAAATAATGAGCCATTATTTGAAAAACACACGCAAATTTGAAATTCACGAGTCTAACCAAGCATCCATGGAATATAATTTATTTTAAACTGTCGTAATAATGATTAATAAATCAATTTAATGAGAGAACTAACGCTTTTAACGTTTTAATTTTGTTTTTAATTTAATTTTTTTAACTTTACACACTCTTGGCTTCGATTCTAGTTAACACATTAGCGCATTAAACACCTATGGGTGTACGCATATAGGTAAAGATGTAGGAAAATACGCTTACTTATCTCCTCCCTTCAACTGAAATAGCATAATTTTTGGGATTTCAAAGACCAAATTTTCAGACCTCAAATTTATCAAAAAAAAAAAAAAAACAACAAAGAAAAAAACATTTTTCAATCTTCCAAAGAAAATTATTTTCTCATTTTCCAATATTACCATTCCTTTCCCAATAAAATCTCCATCTGGCAAACATCTATGAACCAATTCGGAAGGATTTTAATTACTTATTATTTTAATTTTACCCTTTTCTCTGCGAGAAGTACTGGCAACAAAACTGAAATAATTTTCTAATAAAAGCCAGAAGCAATACATTTATAATGTATTTTCATTCTGAAAATGATGAAAAACTGAAATCCGGAACAGAAAATTCTGGATACTGAAAATAAGAAATGGCTATCATCCTATGCAAGGTCCACAGAAATTCATTAACATTTATTGAAAATAAGCCTTACTACCCGTCCTTTGGGCAGGTGTAAGGAACTATCATTAAAAGAAACTGGTTTAAAACTACAAATTTCAGTGAAAACATTTAAACCCGATTACAGCTTTCAGTTTTTCAGTTCTATACAGCCCTTAAGGAAAACTGCGAACTAACATTCAGAAGAACAGGTCAAAAACCAAAACATTCAGGGAAAACTTTCAAACTTTATTACAGCTCTGTTTTTTGAGTTTTTGTTAATCAGAACAGACTACACCATCCTGGAAAGAGTAAGTACTCATTTTTAACAGAATCGATTCAAAACTAGAATTATTAGTGAATCATTTTGAATCTAATTACAGTCCTTGGAATGGAACTTTTGAAACGAAACTTCTAAAAAACCATTTAGGATTAGGAACCTATGTGGGACCAACCTTATTTAAAATCTGTTAGGTGGGAGGGATGGAATGTTGCGACAAAAAAATGAGAGTGTCATGGGACAATCAGTGAAAGTGAAACTTCTCACAAGATATAGGCTGTTGCAGAACTACCCAAATTTGATATTTATGCCCCAGAACACATACCCACTGATGCACACAACAAAATATGAAAAGTAAAAATTTGGACTCCCTTTGAAGCCTCAAGGTATTGAAAAATTACTTGAATGAAAAAATGAATATCAAATTTTTGACATCCGAAAACGAACGTACATCCCTAGTATAGGGAATGATATCACGATTCGAAGTATATCAATAAGTCTCGATTAATCGTAGAGTCGAAACCACAAACCAGCTCAAAAAGTTAGGCTGCCAGCCCACCAGCGATAGCTCCCGAGGCCTACGAAGTATGTCAGGCGAATTTATGTAATCGGAAATAAATAAGTTGGCCGACCCATTATTACAGTTTACGTTTTATTACAATTGAAAAGGTTATTTACAAATATGGTAACTAGTATCAGGTCGTGCAGGTTACAAATCATGTTGCCTCATGGTTCTTGAAGTTCGGTGAACCAACAAATCTCAATTGAGTATTCATCCTCAAAATCGGAGAAGTAGTATCGCGAACTATTTAGTTTTACTATCGATGTTCACATTCGAAAGTATCGGTGAAAACAATTTAAAAGGTGACTTGATGTCGTATTAAAAAGCTGTATTGTGTCGTAAATAATGTTTTGTATTCACGACAAACGGAAACTATCACGTACAGAACGAGACTGACTGTCCACTGTTAGGCCAAAAACGTGAACAGTCAAAGAGATAAAGATTGGTTCATCGATGATCAAATATTGTATTTCTACACGTCACCATATCGTTAAATAATAGTTGATTGACGTGTCTTCAATGTTTCGTAGATTTGGGGAATTTATTTCCATTGGGGAATCGGCGTATTTCCCATTTATCTTATCGTCATTATAATCTTAGAATTCGAGAGCCGCTCCCTATTGTAATAATAATACAGATCGATGGTGACGTGAGTGGAAGGCTATGGGTAATCAGATGTCACAAACTTAAAATCAGCATTCCAAAAAATATCAGCTGATGTATAAGACAACAAAATATGAGAAGTCAAACTTTGGTTCTCTTTTGAAGCCCCTGGTCTTGAGGAATGGGTTGAATGAAAAAACAAACGTCAAATTTGAAATTAAGGCACCTATAAAACATACTCACACAACAAAATATGAGAGGTTCAAATTTGGCCCCCTTTTGATAAATATCAAATATAAAATCAGAGCCCAGAAAAATATACTCTCTGATATATCACACAACAAAATATAAGAAACCAAAATTTTCCCCCATTTTGAAGTGCCTGGTGGTCGAGGAATAGGTTGAATGAAAAAGTGAAGGTCAAATTTGAAATCAGCGCCCCAAAAAAACCCCACTGATGTATTACAAAATAAACTACAAAAGGAGAGTAGATAAAAATCCAAAACCACATTTTTTTATTGAGGGCTTTGCTCCCCAAACTTCCATTTTTTATTCTTTATTATAATGAGGGAGAACCCAAACCTCTTTTTTCTTTTTTTCTGTATTAAAAAAAATTAAGTGAATGCTTTATGGTTCAGCCCATTGACATCAAATATTTTTAGCCAATATTTGGCACTTATTATTGGCTCCTTTCACTAAGTCTGATGTTTTTCAGCAGGTAATGCTTTTTGTCATCGGATTCGACGTGTCAAGGTTACACAAATTAACTATCAATAGTAAGGAAGTTTCATTTCAAAAGTAACTTCAATTTATACAAAGGAAGTGTAAAAAACTGGGTAATAGTGTACAACATTGTCTGATTCCTTAAAAAAAAAAAACACAAATAAATTTGTGGGGACGTTTCCCTCTTTGCCACCCTCAGGGCTCGGCCCTGCGTCAAGAGACTGGTCGCAGACCAAAGTCCGCAACCCATACTAATTGTGCACTGCACGTTAAACAAATTACATCGTCTGTATGCACTCATACAGACGATGCGTTTCTGTGTTTACTGTGAGGCGGTAAACTGAGGCAAGTGAGTATGTAATACATACTCACTGACAGTATATGTGCTGCGGTCTGTATAAGGTACTGCCATGCCTTTGGACGATTGCCCCAGTCAGGAAGTACGCTTAGTGTATGGTAAGGCACCTTAAACCAGCTGGCTACCGGTACCGAGAAATAATTGGGTCACCCCACATGTAAACCACTGTCACCCTCAAAGGTTTCATGAACCCTCTATAGGACAACCCCGTGTAGCAAAAGCAAGACGCTTAGCTCCAGATAGATTAAAAGTGTCTAAGGATGCATTCGATAGAATGGTAAAAGAAGGAGTTTGTAGACACTCAAATAGCTCATGGAGCTCACCCATTCATATCTCCCTAAGCCAGGTGGAAAATGGTGAGTAGTAGGTGACTACAGACGCCTCAATGCTCAAACAAAACCAGATAGATATCCAGTTCCTAATATTATGGATTTTAATATAAACATGAAAGGAAAAGATCTATTTACCAAAATTGATATTAATTGTGCTTTTCACCAGATACCTATGGCTAAAAACCATATTCAAAAAATGGCATTAATAACTCCATTCGGCCTCTTTGAATATCTTCGAATGCCATTTGTATTAATAAATTCTGCACAGACATTCCAGCGATTTATAAATGGTGCATTGAGAGACATACCATATGCCTATGCATACATAGATGATATCTGCATATGCTCCAGTGGAGGCATTGAAGTGCACGAGAAGAAAGTGAGAACCGTATTACAGCGTCTGCACACTGCCGGTTTAACTATCAATCCCGGTAAATGCGAATATGCAAAACCAAATATTGATTTTCTCAGGTACAACATTACTTCTGCCGGAATTGCCACTCAAAAATTCCGGGTTGAACCAATAATAATCTTCCCTAAACCAAAAACAGTCGCTGAATTAAGACGATTTTTAGGGATGACAAATTTCTATCGATGTTGCATAAAAAACGCAGAGGCCGAACAAGGCAAATTATTCGATTTGATTAAAACAAATAAAAAATGCGATAAAACTCCTGTCATATGGACAGAAGAAGCCAATTTAGCATTTGACAAAGTCAAAAATATATTGGCTAACGCGACATTATTAGCTTACCCAAATGACAGTCTGCCATTATGCGTAGCAACAGACGCATCAGACTTTGCAATTGGTGCAACATTGTACCAAATTGATAATGATCAAAACCAGCCTGTAGCATTTTTCTCAAGGAAACTATCAAAGGCTGAGAAAAATAATAGCACGTACGACAGGGAGCTATTGGCGATAAATGCTGCAATCAGGCACTTTAGGCATAATGTAGAAGGTAGAACTTTTACTGTGTATACAGACCACCTACCTATCACACATGCATTCCAGCAGAGAGCAGAACATGCATCGCCAAGGCAAATGAGACACTTAGAATTCATAGGCCAATTTACAACAGACATCAGATATATAAAAGGGGAATTAAATACACCCGCTGATGCTCTGAGCCGAATAGAATCTGTCTCAGTGCCATCTTAGATGCCCTACGCTGAAATAGCCATTGAAAAGCTAGGGGATGAAGAATTATTAAAATTGATATCTTCAGACAAATCAAGTCTACAACTGAGACAAAAAAGACTCCCTGGCACAAAAATCATGTTAACATGTGATGTGTCCCAAGGTCAAGAAGGACCCTACATTCCACAAAAATAAGGAAAGTGGTGTTCGACAGTGTTCACAATTTATCACACACTGGACCCAGGAGTACGACCAAACTAATGACCTCGAGATTTGTATGGCCCAATATAAAAAAAGATTGCAACTGGGCCCTTGCTTGTCTAAATTGCCAGAAATCTAAAATTAGTAGACACACAAAATCGAAACTTGGGAAATTCAGACATACTGACAGATTCAAACACATTCACATAGACTTAGTTGGTCCATTACCACCTTCTCATGGTTACAAGTATCTGTTGACCATTATAGACCAAGCTACTCGCTGGCCCTAAGCAATTCCACTTATGGAAATGTCAGCCCCAACAGTGGCTACAGAAATATATTCAACTTGGATTGCTAGATACCTTGTGCCCCAAAGCATAACTACAGACCAAGGTTGACAATTCAAAAGCCAAATATTCAACGAGCTAGTAAAGACCTTGGGTGCTAAACACTGGTCCACCACCACTTACCACCCACAATCTAATGGGAAAGTGGAAAGGTGGCATAGGGCTCTAAAAGCCTCAATCATGGCACACGACACTAAAAGATGAATTGATAGGCTACCAACCATCTTATTAGGCCTCCGATCAGCCTTGCAAACAGATACTGGACACTCAGCTGCCCAATTAGCACTCGGTGAGGAATTGTGCTTACCAGGGGACTTTTTCTACAAAACTAAAGAAATTAACCCCGAAACATTAGTTCAAAATATAAAAGACGACGCAAGTCAATTTTTAAAACAAGCTGCAACTCATGGCAAACCTAAAACCTACATTTTGAGACACTTAGCGACAACTACGCACGTGTTCTTACAAGAAGAAGGGATGAAAAAGGCTTTACAGAAACCCTACACCGGTCCCTATAAAGTAGTGGATAGAACAGAAAAAACGTTCACCCTACTTATAGCCGATAAAAAGAAAAAAGTCTCAATAGATCGTGTCAAACCTGCATTCCTAATAGCAGATGATAAAGTCAATGTCATAAAAAATTGCAAGGAAAATGACATGGATACTGACATAAACATAGTCAAAGATCCACAAGAAATTGTCGAACAAAATACAGACACACAAAAGCTACAAACACAGCCAGAAATAATGCAAGAAATGCATAGTGATGTACTCAAACCAAATTTGGAAAAAATGGCTGAAAAAACCAAATCCAAAAAAGTTGTCAAATTTGATGACAATGTACAAAAATATTACTACGATTCAAAAGCGCCTATAAAGCCTAATAAAAGAGGCAGGCCTAAAGGTAGTTATAAAAAACAAAATCAAATTCCGAGTCGTAGATCAGAAAGGTTAGCTCAACACCAAAATAGCTAAACCGAAACATGATCACAAATACAAAATTCACTCATACAAAAACCACCAAATTCCCAAACCATAGAAAAATAAATGGTTATAAAAAAGCAAAATAAAATTTATTCACCATTAACTCCTGCATTAAAATATAGCAGAAGGTTAAACAAAAATTAAAACATCAAAAAACGGTGATAAAAATCAAAAATAAATCTTCCGCCTCCAGGATTCGAACCTAGATGCAGAGAAGAAAAATGCAAAAATAAATCAGCTCGAAAATAAAACATCTATCGTGAAATTCAAAATAAATTCACGTGCGTTTTTATAAAAACAGAAATCAGCTGACAAACAATGAGAAACGGTGCAACTGCAATGACATACATCCTTATCACAGAACATACCACAACGTACGTTGCAATAAGGATATCGCACCACTGTTCCTTATCGCATTGACCTATATAAAAGGATAAAGTTCATTCACTCGAATACGTTGACCCACATAAAAGCACGTGGCAATTTAAATCAACGAATTTTACTCGTAGAAACTTCTACGTGGGAATTTCTTAATGGTGGGAAAATACTAAATCTTTTATACTGAGATGAATTATGATAAACTCGACGACAAATTTGTACCAAATGAAACAGCCAAGAGCGATACACAAATCATTCGTTTGTCGAATACGCTCCGAGCATCATCGCATTCTGAATTTCATACAATTTGTTCAATTCGAACACCTATTTCTGTGCTCAAATCGCTTTTGAAAAATTTCTAATATTTTTCCATTGTCTTAATTGACATTTGCTATTCACCACAATGTCTTCTATTAACTCTTCTGAACATTTGCTCGACTATGAGGAAGCCCTCCTTGCAGAAAAGCAGGAACAGAACAATTGGGAGCATGACATCATGCTTTCCCAACTTTCTTCTATGGCGAGCAATCTCGCTTTGAATTCCACCCCGAGGCCAGAGGTCAGTTCAGTCATAGCTGAAATGACCCAACCTCTTCCTTGCCACTTTCCTATCGGCAAGACCTGGGATGCTTCACGATCCATGATCACCCCCATGGATGTGGACCCATCTAGGAACATTCAGCCTTCGTGCTCCAAAATCACGGTCCATAGACCAGACACCCGTATACAGCCTTTTGTCCAACAATGGAATTCCATTCCTAATACGAATTCCAGAAACTCCACTCAGGCGATTAGGCACAAAAATAAAAATAGAGGAGCACGATCTCGCGCTAATTATAACCAGAGGAGGATCTTCAATTACAATACGGAGACTTTTACTGGCCATGCCTTAGGCCAAGCGCTCCGCGATATCCTCGTTGGAGGATTTAGGTCTTACAGAGGATGTAATCCCACCTTACAATCTTCAGTCCAACGTCCCCCCAACTTTTAGGGTATGACTGGACTTAGTCTTTTTGTACAAAAATACTAAGGGGAGTGTCTGTGGGGACATTTCCCTCTTTGCCTCCCTCAGGGCTCAGCTCTGCGTCAACAGACGGATTGCAGACCAAAGTCCGCGACCCATATTAATTGTGCATTGCACGTTAAACGAATTACATCGTCTGTATGCACTCATACAGACGATGCATTTCTGTGTTTACTATGAAGCGGTAAACTGAGGCAAGTGAGTATGTAAATAATTACATACTCACTGACAGTATATGTGCTGCATTCCGTATAAGGTACCGCCTCGCCTTTAGACGATTGCCCCAGTTAGGAAGTATGCTTAGTGTATGGTAAGGCACCTTAAACCGGCTGGCTACCAGTACCGAGAAATAATTCTGTCGCCCCGTACATAAACCACTGTCTCCCTCAAAGGTTCCATGAACCCTGTGTAGGTAGCATCTACCTACAAAATTTTCCATATTCTTTTTTTTATTTTTTAAACTGGCTATTTGATCTGGTAAACTTTGGAACTTAACTTAAAGTTTCAAATTCTTACTTCTCTGAACTGATGCTAAAACTATAAAAAAGAACTGAGAACTAACTTTCAAATAGAATCAGTCCAGAATTAAAACCACTGATGAAAACAGTCAAACTTAATTGAAGCTCCAAGTTGTTCAAGCTCCTACTTCTCAGAGCTGACACTGATACAAAAAAAATTATATAGAATTGAGAACTAATTTTTAAAGTAACGAGTCCAGAATTGAAACTTTTAAATTTAATAACAAATCTCAGAACTAAGCTCTGAGCTTTAGAGATGATACTCCGCACAAAACATTGAAAAATAAGCATCTAAATGGAGTCAAAATTTTGAGAAAATCTGTCAATTGGATGAGGTGTGATGCTACGACAAAAAAAATGCAACTTTTTATAATATAGATAGACATAGATAGACGAAGATGAACTGATTTGATTCTTCATACAAACAAATAGAAAATAAATGCCTGTACAGAATACTTATTCGTTGAAAGAAAAAATAAACAACCAGTTAAGAACAGACAGTAATAAAAAATGAATGTTAAATTACAAATTACAAATTACAAATTACAAATTACAATGAGGGAAAAATTAAAATATATACTTCCATACCTATATGATTAAGAGCTAAAATAAAATATACGAGAGCATGCAGACCATTTTTATTTGTATGAACTCTCTCAAAGGAAATTTGGAAACCAGTCTAATAATGATGATGTTGTTAGGCTCATACCAGTCTTTAAGCTGAAAATAACTGTATAAAACTTGGTTCAATGTGTGGTGTCTGAAGGTGATGACAAAATCAGAGAAGAATTGTATAATTCTGTGGTCATCACCAGCTCTAAACATATTTTCACAACAGAACATATTTTGTATGCATGGGATCAAACACCAAAAGGTTTAGACGATAGGAGGTCAAACATTTCCAAAAATGATAATGTTTGACATTATATAAACCAAAAGATAAATTTTGCTAAATAGGGTCAAAAAGGGAATAAACCAACTAAATTGAAGAGATGATAAAAGTAGTAAAGCAACATAATTTAACTAAGTGAAATAGGAACAGACTCCCAGGAGACTACATGTTGATAGCCAAGGAAAGAGAATGGGAACACAAGAACATATAATAAAAGAAAACACACGGAAATGAAATTACGTAATGTGACAAGTGTATTACTTCAAGAAAACTTACAAACTGCAATGAACTCAAAACAGGCAATGAAGTAAGGAAGTGAGAAATGACACAATTGATGTTACATATGAAATAAAATAAAATAAATGTTACTACTTCCTATGTCAGTAAAAACCAATACTAAATTTTTTCTTGTTGATAAAATAGACCTACTGTACCTTTAGACTATTCTACACAACACTTTGGTTACATGAACCATAAATCAAACGTATGTGTCAGTGGCCAGAAAAGACAGACAAACTTAACTGAACTACACCTTTGGAATTGAGAATGTTGTCATAGTCGTGATTACGACTATTTTGCAAATTGGTATTAATGCACATACTCTCTGTGCCTACACATAATCTTCTCAATTGTGATAGAGTGGAGGTTTATAATTGTCATCAAGAAGAAATTTGAATAAAAGACTACATCGTATATTTAAGGAAATTAAAGAATGTGACTTACTTAATTCTTACTGCTTGCAAGAACAGCAAGAGATATTGATGTATCATCAAAATTTTTGGAGTGAAGAAAGTGGCAAAATGGATTTACTAAGTTGACTGACTTCATAAAAGATTACCACCCTCTTACAATGACAAAAAAAAAAGAAATGGAGTCCATTGCCAACAGATATATAGTATGAGGAATAAAAGAACAAGAAAAATAAAAGAGTACAAAATGATAATCAAGAGCTGCTGCCACTGGTACATTGTCTCTTGGGTTTTTTTCTGAGCGGATCGGTGGAAATTGAACAAAATGCTTCGTTTTTCTGTCGTCTATAATTTGTTCTCGAATATTCTTGAAATTGAATGGAAAATATACGGGCCAACATAATCTAGAGTATAAGAGAAAAAATCTTACATTTTTAGTGACATCAGAAAACTGGGTACAGAGTGTTTTATTGGATAATAAGATACCAATAAAATATAAAATATAGGTAAAATAATAAATAAGGTTTGTGGAAAAACGAGCAGCCGATGTAGATATAGCCAAAAAATTTAGCTGTTTTCAGCCTGACATCTTAATTGATACATTGTGGATTTTATTCTAAAGATCGGATAGTTATTTAATTACTTGCGAAGTGTAATACCCAAGAGAATTTTTCGCAAACCAATTTCAAATAAACGTAAATCAAGTTATATTAATTTAATTTTTCAGAGTAAATAATCTCTTATTTCCTTTTCAGTTTCCAAATGAGCTTCATTTTATTAGGCTTTTTGTGACACTAGATATTATTTTCAAACTAAATAGCTTTGAATACAAGTCTCGAGGTCCACCCCACCAATCAGGTTTATTGAACATAGTTACATAGGTCATATTACTGAAATGGAGAACAAAAAATATGCGGGTTGTGTGGTACGATTCTATTCTCAGTTTGTTTTCTTTATTTTTTCGTACTTTTCCCATTTGCTTTATATTTAGTTATACAGGTTTGAATAAAAAATGTTTGAAAAGTATGGTTGAATCGTGTCAAAAAAGGTCTTCACCTATTACTATACTACGTAGCATAAGTGGACCAATTTCTTCGCCATTTACATAAATTAAAAGAAAAAAAATATAAAAATTGTTTTCTTCTCCCAGAGTGCAAGTTCATTAAACTTGTCATCAGACAGGGAAACAGTCGCAAATATTTTACTGGTACGGCGCATACCTTTTGTGTTTTCCCCGAAACGTTGATAATCCGAATACAAAATATAGGAAAAAAAAAAGAAGAAATGTCGCTACAGCTCTTGGAAAATGAATGATAAAAGGTTCTTCGGTACGTAACGAAAGGAAGAAGGTTGTTTATTAGCGATTCGAGAATATCTCGCGACAGCTTTATTATGCTCAGTCATACGATAGAATTGTGCAGGAGGCAATGCAACTTTTGGAACAGAGAAGACAGCTCCGCTCCTTTATACGGAGAGCATTTGCGGCTGTTGGTACCTATTTCGACGGTGCTTCCGGTTTCGCGGACGGTGCCGGATGGCATTTGTTTCGTTTTCTACCTCCGTCTGAATCGAGTTCGTTTTAATATACGCATTCGTGAAGGCTGCGAAGACGAAGAGGAAAGCTGGTAACGAGGTCATAGCGAAAAAAATTCAGAACGAAAAGGCTGCGATGGAGGCGAACAGAATAGGTAAAGTTTTATTCGCAGAATACAGATTTACCACCAGATAATTGGAGAGTTTCTTTTTGCATAACGTAGGTACCCCAGTAGCCAGAGCTCCTTCTCCCCCTCGCAACTTAGTAATATCCTTACAGGATGCTGCGAGGTAACGAAATTGCCTTGATTGATGGAGACAGAGAGGAATGCCGTAGACAGTCTACAGTATGAGCATAGGTACCTACATGGCCAGAGGAAGCCCCGCTATCTCTGCACTAAGGCTGCCACTACCCTCTTTGGTCCTCAACACGCAATTCGTAGGAGGATGGTGGTACGACCGAGGTTTCGTTATGAGTTGCTACTCGTAGAGACTGGCTGAGATTTGAATCGGCGGCGGCGGTGAGCTCCTGTAGGTTCAAAAGCAAATGGCCATGTCACCACTCGCGAAATCTGGCGCCGCAGTACCGTTTTCGATTTCTACGGCACATAACTGGACATTCGTAACACTGCTCAACATTTTCAACATTTTTCTACCGAACACAATTTAAAACGCGTAAATTAGCCAACCCTGGTCTCAACATGACGCCATTTCAGTTCAGAAATATGACGTTGACTGATCCTAACGGGTTATATGATTGTTTTGTGGGTGGGTACCCAGTACCTACGTATAATCTTCGTAACGTATAGGAACACGGATCGGATCAGACATACCACGGAAACAGCATTTGAAAATAACTCTCTTTCATTCTAATGCAAAAGTAACGAAGAAACGGCGAATGCATTGCTATTATCGTTTTGTTCTACACGAGGCTGACATTTTGTAAGCTGTACAACGTAATAACGGTTGCGGCTCATACTCTAGAAATGTAGCCTATACGACTTTTTTGCAGTAAATTGTTCAGTCTACAATTTATTTATTTTTATAATAGTGAAAACCAATTCTTGTGATCTTTGCCTTCACCTTGAATAGCCTTGAAAACCAACACAATATCGACCGGAGGGACTTCGAGCACATTTCTCATAACATTCGAATAAAGATGGGTGCTAAAAGTGCAGCCAGATGTGAACTTTTCCCAATTGAAATACTAGTGATAAAATATTTTATAAACGCGCAAAGAAAATGGGTATTTAAAACTTGATTCTTCGTTCGGTGATGTGCCCTCTACTTTTAAATTAAACCCTCCGGTGAAACGGTTGAATTAGCACTTTCCTTCATTGCGGTGCGGGAAAGAATCTTCGTTCTCCTACATTATTGTCAAATTTCGACTTCAAAACTTGATAAGTGACTTTGCTTCAGCTTCGATAGTGAAAAATCGAGAAAAAGAGGCATTTACCAGAACGTGTGAAGCAAATTCGGTTATATAGCAATGGCACCTCGCCTGTGCGACTTCCTATCGACGGGGCCAAAAATTTCCAATTTCATTTCACGTATGGAATTTCATACAGAAGAGGGAGTCACGTTTCTTCGAACAGCAAACCATTACTTAATTAACGATTAGTTTCGTCGGACGACGACGTCGAATTTTTCGCATTAACTGAAAAAGCGTCAACATGCAACATTTACGGCCGTGTAAATCACAGACGTAGGTATCTGATTTGCGAGCGAAGAAAACCGATAACAATTTATTAACAAACACATAGGCCTACAGAAATGAAACAAAAGTTATATATGGTAAGGTAAACGCGTTTAAAAAACGCACCGCGTCGGCAACATCCTCATTACTGATTCCACGAACGTGAAAGCAGTCTTTTTTCTCCTCCCTCGTCCCTCCGCGCCGTCCGAACAAGGGATGTATTTTTCTCTAGCGATCTGATCGAAAGAAAATTTATTCGAAAGTCGAAAAAAAAAAAGGGTGGATACCATAACTTTTTATAATTTATCGAAAAAACACGCGTTTTTAAACTGATACGAAGTTTTTTTTACTCCTCACTTAGGATGGTATTTTTAAATAAGTTTTTCCTCGGTTTGAGTCACGAGGGTTGGCGACTTCAGACGTTTCTTTACTTAAAAAAAATATAAGAATTTTCGACACGTAAGATGGATCAGTGTAGGAAAAAGTTTCGATTGTCAACATTTTCACCGCTTTTTGAGAACGACGACGTGAAAATGATGAATCTTCGCAGCTGTACAAAAAAAAAGTTTCAATGCGTAAAATATTGGCCAACTTGAAATTTTTCTCTCGTACGTAAAAAAGAGGTAAGTAAAAGGTTTTTTTTTCTGTTCTTTTCTTTTTTTTTGTTTTTAATTTACAGTTTACATTTTCTTTAGTTTTTTACACGATGAGGCTTGTTTTACTGAGAGAGGAAAGTATATTACCGTTTCCGAGCATGGAAATAAGAATAAATTTGTTCGAGTTTTCGCCTCGAATTTTATTTAATTAATTTTTACTCGTCGCACCGACGAAGTTTGTAGTTCGTGAACGCATTCCTCCCTTCCTCACTGGAAGAGGTAATTTCCCTGTTTTTTCGCGTTTATTTTAATTATCTTTACATTTTGCTCCCGAAGACAACTCTCATAAATCCTTCGTCGAAGAAATTAAACGTTGTGTAATCCGCAGGTACTTACACCGTTAATCCAGGTTTCGCGAGCCGACGCAGAAAAATAACACCTTTAAAATCATCAAAACTTTAGCTTAGAAAATGATTGACCCGATCGTATTCCCAACGAGTAAACGAAACAGTTTCCACAAAGTTCAAGTCGAGAACTGAAAAAAGTCACACTTTTTTTGAAGAAAGAATAATTCGCCACGAACGACGTGTGTACTTATGTGCAGCTTCCTGCAAAGTCTGTGGCCCATTATCGCGTGTCCTCATTACAATACTCACGAAACGAAGACCAGTCGATGTGCGATGCGGTTTTACATTTGATACGCATCTCATCATATGGTCGTACGACTTCGAACACTACTCCCGACGCAACACGTTGCAACATTTTTCAGAGCTAGTGGTGACGGGGATCTTTTTTACTCGGGGGGTGTACGTTACGCAGATAGATTTATTTTCATTCAACCTTTACTTCTCCGCAGTCACGAGTCCATTTCGAGTTATGATTAACACCAATCCGAAGATGTTTGGTGACTTCTGCCGGCTCACTCGGTGCTCGCTGCTATTAAAAGACTGTGCCATCAACGAATTCGACGATCGTAAATTCTGGCGTATGGAAGTCGAAATATTAGCAGCGCAAAGATGTGTTAAAAGATCGTTGCGCACGTATTTTGGAAGGACACGAATGGTGGGGGTGACAAGTCTTCCGTACGTACCGCCAAAATCTTTATTCAATCATCAAACGGCGTAAACAGCCGCACGGTCACCGTGTCAGTTTTCGGGTCGGGTGAAATGTAAGAGTCATTAAGTAGAATTCCAACTTTCGAGATGACGTGATTGAGAGTAGCAAATAGCGCTATTTCTTGGCACCTTTTGCATCGACCAGGTTTCATCACACGCCACCTCTTGTACCGGTTGAGGGACAATCGACACCTCCCGCAGGAGGCGGCGGGGTGGGAAAGGTGCTGAGAATGCGGGCCCTTCGCACCCACTTGGCGGCTTCTCCGTCTCTTTTATCGCTGGTTCCCAGGCAGAAGGAGTTGGTGCAGCAACTCGGCGCATACAGCAGCAAAGTCTCATCCGTTCGGCTAATAGCGTTCGCGACCACGTGGTTACGCCGTTGATTTTAGGAACCGAGGCGAGACACGAGGATCTTCAGTTCGAATCTCCACGGAAGCTATACTACCGAAAGAAGAACGAGTCTACGATCAAGACTTGGCTGTGCCAGACCGAGCCTAAGATAAGATTTTGTCATACATTTGCTCATCGCTGATCGGTGTGGGGGTAGGCACCAGGTCGTATCGTAATTGAGCATTCGACCCAACACCTTACAATCTACCTACTCGAAACAACATTCTCAAAAGACTAAAAAGACGGTATCCGTAGGTCTGCCACACCACCGAAGAGACACTTTCAATTTTCTTGGTCAATTATTCGGAAGCAGAGTGCGAAGAAAAAACAAGCATTTCGCAATCAACTTCGTCCACTCTATATTTCTGATCCTCTCGGGCAGTGGCTAGTCAGCCGTGTATTGTTTGCCACAAAAAAATAAACTTTCTAAATTGAAATTCGATTGCCATTCGTTTACACCGAGAGGCTTTTTGCTACCACGTTTTTTTTATCGATGCTGGTCCCTAAAAAACGGGGTGAATAAAAAAAATAAACAAAAAAAATAGCGGGACAACGCGTAATTCTATGCGTAGGCGAAGAGGAGCAGTAGCAAAAAAAAACTATGGAAAAAAATAAAAAATTCGATCAAAAACTGCTGCGGGAGGTTTTCATCGTGAATACCCACGTCTCTTCGTCAGCTTAGGTTTCGATTTTTTCACTCTTTCTCCAGTACGTCAACGTGAGAAATGCCGCGTATTTGCAAGTTTCGTACCGAATTTTGTTTATACGAGTGCCAAATTCGTGTAACTTTCTCGCATCCGTATTATCGAATTCCGTTTTTTGTGTCGAAAAACGAGAAGCAAAAAACAAAAAGGAAAAATGGGGAAAAAACAAAGAAAAAGTTACTTCGAAAGCTTTTTTTCGTTTCATACTCTCCCCCCTCCCACCGCCTAAACTTCGCTCCTGCAATTTGTTTGCGCGTAATTCGTCGTCAAACTTTCGCATTAAATTTTTATTCCAGCATTTTCATATATGTGTAAGTTTAAAGAGATGCAAAAATTTCTTTTAGCCGTCCGTGAAACTTGGTATGTTCCTTTTTTTTCTTAGTAGAAGGTTGGGAAGGGTGTGGAAGCATATAATTTTTGTCGCCGGCGAAAGAAAAAAGGTCGAAATCGACAACTGGAAGGGTAACTTTCAACGAAATGTGTTATTTCAACTTTTTAACCTACGTTTTGTTTTTATTGGTACGGTTGACAAATAAAAAATTCGTCAGTTGAAAGAATGTCAATGGAAGTTTGTTTCTTTATCGCGAATGCGGCCTATAGTACCGTCGAATTTGAGTTTTTAGTCCCAAAATTCTAGTCGGTTAATGAAACGAAAAACGTATCCAGCCGCGGCTACTGGCTGATTCGTGACATCGAAATTAATATGCAGATTTTGAAAAAAAACCTATTCATAAAAAGACACTCCGGAAGAGGTAACTTGAAATTTTTTCATCGTTTATTAAAATCAGAATCTATCAACGCGAATTTGGGGAACGAATCTCGCGTATGGCACAATATCTTATTTGTGGTGGAGGCGAAGAAAATGTAAATTTTTTCTTCATTGTGGTAATAAAATGAAGAAATGTCGTTAGGCACGTGCGATACCGAATACTGAACCACCCTATATAGTCGATCTACGCTGAAGGCAAAGTTTCATTTATCGTAGTCTACTTTTTCTTTCCACGAGGATAATGGAACGTGGGCGACAATTTTATCGGTGACGTTCGCACGAATGTTGGTTTAGGTCTCCATCAAGCTTCATTTTCCAACACCTTATTTCTTTTCAAAATAGAATTGCTGGTCGTAAAATTTTATCGCACTAGGAAATTGTAAAATTAACCTACCTGGTGGTTCTTTCTACTTATATCCGTTCAGACCGAGTCCAGAAAGAATCAAAATTTCGAATCAGCCCCAGCTAGAAAAACATTTCATGTTTTTTGAAAATTCACATTTTTATTATAGTTGGGATGAAAACGTCAACACCTATACCTGTTACAGGACTGAAAAAAAAATTTACGACTTTCAGTACAAGCTGAACTTACGCTCGCAAACAATCAGTGATCATTACCATCTTTCTGGGAAATGGTGGAAATGTTTGAAGAAAAAGCCAAAATTGGAATCGATCATCAGAATGAGAAATTATGCCAGCTTCCAGAGAGTCTCCAAGTAAATTTCGTTACTTTTTTTGAGAGATTTTCGCTCACAACTACAACTACGAAAGAGCTCCGCGAGACGTAGTGATTAGGTGCTCAGCTTTGCAATACAAAGGTATCGAGTTCGAGGCCGAGCTCCGGCCATCAAGTTCCCGATCCAAAATGGGGGTGCGCTGGCGCTGGGTTTGATTGATGCTTCAGTATGAAATTGAAAAATTTCTGTTGGCAGACAACTGGTCGCCGGATCCTCACCCTCTCCTCCCCCATATTAACATCGATTATATCCTCCAGATTCTGGGTAAAATAAACAAGTAATTGAAACCCAATAATAAAAAAAACAAAAAAAAAAACAAAAAAAACAAGCTTACAACTATTTTTGGTGGTCTATAGTTTTGCTAGCAGAAAGAGCTTCGAGAGAAGCTTTTTAAATGATTATGAAAACGGAGTCATTTTCACATTAGCAAAATTATTACTACATTTTCCAGACACATTTGTCTATATTTTCAATTTTTGATATAATTTAACATTATTTCAATCGCGGAAAGACTTGAATACAGGTATTTCAATTTTTTAATTCAATCAAATGTTGATTGACTCGAGGTTAAGAAAAGTTCAAACCGCTTGTGATAAAAAATATTTAAATGAAGTTCTGGATTAGTTCCTGTTCTATTTTCATCATTCTTCAAAACAGAAATATTTTCTCTGATTCCACAGTGTGTATAAAGAGAATTTATTCAAATTTCGTTTCGGAACAAAAAAGGAAATCAACAGAATTATGCGTGGTCTACTTTTTTGAGCGGTTCTATTTCGGTTCTTTTTACAATTCTAAACCATAAAAATCACTTCACTTTCACTTATATACCTTATATTACACGGAAATTCACCTAATGATCGAGTACCTATATATAAACACAAGGGTGTACCCCTTTTTGAGGGTGTAGAGAGGGATGCTTACTTCCCTCTGTTCTCCCTTCAAAATTTCTAAAATTACACAATTTTTTCTGTATTATTTGATAAAATGATCAAATTTCCTGACCCCGAAGTTTACCAAAAAAGAAATAACAAAGAACAAAAAAGTTTTCAATGTCTTAAACATAACTATTTTTTCGCTTCTCAACGTAAGAACACCTTTCTAAATAAAATCTGGCAAACATTTGCCAACTGATTCGAAAGCAGTTTGGTTTTTATGTGGCTGTTATTTAAACGACTTCTCTGGAAATGGCTTACCGTTATCAATTATCACTGACATAACGATGAGCTAATTACTATAAAGCCTACCATATTTCATCTCCTCGATCTTACACGAACGAAAGTAAAAATGAGTGAACGATATTTCATAACGAAGTTTTCAGAAGTAAGTTACGTAAATACTTTCGTAACTGATAGCCAAAAATTAGGGATTTTACAGCCCCCTATGCTTTTAATCAGAATTTTGTTTCTTAATAGCATTAAAAAGATCCGAGAAAATAAAATTTGTCTCTTTTAGAATACGCATACTTGCGTAGTAAAGATCTGCTTCAGATGGTGAAGAGGGATAGACATGGGGTAGGAGGTAGCCAGCTTCTCCTGGCTGGAAGTTCCATTATCGACACGACGGATACCTATTTAGGAAAATGAGCCGCGTCGGAGGATGAAAAGAAAAAGCACCTCCCGGCGGTGAGGTAATTGAAAATTCTGACAACGGTTCGTTTAAATCTTAATTTTACGCTAGTTGAGAAATTTTTATTGGAGATCACCGCAGCCGTTGCTGCGAAATGGCACGCACCAGTTTACAAGTTAGGGGCAAAATTGCGATAATACGAAATTATGTTAGCTGTGAATTTTAATTAGACTTACCTGTTTCGAAATTGATTTTCTTTTATGGTATCTTACGACGCCAACTATCGTAACGCACATCAACACCAACAAAAATGCGACTAAAATTAGGGTTAAACGTCTTTGCACCTGTAACAGAAAAATTGGATACGCATATAGGCGAGATGAAATTCATAAACGTGGAAAAATTAATAGCTTATTGCGTCGATAAATAAGTTGACGGCGAAAATTTAGTCGAGAAAAAGCCATTAAATCAGCAGAAAAATTAAAAAAAAAAAAAAAACAAGAAAATTCGAGTTTGATTTTTGACTAAAATATGGTAGATAACATTTATGAAGACAGGCTAAAAAAAAATTGAGATTCGACAGCAGGAATTTTCATTCATTGCACAAAGTACGAATTAATGTTTTTATGAACTCGAATACGATTATCGCGAAACTCTGTTCCTTTCGCAGATTTGTTGCAAAAAGAAGTTGTGATGCATAAGATAGACAACATCCGTTGAAAGTTGGTTCTCAGTTTTACTCGGTAATATTTTGTTCAGTGTCTGTTCTGAGCAGTGAAAACTCGAAAAGCGTAGTGTTTGGAAGTATTAATTCTGAACCTGTTCCTGTTGAAAGTCATTTCTCAGTTCTACTTGAGGATTTAGGTTAAGAGTCGGTTAAGATAAGTGAAAACTGAAAAGACTGAGTGCTGTAACTGAGTTAGAAAGATTAAAAAAAGTTTTAGTTCGGACCAATTCTGCTGGAAGTTAGTATCGCGTGGTAATGCAGCTTCTCACGTAATAAATTTCACTTTTCACGCAAGACAATAAATCATTGTCCGTAACAAAATACTCGTCTTATTACCTCGATTTTTTCATCGTGTGCCGAAGCTTCCTCTTTTGAAGCTCATCCACTTCGCGCCAAATAAAATTTAGCGGTTAACCTCGGCTCGTCCGCTTCCTCCGTCCTCGTCATCTGTTAAAATCCATTACGAATAGCAACGGTCTGAAAACAAACCATCTTTTCGACAGCTGCGAGTTCACTGACTCGGTATGGAAAGAAATTTCCCAAATGTTTCGACATTTACTTCGCTACACGGGAATACGGGAGTGAAAGAGAAAAGAAAGAACAAGAAGGTCTACAAAAAATTGTGGAATATAAAGAAGCCAGTAAAGCACCACCACCACCACCCCCACCACCACCAAGATGCTACTAGTGGCTGTTTCGCAGGATTAACGAGAAAACTTTACTCATAAAGTGTACAGCCCCTCCCACTAATGGTGATGGGCAAAACATGCTCGCTTTCCTTTCGACCGGTCCTAGTTGTCCTTCGTCATTTCAAAATCATTGAAATAACCCTTCACAAGTGCCCTGCAACGTTTAACGAGTAATGCTGAGCAACGTTCGCATAAACGCGACCAACTTTTTGCTGTGTCAGAGATTTACCCCCTACCCTTGCATCTTTACAAAACCCCTACCACCACATCTCACAATAACGATTTTCGCGCGTAGGATTTAACACTTGTTCGTGCCAGCGTGTTATCAGTTTCATCCCCTATACTTCCATACCTACACACTCTTCTATCGTGAATTTTATGCCCTTTTTCGTCGACCGATCCTTCGTGAAAACGATCCCATTCGAAATGTTTTCGTTTCTTTGCGGGTTTCTTTTTTTGTTTTCCATCTTTTTAGCCCTGAATATCTCGTATGATGGAGGGTCGGTTCACCCGAACCTAAATTTGAATCGGCTATCAACAGAAAACTTGCAAACGTTTTCTCACAGATATTTGACAAGATTTTTACTTTCGATGTTCATTTTCAAGACAAAATGTGGAAAATATTACTTCATTTTCGACGAATTTGTTCGAAAAATGAAAAAGAAATTTTTAGGATCAAAATTTCGAATCGAACGACGACGGAGAACCAATGATTCAACCTTCAAACCAGTTACGCAGACCTACGTAGAATTAGAAAAATATAATTTATTTTATTATGTAGTACTCCCACCACTATGACCGCAAAACCAACTGAAAATCACAAAAATTTCTGAATCTCAAAAAGAATATGACCTACTCACTAACAAGAAATTCCAAAAATTTACCATTTCACGTCGACCAACTGACTTGGAATACCTACAATATGTATATATATATGTATATGTATATATATATATATCAAACACTTAACGCCAAAATAATGTTAAACGCTCAGTTTGGTTAGTGAAAATAAGTAAGATATTTGCAAATAAGCACTCCATTTTTCGTCCAGCATAAAAATTGAAAAAAAAGTCGAAACTCAACGTAAAAATTGATTAAAAATTCGTGGGAAGGGGAATAAGAATATGAAAAAATGTTACTCATTGTGTGGTAAACCATTAAGAATTGTTGGGGTGTGCTCGAACCTTTTTAAAAAATTTTTAAAACTCGGAAAGTACACAGCTCAAAAATTATTATTCACGAAATCGCGAATAGAAGAAATTTCGTCATTATCTTTTTTGGCCAGTTTGAGAAATTTTTACTTATATCTAGTTGCAACTGGTACTCTTCTTTTCAAAAATGATTAACACATTCAGTATTAATGATTCCCTCAGTGGAACAACCATCATATAATGCTTAAAATATACCATGTTTTAAAATTTATACCAATAGATGACCATTTGCTCGCTGGGGTTAATATTTTACCCGGAATTTGTGTTTATACTGCCAAGGTATGGAGTTCAATGTACATCAATAATTCATTAATCTGGACTATATTTCCGTCAGAGCTTCTATGCTCTAGTTCAAAACAAAAGTTCTCTCATTTCATTTAAAGTATCGCCTTTATAGCAATGGGTTAGATACTAACTTTCGATCCAGGTTTGTTCGTATTTTAGCAATTAATATGAAATTATTCGTCGATATAGACTCGAATACTAAGCAAGTGTCGAAACTTAAAATCTTGAACGTTTATTCGCGATTTCTTGAAAATTACTTTTTAGACTAGTCTAATCCACTATAAGACAATTCAAAAAAATAGCCAATTACGCCGCAACATATCTTAATTCTTTGTTACCATAAAAAGAGTAACATTTTCACTTTTTTTTTATTCTCTTTTTCATGAGTTTTCGATCACTTCTTGCATTAAGTTTGAGCTATTTTTTCAGTTTTTCTATTTTAATAATTCTTCAGCAATTTATAACTATTTTCACTAATTGGTCAGAGTTTTTACCAGTTTTTGGACGTTAAATGTATAATATTAGTATTCATAGCCAATTGGTCCACTTGAAATTGTAAATTATAGAAAATTTTTTTTTTTGAAATGTCCAATTTGGACTCAAAATTGACCTTACTTCCTCACCTTATAATACGTTTTTTTTCTTCCGACTGAACTTGTCTCTTGATCTTAAACATAGAAACTTCTTCTCTAGAGGTTTAGTTTCTCTGCAACCTGTCAGTTATTCCAGTCGGCTCAAATGTTTATCCACCTAGTTCGGTTTTCAAATTGAGATACACGCAGTCGAGCAACGATGGTGTGGAAAATGTAGTAGAGCGTTTCTATACGGTACTACGTTCTAAAAGAGAAACGGAAATCGCCATTTGCAACACACAGGGCATGTGGACATGGTAGGGGGGAAATGCAAAGGATTAACACTGGACGCGAAATTATTCATTTTGTCCGTACTTAGCGCCAAATAAGTTGAGCTGTAAATAAGATAAGCAATATGACACATAAACATTAGATAGCCAATGAAGATGTCGTATAAATGTTGAACGACCAATGAGAAACAATGTTGCATCGTCGCATTAGTGCGCCTCAAACATCAAGAACTCAACTTATTTGACGTCGTCGGGTAATAGCGATATTTATTGCAACTTTCGTAGCGTTTATCTGAGGAAACCTGTTCGCGCCTTCTAGAATTCTTGCGTTTCTCTTTTGGAACAGAGAGTACGTTTAAAAAACTCTAGCGCAGCAAGCCTCTACAGAAAAAGTAGAGTTTCAAGAGAAAGAATTATGAATTTTGATATTCACATTAATTGTCTGTAAGTTTATACGCGTTAATGGTATGTTACGATTGTATGAAATGTGTTAGCTGCAGACAAAATATTACACAATGTGAAATATAAAAGCATTTTTTCTTGAAAAATGAAAAATAAATTAAGATGATAAAGTGTGGTACATCATCATATAATTTAAAATAAAACCAATGAAATGTAATAAAGTTATGAAATAAAAAAAAGGAAAACATGAGCATGAGATTAGTTTTTGTAAAAAGAAAAGTTCATGCTAATTAGAAAAAAGAGGGAATAAAAGCTTTAACGGAAGTACCGTCCGGTCAATCCACACCAAAAATGGTAGCATGCTACAGTAAATTTTAATAAACCTTTATTCCGAATTTCGTGGCAACTGGTGCAAAATTGAGCATTCTATACCAAAATAAAAACAAAAATAGTTGTACCGGAAACACCGTCCAGCCGATCCACGCCAAAACTAGTAGGTATTACAATAAATTATGACAAATAATTGTTCTGAATTTCGAGGCTATTGATGCAAAATTGAGCATTTTATAGCCAAAATAAAAACAAAAATGATGGTACCGGAAAAACCGTCAGTCCGATCCGCACCAAAATCGGTTTGGTCCTTGGCTTAATATAAATGCACTACCGAATTTCGTGATTATCGGATAAGAATTGCGACCTGTACCGTGGGAACAAGAAATAGATTTATATCTATTTATCTATTTATTTACCTATCTGGCTATATATATATACACATGAATTTGAGTTATTGGGGCCAAAATTTTCCTGAGATCATGATGCGTAAAACGTACCCAACCCCAACCCTGGGGGCTCATATCGCACCAAACGTGATGAGTAGATTTTCTAAAGAAAACTGACTTAAAAAGGAGAGTTTAGAAGCGGATGTAACAAATAGCAAAATGAGGCAGATTCTCATTGCAACGACGTACGAAAATTGATAAGAGATCTGACGAATAAAATTCGATTAATTTTTTCGTATCTCGATTAATTACAATAAAGGGTATCAAGTTGAATAAAGTTTTGTAATTTTTCGTCGTTGCATTCATTCGAAATCTGTAAATTTCATCAGCTTTTTTATCTCATAATCTACACTCTTCCCATCAATAAATCAATAAAATACGTTTCTCTCACTTCCGTTTGTTTAATACCATTATTGTAAATGCAAAGTTTGTGAGAGTCACCTGAAACATACGTACATTTTTTTAAATGTTAAAGAGTTCGTCTAACTACAAATCCTTCGAATTTATATTCACGCACTATCAAACCTCATGATCATTTTTCTCTACTATTTAATGAGACTAATTTTCTGTTTTTTCTCTATCCTTTAAAATATTCCAAAATTTAACAAAATTTTCCTTGAGTTAACTTCGTCTATGAACGGATCAAATAGCAAATAAATTTCCGGTTTCAGCGTATCGGCAAAATGAGTCGACATTTCGAGTTCTTGCTCCACGAAGGCGATAAATGTACTTAAACAGAAATTTTAACGAAACGATGAAAAAAATGAGATGGTATCCTTAAAATGGTTAAAAAAATCATAATTTCGAGAATATAAGGTAAAGAAATGGCTGGGAGCTTTCATTAATTGCGAAAAATATTCTCATTTTTCTTTCTTTTTCCAGAGAAATGACGTCCGTAATTATTTTAGGAAAGTAGTAGAAAAAAATTTAAATCATACGTTCATATGTATATATATATATATATATATTAAATATATACGGTAGGTATAGATATAAAATGAATAAATTTATGATAAACTACCGGCAGAAAGTGGGGGAGCGGAGAAAAACGAATTGTCTTCGTTTGTTTATTTATTTATTCATTTATTGGTGAAAGCACTTTTTGTTGGTGAGAAAAAGTGATAAAAATATGATAGAAGAAAAATTTGAAGGTCTAACTAAAATTTAAATTATCGCTGCGAATAATCAACTTCGAAAAAACGCTGTTTTTTTACGATATAATTTGTATCTGTTGGTGAAAGGTGAAGCCAAATGACGGAAGGGTATCAGCATCAGGCTTCATTAAACTTGAAAATAAATTAGCCATCGTTTTCTTACCGACAGTATTTTCAATTAGAAAATTTACAAAGAAATATGAATACAAGTATCTGTTTAAGACATTCTCAGATTTCAATTAATCTTTTTTAAATCCTTCAGAAAACAGGTCAATTCCTAACACTGGAGGAAATTAAAAAATTAAATCTCTTTTTTTTTCTATCCATTTTGTATTTTATAAGTATTACGTAGCTGACACTCATAGTGACAGTAATTTCTAAATAGTAGGTATTTATAATTAGTTGGTTTCAATGTCGTTTCCAAGGTGCGCGAGACCAAATGCAAGATATTCACGAGGGCACTTATTTTTCTGGAGGAGTAATTTGTTTTTTTTTCGAAGCATGCTGCTGGAATCGACTGAATTCTTTAAAAATAATAAATTCCACAGTAATTCTAAAGACTTTCAACTAATGCATTCAGAGCAATGGTGGGACCCGAGGCGGGATCTATAGAAAAACGCCGATCCTGAGTCCTATATCAAGAATATACAGATCACTCAAATTCTTCTGTACAATATATATGTTATAAGTTAGGAAATTAATAAAATGCCAATTTGAACCCAATGTTCATAATTATTTATTCAAAATTACGAAACGACAGTTAAATTAGAAAATTTTAAAGTTAAATTTTCCTAACTAAAATATTAGATTATTGCATGACCAGAATCGATACACGAATGAAGTGGCCAACAGAGTGTCATTCAAAATTAGACGTGAAAGCACAAAGTTAAGCGGCCAAACATAATCAAGGCAATTTGAAAATTACACGAATGACGAATTCACTCTATGAGAAAAAAAAAGGTAAGAACGCATTGTCATTTAAAAATTACTGGAACATGTAAATTCTTGTTCTGGCTGTTTTTAAATGTTCAGAACACGTCGTTAAAGTTTCAGTTCCACAATGTGTTGTGTGTGTGACTTTTAATGCAAATATGCGTTGTGGCATTTGATCAAAAGGGACAGAACGCATTGTGGAAGTTCGTCAATTCCACAATGCATTCTCTGCACACTTTTATCATCACAATGTGAAAAAGCTCTGTTCATAATGAAAAAAAAACGCTTAAAACATAGACAGGCCCTTTCACAACGCAAGATTTTTATATTCGTTGATAAAAATATGATTCTATTCTACAACAAAATGGGGCGTAATGACTTGAACAACGTATCTAAGCGTTACTGGAATAGCATTTCATGTTTATCAACAAATTGCAAAAACTAGCGTCGTCAAAGCACCTCTCTATGTTATAAACGTTATTTTTTGTATTGTGAACAGGGATTAACATACAGAATTTACTGTGGAATTAAAAAACTTCCACACTGCATTCTGTTCCTTTTAATCAAATGCCACAATGCAAATTCGTGTTGTGGCATTAAAAGTCACACATAGAACGCATTATGGAAATTGGAAACTTTCACAACACATTCTGTGCATTTAAGCTGTGATATTAGCCTATAGCTCAGAACGTGTTCTGAGCATTTAAAAACAGCCAGAACACAAATTTTCGAATTCTGTCAATTTTTAAATGATAGAACAGGTTCTGAGCACTGTTTTTGCTCATTGAGCAAATTCGATTTTTTCTCCTAACAAATGTATATATATATAAAAATAATTTTATGGATACATATATACTTCCACTTTTTGTTCATTTTACCACTTATTGGGAGTCTGTGGAGCTTTTGCTGTTTGATCTATGGAAATGAAGCTTGGGATGGTATTAGAAGCTCTCATAGGCTAAAAATTCGTGCAATAATTTTTGAAATTCATTCAGTAGTTTAGGAGGGAGGGGTTCTCAAAGTTTTGCAAACCCACATGTTGTCATCACGATAACTACCATAAATCAAAAGATTTTGTCTTGAAATTTTTGATAGTTGGAGACTATCAAGGACTGAATGGTATTGAATTTGTGAAAAATCGGTCAACTGGTTTGTGAATGGCAGCCATTACAAAATTCAGTTTTGGAAAATACACACTTACGGCGGTATTGATGCATGGACGAGATATTTTGTTTTTTGTTTTTTTTTCTTTTTAAATGACAAAAATAGTTTTAATTTCTCAAATTCGGACCCCCGAATGCAACTGTTTACCTTATCATAAAGGTCAAATTTGGTCTAATCATAAGTACTGCAAAAATGAATGAGTACAACCCGATTCAGCATTTGTTTCAAAGGTGCATATTTCAAAGATAATTTTACTTTCTAACTGACTTCAAAAAAAGGAGTAGGTTATCTACCGGATCCGTACATATGTTATTTTTTAATGTTTGTTCCAGCATAACTTCGAAACCTGGACACCGATTTCGATGAACTTTTTTTCAAATGATAGAGGATGATCATATAGTGACCCTATTAAATTTTTTTTAGAATCAATGACAGTGTTTGTGTTATCTTTAAATAAAATTTGTTAGTTTTAAAGTAATATTGCCACTAATGATAAAAACGAAAAAATATTGAAAAAATTTTCTGTTAAATTAAAAAAAAAAATATAAAAATGTTCTAAAAAGAAAAAAATAATTAAAAAAAATTTTTTTCAGTAAATTCTAAGCCCTATTCACTTTTTAGTTTTCTTAAAACCGTGAACACAAAATTTTTTCCAGTAATTTTTCTTCTCCAATTTTCTTTGAAACTACCGAACTAATAGGCACTAAATTTCTTCAACATTTGTTCTTACATAAGAAGAATCTATTGCTAAAGTCAATTCCTTTTTTCGTTTTCTCAAAATCTAGGAAAAATGACTTTTCCAGGAGGTTTTGGTTTCCAGTTTTCTGAGAAACTTCTGAACCGATAGACACCAAACTACTCCCCGACATGCTTCCATATAAAAACTATTTCATGTAAAAATTTCAATTCTATTTTGTTTTTGGTAATTTTCTCAAACCTGTGGACAACAAATTTTTTTCAGCAATATTTCTTCTCCAATTTTTTTAGAAACTGCTGAACTAACAGGCACCAAATTTCTATCAGACTTGCACAAACATAAAGATAATCTATCGTGAAAATTTCAGTTCGATCTCTTTTATCGTTTCCTCAGCAACCTGGAAAAATAACTTTTCTTGAAATTTTTTGTTTTTCAGTATTTTCGAAAACGACTGAATCAATAGATACCAAAATTCTTTCAGACCTGCTTCCATATGATAATTATTTTTCATAAAAATTTAATCTCTATTAGTTCAGTGGTTTTTTCAAAACCGTAAACACAAAATTTTGGGCGATACATACATACATACACACATACATACATACACACATACTTACAAATAAGTAAACATGCAAAAAAAATTAGGACAAAATGGGAAAATGGTACCAATCGTTTTATTTTCTCATGAAACGGATAATTTTCATTAACCCCACCTCCAACTCTTTTGTGAGGTCAATTTTAGTACCCTATTTGCAAGAAAACTTGGTAAAAACCGAGCTGCTAGCTGTTAAACACGATGCACAAAGTGAACAATATTCTCTCAAATTTTTAAGTCAAAAATGATCAACAATACATTCAATTTTTTAACAAATTTATGGCAAAATTTAACAGCATTTGTCAGTTTTAACTAAAATTGAGTGACAGATCATTATGAATTTTATTTTTTAGTAGTTGGAACACTTCGTCTAGTTGAATTCAAATATGAGAACATTGATATTCAGCTAATACTTCAGCATTCAAACTCAGGGAGCATTTAAGGATACCAGATAACAACACTAATTAGGTACTCAAGTTGCAATTCACGCTAATCGAAATTTAAGTATAAAATTCACTTGAGATGAAAGCACTTCATTCCTAAAAAGTAGCGTTAGCAAAAAATTATTTTGTAGGTAGACAATGTTTTTTCTTTGGATTGTCTACACCTTTTTTTGGTGCTAATTATTTTGTTTTTACTGATTTTTAATTTTTTTCATACGAAATGAATAAATTTGAAAACGATATGAAATTTGATTAGTAGATATTCGATTTAAAACTGATTCAGATCAGGAAAAAATAATTATTTGAGGGTAAGTAATTAATTACATATTTTTGGGAGAAATGAATTTTGGTTTCTTCTTCTATTTTACCTTTATTTGGACTAAAAGTAAAAAAAAAAAAAACAAAACACGATGCGATGATATTATTAACAGTATATCAGCTGAGACAAACGAATAAATCGTACAATTAATTTTAAATATTGCTCAAAAATTTCGAAGTCGTGTATAAAGTTTGAAAGTAATTCAATAGGTAAATTTTATGGAATAACAGCGAGTTGTTCGAATCGTAAAAAACTTGACGTTGACAAAGTGTATCACAAATGAGGAAATATGTAAATCATGTATATTATTCACACATCATCCAATACCGTAGGTACCTACAAACAAACTAGCATCATCAGCTATTTGCAGATATTACGAAACCGGGAAGTGGAAACTCTTCTTGTAAGAGCAGCTATAAACCAATTAGAGGAACTGATTTGTAATGAGGTCAAAAGCGAACTTGGTTAATCAATGATTGTCTATTTGAAGCACTGAAACAACATTATGGGCAGAAAGGTTAGAATGATTCTTCGCGGAAGGATGTAATTTCCTCACAGTAAAGTACCAGATAATGTATCTTAAGTAGCGAGAATGAGGATGTCATTGAGGTTCTCAACTAATAATAAGATTGAGGTCTTTATCATTGAGCAAACGCTCATTCGGTTGTTGCTTTTCTTGGCCACCCATACTGGCTTTCTCTTCTCTTTAAGAATTTATTTTCCCTGATTCAATTATATTCGTATTTTTGCTCCGAATATACTTACGATGTATTGTTCTCATCTCACACATCAGACTTTGAACACTATAAAGGCAGCAGTTTATGTTACAATATGCCTAAGTGCTGTTATAGATTTACTGTAAGCTAACAGACTTTCGCCTGAGTGACTGCTGAATTCATGATTCGCTCAAGCAACAATTTTCACGAAAAATCTCCTACTAGAATGGTAATGTATTTTCGCCAGGTTTTCCAAAAATTTATGCTTTTGAGAACAAAAAATTTACAACGAACATTTGGGTGCTCTACACCGATGGTATTATTGAGACGTTTTCGTTCTCTGAGAACGAGTAGTAACTTTCAAGATCGCTGTTCGCTCATCAACTTTTCTCAGTGTGATGTACGTGAAACTTCTTACAAAAACTCTTTTACCAATTTACACTCGAGATCGATGCGAGTAAAATCCTCTATTACCCATCATCGTTCACCACCAAGTGCGATAAAAATCTTAAAATATTCTTCAAAATCACTGTCAAATGTGGAATAAAGAACGATTCAATTAACTGGAAGCTGTGGAAATTAATAGTTTACCTTGAGCGCAGAATCAAGAGAAAAATCGCTCGGATTACCCATAAAATTGGTCTTATCTGCGAGGGAGGATTTGGTAAATTCGGCAAACATACAAAAAAAATTGTCGTCATTCGTTTTACGAGCGTTGGGAAATCTGTTTTTCTGTACCCCAATCTAAACTATCGACGAGGAAAACTATCGAAAAAATTTACGACGTCTGTCACAGCGGACAAAACCTCTACAACGAAAGAAAACACACGAGAAACTTCAAGGTTTTTAAAGAACGCATTATTTCTGCTCTACGAAATACAAGACTGCGCACAGGGTGTTCGACAATAAACTGACGATCAAACTTGAAAGGGTAAATTGCTTTGGCGAGGAGAAAGTTTTAAAAAGTAAACTACGAATGGTAATGTACGTAGGTTACCCAATTACGTTTTTAAGCGATATGTCAGTGTTTCGAGTTGTCCATTGTTGCGCTAGTTAAGCTGAACATCAACCTTTTTAAAGCCTTCAGAAATATCGGACTGATTAATTATAATGTTTCTGCCACAGAAATGTGAAACAATCTACGCATTTATAAAACAAAAGCACTCGAAAAATGAAAATACCGTGCTAATTCAAGTAGGATTTTTGGTACCTATAAAAGAAAATAATTACTAAATTTAATTCTGAGGTAGATACCTAAGTATCATACACAAATTTTCAACCTCGAATTCTTCAATAAAGACATATAACACAAACAAAAACCCCGTTAATAACGAAAAACTTTTTGAAAAAGACTTCAAAATTAGAAATAGTATTTGGTACTACACGGCCAGTGGCGTAGGAACGGAGGTACAGGGGTACAACGCACCCCCAACGAAAAATGGTGGGGTACAAAGTATCATTTGTACACCCTCAAAAAATACTGTTAATAAACAAAACGATTATTTGCATATCGGGTAACATGTTCCAAAATTTTACATGTGACCTGAAGAATAAGAAAGATCACATTTTTAAACAACTTTCAAAAAAAAGGAGGTTCCTTATCAATGTTTTAATGTTTTTTGAGTATAAATTCTTAGTCTTAGAACCAGGGCTGTTACGCTAGCTGAAATCAAAAAGCTGAAAGCCAAAAATGCTAGTATAGTTTTGGTATTCTCAGCATTAAGCTGGAACCCTAGGCTTTATTTTTTTCAAGGTGAAAGCTAGCTGAAAGCCATATTTTTTCTTCCACTTCTGGCTCTTTTTCGCTCTACCACACCGCGATTTTATTAGTTTTTCTTTTTATTATCAAATTACTCTTCTATTCCTAAATTTTGAGATTAAAAAATTTCATTTCTTATTGTTTAGCTACAAATTTGAGAAAATATTTAAGGCAAAAGCTGAAAGCTTCAATCGAAGCTGTATTTCCTAAAGAACAAGCCAAAAGCCTACATCTAGCTAAAGTTTTATTTATTCAGCTTGACAGCCCTGCTTGGAAAGTATTTTCATGAATTTTTTTAGAGAAAGTCTGATAGGAGCTTAATGCTTATTCGTTCAGTAGTTTCTGAGAAAACTGAAAAAGAATAAACTACTGGAGAGAATTCTCGGTTCATGGTTTTCAGAAAACTACAAAAGGTACAAGGCTGAAATTTTCAAGACACGTATTCTTTATATAGGACCAGGCAGAAAGAAGTTTGATACCTACTTATTGGTCCAGTAATGTCTGAAAAAAATTGAAGAACAAAAAGTCCTAGAAAATTGGTTTTTGTAGAATTTTTAAGAAACTTTAACAGGGATATAGTGAAATTTTCACGATAGATGTTCTTTATGTTAGTCAGAGTTTGATAGAAGTTTGTCGTTTATTTGTTAGGTAGTTTCCGAGATAATTATGAAAGAAAAAATTGTCGGAACAGTGCTTTTTCTGGAATTTTGAAAAAATTGCTGAAAGGATCGGGTTGAATTTTTCACGATAGATTTTCCTTATATATATTGTGCAAGCCTGATAGAAGTTTGATGCCTATTACTTTAATAGTTTTCAAGGAAACTGGAAAAGAGTTGTGGTTCACGGTTTTTAGAAAACTACCAAAGAGATCGCATTGAAATTTTCACGATGGATTGTTATTAAGTGAGTGCAATTTCGGTAGCAGTTAAAGTATCTTTTTCTCATTTACGGCATAAGGTGTTATGAGCGTCGTTTTCGCATTGATTAATTTAGGTTTTCTTTTTCTTCATTTTTTCTTTTTTTAAAAATATTAATGTCACTGAAAATTGGCAAACTGGATTTTTTATCGAAGTATCACTGAGCTAGAGTTTTTCAAAGTAATTTCATTGGTTGAGAGAGAGGGTTACGATTAGCGGTAGCCCCTTCCGCAATTTTGTCACTACTGTAAAGATATTTAAAATTTCTTGGTTTTTCGATTTTTCGACTTGTATCCCCTCAAACGAAAAACGTTTATACGCTCCTGTACACGGCATATAAGAGAAATCATAATATTCTGAAATAATAAAAAAAGCTGTCAAATTATTATTATTATTTTTATTTTTTTTAAATACCCACAAATACATAACCGGTGCGTTAAGGAGAGATAAGATCGCTGCTCGACTCATTTCTGTCAAGTATTGAGACAGAGTGTATTTTCTGCCCTGCAGTAAAGTTGTTTACAAGTGCTTTGCGTACATGTACTAAATTCGAATGTAGGTACGTGCGTGGTGTTGCAAACGGAAATTTCATAAAAATATCTGCAGAAACAAAATTCACGGATGAAAAATGCAACACAGAATAGAAACTAACGAGACACGTTTTCTCGAAGTGTAATAACTGGAAGCCAACCAATGTCAGCTTAAAATGGTCATTCTATTTCTTCCTTTAAGACTCGTACCAACTACCAAGATTGTTAGATAAAAGATAAGAAATATTTATCTCTCTTGTATTCCAAACTTTTTGAATAAAATAATGTAAAATAAGCACCTACTACAGCCACAATCGCTGCCTATATTGTAGTTCACCCAAATTACGTTCAAAAAAGAAAAAAAATGGCAAAAAGCTATAATTTGGCACATAGGTCATCTTCGTTTTCCTGATCAACATATTAAAAGTCCCAATGTCATCGGCGCGCGTCTCGTCTCCTTGGGAGCAAAAACGGTGGTGCAAAAAAGTTTTTCGCGTCTATCTTGCTCAATTTTTACTTTAGCGATAAACAGTTGAAACAAAATCAAAAGAAAACCTAAAAATCTATAAGAAATGTTCTAAACTTTATTTTAGACAATGCATGGTTTTTGAATAAATGAAAGTCAAAGATACGTCCTATTCTAGTCCACACATACTGCATACAGCTGAGTGGGGTTGGCAGAGGAAGTTACATATTACGGATATATTCCTATAGATTTAGAGAATTTTTTCTTTCTTTCTCAAGATTGGTTCACAATTCTAGTAAGATAAAATAGGTATATTCTTGATGGAAAAATTCTTTCAATGACTCTAGTGTGCGATAATTCAGATAAATCCTAACGATTTAGAACATCTTCTTTACACAATTGGTTGTATTTGTGTGAATAGCACAACCTTTTTGCATCATAAAAATATGAAATTTTTTCTTCAATTTTTTTCCTTTGTTATTCACGCCGTAGCGGTACGATTTTTGAAATCTGGGCATTTTCGTTTTCCGCAATCAGATTTCTATTCAAATGAGTTGGAAGCTGTCGGTAGTAACAAGAGAGGAGCTGATTCAAATAATTACGTAGGATTAGCGAGTCGCAAATGAAAATAATTGAAGCGAAGTAGGTAACCCTCAACGACCCAATTTCTACAAAAAAAACAGTGTACTTGGGCCACATTACACATTTGAGAATTGAAACTTTGTACTTCGATAAACAAATCCGAGGATGTAGCACCCAATAAATAATAAAAAATTTTCCTAACCAACTTTTTTTAGTCACAGGGGCAAAATGAATGGTTCAATACAAAAATTAACTGTAAATTTGAATTTATGCAGGGCCTCAAAAAAAAAAAAAAAAGGGAAAATGTATCGCTCAGTTTTTAAAGAAAGAATCATGCCAACCCCATTTTGAAGTCACAAGAGACTCAATGAGTAGTTCAATTCAAAAATTAACTGGATGACTCAAAAAACATAATGGATGATGAATCACTCAATTTTTAAGAAAAAAATATCCAAAATTCTTGCCTATTAAAATTCGGAAACAGAACTGAAAAAATTGAAATTTCTGAATAATAAACGATTGTGGGACGACGATCCAAATCCGCGGAGGGAAACAGATTTTTTTTTGAATACCTACATCGAATTTAAAAAACTGGGCTTCGTCACGACATTGGGCTCAACTTGAAATAGTTATCCGAGAATTTCGGTAGTTTCTGGTTCTGTCATCTATGTTAAATGACGTCATCGTAAAAGTTGTTCTGCGAGTGGGTACATCAGGAAGGTTCGCTCGCTGCAGCAAACTCAGCTGCTAACGAACCCGAATTCTCCGTCAGTGTGTTCAACAGCCCAAGGCACGAGATAAGTAAATGAAAGTCAGCGTCGGTGGTTGTAAGCTTAGCGAATGTCTTGCGAGTCTACAGCTGGAGCGCCAATGGCGGAACAAATTTCGGATTTTTTTTTTATACACGCACAGAGCAGGCAGATATACTCGATGCTTTCACTCGCGGATCGTTTGCCAAGACTTTCGGTCGACTATGCGAGTGCGTCGTCCTGCACCACCCTGTATACGTGAACATTTCTTTCAGCTCCGCCGACGCCGATAGCGACGCTCTCCCAAATTCGACATCATTAATTTATCTCCCCAATACGGCGAATACGCAACTTACTCGTCGGTCGTCCAAAGTTCATCCGAAACAAAGTAATTTCTGCCTTCGCACCGCCGTGCCGCCACGTCTCGCACTCGGCGATGGTTGCCACCAAATGGCTGCGAAGCCGTGGAATACACTTCGAGCCGAAAAGCCGAAAATCCGGAAAATCCATTAGTCGACGGGCGTCAACACCCCCGAAACGCGGAGACAATAGAGGAAAAATAAATTACCGTCCGAATTATGTAATAAAAGGTAATGCCATTTGCGAAAGACACACTTAGAGAGCAACTCCTCCACCCTTCATATACAAACATACGCGTACCTACCTTTTGTAAAGTCCCTACCCATATATAGATACAGTTTTGTTGTTATTGTTGTTGTTGTCGTTGTTGTTGTTTTTGGCGTAACAACGCGCTGCAGGGTACGGAGGTCTGCGTGCGGATGAGGCCGACGAGGTGTTCGTTTGCGTGCTAATAAAAAGAGCAGTCGGCCTAATCGAATTTTTCAATTTTGGTTCTAACCGAACGATGGGTACCGAATTTAAATGACGATGAAACGTTGAAAAGATACTTTTTTATGCTCTTCTTCGTTCGCACCGTGTAGGTATATTATTTTCTTTCTCTGTCTTTCTTCCCACCGGTACCGCTACCTTTGCCTTCGAAAATAGATTATTCGAAAGATAAAATTATTTTTGGATTACGGTATCGACTGGATTCAGAGATATTTCACGCGACGAATGGTAGAATATGATGACTTTTTATTGGTACCGTCGCTGCTATACGCGTACAAACTGCTACATGTGCGATGAAATGGAAAAGCGTACCTACCTACGCGAGAACTAACAAATTGATACGCAGGATACCGCAGGAAAAAGTAAAATATGAGTACGATGACGTACATTTTGTAATGACATTCGATCCGTTCGTCAGTAGGTGCGCCTACGGAGGTCGAATGAACAAACGAAGAAAAATCCACGCTCACGATGGCTGACTCGCAAAGTGCGAGGTTGTTGATGAGAGGTGCACACGAGAAGGTCGGGTCACGGAACGTTCTCGTACGCTCGTACAGCCATTTCCTGCAGCTGCATGGCTACCATACGCGTCAGCTAATAAAAATTTCATGTTCCACCAACACCGTCCTTCGTGGCGAAGAAAACCCCATTCGCGTAGTACGAAAGTACGAACTACAAACGCGAACTGAACGACGGAATACGAAACTTTTGCAGCGAAAATTCGTAATTCATAATTTGCACGTCGAATGCGCACTTTGTAAAAGCAGTTCACAAAGTCGTCCCCCGTTCGTTCGTTTTCAGATTACAAGTTCTATAACTCAAGTTAATTAGAATCACGGTTCCCACCTCGGCCGAAAACAGTTCCGGCATAGTACACCGAACGAAATACTGAGGTAACACCAGCGTGGCCCGGAACTGGAAGAAGCCGTGGATTCGGAATACATCTTCGGCTCGCTGTATCCACCAGCCGAGGAAGTTCAAGATGGTTTCTGTGAACCTGCGTCTATTGCTCCGCACCAGAAGTGATTACTTCCGCAGATTATACGCTGGACACCTGCAAAACCTCCATTAGTGAAGATGCTGAGTTTCCTGCGGTGATGTGGACTGATTGGCCAGCAGACGAGCCGGGTGAGTTGCGTACAACGAGCGAACCAACCTGAGTCATTTCACAGCACTTCAAACGAGAAATTTTACCATCCTCATCCGTCCGTGCGTTACGTCATTGCAACTCTTCGATATCCGATCCAAATAGAGACTCGTACAAAATTGGTGTGCACAATAAACTACCTACGAAAAGACGCAATATAGCAGAACACATCGAGACTGACAGACCTGAGGTAAGCGATGCAGCAATGACTACGTTGAATGCGTAGGTATGCCACCAATTCGACAACCAAAAAATTTAACGTCTTCCATTTACCAGGCGTTAATGGCTTCGCTGGGTGTTGACCTTCTGACCAACAATATTCGAGACTATTTTGATGAGAACTACGCTCGATGGTAACCGATATATCAAATCACAACACCTTGCCTTAACGGGTTCGTTGATCAGCAGCGGTGGTGCCAACAGTTTTATTAAGTACTGATTTTTTAGTCCTCGGTTGAGATCTCAGTTAGTTTAACCGGTAAATCGCGCTGAGAGTTATTTAGAATTTCAGCATTTCCTGACGGCTAAATTTCTTAGCTATGGCTATTGAAAAACCGACCCTAAGTCTGTTCAAAATGGGAAGCGAAATATCGAACACGTACAAGCCCTAAAAATAATGTGCTGTAATTCTTCCGAACAATATTAGTACTCGCTCAAATACAATTCTTATTTGCCTTTTTGCAAGCGCCATTTTGGGAAGAATTGATGCTTCTTGCTGGAGAAAGTGACATCATGATACCTACATAGTCTTTCTTTGGTTGGAATATTTGTTTGTGCCTGATGGGTGATGGAAATGCTCGTACTCCTTATAATTTGAACAAATCCGCAGGGGGCAACAATTGGAGGATGTCAAGAGAAGCACTAATTTCGAACCATCTCCAAAACATAATCCATGGTCGACTTTCCAAACTAAGTATATGCGTTCTGAAGACTGAAAATTCGGAGCATTTCACAGTAAGCTGGGCGGTGCTCATTCGGCTCTAGACAAGAAAATTGCAAAATTGTTAACGTCACCCATTGCGATAGTTTAGACGTTGAAACGCGGCGGTACAGAAGCGGCGGGGGAGGGGGCGCTTTTTCTTTCTCGCCCGATGATTTCCCGAGGACGCACATTAACTTTTTGAAACTGCTCGCGAAACAATAAACAGTATGACGTAATAAGAGGGAAAGTAGTGGAATGCGTGGAGACGGGGGGCTGAGTTCTATATTTTCTTTCTTTTTTTTTTCTTTTTTCCTAAAAGAAAAGAGCGGGATGTGGAAAAAACATTCGTTTGTCGGCGAATTTGTACGTCACCTTCTCCGCCATATTTTGATTACTTTTTCCGGATGACATATTCTTAATTACGCGTTTCTTTTTATACAAATTTGCCTTCTACGAGAATGGGGAAAAAGAAAAGAAGAAGCAGCAGCAGCAGAAGAAGAAGAAGAAGAAAATAAAGAAAAGAGGGAGGGAAGCGCGTAATTTTCATAAGAGCTCCTGCAGAGCCAACACCAGCGCCAAAATGGAAGCGAGAAACACGTACGAGAGCAGGTACTTACTTTTGCTTGTATATTTGCGCGCGAAAGTTAATAAAAAACAAAGCGAGACGACAGCTTCGCATGCAGGCGAAAAGATGGTCGTCAAATTTGAATTTCTACCGCACGCGACGCCGTTATGATAATACGAGAATGTCAAATTTAGCATTTTTTGCGTTTTCTCATTTTAGGTGTGTGAGGTGTGCGAAGGACGAAGACGACGGTTGTGCGAACACAACGAACGACCCCGGGGGCTGGCAATTTGGATGGGGTGTCACCGAATGAATCCCATTTGTTCGGCTGTCGACAGCGTGACGAATAAGGTAGCCTACACACCGTTCTCACACGAGGACAGATGGTTAGAAAAGGCGAAAGCTATATGCCCTTTGTCGATATTTCGACCCAAGAACGGTTCATTTATACATATGGTTGATGGGAATTATTATGGCCACTGAGACAAGTAGAGTGTCGAATAAATTTACGTAGAACTTAATAACCTAATCATGCGCCGCGAGCAAACAGGAAAATGATCAACCGAGATAAAATTAGTAATTTCTGGCACTGCATGCACACCCGTTGCTGCAAATGCGAAAATTAAAATTTTCAAAGTGCAAAATCTATCACTTCGTAAAATGTGTAAATATTTTTAAGAGTAGAGCTCTTGAAAACCAAATTTCCCAAAATACCCTGAAAAAGAAGTTTTTCGAATCATAAACAAAATATTTTATCATTTTATTTAACAGGTATAATGGAAACTTTTGAACTTGATTACTGCTTTATTATGTCAATAAAATTAGCAACACCAATTTGAAATCAATGTATTTCTGCTTTTGCAATTTCTCTATTTCCACGATACTATACGAAAATTATTACCTTAAAAATTCCTGTATCAAGCGACAAACGTTGTTCAACTAAAATAACAAACTGAACAGTGTTACCAGGCCATCACAACCCAAAGTGCCGAGACGCAAAGCTTCAGAACTTTTATTATTATTATAAACACATACTGTAGTTATTGACACCATTGGAAAAAACAAAACGAATGTTATATTAACTCCTTTTCAGTAGACACAAATTAATCTTGATGAAAAGAAAAAAAAATGAAACAGAGAGAGAAGAAGAGAGAAAGAGAATAATATCCGCCTCACCATCCAGTAGTCAAAAAAAAAAAATAATTTTTTTTACTTTTTCTACTACCTATTTGTTTTTGTTTGTTTCAAGAAATGTCCGCCTTTTGTTTTCACAGATGATAAAAATTTTAAACTTTAATTCCAAGAGGGCTACGGACTTCCACGATGGCTATAAATCCTCACTGGAATAACAGAATGTTTTTTGGAAAACCTCATACAAATCCGTCCAGCGATTCTGGAGTGATAGAATTTCCAACAAGCTTCAGCATTTAAAACCGAATGCAAGAACGATACTCGAGTAATTCTAACAATTTTTCCATTATCACTTATATCTATACATAAACATATATAGAAATAACTTTCTTAAGACAAGTAATTCTTAAATTACTGTTGATATTTAAGTATCGTTTTTGCATTTGGGCCTTAATAGCTCAGCTCATTACAGATATCTATCTCTATTTCTACATATTATAAAATACTATGGGTTAAAAACTGTTGGAAACATTATCACCCCAGAACCAACGGACGGATTTCCATGAAATTGTCCAGAAAAAATTGTGTTATTCCAAGGAGGGCTCGTTGCTTTCAAGGAAGTCCGTAGTCCCTGGAGGCATAATTACATCTAAACTTAGTCTCGCAAAGGATGCAAAAATAAGATCAAGATCGCACCATCGAGACAAATTTTACTCATCACAATGTCTAATCGGAACAGTCGGCCCAAAAAATCAGCATAGGCTTCTCAAGTATAGTTTGCAGAACGCTTCGGATACCAATATTAACTGAAAATATCACCTGGCGATGGTGCTTCGAAAATCAGATATATGGCACGAAAAAATGCAGATACATAAAGTGTGATAAAATATGAAAATGCAAAATATCCCAAACACAAAATACAGGCTCGTAACCGCAACGCCCCCTGGCAACGGCTTTTGCTCCCTCTAGCAAAAAAAAAAATCGAAAATTAGATATATTCCGCCCTCCAGACTGTAGCACACTCGTTTTTTTAAACTTCTCAATTTTATGACTATTCAATATGGAAATATTTTTGTGGCAGCTGGAAACACTGATTGATCTAACATATTTTTATCAATCTTATTTGGTATCCACGATCTAAAAATGTAAAATGAAAATGCGGTTGTCAGGTATTTTAAGATTTTTAGGCTAATATTGCTCTCCTCTCCTCCCACCCACTAAATATTTATACACAATGTTAAATTATATATAATAGGACATAATATGCAGGCTTGACGAGAGAGAGGAGAGGGAATTCCTCAGAATCCGAACATTTTAGGTGCCCAGCATTTAAGAAAAAATAAAAGCAGAAAATCAAGTAGATTTTCTTGGAAAATCCGCTGAATAATTCCCAAAAAAATGTTTCAATCACTCCGCTCGGAGAAATTGGCTTATCCAATATTATTCAACTTCTCCGACAGATAAATTCTGGGTACTACCTTGAACGCAGATGTGATTTTCAATTTTTTGGAAAACTTACAAATTTTTTCTCTCCGGGCCCGAATTTCCTCACTACGGCCACATCGTAATATGATATATCTGAGAAAATGAAAATCTTATCCACCTCAATGTGGTGTTCGTCTACCTTAGAATTTCATTCTGGTAACGGGCCTGACAAGGTAGGTGACTACCTACTCATGCATGCAAATGAAACAGCGTGGTGAGACCCAGACGGATAGATTCCAAATGGAAAAATGACATCCGGATTCAAATCAAAATCTAACAATATTTCCTCGAAGAGAAAAAGTCGAGGTGGGCACGCTCTTCAAAGGAATTGTTCTTATTTTAGAATATACGTTTTCATTGCATTTTCGCCTCTACGTATTTCGTCTTTCACGAATTACGAAGTCTACGCAATATTGGAAACGCGAATTTCATCGAAACACGCGTTAAAAACTACAAGGCGAGAGAACGCTTTGGCGACGAGAAAACTGAAGAAAAAAATTGTAATTTCAAATTTCAAGTTGTGAATTACAGAAGACGATATTAGACGCGCGTATCCCTCATGCGGTCGCATACAAATGACTGAACGAGCTGCGGTATCGGCTTTACGTAGATGGCGAACGAAAAAAGGGTCTCACTGTCTTCTGGTCTCACCTCCCAACACTTGTAAAACGAATTTTCACCATGCGAAAATTTCATCAGACCACTCGGTGTGCTCGCCGAATCCTTGCGGCATCTGCGAGTCTAACCACGTCTTCCATTTCTTTTCTCCCTTTCGCCTTCGACCTCCTGCAAAGACGCTTAAGTTCTCTACACAGTCTCAGCCGAAAATGTTCTCCATACATCCTTCCACTTTGAGGATGTTCGTCTCATTTTTTGGCCAAAGTCTGCGTCGCAAACAACAGAATACGAACAGTACGCCTACCGACATTAGCCCTCGCTACGCGCATTAAGTCCATCCTCGACGAGCATTCGCGTTCGCAGATTTATAAACGAAAGTTCATTAAGTTGACGGCGAACGAAGTAATTTAGTTTAATGGCCAACGGTTTATAAAACGGCTAAAAGCCTACTAAAGCGTTATAATCTCGAGTATTTTCAACTCTCATCCGAGTAAAATTTTTTGGAGAAACGAAATTATGCGGCCTCCTTCTTAGCGTCTTTCTTTTCTATTTATATATTGTACATAATATAGGCTACTATAGGCCTACTCAGCCTTCGTACTTTCACCAGAGCGAAGCTATCTCACAGAGAAAAACATAAATTCTTACCGAAAAAGAAAAAAAAAGTAAGGAGAAAAAAAAACGTATCGGAAGATATATTATCACCGATTAATACTAATATCGTTTGTCCTTTTTACGACGAGTAAATGAAAAAAGGGGGTGAAAATAGAGAAAAAACAAAAAAAAAATAAAATAAAATGGAGAAAAACGGAGAAAAATAATTTCTTTTTGTATGTTTCCCCGGCCGCTCGGACCCGCTTTGGTTATTCTAGATTTTCGCCTTTTTCGTCTTTGTAAATCGCAGTTTTCGCTCGAAATTTCTCTAGAGAAATCTACAACCAAATAAAATGTAATTCCGTTCGTGTGAATCGATGCGGCATGTCCACATCTGCGATTTTCAAATTACCGGACTGCCCAAAAATACTCGAAATTCGATCGACGAATTCTCAATTTCAAACGTTCGAGCCGTGTGCCACCTCATTACAAAAACACACCTCACAGGCTCACAATGATATCGCTACAGTCAAGCAACTGTTTAGCGTGCGGGTAAATATTTATACATTCGCTAAATCGCTCCAAGGATCAAAGGGTGAAGGTAAAAAAGGTCGAGAAAACATACGTAGCGAGTGGAAGGCCAACATATTATAACAGATTAAAAACAAGACGAACGCGGTAATAAAGTCTGTAAGGACCCAAAATACCTGCAAGAATACAGGGTGTCCCGGGAGAGGTCTGCAATAGTTTGATAACTCTATTCATACTCGTGAAGACACGAAAAAAATGTTCCTCGTAAATACCCTTATTTCCAAGTTACAGCTTCTCCAAGTTCAAATTAATTTTCCGTAGCTAAATGCAGTGAGAAAATTCAAAAAGTTATTCGGATTTGATTTTTGATGATGGAGTCTACTTGTACTCATCGATTATAGAGCGTTTTTCCCATTGCGGGTTGCATACCATTTTCCTAATTTATATGTGACAAACGAACATAATAATTCTACGTTGAAAATACACGTGTAGTCAGGGAAAAGATGGAAATCTTATTCTGAAAAATTTCCATAGTTTGTTTTTTCCCACTAATCTTTGAGGATGAACGTCTTAAATAAAATACTAAAAGTTTCAACTCCCACCCATCTCGCTGCAGTGGGAATTATGGAAAATGGGATCCCAAATCAGTTTTTTACAATTTTATTGGGAAATATTGACTATAGCGGGAAAATAGTCCAGTCATAAAATATTTAACATTATATTTGTAATAAAAAAGGTTCTTATCACTTTTTGTGTATGACGCTTCCCGACCCTAAAAAGTGAGCTTGAAAAATACAACTTTTTATACTCAGTGTTAAAAGTTAAATATCAGAAAATGTGAATTTTACCTGTTAAAACTTGGTATAAAATTGGCAATAACTCTAAAACTATTGGTCCCATCGATTTGCAGTTAATTTCATTCGATTCAGCGCTAAAATATAGGCAGGATGTGATATGTTATGTTGTTCCAGCTGAAAATTTCAACTTTCTTTTTCTCCTTTTTGACTTTGTCACGTAAAAATAAGGCTCACAGAGGATACCATCCGGCTACACGCAAAAGAAAATTTCCTATATTAAAAAAGGTTCTCTTGACAAACTATACCCATCTTCAATACTCAGTTTGTAATTATTGTGCATGTCAAAAAATACATAACTGCATGACGAGTTGCCTACTGCAACTGCATTAAGGCAATTAATTCAGAATTCATTCAATTCCGTTTGTATTTTGAGAAGTACCAAAATAGCCAAATGTATTGAGCATCTTACGTTTTGATAGGAAAGAGAAGAGAAATTGACAAAATAACACTGGCGGTCCACGAAATCCTACGAAAATACAAACACTTCATTCCCCCTATGGATAATTTTCAACACCTCATCAACTACTCGATCATCCTTCACATTATGAAGATGATAAGCCGAACTACGGCACCCACCCTACAAGTGAGTAATAAGATCCCAATGATTCAGCTAGAGGCGTTTTATTCCAAATAAAGATATGGACAAAAAAAAGAAGTTCCAGTTGCCAGTTGACATTGACACACAGGCTTACAAAACCAAAATAAAATATTTATAGGCCGATGTACAAATTTTAAACTCAAGTTTTTCAAAATTTACTTTCAATGTCGAATAGATCAAAGCCTCATAGATAACTGAAGGTTTCGTAATCAAATTCGACGGAATTCACATAGATGCGAAGATAGGTATACGATATTAAAATGGAGCGCCGATTTAAAATAACAATAGATATCGCTGAGAAATTTAAAATTGTTTTTTTCTTTTAAATATTTTTAGCACATCTTATAATTTATTTCTCCGTTAAATTATTCATGTAAAATGAGAAAATTTTTAGACCAAACGGTAAAATTACGTTAATTGAACCTAAAATTCGTCATTTGCAAACTAGATCTCGGATCTTGACCAGTACAAAAAAAAAAACTTAAACCTGTTAGTCCTATTATTTTTAAGTAGTTTTCTTTAGAAAATCTACTAATTACGCATGATGCGATATTACCCCCAGGGTTGGGGATGGGTACGTTTTTCGTTTCATGAATTCAGGAAAATTTTGGAACCAATAACTCACATTCACACACACATACATATACATATATATATATATATATATATATATATATATATATATATATATAAATTTATTATTCCTACGGTACAGGTCACAATTTTTGTCTGATAATTACGAAATTTAGTACGAATATTTGTACTAAGCCAAGGACAAAACCTATTGATTTTGGTGCGGATCGGCTGGACGGTATCACCATTTTTACTTTTAGTTTGACTATAGAATTCTCAATTTTTCATCAATAGCCACGAAATTCTGAAAACCCAAAGCGTAGCAGCCTCGCTAGAATAAGTAGGTTTTCAAGAAAAAGAATTATATATATATATATATATGAATTTGAGTTATTGGTGCCAAAATTTTCCTGGAGTCATGAAACGAAAAACGTACTTACCCCAAATCCTTGGGGCTAATACCGCACTAAGCGTAATAAGTAGATTTTCTAAAGACTAAAGAAAATCTACTTAAAAATATTTGTTCTAAATTTCGAAATTGCACAGTTTGAAACCATTAAAAATAAAAATTGAATTGAAGAAAATACCATCCTATCGATCTACACGAAAACTGGTAGAATGTTACAATCAACTATAATGAATATTCGTTCAAAATTAAACATTTTACAACCAAACTAAAAACGAAAAGAAATATTTTTACCGCAAGTACCATCCGGTCAATCTGCACCAAAACTGATAGTATGCTACAATAAAATATAATAAATATTGGTTTTAAATTTCGTATATATTGTTTCAAAATTACGCATTTTGTGACCAATTCAAAAAAAAATAAAAAATAGCGTTGAAGAAAGTACCGTTTGGCCGATCCACGCCAAAATTTTTAGCGTACTACAATAAATTACGATGAATAATTGTTCTGAATTTTGTGGCTATTGATGAAAAATTAAACATTTTATGGGCAAAATAAAAACAAAAATGGTGGGACCAGGAAGAACCATTCGGCCGATCCACACCAAAATCGATAGGTCTGGTATTTGGTTCAATATAAATGTTTGTACCAAATTTCGTGATTATCTGATAAAAATTGCGACCTGTACCGTGTGAACTAGAGATGAACTTATATATATATATATATATATGAATTTGAGTTATTGGTGTCAAAATTTTCCTAATAAGTATTTATTTTAATTCATTGTAGCACGCTACCAATTTTTGCGTGGATCGACCGGACGGTACTTCCCGTAAATCTTTTTTCTCTTCTTTTTTTTTTTTTTATAATTTGCATGAACTTTAATTTTTACAAAAATTAACCACATGCTCGTGTTTTATTTTTTCTTATTTCCTAACTGTATTATACGGTACTTATTTGTTTTGTTTTAAATTATATGATTATTTACCACGCTTGATTATCACAATTAATTTTTCATTTCTAGAAACAATGGTTTTAAATTTCACATTGTGAAATATTTTGTCAGTAGCTAACAAATTTCATACAATCGTAACATACCATTAACACGTATAAACTTACAGAGAATAAATGTGCACATCAAAATTTGTAATTCTTTTTCTCGAAAACCTACATTTTCTAGCGCGGCTTGCTGCGCCAGAGTTTTTTTCTTTTCATGCGTCATTTGTTGCGGCAAAAGGGAGTAAGAATTTAATAAAGACACGCGACCGTAAAACGAGGACATAAAAATAAGAAAAATTATGAATGTGGATAAGCCTGGTGCTCGGAAAAGCGATTAGAAAAAGCTAATTTGGCGCTGCGGTGGCCACGAAAGGGTACGAAAAAATTCGGCAAATAAACGCTTTGCAAAGAACTCGGAATGTATAAAGGTAGAATTTTCATCTTATTGATTTGCGATCACGCTGGGAAGATTCTTCAAATTCTTTCGATTAATGGGGAAGTCGGCACAGAGGAATGAGTGGAGACGTAGACAGGCTGTCTCTTATGAGGCATCGATAAATGATCGACTCGTGAAATTGGCAACCTCTTTCACAACAAAACAAATTATTGTAATAATGAGGTTATACACATTAAATTTTGGTCCACCACCAGATGCTCTAATTACACTTTTTGAGTTTCGAGTAGCGAAACAAGAAGAAAAATGACAACTTTGATAAAATACTCTACGTGTACTCACAGTGGTCCTGTTGTGGTTTCATGAACATTCACACGATAATACTGATGCATACTTTCTTCACAGTAACGTCATGCCTGGAATTCGTGTTCATCCTTTTTACTCTGGTGACCAAAATAAAATAATTTTGAAAATAATAGACGGTCAGTTCACTAAGCAAGTTCTATAGAACTACTGAACAAAAATTTTCAATTTTTTCAACATATATGTAGAGTAGAAACTATGGGTTCGAAAAAATGAAGAATTTTCTGCAAGGAAGGAAGAAAGAAACAACACACCGAAGTAAGAAATTAATTTTATATTTCAAACTACAACTTTGAATGAGAAAAAACTTCAAATATTTGCATTTATGAACAATCAAGAGCTAAAACGAAAGACTAGAGCGCATGTTGAGTTAATTCGATGTTGCTGAAGTCTTTTTTAGGAAATTTGATAAATTAATCACTTAAAAATTATGCGTATGTAGCCTGTATTCAACACTTGAAAATTATTGAAAATATCATTCCCTTCTCCAGTCAGGGAATATCTAAGGCTAAACTGAAATTTGTTTCTAATAACAATCACAAACAATAATCTAATCAATTTATTGAGCATTTTCCTTTTAAAAATGAGCAAAAGAAAAACCCAAAACTCATAGACAATTCTGAAAACTAACGATAGGTATACAGTTAGCTAATTTCATAAGCAGGTTTTATTAAAATTCATTTAAATTTGCATAAATAAAATGGATTCAGTTGTGATATTGTAGTAAGCTGATGTGGGTTGCTACATGCCACCATAAAGTATTCCTATGACACCACAAAATCTTCACGCTCACCAACTAATGCCTTAGACCGGGGTCTAATTCAATACAATGAGATATCAGGATAGTCATCGTGTAGTTTGGAAGTATTCATCAAAACCACAGTTAGTTTGCACAATGAAGGTTGTAACCAAAATAGAGATTTTCAGCATCCCATTCTTCATAGAAACCACATCTTATATACCCCTATAAGCCGGTTGAGGGCCACACTAATCCATTGTAGACGGAGAACATAGTAGAATAAGAATTACACCAAATAGGGTGTAGATTGACGTGTATCATAAATATACATTCGATGACCAAAACATAACATTTAATTAATTAACACAAACTTTGGGGAACATTTTCTTCAGTGTAAGATTCTAGAATGATACGAACCAACTTTAAATTTTACCAAAATCAAGTGGGATGACGTCAAAATGAGAAGTGATTTCTCTATTCGATCGAGAACATGAGGCAAGCCCAAAAATTTTAATCGGAGGGAGAAATCAGACGTTTGGGTTGGGCCATCTTTGTTACCAAAATAACGAAGAAGGCAAATTCCAAAGGTCTTTGGAAATTCAACCCAATCAGAAAAAGCTGACTGAAGCTAAGTCTTGTCAATTTTCCAACCAGGACCTGTAGTATACCTCAATTATCACATAAATATGAAAATAAAAAGCACTTTTGCGCAGCGAGCATCGCAGGAAATAGTAGGTTTTGAAACAAGTACAATGAAATCATCAACACCATAGGCATACTAATTTTGTCAATCTTAACCATAATTATAGTAAGAAGGATCAATTCATTATCATTACCTACTGACCCATATAATCACCCTTGAGAACCAACCATGAAGTCAATTGTTACAAAAGTTGGTAGAATGTTAAATAGTATCTCAAAGGAGCTATATTTCAAATTTTGGGACTATCGATCAAAAATTAGGCAATAATTTCCAAAAATCAACATAATCGAATATACCTTGCATATAATCTAAACTAAAATCAATAGGTGCTTGTCTTTGTCCACATACAAATACTGATCTTGAATTTAACAATTTTAATACCCCGTTTGCAAGCAAACTCGGTATTCCTATACTATAATAAGAGCAATAATTGTATGTGGGTACGTGTGTATGTAAACGCATTCTGAGGAACTAGAAAAACAATGTTGCTGAAAATCACAATTTAGAGGTTTTTGGGTACGAAAAAAGGATCTAGATAGGTCTCAAGTTTGAGATACATGAGCATCTCAATCTATCCATCAGCAGCAATTGATAACAACGAAGGATAAAAAATTGCGATTAACCTTAAAAGTAACGGATAGGAAAGGTCCTATTATCGAATTTTGCTAGGCCTAAGCTGCGTATGATTGTTGTGATTTATGATTAATGAAGTAATGAGTTAAATATTGCAGGACATACCGAAGGAAATACTTAACAAAAAATAAATCAATATATTTCTGAAATTCTCCAGCTTAAGTTAAGAAATTTTTTTCTATTTTCCATATCCGATCAATGCTCGCTGAACAGATACCATGCTTTTATAAGACGTGCAAAACGTTGTATGAAACTTAACCCAGCACTTACACAGACACACACAGAGATAGGAATCTCACCGAAGTAATGCGACGCAGCGCTAAATAAACAACGAGGTAGTTAGAAACGTAACTACCTGCGGTGTATTTCCTCACGTAGAAATAATTTTTTTTTTAAATTATTCATTTTCTCATCAAATAATCTCTATTATTCAATTTGAATAAATAAAGCATTCTCAGAAATAATGCGTCATCTAGGATCTGAAAATCCAATTTCCGAAATGAAAGGGAATTTTTGGAACCCAAAGTAACGAAACTATCCTATTTTCCAAAGAAAGGTCATCATTTCTAGTGATGAGTAAATGCAAGATTAAGGTTTAGTCTTAGTTTAGGTCTTTGTCACAATACTTTTACTAATATTATTCGGTGTACTTAGTGGAGAGTTAACTTTAATCTGAATTCGGAAGATACCTGGCCAATTTTCACGAGTTCACTCGTGTAAATTCTCAAATTTAGAGTTAACCCGAGTTTATCGCCGACTGTATACCGCGTCCCTAATGGATAAATCACCCTTTTTTTCCTTTCAAGCAAACAAGAATATGAGCTAATTACGAATACCTGTAAATGATCAAATAGGAAGAAAAATAATACCCCGTTTGCAAAAAAATTATGTAAAAATTAAACATAAGGTAGGTACATAAATATTGCGTACACATCTCATAGAACAAACTTCATAGTTTGTTCGTAATTTTTTATGAGCCTTGCAAAATTGGTCTTGGTCTTGGTCTTACTCTTGCACAAGACCAATGCGGCTCATCACTGATAATTTGCTGGTGAAAATTCTTTTTAATTATCCAACTAAAAGTCCATTATACTAGTTTAGTTATATCAGTTCAAACTGAAAAAAACCAACTACTTTCCACCCATTCTGTAATTTACAAAAAAAATTTTTTTATTTTCACCAGAAAAATTTACTATAAAATTATATTGAAAGAGAATAAGGAGTTTTTATTTGCGAATTTGGAAAATAAACATTCCGTAATTCCGAACAAAATGCCTAAACTAAAATTTCGCATGTTTTACAAAACATAAATATAAAGATAGAAGGAAATTGTATTAAAAGACTGTCACGAGCCGAGTAAAAAAAGGGGTTCTTTCGGCGTAACTTGATCTCGTTCATAGTATTGAATATTACCTTACCTTACCTATACGAGCTTGAAATATCTTTACGCTTTATCACTTCCTTATTACGACCGGTGACCGCATTATTCGCGAATTCGCGCGTAAATATTCAAAACGATAAGTGAAACAACTTCACAACTGACCATCATCTGCACCATTTCGCAGATCTTTTACGTACAAATTTATACCCAAGTCCGCGGCCGGATATTTTCAACTCGCGATATTTTTTTAAATTCCTTAATCTTCCCCTTCCTTCAACTTTTTTCTGAAATGATCAATTTCAGCTTCTCTCTTAGTATCCTTCCTACCACAAGCTCAAGACATAAAGGCATATAGTAAGTGGCTAATTTTCTATTATTATTATTATTATTATTATTATTATTATTATTATTATTATTATTATTATTATTATTATTATTATTATTATTATTATTATTATTATTATTATTATTATACTGATTGATAACTTCAGATCAACGTTGGCCACCTAACACATATTTGTTTCGTTATACTTTAATATTGGGGCACTGGCTGCACGAGGGGCGAGGGATGTACCATTACCTTATATAAATTGCAAAAGTGAAGATGTCGAAAAACGTTCTTCCAAATGGCACGGAAAAGGAGGGTAGTTCAACAAAGTATGATTCACAGTGAGGTGGAATCACATTGGTTAAGAGAAAAAAATTGGGCGAGTGTGGGTAGCCTTGTCCTAGTTTGGTGAAAATGCTTTCTTCGCATCTATTTTTTCGAGTTTTAAATTGCCGTTGGCAGTACGAACGGATTTGATGGCGAAGAATTTTTAGGAAGGTTGGGATTCATAATATTCCCGCCACTTAAGTAGGCAAGACATTTTGTCGATAAAAATATTTTCAGTCTCCAGTAATAATGAAATTGTTTAGAAGCGAAGTAGGGAAGGCAGTGATGACTGACGAATTACTAAATCAATTCGTCAGCGGAGGTGGGAAGGTATAATTCCAATAAGCGAAAGAGGAAGGTAATTATTTGGGTAGTAGGATTGAAGAAGTACGTGCCTTCAGCAACGAACAGATTGCATTATACGAATCTGAAAAAAATTATGAAGTAACATAAATCTTTCTTCCTCGTCAGCAATGCCTTAATACATGGATTAAGACTTGGCAGGATTAGTGAATGTGGGGCTCACGTTGAGAGATCATTTTTCCACAGCATGACTGCGTTTTGTTAGAAATAAATTTTAGTAGGTACATTTTAAAATTTGTCGAGAGTTTTCAAATTTTCCCTATCAATTGTGTATAGAATTATAAGAAAGATCCTAGAAGAGAAAACGTTTGACAGTGATGGATTCATTACATCGACTACCCATCCGATTGTGACACAATTCAGGCTTCGTACGTCTTTTGCAGAGAAATCTGCTCGCAAATTTATCCAGGGCGAGAGCCGGAGGGGCGATTTCTTGGGTGGAGAAATTTCGAAAAAGTTTCCGTTTGATGGGCTACGCCTGAGCGGCGACGAACGAAAAGTGCGACGACACACTGCTCTCGTCGTGTTTTCTTAACGTAGGTGGGTACCTACCTATCTATACTTTACAATAAACAGAAGGGGGAAGAAAATAAAAAAAAGGTAAAATACGCACGCACACACACACTTTGTAAACACGACTACGTTTCCTTTCACTTTAGCAATTTTCGCGCGAAATTTGACAGGGCAATATAAATATGGCTGCACTGAAGGCTCCATAACTCCAACTATCGCGATAGAAGTTTATTTGACGAGGATTAAAATTGTATTTGGTAGCGAAAATAAGAGCGATGAGAATGTGGCACGAGATCCATGCGGGAGAGGAATGGTGGATGAGGGAGGTGAGAAAAGATATTTCTTTTCCAGCATACATTATTTACTCAACACGAGTACCTATACGAAGTCTGTATTCTTTGGAAACAAAATTTTCAACCTTCTTATTTCGACAGTGCCTTTGCCTTCAGGCAGATTCGTTTCATTGCCCCGCAACTTCGCAGCTACGACAAACTTTCAGCTATTTTACTCTGTGACTAAATTTACATTCTAATCCCATGTTTTACCTCTTTTTCCTTATGCCCTTCAACGATACAATGTCATTCATACTCTCACGAAAAAGCGACGAAAACTATTACATGATGAATTTTGGGCCACCGAGATATTTGATAGGCGAATTATGACATTTCGGCTACAGAAACGTAACACCAACTGTTCAGAACACAAAAACATTTAAAAAATAAAGATACCATGACAAACAAAGTAGGATTTTGTGGAAAATTAAGAGAAATAATCAAAAAATCAAATTCGGTAATATCTCGTTCGGTTCTTTCACTTTCTTCAATTTTGAAACTACGTTAACACAAACAAAAAGGTAAGTCTCGATTGCAGACCCAACCTTTAACTGAAACTTACAGAAGTCGTACTCCAAATAATTATTTTCTATTTCCTACTTCAGTTCTCAATAAATTCTAAAAAGAACCTGTTGGGCTTAATTCTTTTTTTTTTATCAAAGGGTGTTCTGATTTTTCCAGTATGTCATAATCTTTGACTATATACATACTGGACTGCTAATACTGATAAAAAGCTGTGTTCAAAACAAACAGGCGTATCCCTGTTCAAAATGTTAGTTCATTATCAAATTTATTAATACTTATTGTCTTTTCCTTTGACTAGGTCTCTTCTTACCACAATTATTGCTTTTAATTACGAATTAAATCGGTAATGTTGTAGTTTTATAAAACTCAGAAGTTCAAAAATTTCAGTTAAATCAATTTAAAATTTGATTTATTAGCTCTGTTTGATAGGACTACACCAACCTACACCAGGGGGGCAATTCCACAAATTTCAGAATGTTATATGACTTTACACCAAGTTTTACTTGAATATTTGTGGAATATCTCTACTGGTGTAGGCTAGTGTAAGTTAGTGTAATCCTGTCAAACACAGCTATTGATGCATAAAAATAATCTTTTTTGTTGCTGTATGATGAATGTTTTTATCTACTTGCGAAATATTCTTACAAATATGTCTAATTCTAATTTTTACATAGAAATTTGTAATTAATTCGGTTAAATGCGGATCAGGTAACTCTATGTTTTTAAACAGCAAACCAGTAAACTAACATTTTGAACGGGGATACGGGTGTCTGACTCAACTTCACCGGTTGTTCATTAGACTCTGTGTTATTCTTATCAGTATTAGCAGTCCAGTATGTATATAGTCAAAGGTCATAATACTGTTTCTAATTTGAAATATTTTTCTAAAAACTTCCGATTTTTACTGATATTTTGTTTTCTGGCAGTTTTAAGTGCGTTCACTGAAAGTTGCATCTGCAATCAAAAGTTACTTTTTTGTTTTTAGTACGGCCTTTTTGCAAAAGATTCAAGAAATTCGTGGAATATCCGAGTAGATGTGTAATATTTAAACTGCTTATGCTGGAAAATTGAAGAAATCTTTTCGGGATTTTTGACGGAGGTAAGCAAGATAAAACATACAAATTTCGAAAAAAAAAACACCAAGAAGGTCTGGAATAGTGATAAGGAGAAATATTAGCAAATTACCCAACCATTCATTCGTCGAACAGAAGCAGTTTTCATAACCAGAACCAAATCGATAATGAACATTAATTATAGGGGTACTGCTGATATAATGGTCAAGATTTGGCACTAAAATCTGATTATATTAGGTTTGAATCCTATCACTACTGTATTTTCCAACTCGCTTTAATAAAAAACAGAGGTTTTTTTTCTGATCGATGGTCTGAGTACAGCTGCGCTAAACAAACAATTGGTAAAATTCGAGACACAGTTTGGTGTGGACTGATTGCAGCCACAGTAAAACTAAATTCGTCCACCATTGACATCGATCACGTTCAACTTTTTTAACGCATCAAACTTTAGTGGCCGCAAGTTAAATGTAGACTTCCTTCCATCCTCACCGATACTAGCGAAACCGAAAAACACTTTAAAACGGTAAGTATAATATGATTGCAATGCGAAACATAGTTTCTCTCACGAGAACAGTACGGTAAGCACCAGCTGATAAGAAATATCATCTATGAATTCCAATACACTGTTAAAATGTATAAAAGTATAACGAATATTCAAATTGCAACGTGAGAGCAGTATTTGAATATAACTTTAACGCAACTAATAGTACCTCTACGCAATAAAACGATTGTGATAAAATATTTACAATTAAGGTATCATAGAGAGATCGTAATAATAGAACGAACTTAGACTAAAATCTAAAGTAAAAGGTAAGTAGTGAAAAGTTAGTGGCGTGTATGGAAGTTCATGTAATTGAATAATGTGCGGATGAATACGTAGAACAGAACCTGCCGATTGGAATAAGGAATACAGGGGATAAAGTTAACGAAAGTTAAGCATAAGAAAAAAGAGGAAAGAAAAGTGACAAAGAAGCAAGGAAGATTCGTGATCACAAAAGCTTATTAAGAAGAAATACGTTCGATGAAATACTACCTACTTGAGAAATATGAGAAAGATACAAAAACATCGTTACACAAAATATAACACGACAACTTTAGGGCTACTTAAAAAGTGAACATAAATTTATAACTTATTCGCATTCATTCCAGTCAATATTCATTACTAAAGTTCACACCATATAAACGTGAACCAGTATATAAGTGCAGCAGCATAGACGGAGCACAGTTTTTTGTGTTTTTTTTTGAGGGGGGTTAACAAAACTCTTTTTAGCAATAGTCTAATTGACGATTATAGTTTGAAGGTATGTGAGGTAGTCAAAGTTTTTTGGGTAGTTTGACCCATAATTCCCTCCATTTCTACGCCACTGAATACGTCGTAGAACAACAAACGTCTAAGCTTACATTATTTCGAAACAATTCGTTAAATTAATACAAAATGGAAAACAAAAATACTTTCGTGAAACACATTAACTCCATATAAAATGGACGGAGAAGACGCACCAAGAGGAAATTTTAATAAGTTAGATTTATCTTCTTTTTAATCTTCACAATTCCATTCAGTCTAGGAATAAAGAATATTATTCCACATAAACGTGTTTTTCTGCCTTGAGATGATCGGACTGGAAAGATATAACTAAATAATTTCAAAATGAGAGGAAATTCTGATTTGCAATCTTTTCATAAATTTTTCATAATTATCGACAAATGAGAAAAAACAAAACGTTTATAATTCTACTTTCAACTGAATTTGGACTTTTTTGCCGCCGTGAACGAACAAAAGAAAAAAAGAAAAGACGGTTGAATGTTCCTATTTCAATGGAACCATAGAGAATGAATGAAAAATAAATTTTTGGACCGGAAAGAAAAATTAATTTGCCGCAAAAATGATTAGAAGAAAATAAGAACCATTTCTTTGATGATTTAATTTTCCTTTACGCACCACAACATAAACGAATTTAAGGAGAGAAAAGAAGAGGAAAAAAAGGCCAGAAATTTGGAAAATGACGAATTTATTCCTTTCACGAGAAAAATCGGATTATGCTTTTTAGCTTCTCATCCGAGATGTTTTTTCGTTTTAAGTAAATTACACGGAAGAACTGCAGATCGTATTTTCGAAGTTTGGTCGAAAGCAGATGGTATTTTAACGTAGCGACAAAAATAAAATAGGTCTGGTAATGAAATTATATCATTATGGTTCAAAGAACATATCGAAAATACACAAAAAGTACATACCTATGTATGGAAATAGAACGTATTCATGTTTTGAATGAACACAGGAAGAGCTTTAGGGTTATTTTGCGAATTTAATTGCGGTAAATATCAACAAATGAAGGTCACTTTCTCAAAACGGCATACCTAATCCTTACTCACAATCAGTTTTAATATACATACGTCGTCTTGTACTGTGTATAAAATACTGTCTGGATTGAGAGAAGCAATAAATTTTAAATATCTTTGCCACGCATCAACCACGGCGTGTATTTTTCAAAAGTGTCAAATTTTGTAATGGCTGCCATTGGAAAACCAGCGGACCGATTTCGCTCAAATTCAATACCAAACCAGTCCCTAATAATCTCCAACCGTCTTAAAAATTTCAAGTCAAAATCTTTTAAATTACGGGAGTTTTCATGAGGACAACATGGTGGTTTTGTAAAACTATAAGGAACCACTTCCCTCCGAAAATAGTGGATGAATTAAAAAAATTTTAACAAGAATGTATAGCCCATGAAAGCTTCTAACCCTACTGCAAGTTTCATTGCCATAGGTCAAACAGCGGAGGCTCCACAGACTCCCAAAACATGTCAAAATGAGCAAAAGTGGAAGTACATATATATATTGTGAACAGAAGAATTCGAGTGACCTATGTATTGGTGATCTACGACTCAGGATCGGCGCTTTTCTGCAGGTCCGCTATCGTACTGAATGCAAAAGTTGTGTTTTCCTAAAGGATATAAAACAAAATTTACAATAGTATTTTACTCAACTCGTTAGCAAAATAAATGTGAACGAGTTGCCTAGTTGCAGCAGGAACCGTAGGCGATTGCTGTACGTAATTGCTGTTAGCGCAACAAGTTAATTACCATGAGGGTGGGCACCGATAATTTTAATTTATCCAAAAAAACGGATAAAAGATAATTTTTGGATAAAATTATTATTCGAATAATAATAATTTAAGTTATTCATTATCAGTTATTCGAATAACCAATTAGAGAAAATTGAGCATCCGTTATCCGAATAAACAAATAATTTATTAAATGATTTTCGGATTATATTTTTCTTCCTAAATTTCAAAAAGTTCTCATCTTCAGCATAATTTTTACGAACTGTCACTCTTTCATTTTTGAAGACAGATAATAAAATAAACCTCTTTCAAATTTTTGAAGTTTTTTTCTGTGGGTAAGTTCTACTCAATTCATTGCCACCCTTCAAAACATTTCAAGTTATTTCTGTTTACTTAAAACATGTAACGAAATGAAAGGAATATTTTAGAACTTTGGCCACTTAGAGGTTATAGACTAAAATTATGACTCCTTCAATTTTGCAATCAGGTGAAGTCAAAGAACTTTTTTTATTCATTTTAAGGTACACTAGTCTAGCATAGTTCACAAGCACAGCATATGCTAATGTGGTGTAGGCTACTCAAATGTTTCTTTTCTAAAAAATTTTTCAGCTAAAATAAATATAACACATTATTTGACAAAATCTGAATAAAAATCATTCATTTTTCAGTATTTTATTCTCAATTTGATAATTATTCAGCTCTAAATCTCTAAAAATGAGTATTATTCACTTTAAAACTATTACTCAACAGATCAACAACCAATGTTGTGAATAATCTAAAATTATCCAAAAATTATTTGGTTTTTTTTGGGAAAAAATTATTAGTTATTCAGTTACAAATATTCAGATAACTTTATTTATTCATCGTCCGTTACAGCCAAAACCAGATAACCTTATTTGTTATTCGAATAACAGAATCGTCATCCATGCCCACTCCTGTGACTAACTAGTTGAGTACAATATTTTTTTCAACAAATTCACCAAAAAGAAGTTATTATTTATTTGATTAAACAGGTAAACTTCATTTATGAATACAATTTTAGATATAATTAAATATTATTGAGAAGTGAACTTGGTTGTTTGTGTCAGCATCACCATGTGAAATGACCAATTCCCATTACGACATTTTGCAACTTGCATACTTGTAAACAGTGTTGTGAAGAAATAAACAACAAACAGTTGGGAAAAAACTCATTTCTACACTTTTCTACATTTGGTGAAGAAATGAAAACCATTTTTGATATTCCAAACTGTTTTTAGAATCTTGTATTTTGCTAATCAAAATCAATTTAATAATAATCTCTTTTTGGTGTATGAGTTGAGAAAAATTATTTTCCCAAAACATGCCACAAAGTAGGTGATTTTGCACTTCTTTTTGAACTGCAAAATTATGAGTTTGTGACCCATGATCAAATTTTGATAGAGGGAGTAACAATGCGATGGGAGCAAAACCAGTATTTGCTCCAGCTACCAAAATTTTTTGCTCTACCCAATAACCAATCAGGTGTGTTCAACTTCACAGCGGATGTGTTGGGAAAAATAGTGTTTGCAAGGTAAGCACAATGTGAGCTTGCCAAGGATTGCTGACTTTACACTCATGTAACAAAATATACAATTTACCACTTTTTTTGGTACTGAAGAAGATGGTGTCTCAAATGATAACCAAACCTAAAAATTTGAGATTTTTGAGATTTTGTCAGAGAAAATAGCTACACATTTATGGTGAGAGTAAGAAGTTGGAATTTTATACAACTATTAAATTCAATGCGATGGCAGGACCTGTGGAAAAGCACTGATCCTGAGTTGTAGATCACAAATATATAGGTCACTCAAATTCTGTACACAATATATAGTTCCACTTTTTGATCATTTTGGCACTTTTTGGGAGTCTGTGAGGCCTCTGCTGTTTCACCTATGACAATGAAACTTGAGGTAGTGTTAGGAACTTTTACAGGCTACCCATATGTGTTAGAATTTTTGAAATTCATTCGCTAGTTTCGCAGGGAGAGTTTCTCAAAATTTTGCAAAACCACCATGTTGTCATCATAGTAACTCCCATAATTTAAAAGATCTTGACTTGAAATTTTTAAGACAGTAAGAGATTAATAGAGGCTGGCTTGGTACTGAATTTGAGCAAAATTGGTCCACTTGTTTTCAAATAGCAGCCATTATAAAATTTGACACTTTTGAAAAATACATACCACAGTTGATGCGTAAAAGAGATTCGATACTTATTTACTTTTATTTTACTTTGCTTGCTTTTCCTTATCTGTAAATTTACTTTATTTTCAATTGTTACCAACAGACTTACAATTTCTCCTTCATTTTCAGCTTTTTCATACCACTCTCTTTGCTTATCACAACATACCTACGTAAATTTATAGAATGTTCACACCTTCTTTTTCCAAAGAAAATTTTAGATGGATATGTTATTAACAATATTTTGAGAAAAAAGTTGATTCTCTCCATTGTTTTCAGGTTAAATAGAGAAGACTGAGATAAATGTGAACTTTTAGCAAAGGCATACAGCTAAATAGATGTTCATTGCTCCATATGTGCTGTGGTTTAAAAATATTTGAGAGAGAGAAGAAGGAATTTCAGTTATAATTTCTGCGCATCCTTAGCTGTGCATAGTTTGTTGTGAAAACAGACATCTCATACCAATACACACACACACACACACACACAATCAAGTTACAACACAGGGAAAAAAATGAATATTGGAATATGAAATGCTATATCAAAATTCTATCTTTGACATGTTTTTGATCCAAGGTTGGACATTTCTTTAGCTGTATGTCTCTGACTTTTTGATAGTCATGAATAGGACTTATAACTGCAACCATAATTAGAACAATAGCCACTAAAAACCTAAACCAACTGACAACACTGATTTGGGAACTGATAAAAAACAAAAATATTTCTCATAGCTACCTAATAACCAATAATCAATTTCCATAAAATTCTAAAACCATTAACCAGAACAATAACCAGAAAGAAACAGTTTTTATTAGTTTTTCTAAAATATCAATATTATTATGTTTTTCAAAAATTACCAATTATTTCCTGGAAAACTATCAATTATCAATAATTTGATTTAAAGACATTTTTTTGTCTATTTTACCACAAATTCTGTCTCAACCAATAACTAGTTAACCACAACTAATAACTAGAAAAGTTGTTTTGGTTAACCAGAACAATAACCAGTAATCAAATAAGTACATTTTTTAACAATAACCAGCAATCAGTAACCAATATAGATTTCCCTAGCCAAGAGCCTTAAAAAATAAAATTTTTGTAGGAGAAAAAAAATTCAAATAATTTAAGGCCTAGAGTTCCATAAATGTATTGCATTATATGTTTGTAACTTGGCAATACCGATTTAACATCTTTCTTTTTTATACACTTGTGTTGAGTTTGAGGAGGTCTAAACTCACTAATTTATTCCTGTGATCTACTACCTAAAAAGTTGACAAAAGGTAAAAGCCTTGTTATGGTTTATATGGTGTCTCTTAATTTATTCTCTAAATGTTAAAATCTCCCTACTTTACAGAATGCAGATTAGGATGAGAGAACAAAGAAAGTACGTTTAAAACTTGAAACCGTCCTTTACTACATGTGAATATCCCAATTACCAGAAATGGTAAGAAGTAGAGCCAAACACTAAACATTAGATTTAGAATCACTAAATAAACAAACCACCATTAAAACGGATGAGAAAAATGATTAGAATGAAATTAACACACAAGAAAATGAAATCTGGTTTGTTGCACATACATTCAACCAATGTTAGATGACTACAAAAAGCATATTATGATTTGAGTAAATAGTTACAGACTCACAGATAAAGCGATTCACTGAACAATGTGAATCAGTTAAAGAAGGAGTCTTATATAAACATGAATTACAACTCTTTACACTACGGCAACAAAATATGACGTATATTCATGTTTAGCCGCTGCAATCGCTAAAATCGTGTTCAGTTTTTACCAGTAATCACTCATTAAGGTGATTTTTGTCTGTTTCTGAATATGACCCAAGATAGTATCGCCTAATTAAAATAACTTAAAATATGATCTGTCAAAAATTGTTGAAACACTAACTTCTGACCTCTAAAGGTGACAGTGTTAGCAATAAGACAGTCAATTAATAGCTGTGCTGTCAGTTTTTAACTTGCAAACAAAATCCTTTTAAAAATACTAACAAATATTTCACAAAATGCTCTCACTTAAAAAACCTGAATTTTTATGTAACTTGCAAACAATTCCAGAGATAGAGGGAATGCGGTATTGAAGCTGAAAACTCTTCAGTTCGCGAATGTTTTGTTTTAGCAGATATTCAGAAAAAATTTTCGACCAAAATAATCTTATTTCGAGCCAATCAGATATCATTCGAATGGTCGGGTGCATCACAGAACAATCAACGTATGATTTTTATCATTCCAAAGCTTGAAGGCCTTGACTGTATTTTCAAGAACATGTTTTCAACACACTGCGTTGAGAAGACTAGAAAAAAAAATTTGAATGCTATCCTTTTTTACAAAACATTCGTCGTATAAACAACCTGAAATATGAAACTCTGGAGGGTATATTCGGCGCTTTTTAAAGGATTGTAGAGCATTGTGTATCTACATGCGGGTTAAAAAACTGGTAGGGTAATCTCTCTTCCAAGAAATGCGAGACTTGGACCAAGGAATTCGTAAAAAAGTGTCATAATTTTTCGGTATTCTTAAAGAAGAAGTCGGAAATGTAGCCGCACAAGAATACGTGCTCCTTTGTCCCATTTTGTGTTGGTACCTATCCTACCTTCCGACCTTCTATTACCATCATTTTTATTTTATTTTTTTTTTTTCTCTTTTCATTCGCTCGCTCGTTTTTGCCAGAAAATTTCTTATTAAGATTAATGTCTTCGTGTTTTTCTTCTCTTTCTCATTTACCCTCGCGAATATACGAGTACCTACGTCGAATTAAAGGAGTTTTTTGGTCGAGTGAAGCATTCGTGGATCATGGGCCGACCGCCCAAACGTTATGGGGGAAAAGAAATGAAAGAAATAAGTTAATAAAAGAAGACAGGAAAAAAATGAAAAGCAAAAAAAAAAAACAGCTTTTATCTTAGTTTGCAGTCGATGTTCGTTGATAATTTATCGGCTGTTCGTTCGTATTTTTTGAAAAATTATTCGTACAATGAGCGAAACCCGCGGGTGCCGTTAATTTCATAAAATAATCGAATTTTTTTTTGGTTTTTGTGTTTTTGTTTTTCTTACACTTCTAAATTTTGGAAGGTCTGCGCGTCTGGCGAGTAAAAACGCAGTTTTATTCTGGATAGAGAAAATAAGGGGGGAGTCGATTAAATTGATTAGGAGAAGGCCTAAAAAAAGAGAGAGAAAAACAGAAGTGAAGTGAATATTGTTACGATGGTATACGATGAAGACGAATGTGTTTTCACAGCGTCAATTTCGGGTCCGCTCTTTCATTATTCTTTGTCCCGTTAATACGAGACACTTCTAACAAAACAAAAAAAAAAGGCTTTTTGATAAAATTTTATTCGAAATTGAAGGATATGAAACCGAATACTTGTAGTGAAAATCAACATGAATGTTTACTTGACTGAAAAGATGTGAAAAGAACCTTCACCCGTTTCTCATAAACTGAAGACTTAAAAACTGCTACCTTTCAAATAGATTTGGATGAACACACATATTTTTATTACAGATTTCATTGTTTCGATCAGTGAATAAAATCAAAAACAAAATCACGAGGACTTTTCCTCTTTAGAGGAATTCCGCACTGATATTACTAGACATAGATCAAGCGGATTGTTAAAAAAATGATCCAGGCATTTGTGAATGAATTCACTTATTTTCTCTGAAAGTAACGTTTTCACGAGAAACTTAATCGCGTTAGCTTGCTGACTGAAAGTGCAGTTCAAATTATCATCAATACTAATAAAACTGAAAGTAACAATGTTTGTTCGCCTATAACTTCAGATTCGCTCAACAGATCGAGAGGAAATTTTCATCATAAATTCGAGTTGTTCCAAGGGATGTCCGAAGCCATTGTCGAACTTTCTAGCCATTTTGTGAGAAAAGTTGTTAATCTTTAACAAAATTCATCATTTAAATTTTCTCATGGCAGTAAGTACAAAGATGAAAAAAAAGGAACGAAAATGAATGAATGAGAATGAAAAAAATTTATCTCTTTGTCCGTCTCTATATATACATGTATATTTATATATATATCGGCATTTGAATTCCAATTACTTGAACACGTAAAATAATATCGATATGTCGATAATTCATTGTTAGTTGCCGCTGGGTCTACCCAATCTTCATTTTAAACTTTGTGTCATTACATACTGACTACTAAATTGAATAATATTTTCTTTTTTTCATGTTTCAACTTCACTCGTTGCAAGTAAAAAAATCACAAAAAACTATCGATAGTTAATCATATCTTCAACAAAAATATCGATCTATCGATGTTTTATTTCTAAAAACCGATTTTCCGGGAATTATTTGTTTTTCAGTTTTCTCGGAAACTACTGAACCGAAGAGCACAAAACTTTTTTAGACCTGCTCCTGTATGAGAACTATCTCCGCCAAAAATTTCGGTCAGCTTCATGTGATTGATAGTTTTCTCAAAACTAGGAACAGAAACTTTTTCCAGCAAATTTTCTTCTCCAGTTTTCTCAGAAACTAATAAATTAATAGGCACCAAACTTCTAACAAACTTTGCATCGACAAAAATAATCTATCGTGAAAATTTCAGCCAGATCACTTTTGTAATTTTCTTAAAATCTTGGAAAAATGACTTTTCAAGGAATTTTTTATTTTCCAGTTTTCTTTGAAACTACAGAACCGACAGTCACCAAACTTCTTTCAGACTTTCTGCTATGTGAGAACTATCTTTCGTGAAAATTTCAGCTCTATCCATTCAGTAATTTTCTCCAAACCGTGAACACAAAACTTTTGAGTGGTATATACTCTTTCTATATATATATATATATTGAGAAGTCCGAGATCTGGACCTTAAAATAAAAATTATTTTTGACAAAGTAAAACAAAATAATAACGTCACAATTTCAGACAATTTTTTGAGAGACAAAATTCGAATTTGGACATTATATCATCCGAATTTGAACTCGTATTCAGATGAAGATGTGAAGACAGAAATAAAATCTGATTCTCTTTCAGGCGATTATAATATATTTTATTTCAGTAACGACTCTTCCAAATTCAGACAATTTCAGACAATAATTTGGTTCGATCTGACAGACTGGCGCCATGAGATATATATAAGATGAAGACGAATTAAATGGAAGTAAAAACCCATTGACGGACATGAATGCAGCCAACCTTTTTGCTTTATCTCTGGTCTTTCCACGCTTTGCTTGCGGTTTGCAGTCATTTAATATATTTTATTATATTTTATTTTATCAGTCATCCACGTGCGCATTTGCCTATTATATGTCGACGTATATATATTTCTGCTATCTGTAATTTCATTGGCTGTAAATATTTGGTAATTCTTCTCACTTTTTATTATCGACATCGCATGTTTGAAGGCAATTAGCAGACAATAAGTGGGGAAATTTCTTTAACAAGAAGAACTGATTTGCAAACACGAATTCTAATTTTAAATCACTCTTGCTCTTTGCTTTGCACTGGCAACACCCGGTACTAGGTTTGTTTTTGCAAATGAGTCCTTCTTGTGTAGGCGGATAATAACAGGTCCAAGTCACAAGTCGTACGTTTAAGTCCTCACGTTAGGCAATTTAATAAGTGTACCATCCACGAGATGTAGAATATACTTCAATCTGATCTACCTTGAAGACAACTATGATGGTAGTTGAAATTCCAGATAGGTTCAGTTGAAGACAAAACGCATATTAGGGATGTTCTTTCGTCATGAAGGATTATTAGTGACAACACACAAGTCATCTCTAGTTTCGCCAGTTTCCATATCGCACTTCAAGGCGATCTTTTGAAAACACCTGCGAGGTGAAGTTATTAGTCATCAATACGATCAGATGGAGTTCCTGACATCTGTTAGGAGGGAAATTTGGTGTGTTGAAGACAACTTTAAGACAAGCTTGGTTCAAGATGACTGCCTTGCTCTGTCATTTAAAGGCCGCGTCGAGCCTTCTTTTTGCGCATAGTGGATTTGACTCCATCTATGTTAGTTATTTTTCTCACCTCACCCTCACTTTTTCCAAAAGCTTCGAGACCTAAAGTTTCATATTAGGAGTCTTTTAAACAACAAAACCGTCACTTATGAAGACACACAAGTTGGTGAAGACACAACAGCTTTCTGATGGTTTCCCCTACTTATTGTCTGCAATAGCTTTTTTTTTAACTTTTTATTTTTTCGCTACACACTTTGCTTTGTTCCGCTTTGTTAACACTATGGTTCTTTTGTAATTATAGTCTTTAACAAAATAATTCTGCTGTTTGTTTTTGTAAGTTTCAAACCTTGTATGGACTGAAACTTTGTTGGCTCCTCTGTCCACACAACTTAGCTTATTGCTGATTTGTCATATTAATTTGCTGAAGTATGAAGACAAATGTAAGCTGCGTTCCGCCGTGTCCAAAGAAGTCTAATTCAAGTCAAGAAGAATTCAGCCGTAGGACATAGTCAAAGTCAAAAAAATAAAATGTCTTGAAAACACAATTCAAGACCCCTCGATTCAGTGTTTCGGCTGCATGATGCCCTAACTTTAGGACATTGTGACGTCATTAGCATTTAAACACCACTATACATTAAAGGTTGACTTTATGAGCTCTCTATCTGAAATTGCCTTTTAAATCAAGGCAATCGATTTCGGACGCCTCAATATATATATACATAAAACAAAATTAGGTCATAAATGGGAAAATAATACTAATCGTTTTATTTTCTCATGAAGCGAATGATTTTCATCATCTCCATCCTTAACCTTTTTGTGAGGTCAATTTCAATAGCCCAGTTTTAAGAAAGCTGGGTAATATGTTAAAAAATTGGCTGAGGCTGAGTTTTGCAACATACCTTGTAAGCGATGGTAGCAAACTGAACACAAGGGTAGGGAACAGGCGAGGAAAAAACCATTCCCTCTTGGTTCATACCATACTTTATGCTACAACGAAGTACTCTTTACCCTAAGAAAAAATTGTAACAAACCTTTTTTTTAGGGAAATTTATGGGATTTATTTTTGTATACACCTATTTGTGCTGTAAAATTGAAAAAGAAAAAGTTATCGTTAAAAAATGGGTTGGAGTTTTCTTGTACTATTTTCACTTGTCATTAACTTGAAACGAAAATAAGAGAAAAGAACTGAAATATACAGAACTATGAAAGAAAATGATGTAATTAAAAAACTGCAGTTTATCGGCTTCGGGGGATTGAACTGGCAAGGTACAGGTTGGTTAAAATGAAGACGCTATCCTCGCGGCTACATTATCGCCGATAGCCAGTGGAAGTTGTGTATCTGTATGTTCACATCTCCACAATTACCCCCTCCAGTGACATGGTGACAATGCAGTATGACATCACTTCAGAAGGAGGAGCTAGGCTGCTGCTATGTGGTGAACACTGCCAAACCCACAATGCAGGCTTACGCCATCATGGCCTAACACCACTCTGCAGAGGGGGTGCATGAACAGAACATTTTTATGTCTATTTTGACGTCAGGGTCACCAGTTTGTAGGTTGTCAGCTCCTTGGATAGAGCTGGCAACCTACAGATTGGTTAAAATAACGACGGTATCCGCATGGTTACTCCTTTGCCAACAGGCAGTGGAAGGTGTGCGTTAGTATGTTCACATGCCCACAAAAACAAAGAGAACAAAAAAAAAAAAAAAAAAAGAAGAAATTTCTGGAATAAAAATATTGGACTCTGATTATGCCTTCTTTTGAATTTCATTTTATTATAGGGTATCAATATGACATTTCAAACAAAAGGGACCAAGATAATAAAATTCCATAACCGAAAATATCTGCCAAGAAATGGAACAAAATTCTATAAAAGGAAAAATTACAGGTAGAAAAAATATAGCAGTAATAGTAGATTACACAACAGGAGTGGAATGTATGTGATTACAAAGGGCTAAGTTCGCGTCATGTAATCGCCTGTCGCGAATACTATTTTAATTTTAAGTTAAGTAGTTGGTGGCCGAGTAGGTAGGTGTGAACAAAAGAAGAAACAGCCATCAGTACCTAGTTATTTGATTGTAGGCAAAATTTGTTTTCCGTATATTATGTTCCCTCTTGTTCGTTGGGCATTGTTGGCCTGCAATTGATTGTTTTCTAACATGAAAACATCATCTGTAAGATGTATTTTCTAATCATCTAAAATTAAAAATTTTTAATTTTTGAACCTTAGGAAAGTTTTGCACATAATTACTTTTATTATTCGGAATCTCATTCAAAATTCTATAGTAAAAGCTTATGTTCATATTTTTCCCCATAATTTCATTCTCAATATTTATATGCACAGACAGTAACGATAACTGAGCTAAAAAAAAATTAGAAGAACCATTTCACATTTAATTTCGAAAATTTTATAGGTGCATTTCTAAAATGCAGTCATTACAGGTGAACAAGAAAATGGACATTAAAGAAGAAAAAAAAAAGGTTAAAAAACACGAAAGCTGCAAAAAGCTCGGTTTGTAAAGTATGTTTTTTCCAAACATGGAAATTCAATTAGAAATTCATCATCAACTAAATTTCATTCAAATACCAACTAAAAACTGCTAACGAAGTCACCGACTTGTATGTCAAAATCAACTAAAACATCCCTGAATACTGTATCCCATTACTGTACAAAAGCACTAGCATGAAACCGAGATTCTAGAGCTTCAATTCAGAAAAATATGAAATTGGAAGTGGCGAGAGTTTTACGGAACCAATGGTTATTTGTTCGAACAACAAAAATCTGATTCATGAAAAAGTAATGAAAATAATATTTTTCAATGAATAAGGTGCGCTTTTCTAGCATTTTTTGATTAATTTTTCTTTTGTCGATGCTAATAATTGAAAATACCTCGTATAAAAAGAAGGTCAAATTTTCTACTTGGAAGTCTTGGGAAAGGAGGAACAAATTTTACCTCACGAAAATGGGAACGCGGTGAAATTCACCCTGGCTTTTTTTCCTCAGATATCAATCATTCAAAATGAAAACAAAATGAGATCTGGCATTCAGCCATTTCATAATCTCGTTTTTCCCATTTACAAATACAAGCCTACATAAAAACATAAAAAATATATGAGATTCAACTAGTTGATGCAAAAGGGTCGAATCAAAAATTTTTCTGCATCCCAACTATGAAGCCAATTTGAAATAGCTGATTTTCCAGCGAAAATCTGTCCAATAAACGAGCTACCTAAGAGGGCAAGTGAAAAGAAAACCTTTCGACTTTTTTCTCTCTTATTTCCATTTTCAAGTTGCGCTTCAAATTAACGCGATATCGGTATCAAATTTAATTACGATACCTCTCTTCTGAAGTTGGAAAGGAAAAAAAACTATTCGTTTAATTGTTCGATAAAGAGGCTACGCAAAATTTAATTGAAAGTATTTTTTTACTCGCCGATTTCGTCACCTTTTCACTGTTCCTTTTTTGAATTGACGTTTCGTTATTTTTCTCTTGGATGCGAAGAGAGAAAAGACAGCGGGAAAATTATGCTTTAAACAGTCTGGAAAATAAATTTGATTTACATCTAACGAATCGACGCCTTCAATCCATCACTAATGAGGTAGGAACATATTTTCTTTCTTTTACGAAGGCCACGTGAAGGCATACACAGGCCAGATAAACGGCGAACAAAGACAGTCGTGACCAACAGAAAGGGGTGCATCAGCAGGCGACGTGGGAGGGGACTGCTACAAAAGGGGAGCTGAACTCGTTTTTGGAAAACCCATCGGTAACCGGATTAAATTTATGAATCGTCATTCGAGTGAAAAGTAATGTTTCACAAAGAACCTTAAGGGATTTTCATGTCTCCTTCAATATACGTCAAGATCTGTTACGAGAGGGAAACGTGTAACAAGTAAGTCGGTGTCCATTGTGAAAACTGGGGATTTTATGATACAGTCGTTATGGTGGTGAAGGGTGAGAGGTAGGGTGAAGCAAACGTAGTTTGGAATTTTGATCGAAATACAGCGTCTGTTTTTTGGGTGAGACATATACCCCTTTGTCATCGACTTGCCAAATGAAGTTTTGATTCGGGTCTTGGTACAAAAAGGAAAAGAAATGACAAACATGGCGGACATTTTTTGACATTCTATAATACAAAATAAGTTTTTTTTTTTAAACAAAATATTTTGTAACCTTTCTATTGCACATGTATGTTTTTTTATTGAAAAAAACGCTTAGATTTGTTGCTGAAAAATCATTTCAAAGTACCTCAACCATGAGTGTGGTATGCTTCTGAGAGAAAAGAAAAAAACGAAACGCAGAACTCCAAGTGCTACAAGGTATAAATAATCAACTGACCAACGTTGAGGTTGATACATGAATTCACGAAATGTGGACCTTTTATTGTGGCAGTAACCCACAATGGAAGAAAACAAGGAACGAGTTAGTCATCTCGATAACGACGAATTGATTCTCATGAAAAGCCCAGGTTACTCATTCTCGTGTCACTTCTTCACTGATTGCCGAAGGAGCAACTGCTCTGATTTTAACATTGGAAATGTTCAACCTGAAGTACATAGTAAAAAGATGACGTCATATGCAACGAAAAGTTAAAACAGAGTTTGCAACAAAAAGTGAAAAAAATGTCCGAAACTCCACAAAAAAATTGCGCAGATATCTAACCTATATATTCAAAATCAAATAAGCCAAATCCAAGAGGCTTTTGAAATAGGCTACTAGGTACCTACAAACAGAAAAACTAGGAAATCCATTTTTGAATCCCCATCACATTGGATATAAACCTAACAAAAAGTGAAAACAAACTACACAAAAAAATCATGATTACGAATGCTTTCAAGTGTGGATAATTTTTATTTAACAAAATGAAAATTAAATACAAAAATAATTTCCAATAAATCCTCGACTGTTCAAGCAATGCAAGTCGTGTGAATTATTCATGCTTTCTGAGAGACCACGACACCTGTTAACGATAAAAATAAACCTGTCTTGGACTTCAGACTTGCGGTCTTCCTCTCGATCTTGCACTACTTTCTGAAACACCAAGATGACGATCAATACCATACCTATATATAGAGACCAAACCCAAAACTCTCAAGTACGAATAAATCGTAAAATAGTCGGATTTTGTTATTAGCGAGTATTTACCTACATAATTTGCAATATTTAACTTTTTTTTTTCTTATTGCTTGTGCATTTTCCGCAATTTACTGGTGCTCCGGGGTGAGGCGGATTCTTGCATATTTCGAGAGATCTTGAATTTATATAAGTTTAATTTATCCATCAGTTACAGCGCAACCTTTTCAACACCAACACCACGACCCGTTACTTAACCGAGAAAGACGTAGACCCGGAGTATTCATGCAAGACCAAGACTGCTCCGGTTTTCGTTTTCGTTTTGCTGTTTTCAATAGGCACCGACTAATTTATATAGCTAACCTACAGCTGAACCGGTTAAGAAGTTGAATCAGAATGAATAACCGCGAAACGGGAAGCAGGCAACGATGCAATGGACACACGTTGTTCCATTAAAAGTTTTCTCTTCAAAATAATTTTGTCAAACCCGAGTGGGCACGTGTAGGGCACGTGTAGGGCACGTGTAGGTACTGTCCGTCGTCAAGATACCGATTCGGTCCGGTCCCTCTTCTCGCAGACCCTGGTACCTAATAAGCCGAATCAGTTTTAGCGCAACGATGAATATTCGCAAAAATGAGAACGACTCGTCGCTAACTCTGGAGCTGCCCCGCCTTTAGCTTAATATGTGTTCTCAGTTCGGTGCCCAAATTTAGGTCATTTTTGGTCTCATCGTTACGTTTAGCGGATTAATATTAATTCGGACGACGAGTTTCGCTATCGCCAGCTAGCTGCGGGTGTTTTTCATTTTGAAACGCGTGGCGGTAGGTCTAAATGTGACGATTGGGCAATGGAAAGGCCGCAAGGGGGTGGAGAGTGATGCAGAAATTCCGACAGGCCAAATATTACATTTCACTTCGTATTCGGTTAGGTGGTAGCGTGTAATAATGACGGCCGCAGATTAACATAAACATCCCATCGGATGAGTTATCTGCTCAACCGTCACTCTCGGATATATACCCACGTTTGCAAACGAACACCTTGACCGAGCCAAAATTGATTTCAGACCGGCCAAAATAATCGCTTCGAGTTACGGTAATAGTCAATTCGGTCGAGCGAGATTAACGTAGTTGGCCGTACCGTCCGTTTTGACGGAAACAATGAAAATCTATTTACGAGTCTTGTTCAATCTTGGCCGATGGCAGCGATGATTTCTCAGTTCGTTAATAATGTCACCAACATTACGCCGAATACCAACAAGCCAATTAAAAATAAAAGCGGCCTCCTCAAAAGCACGCAGAAAGTAAAATTCATGGAATTTATGGGAACCATAGGTACGTTATCTACCAAGAGGTTAGCTGCGTGTTTTCTCGTAACTGAGAAGCCAACCAAGTTCGTGGGCGCACAAAGTGTCGAGCAATTAGAATTAGCTGAATAATAGCCATTCGTCTCCCTCTGCCAATCAAAATAGCGTACCGAGTACATAGTGCATGCCTAGCTATGTACCCACTCGAGAGCAACGTCACTGTGTCATCGTTATTGGATACGGATTCATGATAAGGCATGTTTCAGTACAGTCAAGCTACTGGACGTACAATCGCATGTGATTGTCTAATTATGTTCTATGAGGTGTTTAATTAGGGCTGCTATAACAGGCTGAAACCCTCGCTGAAAGCTGTTGGTATAATCCTACAAAATCAAAATGAAAAAAATACGCGTAGGCTTCATCTTCTCCATCATACTCTTCCTTTTCTTTCAGTCACAAATTTTTCTTTTACGTCGTGCTTCTATCTAAATTGCAGAAGCATATGCAGTTTTGTAGAGCCTGCAGTATGTGTACTTATCACAGCCTCAAAATCCCTCCTCATATTGCCATCTTTTCCGACTCTCAAAGTGTCCAAACTAACTTCAATCCAAAATGCTCCTATCAATCTTTCGACGCACTACCTAATCCTGAAAATTATCAATGGTTACACAACGCTCTAGGCTCGTTTTCCTTTCTCATGAAATTAATAATTTTCATAACTCCCACCCTTAATCTCACAATGATGTAAATTTTAACACCCCGTTTGCAAGCAAACTAGGAAAAAATAAACACAAATGAAATAAGTTTTTTTTTTTTTCTCTCAATAATAAGACAGACTGAACTAATAAATAAATTTTATTTTAAAAAAACAGAAAAACAACACGACTGCGTTAATCTGAATGAGTAGCTCTTATTGGTGGATATGCCCAAATTTATGACAATAATATTTTCAATCTTTAAATTCTCACTTTTTCAATTACTCCCTTCTAATTTTTTAATTTTCAAATGTGAGTAGCCTCGTACATTCTCCAGATGTTCAGAAATATTTTGAGTCTATTTTCATTAAAATCTATAAAGTAAGACACTTGTTCTGAGCGAACGAAATTCCGTTCGCTCCGAAGATAGACATACCAAACATATAACCTGCTCCGTACGCAGTCGGTAAGAACGGTTTTTTCCTACAGATTACCCGTTAATTTCTGCGTGATTTCCTTTTTATTCCTTAATCAGTATTTCATCAAAACTAGTCAGTTGCTTGTTAAAAAAAATACCCAATCTGTGAAGCCCGAAAAAATGTAATTTTCTGTAAACCCAAACAGAAAATTGGAAAATCTTTTTCAGAACAATGAAAATCTATAAATAATTAATTTTCCTGTCGTAAATTTATTTATCTTATAGCATGTATTTCATTACTACATAATTTTTAAAAATCGATAAAATGGTAATAAAACATTAGAAAAACAATTAAGCATCTTCATCATAGCATAGAGAACAATCCTTGCTCACAAAAACTCGTTAATTCTGAAACTGTGCCAGAGTAAATTTTAAAGACATATAGCTGTTTGTTGAATTTTGTTATTTAATACTTGTTTCTGTTTACTTTTGACATAATTTTGTGGCAAAATACGTTCTCACAGTACTTAACGCTACATAAAAATCGCATCAAAAGCTATAGAAATAATTTTCAAATGAAAAATTTCGATGGTAAGGATAAAAGAATTCATTAGAATTTTCTAGGCTTTGAATTTGGATGGTCCTGAAATAACTGTCGCGTTTCAAGTCGATGATTTTAGTCCAAGTTACGGTCAGGAAGGAATTTCTCTCTGAAAATCTGCTAAAAAAACTGGACAGCCGCGAACGTGGAAGGTCAAAAGAGAGTTGAAGAAAAGATACGTTGTTACTAAAGTTAGATGACAGATCAAAAGTTAGGAGGATTTGAATTATAAAACACATCATGACTCCAAATAATTACTTTCGTGCATTAAATTTACAGGTATCCGATTTCCTAGGTCAAACAAGAAGAGGAACTAAAAATGAAATTCCACAAATGAGACTAAATTTACGAATAACCTTATTTTTAAAATTCTCCAATCATCGGTATTCACTCTCAACGTTACTAACTGCAAAAAAATAAATAAATATTAAAAAAAATATTAAAAAAAAAAATCCAATTGTAATACTGAAAATAAGTGACACAACCCGATCAAATCGAATCATGCGTTCGATTAAAAGCGAAATCCAAAGAACTAGGATCGAAGAAAATTTGATTTTGACATTTATACCGTGTTGTACGTGTAGCATAACCCATTCGCCGTGAGAAGCACCGTTTTCAGATATTTATTTTTCGTTACTTTTTCCCTCTCTGCAATGCTCCTCCTCTTGAACTAAACCATTTCACGAACAAAAATTTCATATTTTTAGATAGGCCAAAATAGTTTGTACGCTCCCTCGGGCATTTTTCCCTGGAATCGTTAAACTCATAACGAAGATGATATTTTAAGTAAATAGCCAGATAGCTCATCGGATTTATACTCGAAGATTTCTTCACCGAAATAATTTCAAAAAGAGTGGGTATATTCTTTTGAGCACAAATGAAATTTACAACCTCACGGTAAATCCAAACCATTTTTTATTCCATTGAACTATTAGCTGAAAAAAACTTTTTTTTTTTTCTGCGATTAAATTAAGATCCTCATTGTACCTAATTGTTAAACAGTTATCACATTTTGAAAACCACTTGTATCACTGAGACACTGATGAATTTTAATCAACTGAATTTCACGCGTTTTATTTCGTTCATCAGAAACTACTAATCTGTTCGTCAACATTCAAACCGTAATTTCAACATGGACACCGTAAATAAAATGGCGAATTGTCGAATCTGTTAAATTGGAGTGGAAACAGCAGGTAAGATCTACTACAAACAATTCGTTATTTTTCGAATATATTAGCGTTAAATCGAAAGGCAACAGGTTCAGACGTTTGGTTTAAATTTGATTTCCAAACTAAATAACGAAATGGCAACTTAATTTTTTGAAACACGATAAAAGCGAGTAACTCCAGGAAAGAACCGAGTTTTCGCCATTCAAATGCATTCGAATTCGATCAGGCGAAGGTACGTACGACGTATTTCTATTTGCGGCAAACAACTTATGCAACAAGCACGACATACGCCTGCACCTAGCCAACGATATTTTAGGGCTTAGCTTAATTACGCTTCAAATTTGATGAAAAACATACTCTGATCCTACAAGATGATCCTTCAAATGATAAGAGCGAGTATACTCATAATCGTCAGTTATTTAATTCTTCTGTTCAAAACTCTTTTTTTCCACATTTTTAAAAATAAAATGGGTAGCATTTGAATTGGATAATTGGATAAAGAAGTTCCACGGATGTTGTGATCATGCGGCCTAGCCAGTTATGAGGCTAGATAATGTAAATTGGTCTCCATTTTTTTTTTTTTATGGCAAAAAGTAAATATCTCTTCCGCGTATCAACTCCGGTAAGTGTATTTTTTAAAGTGTAAAATTTTAAATAAACCGCCAATTAAGAACTAGGGAACCGATTTTGCTCAAACTCAATACCAAGTCTTTAAAAATCTCTAACCTCTGAAAAAATTCCAGGTAAAAATCCGTTAATTTATGTGTGTTATCGGTGTGACAATGAGGAGGACTTGCAAAAGTTTGCAAATTCGTTCCTCTAGAACTATCGAATGAATTTTAAAAATTTTAAAACAAATATGTAGGTCATCAAAGTCGCTAAGACTATAACAAGTTTCATTGCAAAGAGTTAAAAATCGGAGGCTTCATTAACTCTTCGAAATGGCCCGCCATTGCACACCAAATGCAACAGTTCAAAGAAAATAACCCCAAAGTGTTAACAAAGGTCATCATTAAGAAAACGAATGCTATTAAAACTAGGCTTCAAAATATTTTTTGATTTTTAAAAATTGAGATAAATTATTCAAAAATAGTGTTTTTAGATTTTTCGTACGAAGCTACATTTCTGGACATTTCGGGTGGCATAATTCCGATAGAATTTCCTAAAAATATATCACACCCCATCAGTAACACTGATTTCATGGGCCAAATCATAATGTTTTTCCTAGGGTGAAATATCTTACTTAGCCTAAGCAAAATATGTATGCTGTGATTTTTTGAAAATTAGGTTTTCGTAATGATCTAACTAAAATATTTTATCTTCATATTTTTAACATACTAAAAAAAAAGCGGATCCATATTTTCCACGAGTCTTTAGCTTTCCACACGTTACCATACCCTTCTATCTTTTTTATTTACTTGTAAATAGTCTTAATCGGGGAACACTCACCACAATAAGTCTGTATATTTTATAACTTTATAAGCCAAGCTAACTTCAATTACTTCCGATCAACGAGCAGAAATTAGACAATCAATTCTAAAGAAAGAGAATTTCCCATCCTACCCAACGATTAACGGAAAAATATTCACCGATTAATTCTCAAGTTAAAATGGTAACGTGTAGATTTTATCTGATCTACGGTAAACCGATGTTGAATTTTTTCCAAATTTTTTTAGGATGGCTCCAATTTTGGTCTTGGTGGAGATGTTAGTTTTGTACTTTATTTCTCTCCAACATTTAAAGTCAGTCCAACCCAGTTCGGGGTTTTTTTTCGCCAAATAGGACTGAAAACTTACACAAATAATAGAATTCTTTTTTCCTCATTAAACTATTTAACTGGTTTTAGTTAAACTGCTCGACAGCCGTCTCACCGTTGGTTTCCTATTGTCAATGGAAAATGGTTTCACCGGCGTTTTAAAAAGCGTACATCTCAATCACTGCATGACTAAGAAATATCTTTTCAGTATGTGTTGGCACTTATTATACTGTACTCCATTTGTAATGATGAGTTGGCCAGTCTGTTTCCCATTGTGTATCGGACAAGTAAATACTGATGAGTTGAGCTTTGTGCGCTGTCTTGGTAGGCTGGCTATGAGGTACTGTTTTTATTGGCTTGTTTCTCTCAAATCCGCTATAGTTTTTAGTTTATGGTTTCCCGTAGGTCATTCAGTTCTTGGTATACTTTTTCCTGACGTTTATTCGTGGAGTTGGTGTTCCGTTTTCGACATCACAATATAATCACCTGTATATTTTTATTTATTTACACCGATTGCTCGGCCATGGCAGAATTGGTTTCGATGATTTAGGTTTAATATTAAATTTTCGTTGTGATCGGATCAGTATCGAATCCGTACCAGATCCGAAATTACAGAGCTGAAATTCATATTTTTTTGACCCAGGATGTTATAACTTCGTCTTTCATTTTTCGAGTAAAACAAGTAAGCGCTAATTAAAAATGTTGGTCATAAAATTCGACGGAATTGACGTATAAGCGTATCTACATGATGTTAAGGAAAAGATCGCAGACTTCAATAATTCTAGTTTCCTAGATTTAGTAGAAGAAATTTCAAATGAGTTACATTTCTACTTTTAGCGCATTTTTACTGTTTAAAATTGGTTCTATTTTTTGAAAAACAATTAATAATTTACCTTATGGCTTTTTCGTTTCATTTGATTGCAGTAGGTCGAAGAAGAAACATTACGATTTGTTACAAAAATTTAATTTGAGAATAACACGCTATCAGGCTGAAAGACGGCAGAATATTGTTAGATTGTTACTTTCAGGAATGGGTGAAGAAACATACGGAGAACAAGTGCCAGGTAGAATGTAGAAAGACAAAATTTTGACCAGCCTTAGAACGAATAAATTATTTCACGACTGCGTTACCAATAGTGCCACATTCGGTCTTATCGTAATTCTGTTTCGTGTGTCCATTAAATTAATACCTACTCGGCTGATCTGATATAGGTATCGGACATCGCAATACCTACATCGACTTCTAATAACCATTTACCAAAAAAACAGACCAAAGCAAAAACGCAATTTCTCAGTTGTAGACCAATCGTTTTCGCCTTTTTGCCGCCAAAACACCGTTTCAATTTTACGATTGGTATTTACTCGTAAATGTATAAGAGAATTTTATTATCTTTTCATTCGATGCGAAAATTAATGGAAACTCGTTTAAGCGGCAAATTAAGATGTCGTGTGGTAAATACGAAAACCGCTTTTTTTTTCTGGAATTTTTTTTTTTTCCATCAACAAAAGAGATGCTCCAGCTCTTCAAAAATAAGAAAAAAACCCCGTGAATGGCGTTTGTTTCTAGAGACGGGAAAGAGTGAAAAAATTCAATTTAAATTAAGCGTGTTCTCGAGGGATGGGTAATTAATTTTTTTTTCCGCTGTTTCAGATTTGCTATCGATGAGCCCAGGAAAAACAACAACTGCTTCTCACGTCAAATCGACCACCTCGTTTTTTTGTTCAACGTTAATTAAACGTACTTATTCGATCGAGAATTTTGAATTAAAATAAGGCTGTACATCAATTTTTCGCCGTCGATCGTAAACCCTTTGATTTAGATTTTCATTTTTAATAATGTAAGAGGCGACGGAAGAAGTGAATGGGCTAATACGGTGCAAGGAATCATTTTTCAAAAGGGTAAAACAGGCGAAAGCCTAGTGAAAACAAAGTTCGGAAATTCGAGTATCTTCATTAACGTAGGGGGTCTCAAAACGATGGCAACATGGCGCTAAACATTCGCCGCAAAGAATCCCAAATTGAACATCTTAAAGAATATCGGGAAATTAGATTCGAAAAAATGTAACGTTTATGACCAATTAACGCTTTTGGCTGCTGGAAACGACTGGAAATTTGACCGAAATCACTTAGTAATTACAGCAGAAATCATAAATAATTATTAAACAAATGTATGTACTTATATAAGAATGACAAAAAACTCGTACCTTTAACACGAAATCCTGAAAACAAAAAATCCTGAAGATAACAAATATCGGCTAATTAAAGTTAATTTTTTCCTTTCGTCACCGACATGTTTATGACTACCGTAGATTTTTTGTTTTTCTTTTGATTTATTCCAGAAAAAATTGAATTTCTTCATAATATTTGTTCCAAATTATGTCCCTATTGGTCCAAAATTAGGCATTTCATAGGCCAAATAAAAACGAAAATAGTGTTACCGAAAGTACCTTGCGACCAATCCGCCCGAAAATTTCTCGCAAATTATAATATACCATAATGAATATTTTTTTCAAATTTGGTAGCTATTGGTCGAAAATTATAAATTTTATAGTCAAAACAAAAACGAAAATAGTCAAACTGACTTAAGAATTTCGTGCATATCGGATAAAAATTGCCACCTGTACCGTGGTAATAAGAAATTGGCTTCTTATATACATACGAATTTGAGTTATTAGTGCCAAAATTTTCTAAGAGAAACGAAAAATGTATTTAACCCCACTCCCAGGTCGCTCCATGATACCAAGATTAAAAAGTATATTTTCAATAGAAAACCTGCTTAAAAACCGAAAAAAATCCATTAGACTTACTTACATGAAGGCTACGCATTATGAATCTAACTTTGACATCGAGATAATAATTCTACAGTTAGGCAGCACGAGTTTAAGAAATCATAAAGTAACACTAAGTCCCGTTTCTAGGGGATGATTCGTGGTATAATCCCCAAGTACCAAAAAAAAAAAAGTCAATTTTAAACAATTATTCGGTTTTTCAAATTTTACTTTTATGAAATACGTAGAAAAAATTTAACCACTTCCAGAAAAATTTACGAATGATATAAAATATGATTGAGAAGAAATCCTATAACCTGGTTTGAATAGCTCTTTGAGCAGTCTTGAAAGAAGAACCATGTAAGTGTATTTGCATAATTTGTTTCTTCTTTCGTCAATTCAGGACCATGTGAATTCTAATTTGAGGTACCTGCATGCATGAAAGGTAACTTTTGTTTTTTGATTTGTGATAAAAATGATTTTAGGTTAAAACCGAGGCTAGAACGAAATGGTACTACCTTTCAGTGCAATTTGCGCACTGCCACATTTCATTGAAAATTCAGTTTCTTATCGTTACACAGTTTTTTCACCAATCTCCTCATTTATTTAGCAGCATTTATAATTTTGTATACTATTTTAGTTTATTACTTATCATGAATTTAAATTATACGGGTTCACGAAAATACATCAATTAATTATAAATTAATAAAGGAAATTTGTAACACTTGAGCAGCAATGAAAAATAACAATCGAAAACAACAGTAAACATTGAATGATCGTAAATATGAATAAATAACTGAATTCGATGACAGCCTGGTGATAGTTTCCCAATCAAGTTCAATTGCTGTTACATAATATGTTTCGTGAAGTGTTTGGTACTCAATTTGTGGTTGACAAAATGGCTAATTCTCTCCCCCAATCAATATAAAAATACCTCTCGACATAAACAATACTAAATTAACTCAATGGCAGAGATTTTGATAATCAAAAATAAAAAACTTTCATTTTCATTTTTACAAATTTAATTCTGATAATGTTTTTGGACATGATAAAGAAATGGAGGCAACATTGTTGATATTTGTCAGATGGAGTGAAATTACCTAAGAGAATAATTTTACTCTATACAGGTTTAGCAATAATTTTTGGCAATTTTCCGATAAGAAAATAAATCCTACTAATTGTCTTTTATTGTTATTATTGCTAGTACTTTCACAATCTTGTATGCCATACCAAATCATACCAAATAATAATAATAATAATAATAATAATAATAATAATAATAATAATAATAAAAACTAAAAAATTCATAGTATATGGTCTACGTATGTTTTGTAGTTTTTTCACCCATATAAATATCAAGGTTCTGAAAAACGTGCATCTATAATTATAATTCAAAGTTTCAAAAAAATTCAATTGATTTCAAAATATCAAAGTTAACGAGAGGAATTGCGATAGAACCATAAGATGTGGAGAGCTGAAAATCTTCTAAAACATCAATATATATCAGCTGAAAATTCAATAAAAATTTGGCTTAAATTAAACGTTTGGTTCTCGAGTTATTGCTGAAATTCACCAACTTTATTGAATTTATATAATTTGAATCAAACATTCCAAACTGAATTGTAGCGATAACTTGAAAACCAAAAGTAAGAATTGAGCAAAATTTTGATTAGACTACAAAACTAATGATCTTGCACTACAAAGGCAAATGGCGCCAAACGTTCTCGTAAATACAATTTTGGACTTTGAAAACTTTTAAAAACAGTTGAAAACTCATACGCACATGGTAAAGAAATGTGGTAATGCGTAAATTGCACTAAAAGGTAGTACCATTTCATTCTAGCAAAAATGAGTTTTTAAAAGATAAGCTTTTATTTTTTTTTTGGCTTTAGCTTCGTGCGAGATAAATATTATTTCGTTGCAGAAGGTTAGCAGAACACAGAAGTACTGAAGTCATTTTTTTTTTTGGCTTTAACTTCATGCGAAATAATGTTTATTTTGTTGGGGAAAGTTGGCAGCAGTATTGGTATATTTTAAAATGGCAGTAGTGAGTAGAATAAAAGCTTATAATAACGGTCGGATCAGAATGACTTGAGAAAGCCAGTTTCCAGAATGATGTCAGGTAGGAAAATTTAATGTAGCCATTTTCACAGTAGTTAGTGATAGATTTTTTTTTTTTTTTAATAATGATCAAATTAAGATTAATGTTAAGAAAACAAATAAGCAGTAGGTACATAGTTTTTTCAAACTTGGATATTTTTCAAAGTCAAAATAGATTATGTTTTTCAAACGGGTCACTCATGAAGTTCAACTTCCTGTAGAAATTTATTTTGCTAATTGAGATAAGAGAGTCAAATTGAAGTCCAAACACACGAACTAGAAGACCAGAAAGATATGATCAGAAAAACCTTCCTTGTACCCTTTTCGGACTCTTCTGCAAAAGCATTCAAAAAGAAAATGAAACGAAATCAATCATAATCTCGTTTTCTGAGTATACATACAACAATATCATAAAGCGAGGAAGATTTTATTTTTCTCATTTTATAATCTGGCACCTATAATATAATTATAGATAAAATTATGGATTTGACTTTTAAAATTAGGTGTCAATGCCTCATGGATTTCATTTGATATGAAGCGAAAAACTTTTTGGGTTCAGTCCAGTCTCACTTCGAGGTCAAAATGTTTTCACGAAAAATACCTACTAAAAATGTGAGAGTCGACTACAGTGTCTACAGTATGTTGAAAAAAATAAAAACAAATGCACAGTTTTCATTTTCTTTTAGGAATTTTCGAGTAGTTGAGTGAACTTTTCACGTCGTCGATTGCACAGTAACTATACCGAATTTTTGTGTTTATAACAAAAATTATTTCTATCGAGAGGGAAAAACTGAAAAGCTTTCTCATCAAACTTCTATTTTTCTGCTATTTTATTTTGACCGTTTTTCATATGACGCCATTTACTATAAATTTTGATATACTTTTTTGTTTTTCTGCTTCCACACTTGTGTCATCTTTCCCACATATGAGATTGCAATGCAAACGGAAGATGGGGCATTGTGAAAAATTAAGAGAGCGAGGATATAGTTTTGGGTTACAAATAAAAATAATTTGAAGAAATCCACTTATTTCGATGTTTCCTTGAAAAACGCTGAGTGGAATATGCTATTAACCAAGCAGCTGAGAAAGAATTTAGCAGTCTAGACAGTAGTGTTCAAGTTGGAAACTTTCGGGTAATTTTTCAGACCAAAGTCATTAAATATGTATTGACCTATCTGTTTAAGGAACCACAATGATAAGGACAAAGTCTTCAACTTTTTTATCCGTTCATAATTCATTAAAAATTCATTCGAGTACAGCTAGTTTAATCACAAAATATACGTCATAATTGAGAGAAGTTTGTACCAGCCAATAGTTCGCTAGGTACTGAGAAGTCCGAGATTTTTTGATGTCAAAATAAAAATATTTTTTGGTTCATAATGCCGACATCATGCAGACTAAGAAACTTAAGTTAACACAATACAGTGTCTGAGCAAATTCAATATGAAGACAAAAAACTTATGAAGACAATAACCAAATGAAACTCTCTTTTAGACAATTCTACTAATCGTATTTCAAGTTTATATTAGAAAGTCATCATGTATAATATGACATCTTGTATAGACGACAAGATTTCATTTGGTTGACAGATAATTTAAGACAAAATACGGTGCAACGTAGAATTGGATGCAAGGTAAAAACCCTGTGGATAACACACAAGCTGCCAACATCTATTTTGGTTTATCACTTTTTGCTTCACTTATTGTAAGTCGACTCTTACACTTTTTTTTATCTCCTTATACTTTGATGACTAAATGAAGACAGTAAGTGGGGAAACCTTGCCGACAAGAAAGACTACTTCGTTTAACAAATTCTAACTTTAAGATACTCTTGTTCAAGCAACACCTGGTTCATTTTGCAAGAAATCCTTCTCATGTAGGCGGATAATAGCAAGTCCAAGTCTCGAGTTGTACGTTAAAGTCCTCGTGTAGGCAATTTGATAAAGTGCACCATCTGTGGATGTAGACATTCCAAACTTACATCTACCTATGAAGATACTAGGATGGTAGTAGAACTTAGGATAGATGAGGCTGGAGACATAGACAGCTATGGATTATTATTTATATTATTTTTTATATCATGAAGGATTTAGTAGTGACAAATAAGATTTCCCTATACAGTTATTCAGATTGTACTTCGAGGCGATCTTTTTTTGGAACACCTGCCTGTGATGAAAATAGTTGATAATACGATCGAATGGAGTTCTTGTCCTAATTAAAAGGGAAATTTGATGCATTGCCGACAAACTTTTTGACAAACTTTGTTTAGATGACTGCATTGCTCGGTCAATAAAGACTGTGTAGAGCCTTCTTGTGCGCACAATGACATCTTGGTTCCGATCCATCTTCATACGTGTTAGATTGTATTATTTCACCTCACACACCCGCAACTCAAACAAAAACTCTGAAGCCTAAAGTTTCTAATAAAAATCTTTCACACAACTAAACTACAATTTCTTATGAAGACAAACAGATAGGTGATGACAAAAGAATTTTCTGATGGTTTCCCCAACTTGCTGTCTACAATAGTTTTTTTATTTATTTTTGCTTATACTTTATTTCTCTGTTTTGTCAACACTATACTTCTTTTGTAATTATAAGTCTTTGACAAAATAATTCTGCAATTCATTTTTGTAGGTTTTGACCCTTGTATGGATCAAAACATTGTTAGGTTCTTCTGTCAACACTTTATGCTTATTGCTAACTTGTTTAATGCAGACTAATTAGCTGATTAAATATGAAGACAAGGTAAGCTACATTCCACCACATTTGAGAAACTTAACCCCAGTCAAGAAGAATTTAGCTGTAGAAAAATTCAAAGTAAAAAATAAAAACGTCTTGAATCGTAGAGAATTTCAAAACAATTTGATATCAGTGTTTCAGCTGTATAATGTCTTACTTGTAGGGCATTATGATGTCATTAGCATTTAAATATCGACATACATGGTCAGACAATATGAGCCGTATAAAACTTATCGAAGAAGTCCTGCACTACTCGAATAATTGACATTATTTGCTTGCTATGCAATAAAATTATGAGACATAGGTAAGAAAAAGGATTTGATTTTTAAGCTAAAATAAAAATGAAAAATGCATAAGTACGATAATTATAAAGTTCATTGAATTTTATGGTACTCTACTAAAAGGGCAGTAAAACAAACCCATACATAACGTTAGTGAAATAGTATGTTAGCCTATATTCACATTATATTCTCAATTCTTAAATAATGAACACTTCACAGAACACTCGGCCATGAGAATTGTTGGAACAAACTAACGTTGAGAAAATACGATCACTTTCCTTTATCGTAGACTTCAGGCAACTAAAATAAACGAAATTCCACCAACTATTTTGCAAAATGAATCCAACAGTAGTGGTGGGAGAAATTATACCTAGTATAAGTCTACAATACGTTTCTTAAATTTTAGTGAAAAAAAATGATTTTGAAAGTTCAGAATTTTTACGAATTGTTCATAAAATAAGTAGGCTACATGAAATTTATTATCTGCTGCACCAGACTATTACGAAATGAGAAAAATACTACCCATAAGTACTCGTAACAAATAGAATGTCTATTTATATCACCTTGGAAATAAGACCTTAACCGACTATGTCACCATATGTTGCAAAACCCAACAGGCTAGTTGAAAAATCGGAGTATACTTCCTAAGATACCACACGGGTTGGATTCAGCTTAAAAGAGCAAATTTGAACCTATCTGCTAATGCGAGGAGCTCACAGATTTCAAACACCTTCAACATTTGCAATGGAGTCTATCTACATCAGACTTTTGGTTAATTAATGAGTAGGAAGAAAGTATCACTATTCTAACAGACAAGCTCTGAAATGAGGGTACTGACTCCTCATTGCGTAGTCTGGCTAATCAGTGGAAACTGCGAAACACTAAATGCCAATTTGTGATACCTGTGGGCAGAAGAAAGGGTTACGGAGAAACAGGTGGCATGTCTTGAGTAGTTGATTGCAAACAAAAAGACAATGTTCATTACCTCTAGAGGAAAAAAACAAAAAATAGAGAAGTGTTTGAATGAAAAGAAATTTTTGTTTGGCCTATTTCTTTTCTTTCTTTTCTTTCTTTTCTTTGTCAGACTCATTAACTATGAATAAAAAATTCTGAGATTATAATAATATCTACTCGATAACTTTCATATTTATACATTGTCACACCAATAAACTGTCACCCATATATAATATATTCCATTAAATTTTGTGGAAATAACTCAGACGCCACACATGAATACATTTGCGCCATACTCTATTACTCTCTCATTCACACCTAGATTCCAGACAGGCGCCATACTCATTAACAACCTTACCAAAAAAGCGCGTCAGATTTGTTGACATACCATCACCTTCTACATTATCTTCCAGAATCATCTATAAGAACTACTTTGTACAAACTGAATACTTAGAGTAGAATCATTCATCATGTTATTGGTCAAATATGATATCATCATCCTACAATGATCATCTCACACTACTCTCATTTCACCCTACATATTCAACCACTACCAAATTCGCAGTAAACCTAATTAATCTAAATTTAGTGATACTTCACTTTTATTATAATCAGCGAATATTAAGAGTCTCGATTTTCTGAGTCTGCAATGTTAAACTAGAAATAGTAATTAGTAATATGCAAATGTTATTTTGGAGTCATTAAAATAATACTGTAATTTTGTCAAAGAGTTTCGAGGTTATCAGTCATTTTCAGTCTAAAATTTCCGTCACAAATATAATCTTGCTTCCATTTCAGCCTCATCATAGAGGACCAAAGAAAAATAAAAGAGATTCATTTAAAAATATCAAGAAAGAAAAAAAACGTTTAATCGTGGTAATTAAAATTGAGAGAAGGTACCTAGACCTATTTTAGAATTGCAAACCAAGTTGAGAGAAAATAAGAGAATGATCAACTAAGTGAGACCCAACTTTTTACTAAATTTATAACGCGTTAATTGCCTTTCAAACAGAAAAACTTTGACGACGAATTCTCATTTTTTCTAGTAATTTTTTTGTTCATCTCGACGCGGGCACTAACGAAAGCCGAGTAATTAAAAAACTTTCTACGCTGCGAAATAATTTTCGCATCAGTGTACCGTAATTAAATCTTAAAAGTGTGAGCGAGTTTTTGTATCAGAGCGTTGAAATGATTTGGGTTTTGTGATAAAAGGATCGTAAAGCATGTCGCATCACGTCGGCTGAATCTCAGTGGGTTCACTCCGGTATTCCCATTCCGATTTCAGGTAAGGCAAATTGACGGAAGTCGATTTACCTCCCATCGCATTGAGAAAAAAAAAAATCTAGCGCAGCAATACTTCGCTGGAAAACCCAATTTGCAAAAATATTTATATCGATATTTTATGGCTAGTTTCAGGTCAAGAAATTTCAAAAAAAACTATCAACAGTTATCCATATCTTTAACAAAAATATCGATCTATTGATGTTTCATCGTTAAAAATCGGATTTCGATAAATTGTTTGTCTCCAGTTTTTTTGAGAACTACTGAACCGACGAACAGCAAACTTCTTTCAGACCTGCTCCCATACAATAACTATCTTTCGCAAAAATTTCAGCCCTATCTGTTTGGTAGTTTTCTCAAAACTACGAAAACAAAATTTTTTCCAGAAATTTTTCTTCTCAAGTTTTCTCGGAAACTACTGAATTTATAGGCACCAATCTTCTAAGAAATTTGCACCAACATAAGGAAAGTCTATCGAGAAAATTTCAGCCGGATCCGTTTCGTCATTTTTTTAGAATCTCGGAAAAACGACTTTTCCCGAAATTTTTTGTTTTCCAGTTTTCTCAGAAACTAATGAACTGATAGGCAAAAAATTTCTTTCAGACCTGCTCAGGTATGGGAACTATCTCTCGTAAAAATTTCAGCCCTAAATCTACCCGGTAGTTTTCTCAGAACCGTGAGCACAAAATTTCCGGCTATGTATATACGCATATAAAAAAATTAGATTAGAATGAAAAAATGGCATCAGTCGTTTTCTTTTCTCAGGAAACTGATAATTTTCATCATCCCCATCCCTAACCTGTCTGTGAGATCAATTTTAATACCCCATTTTCAATCAAACTGGATGAAAATGATGTAAAAAAGTCTGTACATAAAACATACCTAGGGTACAATTCATAATTCTCCTACTCAAAAACTGAACCGGTGATTCTCAAAACCGAATAGATACATTTTGTAAAAAGTCGATTCTACATATTAAATTCTTCCTAAATGAACGCCCTAACCTTAAAAAGTCATCTAATTTTTTTCTTCAACTGGAGTATCATAACATTCCACGCAATTACTATTTCATATGTGCTCTTCCAAAGCAACATATTCCCTTGGAGGAGGGGGATCTCACTTTTGAACTTTCTATTTCTGTCAGAAGATTGTACTCGGTTTGACGCCGAAATCCCTCTTGGAAATTCACGGGGTGATTTGAAAATACTATCTGAACATATTTAATACTGATCGCAGAGACAACATAATTAATTATCAACTATCAACTACCAAACACAAACACAAACACTCATAAATGACTGTATTTGAGACTAACTGTGTGCAGAAATAAGGTCGTAATCCACTGGTAAAACACCTTAAATAGGTAAGTGAAGTTTTTCAAAAATTATTTTTCTCCATTTACTTATTTTATCATAAATTACATAGATACAACTACTATGTAAACATAACGCAAGTAAGGTGAGTTTAGATCTAACAAATTAACACATTTAAAGGTTGAAAATGAAATTAGTCGACTTCGGCCATGACTCGGACCTAAGTGGACTATACAAAAAAACCAAGTTTATTCAGAAAAAATTGTGACTCGAACCTTAATTTATGGCCTATAAGTCAGAACATTTTATGTTTATACTATAAAAGGACCATATTTGCAAATTCCTATGAATTTCGAATGCGCGAGAGAACTGAGGACGTTCAAACCTAACAAAAATTGAGGATCTTCAAAAATTTGAGTTAGACTAACAAGTTGAAAAATAAATTCCAAAACCCGTTTGCGTATTTTCAATAATAATTAATTTTGTTAAAAAATAAAGAGGACCTTCCGATTGAAAATACTGCTTCATTAAGGTTTCTATAATGCCTGATAAGAAATTGTGGTTGTCGTAATGTTCCTTCATTCTTAGTGTTTCTCATTACCTCCCCTTTCAAAAAGAAAAATGGCTCCGTTCGAATTTGATAGGAAATAACAGAATCCTAAATAAAACTGCTTTTCTATCTTAATCTCTTCAAAATTAAACGATAAAATTGAGAAAACTAAAATTCGACAAACTCAATTCTCTAAAAACAAAAAGATGCTGAATCCTCAACTTCATCTTCAATTCGTTGAAAGTAATTTTCTAAACGATACTTTTTGGAAATACTAGCAAATCGCATTTTGCAAAGGCCACGAAATAACTTCGGCAAGAGGCTATCTTTAAAATGGCTCATTTGATGACGCAGTCATTCAGTATAACATGCTCCTATTTCCTAAATGTAATTACCGAAAATTAAAAACCCTACGGTTGCTTTCCGTTATTCACTAGAAAATAAAAGGAGAAAAAAACTTCGTTTTCTTTTTATTTACTTGGAAAACCTGATAAAAAAAAGAAGCTTAGTACCTCGTCAGTCGAATACAAGTTTGGGACGGATGCGAGAATTTTAACCCGAACACTGATGCTAATTTCTCCCCTTAGGAAGACGACAAACTGCTGTATAACGCATTGGCACTTGGCAGAAGCCATAATTTGAGGGAAAAAAAACGAAAGTCGAAAAAAGCGATTAAAAAGTTGATGATAACACGAAAAGCGCGTTTTTTCGTGGCCTCAAGCTGAAAACTCTCGACTATCCAGTCAAATAATCGGACGAAGAGCTTTAGCTTATCCCGTTTGATGGAATTGGTGCTTCTCTTGTCCTACACGAAATAGATCGGAGAAAAAAAGTAAAATAAAGTATTGGGAATGAGAGTTTTTCAACTGATATACGAATTGGATACCTATTCCAGTTTCGTTTTCTATTTTCTTCACGTATTTTGGATGTTCATAAAATAAATTACAATTTTACTTCGACAACGGGCTTCCTTTTTGGTTTGTTTAGTAGGTCGAATCAACGGTCAGATTTATTTATTTTCAAAATTCAAGATGAAAAAGGTTCTAGTAAATTTTTTTTACTATTTCTGGGCAATAAGAATATATATGTTTGTACACTTACGGAGGAATTTGGGAAACGAATAAAAGATTGTAGCCATACGAGACCATCAGACTAACGAGGCGTCACTTACCTGAAACAAAATAAAATACAAAATTATTCGGATTTAGAAGAAAAGGCGAGAATACCGATAAAAAAAAAGTGAGTGCCGCTGTGGCTGTACTCGCATGAAAGGATTGACATGTAACCTAAACATGAAAATATCTGAACGATACAGAAACGGATAATTTTCCATTAATTTGTGTTTTCGCTTTGGTTTATTTTGAAACAGTTAAAGATTATTCTAATAGCAGATTTATACAAATTTTCTTCTCTTTCCAACTATTCCAACCTCAACTCTCCAACTTGGAGAGCGACTGAGGAATTATTCGATGAAAGAGGAGAAATTTATAGATTTAAAAAAAACGATAATTTTCCATTTATTTGCGGTTTCTTCATTTTTAAATAGCTAAAGATGATTCAAATATTATAGACGAAAATTTTGTAAATTTTATTCTCTTTCCAGCAACACCAATTCAAATTCTCTAACTTAAATAGAGGCCGGGGAATCATTAATAAAATAAGACAGGTTTATTTCAAAATTGAAATGGTGTGTTCAATTTATGTGGGGCATACACACAACCGCAAACAAACACACAAAGACACAACAACAAAACCTAATTAAACTTTTTACCGCTTATATTATAGGCAAAATTACTTTTGTCACCTTTTTTCATGTCATTTTTGGAAGAAAGCAAAAACATGCCTTCGCGGGAGGGGTTGTCCTTAGATAAACAAATGGAAAATATTATAAAACAATACCTATAGGTAGTGGTGTAGTAAACATTTAGTATGAAAAATTTTTTCAACAGGTATTCTCCCTTCAGCACAAATGCAGAGTCGCTATTATTATTATTTAATTTTTTTTTTTTTTGAAAAATTTGCTGCTCCCAAAAATTGACTATAGTAGGTTGCGTACATTTTCTTGATGAAAAATTTGGCACCGACAACCAGACTTCCAACCTAATAGTGTAGAGCTCGAAGACTCACGTAGCTACTAACGAGAGGTAAGATGTTTACACATAAAAAAAAAGAAAGAGTTTTACGTCTTGCAGAAAATCATTATTTTGTTTATTTGAACGGAATTAACGGACAATAGCGAGAAAATATGCTACAGTTTGAGTTTATTAACCCATACAGAAATACCACAAATACGGTACGGTGACCAATTATGTTTTTGTTTATGGCGTGGCATTTAAAATTATGTCATTAGAAATTACAAGATCAGAAATATTTTCGTCGCAAAATTCAGTATCTTTTATAACTTGTTCAAACAATATATCACCTACATTGACTTACTTTGAGTAATTATGTTTTTTACGTTTTAGATTTTTGATTTAAAACAAATTCGGTCTACAATTCGGACCTTCCTTCATTACTTCGTTCGTCATTCGATTCATGCGTGAATACTAGAGATTTAATTCGAATTTGGAGAAGGAAAAACTGATGATGAAGTTAGGCTTTTACGAAGAGGAGAAAGGGGAAATTTCACGACGACACATCAATGGTGACAGATAAGATGAAATCACCTGTGAATCAACGTACTTAAACACCAAGGGAAGTAAGTTTAAAAAATTCAGAATAACGAAAATGTACTGTCGTCGAAAATTAGAGACAGTTTACTCAATAGCTTATGCTAATTTAATTATTACAGCAATTAGCGCTGTTGACTGGGCGATTTTTGGAAAGAACAATCTAAGCAGAACTAAAATATGCAGAATCATAAGGGCTCATGCTGAATTATTTGGAGTTGATGAAGATTATTCTCAATGAGAAACAAATGAAGATGAATTTTCAATTTTATTCAAACCCCTTATTGGGACAAGTTGTTACATTTATTTATTTCTATCTGATGTTCTTTAATATGCGATAATAGAAGATTACACGACAGGGTTGGAAAGTATGCAATTAACAAGGCGAAGCCGAGTAATCGGCAAGTTGATCGCATACTGTCCAACCCTGTCCTGTGCACTATTTTAATTTTAGATGAGACTACAATGATCTTCTCACTGTAAAAGTTTCATAGTCTTTGTTACATCTTTAGCCCGGATTGTATAAAGACGATACAAAATAAGTAGAATCACTTTTGTCTACTTTTATTCAAATCAAATATGTCACAATTATTACGTTACAAAACTAACATTTATACTTAACACTCTCTTATTCAATAATCTTATTCCCTATCTATGTCCGGCCTCTTCTATGGCAGACTACTATCTTGCGACGTCTATCACGTCCTAGACTGTTCGGGCTTCAGACAGATTACCTCTGCACTGTAGCTCAAAAGAATGACAATTCAGGTCACTTCTTTTAGTGCCTATATTGTTTACATATTCCAAAAATATACCTACAGTACCTACCTAAATTGTGCTGACAGATATGCTGGCTGGTTGTTCGTCTGCATATTTTGCTAGCTGCCAATAATTAGGTTGGTATTCGGAGGTAACGGTGAATATTTAGTAGAAATATTTGCCGTTACTTGTTACAAAATATTTAGGTCAGCGAATGTGTTCGTCTGCCTAAATATGATGGAACTGTCTTTAAATGGGAATTTTTTAATTTTTAATTTTTTATATAAATAGAAAAAAAAAATTATAAAAAATTACAAAATGTTTAAGGGACTGTGGTGATTTGAACCCATGCCCACATGAGGCTTTTATATAACAGCACAGTTTCTTTGCCATCATTGGAATCTCAGTTTTGATACAATGTTTGCTACATTCTCACTTCCCACTTCCCCCTTAAGATTTCTCAGCGGCTATTAGAGATAGAAAGCTGAAATTGGGACTGTTCGAAAGAGGAGAAAATTTTTTTAAATCTGGAAATAAATTAACTTGTAAATCGACATTATTTTTTCATATAAAAAGCCATAAAAAAATAATGGAAAAATTGGAGTGTTTTGTTCTTGAATTTCTTCTCAACATTATCTTGTGATTAATTCATTTTGGGTGAAATCTGATGGTGGAAATAAAATTTTCGCTAAAAATGACGGAAGTGTTGTCGCTGAAAATATTTTTCTACCATCATTAGTTTTTGAAATAAATAAATTAAAAAACGGAAAATTTCTTATTAATTTATAGTATTTTTTTGGCTTATTTGTGAAAAACTAATGGCGATAAAAAAATTAATTTTGGTAGAGAATTCAAGAAAATTTTCTCCTCTTTTCAGCAGTACGAACTCCAGCTTTGTAGCTTAAACAGCACCTGAGAAAGAGGAGGAGTTTTTTCAAAATTAAAATTTTGTGAATATTTCAAAAAACAAAGTTTATTATTTAATATAAGAAATGAATAATTTGGTTGACACAGGTGCGGAAAGCAAACTACAGCAGAAAATAGTTGTTTTCCGCTTCTGTTGAATGTTAAGTGAGCATTTTCTAAAGGAAAAACAAGGTTGGTATAATGTATTCTCTACTCATCTGAAATTTAAAAAATTTTTAACTTAGAAATCGGCTGCAGCACTCACATTTTTGACTTTCTTGGTTTTTTTTTTCTGTGGACTTTTTTTCAAAATGTAAGCATGAGTATACGACAAGTTTTAAGTACCTACCGTACCTAATCGCATTTTGACATTTTTAATTTTTATAGAGGACGTATATTTTCCTACCTCATGAAGAAAAATTAAACTTATATCAATTTTTCTATTATTTTAATGGCTAAGAATCGAGGAAGACAGATTACGTGAAATTAGAGACCATGATAGCCCAAGTAACACTTTTCAGAAACGGATATTTTATAATGGATTCCGAGATAAGAGATATGACACATACCCCGGGAGGTTTCAAGGAGCTAATTCTTATTAGGTTTTCAAAGAAAATCTACAAATCAAATTTGATCTGGTATGAAGACCCCGTGGTAGGAGTGGGTTCCTTTTTTCGTTTCATAACCTCTTGAAAATTTTGAAACTATTTGCTAAAATCCATATCAGCTTGTACATAATATATTTATATGTACATGTGGAAGCATGGGCGTAGCCAGAAGGCAAGGGACCCGAGCCCTCCCTAAATTTCCAAAAACAAATAAAAATAATTTTCGAAGAAAAATTCAAGACTACCCCTGACTACTATTTTTTTTTAAAGGAGGTGTTCTGGGAATATCTATATGAGCCTCCCAACCTAAATCCTCCCTACGCCCATGTGTGGAAGTCAGTTGTAAATTAGATTTTTACGAACATTCCTACAAAAAAAGGGAAGTGGCCGGCAAGAGGGCTTCATTTCTTCCATTGACACGAATTTTATTAAAATGCAAAGGCAAAATTAGTCACAAATTTTAATTTTTTTTTTTTGCGTTAGAGAATTATGGAATTACGTTTTGGACAAATTTTTCTTCATTTACTTATTTGAATAACTTCAGAAAAAACGAGAATTAGTCGATACTGAAAATCACTGAATTTACAATTAATATGACTAGGTAAGAATGAAAATACCTGCAAATGCCTTTGTTTTGGAATATTATATTTTTCGACTGAAAACTTTTGAGAGTTTATTCATAATTTTATCCATAATAACTGACAAATGTTTGACATTTTCATAAATATCATAAATGAAGGAAAATATAATTATTTGAAGAATTTCAATCTTCCAATACAAACATTTGAGATAAATTCCTCTTTCAAAAATGAAAAAATCCTCTAAAGCAATCAGTTTAATAAATTAAGTAACTGACAAGATAGTTTAGGTCAAATAGAACAATTTGGTGAATTAATTACATTTTCCGGCTTTTACCTATTTTTAGCCGAACAACAGTAACTGGGTTGTAGTGGATATGTGGTCTTATAAAATAATAGTAGTTGCAAATTGATCAGTACCAATTATCAACAATACAAATGAGCACATTAATTTTACTGTCACCGGTCACTATAATGTAGGTACTTGTATACTGATTGAATAACAAATGGTAACTTTTAGAAGCACAAAAGTGACCACTGAAAGAATATTGGGATTGGATGGAGAAAGTGGTTTGTAGTATGAAGGAAATTAAAAATGCACAGATGACTTTTTTGTAGCTGGTTTTTTGGCTTTACTCGGCATCAAAATCTGTTTGTTGATACGTGGTAAAAATTCGCGGGAATTCTTGTAAAATATAATTCACATTCTTACAAATCGTTTGCACTTCATTTGGTAAGAAAAAAAGAAAGCGGAAAAGAAAAGAAAAAAGTGAGGAAGTTATAGAAAATTTTTACTCCCATACATCCCTTACTACAATCTCAATCCATCGACGACAATACGAAAAACGATGTTCGAAGAAAATATTCGGGTCACTGATTTCTTCCACCTTGTTTCCCCTCCTCGCCTTCCACCTTTAGCATTTTATCTCTCTTTACCTGTAAATCTGCAATATGTATTTACGCGAAGCTAGAAAGTCTGGCGACTTTAACTCCCAACCCCCTCCCCAACACCAAAGGAGAATTATATTTCGTTAAGGGTTTGATGCGATACGAATCCTTTTCCCTGAGGACTTTATTAAAACAATAGTACACGCGCGTACGTATTACGTACATCGGATAGATGTTGGGGGTACCATTTCCCTTCCACACTTTCGCTCCAAATAACTCTATCCTTTTACTTTCACGTGCCCCACCTTATTGTTGCTGCGTAACACATCGGGAAAAAGACGACTGAAAAAAATTACGCTGTCAGAATGCGTATATTAACTCGTACATATATACGAGTACGTACGTATCTATACCTATAGGTAGGTACACTATATTATCATATTTGTATAAAGCCTTGGCGTATATTCGTGTTATTTGTCCCTTTTTTCTCTCCCCCCCCCGCCTTCCAATAGTGTCTCTCAACGTGATGTTTCGCTCGTTGCGATGACAAATTTCAACGTGTTCGTTACTTTCCATCAAATTGTGAAGTGGAAAAAAAAATAAAAAAAGGAAAAGTTGCTATACGTACCTCTGGAATCAGTATTATCGCTATGAAATAATGATGCCTTACAAATCCATATTGTACATTATCATTATCATTATTATTATTATTATTATTTTTTTTTTTTTTTTCCCCAACTAAACGAATGAGTGGTAACTCGTCCAACAAGTAAGTCTCATAAACATTTAGTTTAAAAAAAAAAAAAAGTTTCGATGTGCAAGTTTATATCGTTTATTCTACGTGAGTTACAAAAACTGAAAAGACGAAGGACAAATAAACAGTAAATAAAAATTAATGTTTGAATCTTTTGGTACATCGCCCACGCCGAGCAAGTTATTTTGTTTTTTGTTTTTCTGACCAACTTCTACAGACGTTGTCAAAATATTGGTTTCAGTTGCGTATTCGAAGTAAAGATTGAAGTAGGTGTCACTCCTATAGGTACGACGAGCGTAAAAAAATTCAACTTGATTTTATTTTATTTTTCAGACATTGTATAAAGATACGGGGAACACAATTGCCACAACTGAAATGTATCCTAAAGATTAAATTAATAATATATACTTAAATGGTCTGAAGAAAATTCATTATCGATTAAAACTCTGTTGTAGCCGACATTCAAGTCGAATAATATACCTTCGGCTGCTATTCACGTTTTATTTGTAACTAAACCAAACGTTTCACAGTGTGTTCGTATTTTTCTGGTCTTGCTGAAAGTGCAAGGTTAAGACTTATTTTGCTCATCACACGATCAACGAAGATTATTTAACGTCTTAATAGAGAAAAACGATGAATGGAAAAACAAAATAACAACTATAAAAGACGACACTTTTGTAAAGCCGTTTCATTGATATTCACAATGTATGTATAGGCTTTTTAAACAATTTCATTTGCGACGGATCGCATCGAGGGGATTCGGCTATCTTTCATTTTCTCCCTCTCATCTTCACACTCATTCTATTTCCCCCTTTCTTTCTCTCTCTGGCCGGTATACAAATATCGACGAGAGATTAAGTTTCATCATAGGTACGGTAGGTATACGATTTGAAGGTGGAAAGATGGAGGATGAGAGGACCGAGGGTTGAAGGTGAATTTAATTATCATCGTCGCCCCAAGTGAAATACGATAACAACACAGCCAATGTTTTTGTCATCCTATGCTACGCGTCCTTAATCAAGCGTAGGTATCTTTTGCACAGCAATCAAACCCTTATGGAACGCCAATGTGTAAACTTTACATAATCGTATATTATACGGGGTGAGTCAGTGTTGGACGCATCGTACAAAAATTACCACTGGTGTGTCAAACGTTGACTCACCAAGCCTTTTCGACGCCTGAGTCATTTTTCAAAGCACAGTAATCGTATATAGGGCTTATTTACATGCTGAAATGTGAAGAAACAGATTGTAAAAAAATCAAATGAAAACTAGAAAAAAGTTACATACTTTTACAAAATGGGACTAAAAAACTAGACCAAATTTGAACTATACATATGTAAGCTCTTTAGAAAATAATGAAGAATCATGTAAACATATCTTTCATCTTTCCATACTTAAAATCCATCAATAGATGAATATAATACAAATCTAATATATATATGAGAGATCTCTGCAACTCACTATATCAGCGAGTGCGAAACACAGACAGAAATTATGGTTATTTTAAGAATGTGAATACATATTCTTATATCCCTATTCTTCGAGGGGGAGCCACACTAGGGAAACAACTGAGCTGATCGTTTACTAATTAGCATTCCATCTTCCTCAAGATCATCCCACTAGCTTGGCATGTATTGATGGATTTGTAAGCTCTTTAGAAAATAATGAAGAATCATGTAGACACATCTTTCATCTTTCCATACTTAAAATCCATCAATAGATGAATATAATACAAATCTAATATATATATATGAGAGATCTCTGCAACTCACTATATCAGCGAGTGCGAAACACAGACAGAAATTATGGTTATTTTAAGAATGTGAATACATATTCTTATACATATATGCTCGAAGTGACCTTAATTGGTAGGTATCTAATCATCTTAAACTAAAAACAAAATAACAGAATTATTTGTATTCAACTAAAATATTAGCCAAACTAACTTTGCTCGTATTAATTTCACTTTTCAATTATGTAAACAATAGATACCTACTTACTGTATTTATTTTTTTATGATAATTTACACATCGGTTTTATTTCAATCTCATGAGATGACCTGGTGGTGAGGGTAGGTACGTTTTTCGTTTAATAACTCTAAGAAAATTTTGGCACCAAAAACTCTAATGGTGCGGATAGGCCGAACCAGTTCTTCTGGTACCGCCATTTTTGTTTTTATTTTCATTATAAAATGCCTAATTTTTGGCCAATAGCTGCGAAATTTAGAGTAAGTATATTTACTATGATCTTTTTTAACATCATTATTATTTTGGTGCGGTGCGTATCGACTGGACGGTACCTCCGAAAAAAATATTTTTATTTTGGCCATAAAATGCTTAGGTGCATAATGTTTAAATTATTTTACTTTAACGCGATTATTATTTTATGATTTATAGGTACCAACGTCTTCCAATTTTAAGTGTATTTTGACTTTTTTGTTTTTGAAAGCTTATATTTTTCAACAGCTAGCATTCATTTTTTCACACTTTGTTACCTGTATTGGATTTTACTGGTGCGTCTAATAACTCCTGGTTTCATTATCATGGAAAAAGTTGGACGAGACAACCTTTGACGCACCAAATGTAATTTTCGTATGGTGCGTCGAAAACTGATATATCCTATATGTATTCACAGACTAACACTCTAAACGTATATGTTCATCAAATGAACAAAAGGCGCAACTAAATAACTCATTCGGTTTAGGTTTCTTTTTTGCTTTTTAGCTTCTTTGGTAGGAACTTAGAAGGCAGAACTTCTTCGTTGGAATTTCACTCTATGTGTTTTCGTTCTGTCTCGAGGGTCGACTATGAAATGCGAATACGAAATGCACATTCGCCACCATACGTCGACTTTCTCTCACCTCCTCTTTCCCTCAGCGCAGCCATTCATTATAATATTGTAACCAGCATCGTCTCATTTGGTCGGAATTCGAACGTATCGTGAAACATATTTGCCAGAGAAAAGGTACCTATGCGATTTTATCATCGTCAGTAACCAATTTTGTGGCGCACGTTATGGGGGTTGCAAGCCGCCCAATCCCCTATAGATAGGATCGATATTTTTGTTCGCGTTAATCTGAATTGTGACCAAACGAATCAGTTGTTCGTTAGTTACACTGCCAGTATGAAATTGAGTTGTAAGAATTTGTGACCTGTCAAAATTTTTATTTTCAACTAACTTTTATTTTAAAATGTCCGATTCTCTGTATTCGAATTCATACTGCAAGTTGCATTATATTACATCAGAAAGACGTGACCATTTTAGGCCAAATGGAATTAAAATCACACGTATTAATGATGTAATTAGCAATATAACATACAACACGTCATCTTTGTGACACTGAATTGCCTCAACGCACCAAATTTATGCATAATGACAGTATATCGCCTATTTCAAGCAACAATATCGCCTTTATTTTTCCCACTGTCCATCTGTAAAAAATAGCGATTAAGTAGACTTTTTGCAACATTCCAGTAAGAACGAATAAAATGTCACAAACTGCTTCAGCATTACGCCATTTTTGGCGATAGAATATCGAATAGCGAGAACTTGTCCGATTAGTATTAATATATTTGCAAAATGGCCAATCCTACCTGTAAAATCACGGAGCGATCTTAGTTTAGGCTACAGATTTTTCTTAAGAAAAAGCTAAGGTACCCCGTAACATATTACCGTAGTCTTCTTCTGTGACACAGCCGGGTTACTGAATTAATGGTTCGAGGAAGTACGACATAGTATTGGGTAAGCTGTTTGTGCTGCCATGGTCCACGAGTATGCCATTCAGAAATGCAAACTAGTTTGATTCAATCACACTCTAAAAGGTGGTACAATTATTGCATGACAGAGTGCGACCATTACTCCTTGTCTCAGGCACGGCTATTATGAATTAAGAGTACGTCAAGCCTGACTAGCTGCGAGATCCAATAGGAAATAAAACCCATTTCACCAGGAACCTATCTACGAGTTTAAAGTAGCGAAAGAATGGTGAACTAATCGACGCGGGAAAGCTGCTATCTGACAATCGTAGCTGGAAATCGCACTTATCTTTTTTTTGGGTGGGAAAAGAATCTCTACAATACCCAGCATCTAGATATCCTGGGCTTGGTACACACAGCAGATGGTACTATACCTATAAACAACGAAAAATGTGGCCATCGTAGTCAAGGCCGGTGTTGAGAGGTATTTGGAGTATAATCCTCACCAGCACTAAAACGAAAAGGTCAAATTATTTGAAACACAATTGATTTTCAAAATTTTACGTGTATGAGTTACGTAAAAAAGTGTTGTCCCCTCTTCTACAAAAATTCATGAATTGTAAAATATGATTTTATCCCACTTCCAAGAAGAAATCCCAAGGGAGGCCCTGACCGTAGTAAAAACTCTAACACTCATCATGATGAGAATAATGTAAAGCCTACAGCATTTTCGTCTTCGTACACTCGCAAGTTGCATGCAATATTTTTTTTCTTAATAATTCTTCGTTCCACGTCTCGTGTTATTTCATTTTCCAGTATTTTAATTTAAGGCGGATATTAATTTTTAAAAGGTTTCAACAATGTTTCCGAAAGTTTAATATTCTATTTCTTGGTCCCGCATGTTTGTTTAAATGCACTTTTTTCCTGTTAAAAAATATTTTTATGGGTAGTAATCGTTAATTGGTTTTCTGACATATTGTTGACCGACTCTTCGCGATAAATCGCTACGAACAATTATTGTATGGGAAAGTTATTACAGAAATTTTCACATAATTTTACTACACCTTAAAATTGATCTGACATTAAGCCCAGGGGTAAAGGTAGATTTGTTTTTCGTTTTATGACTTTTATAATCTTTTGGCATTATTAACTGAAATGCATAAGTATCTCTATCTCTACACCATCTCTACATATTATGATATACTGAGGGCTAAAAGCTGTTGGAAACACTATCTCTTCAGAACGGTTCCCGGACATTTTCCTGAATACCAATTTTCCAAATGGACAACACCCCGAAAATTTTGGCCTTTTGTTTTTTTTAATTTTGCTCTACAATGAAAACATGAAAACTCGGATGATGATATTATAGTGGGATGTTAGATGAGGTGGATTATCATTTTGTTTTGAAAAAGAATTCATCTTGTGCGCCCCTAAGTACTGTGGGACCCTTTACGTATTGCGGGAAGTTAGATCAGGTAAATTTTTTTTATTTTTTTTTTGAAAAATAATTTGTATTCTTTGGCAACTTTTCAATTCGGGAAAATTATTCTTCAGGAAAAAAGATTCAGGAAATTAATATTCGGGAAAAACTTTTTTGAGAAATTGTCCCTTCGGGAAAATAGCCTTTCGGGAAAATGACAAGGGACCATCCAGAACAGCTAGATAGATTTGTACGAGAATACCCAGAAAAAATTACGTTATTCAAAGGAAGGTTTACAGTCATCGTGGAAGTCCATAGCCCTTTAGGGGGAAAGTTACGAATTTTTAAAATTTTGAAAATGAAAAATGGACAAAATATTTCTTGAAACCAAATAAAACGAGTAAAAGAATTGAAACAAACTTCTTACCCTTTCTTTTTTCGTTATCTGTTGGTTGGTGAGGCCGATATTATTCTCTCTCTTTCACTCTATCTGTTTCGGTTTTTCTCCCATCAGCTTACATTTGGGTCCACACAAAAAAGAATTAAGATAATTTTTAAGTAGGTTTTCTTTAGAAAATTTACTTATTACGCTTGGTGCGGTATTAGCCTCAAGGGTTGGGGTGGGTACGTTTTTCGTTTTATGATCTTAGGAAAATTTTGGCACCAATAACTCAAATTCATATGTATATAGATAAATTAAGTCCATTTCTTGTTACCGCGATACAGGTCACAATTTTCATCAGATAATCAATCACGAAATTTGGTACAAACATTTATACTAAGCCAAGGACCAGACTTATTGATTTTTGTGCGGATCGGACGGACAGTTCTTCCGGTACCACCATTTTTGCTTTTATTTTTGCTATAAAATGCTCAATTTTGCATCAATAGCCACGAAATTCGGAAAAATTATTTATCATAATTTACTGTAATACGCTACAAATTTTAGCGTGGATCGGCTGGGCGGTACTTCCGGTAGCGATATTTTTTCTATATTGTCATAAAATGCGCAATTTTGGAACAATACGTAAGAAATTTGAAACAAATATTTATTATATTTTATTGTCGCATACTGCTAATTTCGGTGTGAATCGACTGGACTATACTTCCGATACTTACCGCTATTTTGCTATTCTTGTTTTTATATTGGTCATAAAATGCGGAATTTTGGAACAATAAGTACCAAATTTGAAATAAATGTTCATTATATTATTGTAGCATGCCACCGATTTTGGTGTGAATTGACAGGACGGTACTTCCGGTAAACCGTTTTTTCCTTTGTTTTTCTAATTTTCATCAACTTTTCTTTTTACAAAAATTAATCACATGCTCGTTTTTTTTGTTTTTTTTTACTTCATAACTTTATTACATTTCTTTGGTTTTATTTTAAATTATACGATTATATGTACCACACTTTATCATCTTAATTTATTTTTCATTTTTTCAAAAAATAATGCTTCTAAATTTCACATTGTCTAATACTTTGTCAGCTGCAAACAAATTTCATACAATCATAACATACCATTAACGCATATAAACTTACAGATAATTAATTTGACCATCAAAATTCATAATCCTTTTCTCGAAAGCCTGCTTTTCCTAGTCACGCTTCCTACGCTAAAGTTTTTATTCATGTTATCGAATAATATTATGGTCGGCTGAATTCATTTTCTAGCTCAATTTGGGATTAAATCAATTCTTGGACCTTTCTAGAATATAAGAAGGTAACAAAGGTGATTTTTTTTTAGATTATTGAGTGATACATAGCAGGATACCTATATTTTCGATCTGGTTCAATTTTTGATCAAAACAATTGTTAAAATACTTGGGGCCACAAAAAGGTGGTTAAATAAAATATAGAAGGAAGGCAAACACCTATAAATAGACCCTACGGATAGTAGCTCGTAAATATATGTATACAGTATACATACCTTGAGGCATTACGAAGCCTGATGTATAAAATGAACAATAGAAAGCCCGGAACCAATAATATTGTAAATTCAGATGAAAAAATCACAAAATTGGGGCACGCTTAAAGAGTCGATTCTGTGGCCATTTACGTTGAAAATATTTTTCATGGGGTGGAAATCCATGGTATCAAGAGCCCTCCACAAAAATAACTTAATAAATAAAAGCCATTTCTGTAACTTTATCATGTGACCAAAGCAACAGATACAGTATTTAGCTGTGCGTATATTGGAGTTTACGGAAATCATTTTATTTTTCATAATGTAATATCTAAGCACCTGGTTAATTGATAATTCGACACATTTATGCACGTTTTGTGAATTATTATTGCGTAGTATCATTGGTTACGCTCTATAGATGAAATATGCACTATACACAATGACCAAAGTGGGTGCTGCTCGTAGTAAGTTCAATGAAAAAGAAGTGTATATTTTATATAGGTATCAGGTGTCATTAGGAAGCACAGGCAAAAATTTGAAAATAGACTCTCCACTACTCCCTGAGTTCAGGAAACCTTATAAGGACCACAATTTTTATGAAGCTCGAATTTGGACTTCCTAAGTGACATTTGTGGTTCTTATTGACCCCAAAAATACACTTTTGAGTTTTTTAATGCCTTCGTATACATCTATAAGTATATATACGTATATGTATGGGTAACAGATAGTTATGTGAAATGGCCATTTGCGTCAATGACTAACTAGGTGCGGTCATTTTCAGATATGGCCACTTATTGGACAATTATTTATACTCGTACTTGATCCTGATATCAAAATCATTTTTATCCTATACCTCCATGTATGGTTGGGTGATTAGATAAGGTGAGTTGTTGTATTGTTGTTCATAAAAAATTACACATTCGTAATGTGTTACAAAAGTAGTTCTATGGTTCGTGGACATGATTCGAATAACTAATTTTCTATCATTAGCATCGGCTATGTAGTACATTCGAAAAATAAAATAATAATTTCTTGTATACCTTTTTTTACAAATAAAAAAAAATCTATCTCAAACATAACCTCCCCCTAAATAATTCTGCGTACATAAATTTATTTCAAGGCAATTTTTATTTCTTTGTGAACTGTCTGCCCGATAACCCGTGGTAACAAGACTATTACCGACCAAGTAAGATAATACCAGAATATCGGGGAACTCGATGTCTTGTCATCTTTTTCACAAGTAAAAATATGACGATTTATTTTTTTGTAGTTCTAGAAAATATTTTCTAATTCTTTTAGAAAGAGGGGATTTCACCGGAATTTATGGTCTTAGCTGAACTATGCCCTATTTTAGCTTCGTCTCTACATAATCCACATGAATGTCTGAAAAATTAACGAAATTGCCCAAAATGAGGTGGGTAATAACATGAATGACCGCTATGTATGGGCATTCACGTCGTTCCCGGATTAAAGACATTGCTCGTGACATACACGTACATACCTAATTATACGTATAAAGTGTCTGTCTATACGTTTGTCTGTCTGTCTGTATGCCAATCACTTCAGAGATCGGCATGATCATGATCAAATTAAATTATCCGTACCCGTGACTCGAATCTTTTTTATACGTAGGATTCATGATCCATGATTTTAATCAATTTTAGTAGTCTATATATATATGCGCATATTTCTTTGTAACACCATACAAGTCGAAATTTTTATCCGATAGTCATGAAATTTGGTCCATTTGTTCGGATCTAGACATGGATGAGGCCATTGTTTTTGGTTCAGATAGACTGGATGATATGTCTGATACATCCTACTATGTTACATTTTTGGAGCTTAAATGGTTATAAAATGTTTAACTTTTAACGAAAAATCATGAAATTTGGTATAAACAGGTATATTATATTCTAATATTCTGCAAAATTTGGTTTAAATCGGATTAGAAGTGATTTGAAAAAATCGGAAGATAAATTCCAGATAAACAAACGAAGTTGGTTGGAAAATATATTTACAGTTATTTTATTTGTTAAGCAATCATTCAATAACTTGCGTGTGTTTCTTATCCATAGCTTCACAACATAACATTTATTATGAATATCCTTGAAACTGCACCTAATTTTCAACTAGCATTCTGCCAAATACTTTTTACTTTCGATATATATTTTGTTTTTTGTATGTATTTATTTATTTATTTATTTATTTATTTATTTATTTATTTATTTATTTATTCACTTATCTATTTAGCGAAAACCAACATTTTCTAGCGTAGCTTGCTGCGGTAGAGCTTTTTCTTTCTCAACCGTAGAAAGTTTAACTCGAGAGACATTTTAGAGGGCCTCATCGCCTCAAAGATCTCTGACAATCATAATAGTGTTAGTTTTTTTACGTCCACTTAAAATCAAGAAGACAAACTAGTTAGCTTCATCAGTGATAATTGACAAAATTTCTGTTCAGAACTCTTTATAAACTCGAAGGTTCATAGGATATATAGGTGCTTACTGATGCATGGATGAAGCAACGAAAATTCTGTAAAAGCGTCCTCTTTAAAAAAAAAAAAAGAAAAGAAGGACCAGCTTTTTACTTTTTGCTACATAACAAGGCTACAGTACCTATGAGAATTTGAAAGCCTTCCGATCGTATCAGCCGACCCAACGTGATAAATAATCATTTCCAGTTTTCGAGTACCTACCGTAATTTACTCGAAAAGGTACGAATTTTTCTGCTTATTGAGGGTAAAATAGATAACCTGTAGTACGGCTTTAATATCGTTTCGCTGGACCACCCTTGTGGTAAACTGATACGAATAGCGAATCAGTAGTAGATATATATGTATATAGTTTGGTAGTAAATTTTAGGGTGAAAACGTTAATGGTGTATAGTATCGATTGGAAACCACTATCCATCGAAATTTGCCACGATGGTACAATTACCACTTGTTGAAAATACCCGATTTCATAATATTGACCGTATGAAAGCGTTCAATTGCGAACATTTAAATAAATGCACACACGCATTTGCCAGGCGAATTGACAGAAAAATAAACAGATGCGACGCTTTCTCTATTCTTCCAATTTACTCAAAAAAGTGGACAGAGAATTTTTTTCACCTTAATATTCTAAGTCCTGTATTGTCAATAGTTGACTGACTCACGCTTCTCAGTGTTAGAATTTAAAGAATACCTACAATTTGTTATTCCATTTTTCATGGAATACAAGCACCATCAAATTTCGTTTTCGTAAACTTCAATCGAGTAACTTATTTAAAAATAAAGCAACAACATGTCCCTACGGTAGAACAATTCAAAAATGACGTCAAAGAAAAAGTAAGATTTATAGAATTTTGATAAGAATTTCCCACCAGTGAGACAGTGGAGGTTCTATAGGTGGGTCGAGGTGGGCGTGGCCAAGCCAAAAAAATCATTAGTCCACCTAAAATTAAATTGTCGAAAATGTGTAAATTGAATATTATTAAAAATAACCCGAAAAAATGGTTAAACTGTGCAATACGATTATGATTCCTCAACTGGGAAAAAAAATTACATAGACGCAAAGGCCTCCTTTAAGAGTTGTTAGGTTTTTTTTTTAAATGTTTTTACGTGGGCCACTTTGGTTAACCTCCAAAAAACAGCTAATACCGCTGCTGCAGCGAGAAAATAAAAAAAAAAGAAATACCACGTGACAGGATTGCTCGAATATGTTCCCTAAAAATATCACATTTTGTTCAAAAACTTTTGTTGTTGTTGTTCTGGATGATGATGATGACAATGATGACGACGACGACGATGATGAAGAACGATGATGAAGAACGATGATGGTGATGATGATGATGATGATGATGATGATAATGATGACGAAGATGATGTTTGTTTGTCCTTTCTTTCGCAGCACTCTGTATTAAAATCGAAAATACGAAAAGTATCGTAAAAGTTTCGCAAAAATGCTGCCGAAGTTACAAGAAAAAGTTTTCTCACGAACCGAGACCGTCACAGTTCGGCTTACCGCCTAATTAACTTTTAACTGAACTCTTTACGGTCATGTGAGCTTTATTTTTCTTGAAAACTTTCATTGTCACCAGAGAAAAATGGAAAAATGGAGAAAAAAAAATCAAAAGAGGATAAGAAAAGAGAATAGCTATAGCCTATTGTGATTATCGACAGAAATTCTGCGAGTTCTAACAATGAAAAAAATTTTCATGTGGGGTAAAAATTAACCGATTTGTATATACATGTTGACGGATGATGAGAAATGGTATCCAAAGACGAATTATCTGTCCTAGATGTACGGCCTCATAAGTGCAATGGCTAAGATACACATACATGAAACTCTCCTCCTGGAAAGAAATCTGAATTAAATTTCTACAACAATTGTCTCACATTCATATTCGAATCTGTCAATAATATTCCAGTATTATATAAATGTAGTTTGGGTAACTAAACTAGGTAGGTACCAAACTAGAACAACATACCAGGTAGGTAGTGATTGGTTTACATTAAATGCTAAAGGAAAGGTGGCTTAAGGAAAGAAATTTAAGGTAACTTAACCAGAAGGCTTGAACCTTGATATAATTATAATTTCAGATAAACAAAAATACACACGATACAAACATCAGAAGAATAAATTTCTCGCTGCTTGATGCAAAAGTCATCATTTAACCATGTGACATCCAAAAAAGTCACACAACAAAACAAAACAAACCAACATAAAGGCAAAAGTAATGGGGTACAGATAATTGGATGGCCAAGTGTAGGAAAAAACGTTTTAGGAGGGAAAGAGGGAAGTACCACAACCAACAGAACACCAAATCAACCAGAAAAACCAACCACCTCTCTTCCACCACATGCCTATTAGTTTAGGCTAACATTTTAAAATTCAATTCCCAGACAAAAAAATACAAGTGAACAGAGCATAGAGAAAGATTTTATATTAATGAAATTTGAACCCACAATGTTGTAGCAACCCGGAAACAATGTGATCTCTGGAGAATGTGATTCTACACCAATCCCAAGTCAATTTGGCTGGTGAAGCCCCGCTGACAGACGATTGATCGGCCAAATTTGTTAAAAGTTGAAAAACTTAACGCTCACAGCAATCTCAAGCACTGCTCCCACTAGCTCAGTCTGGTTGATGATGTAGTATCATTTTGAAAAAACAATTTGAGAGACTTCAGACGATAGAATTTTGATTTTGATTTTTGTAATTTACTCCACTGACCAATGCATTCGAATCAAGCTCATGAATTTTGGAAACATCAGATAGGCTAATAAATCAAATGCCTATGCCGGTAGAGAGGTGAAATATGTATAGGCGGCCTAATTCTAACTGAAATTTGGCAAAAACTGCTTGAAATCTTGTGAACAAGGGAATTTTAAACATACAACTTACAAAATTATATATTACATTACACGTCACAAACTATTACTGAACACAAATAAGTATTTTTGAGTTTATTAATTGGTTTTAGAAAGAGCACTTTTGGAGCTAAGATTCTTACACAGTACAATTCAGTGGCCAAACAATAACTAACTAGCCTAACAGAGTGAATCGTATATACAGGCATGAGAAGATATCAGTCTCTCACCTTCGCAAATCTCATCGCTTCTAACATGATAACATGTATTTACAGCCAATAACCTGCAACAGAATATGATAAATTTTGGTCGCTGCAGTATTTAAAAAGTAACAGATCGAGAGACCCGGCAGTTGAGCGACTGCACAGGCTGTAGAGCACATTGTAACAAACAGAAGCATAAGCAATGGTAAGCAAGCAAAACATATACACAGTTTAGCGGAGCAAAGCAGGAGCAAGTTACAAGTAAGCCAAAAATAGTGAACACAAAAATACAAAAAGAATAAATTAGGATTGCTTAAGGTAAATTATTAGACGTACGATTAGTGTGATCGAAGTGAATGAGGTGAGGGTAACATAAAGGTGATTATATGCAAGAGAGTCGGACAATAATTTAAAAAAATGTGAATACAGGTACAGGCTTATCAACTGGAAGCTCAAACTGTAAATGCGAGTCATGAAATTCAGTTTATTCCCGTCAAATTCCAATCAATATAAATCTTTGAAACTTGTTGGTTTGGTATTAGTAAGAATCTTATAATAAACTTTTTTCAAACTTTCAGCTTCGTTTGTCGTTTGAATTGATAATGTTACAATGAGAAATTGCTTCGAAGTCGAACTTGACCGTTCATTAAGGGAAAGGAGCATTTTAGAGATGCCCATACTTTAAATCGGTTTTAAAATTTCAAAATTTTAATCAATCAATAAAAAAAGAAAGAAAAAAAAAGAAGAGCAACAGGTTCGAGAATCTGTCAATATTAACCTTTTGAATGAGCTAAGAAATTTACTAGTGAGAGTACATACTTCCCAATGCAGATCTGTATAATCGTAGTAATAGAAAAAAATAATTACAGAGCAAAGGTCGAAACGACTCAAAATATTAATATTTTTCAACAAGAAAAGTGAAGATCAAAATTCGTCACGCAAATATTGAGACGCTGAAAATCAAACTAGACAAAAGCTTCTTCTAATCACTATTTTTCCTATTATTTATTTTCTTTCCAATATTCGCATAATGAATCACTCATTCTCGTCTTTCGTCGTATAGAAAAACAGAAGAAATGAAAAAATGCTTCACTTTTTCGACTTACTAAATGGGTATTGAGTAGGTACTATTTTGAAAAACGTGCCGAGTTTCATACAAACGTTTTTTTGATTCGCCGATAATCTTTCTCAATTAACATGAAGTTCCCATCATGATGGTAGTAATTTGACATACCATACCTTACTGATAAAGGAAGACTGATGACGAATGATTTTCGAAGCCCTCTTTAAAATTTGCCTCGCAACTGTGACAAAATTATAATATTTCAGTTAATTGTTTACCTCAAAAATCCAGTTACTCTAGGTATCCCAACTTTCCTCAGTTATTGATTTTCAAACTCTAGAAATATAAAACAAAACGTTTTCGAACATTTTATACAGACTGAATTTCTTTATTACAGTAAAATTCTCATGCACATGATCATAAGAAATTTGAGGTAGGAGATAGTGTAATAATAAACGTTGAGAAACATGAAAGTATACCAACAGTAAACTTATCTGAAACGACCTTCACATTATAAGGTGCATCATAGTACATAAAGACAGTGAGTGGAAATTCGTCACTGTGACAAAATTTAGAAAGTTGTCGCTCCTTATTTTGGCATGTAATTAGTAATTTTCGTTTTCATAAGCCTTTTGTAGAAGTCTTATTTAGTTAACTAATTATTCGAAAAATTCCCTGTCATCAGTACACTTTACAAATACGAGTAGATGATTTCATCGTTTCCAAGATAAACTTCACTATATAGTAATCTGAGGCTACATCTACACTTAAGAGAGAATAAGAGGAAATGAAACGGAAAATTTAAAAGTATCAAAAATTGGAGCTAGCTCAAATTCTCCAACAGATGAAAAAGAAGGCAAACATGCACAAAAGAAGTGTGACGCCCCAAAGGTGGTCATCATATTAGTTTGAATAAAATATTTAAGACTTGAAATTTTAAGATTGCCTGTAGGAAAGATAAGACAGCCCAAGATCACAGATCTTTAGAATCATAGTACCTCAAATTCAGGAAGGGAAAGACATGAAAACCTAGTTTCCCACATACCACAGTGAACATGAGGTCATGTCATATAGACTCGACATAACTCCTCCTAAGTTATTATTAAACGCCCTAAAATCTGGTAAACGATCCTTTGACAATATAGCTTATTGAAACATATGATAAAACTGATATTTATTAGCTTAGATCTTACTAGAAATGGTGTTGATTGTCCATTGCGATGTATTAGAGAGTCGTACCATGTAGTGATAGAGAATCTGGAATCATTTGGCTGTTTCTTCTATCAGTGTTTTTTTTTTATCAGCAACCTTTGTAGAACGTTTTATTTGAAAGAAAAAACCATTTTAAAAACAACAATCCCAAATTATAAGAACTTTTATTAAAATGATGATCTTATTTTATTGTAAAATGTGAACAAAAAAACATCTATCATCTTAAGCCGGTTAAAAGTGGAATGACTTCCCCACTCACATATTAGTTAGATGTTGTCTTTCTTATTACCTCAGATCTAACAGGAAAATCAACTGTTGATGTTACAATTTGTTGAAATCTTATACCTAACCAAATAAACTGTATTTCTTTTACTTATTACAGTACATTTTGATTAACTGTTGGAAAAAACGTGATATGGGATAAGGAGTAGAGTATTGTGTTTATCAGATCTCAACAGTTATTAATACGAATTTTTTAGTCTTACCCCCATTGGAGGAATTTTCGTCAGTCGGCGTACCTAAACACAGTGTACTCCAAGTAATCTGATAATTCAATTTTTTCTTAATTCATTTTTATGTCTTATTCATAATTACAAACTTATTTAAATTTTTTGTTTATTTCATATAAATTTTATCAATACGGTTAGTTAATTTTTGCAAAAAATGTTTGCGCTATTATAATGTCAAACATAATGGGTGAAGTTATTCACTATAAAAACCCAACAAAAAAAAATCAATAAAATAAATTCTACTTTTTTATGAATTAAGTATCTACTGGCAGACATTGGGAAAATTCGAACACTAATCCATTATTTTTCACGGGAAGACAACGTAACGAAAGGAAAGGTTTCAGGAAAAAAAAAATTAATCAGAAAAAACGGATTAAATATAACATAGTACAAATCAAAGTTGAAATGTTCAGAATACGAATGGGCAAAAAAAATTTTAAAACTTTGAACTATGATCTGTCTGTTATCCCGGTTGGAAATACTACAATAATTTAAAATCTATTTGGTATGTCAACTTAAAAATAAATAATACGCCATTTGCAAGCAAACTAAGAACTGAGTGAAAAATAAAATCACTGGACACTAGAAAATGGCAATGAGAACAAAATCGAATTTGGTTGTTCGGTCATAGGATTGTATATCGATGCGAAGAAAAATTCTCAACTTACTCTATAGGCAGAGAAGAAATTTATATTCACTATTTGAAAGTCCGAAAAGATTTCTAAATTTTCAAGCTAAGTTTTTGCAATAAAATAACCTTAATTTATGTAATAGCAATTCTTTGAGAGAAAAAAAAGTTAGTACAATCGTATTTATTGCCTTCATACAAATATTCAAGCTTCAGTGGTCTAGAAAATATTTTTCTTTACTTAAATTCATTTTAAAATAAAAAAATACAAAAACAAGGACAATCTTAAGACGCTATAAGCAAGCATATTAATGGTGCAACTGAATTTTAGATTTGGTAGCTAAATTATTCGACAAAACTGCTCTCGGCTTTTCACGAATTCGAAATATTAGCATTATTTCCTAATGAAATTCTTTTCATATAATGAAAATAAAACTGCAATCATGAGAGATATTTCAATCGAATATTAGAAATAGTAAGTTGACTGTTAACATGCACCATTACTGGGAACGCCGTAAATATTGTGTGGTATGCAATAAGACAAACACAATTTATCAGCGTTATCACAATTTTAGCTGGAAGAGATATGGTGGAAGTGCTGCATCGAAAGTATTGGTTTTAGACCAGCTCTGTGTTCAAAGTTAGTTCTCAATTCCACCCTATGGTTTTAGTTCTTTGCCAGGTTTATCGCGAAGAGAAAAAAATTTACATCTTCACACTTTGTAAGAACGAGAGGAGGGCATTGAAAATTAATAAATAAATAACAGATAAATAGTGTTGTTCATTTTTTTTCTTTCATTTTCATAATCGCTCCATAAACAACGAAACAATATTACCACCTGCGTTTTATTTTTCGCTACCATTTTCTCCTTCCACTTACTTTTACAGTTATCTACCCCTTTTCTTACTCTTCATGCTTAAACTATTGGTAAAAATTGGGTGGTGGACGCTTTTTCACATTCTGACTCGAGAAGTATTTTCAATGCTAAAATGCTAAAAAAATTGGTATTCCGAACAGAATTTCTTTTTTGACAAGAAGGGCGAGTGATACCAGCACGACAATATCTAAAGAATAGAATTTTTATCAGAACCTACTCATCGAGTCGGGTTAGAAAATTCGGCACTTTTTGTGAAAGAAAAGTTTTTTCGAGTGCTACTCAGAACTAACTCTACACTTTTCCAAGTTGAACAGACTATATATTAAAGAGTTTTTCAATGCCCAGTTTTGGTTTTAGTCTTCATCCTACAAAAAATAAAATACCAAGATCAATTTTTCACATTACTATGGACTACTAATTTCCACTAAATTACATGTTCCCCATCTTTATGCTGCGGTATCTTTTGCGAAGAAAACTTCGCAATCATATATTAATTATTCATTTTCTTATATATCTTGTTGGAAATTATACAATTGTCCGTAAATTAAATTAAATTTTATCGGCAATCAAAATTCTTAAAGGCAAAAACCAAAATTTCGTAAATAAAAAAATTTCAAGAACTTTATCCCAACTTATACCTCACTTTTCTTTAATTATTATCTAGAATCTTTATTGCGGTTCCCTACTCTCTATGCCTTCAATTGGCGAAGTTTTTGGATATTGTAGGGCGACCTTTCTACTTTTCAAATTACCATTTCGAGAAAATGTTGAGGCTTCTTCACACGAGTAGGTACTATTATTTTCGATCAACTTTCGAAGCGAATAGATTGTAAAAGTTATATTCCAAACATTTTTTTCCCCAAAAAACTGAAATGAATGTCTTTCTACATTATTTGAAACAAAAATTTCGAACTTTTTTTGCAAAGATAGGTGTAGCGTTTTTTCCCTCTGCGTCATCTTCTTAACATAACGGTCGACAAAAGAAAAAAAAAAAAATCCTAAGTTTTGATAAACAGCGAGTGAACGAAATGAAAAAAAGATTCCCACAGAAAAAATTATACGTTTTAGCTTCATTTTGGTAAACGTACCTACATATCAAAGTTGGTACAAATCGTGTGGTTGAATGTACTCGTATCGTATAGTAATTAGGTACAACTCTTTGTCTGAATGCGTATACAGCTCATCGTAAATCTGTGTAAAGCAAGATATAACCCTAGTTTCACAATTTTTTTTCGTAAGTGAACTTTCTGCTTTCTGTTGAAAACAGCACCCTTATCCGGCAGGCAATGCAAACAATGGAACCCCGTTTGTACCTTACAAACTGTATGCCATCGTTCACACACGAATGTGTGTAGAATTTACTGCTGCACAAGCACGAGTACGCTCATAGCTGACACTGCCAGTCCACAATATTTTACATTTGCAGTCGACATATATTTTTTCCAAGATAATAGCGGGCTACGCACTAAAATTTACCCGTATCCGAAGAAAACAAAAAAACTTGAATTCCGAATTACACCATCATACGCCTTGAAATAGAACACGTATTTATTTTTTATTTTTGTTTTTTTCTCACATTCGTGCCATTATTTGAAACATAAGAACCCAAATGTATGGACGACAAAAATTTCATTGCTTTTCTCTTTCTAAATATTAAACTGGAAAAAAATTTCGTTTCAAAAATCGCCAGGTTTTTGAAATGTATGCAGATAAGATGAAGACTTTCATCAGCACTCGTGCTTTGGACACAAACCAACCATGAAAAGGAAACACATATACCTACGATGTAGTCTTCCTTTTCCAAACTATTTTTAACATTTGCACTGCCACATTTACACTAATAAATTTTTAAACAATAACTTGAAATGGTAGCTGCACCGTATCGGCAAAAAACAAGCAGAAAAAGTCGTGTCACTACCATTTTGGTGGGATAATTAACGCAACGTACTATAATTGTTCATCTTCTACATATTGTCACATGTCACCTACTGCATGTCGCTGTAGTCCATCCCAAATAAGGACGACGTAACGTCACAGAGACTTTCACAATTTACAGCAACATAAACCGCAAGTCATATATGTAAACCGAATTTTTGAAAGCAGCCTTTGTTGGATAGTGTGAATATCTACCTTTTCCTCTACCTTTTCATTTTCCCACTGGTTTATTAGCTTATATCGTCTTTCTTATTTGGGATCGACTAAACTATTTAATATCGATCTAGCAACATGAGTCATGGCGTTAGCGGGACCTATTACGATGTAGCGACGTAGTTTACTCGAGGTTCTGAGAGGGGAGCTCAAAAATAAAATAAAAAAAACTTTAGCGCCGCAAGCCTCGCTAGAAAAAATAGGTTTTGAGAAGAAACATTATGAATTTTGATGGTCGCATTAATTATCCGTAAGTTCGTATGTGCAAATGGTATGGTATGATTTTATGAAATTTGTTAGCTGCTGACGAAATATTAGACAAAGTGAAATTTAAAAGCATTATTTCTTGAAATGAAAAATTAATCAAGATGATAAAGTATGGTAAATAATCATATAATTTCAAATAAAATCAAAGAAATACGATAAAGTTATAAGATAAAAAAAAGAAAACATGAACATGGGGATAATTTTTTTAAAAAGAGAAGTTTATGTAAATTAGAAAAAAAAAGACTAAAAAATAGCTTTACCGAAAGTACCGTCCGGTCGAACCACACCAAAATCAATAGGTCTGGTCCTTGGCTTAGTACAAATGTTTGTACCAAATTTCGTGATTATCAGAAAAAAATTACGAGCTGTACGATGGGAACAAGAAATTGGCTTGTATAGTATATCCATCAATCTATCTGTCTATACATATATCTATCTATCTATCTGTCTATCTATCTGTATATCTATCTGTATATCTATCTATCTATTTACATATATGAATTTGAGTTATTGGTACCAAAATTTTCCTGAGATCATGAAACGTAAAACGTAACCACCCTCAACCCTGGGGGTAATACAGCGCCAAGCGTAATAAGTAGATTTTCTAAATAAAACCTACTTAAAAACCCACAAGTATTAAAGTAGACCATTACCTTAATTTTTCATTCGATATGTGATCTTAGAAGGGACTTTGTTGGTAGAGGGGAGAGATGAAATGCATTTGTATCAAACAGAATGCAGGACCGTTGATCATATATTTTTTATTTTTTTGAAAGGTTTTTTTTCCCAATGACGCCTATGGGTCTTCACTCAAGGTGTTTTCAGGACGTAGGTTAATATTTCCGCGTATGTATTCAAGAATTCCAGCCCATTTAGCTCACATTATCCGGTAGCACTAAAAAGGTTCAAATTTTACGACGGGCATCATCTTCTGAGAGGGAGTATTCCAGACAACACCACTCTTCCAATGAAATATATTGAAAGCATACCTGCACTGATCCCACAAATTTTTCATCAGGAACGTAAATTTTGCGGAAAAGATCAAATAATTCATTTCCTTGCGAGCTTATTAAATCAACAAAATCGCTACAGATGTAAACTGGTTGACATGTTACCGTAAAGTATTGCACAAACCAATCCGAGGAATTCTTACCTTCACTTTTCTCAAACTCTGTTGGATTAATATCTTTTTTTTTGCGAAGCTATGTTTCTTAACTAGGCTACGTTCTTTTTTTCCGTATCTTCGCTATAGTTACGGCAGACTTTTAGGTTCGTGAGCATTTAGTTCGGGATTAGCGTCGACTATGAATATTGCCCTAATTCTAAGACCAAGATTTGGGAGGGCAAAATCAAAACGATAAGCTGGACTTTACTCGAAGACTATGATCAATACTAAGAGTACTGATTCAAGATCCTCTGGAGATATTTTCCCGTAATTATAGCGATATTATCTTTATGCTACAAAATTTGAATCATTCGAATAATTTGAATTTTCGTTCAAGTATAGGTAATCGAGCTACAGAACTATCTCCCACTCTTCTGGGAAAGAACGTCGTTAGTATAATCTTTCCTTATGAATTCGACGTTAAGGTTTTTAAGCCGTTTTGCGTATCCACTTTTCTACAAATTAATTCAAAAACTTTGAAACCACCCTAATACTGTTTCTAATTTGCCATTAATAGCAACGAAATGGGCTTTCATGAAAATATATTGTTTAATAATTAGGATCTAGGGTAAGTTCGGAATTTGTCGCGGAGCTTTTAGTCGCCTAGTTAAACGTTTAATTTGTAAAATAGGTTTTCAATTTTTCGAATGAAACTTCATTGAAGGGGGAGGTAACTACGAAAACTGGACGTATTCGAAATCGAATGACAAGAAAATTTGTGAAGACGCGGAATAGAAGAATGAAATCAGATAGGACACATTTATCTATGATTGCATTTTTATTCTACGCATGTTTGTTTATATTTTTTTGAATTGTTCTCCTATTTATCGGTTTATCAACTTCACATAAATTTCTGAAATGAATAATATAGTTTTGAACTTATTGAAATGTGAAACATAATGAAATTTCACTCTCTTCAAATGTGTGATTTATTCGACTATTAATACAAGCACTTATTTTTATTCTACTTCATTCGACTGTTGAAGACTTTAAAATAGCAATAATGATTGCAACAACAACAAAAATTGAGATGCCCGACCCGTATTTTACCTTTTTATTAAATTACGTCTTTTCCCGTCAATGGTCCCCTATTTTTTTTCTTTTTCTTCAAAATATTTTCTCGCCTCTCGACTCACAAAATTGCCAAAGTATTTTCGCATTATTATGTACGTATTTTTTTTTTCGAAACAATATTATTTTCGCCTACGTATTTTCTCTCGTACGCGGCTAGGCTACGCAGTTTTAACATGTTTCGCCTGTCCGTATTTTTATTATTCGCCACTTAACCTAGCCGCGAATCTCGTACACTTATACAATAGCCTATGTTCGATACCTGTAATTGCTTGCCTAAACTTCGGCGGTCCATTCGGTTGCTCGCCTAACGGACCGAAAAAGACGTTAAAGTTTAAATTTAAATGCAACGGCCGAAATAATTTATCTTCTTCCACAGGATTGGCTGTAATTTTGTAGTGTGAGATGTGTACGAGGCGATGCAATTGGTGGTGAGTTTTGGGGGGAATTTCTCTCGATGCTTGGCGCGATCCTTACAGTTTAGCCTACAGTTAGTTGAATTTTAGCAGTCGGATCGCGCCGTGTAGAGGTCTTTGCCTCGAAAGTGTTGTTTTTTGGCCACTAAATTTCCTCTCAAAAATTAGAAAACTTACTCGGAGGGGGCTTCCCTCACCGTTTAATGTTACCAGTATAAATCGCGAATTGTGTGTCTAAAATTGTCCTTAATTTTATAAGGTTTCAAGCCTATTTTTGGAGCCAACGAAATATTTGAAATTTGACACTCTTCTTTTAATTTCGTCCATTAGGGTGGCCAATTCATAAGTTTTTTTTGTCAATCGAAATCAAAATTACTTGACCTTCAAGGTCAATTTCGAATCTGGGTCAAATCTAAATTCGAAAAAGGCCACAGAGAGGTGCAGAAACCGCATCTCCATAGTGGACCTGCCTGCAACCAGATAGAGCAGCGGGAGCAGAGAAGAGGATTCAGCCAGTTGCTGTTTCAACAGTACCAGTGTTCGTCAGCGGGGCTACAACAGCCGGGGCAACGAGAGCATCCAGAACCACATCACCTGAACTTGCATCGCCTCAAGGCCACTGCGGAGCTGTGACGAAGGAGCAGTAAATATATGGTTTTTCTTTACTACTCTGTTTCTGTAACTTTTATTTGGGAATCGAAATTGATGTGATAGCCTTATAATCAGACATGTGGTGGGAGGGGGGTGGTTGGTTATTCTGGTAATTGGGGTGTCTGCTCTAAAATGGTGAATTTTCCTTTTTCTTCCTTTTTGTCTCTTCCTACACTTGGCCATGCAGGAGTTCCTATACTCTACCTGCCTTTCTGTGGCTCTCTTTTTTTTGTTTGTTGTTTGTGTTGTTTTTGTGATTTTTTCGGACGTCACAAAATATTAGAGAATTCGTCAAAAATAATGTTATTCATCTATGAATATTTAGTGTCTACAACGTCTACATAAATAAAAAAACCAGCAGAAAAAAGTTATTATTTTATTCTTAAGAAAATGGAAAGTTAGCAAGACGTAGCTTAAACATTAGGTTTTTCAGAATCATGCAACTGTTGAAGAGATGGTCAGTCACTTTGATCTATCATTTCTTTTCATAACTAAAACAAGCTGTTTTAATTCAAAACTGCAAGAGGTTTGGGCTTTGCACATTTAATGAAAAAAGAATGAAAAACAAGAAGGGTTATCAGGTTTCTTGAAGAAAGGCGAAGACGACAAATTAATAATTAAAATAACAGATCAATAAGTTACAACTCGGAAACATAGAATAATAATAAAATAACAAAATTACTCAAAGCAAGACAGTCCACTTACATGCGATTATTGAATTGGTCAAGTACGTAAGTAAACTCGAGTTCAAGCAACTGATTTTTGAACTCGAACTAATTTCATATGTGATGGAATTTACTTAAATGGATAAGACAAAGCAATGGAAAATTAATAAACTAATGACGAAATAATTAATTTATTTCAAATTTTCCACCGAACAAAATTAAAAATCATATGAAAAAAATAATAAAGAATTGGTGATTGTAATAGGTTTTTGGCAACAGTGTTGCCAAACCTAATAATGTACCCTGCCTGTGGTATACGATATACAGTTCTCTTCACTATTATATTACGAATAAGATCAAAATAGCTACACTGCGTTGTTGACAGTCAAAATTTGCGCTTCTCTTTTTTCAAAAGTTTGGAAAATTTTTTTTCATATGGAGACATTTTTGATTTTCTGACTGATCCGCAAAAAAATAGTAGTGAACTTCAATTAAAAACCAGTGAAAAGCTTTGGAGAAAATTCGCATGACAAAAAAAGTAGTTGCTTTCTCTTTAAAAAAAAAACCTAATGATGAAAACCATGGCAGAATAAAGGAGAAATATATTAAAAGCTTTTTCGTCCATCGATTTTCTACGAAGTTGAAAATAATTTAGTTATGGCCATATAGCCATAATACGGTCTGCATTCACCTCGCTTCGAATTTCGAGTCGTAAAAAAGTATTCCAAAGTGCAAACTTAGTCATGTTACGTTCTAATTGTGTCTAACTCCATAAAGAAAAAAAAAGTAGAATGTATGAAAACAACCCTCGAATGTAAACACATAAAAAAAGCGATACAGAATGTAAACGATAACTCTGTCAGTACACACGTACAAGTAGATCTTTATCACACAGATTTAAAGGTCCTATTTTTTAAAACAAACTAAGAAAATTCTTAATTCATTTAACGTCTGGCAAAATCTAAATAATGCTAGCGATTAAATCCACTGGAAACAAAAACGAACGTTCTAACCTTATTTCTTTATTTTAGACTCAAAAACAATAAATGGTAATCTATCAAGGGGCTATGATCGTTGTTTTTCCGAATAAGTAAATATAAGGAATAGCTTTTATTACACAAGTTTTTTTACACCTAAAGTCACCTAACTCTAAAAGAACTGGGTTCGGCGTTTCACAAAACTAATTACTATCCTACATACAGAATACAATTAATCGTAAGAAAGATTCATTTTTATATAGTCTTCGGAAAGAACCTCACCTGGAATTTTTTTGATTGTCCACATACCCATTCAGTTTTAACGGCCTTTTCACAAATAGGTATCATAAATTTGTTTGATTGTTTCTTATACTGATTTAAAAATCAATTCGTGAAAACATTTTAGGTCAAAAAAATCACGTTTTGAACTATCTATATGGTCAGGTAGAGCTCTTTGAGTCCTATTAGGTGTAAATAACTCAAAACATTTCAACATGATAAGGGTTCCAATTTTTCATTTTGTTTAAAATAGTACCTACATAGATCTAAAATACTTTTATATCTCACCAAAATTTGGTATTTCTATCCACTCTAATTTTTTAAATACTTAAAGAAAGGTCATAGAGCCGAATTAAAGGTAAAGGTTAGGGGCTAAGCCCCAAAAATCTGAAATACGTAAGGAAGACCAGGGCACCATGGAACACGTTTATCTTGGACAAAACTGATTTCCCTTTGCTTTTTAAGACAAACTGGTCACATAACATTACGTATCATACACGTGGTTATACAAAATGTAAATAGTGCTGTTGTCATCTAATTTGTTATTCAAAAGTCATTACAATGTTTTTCAGAATTTTCCAAAAAGTAGAAATCTTATAACTTACGAAATGTGTGCTTTCAAATTTGGGATTGCCCTTTAAAAAAGTTTAATAGTCAGTAATTAATTACTCAAGAGTTACCAATACTCGAAAAAACTTGGATAAAATACAATGTTAATGACCACTCCTGGTGGACCATGAATGAAATTTTCTGATGTACCATGTAACATATTAGAAATACCCTTTAATTGTTTACAAATAATGTCAAGATGTAAAACTGTACAGAAACATAAAACACTGGATCATGAGAAAGTTGAGGTCGTTCCGGATGCTATAAAAGATGTATTAAATTAGCAAATTCAAAAGGAAAGTGTAACAATTGAAAAAACCTCAATTTTCCTAATAATAATATCAAATAGGTACTTATATTATGACAATTCAAATAGATATTATCAGTGCTCTAAATATAATTATTTTTAAAAGCAATGCCCTTCATACTGCATCAGATGAAATAAATTTCATTTTTTGAATTAAAAATATATTTTTTTTATGGGATTTAACATGTACCATAAAACACATCCCTGAGTCCCATAATACACTAGGGTGGTGTACCATCGTATACAAAAATTACTCCTTTCAAGACTAAATTTAAAAAAAAAAAATCACATTTTAATTATTTATTTTGGCTTTGTTTCGTAGATGAAGGTTTATTACTTTCAAATTTATTGATCCAAATTTTGAACTTAATTCTAGCTCGCATCAGAAAAAAAAATAAAAACAGTTTTCCATGATACACCATTTTCTCCTACTGTTAAGAAAACAATGAAGTAATGCACATTTTAATAATTTTCATTTGAGTAAAAAAATGGCAAGGTCCCGAGAAAGCCCACCCAGAAGTTTTATCCCAGCCTTGCTTCTGGAAAGGGCTTTTTAGAATTACATGTGTAGAATTCCAACTACTAATACAACTCTTTTGACTACGACAAGGCAAAAAATCATCAAATGCCATTTTCTGGCAGAATGAAACAAAGTTTTTTCGTGTTTCTGAAGAATTTCTGTTTTTAACCTAAGTAGTTTTCACAAACAGGTCATTAATTGTAGATTTGAAGAAATTGAAGTTGCCTCTCAAAAATAAGACTGTTAAAATACCTAAAAAAAAAACACCACAATATAATGGAAAGGGAGGCTCTTGGAGAGAAAATAAGACGAACACTGAGAGCAACAGAACCTTCACTTCTTTCAAAGTCTTTAAAATACTACAAATAGGTCAAATTCCCAGGTGCAATCAGTTTTGTACGACGTCGACGGTCCCATGAATTGGAAATGGCCAATCACAGTGTTTGCCCATCTCTGGAGGTACCAAATATTTTCTTCAAAAAACAATAAAGAATTAAATGAATCTTCGTTAATTACTTATAAAAACCACACTTGATCTTATTTGTAATGACCCTACTTCTAGATTTAAAATTTCATTTCTTCAGTTTTTGAGGTTAAACTTAATGATGTAAGGGTTTGGAAAAAAATAATCGAAAATACGGTCGAAAATAAGACTCCCACATGGTTCTTTCACCCAGGTGATCGACCGTTTTCTTTGAAGCTGTCAAAGCTTCCCTACTAAAGTCAATAGCTCTTTTAAAAAGTAGGTACTTTTCTATTCTCATTGATGGGTGTTACGTTGATATTCCCAAAGAAACATGTTTTCGCAAAGTTTCTCTCTTCCCAACATTTTCACCATAAATTTGATTTCTTCACTCGGAAGATAAGAATTGCTTCTTCATTTTTCTGCATTTTGGTGTCACTCTGACTATTGGGATGAGGAGATAATTTTTAAACTTGATTTCCCTCACACATTACTTCTATCATTTCATTTGCTATTGCGAAGGTCTGTTTTATGAATTGGCAGCTAGAAAGATATCGACGGTCGGTGTGTAATACGAGAATTCTCACGTGGCGTTGTTTTAAATTACAGGACATGCGCCACTACCCACATCGCCACACACAGACACGAAAAAAAAAGTCGAAACGACGAATTCTACAGTGTTACCAGAAATTCAAGGTCGGCACAAGCCAAAGCGTCGCGACTTGTAGATTTATATAACTATTTTGAATTTACGTACAGAATAATTATTCTGTGTACATCGACTAGGTACCTACCTATTCTATAAAGAAAATTGAAACTATATTTTTTCCATTTTTTGACATAAAACCTGATAACGTCAAATTACTTCGGAGAATCTAAGGTTCATTTTTTTTCCACAAAAAAAAAAAAGTAAAAAACTATGGCGTCGAGAATTTTTTTAACTTCAGATCCCTCTCTTCTCCTAAATACAGTCGGACAAAAATAAATACGCAGTTTATTTCATGTTAATCAAAGTGAGTAGGCTTACATCAGTAAAGCTTGTTTTTGTGAGTTTTCTAATCGAAAAAGTTTCAACTTCGTTTAATTAAAAGTAGAAAACACGGACCTACGGAATATTGGAGTCAACTTTATAAATATATTTGTTTTCTTTCTCATAATTTTCCACCTCCTGATCAGTCTGTCAGTATGTCCAAGTTTCTCTTTCATCCTTTCTCTATTCTTTCACACAAATACACAAGGGAATTCTGATGTAAAACTGAGAATTTTAATCAACATAAAATAATCAAAAACTTTCCGAAGCTAAATTAATGGGAAAAATAAAGATTATTCATTTTTAATAATAAAAAAAATTACCAATGAGACATACAAGAAAAATTTAAATATTTGTTTGATCAGCTACCGCGCGAACTACAGTATTTTCTAGTAAATTTTTTTTTTTTCAACGTTCATTTAACTTTACTTATGCTTCAGGCGAAATCGTTTGTTTCATTCCTAAAGAAAATTATCTTGGGCATCTGAATTTTTAAAATGTAAAACAGATACTTGTAGAAGAAATTAGTCACAATTTAGTTTCAAATGACGAATTTCAAGAAAATAGTATCGACGAGTAGGTTATAAGATATGCTACCATAAAACAAGAACCCGGTGGCCACACAAAATCTTAGAGCTTCCTCAATCTACATACCAGTTTGAGGTGTGGCAAAGTTACAAAATAATAAGCATCAGAGTCAAATTTCGCATATACGACATAAGAAGCCAGGATAATCACCAATCTTACACATTATCTCACTAAAACCCCTGTATTCTCATTTTAAACTAACTGCATATCAAACAAATAGAGACAAGCTACCAATGTAGGTATAAAAGATCAAATTCCTTCAACCATCACGTAATAGCCACACTTGACCACCTAAATAAATTCGAATTGACAGGACAAAAAACACATGAAACAAAATTAATATGTTTCAAAAAGACGTACAATTCCTGGATCGCGATACCCACACGTATTCAGAAAGTTAGCATTTGGAGAATTTTACCAAACAAGGCACAAATGTAGGGTAATTTATTTTATCTTTCACACAAATGACGCAAGCTCCATATTACCTGGTTGAAAGAGAAATTATCAGCCTATGCAATTATTGTCTTAACTACACAAGAAATGTATCCTGTTTGAAAAACTAGTGGAGCTGGTGAAAACTAGCTGTAGTCACTATGGTTGTCAGCTTTCATCGTGGCACTGGACCAAAACTTGTACTGGGATACCCCAAGTATCTAGAGCGCCGATACTCGGTTTCGTCTCAACGGGATAAATTATACAACGGATTTGAGGAGTACTACTTGAATAATTTTTTCTTGATGTATAATACAGCATTTATGCATTTCGCTATAGTTGTGATTTTGTAACTGGATTAAAAGTAGATTTCTGGGTTCATCAAAAAGTTGAAAGAAATATCTCCTGACAGTACAGATTTATGAAAAAAATGAATGAATAACGTTTGGAAGATTTTTAAAAGGGGAACAATTTTTGTATGAAACATTTTTCTTTCAACTCAATAATTACAAAGTTACAAGGGAAAAACTACATTCTTTAAAAAAAAATTACAATTTTTCAAAGTTTTTATCCAATATTATGAAATCTTTCAACTTGAGACAAAAAATTATGATACAAAAAATGTGTGTCAACAAATTTTATATAAAAAAAGTTGTTTTCATTTTTTTTCTATACCTATTAGGAAAAATGATAATAAACAAATAAGAAAATAGAGACCAATTCTTAGGATAATGCTTCCATGGAAATTGCAGACCCTTTTCTCAGCATTTTAGACCCGGCCAAAAGTGCTTTTTGAATTTAATTTTACACCCAGGGCTGGTTATTGGCAAGTGGGAGGCATCTTTCATTTCAGTTTCCACTCAAGGCCATTGCAATATTACTCTAACTAACTATTAATTATTTTAGACATAACTTTGAGAAGCACTGTTTTTTGGATGGAAGAGACATGATTTGAGTTTCAAGTGCAGCCTCACTGTTTCCATTTGCAGCTCCATAAGCTAACTCCATCTCTGCACATTCTTTATTTTCAAATTTTTCCATGATACATACATATAGGTATTTACTGTTATTGGTTTGACTGGTTGATCGATAATACCATTAAAAAAATATTATTTTCATACGATGGAAATTCATTGTAAATTTTCATAGAAAAAATTAAATTACTGAATTAATGTAAAAACGTGGTTCTTTTCTCTATGGGTCTTTGAGATTAAGGCTCTCCAGTCACTCATTGCCTTAAAAGATGCCTTCCACTTGCCAATAACCAGCCCTGGGTGTAAAATTAAATTCAAAAAGCACTTTTGGCCGGATCTAAAATGCTGAGAAAAGGGTCTGCAATTTTCATGGAAGCATTTTTCTAATAATTGGTCTCTATTTTCTTATTTGTTTATTATCATTTTTCCTAATAAATTTAGAAAAAAAATGAAAAGCACTTTTTTTACAGAAAATTTGTAGACACACATTTTTTGTATCAAAATTTTTTGTCTCAAGTTGAAAAATTTCATAATATTGGATAAAAACTTTGAAAAATAGTAATTTTTTTTTTTAAAGAATGTAGTTTTTCCCTTTTAACTTTGTAATTATTGAGTTGAAAGAAAAATGTTTCATACACAAATTGTTCCCCTTTTAAAAATCTTCCAAAAGTTATTCATTCATTTTTTTCATAAATCTGTACTGTCGGGAGATATTTCAGCTGAAGTATCAAAATTGAGTTTTACTAAGAAAAATCATTGGTAAATTCAAATGAATGTAGCTCATCACCTGTTAGATATAGGTGGGAGGGTTATAGAACATTTTTTCCTTAGAAAGTTGGTATTAATCTATTGGGTTAGACAAAAAAATTTAAATATGAAAATTGATTTAACATATGGAGGCTGAAATACCTCCTTCCCCATAACAGAAGAAAAAACTATTGTATTAGTTTGATATTATTACCGAAGCCTAACATGATCAAGGTGATTTAACTCCGTACATTTCCAGTTTTGAAAATTCAAATTTGATAAATGAATAAATTTTTTTTTAAATTTGACCTTGAAAAAACACTACAGCAGGGGGGTTAAAAGTATGTTTACCAATTGGGTAATATAAATTACTACTCAAATTAAATATAAAATTTTAATATATACAGGACATTTTCTTTTACAAAACTAAAAAAACCTGGTTTTTTAAACACAAATTTTATTTGAAACCCCACCACTTGAAATTTTGTGCTGAGAAAAATTTAGAACATTGCCACATGTCTTGTTAAAAGACTGTCAAAATTTCAGGTCTATAACTATTTTGGTTTTGGAAAAAAAAATGTTTTGTATAGAGAGATCAAATTCCATTGAGGACTTATATCTGAGTGCCTATGACCAGGAGGGTATGCAAACCTATATACGTGAATGTAACTCATGTGGCCATATATCACCTTAGAATATTTGTTTAGGTGTTCAGGCGGCACAAGGATTCGAACCCGTACCAACTGAACACCTAAAACCTCCCTCGTTCACCGTCACAAAAGGCAGCACCGTACTCACTCGGCCACGGTGCCGGGTGACAGTGTTTGAGGGAGTATGTACTTATATGTGCCGATGTAGTGTGGCAGCCGCCACACCACTCCCCCCAGTATAGCGGAGCGTAAATACGGCTTCCCATACGGAGGTGCCTAGGTAGGGACTTACACTGGAACATGGTGATGCCCTTCCCTCCATCACCGCTTTGTGGCATATGCCCACCAGCACCGTCACGCAGAGAAACGGCGGTGTTACGCACCACAGTTACAGTCTGTTCAACTAGTGTCCGAGAGATGGCGTGAATAACCATCCCTCGGATCACATTGGGGTCACCACTTTAGGTGTTCAGGCAGTACGTGGATTCGAACCCGTACCGGCCAAACACCTAAATCCCTCTCGTTCACCGCCACCAAAAGCCAGCACCGTATACACTTGGCCACGATGCCGGGTGACGGTGTCCGAGGGAGAAACAGTAATTAGCCAATGTAGTGTGGTTTCCACCACACCACTCCCCCTCAGTATAGCGGAGCGTAATACGACAACCAGTATGGAGGCGCCTTGCTGGTAGGGATGTACGCCAGCGCGTGGTGATGCCCGCCCTCATCACCGCACCGTGGCGCACATCCTACAGCGCCGTCACATACCAGCATCGGTGGTGTGATGTACCACCACGGCAACTGGTTGAGATGGCGTGCATTACCATCCCCGGATCACGTCGAGGTCACCACTTTAGGTGTTCAGGCAGCACGGGGATTCGAACCTGTACCGACTGAACACCTAAAACCTCCCTCGTTCACCGTCACAAAAGGCAGCAACGTACTGACTCGGCCACGGTGCCGGGTGACGGTGTTCGAGGGAGTATGTACTTATATGTGCCAACGTAGTGTGGCGGCTGCCACAATTTGCATATGGTTTTGGAAAACCCTGCATATGTATAAACACATATGATAGAGACGAAATAAGGAAGATTTGATGTTTTACCTAAGGACATCGTTGTCGGCGACCACGTGTACTTCCTTCCAAAAAAATTAATCGGAATAAAATTCGCCACGACGTCACCCACGAGTATATTTTTTGTAAACTTTAAAGTTTTAAATACCTCAATCCCTCGAATTTGATTAGTTGGGGGGTATTTGGTGCGCTAGCACGATGGCGTCTATAGTAAAGATACCCAACCCCGTGGTAAAACTGTACAGTGAGGTATCCATCATATACATATACATAATACATACTCGAAGTCCCGAAGCTGTTTTCACAGGCGAAGTAATTTTTCTTTATTTAAATTTTCAAATAGTTTTGTCCGAAGAAAAGGGATTGTACGCTTATTCCAATGATTAACTTGATTTTGAATGCAAATGAATTTATTATTTTTGAAAAGAGTGCCATACAATTTCGCGAATAAATCCACCCCAAGAATCAATGCTTATTCTCAATTCCAAGCAAATCGGCGCTGAAAAAGTTAAACGCACCTTCCTTTTAAAGACGCACACATTTTTATTTTACATATCCAAGCCCAGAAATAATACCTATGGTAAAAAAATTAATTTGCTGAATTAGGCTTAAATTACCTGTAATCCTACATCAACCGTTTACTTCAAAAATATCATTCGACGAATAGTAACTCGTATTTTTCCGAAAATTTCAAACGTCAAAGCATAAAACTAAAAATTCAAGTTCTCAAAAAAAAAAAAAGCAATGAACACAGCAATCCCACAAAATGTCTCCTTGGAATACAAAGTTGACGAAACAAAAAAAAAAAAAAAAAAAGGAAAACTCAGTTACTCTTATCTTCGAGCAAATTCTCTCAAAAATTATTCCTATTTTCTCAGTACCACAAACTGAACCCTGAATCCCTTCGGTCTTTTCGTAATTTGGGGAAGAAAAGCGGTTAAGCGATTCTTGTTTTCTCTCTGTCTTTCTCCCTCTCTCTCTTGCTTACCCACATACACATACACACACTCACTTTTTCACTTTCCCTCAGTATCTCGGTCTCGTTCTCTGCAATTGTCGTAGTTGTTGGCTGCCACAAAGTTTCACTTTGCGAGTATGTTTTTACACGAACGAACGAAATTATTCAGTTTGGCAAATAAAACGGAAACGAAATCGTATAGCTTGGTATTTTCAGTTATTCAGGTGATGATAAATTGCAAAAGGGAAGCAAGACCACGCAAAAAATAACAACAGCCATTACTCATAGTTAAGATATGAAGCTTTTTTCAACGGGTTTATTTTGTTGTACTTCACTCCCTCCTCAACTTTTTGTAGGGTGTTAGCAATTTGAGGCATTATTAAAATTATATCGAAAAACTTTTCGCGCCCGATGTTATTCACTGACCCCCACCACCTCCAACTCCATTATCCCCGGTGAAGTTTATGGCTCGAAAGATATTTCGTTTCTCTCATTTGTTACAACGCAGACCTACACCCGAGCAAATTTCATTTCTCTTTTTACACGTCCACAGTAGTATGTCACGATTAAAGTTTGCCCCGTTGACACGCAATATGACTCGGTAAATGATACGGTTTTTGAGATAAACATTTTCAAAGTAGACTCTCATAAAATACTCATTATTACGAATTTTTTTTCGTTTATTTTTTATTTTTTTCACATTTTTATTTCTGCGGCCATAAACTTCTGTCTAAGCTACACTATTAAAAGTAAAACTAACACGAAACTCATCGATGTTAACATAGAAACTTTTTCATCAATTTATTAAAATTTTCTGTTTCAAGCGTCAATTTTTATATTTATTTCGTCGAACATTCCGCAAAATTATTTTTCACTCGCCTCAAACCAACAAATGCCATACTTTTTGAAGGATACATCTGAAAACGAATAATCTAATCGACCGAACGGTCTTCAAAGTATATAAATATTTGTCCTTTAAAACATTTTCATTTTTGAGTACGAGCTTCCATAAAATATATTACGATATAGGGACAAAGAACTAATTTCGTCACAAGCTGCAGTAGAAAGTACATAGGGAGAAGATTGCGAGGTCAAAGACAATCATATATGATTCGTTTGAATCAAAATAAGTTGACTTGATTTTTTTAATTCAAGTTGACAACAATGCTAATGAAGATGTAAGGCAAAAAGCTCGATGATCTGAAAATCTGAATACTTGGAGCTTGATTCACACAGAAATTGAATTTTCAAATTATGTTAACGCCGACTGATTGTTCGATATTACGAATGATTATCAAACTACTGGCAAACTATTTTGCAAATCACTTATGACTTTGTGTACGGCCAAGCTTGGAGCTTCAAGTCAGTAATTACGCCCACTTATAAACACACGCTCAGCCTGCTAAAAAAAATTTCATACAGCCACGTCAACAACTTAACCCAATTGACATTTCAGAAGGTACAACGACCATGTAACATTTTCATCATTCGCGGCTGATTTTTTTTATCTGCCAAATAAAGAATAGGTACCAAAACAGGTGACGAAGCGGACGATTAATGTTATCAATTTCAAAACTTTCTGAACAAACGTCAGCGAGTGAAAACTGACCGTTTTAAAATGTGTCTGTATCGTGTTATCTGGATCTCCTCAACACCTGATTAAAATTGAAACAACAAAATGTGAATACAATATTCTATTTCCCAATTTTCGAACTGTGATTCAAAACAAATGTTTTATTCTTCGGACACCGTCTAGCGTCCATTAAGTAGGTATCTAATCAACCTGCACGACGAATTTTAACTCAAATCAATCATTACTGTCGGAGAAATGGAAGGTCTGTGAAAATTTCAGTCATTTTATAAAAATTAATTAATAATATATAATAGAAAACTGATTTGCCAGGCTACAGTTACAAGTAGTTTTGGACTTATGAAACACTGAGCCAGAGCCGAGACTACACACGTTTCCTCACATTTAAATTATCTTGTTTTCCAATAAATTGATTGGGAAATTATAAAAAACAAAAAATCGTAAATAAATCATATTACTTACAAAAAGTATGCGAAAATGTTTTGTTCAGTTTGTGAACTCAACTATCAACACACATTCAGTTCTCTGTGTATTTGAATTACGCATTCTCATTTAGGTGTGTGTCGAAAAGTTGAAATCTCCCCATGGATGGCTATAACTATCACACAGTGCAAATTAATACCAATCATTATCGCAAAATCTACGCTGGCGCCGCAAAAAATGTATTTACGGGTGCATTCAGCAGACACGTAGTAGGGTTAGTTATACAGTTTCCACAACTGAGGTCCAAATTTTTCTTCCCACAAGATTTTGTTTCGAAAAAATTTAATCCCAAATTTATTTTAGTGCCAAAAAATAAATCCAAATAAAATAAAATATTATTTTCTGAAAAAATTCGTTTTCAAAATTATTAATGTACTTACAAAAAAAAACATTTTTCAAAACAGATTAGTGATTACATTTTCATAATACTATGAACCAGATATTTCATATACCTAGGTCAAAACATTATTATTTTTCATATATTTGGCATATTTTTGCTCTATATCATTAGCAGATTACGCGACTGAAGCAAAAAGTATGCGATTAACGCGTGCGAAGTTAACGAAGCTAAAGGAAACTGAGCGAAGTAATCTCACAAGTATACTGTCCAATCAGTAAAAGGAACGTGGGGGCGGTGGTAAAACGTATTAAAAAGATAAAAAATGTGAGGACTGAAAGAATTTTGAGGCGTGAGAAAAATGTATGAGCATCAGTAAAGGCGTGTATTGTAGATTGACAATTTTGTTTTGCTTTTTACTGTAGAATATAAAGATAAGTATTTCCTTTCCAGTAGGACTATTTTTAAGTTATAAGCTTTTATTCTACTCACTAATGCGATTTTAAAATATATAAAAATTACAGCCAACGTTCCGCAACAAAATACAAAATATTTATTTCGCATGAAGCTAAGGCCAACAAAAAAAAAGCTTATCATTTAAAAACTCGATTTTAATCGAAACTCATTAGTATTTTTATCACTTCTATTTCAGTTGAAAACGTCGAAAGTTCATTTACTATTACAGCAAGGGCTGTTTATTGCCGCTGTTTATCGTTGGTTATGTAAGCATAGCATTTCCACATCTGTTTCCCTCATTACCACTGATGTACAAATCAGGATGATAAATAGACATTGTCCAAAATAAAAACAGTCGTGTAATAAAGGAGTTGTTTTTCGCTCATCTAAAATTTAAAAACAAATCTTTGTTTTTCCCCACTTTGGATCCTGTCCTTTTTCATAAGCTTTTATTCTCACTACTGTGATTTTAAAATACACCAATACTGCAGCCAACCTTCCGCAATGAAATAATATTTATTTCGCATGAAGCCAAAGCCAAAAAAAAAATAATAATAAAAGCATATCTTTTAAAAAATTGTTTTTTAACGTAAACTTATTATACAGTTTTATTACAATTACTAATATTATATAGACCATTTATATAAGTTGACGCACTCTGATAAGAAAGCTTTACAAAAGTCATTGTGAAGATTTTATCCCACTGAATAAGCTAGTGTTATTTGCGATTCAATTGCCTTCACCTCCCTTACACTTTGAAGAACTAAGGAAACTTGCGCTTACTTAGTGGGATAATTTGTCCCAACTATAAAATTATGACAATTTTATTACATTGGCTTTATAAGAGTGTGTCAACTTGCCTAAATAGTCTATATAAGTTTAACAGTTATTAACGTAACTAAATGTCACGTAGATACTTCTTGTACTAACATCTGGGGCTGCTAAAATCGGGTTTTCTTTTCATTAATTATCACTTATCAACGATGCTGCTTTTTCAACACAGGTTTCATTCTACTTTTAAGGCTCTGGCTTCTACGAAGTGTGATTTACTACTGACGTTGAAAAGCAAAAATAATTCATCCTCAATGTAGAAAACATAATTGGGAAATATGTAAGTACCAAGTAATTCGGTCACACTAGAAAAATGTAAAATATTTTGTCGAACCTCACGCTCTCCGCTCCAAAAAGAGATAACGTTTATTCGCGCTTCGTGACTCGAACCCAAAGTGAAAATTCTCTTTAAACATTAATAATTTTCTGGCATTCGCTCCACAACATTTGTATTCCGCAAAATACAACCTCCATAATGGCACTAATATAGACGCCATAATACTTTCGCATATTTCTCCTGTCCACTCCTTTCCTATTACACCCACAAACACCGCGTATCATACAGCGCTGAAGGGTGAAAAGCTGAAAGCCATTAATGATGGAGACAAAAAAGGGAATTATTTTGGGCAAACGAGCGAGAGAATGGTATTTGCTGGGCGAAATTTACGTAGATGGCGCGAACATTACAAACGGTAATTAACTTATCGTCAAATTTGCATAAAAATTTCAATTCGCGTGAAGCGAACGCAAGTATGTTGGGTATAGTGAAGTAAACAATGAAGTTACGTAGACTTGGCGAATTCTTTGATACACTTTAAACGAGCGGTACCACGAACCTGACGACGCACGAAGCTAACTATCGAAATAAGGAAATTTTATTGAATTAGTACCATTTTAAGGACGACAAAATATACGATGCTTTTCACCGCGCTGACACAGTCAATCAATTTTGATGATAAAATTTAGTAAAATTTCTGTCATCCAACTCCATTTCATCATAGACTTATTTCTTCCTCTACACTAAATGGAACGCACTTTTTCTCTTAAAATAATCTAAAAATTAAACAAAATAACGATTTTTCATAATTTATTCATTCGCACAATCATATTTTCGAAAAATGGTCCCCGTTCCTTTTCGAAGGTAAAGGAGGCGCCCTCTAATACACGTTACTGAAGTTAAATTAGATATTTCCATGTAAAATAAAAATTGTATACAAACAGCCATACTTCGTTTCGTGTCTAATGTGCATCGCAACTTTTTTCTCCCTACTATTAGCCACGATGCCTGCAAACTCCGTGTATTGCGGATAAAAAATTACCGTCTTATTTGGAATAGACTACAGTAAAGCCTATACTTCGCAATTAACGAGAATGAGATTAGTGAATAACGTTCACAAGAAATGAGACCAAGACTTAGCTCAAGATTTTTCCTTTACAGGAAACTATAATGTCACAAAATCCGTTTTCATCAGCAAGGGCTAAAGCTAATTCGCCAAGTTTTGATTTTTTTTTTTTTTATTACCAAATGTGCTTAAAACCGACAAAACTGAAGACTGACGACCTAACAACGAACATCCATCCGATGATCTAAGCAAATTCTCAAAATCACATATTTTTCTTGTCTTATATTTCCATAACTATTTGACCCATCGAAATAAAACAAAATAGCACAGGGTTATTAACAATAATATCTCATAGAAATCAGCTTTATTTTAATTTAATATTTTGTTTTTATAGCCTCATTTTGGCACAGGACTCCGTCGAACAGGTCAGATCTTCGAGACACACACACATGAAAAACGATAATCTAAAAGTGACCTTAAATGCGCACGCATCTCTCGCATTTGCAGGTTATAGTCCTACTTTTTAGTTGCAGTTCAGTTAAATCGGAATTAATTTTTTCAAAAACCAGTCGCAGAAGTTTCTTCAATTATGTTTTTAAGTTAATTTTCGAATTTGTTTTAATACTCAAAGAATTTCAATCTGTTTACTAGTTTGTTGAAAACCACTGTAGAATACCATACCATATGTCATGGAAGAGATTCCACTACAGAAGGTAGTCTCCAGTCATTTGCATGTTTACCAGATTCGTACAAGAGTAACGAAGAACCAACCTCAGAAAACACTGGCTACTCTTGTGTTGTTTATTGGCGTCTTTTATACTGTTTCTGGACACGCACACAAGTACACGTATGTACAAAATACATACGTCTGGGCGCTAATTAACTGCGTCATACTTTACGGTTGCTATGACAACCAATAAAGTATGGCACGTACACTGATAACTAGTTCGTGACATCACCCTGAGAGTAATTTCTTGATTAGTCATGGTCCGGTAACTGTAACGTAGTGCATACTTGCAGTAATTAACAAGTAATTAAAAACGAACAATGAAAACGTTTTTTAACGTGCAGAGCACAATAATGGCCAGCCTTTCAGCGGCAATTGTCATCGAGGGACTGAGCCCCTTAATCCTCACTCAGGATGATATTCCCACAGCCACTATTGGTTCTTATTTTACAGTAACACTGAATAGTTTTGTACCATGCACTTCTACTTCTTTTAAATACAAACTAGCCAAAATATTACTTTATACTTGTTGTCTATCTCACAATGTCAGTTTTACTTTATACTGTTCACTGCTTCATTACTATAACTTAACTCAAATGCAGTCATCTTTACTGAAGATTTAATCTTTAGTTTTAATTGGAGGGGAAACTCATGAACCACGGAACCCATGCCTTATATTTTTACAATGTTCGCTATTCCAAATACCTACATTAATATTAATAAATTACTTAACTAAGTAGAGTGACTATAAATTTATGATAATGATCTTTTCTATGTACTTATCTACCTACTTAAAATTAAAGCCTTTTATAAAATGGGACTTGCAGCTACTGCCGCACGGTGAAAAATATGAATGATACTGGATGATGTAGAATAGGTCTGCCAACATCGTAAATGAATTCCAAGACCACAGTTTGTTTAATTCAAAAATTATGGTGATAATAGTGAAATTTTCAACAAAAGTCGACAATTATCAATGTTTTTGCCATTTGATTTTGAACTGACAAAAAGTAGTTGAAATTTAATTGTTACTGTGTATTCTTACCGAGTACCTAAAGGTGAGCCGTTTATCATGCTATTATTAATTTTCGCACGAGTATCTTAGTAAAAATGAGATAAAACAGTTTCTTTTAAATTCAAGTTGAGGTGTAGTACCATGTATCTGGTTGTGCAGCATGAATACTATGTAAAAAGAACAAAAGAAAAGTGTAATTTTGTTGCAGAAATTTTAAAAATCAAAAATGAAAATACGGTTTGTAAGTTTATGCGACGAAAGTCCTATACATCAGTATTTTATTTTTCACGAAACGTTAATGAAACGACTGTTTTAAGCCAAAACAAAACTAACGTTGAATTTTGTAGTAGAAAATTAATTATGCTCGTAGACGTCATTTTTAATAAATATTTTTCTTAATTTTGTCATTACTTATTTTAAGAATGTCCCATGACACAAAAGGATAGGGTGTAGTATTATGGAACAAAAAAATGAGATTATCTATCCATAATTCATTGTGAAAAATTGTGAAGAATTATAAAAAGTTTGTGGCTGCGGTTCTTATGCAAGGGTTTGTTCTACAAGTTGAAAAAAAAAATTGATCCTGACTTAATTAGTTGCGGAGCTAAGAAGAGAAATACAAAAACCGTCTTGAGGGTCACGGGTCTCCCTTACTTTATAATAAACATATAGATACTACGTGGGGAAACAGTATTGGTGTGGTCTAATATAGTAGGGATTATAATCGTATTTATAATGTCCTTCAAACGTTACCACGAAAGCTGCGATAAATTTTTAAGATGAATTCGAAAGAAATGCGAATGAAATTCCCAACTTTTTTATGTTCGGTAAAGAATATTACCTCCGAATAAGAATTAGACGAACTCTCACGCGTAGTTCGCCAATGCGAAAAATGTGAATTAAAAAATTCCGACGTGAATCGAATAATATGAACAAACGAGGGAAGCTCCATTGAACAAAATGATCCGCAAGAATCGAAAGAAAAATTGGAATGCTCCAAATTACTGAAACGACAATTATAGTCCAAAAATCAGTCCATTCAAAAGAGCTGCCGGAACAGCGATACGGTCATATAAATTAATAAAATAAATGGATGCAAATAATATCGTACCTACAGTCATACCTATCTTTTTCCATATGCTTCTATTCCCATAACCAAGAACGGAGTTAGGAAGAGCAAAGGACGGAAGTTTGCCCCCCTGGGATGTTGATTAGTTGGATTTTTCCGCAAATTAGAAGGACATTGGGCAAATCGTGAAAGTTGATGTCTTTATTTTATTTATTTATTTATTTATTTATTCATTTTTTAAGAGATGACATCACAATTTTTCGCGGTTGAAAATTTAAAAAATTTCAGTAGGCTATTTGAATTTTTCTTTCACCTATTAAAAAGCCTTTTGCTACGTTATTATTTATAACTCAGGTCGATACAATTTTTCATTACATGCAGTATGCGAGAACAAGCTAGAGGAAACTGCTGCAGCATATTTAGTTAGAATGGTCTGCACGTTAGATTATCTTCCGCATATCCCCAGTGAAACTGATTGAATTCGGAGGTACTGGGGAAGTTTTCATGAAACGTTTTTTCGAAGATCTGCTGGTGGTTTCTGATAACTGCTAAAAGATTTCGTAATAATGAATACGAACATACAGGTAAAATGTAAAAACACATCGACTCTGACGATGTATTAGTCAACAAAAACAATGCCCAGCAAGATTTATTGCTAAGTCAATCCTGAAGTAAATGAAGATTATCTATAAAGTAAGTTACATTAAAAATTAATTTTTTAAATACCCTTTTATTAAATTTGTGAAACTTCCCTTTATGCGTTCCCATATCCGAAACTCCCAAAATAAACATTAAAAAAAGTTCTAGTGCAGCTATACTCCGCTACAAAACTCGTTCACAAATTTTCATCCATAGGTAGGCTAATTTAAGAAAAAAAAAAAAAAAGCCAAAATTCCAAAAACTAGAAAAATTTGTACGAAAATATCGATAGTAATCGATATTTGTATCGATAGTTATCGGTATCTATAGAGGTTGTGAACCGAGAGAGTGGAAGAATTGTAACAAGAAATTAAGATACACTCAAGTAACGTCTCAGAAGCGTGTGTATTACATCAATCATGTATGTTGTAAGCAAGTACAGATTGAGTGAGATAAACGAAGGTGTACGAAGATAAACGAGTGAGTAGTAAAATAGTATTACAGCGTAGCCGCGAGCAAAGATGTAAAAGTATATTATAAAGGTAGTCGAGTGTTCGTAGGAGTGAGAGGGGAGAAGGATTGGTGGTCTCAACGGTATCTGACAAATATATCAATATATATCGATATGTTTGTAGAATGAGAACTAGGTATGTCACATTTCGTAGCATTAATAAATGCAATAAAAATGTTTAATAAAGAAGTCAATTTGGTGTACATCTGAACTTCGAGGGCACCTTCGCAGCTGGCACACCGAGTTGGTTGTAAGTAAACCTATATAAACACTTCAAAGCCGGAAATGGGGAAATTGTGACGAACTGACATGCAGCTTTTAGTTCAGTCTCATCGATTTTATATGTATAATAAGTTTAGGTTATACACGATTTTTTAAGAAATACGCTTTTCTAAATTGAAAAAAAAAATGCACAAAATTTGAACACGCCTCACAAGAATAGTTATCTCGACGCCATAGTGATGACTGCAAGAACCAGACGAAACTTGTGTTGAAAAAGCGAGCACGTCGATGAGAGATAACTAATGAAAACCAAATCTGATTTTAGCACCCACGGATGTTAATACAAGAACTATGTCATTTTTTGTAGCGTAATAGCTACAATAAAAGCGTATAAAAAACTGCTCTATGCATAAAGGAGTAACACTGCGTGAAATTTTATTGTTATTTTTGTTTATTAGATTTCAGCTACTTGGATATGGTACTAGTATTCTATTCTGATAGTAGTTATAATTCTTCGCTTAGGTAAATTACCACTGTCATGCTGCAAACGCCCATGTAAAGAGAATGGACACAGTAAGCGACACTGTTATATGACACTCACAAAAATTCCAGTCCTCGCATCCAATTTAAACACTGTAAAAATCTCGTTCGCCTTAGCTCATTATTTGTACACTTGACTCCGAAACTGATTCGACAGGATGGTCTGCCACTCGTACTTCTAACCGCCTTCTCATAAATATTTACAGCATAACTACTCGAAATCATTGACGTACACATACAATTTTCTCGCTGGAGGAAAGAAATATTCAGTTTCAATAGGTCATATGGGGCGCAGATTTGAAATATACTTGTACTAACTGCTAAATCCTTTTCATTCTATTTTTTTACCGTATTTTCGAAAATTTGAGGGATTTATCCAACAATCATCTCCTTGGCGTATACCGGGGTCCTCAATATTAACTGCAATTGTGAACCCATTGTATAGCATCCACCACACATACCCTGCATTATCTTCACCGATTGCCCTTCATCATACTTTATATTTTAAACATCGATGCTTCTCATAGCCTTCTTCCTCACACGCACCTGCGTTTCTACTAAAATCACACGAAACGAAACTGCTGACCAAATGACTAAAGAAGCCGCGCATCAATATAGGCTACCTCCACGTTAGATCAAAAATACAGGTCAAGAATATCGTCCTCAGACACTGGAAAAATCTTACGAAAAACACTCGACCCACTATTTTCCTTCGTTCTAACAATATTCAGAACACCGACGATTGGTGTGACACTATTCTTGTCTTTCGTTGCCATCAGATAACGAGTACCCTTCTTCACTCCCACTCGTACCTATCCGTCTCTCACATTCTTCTTGCTTATCCAGCTCAGCTCCAGCCTTGATTCACTTTCTTTGGCTGGAATACTCACTCGAAACTCTTCTCGCATTCTTTAAAACCATTTCCTTCAACCTACGAATTATACTCACTGCTAACGTGTAAATCACTTCTGCAGTTAGCTGGGCTCCAGTTTCACTTACTTTTCTGGCGATTGCGACAATGTACACCTTTTCGCGTTCAAAGATTCCCTTTTTCTACGCCAAAAATCGACACTCGTACGCCCGATAGTTACAATCAACCAGTTTCCTTTTCGGTCGACATACTACCTACGTTTTTCGGGTCCGAATATTTCGCTGGAAGGTTAAACGGAAAACTTCCAGTCACACAGTAACGACATTTAAATCTTCTTCATAAATTTGAGTAGTGTAAAAACGACATTGGCGAACGCGACTGGAATAATAAAATGCGATTGTCGATTACACCGTTTACATTTCAAGTTCACTTTTTCACCTTCTCGAGTCTCCTCGACCCTCTTTTTCCTCATCTACTGGGAGAAGAAATTATTCACCTCGTCTCCTTTATTAGCTACTCGCGTATTCATGCCATTTGCTGTTACCTTTAAGCCATTTTGTACGTCGCAAAAGCGACATTATAAATAACATTCATTTCCTTCAAAAACTGACTACCGAAATGACGACGGCTCATTTTTCACGCGACAAAAAGGTAATTACAAAACATTACTTCCTCCTTGTAACTCCCTTTTTCCTGCCTTGACTCGCTTCTCGCCGTCTGTTCTCGTTCTTCGTCATATTACTACTTCACTGCAGTAAAATGAACAACGATTAAGAAAAATGTCAACTAATTTGATAGTACAATGATGCGTCATCATAAACGAATACGAAAATGTGACCTCATGTCTAGGACCTTGCGAGCGAGTTGGGTGGGTCCTGGGTACCTAATAGGATATTGCCATCCTTTTTTTATGTTCTCCTTTTTTCTTTTTTTTCTTTTTTTTCTTTTTTTTCTTTTTTTTTTCTTTCTTTTTGCGAGAAATTGAAACAAAATCTACGAAGGGAAAAATAAAATGAAAATTCGTCGACAATTTGGGAGACAATGACGAAATATTTTTTTGTGAAAGACGAGGAAAATATTTTGCAATCTAGGACGCGTATTTCTAAGAAAAATCGTCTCCAATATTCAATGGAAATATGGAAAGACTTAGAGTAGGTACACAGGGTACCAATACATAGAAAAGTAGGGGTAATTTTTTGAAAGGAGAACAAAACTGGCTGACGCCATAATTTCTTCTGAAATTCAACAAAAGTAATTCCCCTCGTTTATGGACGTCATTAGATGAATTTTAGGGTTGCGATACCTTATCTACAAAAATGCAGAGTTGATTTTTTCGAAACTATTAGTACGCCTGTGTCACCATGTTCCTAGTGGGCAAAACAGAGATGATGTCGGTTCCAGAAATGAGAGATATGTTGCCGATAGTGCTAATTAGGCGATTTCAGACCATTCGCTGAATACAAAACCACAAATGAGACGGCATGTACTCAATAGAAAATTTCACAAATGCGACATGTAATACGCAATATCGCCCACTAAACCAGAAGACCGATTTCACTAATGAAGCACGCCAAGTGCCAAATCACTAGGCGTAGGTATCTGCTCGACGAACTCGAGTGTGTTTGAAAAGTGAGACACTTCCGAGAATGTCGCAATTGGCGTTGTTTCCAAGGCTGGATACTTAGGTACTTTATTAATTTTTAGAATAACCCTTCAGTACACACTACATGCAGTTAACACTATTGACTACTGAATGTAGAAAAAATCGCATACTACATTATAACTGCCGGCTGTTACCTAATGCTATTTAGTGTATAATAGTTGCATATTACATTGATGCATTCTGAATGCAATTTGTAGCACGAGGAAAGATAAACTGCGCAGCGGCAAAACATCGGCTACAATTTAGAGTACCACGCGACTATTGCACTTCTTGTAGTTGCACATAGTAGAGCTTCCACTTCTACTACCAATAGCAATATTTGTTACAACATTTTTGATGCAACAAATCAGACAGTCATGTAACACTGACTTTTAATGATTGTGAGGACTTTAAATCTCATTCTTATCAAGTGTATTATATTCTGCACAATACACACACGTGGCATGTTATGTTCGTATGTTCTTAATTGCACATACAGGCAAGTAAGATATAATGTTCAGCCAATGATTATTCGATAAATAAAAATTTTGGCGATGTCACAGGCTGGTATACAAACGTGTTCTTATCAATTGTCACAACAATAAATAAAAAACCACGCACTTTCTATAATACTTATACATATGTATACGTACATACGTCTGTGTGCATGTGCCAATATCTCTACATAAACTCACAAACATGGCTACAAAATTGCCAGTGTTCACCTAGGATTTGGCTCTCCCATACATTCATGTATGATGTAGCTGAACACACAAAGCTATTGATTGTCTTCTTATAAGAATACTTCTTCATAACAAGATATTCCACAATAATATATTTTTATGAATAGTAAACGCGCCTTTCTCTTTCAGTGGGTAGATGCTGATATTCCGCAATGGCTACAGCACTATTTAAATGATGGGTCTATGATAGTGGTCAGCTGAAAGAGAAAGCTGATGTCCATGCACACAATGAGGTGACATGCTTAATCGACGAACATAGGATTTTTATTATGAATTGTTAATTTTATTCTTATAATACAAGTCTTCAAATTGATAGTTTCCCTCTCCAATGGCACATTCAAAAATGTTAACAGTGAATGTAAAAGTTCCACATCATATGACCTCACATTTACCTCACTGGGTAAACACTGTTAAATTTGTTTGAGATTTCATCTTAATTCTCAGAAGGATTGTAAAGAGTCAAGAAAAAATTCATGGAATTTAGTGACAGAAAATTTAAAGTGATCAAAACATGAAAATTACTCCAAAATATAAGTGATAAATGATTTTGATTGAAAATTTGATTAATATTTGAAATTTATTATAAATTAGGTAACGTTAGGTTGGGGAATTATTTTCCCAGTCTTCAGAGTTAAGGAAGAAAATTACTCTCCCAGGTACAAAGTTACCTTTCCGAACGCATCGGATAATACTTTTCCCTCCGTAATAACGTTTCTGAACGAACTCCACGTGTTCTCGAAATCCCAAATTCTGAGTATAATAGTCCAGCAACCTTCCTCTAGTTCTATGCTACACTAGATATTTGTATAATTCGAGTTACTTAGTGCCAGACCATACTGTAGGTACTTGAATTAGCATCGAAGTTATCTCTTCATAAATGGGTGGAGTAAAATTATAGTGGTTACTGCAGTATTTCGGTTTTCACATAGCTTCTCGCTTAAAAGCTTTCAGGCGTTTTTGCTTCAAATTGTGTAATTAGAGCATACAAGACCAAAACTCTCTTTCTTGAAAAAAAAATTAAAAAAATACCGAGTGTTTCATCTTTCGAATAGAATAGTGAAACTGACAAAGCTCTCCGAAATACAAAAATATTATTCAACGAATCAACGTAACTTTTACAATTAAAAATTCTTTTGAGATAGGTGAAACTGAACCTCAACACCTCCTGCTGGGCTCTCTGGTCAAATGCAGAGGTACTACCTACGAATTAGGTTCCTGTTATTGGACGGATCACTTGTTGGTTATTAATATTACCAATTAATTTGATAGTATCATGATATACCATAACAATGGGAAGTGCGACATTTTGTTTTTATCCTTCATGAATTACAAATACTGTGCAATATCACTTTTTCATTTTGATTCGCTTTTTTTTTGTCATTATTATTATGAAGAGAGAAAAAAAAAAATCATCTTTTAATGTGAGACAAGAAGAAAAGGGAATGGAAAAAAGAAGAATAATTTTACAGAAAGTGAAGCGAGACATTAAAATATTTTTGTTAAAGACAAGCAGAATGCTTTGCACTTTTAGTGGTTTTTTTTTTCTCCCACTTCGAAGCGTATTTTATTTCTCTTCACGCGCGACAGGATTTCGGCTCTTTTACATACGAGGGGATGAAAGGGGGGCAAGTGGTGGGCTACATAGTTGAAAATGTAGGTCGTACGATTCACGGTTGTTTTTTTTATTCTTTTTTTCTTTCATTCAACCTCGCAAAACAATGAAGTTAATCGTTCAGTTTTTTTTATTTTCGAACAAGCAGAGCTTCTTTCGCGCTGCTATGCGTCATTTTTTTCTCTCATTATTTTTTTATTTTTGTGTTTTTAAAAGACATCGCAATGTCATTTATCAGCTTTTAAGCTCCCGAAATATTCGCAAAACAAGCTTTGTGTTCAGTAATGGAAAATCTAACGACCTCGAATGGATGCCCATACCTAGATGCTACGAGAAAATTCAAAAATTCATAGGAAGTAACAAACTCATCAGCCGATTTGAATCACTTGGAAGCTTGCCACGATCAACTTTCATTCACAAGAATTGACCTTGAAATTCTTTTGAAAAGCCAAGTTCACCCTAGTGTTGTTTCCTTGTACGATTTCAAACCCAATAAAATTCCAATAACATTAGAATGATTATTTCCCAAATTGAGAGAAATTTCTCTTCGTTTGATGAAACATCAGAAATCTCAAAAAATAGGTTGCAAGTTTGGAAAAAGTTTTTCTCGAGAATGTACGTCTTTCATCATCTCTTTATTCATTTGGTCAGCGAATACACACAAATTTAAGAAGATTTACCGCTGCCACACAATCAATTAAATTTCCCAATTAATTAGCTATATACAGATCTGATTGGTTGGATGGGATAAGCCAACATTTTTATTATGGGAGCAAATACTTGTTTTGTTCCCATTAAAAAATTTTTGTTCCCTGACTGGAAATTCTACATTTTGCATTTTGAAAAAAAATATATAAACACGCATTTTGTAGAAATGTCTAGTAAAATAGTATACTATACACCAAGGTTCAAAAGTGAGTGTTTATATGTGAGGGAAAGTTTGAGAAATGAGCGCAGCAAGTTCAAAATTCCAGTCATGTAAACTTACTTTTAAACCTTGTTGAAGATATTTTACATAATAAATTATGAGAAAGCGACGAAATATGCAAATTCTATCATAATGATGAGTCTTGCACGAAAATTTTAAAAGATGGAACAAAATATCAACCTCCTCATTGTGGCAGATTTAAAGTTGCATTTATAAAGTGTAACTTTTTCCTCGATGTAAAGTGAACATGCCTCCATGTAAAAAGATGCTTCACGTTTTTATATAACTGCATGTTCACTTTGCATCGAGGTTACATTCATTAATGATAAGAGCTACTTTTCACTGGCAAAATACCAGAGTAAACGTTGTCTTTCTGATAATGTATTTTATAAAATAAATTCCAAGTTTTTCGGATTCTGGAAATATTTGATAGTTGAATATGATACTCATGCCATAGACATGTAAGACAATCTTTTCATAATATAAATATGTTAAAAGAATGAAAATACCATATTTAACACGAGTAGAATTTTGCGGTAGACGAGAAAATAATCGAAACATTAAATTCGGTAATATCCCATTCAAATTTTTCACAAATTTCTTGAATTGAGCAAAAAGATATGACACAAACGAACATTTAATTCTTGATTAAAGGCCTCACTTTGAAATAACATTTACAACTACCATAAATTGAAAGATGAAGAAACAAAAAGTATTTGGGCAGAAATTTCAAACAAGAAATGGTGTTATGGTTTATTTGAAAAATCAAAACACTCTAAGATGAAAACACAAAGAAAGATGTCAAAAAATATTTAAGCCCGAGACGCCTTTTCCGAAATTCATTAAGAACTCAAGCAGGACATTGAAGAAAAGTATTATTTGATGAGTTTCATCACTAATGTAAGATCTGCCTACAGTTCTATAACCAGAGCGCTGATAAGAATACGAAGGCTTGTATATACGCCATTTTTATTCCAAAATAAAAAGGAAACAAACAGAAATGAACAACCCCAATGGGAAATTGGTTTTATTTCTTCATCATTCAGAGTATTTAATTTGCTGCGAAAACTGATAATTTGTATCTAAAATTGTTAAAATGGATGATAGACAAAGATTTCTCATATCGAAGTGTTGTTGATATAGAAGTATTAATTACAATAATTACGTCCAATTTAATTTTGCCACTAGATTTTTTAGATCAAAAATGGCGTACGTCATCATTCGCCCCTATTATAAAGCGCCTTACTACAACTGAGGTACTATAATACAGAAGATTCTCGTACATGATAATGAGATCTTTTAATTGATTGCGATTTTATCTTAAAAAAGCTGAATTTTGTATTCCTTTACCATCCTAAAATATAGGTCAGTATTAGGTACCTGATGGCTAATATAAGTTCACTGTTTTTTACGGGCATAGCGCCAAAATAAAAACAACATTATGTAAATGAAAATGCAGGTTGTAGCGGAAGGGCGATTGGCAATATTTTTAACTTTTTATACAACTCGAAGGAGCGGGATAAAAGAAGTTGACTTACTTAAATGGAAGTATTACGTCGCGATTTAATGTAAATGTTTCGTTAACGAAACGTATTAAAAATGCCGAAACACGTTTCAAAGGATGGAGAAGAGCTAACGGGAGAATAGGGATTATGTGGCAGTACGCCCCTTCTGCACCCCCGACGTCACTCGAGGAAACTTTTTGATTGGCGAAACACTTTAGCGGTGCAACCGCTCGTTAATATGCAAATTTTGAAATTAAGTTCGTAAACATTCTCGATTTCAAATTAAGGTAAGTTTTTTATTTGCAATCGATTTTCATTTTCACGCAACCAATTCATTTTAATTTTATCGGATTTTCTTTCATTGTAGCCAACAAATTTGTTTACTTTCTGTAGAACCGAACATGAAATAGATTTTATTTTTTATCGGATTTTCAGATGTCCATTCCGCCTTTCTTAAGCTGCTGAATGTTTCAGTATTAACTATAATATGATGCGCAAAAACAGCATGATTTAATAAATTTGTGAGTTAAATACTATTTTAATACGGTTTCAAAAAAGTCTCTGAAAGATACCTAATGTACCTGTCGCGAAAATATTCATAATTTGAACTATTCAGAAATTTCTAAAATAAGCCACTTTAAAACAAAAATACAAGTTCAATAACTGAACAACTTTTTTTTAAATGTGATATAGGTATGTCACGTTTCAAGGTAAGTATTATTGAATTTTTTTTATAAAGAAGAATTTTGAAGGAGCAAGAGAAACCGAAACTCTCGAAACAAAAAATTAGCAGTATGGAACCATAAAATCAAAATTTCACAAAATTCTTCTTAACCCACTTCTAGTAATCCGCTGGGTAATTTGAAACACTTCACTAGCGCATATTTAGTATCTACCAATCACTGTGACCGCAAAATCAGAAATTACCAAAAATATAACAATTAACAAACAAGAAATTCCTATAAAAATTATGATTATTTCAAGTGAACCTGTTGACTATGAATAGAATATGTGGGCTATTGAACACCTAGCCCGCAAATAATGAAGAAAAATGTGTTTAGTTATGGAAAATAAGTAACCCGAAGAAGCACTCAATTTTTTCTGTAACAGAAAATCTGTAAAAATAGTCAAAGTTCAAAATAAAAAGTGATTGAAAAACTAAGAGAAGGGGAACGAAAAAATGAGGCAATATTACTTATTCTACGATAGACCATTAAGAATTGTTGGGTTGCACTGGACCCTTCTTTTCACAGTTTGTTTTTAAACCAGGTATTAAAACTGATTTCATGGAGGATTCAGGGGTGGGGATAGTTAAAATTTTCAATTTCACGACAAAAGAAAATAATTTACACGATTTTCCCATTTTGACCTAATGTTTTTATATGCCTATATTATTACAAGCCCTCAGGAACCACTTCGCAGCGCTTTGGCCTGTGCCAGCCCTCGATTTTTGCTGCCACATAGGTAACACTGTAGAATTCGTTGTTTGGGAGGAAGCTATGAACATTTTTTTTATTTCTGTGTGTGGCTGTGTGGATAGTGGCGGATGGATATCGAATATAAGGGAAAATATTGGCGAAATAATTTAGAGGCATAACATTGTGAAATAATTTTGATGAACGAATTAATTTGGGCCCTGTTGTAGGTTTATTACAGCGATATATGTGTATATACACCGCACATCTCTACACATTATAATATACTATGGCCTAAAAACCTTTAGAAACACTATGAAAAAATCGTGCCATTCAAAAGAAGGATTACTGCCATGAAGGAAGTCCGTAGCACTCCTGCGAGCAAAGTTATTAATTTTTACCATTTGTAAAAACAGAAAACCAACTAAACATTTCTTGAACCAAACGAAAAGGAATAAAATTAGAATTGAAAATCAAACTTTCTCTAACGACTAATTGTTGGTGAGGGGGTTATGTGATTTTCTTTGTCTCACTCTGTTACATTTTTTTAAATCGGGCTCCATTGGGTCTACGAAAATTGAGTTACAACGACTGTCATTAGACATTACACAAGTGAAGCTGCACAGGTAATGGCTCATATACATATAATATTCAAGGTAAAATATACACCCAATCGGCAAAATTCCGCATACTTTATATTATTACATATTATTTTATACTGTCCTATTGATGGAATAAGTAATAATGAACGAATGCGATTTTTGATAAGAAGAGTAAATATCTACCAGTTCTCGCAACAAATAAATAGAACAATTTTCTAAACCGGCAAAGTTGGATAAAACAAAATTTCTTTTATTTTTTTTCAGATTTCCTTCGTTCTTGCCTACTTTTGAGTTCTTACGTACAAACACAGAATGTGCCACAAAAATTATAGGCATCCAAGTGCACATAAAGACTGAACTTATGCATTTTCGATTTTATTTCTCGTGTTATTAGCACTTTTTACTGTATTATTTCACAATTGGAATTTATTCAACGCCAATTGTGATTCCACTGAATACAGAAACAGAATGTAGAAGAGTATCTAGAAAAATCATTTCTCAAATATGTGTATATACGTACTAATACATTCTTTTTTTTCAACGCGTTCTTGTCGTATGATCTAATGATTCAAAAATAAGTTTCTTAGTCGTAATCGTTTTGGAATGTAAGAGTATAACTCATTCTGCAGCTTTTCTTCAACTTCAACAGTTCGAAGGAGGATCATAAAGATAATTTAGAAAAATAAAACGTTTCCCATGTTAGCACGGTTCAATAATCTTGATATGACCGTTTTTGGCTCATGAATAACCAACCATGAACTCATTCAAACAGAAACTAAATCTAGATGCAAAGACAGATGCGTTTGAAGGTTCAGAAAAATTCAATGGTGGGTGCGATAATAATCTGGCCTAATAACTCTTTTTTAGGGAAAAAAAAATTAAGAATGGTCAACTTAGAGCAAACTATTGAACGCATTTTTCAACTGTCTCGGTTCATTCTACTTTCCACTCAGCCCTGCTAAAGCATATCTAAAATTCGACACGGAATGCACATTGCACGAATTTCTTACACTGCCAATTATAGGAAAACCGAGGCAGATAAAATAAAAACGTAAAGAGACTTTCTGAAAGAGCTTTTTGCCGTTCCTCAGTAAAATTTCGTACGAATTAATATCTTTCTGAAAATTTCTTTCGCACACTTTTACTGTCAAAAAGTAAACATTCGACGTAATACGACAAAAAAAAAAAACCGCTCATCCTAACGAAATTACTAAATGGTTTGAGCGAATTTTATTTTGCAGAAAATGATCGCGAAAGCATATTCGCACATTTTAGTCGTCAAACAAATTCGAAAAAAGCGAGTATAAAGTCTCCCAGAAAAATGAGGGATTTTGCCCATAATTCAAAATTATTAAACGACCGAAATACTACATCATTTTAACGACCCTTCCTCCGACCCCTTTTCAACGTGGCATGTCCCCGTAGTCGTTTTCCAGGCGCGCCTCAAACTTAATAAAAAATGCATTAACTAGATTGGCGAGTGGTACACACAAACGCACGTACCATCGCTAAGAGACGTCTAAAATTTCGTTAAAAAAGTTGTCCTCGCCCTTTTCGACGCGTGTTCAACTCTTTTACCATCCATTCCTCATTTATAAAACGAAAAAAATTTTTCAAAAATTACGTCTTATTTCCACAACGATTCGTATCGTCAGTTCTTCTCATTATCGTTCATTCTAGTTAGGGCTGAATCTGGGTTGAAGCGAAACAAGCGACTGCCTGGGGGTAAAACTTAAGACAGACGAAAATTTTCCAAATAAAAACTAAATAAATAATTAAACAGGTACTTGATGAAATCAAATTATGTGAAAGTTAAAAAATTATTGCTTGTCGAATAACACAACAGCAAGTTGTATTTTTATTATTTATTTCTACTATCTGTCCTTAATTGTCAACTTGTTAACCCTTGGAAGGAGGGAGGCTGATTCATTCTCATGGGTGTTTTGTGTTGCATTATTATTCTCTCTCTCACCTCTTCATTTTTGTTGAAGTATTCCTTTTTTGTTCGTATTTATTGAAATTTACTTTGAATAGTGTGATGTTAAATTTAACGTGTGTTAGGAAATATTTGGCCTCCTATTTTCTAATCTTTTGGTGTTAGAACCGTTTCTGCATACTACATGTGTCCTACCATGGAGATATGTTTGGAGTCATTAGTGACCACATAATCTTACAATTTCTGTTTTTTTTTTGTCAACTTTCAAACACAATAATAATTATATATACATACATTATATGAATTTTAGCTAATAATCAATTTTAAGGGATGGTCCACATCTTATAAACGGTCTCTTCCAACCCCTGCAATAATACAACCTCCACCATCACCCCCATCAAAAAACACATACTACATTTATGTCTAAGTTTTTTTCAAAGCTACCGAGGATCCAGACCCCACAATCTTCTTCTTTCTTACAACCCTGAGCTGAAGCACAACCTAAATTTATTGGTCAACTTTTGTGAAATATAAGAATTTAATAAAATAAAATTTTAGCAGGTTTTCAAAAAAAAAAACAAAATCAACTCTTATAATACTCGCTCTAAGGGTAGAAATTTCAGTAGGGACAAGGACAGTTTGTCATTTCAGGTCAAAAGATACTTGATGACACTAATAATTCAATTTAATATATCACTTAAATCTAATTATGTACCTATACAAGCTCTGGAAGCAGCACTTTGATTTGGGCCAACGCCTTGCTGGCATAAACGGGTAACAATTAAGAATTTGTTGTTTTAGCAGAATATGGATGTGAAATGAAACGTTTAATCGGTTATCAGTTTTGCTTTAAGCAATAAAATTGTTTTCATTTCAATTTTGATTTCAGTTTTACATTTGAAAAATGATTTGGTTTCGGTTTTTTATTTGGTTTTTTACTTGCATAATGTATAGTTTTCAATTTACATTAGCTAGCAATGTTAACAATGTTAGTGTGGTATAAAGAAGGGTCATTTGGGCAAATGCAGTTACTAGTTAGTACAGGAAAGTATATACAATAAAAACTATACAAAGTCCTAAATCAATAAAAAATTAATTCATAAAACTGAGAAAACATTTTATTAGGTAATTCAAAAATTTCAAAACTAATTTTAAATTAACGTAATATTTGACCTTAAAAAGAAAATGTCCGCTAATGTGAGTTATTGATGTCCTGGTCCTTGGAGAATTAAAAATAAACAGTCCTTCCACTGAAACTTCAGTTAGAGGAATCAAATAATAACATTTAATGTGGGTATCAATTAAAATTAAGAATGGATAAGTGTTGTGGAATACCTTGTTGTGAGAAAGTATTCTCACCAGAAGGTAAATTCAACAGAATTTAAGCGTGTTCAGCCACTTCATATCTATCATATGGTTAAGCCAAAACCTGGGCAAACACTGGCAATTTTAGAGCCGGTTTGGACGGTTTATATACTGGCTTATTTACACGCACACATACACACATACGTAAGGAATAAGTATGTAAGTGAGAGCAGCCCGGTTGCGTCATCTCTTGTAGTGATAAGAGATGGTGGGCTGGTTTGTGTACGGATCATGACATCATCGCATTGTTGAGATTAGTCACAATTTGGTATTTGTACATTCCCTGCAAGTACATGCAGGTAATTATGATCAAACGTACTTGTGTTTTCGTTTAATGTCGCAAGGACAAAAATAAGCCTGCCTTTTGGCGGCAAATGTTGTCAGGGGTTCAAGCCCCTATACCTCATACCAGTGAGTCCCCACAAGTGTTGTTTCTGTTTCCAGAATTGACAAAAAATTTATAAATAGCCAGAGTCTTTCTTTTTATCTGTATTCATCCATTTCAGCATTGATTTTTGATAAAATATTGGAATTATTAAATTCATTACTGGTCCTTTTGACTATTTTGATAGCATCTGCAATAAATAACTTTAAATTCCAATCAAAATCAGTGGATGCTATTGTAGCAGAAATTATATTACTTTAATTAAAATTCTAATAAGGGAATGACATTTCATCCATAAATTATGGACAATTTATCATCAATTTGTTCCATATTACTATAGATTTGAATTAAATCGCCATGATTTTCAAAATGAAAATTTTACCCAAATGAATTACTCATCATATTTTAAATGTGCTATCTTCTAAAACGTGTAAATGAAGAAATTCACAACATTTGTCTGACCAAATTCAGGGATATATGAAAGGGCCGTTATGAGGGAGTCTCCCCCAAAAACATTTTGACAGTTGAAAAAATTATGCCAAGTTGTTCTTCAGTAGGGAGTTTGGGACTTTGAAAAATTCCCAAAATTGTGCTGAGCAAAAAAGAAAAGAATATTTTTGGAATGAAACAACTCATACAACCTCAATAAAATAGAATAAGTGCATAAATAGATGACAGTTTGCGTGCGTACACAAAATACTTGACGCATAATATATATACCATAAATATTTTCTGTGTAGGCTATACCTATTATTTTCTATTGAAAGGAATAACTAATAAGATAAGAAAAATTAAATCTTTCGAGATATGTTTTCATAATTTTATATGTGTGGTGGTTTAACTATACAGTATATAGACATACAGTATACCAATATGTATACATAGACTATGATTAATCAGGGACAGGTGACACAAAACCCAGACAGATGTCGAGTTGAGTTGTAATTTTGTAAAGTGCAATAGTTGCATGGTATTGTTCAGTACAGCCACATAGGATTATATGACACCTTGCACATAAACCATGTATAAAGAAGACGAAGACAAAGATGAAAGAAAGAAAATCATTGAAACCAAATAAAATCAATTTTGCATTTTTCATACTACAGAGTGATGTAATTATACTTGTTCCATTCCATTTTCAATAAAACACCACTCAGTTAAAGAGAGTAATTTAAATTTATTATGGCAGAAGGTTGAGTTTTGATGTGGTTCTAAATTGAATTAAATATATTTTAATTTTTTCTAATCGAGTTAATTAGTAATAATAGTTCCTGATTGTCATTGAGATGGAGGTTTTGTTTTACAATTTGGCAGATGAATCAATAGTAGTGGAAATTTTTCAAAATTGCATGACTTTAAAGCGTATTATATCAATAGCTTTTACATTATTTAAATTTAAATCAATTGCCAGCTACACCGTTGCCTCAAACAAATGCGTATTTAGTTCTTTAAAATACATAAAAAATTCCCTTCGTTTTCGAACCAAAGCGACTAAGCTTGAAGCAGAAATGCTCCTTTTTTTAGAAAAATATTTTTTTGATAACATTAATTTTATTAATGTAGTTAATAATTGAGTACTCTTGAAAGAGAGAATGATTAATGTTAAGAAATATTAATTGTTAGTACCTATTGTGTGTTACTACTTGTAAAAATTATTATAGAATTACATACCTAATTAAAAACTGATGCAGATGGACATTTCAAAATTTTTCAGTTGAGATTTGTGAATTAAAAAATTATAAAAGGAAACTTGAAAATTTTCTGTTGGGAATTTTAGCGTTTTTAGTTCAGAATTTTTGATTTTCTCCTACCCAAAAAATGTCTTTGGTATGTTCCTAATCAAAATGAATACATATTAGGGAATCTATGATATAAGAATAGGATCGCCTGTTGATAGACCTTCTTAAAATGGATCCAGGTCATCATTTTAATTATGTTCTTCTTTTCTTACTATTTGTTTTTTTTTTTTTTTGATCTGAAGGACAAAAAAATCAACAAAATGAAAAAAGACCCCACCCAGCATTCTAATCCATAAAAATATAAGTTAACTAAAAAAAAAAAATTCAAAAAAAAATTTTATTGACTCCAGATTTAAACCTACATCTCAAGTATGCAAAAACCTTACTTAACCACTGAGCCATGGCGGCAGTTGTTGAAGTTGGTTTTTCACAGACATACAATCACACGATCAGATGAAAATACATACAAGACACGGATCCACTCTGCAATGGTCTATCAACAGGCACTGCTCTAAGAATTTGCAGGCTTGAAAAAAGTCTGACTCAAATAATATATTCTCTCCTTTTTTCAAACAACTTGTTCAGAAACTGAAATGGAATCATTTTATTTGGATACTGATTTTGGTATCAGCTGTGAGAGTTCTGCGATTCGGTTATCCATTATTGGTTACCAATTGATGGTTTAGGTTTTGGTATCAGTTATTGGTCGTCCTTGAAAAGTTTAAAGCGGTTTAAAACAGTACTGGTTTTGATTCACATCCCTATACCAGAAACGAAAAAATATTTTTTTGCTTCATAATTGACACATGGACACAGAATTTAGGGAGAAAATAAAAATGAATAAAAAAAGCAAAACAATTTTATCAAATTAATTTTGGCCTAGAGTTTTTTTCTTTTAAGTTTATAATAGAGAAACCTGTTTTGTTAAGGTAGCTGTAATTTTCAACAAATAAAGCTAAAATTCAATATGTACTAGGTGAATTCTATGTCAGAAACGAACCTGCACAATTTCAAGTCAATGGGACCAACAGTTCATTCATAAAGTTCATTTTTGTGCCATTTTAAGAGAAATTTCTAGCCAACTCTAAGGAGAAGATGACTTGTTTTTTTCAGTGGAACTGAAATTCGAAGCATTGAAAAGTTTTACTATTTAAATGAGTTTTTTCCAATTTGGATTTGATAGGTTGATTAATTTTGGAGTTATTTCCTACTAATTTAATGTAATTTTTTGTGATTGGTCCCAAAGTTCTTCCCCAATTCCTCTCTTGAAAGCAATAGTAATGTGGGCCATATTTTGGAAATAAGTAATTTGAAATTTCAGCACCAATTTTGTATCATTTTAGTTTCCATATATACATTAATTCAAAAGTAATGAGCAATATTCACTATAATCTGTTTAAAAGTGAAAAATTTTGGCTACGGTGTAAACCAAAAACTTACTAAAAACGAATTGCGGAATTTAATCTCATGATGCGATATTTTAGCAGGTTCTCTGTGAAAAAAATCGCAGCGCAACAGGTTTTCCTGAAATTTAAAAATCCCAGTGCACCATACTCCACGAGAAAATCAGGTTTTCAAAAAAAGTCAAAAGACAGTTTCAAAATCGTCATGCATCAAGTTTGCGTAGAACCTTAAAACCCTAGAGTAGCATGCTTCGCTAGAATAGCAGGTTTTCAAAAAATTTTCTGATTTCAAAACTCTAGCGCAGCAAGCTTTGCTTATAAAAACGCATGTTCTCGAAGAAGGGTCAAAGGTGATAAATAACTGAAAAATTCTGTTCAATTTCAAAGGAGCAGGACTGGAAAAAATGTCCACTGAGTGTTACATTTCATAGTTGCAAGAGATAAAAGAACAGCCTCACTAACCATACTATATTCCATCGACTCAACTTCAAACGGATGCAAAATGACTGCCTTGTTCACAACTTTTATAACAGTCGTCAGGTTGTCTGCATCAAAAACCGACGAGAACAAAGCTAATGATACTTCTACCACCCTACAGCAAAAAACCGCGGTGTATAAATAACACATAACCTGCATCAGGTCAATTGTAGATATTCAGTTGAAATGAAAAGTTAAAAAACAATCTAATTTCGCGCGTATCAAAAACAAAAAAAAAAATGAAAAAAAACGAAAAAAATGAGAATGGGTAAAATAGTTTTTATTTACAGAGCGGCAGAGAAGTTAGATCCGGCCCTGATTTTGGCTACCTCTGATTTTGGCGAGTGAAATTTTAATGTCAGTAGCCGAATCGAATGGAAAATAAAAATAAAATTCCAAAGAAAAACAACAAAAAAAAAGAGGAAAATTTTGCATTTTCCAGCAAAGATAATGCTACCAGCATTGGGGTCGCGACTCCCTGCTACCAACTACGACGGTAAGTACCACCTTAAAAAACAAAGACATTTCGCGTAGGTTAAACCGACAGGCTGAAGGAAGGCAAACCGTTTTTATCGCAGCAGCGAAAAACGGAAACGTTTCTCTTTTTTCGCCTATCTAAAACATTAAAATAGCTTTTAACTTCACCTTTTTCTTCGACTTGGCGCTATCGTCTTATTTTTAAAACCCTGAGAAAAATCGTTCGCATTTTCACGCCAAAATGCCTTTGAATAGAGCGCGTCCGTATACACTATATTCTGCACGATGAAAACGTAAATACTTTTATTTCGAGAGTTAACGTCAAAGAAGCAAAAACCACGTCATACGTGAGGATTTTCAAAATTTATTCGAAGTACGACTGAAGATAATAATAGGTACGTAGTACGTACATTAGGCAACGTCTTCGTAATTCATTAAAAATAATCAAACACGTACATTGTATTGTACCATCAAGTAACGAGCAAAAATGGAGACCGAGACGGAGACCACAACAGTCTTAGTCTTGATACTGGTCTTTCATTGTCAAGTTTCGGACATACTTATAGTTAGTCTCGGTACATATATATCACACGATTTTCAAAAAGTTTTTCTGATGGCTAAATTAAACTTACCACTCATTTCACTGAAAAAGTATTACACCCGGGTAGAAAACTATAAGCTGCCCAAACGCCAGTGAATGATCTAACAGCGAGAATAAATGACACGAAACTAATAAAATTATTATCGTGGCGCTGCCCACGAGGCCCCGGCGCACAAACGATGCGCCGGAGTTCTTTCACTACCTCCGGTGGTGGACATGCTAGTGTTGACTCAACACTGTTGAGGCAACACCAGTTGAACATATACATATATAAAAGCCAATTTCTTATTACCGCAGCACAGGTCGCAATTTTTATCCGATAGGCACGAAATTTGGAAAAAATATTAGTACTATGCCAAGGACCTGACCTATTGATTTTGTTGGGATAGGCCGTACAGTACTTCCGATGTGGCTATCCTCGCTTTTGATTTGGCTATAAAATTATCAATTTTCGATCAATAGCTACGAAATTTGTACTGCAACAAATATTATAACTTGTTATAAATTTTGGTGCGGATCGGTCACACGGTACTTTGGTAACACTTTTTTGGTTTTTATTTCGCCTATAAAATGCCGAATTTTGGACCAATAGGAATGTAATTAGGAACAAATATTTATTACAATCTATTAGTAACTTTTTGGTGACTACTTAATTTTACTTTTTTTAAAAACCTACTATTTTTAATGGAGCTGCTGCTGAGTTAGAGTTATTATTTATTCAGTTTTATCTTCAAATTCTGATCCTAATTTTGCAAAAAGTATAAGACCAAGACTAAACTTTTTCTCATCGCAAATACCAACAGAATATATTAAAAAATATACTGCTTTAAAGTGTAAAATGAAAATTTGTAAATTATATTTAAAAATTAATTATAGCCAAAGTAAGTACCGAATTAATCATGATTTTCTTAGTCGCGTACATATGGAACATCAAAATCTGTCAAATCTCCAATAATTACGATGTAAGAAGGAATGTAATTTATTTTATATAATACATGATGAGAAAGGTAATGTTCACGCTGGTATTTTGAAGTAAAAAGTAGCTCATATCATTGATGAATATAATCTCGATATAAAGTGAACGCACCTATATGTAAAAATGTGAAGCATCTTCTTACAAGGAAGTATGTTTAGTTTACATCGAGGTAGAAGTTACATTTTCTAAATGAAATGTTAAATCTGCCACAACGAGGAGGTTGATATTTTATTCCATTTTTTATAATTTTTAAGAAAGACTGATCATTATGATAGAATTTTAACGTTTTGTTGCTTACTGATCACTAATTATATAAAATATCTTCCTCTACAAGATATGAAAGTGAGTTTACATAATTTGGGAATGGTTTAATCGCTGCACTTGTTATATGAACTCCCTCACATGTAATCGCTCACTTTTAAACCTGTGTGTGTAATATACTAGCTATTATATAATACATGATTAGAAAGGCAATGTTTAGGCTGATATTTTTCCAGTGAAAAATAGCTCTTATCATTGATACATGTATAAACTTGATGCACCTTCATATAAAAACATGAAACATCTTTTGACATGGAGGCACATTCACTTTACATCAAAGTAGAGGTTACATTTTCTGAATGAAATGTTAAATCTGCCACCATAAGTAGGTTGATACTCCGTTTTGTTTTTTATAATTTTTGCGTAATTAATCATCATTTGATATAATTTTAACCTTTTATAACTTTCTGATCATTAATTATGTAAAATATATTTCTCAAGAAAATCAAATGTGAGTTAATGGTGTGTAACATACCATTTTTAATAAATGATCAGAAATGAAATGTATACACTGGTATTTTATAAGCAAAAAATAACGCTTATCATTGATCGAAGCCAACTTAATTATTTATCAAGCCTTGAAGTAAAAATCCCAGCATTGCAAAAACTGACAAGAGGGGACTAATTTTTAAGTTTTTTTTAAAAATTAGAATTTTAGGGTTGATTTTTAAATTGTTTATTTCCTAAAATGTAATTTCTCACAAATTTGCAATAATTTTCGTAATTTTTTTCCAGTTATGATTGAATTAAACCTAAACTAGTGAAGCTGGCCACCGTGTTGAGGAATCAATTTTCTATCTACTTCGTGTCCTAATAAAATAAAGTTGATTTTTTGTTGATAAATCAGCTTCAAGTGTAACCTCGACGTAAAGTGAATGTGACTTCATGTAGGATCATTAATTATAAGAAACTCTAAAGCAACAGCAGGTCAGTTAGAAAAAGTAGATTTTTGAAAAATGTAAAATTAGATAGTCACTAAAAAGTTATTAGCAGATCGTAATAAATATTTGTTCCAAATTAGGTTCCTATTGGTCCAAAATTAGGCATTTTATAGAAGAAATAAAAACGAAAATATAGTGTTATCGAAGTACCATACGACTGATCCGCACCAAAATTTATAGCAAGTTATAATATTTGTTATAGTACAAATTTCGTTGCTATTGATCGAAAATTGATTTATAGGCAAAATAAAAATGAAAATAGACATACGGAAGTACCATGCGGCTGATCCGCAACAAAATCATTAGGTCAGGTACTTGGCTTAGTACTAATGTTCGTTCTAAATTTCTTGCCTATCGGATAAAAATTGCGACCTGTACCGGTGACAATAAATTGGCTTTTATATAAGTTATTAGTGCAGAAATTTTCCATAAGTTATGAAAAGAAAAACGTACTTACTCCTACCCCCAGGTCGTTCCATGACACCAAGATTAATGAGTAGATTTTCAATAGAAAACCTACTTAAAAATATCTCCTTCAACAAGATTCAAAAATGAGTTTAGATGACTGGAGAATTTCTCACTTGTTGCTCTCATTCTGCAAACTTGCCCTCCCATGTAAATGCTCACTTTTGAACTTTGGTTTGTAAAGGAAATGCAAAATAGTATTAAAGATATGAACAAATTAAAAAACGTTTTCAATTCACTTATTTCATTATTCAGTAGAACCCGCTGATTAAACTCCCTGACGAATGACTCAATAACTTATTGGACTCAAAATTGCTATGAATGGATTGGCTGTATCTAAATGCATTAAAACAAACTTGTTTATTAGACTTAATCATTTGCTTTATGCACTCAACATGAACTACCTAACTGATATATCTGACAAACAATGGTAATTTTAAACGAGAGATTGTGACGATGAGGAGGAAATTTAGGAGAAACCACCCTCAAATTGTTGGCTATGGGAATCTATTCCATAAAATTAGTAATATATGTGTTTCTATAGTGACTGCGGCCTACTTGACTATAGCTTATACATGTTTGCAGTAGAACTTGATAAATTTTCCTTTAAAATTAAACTTTAGATTTTTATTTTTATTATATTCGCTTAATAGGCTCATTCCGTTACTAGACTCACTTTGCCTTGGTCCCAATATGATTTTAATGAGAGGGTACTGCTGTAATTTGCAATTTCTATTTGTTCATTTTTTCTTTTCCCCCAATTTGATCATTCATTAGCGTTTAGACGTAAACTAAGATTCCTCTCTAATTTGGAAAGGCCCACATGATGCGTGGTAAGTTTAATTTAGTCATCAATGACAGTAGAAATCTTATTAAGAAGACCGCGAAACCAAAAAACGAATAGGTACTTGTGTGAGCAAAACCACGATCTAGACTACCATGGTTTCGGTCCTACTTTTGCACATCAATGCATAGATGTGAAATATAAGATGTTTATTTTTTCACAAAAGCATTCCCAGGCGGAGATCATAACCGTTCATTCGAGTAATTGACTTCAGTACCATTTTGTGGAAGCTTTTAGCCTGTTCCCCTATCCTACCGCACCATTTTGAAAAACGTTTTCAAGCGCAGTGCCTCATCTGGCAAAAAAGACACAATGCGATGTAGGCGCTGGTTTTTTTCTCGGTTAATAAGTTTTTACAATAGGAAAGATATGATGGGGGATAAATATTTAAGGCATTTAAAGTAGAAACAGTCGATACCACGAAATAAAAATTTAAACTTTAATTTTCGAACATCTGTTTTCATGTGATGTAGATGATTATATCCGCGAAGTTTAAAGATGATTTTCGATTGAATTTTCAATAATTCCTAAAAAAAAAATACCTGGTAGTAGTACCCACTTCAGTTCTGCTTCGCTTTATTAAACCTTTTTTTTTCCTCCGCAGTTGTTTCAAAATGTCTTTGGTAGATTCAATCGCGTGAAAAGTGTAATGAAGCGAAAGAAAATTGAAATCGACAATTTTTTTCCTCATTTCCATTTTACGGCTCCTCGCCTAAAGGTCGCGTGTGCATAACAAGTTATTCGATTTTCCACGAATTCGAATAAACTTTTTTTAGATACTTATCTCGTTACTGAGATGAACATTTAAATTAATCAGACACCCACTTTGTACGAGTTCACTGACATCTGTAAACATACGAACAAATAGGGTGAAATGGAATTTCAATAATCAAGGAATTCTATGTCCATAGAAAACGTGTTAAATGAAAAGAGAATAATGATCTGGAATTCGATGAGAAGATGGCAAAGAGGAGTGACTAAGTTCACTTTCTAGCCGATAATTTTCACAATACCTATGCGTTACTCTAAATGACGCTGTCTTTCAAAAATTTTAATTCTTCTTCCTCTTGAATATTAATAGGCGTAATTACTATTTTATATGTATATTTAAGTGAGATTTTCTGAAATCAAATCGTCGGTTTGTAAGAATATATCAATGAAACAATTTAATAAATTAATTAGGTACCCTGCAGTTACAAAAAAAAAAAAAATAGATTTGAAGTTTTAGAACGCCAAGTTGTTTGTTGAATAAAAATAGGAATATTGACATCATAGTGTCAAGTAACAGCAAACATCAATAATTTAGAAATAACATTGTTCCAAACATAGGCGGATTTTGTCTCAGAAGTTTCTGGGGAAGGGCTGAAGAGGAAACAAAAAAAACTATCGCAGCAAAACTTCACTAGAAAACCCAACTTACTAATTTACATCTACAATAAATTTCAGATACAATCATCAATTCCAAAAACGTGAAAAAATTTTTCTCAAAATCATTGAAAAACCACTTTTCCATCAATTTTTTTACCAGTTTTCTCAAAAACTACTGAACTAATAGCCACCAAATTTCTGTGAGACTTGCATATGCATAAATACAATTTGTTGTGAAAATTTTATCATCATCCTTTTTATAGTTGCTGGAAAAATCTTTTTTTCCAAGAATTTTTTGCACTACACTCTTCAGTTTTCTCGGTAACTACAGAACCAATAGACAACAAACTCTAATCAGACTTGGTCCTATATGATGACTACCTCTCGTGAAAATTTCAGCTAAATTACTTGTCATTTTCTTTCAATCACGAACACAAATTTTGGGTGATACATTCATATTATTTATGTATATACCTATACATATCTACATAATACGTACATTTAAAAAAAAAAATTTAGGTGAAAATGGAAGACTGGTACCAATCGTTTTTTTTTCTTCTAAAACGAATAATTTTCATCATCCCCGTCACTAACCCTTTTGCGAATCAATTTTAATACCCCGTAGTAAGCAAACTGAGTAAAAAGGTCTCATTAGAATAACTAATATGAAAAAAATGACGAGGCGATTCTTTTTATTTTTAGCAAGGAATTTTTTTAGTGGCTAATTCTAACCCTAGGAGGCTGACCGCCTTACCACCATTAAGTCCGCCAATGATTCCAGGTAAAAAACGAGGCCAATTGTTTTTTGACTTCATTTCCGTTAATAACTCAAAATTTACAATTTTTCAGTAACCGCTGAAATATATTTTTAAACTTTCGCGGTCATGTAGTTTTTGGGAAACTTTATTTCTTCTTGTCGAGTCACACAATCTTTCGTGACAGATGCCTCTCAGTTGATACAATCTTCGTAAAAATGAATGTAACAAACAATAATCTGATAATGTAAAATGAATGATTTCGTTGTACGGAATAAAAGTAATCCATTCTGACGAATTTTAATTTTATGCCTTAACATGGGTATACGCAATATCACATATCACAGTATAATATTGTAGTGCTTCATACAGGCCATCTAATGCAGCGGCAGATGAAATTAATTGCACTGGTTTACGATAATTATGTGATGAATGAGAGTGCGACTTAATCATGATGCCGTTTACTTTACAGATTATTCGATTATAGCTTTTAATAATTAAAGACTAGAGGTCCTTTGTTGCTTCGCAGCATTAATTCACTCTGACCAACAGCACTTTTTTTCAAATGGAATTTACTGTGATGTGTGCCTACCGTTCGGTTCTATTTGAACCTTCGAGTCTTTCAAAGACTTTGCGCTATATGGAGCTGTTCACGACTTAAAATTAATTCATGTTCTAGTAGGTAAATGAATGGTAACTTTATTGGATGTCTAGCCTTGAGCTTCATTGATACCATATAGTCACATAGAAAACCAAATGCATTCGAAATTGCCTTAAATTCTTTTGAAAGAAAGTACAATCAGTATTACACTGTCATCAAAATATATCCAATAAACACTTTCCCTCATTAAGTAATTTCCTTTGTTTCACTGTAACTTCGTCCCAATGGATCACACAGCCACGCAAATGAAGGATCATTCTATAATGCCCAAAATATCGCATATTTTAAGCCTACCAAATTGTATTCAAGTTTAAATCAATAGTGAACAGATTTCGGGGATTATTCAAATACATAGATAATGTGGGGAGGAAGATACGCGCTGAAGATCATATCATATGAAACTAAAAAGTCAATATTAAACTTGTTGGAAATTCGTCATTAAATTCGAGTTTCTAGCACATATTTACTATTGCTAGGTACGCACTCGGCATATTTTACCATAAAAGTTTCACACAAATGACCAAACTCCTACGCTCGAAGACCAAATTAAATCAATTGATAATAATCAATATTGATGAACTTCAAATTCAGTTATTTTCTGTTACTTATTGTACCAGCCTCTCGTAGAAACATGCAAAAGTGAAAATTGTATGAAATCGTGTGGAAAAAATGAAGCCAATAATAAGAAGTGCTAACGGAATTTTGAAATGACTGTCGTCTTCTTCCCTCTGACTGAAAACGTGACTTACCACTATATTAAATTTGAAGACGCAAATTACATACGATACTTTTCTACATGAGAAAGAAACGCCGAAGATAAATGGTAAGAAATTTATTTAAATATTTCATGATTTTGGGCAGATTCTTTTCAATTTTCAGAAAATTATTTTGTATCTTTCCTTCGATTCTCACCGAAGAGATACTGTCAGTCTGTCAAAGGGATGAAAAATTAAATATTTCTACTCGCCATGAAAAACAATTAAAAACGTATAAAGTAGAAAAATGATATTTTGCTTTGAAGATTATGCCCGAAGCCAATTGAAAACATGTTAGAACTTGAAAACCCGATTGAATCCGCACCTTTAAAAGAAGTAATTATAAACAGCAAGGTCCAAAAATAATGAATTCAATTTTTATCTGATAATGCATTCAGAGTTGTGCTATTTACAATTTATACGGTTTGTGTTTTGATATCTTCTAGGCTCTGAGTAAATATTTGAATTTTCTTATTACTGGCTATCAACATCGAGGTTATAGAAGTTGCCCAGGTTTGTAGATCATTTTCATATTTTTGTGTTATCTTTTTGTGTTGAGGAAAGTGTTCTGTTGGAATTCGATAGCCCATGGTTTCTCAACGTGAATTTTTCAACCACATGTAAAAGCACTAAATGATCCCAAGCGAACATAACCCGCTATTTTTGGATGGAAATATGAAGGGAGCTAAATTAAATTGGTTTAGGTCTTGCAATTTTCGTTGACACATTATGTAAGACTACCTGATAATTAGTCCAACAATGTAAAAACAAGACCACGACCATGACCAAGATTAACATGTTTTGGTTCGGTTTTTGTTTGTCAAAACATCAATATTCGTAGGAACTTGAAACAATAAACAAGTTTAAAAACGCTCCCAAGGAATGTACCAATTAACAACATTCATCACCAATAAACCGAACGATTCAATGATCGCATCAACCAAACTGAGGCACAGACTAACAACAAAATTGTCTACCGAAAAAATGGAACGTCAGCATTGTATTCTAGGAAGCCTATTGAATTAATTTACGACAACTTAGCCTACTGAACAATTACAAGTAGATACCTAACCCCTTTTGCAACAGTTTTTTCATTTCACCAACGCGTTCAAACTATTGTAGTGCTGAACAATACGAATTACTTTTCAAATCGAAGTTATGCTTCGTAAAATGATTCAAATATAATTTCAGTGAAAACTTCAAGAACAGATGTAGAGCGGCACTTGATTCGTGATTTCGTTAGACACATTTCTAAAATCAATACTGCAAGCGGCTCAACATTTTGTATAGCCTAGTGTAATTTATTAGATGAAGAACAAAAACTTTTATTTCTACTTACCAATAGAGTAGTCATATTTTCAAGTAGATGCGACGTCGAATACCAAAGAGACGATGATGACGACATTTTTAAGCCCTGTTGATCCGCAATCACGTTTCTAGTTTGGTTGTTACTGCGAAGGGTAACTTGGTTCACATTCGTGAGTGTGGTACTGTTGCCAGCATTGCCGGCTGTAGTGCTGCTGAGTTGCCAACTCTGCTGCACGGCACCAACGGCAGCAACTGACTCCGAAGGTCTAACTGGCGTCGAAGTGACAAAGAACCTTGCTCGTGAATCACCTATCACTGGAATATCGTCTTGGAACTCGATAACCGCATCCACCGGCCGTTCCTTTATGGGTAGTAATTCGACGTATCGGTGACCATTGTGGTCATATTTGTTGTTGTAACCCTGTATGCTGGAGGCGGCAATGGCGAATGTTTGGAACTTAGCTGATTCAGGCAGATTTCCGACTAATTTGCTGGCAACTAGAATAGGCACTAGAACGGCTGCGATGACCACGCAGCATCCCATAATCAGCGTGATGAGGATGAGGATTACAGTTTTACGGTAACGCGTTTTTCGTTTCGTTTTAGCTCGATGTGGAGGTGTGGTGACAAATGCAGCACCGGATGATTCCTCGCTTTGTGAAACAATCGCGTACTGCAGCGACGTGTCACCTACCCTCACAGTCTTGAACATTTCCACAAATGCGAACTGGTAGATTTGTGGATGACAAAAATGGGAACTACTTGGACAGGGTGTATGGCCAAGTGCATGCACCAAGGCTTGGCATCTCATTGATTCATTTCCTGTAACCCAAAAACAAAATTTTAGGTAGATACATGAATTTTTGATCTGCTGGAAAGACTTAAGAATGCACCGTAACACTGGCCAAAGAAATCTGAAAAATTCCCCACAGATAACCCAAAAATTAGATTCAAAATTTGGGAATTTTTTTCATCAAAAAAGTCAGATCACAAGTCCCAATTCCAAATAAAACAGAATAACACATCCGGATTGGATCATCCAAAAGTGTCTAGGATACGGTATTTATTGTGGTTATATAAATATTTCAGATAACACCATTCTGTCAGTAGGTACTATATTAGCCTTCCTTAGTTATGCATGTATAAATATTCCACTAGCAAAATTATTGAGTTTTAACATTTTATTGTGTGATACATCACCACATATATTTTTTGAGGCGCCAAGTCCGAATTTGGTGTTCATTTCTCCATTTGACCCATTCTTCATCCCCAAATGTGCCCCAAAAGGGGGTCAATTTTGAATTTTCACATTTTATTGTGTGATACATCACCAAATATGTTTTTTGAGGCGCCGAGTCCAAATTTGCTGTTCTTTTCTCCACTTGCCCCATTCTTCATCCCCAAATGGGCCTCTAAAGAACTTAATATTGAGTTTTCACATTTTATTGTGTGATACATCACCAAATATGTTTTTCAAATTATTAAGTATATAAAACCAAAATTAACATAAATACTTACTTAATAATTTATACACATATTACCATAAAAATTTGTTTTTTTCTTTCTATTTAATTTACATAGAAGGTTTTTATGATAATATTTTTAATTTGGCAACTTGAATGGAAAAAATTACCAATAGAGAGTGATCAACGGAAAAATTTACAAGTACTTACAAATTTTTTTAGTAAGAACCAGAAAATACCAAATTAAGAAAATTTGACATAATTTTCAATGATTTTCCAGTATTGATACCTACACAAAATATTAATGTTTTGTGAAAAATAATGATATTTTGGCAAATACCTGCAAATTATGGGTTAAGTATAGTTCACTCAAAAGTACCTAGGTAAAACATTGGTACAAACTGTCGTAAAAATTGTAATAAAATTTAACTCCTATTTAAAATGGAAGGCTTGAATTTTCTTGACCCTACTGAAAATATTGTTATAAATGACTATTATTTAGGCTACAACAGAAATGGGTGATTGTTATTAGTTGCTTGAAATTGCAACTTTAAAATTTCAAAAAAGAAAGTTGGCACAAATAAGCATAATTTAAGATAAAATAATGGGAAAAGTTTCAGCTCAAAATTCCAAAAAGGGGGCTAAGACAAAACATTTCAGTTAATAATTGAGCACAAATTATAAAATGGTTGGCACAAATTAGCAAAAATTGAGCACAATCAGTTTGCATAATTTCAAGTCAAAATTCAAAATGGGTGGGGCTGCATTTCCCCAGCCTCACCCAAATTTGTTTTACAAATAACTAAAGATTTGAATGTACAGGAATTATGAGCTTGTTGGCACAGTTAAGCACAAATTAAAAAAGAGTAGTGGGCAAAGTTTTGTTTGAAAATTCAAAAAGGGGGGCTGAGGGGAAATCTTTCATGCTCCCTATCTGAGTTGGGAAGTGAGCACAAATTTGAAAATGGTTGGCACAAATTGGCACAAATTGAGCACAATTAGTATGCCAAGTTTTGAGTCAAAATTCAAAATGGGTGGAGCTAGCATTTCTCAACCCCCCCACAAACTTTTTTTTATATATTAAGAAGGGGGTGATAACAAATTCCAAAATTGGTAGCAAAATTTAACACTAATTAAATCCAGTTAGTATGAAAAATTTTGGGTCAAAATTCAAAATGGGGGTCTGGGGGGAGACATTAAACCACAAATATTTTTGAAAGGGAATGAGTATAAAATTTTTAATTTGCAGCACAAGTTAACACAAATTAAGCACAATTAACATGCAAAGTTTTAATTCAAAATTCCAAATAGGGGGGCTAACACATAAATTTCTGTGGCCCATATCTTCACCTGTAAGTGAGCACAAATTCTAAAATTAACGGCACAAATTAGCACAAATGAAGCACAATTAGCATACAAAGTTTAGAGTCAAAATTCGAAATGGGGGGCTGGCATTTCTCCAGCCCCACTCAGACTCTTTTGTTTATATCTAAGGAGGGGGGTGAGCACAAATTCTGAAATTGATGGCACATATTAGCACAAACTGAGCACAATTAGGCCAAAAATTTTCAGGTCAAAATTTTAAATGGCGGCCGGAGAAATAGACTTCTCTGTCACCCATCAACTGCAGTAAGTGTATATTTTCCAAAAGTGTCAAATTTTGTAATGGCAGCCATTCAAAAACCAATTGACCGATTTAACTCAAATTCAATACCAAACCATTCCCTAATGGTCTCCGATTTCCATAAAAATTTCAAGGCAAAATCTTCAAACTTATGGGAGTTATCGTGATGACAACATGGTGGATTTGCAACACTTTGAGAACCCCTTCTTCCGAAACTAGCGGATTAATTTCAAAAATTTTAACATGAATGTGTATTCTATGAAAGCTTCTAACATTAGCCCAAGTTTTATTGCCATAGGTAACACAGCGGAGGCTCCATAGACATCTAAAAAACGCTAAAATGAGAAAAAAGTGAAAAAAAAAGTTGTTTACAGAAAAATTTGGAAGATCTATATATTCGTCATTTATGGCTCAGGATCGGCGTTTCTGAACAGGTCCCGCCCCCACGTCCCGCACTGAATGCAATAGTTGTATTTCCCAAATTGTTTTTTAATAAGATTCCATATTTTCAAAATTAAAGTCTCAATTTGCATCCATTTACCTAATAATAGCTCATGCCTCATACACTTCAAACAGACAAACTCACTGAACGTTAACAGCACTTCAGACTTCAGTTCTTGTAACGAGCACATTCGTTTAATGCACGTACTTACAATGGTAAGAGTATTTCAGGTGTATCAAACTGACCAACTGAAACTTAAATTTTGTTAAAGAATTCTCCAGTTGACATTTTTTTAAATATAATATTAAGTTTCATAACGCACGGTTAAAACAAATCAGGCCATTTTTCTGGTTCTCATTCGCATTAAGTAGCTGTAAGCTAAGGAACGCGTGATTAAATTACGAAGAAACTGCAAACAAAAACCGATTCAGCGCGTCCGAGTAACTCATTTCCATGGAAAAATGCAAAAAAATGAGCGGAAAACTAGAAGAAATTTATATCTGACAAACTAAACCGACAAAGTAATGGGTTCGAGATGAGGAAATTGAGTATATCTAATAAAAGAACTGCTGACGAGCTTTCGAGTAATATTTTTATACTCTGACAATGATACAAACGGATCTCTGTCAAAGTTCTTAAGTGCAAATGAATGTAATTCTTGGCAGAAACGTAGCGTACGCTATATCGTTTGTCAATTCATTTTGAAGTTTATAAATAACTTAGATGAACAGAGACAAAAACAAGAATCATTTTGACTAAAGACGCTCCAATACTATCACTAGGTATGGTATCTATAATTTTACCGACCCATGTGATAAACGAAATGATTTCAATTTTAAATTAGAAATAAAAGCCAAATAGGCATTCTTTCCATAAATTCAATTGTCTTTAATTCATTCAAGAATTTAAATACATCTATTATTTCCTATTTCCTGTTTCTTGGATGGTAATTACATTAAGATAGGTAGTTACAAAAGCTAGAAAGTTCGAGCCACGAAATTTCAGCAAAATATATGCCTAATTACAAAAAAATTTTTAGAGCAGAAGATAAGTTGATACAAATATTTTCAAACTTTTAAATATTAATCCACTAAAGCAGAATGAGAAATTTTAGGAAATAATTTTCTAACACTATACTAGGTATTCTACAGTTCAAAAATTTTTAATTTTTAATAAAATGCTGATTAAATTTGAGAATTTTGAAGTGGAAGATTATAAAAGAAAAAATCATCAGTAATGTGGGAATTTATCTACTTAGTCAAGGTTCTTGTCAATAGACGACCGATGGCCCTTGTTCATTACAAGTGACCCCTAATTCGTGCCTTGTGCATAGAACCAAATAGCCAGCGAGCTAAACAGAGCAAACATGAATGCCACAGCGTCGTTAAATTCAAGCAAGCGCTTTCGATTTTATTACAAAATAGTCAAAACAAATAGTAAATATTAATTTTTCAACTAAGTACTTACATAAATTTCCAACACAAAACTTATTGAAAAATTGTCGGACATTCTGAGACCGTTCCTCCAACGCTTAAGATCTACACTCGGATCATCAAATTCGTAAACTTTCGACAAAACAGCAACTACAACAGGGACTAACTTTTGCGAATTGAATTCGAAGCGTTTCTTAATTGAACAACGATCGTAGACAGCAGACCAATTAAACTCGCTTCACTTTCATGAATAAAATATCAGTTAGAAACGGAGGAGAATTTCCTCAAAAGACGTCTGTATTTCATGAAAAGGGGAGGAAAAAGGAAAAAAGAAATAAAGTACTAAAACATAGAATAACAAGTGGGTGGTACAATTCAAAAGAATATCAAGACACGTCACAGTATGAGTAACACATTGGTGGCATCAAAAATGCTTCTCTCGGAGCTTTGATTTGCAAATTGAAAAGAGAATATAGAATGAAAAATAAAAATACTCGTAGAAAATGCGGGGGAGAAAGGAAAATCAAATTTATAAATTAAAGTGAACATTTTCGAGTGATGGACGTCTTAGGGCGCCCACTTTGCTTTAACCGCCTCATACAGAATAAAACATTTCATCTTATGGCTTCAATTAATAGACTCCAATCCTTATCGATTTCATTTCAGGATAGTTTCTTTTTGAAAATCAACTGCTTCGGGTAAAAGAAACCCCGGTTATTATATTTTTTCGGATTTATTGTGAACAATACAGAATTTTTAATTCGAACTTAACATCAATCGGCAGCATAAATAACTCAATATAATTGGAGGAGCTACCAAAAAACAAAAAAAAAAAAACAAAATATATTAATATAAAAAATCAGTTCAGTGGGTGGTCTAAGCATAGCAATAAATTTTTCTAGGTTGAATGGGTTTCAAACTCCTAATTCCCTCCCATGACGTCAGTAATACCGATTCAATGATAACACCTCACAATTACATTATTGCAGGCTTTTCAACAGGTAACAGCTAGAATATTTTTTTGAAATTTTAAAATTTGACAAAAATAAAAAAAGAACTGTTTAATACGAAAAATCGTGATAAACTAGGAGAAAAGAAGCGTGAATATAACGTGAATTTCACGTGACTCTCGAACACTCAACAACGTTTGGTGAATTCTTTAGGAAACTTCTATTAAACAACTGATATCGTAAAATGAATTTTACTTTTACCTGAGAAATTACAAAAATGTTAGACCGTAATAATATATTGCATACCAAAGTTCGGAAGTGAACAATTACATGTGAGAGAGCTGGCAAAACGTGTGCAGCGAGTGAGCAATTCCCGAGCTATATATGTAAACTCACTTTTGAACCTTGTTGAGGAAGATATTTTATATAATTAACGATCAGAAAGCAACAAAACGTTGGAATTCTATCATAATGATGAGTCTTTCTAAAAAATTATAAAAAACGGAATATCAACCTCCTCAGTGTGGCAGATATAACGTTTCATTTAGAAAATGTAACCTCTACCTCGATGTAAACTGAACATGATTCCATTAAACAGATATTCATCGATGATATGAGCTACTTTTCACTGGAAAAATACCAGCATAAACATTGTCTTTCTCATCGTGTATTATATAAGTAAATTTTTGTGAAATTTTATGTATAATTCACAAATGTTTCCGGACGTCAAAAAGAGAAAATTCGTAAAAAAATTCAAGATTCTTTTTTTTATAGTAATACTAAAAACCTAATAATTTTCTGCGGCCACAATTAAACATGTAGGGAGAACGCTCGCATAGAAATTGGTGATATTAACACACTCTGGAGCTCCAGAAGTTATCAAATTTTTACAGATACTACTTCACATACAAGTGGTTTGTTCGATTTATACAATAAGGGTATATGCTATTACTCTTAGTGTGGAAATTCAATGCACTAGTACACGCCCTTCTCATTGAAGTATAAGATATGTACAGTATATACTTTTTCTTTAAATCGAACAGACCCATGGTGATAATATGTGTTAGCATCTCATTGATGATAATTCACCCAACAAACTAAAGTAAATGAATCATTATGTACCTTTTTACTGCACTAACGCCATAGCACACATCTATTCTGGTTCTCCACTGAAAATCATTGAATGAGATTATACCTTCGATAAAATATAAAATTAATCCTAGACTAACCAGTAAGTTGTATGGTTATGAATTTGGGCTCGATTAAAGAAGGCCCAATACTAAGCCAGTGCGAATAAAGCTGTTTAAAATTGGATACGAATTTAGAAATCCCTTATTACGAGATTATTACCTACATAAGCTGGCAACAAATACATGTTTCCAGGGCAATATCGAGCGAAAAAATTAGTCTCTGAATAACACGAAACAGTTAAGATTCTAAACCAATTTCACAATTTTCGAATTTGTTGAAAAAAAAAACATTCTCATGGGGGAGGGGTATTTTAAAGAAAAGACAGAATACATCAACTAGAACGATTATAAAAATTATAAAAACGTCTGACAAGAAGTTACACTTATTTGTATGATCTATGTGCAATTTTTGCGAATTTCCTAATTATTGAGAGTGCAGAAAGCTTCAGTATCGTTTTCACGGGCGTATAGTCTATGCTCTTTCAATATATGTTTGGTACGTCCTATCTCCATTACTAACTGACTTTCGTTCGCTCAAAACAAGCTAGTCCAACTAAATGGATTACAATGAAAGTAGGTTCAAAATTTTCCCATTGATCCGAAGTATCCCCTAAGCTATACAAAATAAAATATGAATTTAAAAATTTAAAAACATTACTGCTGTGAATTTGGGTCTATGCACAATGGAACATACTCATTCAGTGCAGTGACATTTATATAATGTACCTTGATTGGTTCTTGCATTCCAAGGCTATAAACTAAAAACAATATCGAACGTAAGTCGGCAAGGTATTCAGGAAATCAGTATACTGTATTTTTCTATGAGATCAGTTTAGAACTGAAACTTTTGTTGAAAACTTTTCAACTTATTAAGGCTCTCAGATGTTCAAACTTTTCCTTTGAAAAATTGACACTAAAATAAATCTCTAATTCCATATCAAGGGAAATTAAGTGGAGTGACGTCATAAAAAATTTGTCACAAGTTTCCTTTTCCATGATATCATTAAAACTTTAAAGCTCAGTTTTGGCCCGAAAATAGAAGTTTTAAATTTTCTTTAGGCCCAATCAATTATCCTTACCCAATTAAGTGGAGTGATGTGATAAAAATTTCCTAACATTCTTCCTTCACATGACATCACCGAAACTTCAAAACTCAATTTTAACTTGAAAATAGAACATTTTAAAATTTTTTTATTCCCGAGCCATTTGGGAAGTGTAATGCATCTACCTACAAAATATCACATAAATTATCTGACTTACAATGGCAAACACTGGCATCAACATTTGGGTCTACTCATTTGTAATAAATAGATATTGTTTGCTCTGTTGATTATTACAATACTTCCGCACAACAACAGTAAACCAAGGACATAAACAAAACCTTATGGCAAAACTCCCCACTGATACCACCCTAGCTATTGTCATGACATCACCAAAACTTTGAAGATCAAGTTCAACTTTTGAAGGGCCAGAATTGAGAAACAAATTCCAGCGCGATCCGGAAAGCACTGGTAGGTACTTTTCTCCCAAACTTCATGATATTGATCGTTTGAGATCCAAAGACCGAACTGCGTTTCGTTTTGATTGCCAATGCTTAATTTTTGAAACAGTCCCGCCCCAAATGGTCAGTGTATGAAAGATCTCATTTCACTGGTATCCTAATTTGTGGTTTCAAACTTCAGTTTAACTTTTCTTTCGTTCATACCAGGACAAACGAGATTCCCACTCTACGTATACAGCGTGTCCGATGAAATGCCGACATATTTTGCTGGTGGATAGTATCTGATGAGACAAAAAAAGTGTTATTTCAATATTTTCTTTACGCTCCACATTAGAGGAGCTATTTCAACTGTTCAACATGTACATCAGTTGATTCACGAGTCAATTCTTTTCAATTTTACCGTCGAATAATAGGTTATGCAACATTTTACACATTTGAGTATAACTAATTGCTATAAAGCGTGACTACAGTCTGTTCAAAATAAGAAGCACCAGCCGGGCCATGGTGCTCTTACACCAGTTGACCATGATAAAGATAAAATGGTCTAATCTATAATCAGAAATCATTTGTTGATGCACTCGTCAATTGTGTCATGTCATACAGTGTGAGAGCGTTTTCCCCTTTTCAACCGCACCTCACACCTCTCTGAGGGTTAGTATTACGGATGCTGTACGTCGCTTCTCATTTCGAACAGATTATACCAAATCGTCGTCGTTGTGGTGAGCGTTCCCGCTTCACCCAATACAATCGTGTAAAAAAAGTTTCATAACCAACTCCAAAAAAAAACCAACTTTTTTTTAATCCTCTAATAATTTATTAAGAAACGATCAGCAGAATAATGATAAGAGTTTCACCGGAAACCCATGTACTGGACTACAGGTACTTAACACAGTATATATACATGTGTATAGATGTATATGTATGTATAAAAACAAAAAACTCAAAAAATAAAACCTTATTACATGAACAAAGATATCCAATGAGATGTTATCCCTCAAATGTATTTTTAATGCTGACTGTAAAAAACACACGGTTACATTTTTTTATCGTTTTTTTCCGACTTGAAAACTCCCTTTCCTTAATACAGTAACGGTTTTTATTTTTACAATTTAGTTATTCTCTCTTTTTTAGTTCGCTCACTTCATTACGTGTCGGGAAAATATAATTTTGGTTTCTTTTACGTAAACAAGGCGAAAAGGTGACATTAGGAGAATACAAAAAGTAGAATCGCAGTGAGAAGAGGAATAAAAATTTTTTTTCATTGTACTCCACAGCTAAAGATATTCTAAAACTGAATGTCATAAACAAACTAAATTGAAAAAAAAAAAAAAAAGTCTTTGTGTAAAATTAGAATAAGTACCTACCCAATTCGCGAAAAATGAAATTTTCTGCGTAAAATGGGTTATTTTTTCTAACATTCTGAAAACTGAACTATTTAGCAAAGCTGTTTTCACGGGATTCGGAATAAATATTTAATTTATGATATTTATGGGATAAGTCATGAAGAAAAATGCGCGAGTATTGGACCGCTCATGCCGAAGTATCTCATAAGACAAGTATTTTTAGAAGTCTTTGAGGTAATTGTTTATGATTGAAGTAAGGAATGGAGAGATTAACGCAGAAACCTTCATTCAGCACTTATCTCGAATATTTAATTGGGTAATGTCAGTAAAACGTGTCCTAGGGTAAAATCAATTAATTTAATACTAGCTGTTAGCCGCAGCTTCACCAGCATGATAACTATTTTCTCTGTGTTTGATTCTTCTCCTTATTCCTCATAATATTTGATAAAAAATTAATGTCCGAAAATTGGCTCAGTCCCAGATTAGGGTGGAAATTTTAAAAACATATTCCATTGTTTATCATTCAGAGTGATAATCTATTAAAATAATTCTTTCAACCCTATTTTAGTGGTCCAAAATTGTCCAACAACTGGTTAAATCCAAAATGGAAAGAAAATTTAAAGTCGAAGAAAAAACAGTTATCTTGTTTCCCTTTTCGCGTCCCAAAGGGTACAACAAATAGTTCAATGAATAACTGGACCAAAAATTTGAATTCAGAAACCAAACAACAAACTGTGCGATGCACATATCAGTGGATAAGATAAGAAAAAACTATCTTGACCTTTCTTTGTAGTACCAACAAGACCAACAATTGAATTAACCTAAAATTGGACCCAAAGGCAAAAACAATTTCGCATGATATATCATTTGATTTTTTGTTTATTGCTTTTTGCTGAAGAATAAAAATTAACCATATGTCAAATTGGGCACCATTGGGTACTATGATATCTCAATTTTAGATAGGTTTCATAGTTTTTTGGCATCAGTATAACCCCAAGTAACACCTCTCCGAGTACCATTTTTCCCGCCAACTTGTATCACTTTTTTCTATGGTCCATGAATTATACCGGGTGAAAAGGAGTGACACACATCATAATGAAACTCTCTGTATTGGTGGGTGTGAATATGCCGCAAAAGGTAAACTGCAATACAAATTGGCAATGGGTGAGGCGTTAATGATGCATCATGCGAAAACATCAAATATGTTGAACACAATAAAAAGAATATATTTTTTGAAAATTTCCGTTCACCCATCCCCTGAATTTATCCGGTTATTATCCCTACTTAAATTTAAATTTCTATTAAGTGAGGAAATGTTCTCAATCATATCTTTTTTATTTATTTCTATAAATAAAGTTTTAGGTTCTGTAAAAAACTTGTTTATAACTTTCACGTTAGCATGTGGAACAATAAAAATGGAATTTTCTTGATGAAAATTCATTATTCCTTATATCTATTCACATTCTAAATAAGAAAAGAACCATAATTAGTTTCGTTTAATGCTACTACGTATTTTTAATTTGTTGTGATCAGTTTTTAGTATTTAACAGAAATAAATTTTCTTTTTTCTAAAATTTGAGTTACTTGGATTAAAAATACTGCATTGTAAATTTTTTATATTTTTGAGTATCGTCTGAAAAGTTGAAAATTAAAGGAGAAAAATAATGTCGAGCTTCTGTTTACTTTGAGGATTGTTTTTTATAATTTCAAAATTATTGGGTGGTTACATCGAGCTTCATCAGAACTTGAAATGCGACGAACTTGAATAACAATCGAAAAATATTGCATTTTGAACCATTTTCTACAATAATTTTGGAAGATATTTGGAAATTTTTCAATGTATGAGGTAACGCATTATTGTTCAAATAGTAGGGAGTATACCAATTAATATGTTTTTAGATTGAATACATCCATTTAAATACTCAAAATATATGTATTCTATTTTGTTTGAATTATTTTATACTTTTGCGAAAAATTAACGCAGGCGTATGAATCATGATTAAAAAAGTTCCACTTCTAAAGAATTCTCAACTTTATGACTTAATACAATTGAAAGTAAACTGTTCATTTCAATGTGAATAAATGAAATTCTTAATTTTTCATTTGCACAAAAGGGGTGGAAAAAAGTTGATAGATATTTTTAAGCACCAAATGTTGAAGAATTTCAATCACCATGTTCTGCATATCTTTTAACTTCCATTTTCACATGGTGCGTCATCAAAGCCTCAACCACTGCAAATTTGTATTACACTTTACCATTAGTAGCATATTCACAAGCACAAATATACAGAATTTTATTATGATGCGAGTCACTCCGTCTCACCGTGTATACTCTAGGGTCTAATACCAATTTGTATAGATGTTTTTCCATTGAATTGTAATTAAAGCAATCAAAATTATTTTCTCTTTTCTAGTACTCCTCGAGCGCATGTTGTAACGACGATATTGAGCCGCCATTTTTAGTTTTTCTGTTATCAACGTTACCATTAATAACTTTTATGTTTTTGAATAAGTGTACAGAGTAACTTGTTACAAAAATTTTGAAAGGAAAAATTCAAAATGGTGACTCATTATAATAACATGGTCATATTTGGTGGAGTAACGAGCCTTACTATTGCATATCTAAAATCAACACCTCCTGTGATTATTTACAATTCACTGTTAGGCCAAAGGTTCAGCATTTTTCTCGATTTTAGTATTTTTATCCAGTATCTTGGTTTCTCTAAAAATGTGTGTTTATGTGTTTGTGTATGGTTTGAGAAGCATGTTGTTCACATCCAACCTCTCACAGCATCTAACGATGTATATTGTTTGTCTCCAGGTAGTCTCTCTGGGGGAAGGTTTGGGGACCCACCACACCTTATCCATAAATGAAATATATTTTCCAGTTACTACTGGCAGGTGAAGTGGATGTGCCAAGACTGGTTTTAAAGGGGACTTTAAGGTACAATCTCTTTAATCTAAAAAAAAACTCAATTTAAAATAAAATTATCTGGTTTTTTCTTTGACTATACAGTTTTAGCTTTTAAGCTGTTGTGGAATCCTGTAGTCTCCCTAGGAAAAATTTGAGGAATTGATGACCCCCTCCTCTAAAATTTTATCATACCTTCCCCCAAACATATTGGTTTTTGTGATACTAGAAAGACTCCAAAATTTCATCTTTTCAAATCATTCCTTTTTTCAGATGTGAAACCAAAAATTTAAAAAATTTAAGTCTAGGTGGGCTATAATTATATGTTACGGCGTTGACTCCATAAAACCAATGTAGTTTTACTACCTACTGCATATTTTCAACGTTTTGCTTGAGTTCATTAATTTAGAATACATTTGATAAAGTGATTCCATAAATTCACAATGATAGCATATGTAAACACAAAGCAAAATATGTCAAAAGGTACGCTGTGGTTGCCTATTTAGAGCTGGCATGTTCAACCAAAAATCATCGTTCTTCACTTGTCCAGTACTATATTGTAAAGTCAACGGGTTTTTCAAATTCTTCATCTTTGAAATATGTGAAAAATTGTTAACTCCTGCCATAAAAATTCATGAGTATTATAAAATATAATTTTAACTCACCCCCTTACAAAAAAAGGAAATCCTAAAACTGGGTGTGATCTGTGCAGTCAAGTTTACCAAGTTGGCAGTCTTACATGCATCATTATACATGTTTTTGTTGCTGAAATAAAATCACATTTAACCTAGGAAATTTCAAAATTTGCATTTGTCCATCAAATTGAAATAATTGCTTTCAAATCAAATTCCACACATATTATCCAACCTATTGATGCTGGAATTTTCCATCGCATGAAAGTACCATGAAAAAATAATACATTGAAAATTAGCTTTTATAAATGTAAAATATGCGAAGTGAAACCTAACAAATTCTATTGCACTCACAGAGAAACATAATTTAAACTACAATTGCGTTCATAGTGCTTTGGTAATGCTCTAGAGGTGAACTCAGTTTCTATTCACAGGTCTATCCACATATGAACCAAAAACAAAGACTAAATTCTATTTCCAAATGGAGTTAAATAAAAGCATATGTATAAATAATAAGTTGAAAATGAATTTTTTTAAATAGGTTTCTATAAGTGTAAAACGTGTGAAACAAAACCAGCAAAATCTATTGTACACACACAGAAACATGTAACCTAACCCGTAATTGCGATCCAAATGCCAAATGCTTTGGTAATGCTCTAGTAGCAAACTCGGTAACTATTCACGGATCTATCCAGACATAAACCAAAAAAAAGGTGTGGATTCTATTTACAAATTAAGTTAAATAAAAGAATATAAAAAAATTCACAAATTTGACACTTTGTTACAACGAGAAAAGGGTATCAAAAATGAATAAAAATTTAAAAAAAACTAGCATAGCAAACCTTGCCAGAAAAATCAGGTTTTTGAGAAAAAGAATTATAAATTTTGATGGTCATATTAATTGTCTATAAGTTTATGTGCGTTAATGGTATGTTATGATTGTATGAAATGTGTTAGCTGCTGAAGAAATATTAGACAATGTGAAATTAAAAAGCATTATTTCTTGTAAAATGAAAAATTAATTCAGATGATAGAGTATGGTGTAGGTTTTTGTCGGCTCGGGGAATCGAACCTGGGACCTACATATTCGCCAGCTAAAAGCGGTGAACTTAACCACACGGCCATTTCACCACCGACTATAACTGGCGAATGTATTTTATATTAGACAGGGTATGGTGGTTCCCACACACTCCCCCCCTAGAGAGACTCAACACGAGTTGAACGACATTAGATGCTGTGGGAGGTTGGGCGGAATAGAAACGCCTCTTATACCTATACACACAGGCTTATACTACCTATACGGGTTCTATTTCCACTATATAGGGCGCCATCTATTGGCGACTCATGTTAGGAAGGAGAGTTGTGAGTTCCACCATGCACCACTAGGGTGCGTGCGTGTCCAGCACACATCAAGGGTTACCAGATGTAGGTTTTTGTCGGCTCGGGGAATCGAACCTGGGACCTACATATTCGCCAGCTAAAAGCGGTGAACTTAACCGCACGGCCATTTCACCACCGACTATAACTGGTGAATGTATTTTATATTAGACAGGGTATGGTGGTTCCCACATATGGTAAATAATCCTATAATTTCAAATAAAATCAAAGAAATATAATAAAGTTATGAAATAAAAAAAAAGAAAACATGAACATGTGGTTAATTTTTGTAAAAAGAAAAGTTCATGCAAATTAGAAAAAAAGAGGAAAAAAAGATTTACTGGAAGTACTGTCTGGTCAATCAGCACCAAAATTGGTAGCATGCTACAATAAATATTCGTTTCAAATTTCATACATATGGTTCCAAAATTCTGCATATTATTACAAATATAAAAACAAAAATATTGGTATGGAAAGTACCATCCTGCCAATTCAAGTCAAAATTGATAGCATACTTCAATGAATTAAAATAAATATTTATTCTGAATTTTGTGGGTATTGGTGTAAAACTGAGAATTTTATAACCCAAATAAAAACAAAAATGGTGGTATGGGAAGTACCACTCGGCTTATCCGCACCAAAATCAGTAAGTCTGGTCCTTGGCTTAGTGGAAATGTTCGTATCAAATTTCATGATTATTAGACAAAATTGCGATCTGTACTGTCAGAACAAGAAATTATCTATCTATATATATATATAAATTTGAGTTATTGGTGCCAAAATTTTCCTGCCTTCATGAAAAGAAAAATGTACCCACCCCCAGCCTTGAGGGCTAATACTTCATTAAGTGTAATAAGTGGATTTTCTAAAGAAAACTTACTTAAAAATTAAGAGATCTTTATTTTTTGTTTTCTCTTATTTTTGTATTTGTTCTGTAAACAACGAAACAACGTTACCACCTCCACTTTATTTTTCATCACTATTTTCTCCTTCCACTTTTTTTACTGTTGTTATCTACCCCTCCTCATACAATTCACACATAAAATTAAAGTCTTTATCAAATATATAAGTCAGTTCACTCCTTGAAAAAGTAGGTCCATCGAATGTAGTTCCATAAATCACCATTGCAGCACACATTGGATAGAGTGTTCCCTTTAATTCTATATTCATTACGTTGCAATTGATGTTTCATAAACTATTGCAAGAGAACTGTTGCAGTTGAAATTTTGCAGAGACATTGCCACTTGTTAGCTCGATATTCTGCGAAAATTCAATTGAAATTGTATGTTTGGTTATGAAAATATCATCAAAATTATGTCAAATTATATGAATTTAATCAATTCTCAAGAACCATTATTGAAATTCTTCAAACAGATTTGAATCATAGTTCAGCAATATCTCCCAATCCCAATGTACAATTTCATCCAAATTTTCACAGATTCTCAAGCTAACAAATTAAAATGAGTCATCAAAATTTCAGCTTAATCCCAGGTTTTGTTCTTGAGAATCAATTGAGTTCATATAATTTGAATCATTTAATCTGACACAATTTCTGCCATATCTTCATAACTAAACGTACAATTTTTATGAAATTTTCACAAAATCTTGATCCAATATATGACAATATCTCTGAAAAATTTCAACTTTCTAAATGCAATGGTTCTTTCACAATAGTTATTGATGACATGATTACAATGGAATTAAATGGAAATTCTAGGAATACCAATCTCATAGGGCACTGTAGTGGTGATTTTTGTATTTGTATTCTGAAACTTGTAAAACATTATAAACAATATATTACACAATAAAATGTGAAAAGTTAAAATTAACTAGTTATATCTGAACCACTTTGGATCACATTATAAGGAGTTGAATGAAGAAATACATGTCAAAATAAAACTTCAAGTCTAAAAAAGTTACCAACAATGTATCACACAATATAATAAGGAAATTCAAAATTATCTCCTTTCAGAGCCCCTTTTGGATCACACAATGGGTAAAATTAAGAAATTACGTCAAATTCAAAATTAGCAGCTAAAAAACTATTACCAATGATGTATTACACTACAAAATATGAAAAGTCAAAATTTCCCCTAATTTTGAGCATTGGGGGTCAAAAATAAGTCAAATGAATAAAATAATGTCAAATTTAAACTTGGTACCTCAAGAAACATGACAAATGATGTATTACAAAATAATATGTAAAAAAACAAAATTGGGCCCTTTTATGAGTCCCTTGGGGTCAAAAAATTGATCAAATTAAAAAATTATTGACAAATATGAACTCAGCACCTCAAGAAATATTACAAATGATGTATTACATAATAATATGAAAAAAAAAATTGGGCCCTTTTCTGAGTCCTTTGGGGTCAAAAAATTGATCAAATTAAAAAATTATAGACAAATTCGAACTCAGCACCTCAAGAAACATTACAAATCATGTATTACATACTAAAATGTAAAAAAACAAAATTGGGCCCTTTTTTGAGTCGCTTTGGGTCAAAATATTGATCAAATTAAAAAACTTAAGGTCCAATTTGAACTCAGTATCTCAAAAAATATTTTTTTAAGGTATAAACAAACAATATTATACCACCTTTGTGTTGAGTTGAATAATTTCAGTGTATATATGTTGAAAGTTCCAAGAAAATGAATTTTTGGCCCATATCTGCTATCCCTTTCTTATTTTTGGGACTTCAAAAAAAAAAATTAGATGTGATACTCAAGCACCCTCATAGCAATTTTCAACCTTCTACCTCAATGGGAAGTACAAAAAATAAATACAGATAGAAACCCAAACTTATTAAATTTTATTTACTTAGGTGATAATTTAGACTTTGAGCTTTCTGTGCCAAAAGTTTTCTTGGGTCCTGAAATGAAATGTGCGCCCACCCTTGCTTCAAAGTCATTTTTTAAAGTCAATTTTGCTCAGTAAATTTTCACCAAAAACCTACTTAAAAATGAAGTATTAATGAGATGTATTGAAACCAGCAACCTCTGATAATGAAAAATACAAAAACGTCAATTCTATGACATCACAACAACAGGGTGCGCATCAAGGTACCGTTTTTGGTGCAGCGCAACTTTGACATCTTTTATATCTTCCTTTTTATTTAATATTTTTCAAAAAAAATTTCAGAACATTCATTCGCAGGCCTTAGACTATCTCCCATTAATTTCAAGTAATTCTGAGAGTCATGTCCGGTACCCTATTATATCTGTAGATAAACATGCATAGATATAACTTAATTATAGGTAAGTAATTCTGAAATCACTGTTGATATTTAGTAGGTATCATTCTAGTATTCCAACATTTAGTCTTTTAAGGGAAAGAACACTACTACTGCACATTAAATTATATTTTTTGGCTTCTTGATTCAAGATATTAAAAAAAAAAATTAAGTAAGTAGGTACCTTCTTACATCAAATTTGACTGTTTATGTTTAGTCATAAAAGTATTTAAAATGTTCAGTAAATAATTTTGATAGGTTTCATAAAAATAATTTGCCACTTAAATAGGTATCATTTTCAAAGTTCCCAGAGTACAAAACAGGTACACAAAAGCGGTTGTCGACGAAGAATTCAGAATGATCGTAGGCTTTTGAAATAAATATTTTTCAACTTTTTCCTCAATCCTAGTTGAAGTACAAATGTATGAAAAAAGCATGAATATCTTTCAAATATGTTTTTCTCTCTTCTTTTTACAACTACGATTGTACATATTCGAGTACCTACGTATATTACGAGGTACTTGTGACGATAATGATTTCGAAGTTAATTACCAAACAGAGAGTGAATATTACAGTCGTGCAGAATCCTTCACGATATCCACGCAAACACACTGATTTTGAATAGAAAAAGTCGACGTATTCGTCAATATATCGGACTCTCAATAACGCACCTACCTAAATTCTAAGATTGAAATTACCGCAAATTAGTCCACGATTACGACGAAACAATGATAATAATTATATAAAACACAGGTAGGTACACGAAAAATATTCGTATCTAGTCCTATACTGAATCGCGATTTGAAATCACAACAGATCTTATGGGTTGGTAGTGAAGTACTGAGAGTGTGAAAGCAGCTTCAAATTCACCAACGATATGTACGTAAAATACCCGCAGTAAAATGTAGGTAGGTAAGTATACTGTTGCGCTTGCGTTCTATAGTTATTATCTTTTTTTTTCAATTTTAGGACGTTTTCGTTAACAGCTGCGTGCCTTCGTGAGTCATTAAAACCACAAAAATTAGGAATATCGAAAAGTCATTAATCATAATCCAAGCTCTCCTCAACGATCGATGTATATATAGGTATCGTACGTAGGTTGTACTTTATGATTGTTGTCAGTGCGTTCACACAGTCGTATCAACATGTGCTATAATTTTAAAAGATATTAACTGAAACACGAGTGGGAAAATAACAAAATTTTTCGTCCTCATATACAATTGATGCAGTTGCAGATAAACAACGGTATTCCTTGGAATTTCACAAATTTTTTGTAAGGAAATCACCCAGCAAAGAAAAAACCATTTCAAAAGCAGAATTTCTCAAGAATTTGTAGTGTTTATCTCTAACAGCAAGTAGATTTGGAAACTGTTTGTACTTGTACAGTAAAAATTAAAGTATAATCTAAGCCAATTAATTATTACACCTATACAAAAGCGAAACTAGCAGATAACTGTTTACTTCATTGTTCAGAAATAATCCGAAATTGAAAGCAATGCTGATCGACGAAGGTGTATCATGACGTTTGTGAAATTTTTTTCAGCTAAATTTTCGATCTTCTGATCCAGTTTCATTTCCACCCGACTACAGCCTTTAAGAACAAATAAATGCGGTACAATAGGGAATTTACAATATATTATAATAAAATTATGGTCTTTTAACAAATTGATGTTCCATTATTCAGATAGTGATTCTCTCATTCAACGAACACTTCACCACAAAAATTCACTAGATCATGGAAAATATTTTAACTCGAGAAATTTTATCAAGTTGATCATACTTTTTCAGATTAATTGTTTTCCACGTTTTCTGTGACTTGCGTTATGAAAAAAGCGAGTTTTTTAATGCAATGAACTAACATATATGGACACCATACAAATATTATAATGTTTTTGTGAAACTCTCAAAGAGGAGTTTTGAAAACATATATTATTCACAATAGAATCATAAAATACGTTCGGAAATTATTCTAAAAAAAGTAGAGAATCAACATCAGAACATGCCTTTTTTACTTCAAATAAATTAATCACCTATTATCAGAAAATTCAATTATGAATCCATTTTGGAGAAATTTGGAGATTAAATAATTGAAAAACGATCATTTATAAAACAAACCAAATCCTACTATGAGCACATATGAAATTACAAGATAAATATGCAAAATTTTCGCTAACTTAGCACAAAATTAAGGTTCGTCAGTTCGTCATTATCTGCAATGAATAGAAAACGCGTAGAAAATCACTTTAACCTGTTGATAATCCTTGAAAAAAAATGGAAAAAGTTTTTAATTAATAAAAAACTTCTGTTAAAACTCAAATACCTACATTCCTTTTCAGTTTTCGCGAAAGTTAGAACAATTGAATTATAACAAAGAATGAAACGAACCAAACTTATATAATTATGCAAAGATTTAAATCGCGGTAACGACTAGCTATCTGAACCTTTATTACAAAGTAAATCTACATGCAGATTGCAGACGACAAATCTCAATGAATCAAGTATCAACAAAATTTTAAAATAATCATGAAATCGATTTCTAGAGCATGGATAATTTTTAAATTTTATCACGTTTTAAAAGTCTACATTCTATGGAGCATTGCATTCAACATTCCAATCGCGTTGTTCGTGCGATATTTGTATGTATTAATATTTAGCTTTAACTATCTATATAGTCAAAGGTATTAGTAATAGTGATGGTAAAAATCGAAACATTTGATATCGATAGGATACGATTTTCATCAGTTCGATTCCGATTTATCGATATTTCTTAATCTTATAAATAAATAATTATTTCGTGCGTGTGGTGATGGTGATGGTGTCGAATTGTCGATAAATAACATATTATTTTATATTTACTATTATCATTAAGGAGGTGAAGAAATAAGATCTTGCCTTACCTTTGTCTTAACCTTGACCACAGCCTAACCTCGCTCAGAAACAGGGTACAATATATGTATATATATATAAATAATATTTATCTATGGCTGAAGCTCTGATAGTTTAGCTCTGATCTGATTCTTTCTGAAGTGAAATCTAAAGCTTCCGGCAACATCCGAAGGTTCAGCACCTTCCGGTTAAACGTTAAAATGAACTATAATTTGAAGTTGAAATAAGTTACGAATTATCAATATTTGGTATTTCTCCGTTTTGGTTTCTTATTTCTCACAAGAAAGTTGAAAGGCCAGATATTCTGATATTGAAACGCATCCAAGATACCTATGTAATTAGCTAGGTTTTTAACGACGATTTATTTCTGAAGTATGAAGTAGTCTAATTGATCGTGTGATACACCTTGAAATAGTAAAATGCCGGCGTACGACTCGATGAGCTTGATTTCCGATAAGCAATGTTTAATCCTCGACATTGGTTTCAAATACACGAAGTGAGTTTTCGTCCGATTTCAATCATATTCTCGTCCTTTTTTCGTCTAAATATTGAAAGTTTACAGATTTGGATTCAGTGGTGAACACAGTCCGAGATGTATCATACCAACCGAGACTATTTCTGGAGATACTGGTCAACTGATTCGTGTTTTCGACTACGAAGATGCCAATCAGCTGCGAATTAATCTAGTCGATTTCATTCATGTCTTATTTTTCAAGTTCGTCCGAAGCCAAGTTTCCCCAGTTAGTTAAATCTTTTGTCATTAGAGCCTAATGTTGGTAATTTCTTGCAGATACGCCTTGGTGCATCCGAAAGAAAAGAGAATTGTCATTGTAGAGTCATTGCTGTGTCCTACTCTTATACGAGATACATTGGCATCGGTGTTGTTCGATCACTTCGAAGTAATTAAACTCTCATTAATATTATCGTTGAGAATGCTGATACTGTAAGAAATCAGTTACTTCTTATGAAGAAAGTAAACTCTGATGTCGAAAATCATTTCCTGAAAATAGTCCTAAATTGTTATGTCTTTTCTCTTTTCAAAAAATTAGTTAATTCTGTAAACGAAAGAAATGGAAACAGTTTTTTCAGGTCTAATCAATGAGCCAGCGACGTATGAAACTGAGGTTTCTTTACAGTAAATTTTCCTGTGCGATTGAATTTTTCCTCTAAAGCTTTCTTTGGCTTCACTGTTTTAACGAACTTCTCTGAACGCTTTATTAAAACAATATTTTTTGAATCGTAAAATCAAATATTAACAATCAGAATTGAATGCTGGTGAGGAGAATGGGAGGAAGTAAATAATTTTCAAATCGATTTTCGATTCTTTGAAAAATGTCTTCTTCGTTTTCGTATAACAAATAGAGTAAATTCCAAATTAAAACAAGTGTCGCAAAAGCGGATCTACTACGTACGTGTAGGTAATTATCTTCATCTTTAGGTTAATGTTATTCTAATGATTAAAGTCTAACCGTTTATCTTTCTGATTGCACTCCCTATTTTCACTATTCCATTTTATATTCATATTAAGATTTAAAATGAATACAGAATAGCGATACTGTTCTTCCTAAATTTATTGATACGCGCCGTATTTTTTGTTCCAGTCTATAAGATCCGTCTGAAATCTCGTGAAATGGTTATTAATTGATCTGGTTGTATAATTGGAATATTTATTTTTGAATTGGTTTTATAGGTGACGTCGGTAATATTTTTACCGTCCCATGTGGTTGCTTTATATACGCTCGGAGTTACTACAGCTTTAGTTCTCGATGTGGGTTACCAGGAAGCAGTTGCCATTCCTGTATACGAAGGAATACCCATTTTGAAAGCTTGGCAAGCCCTTCCTCTCGGATCAAAAGTAGTTGAATTGTAAGTTTGATCTTCGTAATGTTTCAATATGATGAAAACATCTCCCATATGTTACTTGTTAATTGAACTTTTGAATGTATTCTCAATTTGTATAAAGAGGAAGTAGGTACTTAAATAATCTTTAATCTAAAAAAAAAAAAACTATTTTCGATATTTTTTTATTTATTTTTCTTTTTGGAATGTATTTTGACACTCGAATTATATTCATCTAAGGAAATTTTTGCCTCTTTTCAGTTAAATCATTTGAATCTTATTTTTCATCATTCATAATTAGAAAAAAATATTCAAAAAATGGAATGTTTCGCGGCGAAAATTTGAGAAATTGTGGTCTTTTTTTTTCTTTTGCTAGAATCAGAAAAATATATTTATATATTCCCTGGCTAAAATTGATGATAAAAATTCGGAAGACTTGTACTCGGCTACGTTTTTGTATCCCTGTGATTCGTAAACCAGTTCGACAGATTCGAACTGTTATGTTATACTGTCAAAAATTTTTTGTAAAAATGATATTCAAAAGCAGCGCATTGCATTCTCCGTGTTTGACTTTTGATTTTGTTCTCAGAAATCTGCGAGACCGAATTCAAAATAAAATGAAGTTCATTTCCGATGAAGGAGAAAAAGCGGTTAGTCCTTCGTTTTTGCAGGATGGTGTGGTTGAAGATATCAAAGGTATAAATGTTATTTATTCGAATTACGCTACTCTTTGAGCATCGATTGACGAAAATTAATTCTTCAGTTAAAGGGTGCTTTGTGACGACGCTGGATCGTTCGAGGTCATGGACCGATGGCAAAACACCCGGTCAACTGCCAGCAGGCTTTCGATACACCATTGATGGAAGTAGAATCGTGGACATCGAATCCGCAGATCGTGAACTACCATTCGAAACACTTTTTGCTCAGGATAATGATCGAATGTCTATCAGCACCATGATTCTGGATGCGATTTTAAAAGTTCGCATTTTTTCTCTTCGCATCTGTTCTCCAAATGAAGTAGAAAGTACTTTTATTCGTTAAATTTTTCTGTCATTGCAGTCTTCAGTCGATATGCGTAAACAGTTAGCCGAAAATATCGTATTACTGGGTGGAACAGTTATGGTCCAAGGTTTCAAAGCGCGATTGAAAGAGGAATTGAAAATGTTGATTAACGAACCCAAATATAAGGATAAATTATTTTTGAACGTTTTCAAATTCCATAATCCCCCGGCTAAAGAGAATTATGTCGCCTGGCTCGGAGGTAATTAATGCTACTTATTTTTTGATGAATTCGTGTTGGCTCATTTCAAAAACTCGGTTGTTTCTTCGACCGTATCATTTTGGTTGTTTGCTCGCATGGTTCTCCAAATTGATTGCTAGTAGTCTCTATTGAAACCGGTAAGAATAGTCTTAAATCGCTCGAAAACAGTTACTCGTCGACTTGAAAAAAGTCAGAAAGATGTGTAATCTTGGTTTAGTGATATCGAGTTGATGGTACATTTCGTTCTTCCCGCCCAAACATAAAGTATCGTCTGTTAGTTTCCACCTGAAGGTAGTATTTTTTCAAATTTGTAATCATTTCACTTTGTATTTTCAAATAGGGCCGTTATTTTTTTCTTTTCACGATTTAATTTTGTTCTTACATCGCATTCGTACATGTTCTTTTGGTTGAAAGCCAAAATTTAAAGGTACTGTGCGCAATATCTCTAGCCATGCTTTTTTTTTTTTTTTTCGATTTGTACTCGGGTGTATGTTATTAACGTCCATGCGAAATTCGGCTTGTTCATCCAACAAGTTATCCATTACCTTGCTATACGCGCAGAGTATGATGGCCGCGGACACAACCCGAGCATCGACGCTCACGCTCAGCATCCGTAAAAAATTAGCGTTTTTACAAGACGACGCTCAACGCTCATGTCGTGCTCGCGGTCTAAGTATAGTAGTGCACGCACGCACGCTTTTCTGAATGCTGTATAGAGAAACGGCATCACTTTTATAGCTATTGTCTTCACTCTACCAAATTCAAATTTTCTTGCCTCGTATTTGGGCTCATTGGCAATAATGAGACTTTTCTTCCAAATAATTGAATTAAATAAACAAATTAGTGAAAATAATTACAAATTCAGAAATCACAACAAACACGAATTACGTATGTAAGTAAAAATGAGACTGAAAATTGTCTCAATTTGTAAGGTACCATAGGACTTAGAGGAGTGCGGATATTTTGTCTTGAAAGTAATGCCACTTTTTGTTTTGCGAAGTCTTCTATTGTATTCAGTACTCCGTGACTATAAGATATCCTGGTTCATCAACTTCAGTCCGTTCTAGAAGAGGTAATTTTTCTCGAAGGCGCAGAGGCGGCCGTTATATTGAATATCGCTTAACAAATGAATGAAAAATGTACCCGAACAAGCGTTTCGCGTCCGGTGTGTACACTTACCGTTTCCTCCCCCCACGATTCCCGCAAACGCTGTTTATTACGGGTAGTAAATTACCTTCTCTTTTGAAACGGACCGCTATTCTAAATTTTGGTTTTAACCCCAATCGTATCGTACAGGTCTATAGTGCAGACCTCGCGATACATTGCCATGCATGTATGCAGGGTCAGTAAAAGTAAAAGATGAAGTTCTTTTTTCTGTTGCTAGCGAAAGTGTACCACATCAGTCGACAATGAAATTTAAAGAATTTACTTCTTATTTTAGACTTTTAGTACATGAAAACGCGATTACGTGATGGCTGAAAAATAGCTGAAGGTAGTTTACGTTACTCTGTACTCATCCGAGTTTTTCCCCATTTACTTTTATACCTTTTGTTTCAGAATATTTGGAAATGCTTATTAAAAATCTTGAAAAATACGGTTTACGAAATATCCCTAGAGCAAATTGGAGCATGTTTGAGATGTTTCAGGTCGCCCCTCTAATTTTACAGATTGCTCTTTTGTGTTTCAGGCTCTATTTGTGGAGCTACGGACATGATATCTATGAAATCGCTAACTCGAGACGCGTATTGCGCAATGAATAATAAGGTTCCAGATTGGTCTAGTCTTACGCATCGATCAGACGTCGCAAATCAAAAATCACTTCAGCTATAGAAAAATTATAATTTATTTTAATCCGTTTGTTTTTACTAACCGAATTAATTTCTCCTATACATATACATTTTTGTACAAATATAAAATTTAATCATAACAAAATTGTGGTTCGCTTCTTCACTCGTCCGTAAATATTGTTACACTTTCTGGCACTGCAATTATTCGATCTTTGATGTTCCCTATGTTCACGATTTCCCCAGTCTTCGTTTCAGCGTCGGCGGTGACGTAGGCCAACTCCTCTTTGAAGTTTACACGAACCCCTCGGTGTAGCCAAAATTTGCAATCACCCAACACCAATCGAAGGCGACCCGACTTCATGATCTGTAACGTGCCAATTTGACCATCGGGCAAATCCGGCATGGTGCATTTCTGTACTTCGTTCTTTACGTCACTTTTAGAGGTGCTCAATTTGGTATTTTTCGAATTATCCAGCAAACCTGGCAGATACTTTGGTGTCTTCAAAATGAACAAAGGAGATTCGTCGCTATTCGGACCAAAGAGGTCTTTCAAAAAGGAAATCGGTTTCTTCGAATCATCCGGAAGTGATAGTCTGGGCCTCGGCACCGAAACAGGCAGATCTTGAGGAAGCGCGGACGAAATTTGGGCAAATTTTCCGGTAATTGACTTACTTGGAATCGAGTTGGATATATCATTTTGATCGACGACCTCTTTTTTCACGGACGAAACCGCTGAATTCGAAGTTGTAATTTTGGGCTTACTTTTTATAGTGATACGAGAACGAGAAGTATCTGTGGAAGGTGCAAACGTGTCTGTACCCAGGAGTAGTTTCTTCTCGAACCGTCCAGGTTTACGCCTCTCTGATGACGAACCCGATTCAGTCTTTTTGACACAATTGACTTCCACATTTTCTTCTAGTTTAACTTTCGGTGTAACGTTTCGGGATACCGGTAAATTGGGTACATACCTTTTTCTACCCAGAATTTTCTTGATATTAAGATTCGGTACACGAGACGGCTGCGAGTTCATTGTCACGACTTAAAATAGGAACAAATCACGAATAATTATCTTAATAAAATGATCACCGATGATCACATTTTTATTTTCCAAGAGGAGAAACGTTTTGGCATCTCGCTAACTATAATTCATAATGCAAGTTGTAATGTGAGAAAAGTACTCGAATCACATTAACTATTCTCAAGCAGGCTATGAATTCTGAGCGATTGAATTAACATAATATGTAAAAAATGTGAGAAAAAATTTAAAAAAGGTTGTGATTATTTGAAAAGGGGAGAAAACGAGATAAGTGAAAACTTCAATGAAAACAAATAAAAATGATAGGGGAATCGATAGAAAATTGACCAAGAATAATAAATAGATTGAATCAAAACAAAACTTTATTCGTGAAACGAGAGAAAAACGAATTCAACCATTACTGCATCATTCAACAATTAGTAATAATGATAGATAACAAAACGGCGATCGAGAATCATGATGCTAAACATGAACATCAAAATGAAAATAGAGCCGAAGCTCACCGATGTAAAAAATCGAATTACACGTACATATGTGTTGCATTCTGTTCTTTGCTTTGACTATATAGCTTATGGACTGCTAGAACTGATAAGAAATACATAGGGTTAAATGGAAGACCGCTGAAGCCACTGTTAACAGGCGTTCTTTTTACGAAAAATGACCTTTGGTGATACGTGATAGTAATTACAAATTTCCAATTCTGGCTAGAAAAAAATTAATTTTTATAATTCGTTAATTTAGTAATTAAAATTATATTTGCGAATCGAAGAGCTTTAAGTCATCGACAAATCAATGTTATTAAATGCACACAAATCGAATAGAATTCGTCGACAAATTCCATTTGATTTGTGAATAATAATGACTGATTTGTCGATGAATTTTTTTCAATTTATCGGCGAATTAATGTTCTTAAACACAAGGCATTAATTCGTGTGTAGCCCTTAATTTGTCAACGAATTAATTTTACATACTTCCATGATTCTTTCACTCAACTATATTTTATGATACTTGCCTGTGAAGAAGTAACTCCATGAGATTTTTGAGCATGATATGATAAACCACTGACACTCTGAAATTGTCTGCTACAGTATGAACATTTATGAACCTACACATAACAAAACAATTGTTGTGCATTGGGAGAAGATTTTTCTTATATTAGCAGTTGTTTTCTAACAAGCGTGACATTTCAGTATATATATAAGTACGTAATTCTTTGATTAGTTTTCCATCGACAGTAATAACATTTAATCCCATTTGCATTAAAATGTTCTGTATATAAAAAAAGTAAGAATTAGGAACGAAATAATTAGGTCTAAATATTGATGTGAGGTATGCAGAACGAGGATCGAAAGAACTTGAGACTTTTGACTTTTAAGACGTTTATTTCGCAACTAAAATATATTTGACAAACGAAAAAGTAAATGGTGAAGCAACAGCGATATACGATCGAAAGTAGTAGGGGAAATACTTCGTGACTAGACTGTACATGTAACATATATATATAGTATGACAGTGATGATGATGATGAAGAATGAGATGAGGTGGGATTTTGTATTAACAAATATAAAATTGACGATATTCTACCTAATACAAATTCAGTTTTCACACAAAGTACTTTTTTCGAAAAGTAACGCCTGCAGTGTTCGGCTTCAAGATTTTATCAGTTCTAGCAGTCCATAAGCTATATAGTCAAAGGTTCTTTGACTATATAGCTTATGGACTGCTAGAACCTTTGACTATATACATACTGGACTGCTAATACTGATAAAAAGCTGTGTTCAAAACAAACAAGCGTATCCCTGTTCAAAATGTTAGTTCATTATCAAATTTATTAATACTTATTGTCTTTTCCTTTGACTAGGCCTCTTCTTACCACAATTATTGCTTTTAATTACGAATTAAATCGGTAATATTGTAGTTTTATAAAACTCAGAAGTTCAAAAATTTCAGCTAAATCAATTTAAAATTTGATATATTGATGCATAGCTCTTATTGGTGGATATGCCTAAATTTATGCCAACAATTTTTTCAATCTTTAAATTCCCATTTTCTTTAATTATACCTTCTAATTTTTCAATTTTCAAATATAAATAACCTAGAACGTTTTCCAAATGGTCGGGAACATTTTGAGCCTACCAGTAAACTAACATTTTGAATGGGGATACGGGTGTCTGACTCAGCTTCACCGGTTGTTCATTAGACTCTGTGTTATTCTTATCAGTATTAGCAGTCCAGTACGTATATAGTCAAAAGCTAGAACTGATAAAATCTTGAAGCCGAACACTGCAGGCGTTACTTTTCGAAAAAAGTACTTTGTGTGAAAACTGAATTTGTATTAGGTAGAATATCGTCAATTTTATATTTGTTAATACAAAATCCCACCTCATCTCATTCTTCATCATCATCATCACTGTCATACTATATATATATGTTACATGTACAGTCTAGTCACGAAGTATTTCCCCTACTACTTTCGATCGTATATCGCTGTTGCTTCACCATTTACTTTTTCGTTTGTCAAATATATTTTAGTTGCGAAATAAACGTCTTAAAAGTCAAAAGTCTCAAGTTCTTTCGATCCTCGTTCTGCATACCTCACATCAATATTTAGACCTAATTATTTCGTTCCTAATTCTTACTTTTTTTATATACAGAACATTTTAATGCAAATGGGATTAAATGTTATTACTGTCGATGGAAAACTAATCAAAGAATTACGTACTTATATACTGAAATGTCACACTTGTTAGAAGACAACTGCTAATATAAGAAAAATCTTCGCCCAATGCACAACAATTGTTTTGTTATGTGTAGGTTCATAAATGTTCATACTGTAGCAGACAATTTCAGAGTGTCAGTGGTTTATCATATCATGCTCAAAAATCTCATGGAGTTACTTCTTCACAGGCAAGTATCATAAAATATAGTTGAGTGAAAGAATCATGGAAGTATGTAAAATTAATTCGTTGACAAATTAAGGGCTACACACAAATTAATGCCTTGTGTTTAAGAACATTAATTCGCCGATAAATTGAAAAGAATTCATCGACAAATCAGTCATTATTACTCACGAATCAAATGGAATTTGTCGACGAATTCTATTCGATTTGTGTGCATTTAATAACATTGATTTGTCGATGACTTAAAGCTCTTCGATTCGCAAATATAATTTTAATTACTAAATTAACCAATTATAAAAATTAATTTTTTTCTAGCCAGAATTGGAAATTTGTAATCACTATCACGTATCACCAAAGGTCATTTTTCGTAAAAAGAACGCCTGTTAACAGTGGCTTCAGCGGTCTTCCATTTAACCCTATGTATTTCTTGTCAGTTCTAGCAGTCCATAAGCTATATAGTCAAAGATTCTGTTGCTCCCTTCTCATTAGTCGTAGTGAAGAGCGAAAACTAATGACAAAATAAACTATCTCTAAACAATAAGAAACTAATTGAACATAATAAACAAAAACAACGAAAGAGGTACAGAAAAATTTTAAACTTTAACAAATTGCAAAAAAATCTTAAATTTTAATAAAGTGGTCCTCTTCCAGTATAACGTAGACTTCTGTAAGGATACGTAGAAAAACGTAGAAAAACGTAGAAAAACGTAGAAATATAAAAGTAGAAAAATTAGGAACGATCAATTAAAAATTAAGACAGAAGTCTTATTCATTGGTTCCCCAGTTGTCTGCAGATGAAGCTGTAACAAGAACAAATTAATTACTTCAAGGGAAACAGTATTTTTGAACGAAACATTAAAAACTTTTCATTGCCTAAAACTTTTGTGAACATGTCATCAATCTGATCTTCAGATTTAATCCATTTAATTATTAGATTTTTCTGGGCAACTTCAAAACAAATATAATGATAGCATAAATTAACGACATGCTTAAGAGATTGAGAATCTTCTGATTTTGCAACACTTATGGCAGCTGTATTATCTTCATATAGAATCGGGATAGAATCTAATTTAATCAATCTTTTGCACATTTCTCTAAGTGAGACCAATTCTTTAGCTGCTAGAGACATTGCTATGAACTCAGCTTCCATAGTAGACAAAGCAACATGAGTTTGCTTTTTAGTTCTCCAGAAAATTGGATCACCAAACAAAGTCAAAATTAATCCTGTAGTGGATTTTCCTAGTTCATCATTTATGCCAAGTGATACATCAACAAAACATTCTATTTTATTATTTTTACCTTCAAATTTTAAGCCAAGATTTTTAGTTCCAGCAAGATACCGTAAAATTCTTTTAATTTCAAGCCAGTCATTCCAGTCATAATTTGCATGTTTTCTACTCAATTTGTTTACAACAAACGTTAAATCTGGACGAGTAGCATTCGCTAAATATAAAAGACTTACAATACATTGACTAAACGGAATATCTTTCAAGTCAGAATCTTTATAATTTTTGAGTTTTCTTTTAATGCCTTTCATTTCTGACTCATTAGTGACACATGGAGTTTTAACAGAATTGCAATCGTCCCTCTTGAATCTTCTTAGTAATTTTTCAATAAACATTCTTTGATGAAGAAAAATCGAGTTTGAATCAGAATCTTTTAATAATTCAATACCAAGAAAATTTTTAGGATATTTTAAATCAACCATTTCAAATGCTTTATTTAAGTTGAATTTTAAATTTTAAATTTTATTTGTATTATTTCCGACAATCAAAAGATCATCTACATACAGCCCAACAATAACAAAACTATTTGACTGTCGCCAAATAAACAGACATGATTGAAACAGATAAGGTTTAAATCCCAATTCCATTATTTCAGATTTAAATTTCTCATACCACTTCTTTGAACTTATTTTCAAACCATATAAAGATCTTTGTAGCTTACAAATGTACTCGTCTTTAAGTTTTTCTCTTCCAATTATGCCTTCAGGCAAAAGCATGTAAATCTCTTCATCTAGCTTTCCATTGAGAAAGGCAGTTTTTACGTCCATTTGATACATTTCTAATTTTTATTTGCAAGTAATTGAAACAAGAAAATGAAAATCAGTAAGTCTAATTATTGAAGCATAAGTCTCAGTACAATCGTAAATATTTTTGTCTTGGAAACCTTGAATCACTAGTCTAGCTTTATAAATGACATTTTTGTCTGGATTATTCTTTTTCTTAAACAGCCATTTTGAAGTCAGAATATTTTTAGAATCAATATCATTTCTTTTTACCAAACACCAAGTATTATTTTTATTAATTTAATTTAATTCTTCCTGAATAACATTTTTCCAATGTTCAGAATCAGGCCGAGCTAGTCTTCATTATAAGACAACGGATCATTTTCTAAATTTAAAACTTGAACAAATTCATCTTCATTTTCAAAGTAATCAATCCAGTGTATTTCAGTTGAGTTAATGGCATTAATTAATTTACTAGGAGACTCTTCAATTTGTTCAAACCAAAAATCATTTTCTTTTTCACTCCCATCCTTTTCTAGAACAGATTTTTCTTTTGGTTTACTGAAAACATCACCATAGACTTTATTTTCAATAAAATCTACATTTTTAGATCTTTTAATTTTTCCAGTTTCTGCTTCAAAAATCATATAAGAATCTTCATTGCAACCTACTAAGAAGTCTCTTGTAGTCCTCTCTTCAAATTTTGTTAAAGTATTAGTTTTTAGTGTGTGAGCCAAACAACCAAAACGTCTAATATGCTTTACAGTACAAGGCTTTTGAAGAAACTCAGTATATGGGCATTTTCAATTCAACGCTTTCTTGGGTGTTCTATTATGAATATGTACAGCAAACCCAAAAGCCCACAACCACATATCTTTTGGAAAACCAGAATCAAAAATTAAGCATCGAATTATTCTTTGCAAACTTAGGTTTAAACGTTCAGCAGTACCATTTAAATTAGGAGAATATGGTGGTACAGGACTCAATGTAATTTTTTCTTTCTTCATCAATTCTTTCATATCTTCAGTTAGATACTCGGTGCCATTATCTAAACGAAATTCTTGAACCATTAAATTTTGTCCTTTCAATTTTCTTACATTCTTTAAAAACTTAGAAACAGCAATGTGAGCACTCATTTTATTATGTAAGGGATAAGCCCAAACGTATCTGGTAGCATCATCTGTAAATGTTATTATATATTTATTCCCAAACTGAAAGCGACTTGGTGTAATAGGACCCATTAAATCAGTATGAATCAGTTTAAGTGGCTCAGTGTTTCTAAAGCGAACAGAAGGGCAACTTTTCTTAGTGGCTTTAGCCTGTATGCAAACTTCATAATTTTGAATTTTATCATCAAATTTAATATTTTTTAATTCTGGAATAAACTTTGAAGCTGATTGTAAATACATTTTAGAAACATGCCCTAGACGAATTTTCTTTTATATTTTTCAAAACTGAGGTGTCCATGTTATTCGTCCTAGCAACTTCCTCAAAGCATTTATTAGCTTGAATTGAGTCAATATCATTACTACAGAAACTATCTTGAAGCTCATTATTCTTTTTATTATTTTCCATTGGTTGACCTAGTGATCTAGCACAAGTGTCATCATTCTGAATAACATTATTGTGCTCCTCCATTTGCTCCTCTTCATTGGGCATCTTTATAGCATAATTATGCTCATCCTCTACATCAGCATGAAGATTCTTATCACGAATTCTATTTTTATGAAGCGAATCATGGGAGTTCATATTAAGCGAAACCGTGCTCCTATTGTTCGAAACCAAACTATTATTATTTTTATTATTATTATTTGTTTGTTGATCAAGAAGTGCAAACAAATTCGTGACCCCTTGGCCAAGGTTAGGTGTCTTTTGGTTAGAAACAACCTTGCTGTGTAGACAATAGTCAGAAATGTTTGAAACGGATAAATTTTCAGTTTTATCAAACTTTAAATACCAAAAACGACCATCGTATGGACCCTCTTTAATTATATTTTGTTTTTCAACAATCAATTTTATTCCATCTTTAGACAAATCTACGGTGACTCCTGCATTAACTACTTTACGAAGGGAAACAATATTCCTAGTTATATCGGGAGCATACAGAACATTTTGTAATTCTATATTTTTGTTATCATTACCAAACGTATTCAAAACACCAACCCCTTTTATTTTTAAATTTGCAGACTGATTTTTGTTGGCACAGCGGATTTCACCACCTGCTATTTTATTCATTTTACTTAAAAACGAATCATTTTTAACTATATGTTCTGCAGCCCCGGAGTCACCAATAAATGTAATTGTATTCAACTCACCATTAGAGTAATTTGATTCAGGTAATTCAAAAACATGTCCATCAGTCACAGACATCATGACAAACTTCTCCTTGCCATCGACACCAGTCATCTTTACCTTTCTGTAGGTATTTTCTCTTTCTTGTTGACCAGAATTACCGCGATTACGGCCACCACAACCTCGGCGATCATTACCATGAAATGAACAGCCACGAAATGAACCACGATGCTTTTCTACACAACCTGATGGAAAACGAGCACCAAACTGAAATTGGATTGGCGGAGTTGTACAGTCTTTTGACAAATGACTTCCTAATTTTCCACAATTGTAGCAAATCCATTTTGGGTTTGTACATTATTTTGCTGAGTGGTTTGGTTTCCCACAATGGAAACAGACAATTTTCTTTGTACCACTTTGGTTCCCTTTAGAAACAGTAGCAGTTAAAACAGACGGACTTGGACCAGACGTTTCATCAACTCTTGCTTTTGACTCACGTTCAGTTGACTCGATACTTAGGGCCAAATTTTTCATTTTGTCAAACTTTATAGAGTTTAGTATATCAAAACGGCGACACAACTCTGTAAAGCGATTCTTCAGGGCAATACAATAATTGCCAACAATCTTTTCTTCTTCTAATTTCACCCCTGATGCAATCAGACGTTTTGTTGCGTCATGAAAATGATTGGTGAATTTCAAGACATCTTCTGAATCTGACATTATCATGTTTGTCCACTGACGTTTGAGTGTCATGTGCATAGACATCAAGTTTGGAAACCTCATGACACGTATTCTGATCAACATTTCATACGGCAGTTTTTTGTCACACAAGCTTTGTTTGTATGAATCATCCAGTGAATCAGGAACAAAAATTGATTTTGTTTTTCAATTTTCGAAAATTCAAAAAATTAAATATTTGAGCTAGATATACTCGATAATACGTTACTTATTCGTGTAAATTCACATCATAAAATTCAACAAAAAAAAATTTTCGTACAATGAATAAATCAATTCAAAAATTCAAATAAGTCTGCATTTCCAAAAATTTTCCAAGTCTCAATTAAGGTTCCACAGCGATAGCTACTATGATGTGAAGTATACTGTGCGAGGACTGAAAAAGAACACGAGGCTTTTATTCACTAAGAATTTCTTATGCAGACTAAAAACATATTTGAGAATAAAATAAAGTATCGTATAAGATGGCGAAGCACAGCGTTATTGGTAACCAAAAGTAGGGGAAGCAATTTGTGAGAGAAGCAGAATGTATGATGTATATATATAGTGTGATGATGATGATGATGATGATGAAGAATGAGATGTGGTGAGATTTCCGTTGCAACACAAACAAATGCACTTGGCAAATTTTTCCTCCAATGAAATTGTTAGAAAGCAAAACACTACGTCGGCAGCGCCAGCGCTATCCATTGGTTCGACATCAAAACTACTATTATGTCTTCTCCGTCATATATATGTATTCTCGAAGCTTATAACTCGTATCATCGTATGATAATATGAACTTCTGAGAATTTGTTACATTACTAACGTCTAACTTATACTTGCATTATTTATTATTCAAATTTAGGATTTTACTTCGAATTTATTTAATTGTTTCTGATTCTGCCCGAAAATCGTATTTGTAAAACTTGTGGTAAAAAATCTTTAATTTTTTCGAAGCCTTTATAACGTTTTTGTACTTCCTCTGAAGTTAAGGCGAATAATTTTCAATAGCGTACAATGCCGATTTTTCAGCTTAATACTAACGTTCCCCGAAGTAAGATCACTCCGGAATTTTTGAAATCTACGTCAAAAGTGGTCGCCAACTCGTTAGGAAAACCGGAAAGCGTAAGTAATATTTTGCCGAAACGGCGTTCTTCACGCAGTACCTGGTAATTAATTGATAAAATTCTCCTTTCAGTATGTTGTTGTGCAAGTCAACCCTGATCAGTTAGTTATCTGGGGTGGCAGCGATGAACCTTGTGGATTTGCTAGTCTAAAATCTATTGGTCAGCTGGGTGTTAAAGAGAACAAGAAACATTCTGCTGCCATTAGTGAACATTTGAATAAGAATTTGGGGATTCCGAAAGACAGGTATGTCGGCTTTTGGTACGAACGTATTGTTCTAACAAGAATAATCGATGTACGTTTCTGGTTTCAGATTATACATTCATTTTGTTGATGCTCCGACGTCGGAGATTGGATACAATAACACAACGTTTCACGAAATTTTTGGTGGACGTTGAATTTATCAAACCAGTCGTCCCCTCAAATGTGAGAGGAGTAAAAATTTATCAGTTGCGGCATACCATCGTTCATTGTCACGTTGAAGGGCAGATCAGCTCGTTATGTTATCTTAATTTTTATTCCAATTTGTTTTTAATGTCTATTTTTTGTATTATTGCGTCAAGCAAATTTTTCCATGACGCAGTGCGCGTATTTACTAAATGAGGTTATCGTTGAAATTGTAAAATTCATCTTCTAAAAGTGTTATGTTAGCTGTTGAAATTAAACTTATTAATTCACGCTAATTGTGTAAAATTTTGAATTAAAGCGGGAAGGAAAATATGTAAAAAAATTGAATGACTACTGAGTAGTGAATGAATTGAATGGGAAAAGAGTCCTTTAATTTGATTAGAATTCAAAATACATATTTTGATTGCAATTTTCATTTTTATCATTTTAAATCGAAAAATTGTGTGAGTAAAATCAACGAGTGAATTTTTATTTTTTGGACAAAAAATTTTAACCGTAGAATTTCAAAATAGAGTGGTTACAAAACCAAAGGAGGGGAACATGAAATAGGATAGGAGTATTCAAAAAATTAATTTTAAAGAAATCGTTACTAAACTTTTAAGATTTTTTCATTGTCCTGCTACCCTAATCTATATCAGTGAATAACTTTCAACTAACGGTTAATAAAATTAATAACCATTGAACAAAAAGAGTAACACTGGCGGCTGAAAAAGCAATATAGGTCTACTGTAGTACGTAGATTATTCGTCATTTGGCAAGAATCGAGAGGATTATTTTTTTTCAACTGAGCACATTATGTTTGATAAAAATTGGTCGAGAGTTACAAATTCTTGATGTAGGTACATTGAATTGAATTTTACCTGCACAGATTATATGAAAATTCCAGGTACGAACATGGATACACCTAAGGTTTAAAAGTGAGCAATTTTCGAGTCATGTAAACTCACTTTTGAACCTTGTTGAGGAAGATATTTTGTATAATGAATGATCAGAAAGCAACGAAACGTTAAAATTCTATCATAAGATGAGTCTTTCACGAAAATGATAAAAAATGAAACAAAATATCAACCTCCTCATTGTGGCAGATTTAAAGTTTCATTTAGAACATATTGTGACCGTGTTTCCATGTAAAAAGATGCTTCAGGTTTATAGATGGAGTGGAGGTGCGTTCACTTTACAGTTTACATCGAGATTATAATTATTTATCGTTGAAATGGGCTACTTTTCACTCAAAAAATATCAGCGTAAACATTGCCTTTCTCATCGTGTATTGTATAAAAATATAAACATAAATTCTGAAATATATGACGAATTTTACATCGAACTGTTGTCTATTCTTTTTATGGTCGTGCATTCGAGCAACACGGTTTTACATAACCTAAATACCTACATACTTAAGTCACCTAACAAATTAAATCACATTTTTCGCAAATTGAAAAAATACAAAAATTAATAGCAAAATTAAAAACAAGTTACAATAATTCGGCATTAGGTTCGTAATAGCGATGGGAGCCTTCGGTGATCTCCTCGCGTTCTTTGTAGTGGTTGCGTCTGGACGATTCGGTTGAGTCGTCATTTCGCACCGAATGATAGACCTTTTTCGCACCCTTCACCAAGAAATCGACGCCATCGCCAATCGCCGAACCCACATTCTTCAAGGTATTCTTTATGTTTTCTTTGCTGAACGTCGTGTCGGTGATGTCGATGGTAAATTTCTCATCCGTCATGGAGCAACCCGTTTGGTTGACATTGTTCAGGTCGAAAGGATTAACATTGAAAACGCCGAGACGATTGCGAATCTGTACGAGAACAAGATAATATATTATGTAACATCTAAATAAATCGTATTGTCACGGATGAAAACCGTTACATTCATTTGAATTAAATTAGAGTGAGAGAGAGAGAGAACGAGAAAGAGGGAGTCATGAATAAGCGTAAATCAGTTATAAATTGGGTAGTGTTTTTCGTTTTTTTATTTTCTATTATTTTATTTTTCTATTTTTGTTTACAGCGGGCCATTCTCAAACAATTTACGTTAGTGACTAATATGGGGGCTCGCTTGTGCAATTAAATTCTTCATTCTCCATTCTTCTACTGAAAGTTGAGAATTATTAGGTGTGTAGCCTAACTCTCTTTTCTTTAATCTATTTTTTTTTCACTTTTTTTTCGATTTCGAAAGTATTATTTAAAAAAAATAATAATCGTCTTCTGTGTGGTGGTTTATGAAAGTTCAGCCGATTGACAGTCCACGGAACAGAAAAACTTACAAAGTATTTCGTCGGTCATGGACACAGTTTTCGCCATAGTATGGGGGAAAAGTTTTATAGACCCGCAAAATTTTAGTTTCTGATGCGGTTTTCTAATTGTGCAGACTTTGTCTAATTTAGCGACACACTTTAACGACAAATGAAATAATAGTTAGCACCCCAAGAGACCAAGAAAGGGTAACAAAAAACAATTTACTCAATAATTGACATCACCCCAAACGGATGAGCATTGACTTCCCAGCCACAAAAGCAAAAGTAGCGCTGAGCAGCACACGCTACTGTATTCTAAGTAGTGTTTGCTAGTGTGTGCTGAATAGTTTACCAATTGTATTGTTTCTGATACTGGTAGATAAGTTGTGTGTCACAACTAATATAACCCCATGTAAGGTTTCTACACATGCAGAAGATAAATGATTTACTAATGGTGCGTTGATTGCAAAAGATAATCTGAAAGTCTCGAGTGAGAGTGTGAAATGCATCAGCAATGAGCCAACCATCTGCATCGTATGTTAATTGCAAAAACATTTGAACTACTTAGCATAGGGTAACATATGCTTCTGTATTTTCGAGGATACGTATACGTTGGAGACAACATAATAGTGGTTTGGGTGTCGGATCTATGGATAGTGCTACCAATGGCACATGTTTTGCTTTCTAAAAACCTGATTGGAAGTAAAAATTGCCACGTGCATTTGTTCATAAACACTGGCGTACAAATTACCCCATTCCAGAGAATCTGATTATTCTGATTGGTGTATGTCGATTGATATGGGGTAATTTGTATGCCAATGTACACGTGCTCTGTATAGATCTTAACAACAGTCGATCCCATTGTAAAACAGCAGCATGTCATCTCCATCATATATATCGTCGAAGTTCTATACACTACTTAGCATAGAGTAGTGTATGTAACTGTATACTATTAAGCATGGAGTAGCGTACTAGTCTCAGCGTAACTTAGTTCAAGTACTGTAGCATAGAGGATATCATCCACTCCAGAATGCTACCCTCATGCTACTTAAAGTGTGCTAAGTAGCACGGATCCGGGGCCAAGTAGAGTTACTTAACCATTTCTGGGCTGGGTTGCAACCAGGCCAATGAAAAAAAAATGAACAAATGCCCTCATTTTAAATGCCATTCCATGGTAGCCAGAAAAAGGTCGGATGAGAAAATAAATTCAAGATTTGAACCGATATGAAATATAAGAAACTCAAAAATTGAGAATTGCAAGTCATCCTTTATTTAGAGACCTGAGGTCGGAAAGTTAGTTCAGCAAACAGATGCTGATATGCAGATGTGTTGACCGAGGAGTAGTCACGCATTTTTTTAGTGGTTAGAGTTATGGTGTGCATTTTAAAATCGAAAAAGTTGGCTCAATTAAACCAAAATTTTAGTGGTCGGTACAACATTTCTTCCGCATACTCCCATTTTTAAGCAGGGGCGTACCAAAGGGATATTTTGAGGCTGTCACACTCCCCAATATCTGCAAAACCAGTCGGCAAATTATGTTAAATTTGTTGTGTTTCTCTTCATAGTCGGCAATTTCTCTGGATATGTTGCGGCCCAGCAGTCGGCATTTTCACCTGGTACACCCCCCCCCCAAAAAAAAAAAAAATAAAATAAAATAAATCTCTCAGTACCCCGCTGTTTTTAAGGCACGAAATGTATCGTAACAATATCCTTATAAGTTAATTTTAAAATTGACGAAAATTTCCGTCGAAACGTAGAATGGAAGAAAATAATTCCAGTGGTGTTTCCCTCATATTTCCCTCCCTATTACCCACTTTAAAATAAATAATTATCACGACTTTCGTCCGCTCATAAAAATCATAATTAGTTTCCTTTTTAATTTCGTCGAATGGAATTTGTCCGCTCACCTTGTCCAACGTGATTTTATCTAAAGTATTCTTCCTCGATAGAATGGTAGCCGAATGACGATGGGTGAATCCTATCGTCTGACAGCTGTAAACTCCGGCGTAATTATCGTAATCGGTCATGAATACGATAAACGATGATTTTCCAGCTACATCTGCGTGGGAGAATAAGAAATTCGCATTAACGTTATGTGCGCAAACGCCTATTATGTGAATAAGGTGCGTTTCCTTCACGCGACCAACGATTTAAAGCAGCAGCAGCAGCAGCAGCAGCAGCAGCAGCAGCCGCATATACAAAGGCGAGTGGACGATCCTTACTTAGTGGAAATTTAACGTTCATATCGGATTGCAGATTTTCGTCTTTCAGTTCTAAATTCCCGGTGTACCGATATACGTTGTCCTTCACCAAACCGATGACCGGATTTTCACTAACTTGTTGAACTTTGTACACCAATCTGTATTCAGTTTTTTTAAAATTGTACATCATGCAGCGACTGCCGGTCGACGTTTTTTGGATTGCATACCATTTGCCTACAAACTGATGCGCGCGCAAAAAAAAAAAAACAACAAAAAAACAAAAAAATAATTTATTATAAATTGGTACCTATTGTCTTTGAAATTTATAAAGGTTTCCAAAATTTTTTAGAATTTCTCCAAAAGTATAATTCTTACTTTATCCATAACGAAACCGGGCATAGGTTCTACAGTTGGACAGTCACCTCCCATGTGGTAAGTGTGACTGTGAACTGATAAGGGGCTGAAAGCCAAAAGGACCATCGAAAGCACCGTCAACATTTTGTGTATTCCTGTAACCAGAATTTATGCTACTCGTTAGATTTTGTTCTTTGTTTCGGGTGAATTTTGGTTCCTGATTTTGTTGTGTACGTCCACCAACGTTGGTCGTTGAAACAAATCCAGAACCACCATCAGCGACACCTCTACGACCATATAATAGATAGGTACGTAAGTAGGTACCTCCTACCTATGCCTTCTCAATTCACCCACGAGTTGAACTCTACCTCAGCATTCTTTACCGTACCATACCGTCGCTGTGCAGAATTGGCGACCATTTTTCTGCGTCCACACAGCATTTTATCATCTTCCCGCAATTTACAATATTTGCTTTAATGTCGCCTCTCGCCTCCCTTTTGGACATTTTCAAAAAACACCGACCTACTCCTCATCAACCATCATCATCATCCAATACCGTAGTGAAGATGTACCTTCGTATTTCTGTTGCATGTTGCCGAGTTCTCAGCTGTCACAATAATATACGTATTGTGACGTATTTATGCTAAGTTAACATATTCCATAAAATTACAAGTACAGCCAAATATTCGCTTTTTCCTAAAAAATACATTTTCAAACACTCGGCATTTATTCCCATACTTTCAAACAATGTTCTCGCTATTCCTAAATTCCTACAATACATATTTCTGTCTACAAAATACTTCTACATATACTTAATCATTCTATAACAGTAATTCCTTCAATACACGTTTTTTTTTTACAATAAGTCTCTCTAAACTGTTTTCACCAATTATGTATAATTGCAATTTCATCATATCCTTATTCTTTGAATATTATTTCCTTCCTTTCCCTTCAACACAAATCACCCATAACTCTGGCCTAATAAAAGACAACGTTTTGGTCGTTGTATTTCAATCTCATTTTGTACTTTAATCAGTAAGCACACATTTATGACTTGTCTATTTTTATGTAGGTACTTTATTCGTTAATAATACAGAACATTATTTTGTGTTGAATATTTTATTTGAACAATATATCCACCACAATATTATCGTTACACCAGCCACACACGCATTTTGCAAGATGACCCGAGTTGACTCAGAAACTCAATCTTCAACTTCTCCCCAACTCCAAATGTCTAAACAATTATCTTATGAATCCTTCTTTCGACAGAGGATCTTTCTCGGGTGGTAAGAATGGAGGGAATCCCAGCACTCACAGAAACTGTTTTCGATTAAACTGCACTTAGCAATTGGCTACCTTCCTGATGGGAGAAAAAATCGAAAGGAAATTTGACTGGGACATGGCCATGGGCCCCCGCCACGCGTTACCTATTCATTATCTACTCCTTACAAATTGTCAGTTTTGCGTAAGCCACCTTCTTATCTACTATCATATGCAGCCCAATTCCTCCGACTCTACCTACGCCTTGCACGGGATATATCTCTCCTTTGCTTTGTGACTCTCCTCCTCATTTGGTCCACTCGTTCAGATATTTACCTTCGTGCGACCTGTTTGAGAAGATCTAATTTGATAATGTACTCGGCCATGTAGCACTGTAGTGCAGCTGCTGCCACATGTAGCTATCTAATATTAAAACAAATCGCCGTTACAATTTCACGTTCACAATTTTTCACAGTTTTCTCTTTTTATTATTCCATTTGTCGCTTCATAGAGCTTCGTACTTGCCGACGAAATTAAACCATAAGTTAGGATAAAATGTCGGTCGGGGAAGGACGATAGATCGGGGTCCTGCCTTTGTTTCGTCAAACAAAAATCATCTACGGTTGAATAATCTACAGACAGTGAATTATTTTCGAATTTTTCCCAGAGGGCCCTCGCCACGTTTCAGAGGGGCCTAATTTTCGATCTTAATCCTACAGTGTTATTTGTACTATTGCTTATAGTACTGATCCGCTAGGTATGCACCACAGGACTGCAATTAGAAGGATCCTTGAAGTGCTTCGAAGACTGGCTGTTTTAAGGAGGATTCGATGGAAAAGCTAAAATAACGATTCGTTAATTTCGCGAAACGAATTCGAGGGGGCTGTTCAATGCTTGGGTGGATTTTAATTTTTGAGAAAAACAGCACGTATCTATACGTATACTTACAGCTGTGTACGACTGTTATCTTTTCTGGAAATTGTTCCAAAAACTTATTTACTTAACGAGTTACCGTATCCTATTTTACCTCTCCGGTAGGTACCTACTCGCAGTTATTCGGGCTCTAGTGCTATACTCGACAATCCACGCCATAAACACCATTACCATTGGTATAGACATTCGATTATTTTGCAATTATCGCTTACAAAGTTTATACCGGATCATTTATAATTCTTAAGCGATAAAAAATCGAAAACATGTAATAAATAATATCCGATCCGTGAATTCATTATAATTATTCTTATCGGTACCAACCAGTCAGATAAGGTCTTTATTTTTTAAACAGTTTACAGTTTCCACGGTTTTAGTAGAAATGCAGTAATTTTCTAACATGCTTATTCGAGTTTGAAAATATTTTTGACTTTTGACGACGAAATCGTTGATTTCGATTAAGAAGCTGAGTATAAATGGTTACCTAGTTTAAGTAGGTATTCTTATTTTTTGTATTTTAAGGTTGAAAATACATTAGGTAGATACGCTAGGGATGGTGAAGCTTCTAAGTAGCCTACACGTCGTCTATTGTAGCTTGAATACTATTATAATACAAGCTGAAGTACCCATCTAACAGACGGGCTAGACAATGATAGGTACCACAAAAATCACCAAATATCACACTTATTTTCTAAGTTTTCATAATTGAGTAAGAAACCATTCTATAATTCTAAAATATTTCAATTTTTTAACCGTATTATTTCTTCAAAAGATATGCCCTTATAAATATATTTGTGGATGTGTTTATACTTTATTGGCAATACGTGATAATTTTCGTGAATTGATTGTATTTCTTGCTTTTAAAATGTGGAAATAAGCTTGAAGAAAGATGAATCTAGGCAGAGATTAAATGAAGTACCCATATTTAATAGTTTTCTTTACATGACTTAATTGTCTGTAGACTGAAACATTCTATCTAATGATTTCAGAATTTGAACACCATGGATCATATTGTCATTCAATGAAGATTTTAATAAACAAAAGAGACGTACCAAAGGCTTTTTTTCTTGGGAGGGGGGGGGGAGAAAATTAAAAATTCCCGACTGAAAACGTTAAAATTTCAAACTGATTTATTATAATATATAATAACTTGCTGTAAATTTTGGTGGGGATCAATTATACGGTATTTCCGATATAGCTATTTCCATTTTTGTTAGGGCAATAAAATTTCTAATTTTCAACCAATAGCTACGAAATTTGAAACAAAAATTTATTATAATTTATTATAACTTTATATAAGTTTTGGTGCGGATTAGTTACATGGTACTTCAGGTATGGCTATTTTTGTTTTTGTTTTGGCTATAAAATTATCAATTTTCAAACAGTAGTTACTAAATTTGTAAGAAATATTATAACTTGTTATAGATTTTGGAGAGGATTGGTCGCACAGTACTACCTGTAACACTATTTTCGTTTTTATTTTGACTATGAAATGCCTAATTTTGGACAAATAGGAACAAATATTTATTACGATCTAATAAAAACTTTTTAGTTACTACCTAATTTTATATTTCTTAAAAACCTATTTTTTCTTATGGAGCCGCTGCTATGTTAGTTTTTTTTATCTTATTCATTTCAAAAAAAAAAAAAATGACTGGAATAAATCTGCCGACATTAGCATAAATAAAGTCACCAGTTGGTGGATGTATAGCTTTGCCTCTTGTTGGGTTATTCATTTGATAAGTAATTTTCTATAGCATTCACACATAGACACTAATTGTCATTTTAATTGTATTTTATAGGACAAGAGGTAGAGGGACTAGAAGAAATGGAGAGTGACAGGGAAAAGCAGAGAGAAAAACCAAGTGGATGAAGTTGATAGAGAGTGAGATGGCGAGTGAGAGGGAGAGGGAGAAGAATGAGCGGTGACAAAGGAACCGCGGGGGACATTGCCGGTAACTGCTGGTATTGTACGTACAAATGGGCTGTACATTTTGCGGTGATTCGCATACCCTCCGCGATGTAAATAATTATTCGATAACAAATATTATAATTTGGTAAAATTTTATTCGCGTATGACTCGATGACGTCACAAATTGAGGAAAGAATTTCACTTTTGAGTGATTAGGGGACACGGGAGAAGTATTTTGGTCACAATTTTCACGAATGAAACTGCCTAAGGACACTTTAATTAAGTTATACGATAGGTATTTCCGCTCGTAGACAAAGGTGAATCAGCCCCAAATTCTCCCAAGTTACCCCGTCTACCAACCCCAAGTAGTCTCGGTCCAACCATATATTAACTTTAGGTAATTCAGCGTGACTTATGAGTAGTATTCCAAAACCTCAAGTCCTCATATAATTATGATGTATGGATGCGACCGACGACGACAAAGAAAAAACTTCCTCTCAACTTAATTATTAATTATGACCTACCTTCAGAATTGAAGTAGAGGGAAAGGTGGATTTATTGGTAGTTCCTTCGTTTTATGCATATGAAACTTTTCATACTCGAGTGTTTCGAAAATTGTTTCATTAGAAATTTGTCATCTGTGGGACCATACACAAATTTTTTTCAAATTTGAAAAGTGATAAACAAAAAAAAAGCTCACTCGGACAATCGCTCCCTTTGCCATTCATGGCGACGCCGTTGTTTTGTAGTCGCACAAAATGAGTAAAGAGTACAACCATTTCCCGACCATATTTCCCAAATTTGCTGACTAGAAAATTCCAAATTTTCATTTCCTTTAGTGCTACGCCAGTTGAAATTTTGAACATAAATTTTGAAGAGCAGGCCATGAGTTAGTATAATTATAGTTAATTCTTTCTTGATCGTACGTGGTTGTATCCACACATCTATCAGCGACTTGAGATTTTTGAAACTACTCACAAATCAGCCAGTAGGCTACAGTATAATGAACATTTGCTAACGATCAGACTATAGGTCGGTGAACCTATATATAAAATTTACCATCCCTGGATCATCTTCGCCTGAAGACCTATTCCTTCGGAGAAGGTGCACTTGTCACTCGTCGTGCACGCTAGGTACATAAACATAGGTATCAATTCAATCGTAACATCGATCAGGTAGATTATGGCAATATAGGTACCTGCATCGAAGGCCCACTTCTTTGTTCAAATTTCGACCATACAGTGAGCTCGAATTTGGTAACAATCGTCAGTTAGACGCGTTGACAAATGCGCAAATTAAATCAGTCGAATTATCGTCTCTTATGGGAAGCAAGCAGTTGCAGGGCATTTTGATTTTGGTCGCGCTTTTACGAGGATCAAACAGTCTTATTTTGAGTTGGTAATTATTAGGTATGTAATGTAATTCATTTGATTCGAATACATACATAGGTACGCCATGCTTACATACGTTGTGTACACTCGTATAACAAATGCAACCTCCGTTTGGTCGAAGGTGACTTAGTGACTCAGTTCGCTGTTTCAAGTTCATGGCATTAATTTTCTTTCAAAAATCGACCATCGGCTGAAAAGCGAAAGAGTGCCAAGAAAATACAGCAAACGATAGGCACGTAAATGATGTACCTACAGGTGCTGCGCCTAATTTCGATTGTACCGTGTGACGTGTGACATCCGGGAACATCACAATTACAGGTAGGGCTAGATATACTAGGATCAGAGTTTAGTAGTACAGAGCATAAGAAAAAAAATGTAGGTAGAAAAATGTATTAAAATCAGTAAAAAGAATCCCTAAGAAAAACAAAGAATACATCCCACATATAAGAAGGCTAGATATTTGCAGTTATGGTTCAACCTTACAGACTCCCAATTGTGTGAAATACGTCACCTATTGAGATAAGCCCTACAATAGATTCATCGCGAGATGCTAGACAAAACCCCTACTCCACATTACAAGAGAAAATTGTAATATATTACCCGTTGGTTGACAGGAAAATAAAAGTCTTGTTGCCACAAAACTCCATTTATTACAAGTTGACTCCATCATTGAGAACATGGCATATCTCCAAACAAATGATAGCAACCAAAATCAAATCTGGCAAAATTGATTGTGAATGGCAGATAACAAACTCCAGTAGACTTTTTCAGGATCCCAAATACATCAAAAAGGATTATTCTCCCGCGAGAATTCTAATTGCAGTAATTATAAACAAAAAAAGAAAAACGTTTCTTCTCTCATTTTTCGAGAGAAAGAACAAGTAACTTATTTCATGGTCTTTGACGGACTGATTCGTCTTCTAAAAATCAAGAATGAAGACGAATCAAGAAAGAAAAGGTACGGGTACGGACCTACCGGGAATACCTAACTGGAACTTGGTTGCTATCGTTCGTGTGTGATTACAATACGATATTATATTAAATAGGTGAAATGAGGAACGGCAAAGTATAGGAAAAAGTAGAGGCCGTTTTATCTAAGATAGCAAACAGTATAGCGTATGATAATGTAGAAAGAGAGACGCCGAAATATAATAGGTATAGGAATAAGTGAAGATGGCAAAATATAATTCGTATATACTGGGAAAAACGTGAGGAAAAGATATAATGTGCGTTGAGAGAGAAAAAATAAAAAGAAATACGATAATATTTAATTCAATCTTTATCCAGTTCGGATGCCTCAACCGCGCAGAAATAATCTAATTCGTTCGAGTCTGAAATGAAAGCATAGTCGTTTTCCGCGATTCCCTAACGCGACCTTGGCTGGAAATTTTCGTAAATCCACCCCCAAAATAATGAGTTCGTACCCACAGCAGTCCACCCGGCCCCGAGTGCCTGGTTCAGATAGTCTACGTAAATAAGTGAGCACATACCTCCGATATAACCTTTTTGGTAGCAAAATTTGCAACTTCAGTTAGCGAGCATGAGCAAAAAAGAGAAAGGTCAGCAGTTGGCGCGATTTTACCCACCGGAGTCAATCGGTGGAGTGAGACGGCCCCACCATTCGAATGAGCCGCTGTCAACGACACGAAAATACGTGCACATACGCTGACTGCGAAATGCGGATACACCTATCTGTAGGTTAGCTGATCCGCTGATACGCTGATCCGCTGATCCGCTGATCCTGATCGTTCAGAAATATCGAAGTGGTGGTTCGGTATCGGAATTCGGATTTCAGTTTCGACCCGAGCGTTTGGTTGGTCTACCGATTCGCTTCAAATGAGCAAATACCTGATATTGTGTTTGATTTCCATCGTACATAGGTAACTGGAATGCGGAGACCTCACGGTGTTGGGGGAAACATACCGCATCGTTCGCAAGCAAGCATAGCTATACCTACAATCAGTCGTCGTAATTTTTGTTTTCCACTCCACTGAATGAAATGTTTGCCAGTCGTAGAAAGAAAGAAAAAAAAAAAAAACTAGCGCAACTACACTCCGTCAGAAAAAGTATATATTTTCAAAGGTAGGTATGCCTTGGAACGGTAATGATATTGATTATTTGAAATTTTTTAAAATCTATAGCTTCTGTCCAACCATAAAGATTCGCTTCTCTACCCCAACTTGAAAGTTAAGCTTTCCACCCCATTCTCAAGTATTAGCTCGTGTCGCATCCTTAAAAGTTAGCATCTGCCCTAACCTTCCGCACGCGCACGAAATTAATAATTTAAGCGGATTTTCGCAGAAAACCAACTTAAAATGAGGAGAAAAAAGAGAAAATTGACTTTTTGAGGGGAAATAAAATTTTTTTAGTCTAAGAAACAAGATTTTTTCGGTCAGTTGCTTGACAAATTGATTTTTTTGAGGTTATTATCTGAAGCGAAAAGGGGAGGAAATAAAACTAAATTACTAATAACTTTCTGACGAACTGAGCAATAGGAATCACAATTAGTACGTTCTAGTCCTTGTATTAGGGAAAATATTTGTGATAAGTTTTGTGACTATTGAACGAGAAATGTAACTTTTATTGAGTTCAGCCCATACAACAGCCCCAAGGCGTGAACTATTAAAGCCAGTCGCAACCAAATTAAAAATTAGAATACTTCCGAGTGAATGTTTGTTCCGAATTTTGTGAGTATTGCTGGAAAATTACTCAATTTAGAGCCATTTAACTGCAAAAAATGCAACATAATGGCATAGCCTATACCTGACGTACCATAAAACCAATTCGTACCAAATTTGAACGGTCTTGTTTTTCGCTTAGCACCAATGTCGAGTCTAAATTTCGTGATAATCGAACGAAAATTACGTCCTGTACCATATTAACAAGAATAGTACGTAGGTACGTACATGATATCCAAATAGGTACAAATGAATTTTCAAAAATGATGCCAAAATTTTCCTTCGGGTCGTGAAACGAAAAACGTACTTACCCCTACCCACGAGTCCTTCCATAAGCCCGAAATTAATAAGTAGATTTTCGTAGAAAACCTACTCTAAATAAATAAATAAATGAACAAATAAATGAGTTGAGAAAAATTGAGATGTCTCGTACGAAAAGTGACGCCCTAATTTCCATTCGTTGTATCCGAAGAAATAATTTGTGCAGGTCCTCGAGGGCAGATATTTTTGCGATTACTCTCATAGAGGTTTGTGCCTACAACAGCTTGTCACCCAAATTTATAACGTATATACCCACATAATATACTTATTAGTTATAGGTACGATACGTTATTTTATTTTACCAACACCTGATAGGAGTCTCCCCAACCCAACCACACGGTGAAAACATCCCAAATTAACCGACCCACTAATTTTCAATTTGCCAAACTCAATTTTTTCATTCGTTTTCTAATTTCGTGTCATGAGAGGCGACGTAGGTACCTACCGTAGAAGAAAATAGCAGTCGGACCGGTTGTGGCACACCATCGTCGAAAAAACCAGACTCAAGCTGTAAAAGCAGCTATCGTAGCCAACTTCCTGAAAAACTTTATGCCCGTACCTTCAAATTGATCGCCGTCGAAGTCATACCTACTTTTTTTCTCGCAAACGTCCTTTCGAAAAAAATAAATTACTCATCCTCGCATTCGTATCAACAGCGTTATGTCACTAATATTACCACTCGGACACAATCATCGGCAAGGACAGAATTTGTTGACGAATTTTAAACGAAAACAAACTTTCATTAGTCATATTTTGTCTCGCGAGACTAAGCCATTTTTTTTTTCTTTCTCAATTTCTCCTTTTAATAGGATTTTCAGCGACAAAAATTGTAGGTATAAACGACGAACTGCTAATAAAATGGCCTCGTTGAAAACGCTTTCAGCGGAAATTGCGCGGGTTATTTATCAATGTGACAAAATGTGTACCCACCAACGATCGTACGTTGAAAACTCTGTCGTCTTCACTCAAATTTGAATTTGCCTCCTGAAAGGAATTTTTCGAGCGTCGAACCGCGAATGGACTAAACGAGATCCCGACTCACTTTTTTGTTATTGGCTTCCATTTTTGCGGCATAACTCCCCGTCGAATATTAAAAATATTCTTTCTATTTCACCACGACAGCTGTAACCGAGGTACAGACCGGGCTATCCGAGAGAAAACCGAATATTTTCTATCCAAATAAACTACAGCTATCAGTTCCAAAGCTGATTGCTTTGCCTCACTCCTTCAAAGTCAATCAAACGCGAATAGGCACGTGGTTTTTATTCGAAAGTCACAGCGATTTAGAAATAATTATTAATTTCCCTACGGCCTACGCGACATAATCTTCACCGTTGCTGTTGGGACATTCGAAAACGAGCGAGTTCACAAAAATATTAAAAGAAATTTTTCATACCTAATATAGATATGTAGGTGTTTTATCAGGAAAAAAAAAAACCGTTTCTTCGTCGTCCTCCCCAAACATTTTATCGGACCCGGGGGCTGTAAGAGCACGAATCAAAAATGATTTTGACACTACAAATGGCAAATTATGCGGCAGTCGTAAAGAGTGCTACGTCTAATGCTAATAAATAATTACACGCAACTTGGAGGTAAGTCAAACGAATGTTGCTCATTTTCGTAGATTATTCGACTAATTTTCTTAATGCCATCAGCCAAAGCTTTCTCCAGAACACATTATTCGCTATTACTTGTCTCAAAAGAGCAATTCTTCTGCCTTGAATGCCCTTCCCAATGCGCGCGCACACCAAAAAAATCTCGGAGTGAACCGACAAAAAAATTTTAATCTCCTATTTTTACCAACTTTGCTACAAAACGGGGTATGCAAATTGATCTCGCAAAAAGGGTTAGAGTAGGCAATAATAAAAATTATTCGTTTCACCAGAAAAGAAAACGAGAAAACGATAGATTATTTCTTTTTAACGTATACACGCAGGTATTATCTGTGTGTAAGTATGCATCGGCAAAATTTTGATGTTCACGGTTTTTAAGAAACAGCAAAAAGGATGAGGCTGGAATTTTCACAAAATGTATAGTCATTATTTAGGTCCAAATCTAATAGGAGTTTGCTGCCTATTGATTCAGTAAGTGTGGTTTCGGGAGATTATTGACTGAGCGCGAAAGAATATTCAGGCAGATTAGGAGGTCGTTGATTGCGCGCCAATGTCTTTTACCCCCTGTTATCGATAGCACGCCAGTTTACGCACGTGCCTTTCTGTGTGATACATTGATAGCGCGTCTAATCAGTTGACATTGTGCAATAGCGAATGCATTTCGACCACTTGGATATGATTTAAGATTATAACCCACAAAGCTATGCGCTGGTAAGTATTTCTATAATAAGCCCGAACTATTTATTGGCATTTTTTTTGTCCACCCTCTATTGCCAACCTGAACGACCAGACATAGGTACATTTTCTCGCGTGTCTGCAAACCAATTTTTGTATGATCACAGGCAGGCGTGCGATCGATTGATTGGTTATTATTGCGGAGGCGCAGGTAGGCGCGCAATCGATGCGCTTTTCTGAGCTTCGCGCTCAATCGATACACAGTTTCTGAGAAAAATGTAAAACAAAAAAAATTGCTGTAGAAAAACAAGTCATCTGAGTTGCTTGAAGTATCTTTTTCGTATTTACGATACGAGGGGTTACGAGCTTCTTTCCTGGTTGCATTAATTTGGGTTTTCATTTTTTTTAACTTTTTAATTTTTTTTTGAATTGTAGATGAAAGTTGGTAAACTGCGTATTCTAGAGAAGCATCGCTGCGCTGCGTTTTTTTTCTTTTCTACTCACTCTTCTCCTTTTTTTGGGAGGGGGAAGCATAATTTTAGGGCAGAACTGATTCCCCAATCTGTTCTTCTACGTGCATTTCCAACATAACAATCATAGATTTGTTAATAAAATAGACATTTAAAATACTGGCTGTAATAACCTCGTATTTTTCCGACTCGCCATTAAGTATTTAAAAATATTTTTCCATCTTAAAATTTCAGATATTAATACGTTTTAAATTTTAAAAAATTCGCAAATAACAATATTTCTCACATTTATCACGAATAAAAAAAACACAAAAAGATAAGAAGTTGGAAATAACTATATATCTCTACATTATCAAGTATGAAATTTTTTTAAAATTACATAATCTACTTGCAAATTTAACGAACTTTATTCAGCTGTTTTTAATTTAGGTTATAATTATTAATTATAATACAAACTTTTACTTATTTAATGAATTTTTGCGAAAATAATTTCGACCTTTCTTTTTCTTTTTCAAGTTTATGAAATAAAATAAACCTGCTAATTTCACAAAAATAAATTAAGTTAATTTTTAAGTAAAAGTTTAAATAAAATTTAAAATTAAAAAAAAAAAAAAAAAAAAAAGCTGAAAATTAGATGAAAAGAACCGAAGTTTAAAGCAGTTAATTTTTAATCAATAGGTACCAATCACCAACATGTAGGTATAATACATTAATAAAATACTATTGGGATCCACTGCATGTTTTGACGAGGAGAGTGTATCATGACGTGAGGAACGGTCGTAAAATTCAAAATGAAGTCGATCGATGCAATTTGTAAACAATGGGGAAGAAAATAGAATGATTTAATCGAGGAGTTGAGGACTATAGTCGACGGTACTCGTTGAAATTTACCGACATATTTTCATAAAATTTCCAAAAAATTGTCTTAGTGGCATTTCCCCCTCCAAAGATATGATACAGAAGATTGTCAAAAAATTCTCATCTAAGCTGATACACGGGGCTATACAGGCTACTGAAGGTAAACTCGAACAACGAGAACACATGCAATGACCTCTTGCAGACGTTTAATGAACACAAACAAAACAAATACGGAATAATAAGCAACGCAAAATATTCTTACCTTATTTACGGAATAGCGACGAAAGAATTTCAATCAAAGAACACACAACACGTTTCCACTAGCAACCAGTTCACTAGACTATGGACTGTGACTGACTGCGTAGCACCTACCTATATAGAGTATACACCGATTGTGAGCGGTCTCGATAACTCGAATACTGTAATATATGCATTCGTGAGCCATTGTATGCGTACGTGCTCGCCGCTTCCTCGCGATCATTTATCTCAACTCTCAGCTGACAGCTGTGGAATTACTCATCGGTAATGCCCCTCCAGCGTGCAGTCTGTTTCGTTGTTTGTTTCATTAACGCTTCTGCGAAACTGACGAACGAATAATCGAATGATATTCGTTTCATCCCACTTTTTCCCATTTATTCAATTTATTTTAAAACATCCGAATTAAAGTTAAGTACCGGAGCACGATGAATGTCGGTCTGAGTCAGTCATACTCCGTAGGTAATACTTACAATTTTATTACACGTTTCCTCGAATCGCGTCGGTGCTGATTATTTTCAGACCACAAGGGAAGTTTCTTGGGTGCCGCTTTCGCACCTCTTTCTTATTTTCGATTAAAAGGAAACGAATGTGGACCTCGTTAGGTCGTATTATGCGAGTACATGCGAGTAGGACATAGTACCCACGTGGGTACCTGCTTCCGAAATATTTTCCGTAGTTCTGTTATACGCGTAAAACGTATGTACACTTTCGGTATTATTTGAACGAATAATTTTTGCCTCATAATACGTTTGTAATTATAGGTACACCTACTAATCAGTTTTATGCAATACGATTCATAAAACTATAGGTACACCGATCGAGTATTCGACCACAACTCGGGCCCGCAGCTCGACCCCTTTTCCAACGCAGGCAACTCACATTTCAAAGAGGGCGTAACTATGGCGAGTAAAATTTTTTTGTCCTTTGTAGGGGAAATTTTCAAATTTTTGCAACCCGAGCAAATGGTTCAGCTACGGCGAGCAACGCCCGCGTTGTCCGCGCGGGCCAACACCAACTGCCAGGAGATGGCACATTAATTTCTAGCACCGTGACCACACTTCTCCTCAATTAACTTAATTCCATTCGTTATCTACGAGTTTGTTAATTAACTAAGATTTTCATTTATTTTTATTTTATTCACCAACAATAAAAACTTCAAAATAAATCAAAATTGATGTTTTTAAAGAACTCGTACGCTGCATTATTTTTGTGATTTTAGTTCTCCAAGTTTATGGCAGATCTTTGTTACTCGTAGAATTTCGCCAATCAAAAAATGGGGGCATTCAAACTTTTTTTTTTTCTTTTCATATTTTTATTTTTTGTGTGGGATACCTAAACATCGTTACAATTTTTTTTCAAATAAAATAATTATATCGATTCGCTAATTTGATTCTGTAATTTCTACAGAGATAAAAATTGTGAAGGATAAAACGATTTAATAATGGAAATCTGACATCTGAATTTATATCGGCTTTTATTTTAAATTTTAAGCTTCTGAAACGTCTTATTGACAAATTTCACAGAGGAAGGCATAAAAATTATGCCCTACGATACAATGTTGGGAATGATGGAGTTGTTAGAACTTTTTTCTCCCTCCATTTTATCGATCATCGGTCCATGAAATTCTATGAATGTTAGGCATACAAAGATTTGATTAACTTCATTCGTAGTTTTTTTTAATTTAGAGAAGGCTAAACTCATATATCTAGTTTACATCAAAATAAATGAAATTTTCGACTTTTTTTGAAGTTTTTATTTCTTCGCAAAAATGAAAAAAGAAAAAGAAAAAAGTTATAACGAAAGCTTCGTTTGTTTAAAATGGATTCAGATATTGAGGTGCTATTCTATAAACATGAGAATGTAACTCACTTGAGCAATCTGATTCATACAATCCGTTCTAAACGAACATACCTACGAATCTCATAATTTCATAAAAACAATAACAAATTGGGCAGGTAAGAGTAATGTATGAAATTATCAATCAATACCACAATAATTAACATTTTAAATTTGTTATGGAAAACTAAAATTACAAGCTTACAATTACTTTTCGATCAATTCAAGGAGCTCGATTACTTTTCCGACTCATTATGTACAATATTGAGTCATGAGAAGAGTTCTAGGAAATTTTTTTGAAAAATCGTTGAATCACATCAGCATTTTTTCCCATCTTTCATGGAATGAGCATATGTTTTCTCCTTAAATCGTAGATTCAAAATAAGAGAAATAAAATTTGATAACAGCGTATAAAACCTACATAACAGTGAAATAAGATGTTTTGATCTAAACAGTAAATTTTTTTAACCCGTCGAGAAAAAATAAATGGAAAAAAACGGAGCAAGGAGCTCGATAAATACGTTACGCGTTTCAGGAAGGGCGTCAAAAAAAAGAGAATAAAATTTTCAAGAATTAGCAAATATTTTCCAAAATTATAAAAAAAACAGTTCAAAATAAATACGAAGGATCAACCCGACGAAATTAAGCAATCAAAAATCCGCTATCAGTATTTCCGAAAGTGATCGAGAAGTTATTTCCCTCTTCATCTCAGATTAATTTATACAAGTGGCGAATCATCACCTTAAAAACAAAATAACGTAGGTAGGTACTTATCATTCTACGAATTATTAGAATTAGCGAGTTTTAAATGAAACAAAAAATGTTCATTAGGTATATATATTATTGGTATTCAAATAGAAACAGTTTTGCTGGTATAAAACTTTGCTCTCAAAACTATAGTTCCTGCTAAGAATGAATTGGAAGGGTCGAGGAAGTACAATTAATATAATATAACTTTTATTATGTTCTTATTCCAAACAAATGTTACCAATAATAAGGAACGTACTTTCAATGGTATCGAATCGGAGACAATTTGTATTTTCATTGCTATAGGTAGGTAAGCATCAGTAAAATCATTACAAAAAACCAATTTTTTGGAAATCAAGGGGAAGTGGGTACACAACAGATACAAATTAATTACTTTAGTCGCAATTTCAGAATCTGAAAATCATCCACACAAATTGAAAACGTCAGATAAGAATAAGCAAAATAGAGTTTATTATTTGAAACACGGTTGAAAACGACGATAAGTTAATATTCCAATCAAATTTCTAATAATTTCGTAAATTTAAAAAATTGCAAAATTTGAATTCGAGTCTTGAAAACTTTTAGGTGTCAAAAATTCACGATATGCTACTTTAATTATACTCATTTTCTTCTCATCTTTCACGAATCAAAACTGGGCTTATGAAAGTGAAAAAATATAGATAAACACATAATTTTGGCACTTTCGAACCTAAATTTGTTTTGAAAAGGTCGACTGACGGACGTGATTTCGTAATTATAAAACGTACGGCTTTTCAAGTAGGTACCGGTACAGAGGCGTATCTGGGGGGATCGCGTAATTTTCCCCAACGGCAAAAAATAAGGACGAAAAAATGAACATACGACCACAGGATCAAGATAAAACCCGTTGAAAATTTGTTGTTTTTTTTTTGTTTTCATTTTTCAGAGTTCATCATCAGTTACTGCAGGAGTCACTGAAGAAAACGGATTAAGTAAAAAACATGTTTTACGATCACATCTTTGATTGGTCATACAACAGAATCATATCTGCATACCGGAGGCGAACGGAAAAATAACCATTAGATTTTTCTCACATTACGTAGAGTTCGTTGGCAAAGATTCATGTTTTCGTAAACAATAACAATAACAACAACGACATAGCTACCAAAATAATTATTACACTCACTATTTCTGCTTTTCCTGAAAAAGAGCTGGGAAAATTATGGGCAAAATAATTTACAAAAATTTCTAATAATAAATGTTTAATAAGTAACTGAAAATCTTATCTTATAATAAACATATAATTATTCCTTCGTGGGTCATACGTTACATTCGATGGGCAAGAAAACCAACTCATTGTCGTAGAATCGTTTTACGAAATTCATAATGGCGCGTTCGGTTATTTCTTTTCCATATTCCATCACAGCGTATCGTCCCAAAGAGATGTCGACAAGGGTGAGAAGCGGAGAGACGTCTTCTAATCGTAAAAATTCTCGAATGCTTTCGCCAGTATCCGACTATAAAAAATGAAGCACATTATGATAGGTACCTAGGTATTTCATTAAGAATACAGCAAAATTATACGTTCGAATTTAATTTAGCTCGCGAACTACGGCAAAAAATTGAATATGTCCACATTTATACCAATACTCTTGAAAACTCAACTCATAGCGGCTTAATACTGAACCATTTAAGCATTTCAGCCTCTTAAGCAGCGTATTTTTACCAATTTTCGGGGAATTTTCGAAAAGAAGCTTCTATTTTCAAAGGGAAATTTGTCAGGAAAGCTAGATGTTGAAAAGCGGATCTGCAAAGTGTGACTCCGATGGGGCTTGCGGAAATTCGGAAAATGACTAATTTTCTTCCACCGAGTGACATAGCTGTAGCAAATTCAACGTCACAATTGTTCCACAAGTTGCATTCATGATGAAAAATAAACGTCTCGATATCATTTAAATATTTTTCTGTTCTGTTTGACCCAATTGTTGCATTTCAATCGTAATGACGATACGTCCTGTGGATATTTGTTTGTCTCATTACGGCAACACGTACGTAACATAGATATACTTGCGAAGTGCTGACATATTTGTGACAAGATTTCGAAATTAGTGTTATATTTGTGGTCGATGATATGTTTTACGAACGTACGTCGCTATCACCATCAGGCCCATGCAGCGATATCTATACCTACATATGATGAGATCATGAGATGCAGTTTTGTCTTCACTGAAATTTTCTGATGCCTAAGTGATACATCCATTGGTCCCACGTGTATCGTTCCTCCGATCTGATGGTTGATTGACGCATTAATATTTTTATTAGACTTCCTTACCGTGTCTGTTAGGTTACAGATGACGCCCATGCGACTTTATAGAGACAACTGGGACAGTTATATGTGAATTTTCGTAACTTATAACCAAACGTACGTAGGTAACGAAAAAGTGATGTAAACCTTGGTGGAAAATTTCATTTCAGCCGACAATCAAATAACATATCCGTGAACTAGCCACACGGTGTATAACTATATAAGAGACTTTTTCATTACTGCGTCAAACATTTACAACCTTTGAATCATATATGCCGCGGATATAGATGGCTCTTTTACGAATTCTAGGACATATCTGCATCTTTACAACTTATAGGTATTCATGGAGAAATGTTACTAAATTGTAGAACAATGCTTCAGCAAGTCACAAACGTCTCCAAATAAACACATTTCACATCTGTACCACGTCGCAGTATTACCTATTTTATGGTGGCAAAGTCAGTTATAACTCAGAAAGACGTCACTAAATTCGAAAAAATGACTTTCTCTGGTGATATAGTGAAAAAATTTGCGAAATGTAGCGCCAATGCGTTACAAATTTTTACGAATTCTCAGTTACGACTCGTATTAAATTTTCAACTCTTTTTCTAATTCAAAATTTTTGTCTACGGGTGAGTTAAATTCGACAAAGCTGATAGAAAATTTTCAACTTTTACGGCCGGCGTAAAGTTGAACAACACAAATTTCTGTTAGCGAAGATATTTCTCAAAATATGTTTTCCCGACAAATCGCCTTTGCATTTCGCAAAATTTGAAGGGCAACGACCACTACATAGTTCTTTCATAATCATAGACATGTGTACTATAGGTAGCTATACAGTATACATGTCTACATTCATAGTCGAAAGTTTACGACTTTTTTTCGGTAAGTACCTATCGCAACGGCTATAATCTGAAAACTATATACCACGAATACTGTAAGAGAACGTTTTAGAAAAAGTTAAGCCGTAGGTAAGTAGATTTATTAACTCACATCGGTAGCGATCATAAATAATAACGACTCGTCACGGTTCTCATCCTGAACCCGCTGGCTGATGGGTGCAAGCACAGCCGTGGCCAGCTCTATTTCGCCATCTGCTTCTCCATCTACAATCATTACAGTCTCTGAACACCGTACACATAATTCGATAGATGAGGATGACATATCCTCTCGTGCAAGTCACAATAAACAACTGGGTTAAGGCCATACCGATGAAAAGAACGACTGCCGGATTTCTTTGCATTTTGGCCGCTATGCGTGGAGTCAGCAACTCCACTGATTTTGGATACCACGGAAAATTCTGAAAGGAATACAAAACACTCGATATGATCAATTTGCGGAGGAATAAATTTCAGGTACCGATGAAACCGCACGTAAAGTTAGAGCAGCAGCAGCAGTAGCTGCGTTACCAACTTTTTAAACTCTTTTATTTACGAATAATGTACCTATAAGTCGAAACTATATTTTAACACACGAATTTATTTTGTAACTTTCAAAAAATAAAAAATCAAATTCAATTTATTTGATCAAATTCAGGACAGCTACGACAGCCCTTCGGACCACTTACAAGGATTAACGCAATTAAAGGAAAATAATTAAATAACCGGACATCAAACTTTAATTAATGCTTAATATATTAAAGCTAAAGTCGCTGGTAGCGACCCCTTTTCCTCTTGAAGTCTCAACAATCCACAACACATGACAAACCACTATCTTTTCATTTGCCCGTTTGTTTTTTGTTTTTTTCTCATTACGATAACCAAAATGTTTGTCTGATGTTTCATTTGCGTCCTATAATCATGTTCACATTCTCAATATGAGCCGACTTTTCTTCCTTCGGTCGTGTTTGGTGTTCAAAAATAAATAAAACGTCTTTTTTCTTTCATCAATTTCCTTAAAAACGACCATCATTTCGATGACGACGGAAGTTTATTTTGTAAATCGCGATTTGGAATTTTGTTAATAAAAATTATTTTACTGGCCAAAATACTGATTTAATTTATTCGTAGAAAACGTACGTTAACAAAAATCAAAGCAACTTGTTCTTTGTTCTAGAGAAAATATATTTTCTGTTGAAAAATTTTTCAGCCTAAATTAGTTTATGCCGAGGTAGCATCGATACCAATGCGAATTACCAAAACGTTAGGTAAGTACTGCCTACTATTTGTAAATATATTCAGAAGAAAGTTTCGATGCAAGATGCGGTGCATTCGAGAGACTTTACGATTTCGAGGATTTCATCAAACTCAAAATTCACCGTTACGTTCGTTGGATGATGGCTGCTGAGGGCCGAATTGCATTTTCAGTCAGTGCGTGGGCACGAAGTACCCACGAATAATGCCGCCTTTAATTAAAGACGTTAGAATGGGTTGGTGACGAAGTTCAACTTCGGAGTGGTGACTGAGTGACCAGCGCGAGGGTGGAATAAATTGTGGTTTTCGAGGACGAAAAATTTGCAGTGAGTAGGGTCCCCTCCTGGTCATGGTGCGGCGCTTCATCTGCCCCTTTAATTATCGGATTTTCCGACTGTTTGTTTGCCTCAAATGCGTTCAAAAACCAACTGCTTCCCCCGTCGCTGCCGAATGCGTTGGTGTTTTCGCAAACCCAAACACGCTGACGACGGATTTTTAAACTTTACCGTTGCCCGTGGATCGTCACTTATCTGCCCTCGGCCGTCTTCGGTGATCACCGATCCGTCAGCATTCAGCAAAATCAGCGATGGTATGCCTCGGATTCCGTATAAGTTGGTTAAATGGGCTCGAGTGGCATCGTTCTCGTAGGGTATGGCCAGCCACGGCATCGTCGAAACGTAATGGCCGTAAGAATCCGCGCTCCTACATCCAACGAGAATAAAACATTTTTGTGAATTTTCTTGAACGTGGTAGTGGACTACGCGGGGCAGGGCGGGGCGGGGCCAGTAGTTACAAACTTGGTTTTCACAACCACACCAAAGGAACAATAATGTTTGGTAGCGATTTCTGAAGAGGTTACGAAAAATTTTGACACTCTTTAGGTTCACTGCGATCATTCCCGTATAACATTGCAAAATTTTTACCTCTCGTTTGTAACTGATTTCAATTCTGTTTCCTTAATTGTGGCCAAATTTGTTATAATAATTTTTCTATTAGCTACAGTGTGACGCATTTTCTCAAATTTTATATTCACTGGTTCGAACTCAGTTTAGTACCAGGTAATCATTCTCCGTAACATCGTAAAGTACATTCACTAGTCTATTTATTGCCTTCAAACTTATTCCCAAGCCATTTAAAACTTAAGCTCCTGAAAAACTGAAAACTCATTCTCTCACTTTCATTTCAACAAGGAATCATAAGTAGGTAGGTATATAAATATAGGTAAGTACCGAGTTAATAAGGAATTAGAAAGTTGCCAATTTTTGTAAGGACTGCTACACGAATATTGGAAAATTGTTGCCAAGATTTCGAGAGGGTTTACGAATTTAAAAAAAAAATTTTAATTTTTTTCAGCGCATCAGGTTGTAGGTTCGAAAACACTAGCTAACACGTACACGATCCAAAATTATGGTCAGTCATTTTTATGCTTCCACATGTAATTGAAAAATTTATGTATGGACCTACAGACTTGATCACTTGGGCAACATGGACTCGATGAGAAAGTCATTAGAGGGAGAGAAAAAAAGGAGTGCGTATAAGATATACTCGTAAAGGATTGATGTGTGAACATAGTAATAGATTGGTTGTGTGTGTGTGCGAAACACATTGCACACACACCTACACATCATGTAACACACACAAATAAGAGTTACTGATTTATTAGACATAGTCTGGTGTCAAAAAAAATTGAGAAGATAAACCTATCCATAGTATATTTAATATAAGCCCTGAGGCGCCATTTCGCAGCGCTTTGACTTATGCCAAGCCTGGATTGTTGCTACAATATAGGTAACACACTGTAGAATTTATTGTTTTGGCAGAAGCAACGAACATTGTTTTTTGAGTGTGTGTGGGGAGTGGCGCATGCACATCGAATATGAGGGAATAATTGGCAAAATAGGTAATATTTTCCTGATATTATAATTTTATGAACGAATTAATAGTTTGTAAGTTCATTACACTGATGCTAAGGGTTTTTTTGTGGAAAGAACCTACACAAAATGGCGGGACAGATTTTTACAAATGAGGTCTCAAATTAAAGAAGGTGAGCTAAAATGTGCTATGATCCACAAGAGGGGCTACGCGACTGATCAGAATTAAATATGTTTTTAATACTCTAAGGTGCTTGCCGAAAATAGATGCATGCATTTTTATAAATGAGGTGTTAAATTAAAAAGGTTAACCTATTGAAGTGCTATAACCAATCAAAGGTGCTATGAACCATCAGAATTTGAATTTGTATCCCAACATATTTTTTTAAAATTAAATTTATTTTAAGGTACCTGTCATTTCTATCAAAAATGGGTGAATGGATTATCATGAACGAGGTTTTAAACTAAAGAGATTGACCAAAAATACGCAATGAACCATCAGAATTAGAATCAAAAACAAAAATATATTTATTATGCTAAGTTAGTTGTCTAAAATTGGGAGATGAATTTTCATAAATAAAGTGTCAAATTGAAGAAATTTATCGGAGGGTATGTTATGACCTATCAGAGTTTTATAAAAGCTTTCAATTTTCTGAGTTTTCACCTCTAAAAACTGACAATACAACACTAAAGGAAAACTGAAAACTAAGATTCAAGAGATGAGGTCCAGAAACACAACAATCAGCGAAAACTTTCTAACTTGATTACAAGTCTAGGTTTTTTGAGTTTTCACTTCTCAGAACTGACTGTACAGCCCTTAAGTGATACTGATATTTAATTTTCAAAATTATAATTATTTTTATATCTTTCATGGTTGAGCTTTTGAAGCGAAACTTCGTAGGAACCATCTATGTATGGCCAATTAGGTATATGAGAAAACAATTTGGTCAAAATCCATCAAGTAAGGAGACACCTAAGGGTCACAAAAAACAATGTAGTTCGATTTTATGAAAAAGAAGAGAAGATAGTAGATAAATCTCAATTTTCAAGTTTGCTCAAATTTCTCGATCTTCGAGCAGTGGGTTAGGTAGTATTCTCATATGGTTGAAGAGGACGCGATACATGACTTGAGTCTACAAACCGCTTGCAACGTCAAGGGAACACAGCCCGACGGTGAGAAATGAGGAACTCTTGGGGTTTGGTGAAACGACATTAGTCGGCATGTACCTACGCGAAAAGTAGTTACAGGGTGCGACGGAAATATACAATCGAGTCTATCGATCGCGGTGCACTGCTCGTTGTTGTTGTTGTTGTTGTTGTTGTGGTTGTTGTTGTAATGTTTGGTACACCCTCGTTACAATTACCGCTTTCTCCAAATAACAACGTATGTACGTGTCGTGTATCGTTTTTTATTTTTTGTTTTCATGTAACGCGTTTGCAAAAGGGGACAAACATCAGATCATAAAATCGTGACAGTCGAATGGGGCAACGGGGGGGTGTTATTCGCCGCATTCGCTTCCGAAAAAAAAGAAAAAGAAAAACGCATTCCACAAGCCTCGAGTATAATACAAAATCGGACCTTCTATATAATTTTAACTCGTGAAAATCGAATTTAGAAACTGGAGTTCCCCCACCACCGAGTAGAAAGGCTCTAGGAAAGGCGTAGAACAATCGATTTGCAAGCCAATACAGATCGAAGTAAAGTGGGTTGACGCTGACCATCGGATACCTAAGGACTGGTCGAATAGAACAGAATACCAACCGAATCACCTTAAACCGGTTGTCGTTGCTCGAATACGAAATGCACTCTTCAAAAACAAGACTCTCCACGAGGGGAGCAACAATGCAGCAATAAGAAAAAAAGGTTCTCCACAACAGCAAGTCTATACTCATCAAGGAGTATTAATCCTCCTACTAAGATGAGGAAGTTTTTCACAAAAAAGATGATGATGTCGTTCGTGGAAGCAGAAAAAACAATCGGGAGTAAATTTTAGTCGTTTGTTTTTCAATAAGTAAGTCTGCAGCTAAAAGATCCAGACGAGTTTGAAAAAAGAAGAACGAAGTAGGTATGGAAAATAATGTGGTGGGTGCCTAATTTACGTTTTTCCATTTTTATATTGTTTTTCAAATAAACTTTACTCTAAATAGGAAATCTTTTTTTTTTTTTTTTTTTTTACCATGAAACATATTAGTTGTCACGGAGAGAAGTTCAAAATAATAACAGATTAAAAGGACACGAGATGCAACAAAATCATGGATCAAAAATTCAAATTATTCAAATCACCATTCTTAAACTGGAATTCAGTTCGTCAAAAAGTACCTACAATAAATGTGAAATATGACACGCAACACCCTTTGCGTGGATCAACTGTAGAGGCGTGTTTACACCAAACAAGCGTTCCAAGTTCTTTGAAACTCTGTCTAAATTCACTGTGCTACAGGGTGTTCGTAGCTGTTGGCACAAAGTTCGCTCAGGTATAGCAAATTTTGCTCGTTGTCGTTAGTTCGTTGACTGGTCCTTTATTTTAAGCTGCATTTAAATACATCAAACGAAAATTTTCTTCTCCTCGTTTGGTGTAAACGGTCAACAAACAAACCAACAAGAACCAACGAAATTCACTACCAGAGCGAAAAACTACACACATTCTGTTATTCTGTGACCCATGCAGTAAATAATACAGGAAAATTTCGAACGAATGGCGAATGTTCGTTCGGTGTAGACGCAACTTTACATAGGATAACGAGCATAAAAAAACGTTCTCGTTCGCGTTTGCTTAGTAGAAACGCGCACTCTAATAAGTGATGGAATTCAAGTCTTAAACTTTTGAAAAAAAAAAAAAGGATCGCCCTGAATTTAAATGAAAGCAAATAAAATGGATTATACGCAATTTCAAGGAAACAATATACTTTGGTTCGTTTTTTTGGAATAATAACACCTACAGTTACACGAGGGCTAGGGCCAGATTTAAAATTTTGGATCGGGTGGAATAAATAACAGAGGTGAATTGACAGAACGGATTGTTACGATGGAAGGTGGATGGCATAGACGTTCGCAAAGATCCTGAACTAGGACCATAAGTGGAGTCGCAAGGTTTCAGTTGCATAGGACAGGCAATAAGAAGGTAAACAGAAATGAGTAGAAGATCAGCGCGTATTAAGAGGAAGTATGAAGGGAATAAATTGGAAATTAAAAACGAGCAGATGGTGCGAGAGTGCGCGAGTTGAAATCGGGTGAGGATAATTTTCCTCGTTTGTTTTTTCTTGATAGGCCACTTTGCTAAGGAGTAAAAATGGGTTTAATTTGATGAAGTTTTTGGGAGTGCTGGAATTCGCAGTAATTTTGTAACTTCTTAATTTCGAAAGACGTAGAAACGAAAGAAGATCTACAATCGAAGAAAAGGAGTTAGAGAGCAGCTGACAAGTTGACATATCAACTTTAATATTACCAGAGATAAGTGTGGGGCTGAGAATCCAGAAAAATAAGATGGATATTAACAAGGATTGCTGCAGATGTCGCAAGAGAAGAATATTCTTCGAGCAACTGGATTTTAGTAGTAGATAATACCAAGTGAAGAAAAAGCAAATTTGAAGTCCAAGATCAAGAGATAATTGAAAAATGGAAAACAAAACGAAAAAAATACTTCGTCGAGTAAAAAACATTAAGAAATTACGAAATATCCTTTTTCAACACCTACGTGATACGGTATCACCGTGTTCCTTGAAACTGGTACATGTAGATTTGTCAGCCTACTAATGATCGGAGGTGATAAGGCTTTCTTCAGAGCCCTAGCGGCGCCCTCCTCCTTCGATTGGAATAGACCACGGAGCTGCACAAACTGACTGAATCAAAGCAACTTCCCAATGAAATACCAAGCAAATGATTCAACTTCAGCGTCATAAAAGACGAGAATGGGTCTTTAAAAGTATTCCTCAAACAGAGAAAGGGAAATCATGTTTTTTTGAAAATTTTAAAATCCATGACACAAAGAGAATTGAAAATAATATACAGTACATCCACATTCACAACAAAATCAATTCTTGTTTCAGTGACCGACAACTAATTCAAAGAAGCTAAATCCATCAATAGGATGCCTCGTTATTTTTCACATTAACGATTCAATTTCACAAAAATATTTTTTTCAACTTTCTCGTCAGAGCTCCAATACTTGTCCAGCATGAAGAACTTCAATAAATTACGGCGTAGTAAAAAGATAGCACAATGCAAACAAAAAAAGTTATTTTAGCTTCAGTGCGGAAAGGAATGAACTTTTCTCGTGAGCTTATTCAGACACAACCGCAGCCACTTTTGCAAATCCCTCATTTCCCCTGAGAGACGTTGTTAGGCCAAGAAATTCGTAGACAAAAATCGTTTTCGAGCGCGACGACCCAGCGAAAAAATGATAATAGGTAAAAGAAAAAAAAAGTATCGAAGAGATGAACAACCGAGAAGAAAGAAGTTGCAAAATGAAAAGCTCTGCAAAAAATCCTCGTGCATTAAAGGAGGTTAAGTGGCGAAGGCACTGAAGAGTCGAATCGAATTTTCTATTCCAGCGCCACGAGCTTAATAATGCAAATATATGCGGCTTAAATCCACGTATTTATACCGTGCTTCAAATCTGATATAATGATTCCTTAATTAACGTACGAGTTACGAGTTGAAATGGCGTCTAGATATAATTAACTTCGAGTTGCGGTATAAAAATATTAAAAAATGAAAAAAAAATTCAACACCAGAGAAGAAAAAAATTGTATTTTTCTTCTCAATCCCAGAAATTATGATAATAAAAGAGAGAAAAAAGAATTCATTTCAAGACTAAAATTCGTTATTTCACGTAGCCCGCAATAATTATTATGTAAATTATCCTCAGCAGTTTCGAGATTATTTTTTTCTGCCGTAGATAAGTTAACACAAAACCAACGATGTGTTGACTACCTACAGAAAAATAATGGGGTAGAAGTGACACGACGATTTTTTCAAGCTTTTACATTGTCGTACGTCGACATGGAGGAAATCACTTCACAAAGATTAAACTAATGCGAAAAAGAAGGAAATAAAATTGAGGGTAAATTGGATTCCCTTTTTTTCACAATTTGATGTTCTATCACCTCGGATCGACGATTTTTCACGTTAATTTATTTTTATATACGCTCATAAAACGTTGTGGTCGGTAGCCACTCGGTTCAATCGATTATTTCATAGAATGTAGGCAAATTACATAAAAGACTGTGTCTGCAGCAAGTGTGTAGATCTTCGGTGCAGAAGAGGAGTATGCTGCGCACAGCAGGGGATAATTTTGTGAAACGTAAAATTTTTGACTTTATCAAACGGATCCTGAAATTTTCCAACCGTATCTCATAAGTACCCGATAGTGACGAATTTTACGGCTCCACCACCCTTGGATGAAGGTCATCTCCCCACCAACCGTGTTTTATAGATACAACGAAGACTGAGGGCTACGTTGATTGACACTGAAGGTACAGGCTACAGAAAAATAACTCCGTAATAGCATACAAATGTAAAAGGAGAGACAATCTGGAATAGCTACAGTCACCATTAAGCAGAAATGATTTGAGGCGAGCGAATAATTCGGAGGTCGTCGTGACTCGTGAATCGTTTGCGAGTGGATAGCAAATTCAATATTCAGCCATTCCCCGTTGAGTGAAATAAGTCGACAACTACTCCGACTCATCAGCAATCGTGAGGACTTGATCGAGTGTTTCGAGAGTACGAGCCTTTCTTCAACGATGTGAGAGATGGCGAGTTCGATATTGTACCATTTTGATTTTTTGAGTAAGATAGGTAAGGTTCGAACGAACCTGTCAAAAATTACAACTCGGACGCGTAGTTAATACGACCGGACATAAAGGCCGGTTTTAGAGGGCATAATCCCTCCGAAACTAAGAAAAGGTCAATTTGAAACAAAATAATTCGATTTTTCAAACTTTCCGTCTGCGAAATATGTGAAAAATTGTTACTATCTCCCATAAAAATTCGTGAAAATTGTAAAATGTGATTCTATACCCCCCGGCAAAGAAGAAATCCTAAAGCCGGGCCTGCCGGACATCGAATCCTACACTTTTCTTCTTCAAGTGACCTGTTCCAGATTCTTTCAAAAGGCTGAAGATATCTTTCAAATAGGATGTGCTGAAAACACAAAAAAACACGAATAACAGATACGTTAAAACTACCAAATGAAATAATACAGAAAAATCTTTTCGAGAAATGTTACACGGGCTGCGGAAATTAAGAAATTTACTCACCCCGCTCCGCTGGTAAATGCTGCGGAAACAAAGGTCGTAACAATGGAGAAGAAAAAAAATTTGTTTCCACCAGGCAAGAATTCATCAACATTATTCGTTATCACCCCAACCCCAGTCTTTAAATACGGCGTCGCGTCCAGAAACACTTCGTTTTTTTGCTTTCTTTTGTACTTATTCTTTTCAGGCAACCCCATTTTTCTGAAATAAGCCTTTTCAAATGACGAAAGAAACAAAAGACAGAGAGAAAAAGGAAGACAAATGACACGAATAATTAGTCGTATTACGAGACTCGTCTACCCGAGTCTTTTTTGGGTGTAATTTATTTTAATTTATTTTTTTATTTTTGTTACCATCTAATTTTTTTCCGATCTCTTCAGCTCCTTTCACATTCCTTCACAAACACGCGTACCTACCTTTGAAAGTTAACCTTTAAAAAATTCGTGCTCCTTTAAACATAAATTTAGAAAAGTGCCGATTTTGAGTCGTAGAAAACGAATATATATATACCCAGTATAATTATTATGTAGCCATAGGTCACTCAAATTCTTCAGTACACGATATATAAGTTTTTTAAATCGGTATTCGCAGCCAACACTAAGCGTTCACTAACCAAAGGGTCTGTTTTTAAACTGCAGTGAAGCTGCGAAAAAAACAATTTAGCTGAGAATCCTCGTGACAAACTATATTAAATAATTTCATTGAGAAATATAGCTGAGAACTGTCAGTTTTAAACTGACACTTAGGTTAGTGAACACGTAGTGTTAACTTAGAACAATAGCCTTACTCATTTTGGCGCTTTTTGGAAGTCTGTGGAGCCTCCGCTTTTTGACCAGTTGCAATGAAAATTGGAATTCCGGGCGACCACTCGGTATTTCACCGGTCTGCTGAATACCAGTCTGATCGATAGTTCAAGGAGCCGACCAGTAAGGGTTGAAAAAAAATACCGGTTTTGGTAATTACCGTTTTTTTTTTGTTTTTTTTTTCCCATGTTTAAGTTTAATTTTTCAACATTTACTCTTCAAAGCTCTGAGAAAACCGCTAAAATGCATCTTTTAAAATACTGAAAACATTTGCAAAATTTTTTTGCTCTCTCCGCTCGCAAAACTAGTTTTTTAAATTATAAAACTCTCTCACAGATAAATCCTAGATATGACACTACAACTTTCATTAAAACAAAATTTAGTAAAATTTCTATGTTTGACCTGGAAAAAAAATATGGGACTTTCAACTTTTAGGGTGATATTCCACTAATATTTGAGGTCATATGCGCTTTTATTATCGCATATAGTGAACATTAGCAGAATAGTCCCTTCAAAGTTTAGAAATTCCGTACTTTTTTGTCGAAAAAATATCTCATTAAAAACAGACTATTGGAATTCAGACTTCTGGATTGATGACCGGTAATTTTTTTGAGTAAAGGTGGCAATCCTGCTTGTGATAGTATTACAGACTTTCACAGCCTACACATTCGTGTTATAATTTTCAAAATTCATCCACTACTTTAGGAGGGAAGGGCTTTCAAAGTTTCACAGACCCTCCATGTTGTTATACTGATAACTTACAAAAATTGAAAGATTTTGGACTAAGATCTTTATGGTAGTTAGTGACCATTGAATACTTGTTTGGAATTAAATTTGAGCGAAATTAGTCAACTGGTTTTAAAATGGCGGCCAATAAGGAATTTTACACTTTTGGAAAATACACTAATCTCGTATGTGGGAGAGATTTTTTTTTTTTCTATCTGTTTCATAAATAGATGAAACCATGAAGAGATAATCATAATCGATGAATCAATTTAGCCTAATGGTGAGAAGACAGAGCTAGATAATACTGTGAATTTTTTCAAACGTAGAACGGAAACTCTTTCAAATAGGCAGATATTAAGGAAAGTAAAACCAAAACATACTTAGGAGCAGGGCCGTGGAAAGAGAATCCGAGCATAGGTCTATTTGGTTTTTGGAGTGTGTGGGGGAGGGGCAACTTACGAAAAAATTCTACAGAAAAAACATTTTTTTACTTGAAAACTTATTTATATAAACTTCCTGACAACTTAAAACTGGGCTCTTGATTTGGTCTCCGAAAACGTTTGGACTTGGAGGGAGTCTCCCTTTTCCCACTCCATAACGCTCCATCACGATGGTTCGACTTAGAGTTAAATGCAAGATAATGACACTAGCTTAATGTACCAAATAACTGTGACTTAAGAACTTCCAATCATGACTGATATGCTAAGATGATGCCAAAACAAATTTCAGAAAGCACAGAATAATGTCCTATATACTTTGAACATGTTCTGTCAGTGCAATGTCAAGTAGAAAATATTCTGAGAATGTTAGTTTACATTTACTTAGGAAGATACTTACATTGCGCAATCATCTTCAAATTTAACCAAGATATGGACTCAAAGTATACAAACATGAGAAGAATATTTATAAATTAAATAATAGAATCATTCATTCGAATAGTAATTGGGATTTAATAGGTAAGAAAAAGGAATCTTTTTGGTTGTAGGCTATTCTGTATTCAGTTTTTGTCTGTCTATTATATATTTTAGTCTAATTTTGACTGTTGTCTTGTAACCATTCATGTTTCTTAATGATGTACCAATTATATTTGGGTTGAATCATTTTTTAGTGTTAATTTTTTTTATCTACTTTTATCAATCATTTTAACAGTTTGTTTTCATAACTAAAACATTTGTCGATCTCCGATATAAAAATAAGTTGACAAAAGAAACACGGAAAACGATCTTGAATTTTCCATGACCATGTGGTAAAACTACAAGATACATCGAAGCGGATATTCAACACCTCAGTAAATAGTGAGATGTAAGTCTAACAACACTGGTATTTACTATGTGTTTTCAAAAACTAAATTGTCAGGAGGCTGTTTCCCAAATTGTGGGCTTTTTAACACAGTAACAAGGAGAATTGTGTAGCATCAATAGGATGTGGCTTTGTGTACACTAGTGGTATGTGGGGAACTGAGTTTTCATGTTCATCCCATTTTAGATTCAAGGTACCATAATTCTGAAGATCTATGATCTTGGATTGTCAAGTTTCAAGTCAATTCAGGATCTATAATTCAGTAATTTTAATATTTTAATTTTATCAAAGGTATGCTAGATTCTACTCCTATCTGTACTGAATACACCTCCAGTTTGTTGACATATTTTGCTATGCCTAGGCTCACCATAATTATGAAATTCTAAACCCGGACAGAGGTACAGGATGGTTATAGGTTCACGGAAAAAATTTTTGATAAAAATTTTTCAAGTAGGTGCCTAGGTTTTTTATGAAAATCTACTTAATAAAACTGATCTTAAGAGACAACTTAGGGTAGGCATAGGTACATTTAATCATAAACTTTGGGACAAACTTTGATTTTGTTCTATTTTAAAATTCTACCAATATTTCATTGCGACTGGATTTACGGTTTATGCTCTAGAATAACCTACTCATTTAAACAGAATTCTCAAATTTATATTTTTTCATTAAGGAGTAAAAACTGAATATGAGGACACGAAGTTCAAATGGTTGGGACGCAGGGACTGGACCTCAAACTGGAACAATCTTGGTCAAATTGGGACATATGGTAAGCCTAGTTGTACAAATTTTTGAGGAGAATGTTCTTGGAATCTACCAACCATGATTAGAAAAATTATAACCAAATTTTCCCAAATAATAAGTAAGTAGATTCTACAAAAACAACCTAAAATATCAAACTTAGTAAATGAGACAGAATGAACAAAATGGAATCTACATTTAGGTATTTAATAACTGCAAAAACATCAATGTTCAAAAGAAACATGGAAACAGAATAAACAAAATCGAAGCTAGATATGTTTGTAACTGCTACAGGCACACAATCACAAAATCTATTCGAGGAATAATTTTTCTAAAGATAGTTCAGATTCTATTACATAGATTTTCTTTATTAATTTTAAACTAGTAAAGGATCAGAATGATCAATTTAGTAAAAGATTCATTCAAATTATTCAACAGTTCTGGAGCTAATTTGCGACATAAAAAACCATTTCATTCTTATATATGCACATAGATATATAGATAGATATGTTATGGGCAAAGTACATACTTTGGATATTACATAAAAGACTGTCGATTTGTATAACTTTTCAGAATTTGATGTATGGTTGGGTCGTTGTGGAAAATGCCCATCAGTTGTTGGTCAAAGTATAAAATATCCCTACATTCATACGCAATATCGTATTCAATTTAGTACATCACATCTACTTTTTTAATTTAAATAATTAAAATGAGATCTTGAAATTGACTGCGCTTTGCCTTTTAGGTTTAGTGAGAGGTTAGGTGAGCTAGATTATTTGTTTTTGAAAAAGGAATTATCCCCCTCACCTAACTTCCATTACACATAATAATAGGCATAAGATGAATTCCTTTTTCTAAAACAAATTATCAACCTCACTTACCCCTCCAACCCAAATAAATCTAAAGTCTGAAGCAAATTTCATGGCCTCGAATACAATATTGTGCATGAATAAATATTGTGTATTTCATACTTTAACAAAAAAACTGGCGGGCATTTTACATAATGACCCGGCCATATGTTAAATTCGCAAAAATTACACTAATTAACAGTTATTATCTAAAATGGCGCGTCGTTTTACATGTGCGGATAAAAGTTGTTTCGCTAACTCCGTTCGCGAAACAGGCTTCCCCAATTTTGTAAAATCCCTTCCACAGATATACCGCACCTGAACATAGACGAGATTTTTAATTTTTCAGAAGGCCCAAAAATTGAGTTTTCTCTGTACGGGCCTGGGCCACTTGGACTAAACGTGGCAAGAGTCGACGCGAAAGAGTAAAAAAGGTATCCGGACGTGCGCGCTCTCGCGCCTACGTGGCACGCAATAACAGCGGCCCATTGGTCAGAACTCGCAGAACTGAGACTGTAAACCAAAATTTTTAGTTTATGATTTTTCTCCGTTCTTTTTTCGAACGAATTTTTGACCCATACTCGAGGAAATCCAATATATCTGGAGGGAGTTTGCACCGAGCACCAAATGAACGTGGGAGAGCAGGGTGCTCTTACAGACACCCCTTTAACGATGACTATTTATCACGAACCCTATTCGCGCGATACCGAACACCATTTACTCACCGCTTATCTCACCCCCTTCTCCCAACGATTCCACTACGCCACCGACTAACCCGCCGCCGTCGCGTCGTGCGAGCAAAATAAAAAAAATATATCACCGTCGCACACACGCAATCGTCGAATCGCGAATTACGAAACGAAGGGTGAACAACGTGGTACCGTCTCGGGGGTGCAAAAAAATCCTCTCGAAATAAACGTTTTATAGCGGCTAGGGGTAGGGTAAAAAATCGAATTTGATAGTCGGACGTCGCCGAACAGAGGTATCGAATAAGTTTTTTTTCTTTTTTTTTCTTTCTTTGTGACATGGTTAAGAAGGTTCGGAAATTATGAGATGGAAAATGCGAAAATGAGATATTTTCCTACGAAGGTAGCTGTGTACGTGAAGATGGCTGGAAGGACGAATTTAATTGAAAAATTCAACTTTTTTACTCGCTTAAATCTACGCATTCATTTCTGTCTTCATCAGTTAAGAGTTAATTAGAAATTACGTTGCGCAAAGCTTCGCTCGAAAAATGTAACTAAAATAGTTATTTGTGACAAAGGGAGTGCAAAAAGTAGGTGATTTTGATACGAGTGTGGATCTTGCTGTGTGAGCCGAAGGCGAATGCTGCAAAACAGACGAATATCAATTACCTACTTTGCACGCGCATCACTCATTATTTTTTGCAAACTCTCCTCCCCCCCCCCCAAAAAAAAAAGACAAGCTACCCAGAAACCCCAAAAAAATAACTCAAATTTTTTTAGAACCAAACAGTTAACTTAATAATTTTACTTTAGTAAAAACAAAAAACTGAGAAAGTTGTTGAGCCGAGCGAGAAAGTCAACTCGAAACTGCGCATGCGCCCAACAATATTTTTTCGCGTCATATTGAAGTTTTGTTACTTTTTGTTCAGTTAAGGAGCATAAAAAAACATATTTTTCGGTTGGGTGTTGCAAAAAATAAAACTTGTTAAGAAAAGCTCAAAAACACTGACTTTTTTCACAATACCAAATGACTGTTTATTTAAAGAAGGGATTACTAAATTGTATATTCTAAAATGTCTAAAATAAATTTTTGTGATAGTCCCATCAAACTTTCTCTCTCGAAACTACGCATATTAGAATCCGTAGACCATGATGAAGGAAGAATTTTAATTTTACAATGCTACAGGCTTCGGGCTTCCACTAGATTACAGCTCATGATCTTCTGAAGAGACAAAAAACTCAATTCTGTAGAAGCTATTTTGATCTTTTCACAGTTTCGAAAAACTTGTCAGTATAATTATTTTTCAAGACGTTTGTTTACAAATTATTGGTTTTAAATTATTTAAAACAAAGCATTCAAATTACAAAATATTAAAAAAATTGGCAGATTGATAATTTTATTTAAAGCTTTATTCGAATAAGAGCGTTTAAAAATTTTCAGAAAATTTCATTACAAATACAGGGACTTTCCGAACTTTCCTTATTTGGAGGAGTGTCAGTTAAAAGAACTGCCGACTGGTAGTAATTTTCACCCAGTTTTCTTGCAAACGAGATATGAAAATTTACCTCGTAAAATGGTTAGAAGTGGGGATGATAAAAATTATTCGTTTCATCAGAAAAGAAAACGATTTGTACCTTTTCCCTTAATTTTTACCCAGTTTACTTGCAAAACGGGGTACTGAAATTCATCTCGTAAAAGAGTTAGTACTGGGGATAATGAAAACAATCCGCTTCATGAAAACAGAAAAAAATAGATACCATTTTCTCATTTTCACCGAATTTTTCTTTATGTATACGAGTAAGTCTGAACTATAAATTCCCGGTAAAAGAGTTTTTCCACAATTTCATGAAAACTAAAAAAAATATCAGGCTGAAATTTTTTACGAGACATAGACCTCGCATATTCTTAAAATTGACAGAAGATTAGTATTTATTAATTAAGTGGTTTCCGAGAAAACTGGAAAAAAAAAAGTTGCTGGAGAAAATATTTTGATCACGTTTTTGAGAAAACTACAAAAGGAATTAAGCTGAAGTTTCAGAGAAAGTAGGTAGCCTTCATGTAGGACCAGGCCTAATAGGAGTCTCGTGTCGAATGATTTAGTCGTTTCAGAGAAAATTATTGGAAAAGTTGTATTTCTATGACTGAAAAAACTATAATTTTCTTCATAATTTCGGGAAATTTGCGACTGTATTTTCATTGCAGCAGCGAACTCAAGATTCTGAACCTTGGATGATCTGACAATCTGGGTATTCCAGCAAAGTTCTACTGCGTTAAAGTTGTTTTCTCCCATTTTCTGAGTGAGGGTGCCGATTACCGATTTTGTCGAATGTGTCAAGTTTTTTCCCAAATTTAATGACTGACACATACCTTGGGGGGATGGATACCCACCTTAACCCCCCGTTCGGAACGCCCCTGGACAAACTATGTAAAATCAATAAATTTTCCAAACTAATTTTTTTCATTAGTAGTTCTTCCTACTGGCAACCAGCTTCCTATTCTTATCATATCGAAATACAAACTTATATGGGCACAAACTAGCTATATGGTCGTTTTTTATACGAATGAAAAAGTTGTGTCCAGGAGCCAACAAAAACAAAAAATTATGACTGAAAAAGATTAATCACAAAAATTTTAATAATAAAGAGGCGAAGAAAGAGTGAAGGAACAGAGAGATATTTTTTGAAATGCAACGTCATGTACTAAACATGGAGTAAGTATCAAAGGATAAGAGAAGAACTTCGAGATAAAAGTGATATGCCATAACGCTAATATTAAACCTTTCAGAAGTTTAATTGAAGTTTTACGATTTTGCGTAAAGACTGAAAATAATAATTAAGCGCACGAATTTTTTATTTTGCGCTCAAAACTCTTTGTAACGTCACGTATTCTTTCAAGAGGATATGTGACATTTTGTTCACGCAAATTCCGCATCAATTACTCCTGAAAACAAATATGCCTCCAATGTTCACAGACTTTTTCAAAATATTAGCGGGAAAAAGAACACCTAATAAGTTACGAAAATGAGATTTAAGTACGTTTTTCCAGAAAGAAATTTCCGTTGTAATTAGGCTAATCTTTTTCCTAAATTTTGATACATTGAAAGTATTCATTTATTTATTTACTTATTTATTTACAACCGGGACTAAAGGCACAATGTATTATTTTGTTACAGCAAAGCCCTGCAATAAAAGTGCGTCGACCATTTTAGATAGATGACAAACATTCTTACACTATTTTAGCGGTCATGAAATAGTATACATATTGTCTAACTGGTGCGGAAAGAGGGCAAGGCTCATGAAAACTTCACACGAGTGAGACATTGCCCTTCAGCACTTGTTAGACACTATATTTTTGGGAATAAGTGAAATGAATGTCGGGGGATTGAAAACGTGCAAAAGGGAGGGGAAGAAATGAGTGAAAAAAAAAAGGTGAAAAATAATTTACAATAAATATAAAAAATAAAATACGAAACCTCTCCCCTTCCCCTCGACAACAGAAAAACTATTGTTGAGACATTGAATTTCAAGGATTTTCAGTAATTTGACCCAGGGGAGGGGGAAATTAGGGTAAACAAATAAGTACATTCAAATTTATAGCCTGCTTCCAAATAGCCTCAGCAGCATAATAATTAACAAGATGCTGGCTTCGAACTCCGATTAAAATGGAGAATTTTTCAGAAAAAATGAAAAGTAAAATAAAATAGCTAAATTTGTTTCTCCCGATTTTAAGAAGGTATGTGCACTCAAGTGGCTGATGATAGGAGAAAATCATCTAAAGAACGCGTGTTACTATTCAAGAGGCGGCGTGTGGAAAAACAGATAGTCACAAACTGCTCTAAAAAAGACCACTTTACGCACGCAAACATGCCTCGAAAAAAGCACGTTACAAAAAAAAAAATGGATAAATCATATCCTTTAAATTTGTAACGAGACATTTCTAACGCATCTCTAAAATCAATTTTTTCTGAATATCATACCTATCCAATTTTATACATTTCCTGGAAATAATTACTGTCTCTCTCAATGGTTCATTATATGGAACTACTAAACTACCAGCAATTTCCGTCTTTCGATAGTACGGCACTGCCTCCTACTTATAAACTGAAACATCGACTGAAAGGTGTTGGAAAAAAACTTAGTCAATTTTTCTTCATTTCTGAATCTAATACGAAGCCAGAAACTGATCAAGTCAGTTATGCGATAGATGAAGTTCAGTCTTGCTACTGACACTTGAATTTGGAAGTGGCAGAGGAGATGTCGGCAAATTATTATTCACACATGATAATAAAGAGCTTACAGAGGAGGAGCTCCAAGAAATGCGAGAGTAAATGTGCTATTGAAGAAATGGGTATCCCTGAATCAGCTCTACTACAGAAAAGCTGACGTTGATTGCAACCTTAACGGAAGGTCTTGGTTTTATTGAGAATTAAGACATTTTTACACTCAAATGAAAACTGTGAAACAACAAAATTTCAAATCATAGAAAAATTTGGTAACTTGCGAGCAGTGGCTGTTCTAGAACGTTATTTTGAAGGAAAATGAGAAATTTGTGTTTTGTGGAGTTGTTTTGTTTGTTTTTTTTTGCTTTTCAACAAATTTGGACGGTTTTTATCTGGATTTTGTTTCATATTTCCATTTTTGTCTTTTTTACTTTTTTTTGGCGTTTAGGGCGAAAATTTCCTCCTTCTTTCGTGAATCCACACCTGCCTGTGAAAGGAAATCTTCTGGGTGAAGAAAACATCGGTATCTGGCTAACACCTTCATCGGATTTTGTAAAGCCATTAACTTAAAAATAACTTTTAAAATAGTGTTTACTTTATTCTACCTCAAAAATCCCAATTTACTTGAATACCTAATTTTTTATGTGGAAAGATGTACCTCAACTAGAAACTACTCCATTTACACTACCTTTATCAGTCCCACTTGTCAACGTAACTTTATAGGATATCATTAAACATATTTTAAATTTCGTTTAGGAGAGAAACAAGTTACAAGATTCGACAAGAAACTCATTAAAATGTTCTGCTGATTTGGTTTTGTGTTCAAAACAAAAACTCTTTTACGATGTCAACGTAATTTGATAAATAAAATAAAAGAATTCGGCGAAGAACGTCTTGACGAGTGATTCAAGAATAAACGACTTTAGCACTTATCACAAAATACAACGAAAAATATTTTCTTCATTGTCCAAAAAATACAATGCTTTAATGGTACATTGCGTCGAAACGAAATTTATTCTTTTCAACGCGAGGGTCATAGAAAATTCTTTCGACAAATGCTCTTTCCAATAAAATTTTATCGTCGACTGAATTTTCATTTTCCTTTTCCACCATCTAGTTAGAGGTCGACACGAATAAAAAACTTTCTTTCGTCGAATATTTCAGGATGACGTATTTACGATTCTTATCGAGATTTTCTTGAAAAAAAAAAAAATTCCTTCAACGTCCAAGTCGTAAAGTTTCCAATTCTTTCTCTTTCACTCTTCATTCTTATGTATTTACTTTTTTTTTTTTCATTCCAAATTTGTATTTCCGGTGGCCGTATCATCACCGTCGAACTGAGAAATTAGTCTTTATGGAGGATTTTTGTTTCTCTCGATATTATCCGTTTTGAAAGTAGGCTATTTTGGGGAAATTTCATCATGCGGATACAAGAAGGCTGTGAGGCTATGCTACGCGGGGGATCATACTTTTTCAACAGAATACAAGATGTCTAATGTCTACTCAGAAAAGAATCAAAAAGTTCATAAACGAATTTAAATATTGAAAAAAATTTTAAGTACCATTTTCAAAGAGTTCTTCCTTTAGTTCAAATTAGACTTCTTAGTTTTTCACTTTTTTTTTGAAAAAATGGTGTTTTTCGACGTTTATTGGACGTCATCACTTTCTCAAAGAGAACTGAAAATCGAACTTTACCAATGTATATACGGAGGACGAACTTTAGTCAAACTGTCCTTACAATTCTTAAATTAAAAATTAAGAACATATGGACAGAAAATCATGGAGGAAGAACTCTGCAAAATGATACCCACAATTTCCGCAATATCTCAACTCGATTTAGTGTTACAGCCATTTGATCCGTTTTGGAGACGATCCAAGTCGGTGGGCTGTGTTGCCAGAATAAGTAGGAAGACACATTGTACGTATTTAAAGCATGTCTTTCTACAGAATTCATTCGTTTCTTGTTTAGGTAAATACAGTTGGGACTTGGGATAGTCTTAACTGGTTCATCAAAGTGTAGGGAGAGGGTGGTCGGAATCTGGTGGTTTACGGTCTTCCTATAAGAGTTTTCCAAAAGCAAAGGGGAGTACGCGCGGCTAAAAACGAACACACCGCCACATCGGGTCGGAAGATAACGACATCTGCTCTCGAGCCCGCAACGTCACAATTGTGATGACGCTTCACGCAGGTCGCAAGCCTCGTGAGAGAAAACATCATCGTCGAAGAAGTTTGACTAAAAAAATTAATACTAGCATTCGTGAGCGAGAGACTTTTTATCGAAAATGCCTACTTTAATCTCGATAGCATAGTATGGTCTCTCTGGAGCTGGTAGATGAAGCGAAGAGAGAGTCGGAAAAGGGCAGAAAGTGTAAAAGAAAAATTTTAAATGATTACCTGTCCGAACTGACGAAGATAATTTCGAATTTGCGACCGGATTCCTTAATCGAGGCGTACGTTTTAATTAACTGTGATGTGAACGCTTTGCACGGAGGGCACTGTTTGGAAGATAAAAAAGAAAGTTTATTAAATCAGGCAAATCTCGAAGAAAAAAAAAAGAACGACGAAAAAATGGTAATTAGTAGAGGGGAAGACTGTTGTATCGCTAAAGGTTTTTACAGTTTTTAACCAGTTTACTTACAAACGGGGTATTAAAATTAACTTCACAAAATGGTTAGGAGTGCGGATGATTAAGAAAACGATTGGTACCATGTTCCCATTTGCACCGAATTTGTTTTATGTATATAGCATACATATACCTACATATATATTTTGTGTTCACAGTTTAAAAGAATTATGAGATGGATAGAGCTGAAATTTTCAAGAGAGGTAGTTCTCATACTACTGAGGAAGGTCTAAAAGATGTTTGGTGTCTATCGATTAATTAGTTTCTGAGATAACTGGAAAACAAAAAATTCTTGGAAAAATTGTTTTTCCAGGATTCTGAAAAAATGACAAAATGGGGTCAAGCTGAAATATTTATGATAGATTTTCTTTATGTAGGTGTAAGTCTGATAGAAGTCTCGTTTCCATTAGTTCAGTAGTTTCTGAGAAAACTGGAGGAGATGTGCTGAAAAAAATTTGTGTTCACAGTTTTGAGAAAATTACCAAACAGATAGAGCCAACATTTTTACAAAAGGTAGTCATCACACTGGAGCAGGTTGAAAACAAGTTTGGGGCTCATCGGTTTGGTAGTTCTTTAGAAAATTGGAAAAAAAAAAAATTCCACGAAAATCGGTTTTTACCGATAAAACATTGATATATCGATATATTTGTTAAAGATATGGATATCTATTGATAATTGGTTGTAATTTCTTTACTTGAAACTAACAATGGAACATGCATAAATCGGTATATTTGTCAGATATCGATAATTATCAATACAATTTTACAATTTTTTCAAGTAATTGAAATTCAGTTTTTTTTTTTTTTTGAATTATGGATGAAAATTGCCAAACTGGGTTTTTTAGCGAAGTATTGCTGTGGTAGAGATTTTTTTAAGCAGGTCTTCTTTAGAAAATCTACTTATTATGCTTGGTGCGGTATTAGTCCCCAAAGTTGGGGGTGGGTACGTTTTTCATTTCATGACCTCAGGAAAATTTTGGCACCAATAACTTAAATTCTCTCACACACACACACACACACATATATATATGCTATTTCTATTTTTATATTGGTCGTGGAAACATATGTATGAAATTTAAATTAAATATTTATTAGAATTTAGTGTAGCATGCTATCAATTTTAGTGCGGATTGACAGGACGGTATTTCTGGTAAAGCTTTTTTTCCTCTTTTTTGTTTTTTTTTTCTAATTTGTATGAACTTTTCTTTTTACAAAAATCAACCACGTGTTCAAGTTTTCTTATTTTTATATCATAACTTTTGTGTATTTCTTTTGTTTTATTTGAAATTATATAATTATTTATCATACTTTATCATCAGTACCTGGTTCACCGCTCAGATTTGGACAACAGAAAAAATTATGTTGATTTAAATTAAGCTGGAGAATTTCATCAATATAGTATATTTTCTAGGTATATGATAGTTAATATCCTTCATTATTATCGTACATTTCCATTATTAAGATCGCAATATCTAACTCATTATATTTCATTAGTCATAAATCATAATAATCATACGCAGCTTAGGCCTAGCAAAATTTGTTAGTAAAACCTTTTCTATCCATTACTTTTATGGTTAATCGCAGATTTTCATCGTTGGTTGTTATCACTTGCTGCTGATTGATAGACTGAGACGCTTATATCTTTGTTCAACGAAGTTTCTCAAACTTGGGAACTATCTGGGGCATTTTATCACACTCAAAAACCCTATCCTGTAATTTTTAGCTACTCTGCTGGTCTAGTTCTTCAGAATGCAATTACTCACATACATACAATTATTGCTCGTATTATATACTATAGAATAGGATAACTAATTTTTCATTTCAAGAAATAATGCTTTTAAATTTCACATTGTCTAATATTTTGTCAGCAGCTAACAAATTTCAAACAATCATAACATACCATTAACGCATATAAACTTACAGACAATAAATGTGACAACCAAAATTCATAATTATTTTTCTCGAAACCTACTTTTTCTAACAAGGCTTCTGCGGAAGAGTTTTTTATTTTTAGGTTTTACCTGCAACGCTTTTGAGTGTGCACAGTGGACATGAAAAAAATATTAAGAATACTCATATTTTTCGTTCCTAATTAAAAAATTGAAATTTTTTGGTTTTTTCAAGAACTTACCCAATGTGCGGAGAAATATAAACCTAAAATTGAGTCCTTGTCAATATCTTTGAACGAACGGGACGTTCTTAAAGGTGGACTATCGTCACGATTAGATTCCACAAAATCTAAAAACAGAATGAAACGAATATAGAATTATCGTTTATTAATTTGAAAAAATATATATGGTATTTCTATGTAGAGGATTCCCATATGCAAGTAAAATGAACCACAGGATGAAGCATTTTCCTTTTTAAGTAGGTTCCTTAGAAAATCTACTTATTACGCTTGATGCGGTATTAGCCCCGAGGGTTGGGGTGGGTACCTTTTTTGTTTTATAACCTCAGGAAAATTTTTGCACCAATAACTCAAATTCATATTGTAGCGACAGGTGATTGTTGATGAACGAGTGTGTTATGCACTTGTCGTACCACCTGAATACCTAAACATATATATATATATATATATATAGAGAGAGAGAGAGATAGATAGATAGATATATAGGTAGATAAATAGATAGATAGATAGATATAAGTCAATTTCTTGTTCCCACAGTATAGGTCCTAATTTTTGTCCAATAATCACAAAATTTGGTAAAAACAGCTGTACTAAACCAAGGATAACCTATTGATTTTGGTGCAGATCGACCCGACGGTACTTCCTGTATCACTATTTTTGTTTTTATATTGGTCATAAAATGCTGAATTTTGAAACCATATGTAGGTACCAAATTTGAAACAAATACTCATTATAATTCACTGTCGCATGCTATCAATTTTAGTGATTATTGAACGCACGCACGTCCACTTCCGATAAAGCTTTTTTTCCTCTTTTTTTTATAATTTGCATGAACTTTAATTTTTACAAAAATTAACTACTTGTTCATGTTTCCTTTTTTTTTATTTCATAATTTTATTATATTTTTTTGGTTTTATTTGAAAATATATGATTTTATTTATCATAATTTATCATCTTAATTAATTTTTCATTTCAAGAAATAATGCTTTTAAATTTCACATTGTCCAATATTTTGTCAGGGTAACATACCATTAACGTATATAAACTTACAGACAATTAATGTGACTATCAAAATTCGTAATTCTTTTTCTCGAAAACATAATTTTTCTAGCGAGGCTTTATCTGCGCTTGAGTTTTTTAATATAGTTTCTACTTCTGTAAGTTTCTAAATAAGAAAGGAATAATAGGTCAAAAATATACGTTGTCTTGGAAAAATAATTTCAGAAATACTTTTTCGTACAGTGTTCTTTCATGTGTCGCAGTTATAAAAGTCTATCTAAAAAAAAGACATGAATTTCTTATTATTCAAATTGAGTGCAAAGACTTGTTTCAAATCAATATTTCATTATTCCTTCCAAAAATGGACAATACCAAATGATATCTGTAGGATTTTCTACATAAAAAATACATAGTTTTGATATTTTTTGGACTACACTTAATTTTCCTTCCAAAAATGGACAATACCAAATGATATCTGTAGGATTTTCTACATAAAAAATACATAGTTTTGATATTTTTTGGACTACACTTAATTGTAAATGCTACGAGTATAATTTATCAATTTTTCATTGACATATAAGAATGAGAATATTTGTCTAGATTACAGTTAACACGATAACTGCTGTAATTTTTATCCAATAAAGCTGAAGTTTGGTACGTAGATGGATTCTTTATTGAAAATTAATCACTAAATTGGATCTTTCAACGACTTGCTGAATTGACAAAATATTTTCAAGTGTTTGATATCAATGTGAAGTCCTAACTTTATGCGTACAAATTTCCGTCCAATCGAATGAAAAATACAGCCCTTCAATTCGCACACATACGCATTTCACAGTAATACTGAAAAATCATACAGCTTTTACAATTTTGGTCGAACAAAAATATATCAGATGTATTTGTGAAATTTAACCCAACACAACAGAAAATTATCAAAACTAATAAAAATACATAATTTTTAGAAGTCGAGCCTTTTTTCTTGTTTAAGCGGGGTCCAGACTTCCAAGACCCACTTAAATACGCCCTTATTGACTTTACTTCCAACTCCTTTATAGCACATCTGCCAAATAGATGAGGATTGTATTCTACATCGACAGATTACAAATTTAAAGAGAAATAACTTTTTATTGCGATTCAAACCTCATATCTCCTACATTTTTCGAGTTATTACCTAATTTCCATCTAAAACATAAATTTTCTAATAATTGGTTGGTTTTTCACGTCTTCTGTGGCGCTCCCACTGCACAAAATTTCGTTTTTTTATACATCAATGGATTCAGAATTGGAAGGGAAATAAATTTTTACTGAGTTTGCAACCTCGTATTTCCCACATTTTTTGAGATATTTACAAAAAACTAAACTAGGGGGCATATTATACACAACTGGAGGCGATTCCTCCCAAAATCTGGAAGCTAGATTTGGATGGATATATTAAGGAGGGCTTAACGAATATTTTCAGCATAAAGACTTTTGATGGGATTTTTTTCCTTTTTTAAACCTTATGTTTCCTGGACTATTTGGCATTATTCATTTTTTATCTTTCAATTTATTTATTTTTTTTGACGTGCCAACAAGAACAGTTATTTGGGAAAACCTTAACTTTTCTCCTAATATGAGTAGTAAAAAATTTATCAAATTTTTTTTTTAGGTAGATTTTCTCGTTAACTAAGACCATGTTCTACAAAAATCGGCTCAAGGAATGATTTTTTGCACCACATGCACAAAATACCAATTTTACATCCATACACACACTTACAGCGAATTTAAAGGAACGAATTTCTGGCTTGTCAACACAAACTTCAAAGACGACGATTTTACACAATGTTGCGCTGCATCTCAGTCCTGCTTATCGGTGTGTGGAACTTTTTTTTTTTTTTGTAAGAATTTTCTTCTATTTTTGTCTTATTTGACAGACATATTGAGTACCTAAGACAAGAGCTAGTGGGCTATTTTAACTTATGTGAATTTTGCAGCGCCCGCCTTCGGCTCGTCGACAAACTCCACATTTAATTCAAAAAAATAAGCTCACTTTACACACTTGTCACACAATATACTATTTTCTAAGCAAAACCAACATTCTTCCACTAGAAACGACGATCAAATCTTCCGATGTTCGACCAAATTTTCTCGGTTACTACATGAACCACATTCGAAAAATAACAAAATCTTCGAAAGAAGTAACGTATTTTGTCTCCAAAATGGGTATCTTCGAAGGCGGAAATTATTTGCAATATTGTCGTGTAAACTTCGGTGCCTTCAAACGCTGCTAGGGGGTAAAGTTAAATATGGCCTAAAAAACGCTTACCCCGCCTAATAACTTTACCCCGTCTCCCTCGGTCCCCTCGAATAAAAAAAAAAAAGCATCAATAAAGTCGAGCCACGAAGAAAGTTTTCAACATTAATAACGTGCAAAGCGAGTGAGGAAACGGGCGAGAGGAAAATGCGAAGTGTAAAATCTAAAACGGAAACTCAACTTTTTCGTTATAAGTGAAAAAACAAAGAGTGGAAAAACAAGAATAATGTCGAGGGTTCTTCTTGATGCCGTTGTTGTTGTTGTTGCTTTTTTGGAGCGACATTTTCTGTGGCTGTAGTAGAAACGCGGATAAGAGAGAGAAGCGAACAAAAAAATACGGTCGGAAATGGAAATTGAAACGGATATTTCGTTTCGGGTGCGAACGAGTCGAGTGGAACATAACCCCCCACAAGAAGGTGTATCTACGTTGTATTTTGTAAAGGAATTGAGACTAAATTTTCTCACCGATGTGAAACTACGACTAGAAAAAAATAATGAGTTCGGTGGAAAGGTCATTGGTCAGTGGCGGTTCACGGTGAACGATCGTGTCTTTGACGCTGTACTGTAGGTGCGAATCTCGTGGTAGTTATACGTACAGCGACGGTATCAATAATGAAATGAAATGAAATGAAATGAAATGAAAGATAAGAAAAGAGTAAAAAGTAGATTCTCGCTGCAAGGAAACGGTAAAAAATTCTAGCGTCCTGAGGTTTACATTAGAAAAACATGATTTCAAAATCCAACAAAGTATCAAACAATTATTTTTCCATAATTTTTCAATTTTTCAAAACAATAAGAGAAAAAGCCATTTTAGGAGCAGCGAGTAGCACCGGGTATGATTATATGGGCGATGAAACGCCGTTTACTACCGATGTTGGATCCACCACTCCTTCAGATGGTGGCTGTACCTCATCAGATGACCTCTGATGCAACGTGACGCGCCAAGCAGAATTCACTGGGCCTCACCATAATAACTGCTCGGCAAGTGAGAAAATAGCATCGGAAACATTACGTTAATCAAAACGGCGTAGTTTTTGGCTATTAAGCTCGATCTGTTTCCATTAATTTAATACCGTTTCGATGCAGTTCCATTTAATCGGATAGTAATGAGAATGTAGGAGAGGAGAATGTACAAGGGTCATAAATATTATGGGCGAGAAAGCGCCGTATTTTATTAGTGGCAGCGTATGAATCTGCGGTAGCATTGGACGCGGACGATACTGCACAGGCGCCAGTTCCAAACTTGGTCCGTTTTTTCTTTTTGAAAACAAAACCAAAAATAGTTTGCAAAGTTAATTACTTGCCTGCCACAAAATCAATTTCAAGTCAGTTTGTCAGAGTCGTACAACTGGTAGTTAATCAGACTTACTGCTAAAAACTCCGAAGTTTTCGATTTGAATCAGACAAATGACATTTTAAGGCGCAGAGAAAGGGGTCGAATCAAAATTCATACTCCGATTCTAGGCCACATGCCTCCACCATGAAGTCGAATGTCGATTATATCGATGAGGTTTATTTTTGTTTTAATTTACTAGGTAGTCACTACGCAACTGTGTAAAACGGACAAAGAAAAAAAAAGAAAAGAAAAGAAACGTCGACTATTACCTTCGCGTCGATATGAAAAATATTCGGGAACGTTTTGGAGGATTCTGACAACGTTTGGCGGTGTCCACGGAAACTCGAGTCCGTGCTCATCCTGGAGAAGACGTTCGTGTCCTCGATTCGTAATCACTTGGCCAGTGTCGCCGTCCAGAAGTACGAATGCAAATTCGCCATCTCGCACGCCATAATGGTGCCTCAGACGAATCTGTAATGAAATTCGAAAGCGAACGTAAAATTTGGTTTAGCACTTTTTGCAAGAGCGAGACAAATTTTGCTCCACTCCGAGGATAGTGCTGGAAACTCAGGAGGGAAAACAATGTATTGTCGGGCAGTATAAATTCACGGTAGAAACCATCGCAACCCTAACGCAACGCGACTTCAACTTGCACTCGTCTGCCCCTGAGGGTTGAAAGTAAAGAGTCAAAGAGGTGGTTCGCAGTGGACCAACTTCAAGTTCCAGAGGGTTCGAACCCTTGAAACACTGATTCTATTCGCAGCTTCTGGCGTAACGCATAAGAAAAATACCGAGCATCGTATTTTGTCCCACTCGACGTCATGAATGCACGCAAGTTGCAACCAGTCCTTGGCACTCTAGTCGGCTCGGTCAAACGATTCGACACGACAACGAAAATTACATCCTTTTCATTACCCATCGAATACCGACGAGCGATAATTCAAATTTGGCAAAACCACAAACGAACAGACGATTTTTAATGAAAAATTGAGAAGTTTTTTGGACCACCACATGTGGACAATGCGGCATTACGACAACACGTACAAAGTGTTGTAGTAGTCAATAGTCATACACGCACACAGGTGAACCGGTTGCTGTTTTACCACAAAAAACTTATCATCAAAAACGGAATTCGTCGACTAATTTGCAACGAGTTCTCGCTGCTTCTCTCTCCATAGCGATCCTTATCTGCGCAAACATTTTTTCGACCATCCCAAGTTCGAAATTCGCGGTCGCATTCTTCGCGTATGGCTGACATACCTATATTTTCGCGGCTTGACTAACGATATTCCAATTATACCTCTAGGCTCATATTCGGTGGTTGTAGGCGCAGAGCCGTATTGGGTATGCAGCCAAATAAAATCGTACGTATGTGTAAACAGCGAGAGGCTCGAAGATTAGCACGATTATTAGCAAGGTTGGAGGAGGGGTGGGGGTGGGCAAAGTAGGGAAAGCAGGTAAAGAGAGGAAATGCGTAAGAGATAAACGAAAATGTAAATAAATAGAAGATTATTTATACGAACGCGCACATATCTGTTTTTGTGCGTCGGTTTTTACGAGTGTGAGTACCCATTTAGGTGGATTCTTCGTCCAGCCAAGCCGACGAGAATTTAAGACAAAATTTTTCGAACCCGTTCGTAAATATACGCGTATACATATAGGCACACATATAGGCGACTATCTTCATCCAGTACGAACCGGAAGCAGCGATTTGGTCGATCAAAAATACGCGAACGATGTTTATCTTCACTCTTCAGCAGCCAAATGTAGAGTGAGAAAAAGGACATGGACGACAGACACACGATTCGTGATCCGGGTACGAGTATTTTTAAACTTCATCTGTGAAGACCTTTGACTATAGTACTGAACCAGTGAAGCTCGTTAAGACCGATGCACTTCAAGACACGCCGGCGAAAAAGTAGGCAACCCTCGCGTACCTTCTACATATTTTTGACGTTTTACTTGAATTCACCAATTAAGAATACATCTGAAAAAGACGTACCTTGAATTCAAACGGATAATAGCGTACTTAAACACAAAGCAGAATACATCAAAAGGTACGCTCTGGTTGCCTATTTAGCGCCGGCATGGCTAACCAGAAATCATCTTTCTTTACTGGTCCACCACTATATAGTGTACCTATACAGACAGTCAAAGGTCGAGACAGTAAAACGCTACTGGAGTTCATGGCTGCCATTAGCTTCTTCAGCACGTCTTCCTTTCAGGTGTCCAACACCAATGCAAAATCTAGTTCCAGAACAATAAAAAGAGCGATTCGACCAACCAATACGATCTACTCGTTGTGACAATTTTATTATTACCCACGAAAATTTCGTCCATTATCTTAGGCTGTAACGTATTTTCAGTGGCGGTCACTATAGGGTATGACAGTAGCACGTAAAAAAAAAATTTATTTCCCCACTACGAGTCAACAACAATCTCATTTGCCCAACTTTCACCGCGAATCGAAAATAAACTTTTCATACGTGGACTTGAAAATTTTGAACCCGCTGAAAAATTCCACGAAGCCATCAACGAGTGCATTACTACGGCAGCCTTCGTTCTCGTCTTTTTCCAACAATCTATTGGTAAATCAACATGCAGTCCCAACTCTCCGAAAATTACCACAATTTAGGCCAGCTAGAGAAAAAATGGACTCATTTAACGAAAGAAGTCTGATAAAAATCTAGGACTGAAAAAAATCAGGCCAAATTCTTGAACGGACAACAAATGATACAGAGAATCTTTCGACCAAATGGTCTAATTTCTTCGGGATGGACTACTTTAACAAAAAGGTTGTGGTAACGCAACTATCGAAAACAAGTCATAAAGTAAATTTACATGCGGATGCCGAAAAAAATTAGTTAGTTTTCTGTTTGTATATGACTTTTGATTCGAATTATTAATTTAAACTCCTTCTTCCGTCGTCTCCTCTTGGCCGGGTTGGTATTTGGTGACGAGTGAAAACAAAATCAACACCAACACCACGGATGTCTTGGTCATGTTAGAAGATTTTTTCATGTTACTGATGGTCAAATTGAATTTATGATATTCTTGTCCTACAAAAATGTATAAAAATCTTGACATACTTTACGAGCACTAGAAATGATCCAATTCCAGAAGTCCAGAACCACCTTGAAAAATGTTATTTACGCTCACACATAATTAGTACCAATCACTGTGACGTGTGACTGCAAAATAAATTAGAAATTACCATTACTAAATACTTTGAATCCGGAATAGGACAACTGGCAGACAAAATGAAGTAATAGAATAATTCTTGTAGGCAAGACAGAGATTAAAACTGAGACTTGTCTACATACGATAAAAATCAAGACCAAGATCGGAACTTCCGGACCAAGGCCAACATAATCATGTTCTCATTTTTGCTTATCACGAATGTGTTTGTACAAAGTTAGTTTCGAATGTACGTGCTAAACAGTTGAAATACCGCCAAAACATAGCCATTACGCCACATAGGCCCTACTCTCTTGAATTAGGTTCATTTTACCCTCAATGGTAAATCTAGGATTCTATTAAAAACAGAGCGAGTCGTGATTCGTGAATTATTCGAAATGAATCTTCTTTCTAGGATTCCCCCACCCCACGTTTTAACCCATATCATCCAATATCATACACACAAGTTTTTTTCCTTTTTTATTTTTTCATTTTTTTCACAAAGTCTGTGATAAACATTACATAACTTACAGAAGCCATAGTACTTAATATTTTTCAAATCACACACTGGAGTACCAACAGAACCGAAAGGAAAACAGCTACAATTTTTGGTCGGGAATGTGACGTTGGCCGGTCTCGAATTTGTAACTTTCGATTCCAAAACCATTACGCATTACGCCGTACACTAACCACTTCAGCTGAATCTAAAATATGTCATAATGTACATTCAATGCTGCCAGGCCATAAAGGCGTTCTTGACTAGTGGCATTCCAGCATGATACGACAAATACGTGCCGAAAATATCGCTTATTGGTGATTGAACAACATCTGACTGACCTGAACATCAGTAATATTATACGATGTATTTTTCTCTTCTTGAAACAACAGAGTGTCGTCTCCGTAACCACAAAGAGAGATTTCTTCTTATCCATAATAAGCGGTGGTGTAGAAGCAGTTTTTCTTTATAATTTGCTAAAATTAAAAGTTTCATTTTTCACCGAAAGTGTTGGAGCTTGAAAAAAAAGTAATCAAGTTAATAACCTTATATATGTTAGAAACGTAATAAATTGGTACTCTGATAATTTTTAATTTGACATCATAATCGGGTTTTCAAAAAAAAAAAAAGAAGTGTTTCGATTTTATAATGGAGGTTAGACTCGGAACAGCAGGAGCAGACCGCTTTCTCATTTCACGTCGAAAGAAACATACCTATCAGTGACACCAAAAATTCAAAACATTTTCATGCCTTTTGATAAGTATCTTTTCTAGCCGAACCTGTTGCACTAGAATTTTAAACTAATGAATTTTAAGGGCTGGTTTTTTGCTCGACGAGAATTTTTTTAAATTTTAACGAGTGTGTCAATCAGAATTTTTCGCACGATGCACCCATCAGACAATCTATAAATTTATGAACTCATTATTTACTACGTTTTTTAAACATTTTTTTCGTATCTTCAAAAAACATGAGAGAGGTACAAAAAGGAGATTTTTAGGAGCGAAGCCGCGGTCATATTTTGGGAGATTTTCAATACGTTCAAAAGAACACTTCAAACTACCGGATTCCGAATGAAAACCATTTTCCTGATTTCACTGAGTGAAAAAGTCTAATTTGACTGGCCTATACGGGCAGATCTGACGATTATTTGACAGAAAAATTGTAATTTCCCTCTCAACGTCAGAATATATTTTATATTTTTGAAAAATTATGATCATTATTTTTCATAATTACTGCGCGTGAAGAAAGTTACAAAAACAAATACATTTCAAAGACTTTAGAATTTGTTTTTCAAAATTCAATAATGTTTTTCAGCAAAAATGAAAATTTTGGAAATTATATGTGTCAAAGTTGAATGTTACTCTGACAGCCCCTTCCGAGACAAAAACCAGTAAATCGAATAGAAGGTATATTCATTTTTCGTAGTTTTACCGCACTGTACTTACAAAAGAGAAAATCCGCCTATGACTTGACCAAAAAAATTTACTTTACTTTCGTTTCAAATGATGTTTTTCGTCAGCTGAACAGCCTGAAACTGAACATTATCTGTTTCACCCGCACCAACTGGGCTACAGCTCTTCAGTAGCCTACTTGGGTCTTACACGTTGCCAGGTCTCAGGAAATTGCCTGAGATGTAGGCAATTTTGATATTTTCGAGATTTTTATAGGCTCTCAGGCAATTTGATCAAATTTTCAGGCATTTTGAATTTGTTTGACTTCTTTCTCACAAATTAAAATTACTTACTTTCGAAATTCAAATGTTTCCTCAATTTCCAGCAGAAATACAAATAAATTACATAAATAACATACTCCGTAATACATACAATAATATATAATAATTAATATTCCCTATATACTCGGCCAATTGGTTTTCTGCTCACCGTGATACTAGCACTCCAACATTCGCAATTTACACCTATGTGGGAGTCAGAGACTGGAATCTGATTGTAAGAAAGAAATGAAGATTAGTCTAAATATAAAACTACGTCCTATGATTATGAAAAAAATTCTTGATGTTGATAATAACAACTAACAAATTAAATAACCACTAGTCCACTAATTTTATTCAACAAAAACTGAAAAACATGAAAATGATGCAACAAAGGTAGGCAGCACCATTTTCAGGTCAAAGTTTGTGATCATTAAGAATTATATAATATTTTTAATTGTTTGGTATTGGTGCTTTACCACTTTTTATTGTTTTTATTTTATTTTCAAGCCAAAGTTTGTTTTCTTTAAGACTTTCAGAATTATGTTATATTTTCAATTGTTTGGTACTGATGCTTTATCATTGTTTTTTATATATTTTTTCCTTGGTTTTCCAAGCCAATTTGTGATCATTTAGAATTACATTAGATTTTCAATTCTTTAATATTGAGCCTATACTGATATTTTTTCTTTATTTTTTGTTTTCAAAACGAAGTTTGTGATCGTTAAGAATCAAGCTAAATTTTCAATTGTTTGGTAGGGGTATTAAACCATAACTATGTTTTCTTTTTATTATTTTCAATTTTATTTTGTTGTTGAGTTAAAGTTTCTGAAGTCATCTAGAATTATGTCCTTATAATCATTTATTTTGATTTTTTTTTCTCATCATTTCAGTATTTCTTTATTTAATTTTACTTTCCAGATTGATATAATACACATTCTTGAGCTGAAGATTGTGAAGTTATTTAGAATTATTACTTATCCTGTTGATCATTTCTTTTGATTTACTCGTTTTTGTACTTATTATTCTTTATTTTTCAAGTATATTTTCTTAATTATAATATCTACTTCAGAACAATACCAGTATTTCACATTATTGAAAAGTTTTATGACTTGCAAGGTCAAAAGTTCGTAAGTTCTACACTAATTTACAACCATCAATATTAGGGTTACCATTCTGCAAATATTGGAGTACAACTAACAACTTATGTAACTTAAAGTCAAATAACATTCCTACATTTGTAAAATAATAGCCCCCTCTAATGAACGGCAGGTTGATAAAGTTGATAATTTTTATCAAGAGTGGGTAAAATCCTCAAAAAAATTATACAAATCATAAATCCCTTGTGGCAAAGTGATTCGAATCACAAATTCTTTTTAACCTCAAAAAAATATTTGAATCCTCGTTTTTCACAAATCCTGTCTACTCCTGGTTTCATCAGCCACAGCTATTGAGTACTGACCTCCCTATTGACTAATGTAGGGTTAGATAATTTTTTTTCCTTCAAATGGAAACGTTTTAAACAGAAAATGAACAAATGCAAAAAAGTGGATAACTTTTATTTCAACAAAATTGATCTCAGGCATTTCGATGGGAATTTAGGCATTTTTTTAGGTACAATCTCAGGCAAATTCAAAATTTCAATCTGGCAACACTGTAAGACTCTTATATTTCCATGCATTCATACAGTATACATACGCCGCTACACTCTGAAGGCCTAAAGCATCATTCTCATAGCTGAAGGTATTGCATCGCAGACACACTCTGCATTGGAAGACGGGCGAAACGTATTTGTGAAACAAAAGGCGGACCGTACTTACGCTGCGTTCGATACAGTCGAAAGGCAACGCGAACCACGGCACGTTTGTGAAACGATTTTCGTATTCATTTTTCACGCTGTGGTCCAGAGTAAAGTTGATGGTGGGTGGACGGTGCGGGAAGCACACCTGCACCACTTGCAATTTTGGGCACGCATCGCCGTCGTCGCGGTCGCGGTCGCTCATATTCGCCGCCAGTTGATCGTAAAGTCGCCTCAACTGCCGGCCGCAGTCTTCATTCGCGTACCGCATGCCCGCATCTGGCAACGGCACCAAATACACCCCCACCACCAACATGCCGCCGCCGTCACACTCGACACGTTTGAACACGTTCTCGACGGGCTCAGCGACCGCGGCCCGCGCCACCGAGTCGTATCTTTGCAGATGCGAACCAAAGCGCCGCCGAAACCAAGGCTGCGGCGTCTCCATCGAGGCAGCCCAATTTTTTGCCCCAAGTTATTCGCGTTACGCTTTTCACATTTTGCGCCAAAATACGACGAGTCGCTGGAGCGGCGAAAAAACAAAAAAACACCAAAAAAACGCGTTTGAACCCACAAAAAGAACGAGAGTGACGAGACGCGAAAAAGGACGGACGCTTCGCAGACTTCAGCACCGAGGACCGCTTCACTACCCTCTGGCTGAGCGCTGACTGACTCACCGACGACGACCCATCGTCGAGTCACGAGTACACCAGAGCGACTGTCGGTGGAGGGAGCGGAGTGATGGTTGAGAAGAGAAACCTGCGGACGCGCGAAGAGAGCGGCGGCAGTGGCGGCAGCGGCGGCGAAGGGCGCGTTCGAACGTCTCCACGCTGTGCGAACGACAACTCACACCGCGAACTCGCGCCAAAATTTTCGCGCCTGTCCATTAGCCTGCGTATGGCCGGCGGCTGGAGAAGCGACGACCGCGTGGCCTACCGTTGGCCCACGTCATATCTATGCCACATTCTCGCAGGGTGAGTCGCCAAGTAGGAACGACATGCTTATTGGGAGAGGTGCTGTGAACATTTAATTGGCTGTATGCGCGCCACTCCTCGGGTGTCGCTCGGTTTGAAGTTGCTCCAGGCACCCAGTCAAAGAGATTACCAAAGGTGTCTTTTGCAGAAATAACGTACCTATCTGGTATCTACCTGTAAATGAGAGAAGTGACAGGTACACCTACCTACTTCAAATTTGTAAGTCAGGTTTATTCGCATCCGTTGATTTTGTTTCATCCGATTTCGTGATTCAGTTAGCTCCAGCGGTAAAGTATTCGTATAGTTTCACTCGAGTGAAGGAAGGGCGGAATTTGAAAATCGATTGGGTGAAAAGCGGATTCTAGATGACCGTAACACAGCACCGAGGAGTAATAATTATGGTTCGTACGGTTCGTCCGTTCATTGAAAACAGCAGTCTCAATTAGATTCATCGCTCTTTGGCAAATTTATTCACACGCTGCTGTGTACGTTTTTACTCTCCAAATTATGTTCACGTGCCCGCAGAACTCGTACAGGCACTCATAAATTCGAGTGAAATGTATTATTACACATTCAGATATTGTTATGTTTGCAAACCCGCTGATCGTAACGAAAACAGAGACGCGCCGATTTTATAAACAGATAAAATGAAATCATAAACAAAATTATTCTACTCTTCAAATTGAAGAGTTTTATGCCACGTCAAACAGTGGTTTTTCCGACGGCGGAAAATTAAATAAAATTCATAAAATTCCTCGAAAAACACGATACCTACGAGACAAACAAAAAGTTTCTACATTAAACCAATAATGATAATGTAGGCCTATCATCCTCAACAATTCTAAAACTTTCAACAGATAGAAAAAATAATTCATCAACATGATTTTCCAACTATTATACACAACTACCAATTTTTCCAACTCCAAAGTTGCCAAATTTCCAACCGCTATAAAATTTTGAAATTTCTTAGAAAAAAGTCATTAAATTCCACGATTGTCCAACTATACATGCAACTAGCTAATTTTTCCAACTCTAAAATTTTTTTAGAGAAGCCTCCCAAATCCCCTTTAGCTACGTACCTGGAAAGAAGACGAAAAAATGTATCAAAAAATAAGATTTAAAATTTTCAATGATATTTTCTAAATTATGTAGAAAAAAATGTCCACAAAAGATCTTCCATAAGGGTACAGAAAATGAAGAGAAAATAGTGCTCTTTCAAAAATTCTATATAACCTACTTAATCTTCCTGCCTTAGGTTTCCCATGATTTCAAATAAAATAAAAATAATCTCAATTTTTAGGAAATTTTTTTCGGAAAAATTTTAAAATTGCCAATTCGATGTTTTCAAGCAATAAAATTAGGGAAAATATTTTTCTCGGAATTTGGTAGTTTCAAGTTATCTTTTGAACGTATTGAAAATCCTATTAAATCTGATTGCTGCATCACTCTTAAACATCCACTTCTTGTGCCCCCAATACGGGTTTTTAGTGATTTACTCATTTTCTAATAGCGATATCAAAAAATTGTTCGAACAAACAATATGGTATACAAAATTTTCAACAACCAAACTATCACGAGATTTTTTTCGTAAGTGTCACAGAAAGCTTAAAATGACTCGAAGTTTTCACATACCATTAATAAAGAGTACTGTACTGGATGAGGCCTAGTCAATTTAATAGACCAATCTGATACGTATAAATAGATCAATAAAACTGTGTGTGTGTGTGCGATTATTTGCAATAACGTAACTTAAAAACCACTTCATAAAACAAGTATTAACTTTCTGTCCATATTTGTTTTATTCCAAGGAAGGTCTTAAGATAACTGAAAAGTCTGTAGTTCCCTCGAGGGCTAAGTTGTGAATAAAAATAAAAATTTTTAGTGATGTTTTTAGTCAGAATGTCAGAGTGAAAAGAGACGTAGGTATTTCTTAGTATTTTTATCCACAACTTAGCCTCCAAATGAGCTGCTGACTTATATGAGTTATCTTAAAATCTTCTTCGGAATAAAACAAATATGCACAGAACGTTAATGCTTATGCTTCATTGAGTGGTTCTGAAGTTATGGTGTATCAAATGGAGTTGCAAATAAACATAAACACACACACACACAATTTTATTGATCTATTCATATGTATCAGATTGGTCTATTAAATTGACTGGGCCTCATCCAGTACAGTACCCTTTAGAATGGTACGGGCAAACTTTAGAGTAATTTTCTGAGCTTCTTACGGCTATTACAAAAAAATGTTACGACATTTTTGTTATTGAAAATTTTACGTAAGTACTATATTATTTGTTCGAACAATTTTTTGGTATCGATATTAGGAAAAGATAAAATTACTAAAAACCTGTTGGGGATAAAGGTGAAGACGCGGATTTTTGGCGATTTTCAATATGTTCAAAAGGGCCCTTGAAACTACCGGGTTGCAAAGAAAAATCTCTATAATTTTGTTACGTGAATGACCGTCTTTTCTCTAATTTGATAGGCCTTATTATTGTTTTGTGCATTATTCTCGTTTGTAAAGGAATTTCCTTTTATGGCAATACTAAATGTTGAAATACCAATAGCCAAGTTAATTAAACTTTGTAGTCGCTGTTTTTCTAGGTTACAACATTGAAGATAGTATAAAATCAGGGAGCTGTATAGGTAACTACTTATTCTTTTGCTAAGTGTGCAATAAAATGTTTGCAAGAAATATAGTCTCAAACTGTAAATTAAATTCACGAGAAAATTGGCTCTACGTCGACTGAAAAATCGAACTTTTGGTTTCCAGAAAATTGAAATTCTCAAATCAAATTTGATGCGATATTTCTACTCATTAGGTTTTAAAAATAAAATCTCAGAAACGAGAACCTAATTTTGAAAAAAATTACCTCATTTGACAACACCGATATACATGGGTACGACCGTAAATCCTACATGTATTCAAGACAGATCGTTTTTTTTTTTTCCAGCATTGAAAACTGTAACATTCCTAAAACATATGCTTATCGATTTACAGTGTTGCCATGAAAAGTTTTTCAATGTGATGGGTACGCTACCATCAGTACAGGCCGTGTGGCCTAACGGATAAGGCGTCGGACTTCGGATCCGAAGATTGCAGGTTCGAATCCTGTCACGGTCGGGAAATTTTTTGCTTTTTTTTTCGTATCCCGATGTTTAAAAAAATGTTGCATCGCTCAAAAGGAATAAATTAATGTGAATTGTAAAGTTTTCAATAAACCAGAACCACCACATTCTTGTCGACTCGGGTTAAATTCATAAGAATGGAACAAGTTGTTAGTTTCAATTGAATTATTTTATTACGAATAGGGAAAACATTCAGTGATGAAGAAATAAAATTTTTGATTTTCAAATTTACCGATGTGAAGCCTAACGACGCAAACATAAATGAAATTAGAATTAACACCGCATTCTAGAAGAAGTAATCTGATGAAAAAAAAAAAACTCAAACGCAGCAGCGGCTCCGTTAGAAAAAGTAGGTTTTCGAAAAGTAGAAAATTAGGGACCAAAAATTTATTAAAATGTCATAATTATTGATGATTTTATTAAAATTACGCAGTTAATAGCAACTATCACTTTCAAAATCGAAATAAAAATAGATGTTTCCAAAGTACGTTTCAGCCGATCCGCACCAGAATTGTTAGTATGTTTCGATAAATTATAGTCAATATTGTTCGCAAATTTCTCAGTTCTTAGTTCGAAATTAAGAATTTTATAGCCGAAATAACATGAAAAATAGCTGCACCGTAACTACCGACAATAGTTTCCGAGAAAACTGGAGAATAAAAAATTCATGGCAGAGTTTTTTTTTCGATTCTAAGAAAACTACAAAAAATATGGGGCCGAAGTGTTTACGAGATATAGTCCTCGTATAATTTCAAAATTGATAGACGATTGGTATCTATTAGTTCAGTAGTTTCTGTGAAAAGAAAACTAGAAAATTAAAGAAAAAGCTGCTGGAGAAAATATTTTGATTACGTTTTTGAGACAACCACAAAAGGAATTGAATTGAAGTTTTCAGAAAAAGTAGGTAGTCCTCATGTAGGACCAGGCGTAGTAGGAGTTTGGTGTTGAATGGTTCAGTTGGTTCAGTTGGTTCAGTTGGTTCAGTCGTTTCCGAGAGAACTGCTGGAAAAATTGGTTTCAAGACCCTGGAAAAAAAAATTTCTCTCATAGTTGTGCGACATTTGCGACTGTGTTTTCATTGCACTAATGAACTTTAGATTTTGAATCGTGGATGAATTGGCAAACTGGGTATACCAACGAAGTTCTGTTGCGTTGTTTTCTTTTATTTTATCAGCTATGGTGCCGATTACAGGATTTTGTGGCCGGTGTCAGATTTTTTGAAAAATTTGCAGACTGACAAAAATCTTTAGAAGGCGGACACCCTCTACCCGTTCGGAACGCCCCCTGACAAAAGTCAGAACGACAACTAAAAAATTAAAATATATAGCCAATACCTAATAACTTATCCATACATATTATAATTGTTGTTGATGCGCCGTAAAAAAATATGCCACAGTTCTATCTAAAAACCTTCGAAAAAAATACAATTATTTTGGTACGAGTCGAATCAATTTGGCTCCGTAGACAAATGATTTTCTAATGGTTTTACACGAGTTGTCAATGTGGTCATTCCACGAAACGAGTACCTAAATAACATGAATATTTATTCCATTAGACAGCGACGAGAATAATCCCACACGTAGGTACATCAGGGCTTCAGGCAGGGATTATTTGGCAGCATTTCAAGTTTCCGCTCCTCCTCCTCAAAAGGGTTTTCTTAATCTATCGCTAATCGTCCAACAGACTCCCTTCGGCAGGCGTAAACTGCTGTTTGTGTGTGCCATATACCTACGCCGCATGTTTTCAACACAAAAAACGAATGGTTGGCTAATCGATACCGAGGGGGTCACTTTGTTTAAATTTTAATTTTGGATACGCGTGCGGGTATTCTATACCAACATAAAACAAAACATTGTCCATATCTACGTCACGCCACGTCACGTCACATCACGTCAAGTCATCGACAAAAATGGGCAAAAACGAGAAAATACCTAATCGATAAATGGTGGTGAATAATAACGTTGATGATCGTTTATGCAAAGGGAAAACTGAATTTGAAAATGTATACAGTCCTACATCTATTATTCATGGGACGGACGAGAGTGGCGCAGCAAATACTGTGTAGTACCTCAGATAGTCTACACGTTTCGTATGCAAATCGACGTATTATAAGTTCATAGCCGACGATCTCAATTTGTTGAACGTTGTCCAGTTGGTAGCTGAAAGTGAGACCTACAGTGCCACGGCAAAGGTCGTGGAAAAACATTTCTTCGACCCAAGATGAACGTGACTTAAATTTAGCGTGTCTTTAAAAGTCAACCTCGCAAAATGGAGGCTTGTAAATTGTACGCGAGTCAATTACGAGCGATGGTGGTGCGAAATGTAACGTTGAAAATTCGTGAAAAACGCAAATTGCTGTGGGTGAGTGAAAATACTGCTGCGCTATTTAAAATTAAAAGCTGCGTGACAAATGTGACGAATTGCATTGCATTCACAACCTCATTCTCATGCACAGCGGCGCTCGACTCAATTTGATACCTATTTGTAGAAGTTGAAAACTGATTCGGCCTATTTTTGGCCTATTCCCCGATTCTGAAGATGGGTACCCACCAAATTCTTTTCTCGATAGTACGACCTCGACAGAAATGTAACGAGGGTCGACTGTTCGAGTAACTGCCTTTTTCGTTCTCGTAAGAAAAACAAATAATTTTTAAAAAAATTAGAACTCTGCGTTTGAAGTACGTACCTAACCGGAAACACTCGCACCTACCTTTACCAAAAACAATTCTACGTTAGTCCGTCTTCGAAAACATTCGCACTGTCCCACCCCGTCTTGTGTCCCAAGTATTTTTTTTGAAAGGGGTCTTCGTAATTTTCAAATTCACTTCATACCAACACAGATGGCTCCAACCTCCCATTAATAACAACCGCTACTTCCAATTGCTATAATTATCTGCCGTACATATTTTCACTGCAGAAACGTACCGCATCTCACCGCGGTATTTCAGTTCACTTTTTATTTCATAATTGCATCGTTTTCTATGACTGACGAAACGTTTTCCCTTCTCGGAAAGAGTACGTCCCCAACTCCAAAGCATTATCCGTCCCTTCGACCCTCGTCTTACAAATTACGGACGCTTTATTTCTATTTCACCTGGACAATGTATGTGTTTTGTTCAACTCGATCTCCTCTCCACATTGGGAACCCCCTTCAATGAAGAAGTCCGTTCCTTGGACACGCAGGCAGTCGGTATCCCCCACCATCGAACCACACTCAATTCCAAATGATCCGATAAATGGTCGTCTTCTTCTACAGCCGCTCTTTTTATCCATTTATTCGAATTCGTGTCTCATTTTGCTCCCGGTTCACCTGACTTGGTACTACTTCAACAACAATATCGAATAATTCCTCTTTCCTCTCTCGCGATTCCAGACAGTTGCGTATTCCCGCCTCTTATTCACACACAGGGTACGAATATAAAATGTGTGTATTTTATCACACAGATTTGGTATCCCTACACGTGGTATTAAGTGTCGACCCGAACTTTTTATACGTAGCACAAACGAGGAAGTATTGCAACTGATATAGGTACGTAGGTAGGTACCTACATTATATGAGCGCATACACTGTGACGAACATTCAACAGAAAAACGGAGATTGCCCTCTGTGTATAAGACGTTTATTCTTAATTTCTGAAAACTTTTGATCACCCTTTTCCACATTTACTGTGCTGAGTGAAAATCGCAAAAAATCCGTATTTATAGCCAGATATATTTTGGTTCCTTGGAGAAAAAAAATACTGCCATAAACCGCATCACAATCGGTTGGCTAAAATTGGAGTAAATAAAAACGTTAAATGTTAAAGTTCAACCTCTGAAAAAAGTTGCGATATTTTTGGAGCAAAATATATGACGTCATAGAGAATGGGCGCGCACGCTCGTTCCATTATGCGAGTAATGTGTTATGTAACAATGAATCCACATATTTTCAGTTTTTCTCTCTTGCTAGTACGTTTTTCGTACAATTTAGGTATTATTAATTTCCGAGTTTGATCACAATTAATTACGAGTTAAGCCAGAAATGTTAAGCCTACAAAATAAAATAAAAAATATGAGATGCCACTCCAAAGTGTAAAGTCGCCAATTTAAAATTTCCGAGTAGGTATTTCTGTTTATTTATTCATTTATTTTTCATTCGTTATTTCTCAACCTTCAAAAATGAGATTATTCCACCAAAAAAAGGAACTAGCTTACCTTTTACTAAATTACATGGAGCATCGAGCCAAATAAATTTAAAAAACAATTTTTACAACCTACAATCCGTCACGAAAATTAAAAATCTGGAAACATGGTGAAGCTAGAAAGTTTTTTCTTACTAACTGCAAAAATATAGTACCTATTCAAAATTGCGCAACTTGCGGAAACAAGTGGAAAATTTCATGGATAATTCTGAAATTTAAATCGAACATTTTCGTCAGTTTCTTGCTTTTATTATCAAGAATTTTGCGAGCATGAGATTGTTGACTACAAGAAATTAGCTGAAGGTATTCGATATTTGAGGGTATTTGTAAGTGGGTTTTCATTTATGAAAATCTAACTGCGTACTAAAACTGATCAAATGAAACAACCTAAGGATGAGGGTAGGTAAGATTTTCATTTCATAAGCCAGTGAAACTTTTATCACTGAAGGCTCAAATTTACATAATATAGGTAATGTATTAAAATACTGTTATGATTCTCTATCACACACAGTAACCAGTATAGCTCACATTTTTTGTCTAATGGTCACAAATTTGTAAGTATCTGATATTTTTATCCGGTATCCAGACAAGGAGGACCACCATTACAAATCGAACTGCGTATTGGTATGTTTTATTGTAGCCATCTTGGAAGTTAAATAAATCTAATTCGCGAAATTTGAAAGAAATATTTGTGAACAAACAAGGAGCATACCTGTTGGTTTTGGTGTGGAACAGCCTTATGGTGAATCCAGTATATTGAATTACGTTGATTTTTGGATGTTTAAAGGCATTAAAATGGGCAGTGTAGGTAATGTTTGAACCATAGCCTCGTGACAAAACGTGAAAGAGCTATATTGATTTTGCCTTATTTCAATATTGAATCAAATTTTGTTGCAACTGGTTTAACAGTTTTTATTCAGGGTGATTGGAAAGGCCAAAGGCTATGTAAAATTCCACAAAAAATACAATTTTCCATCAACCAAGATACAAGATACAGGTAACGATTTTTGATTGATTGTTACGTAATTTGGTACAAACATTAGTGCTAACTGCCAAGTGAAGGACAAAACCCATTGTTTTGAAATTTATTTGGTCTTACAGTACATTTTAGTAGTTTAAAGGCTCTAAAATGCGTAATATATTTTTGTCCCAAAACAAACCGACCATTGCGTTACTCTTCATGAAATTTAGTGGATTTAATTTTAACGGATTTTCTTCATACTTGATAAGCAAAGATCAGCTTCAGATAAGGAGAACAATAGTAGATTCTCCATGTAAATAGCCATATTTCAGCTACACTGAGTCTGTTAGCAAGCTTGTCCTGTCCAATACGAGTGAACGTAGGTATAGCTAACCTTCGGTTCCCACGTCTTTGGTGAATATTTTCCATTTACTTTCATAAAAATCCATTGCGAAATAATTGCTCTTCGCCAATACTCCATGCCAATGTAGGTACTCTCGGTAACTTTCACACCACATTTTGATAAATTAAACTAATTTTTGTCCTTCGATATCGGCCACTGAGCGATTACTCAGGACGATTTCCACCTTCTAACGTTTTACGGATGATTTACACTCGTTGATTTATTCTCTATGATCTGATATGTAGAAAGTTTGCTAAAGGGAACCACTGTGTTCGGTTTGTACTGTTTCTATCGATCTGTTCTCTAAAAGTTAAAATTTCTCACCATTACAGAATACAGATTAGAGATTAGAGAATTGAGAAGTGAGTTAAACCCTTTTTTTAAACTAATTAAATTTAAGTTACACTGACAATAATTTTTGCAGGAAGTATTACTACCGTTGTACTCGTTCGTCGTTTTGGCGTTCATGAAGATGGCCATACCGAACCCACATTATCCAGCCTTAGACCAGCCACCGTATTCCAGCGCTACTTTCGATAATTACTCGTTGTATTTGAACTACACGGTCGCCATTGTGCCAAATACCACCGAAGTTATGGTATTTTATTTTATTTCGTTGTAGAAAGGTAGGGCCTTTCGTGCTACAAATTGGAATAATTATTCTCATTTGGAGAGATCGTTAAATTTGCAAATCACGTTTCTCTCTTTATAATCTCATTATTTCGTATTTCAGTCGAGTCATTTTCTCCCGCGACGAAGAAGTCATTCTTTTGGTACAGAAAAATATACATTTACGACTGACTTTTAAGTATTAATGACGAGGGGGGACGAGGGGAGGGACGAGGGAGAGTTAACCTAAAAATTTTTCTTCCTTTCTTACTGACAGGAAGAAGAAAAAAAACAAATATTTGTCAATAAATGGAATTCTTGTGGGAGATATTAGTTTTAAGAGTACTTAGCAGAAGGAGAAGTAAAGATAAAAATGGACTTAATTTTAATTCGACTTCAAGTTGAGCTATTTATCGAAATTACAATGATTACCTAAGAGACCATATTTTCTAACCACATACTTGGTGACTGTAAGTAGATCTTCAGTGATTCTTTGATCGAAAAGTGAGTGTCCGATATTTTGCTGTTATTAGAGCCCAACTAAATAGTCATCTGAGAGAGAAGTCTATCAGCTACAACCGAACCAATATTATACTGAATTTTGATGGTTTTTAAAAAAAAAAGTACCTAATTAGGAAACCGAATAGAAGAATAACTTCCTTAACCCGATCAATTGTTGGTGCATCCATCTTATCAAATGGAGATAATCATAACCACTTTTCATTTTTTTCAAATTTACCAAAGTCAAAAGTCAATTATTTGGAAAAATTATAAGAAACTTTCGATATTAATTTATAAATAAAGACTATCAATAATTTATCGATAAGAAAATTTTACCACTCACGACATCTTAGCTCGTAGTACTCCCAAGATACACTCAGGGGTCACGTACAAAGGTTTAAAACCCCTGAGCCAATTCATCAAAGAAAGGCTAAACTTTTTGACCCTTCCTTTGTCGGATTTTATATCTTATGTGATCAGTAGGTAGTTCAAAAATTATACCCGTTACTTTACTACCCTTGTGGCGTTTATATCACTTTTAAATTCTTTTCCTGCCACACATTATTGACTGTACGTATATTTTATGTACTTACCAAGTCTGAAGCTATGTCATCGTCATTTTTGTATAAAGTCCAAAATTTCGGGCAGGATACAATTTTTCTTGTACCATTTTAGGAAAGCACTCAAGTTTTGTCCAACATTGTACAAGTTTAGAGTTGTACCAAGTCCAAAATGATTGTTTTTCATGCCATTTCCATCAATAAGATAGCCCTTATCTCTCATAACTGAATATAAATTGTGGGAATAAACCTACAGGGAGTATTTCACTGAGAGCAGCCAACAGGAAGGCATGGCACTTATACTAAACCGCTAATAACTGGAAATGAGTGATGCCAAGATGCAAATCTATATTGAATGCAATGAACATTGCTCTTGTTTTAAATAGTACTTTTCTCTCATGCAGTGAATAGTTATGGACGTAAAGCAAAAATAAACGTGCCTTTTTTATTAAAAAATATCTCTACCACGCATCAACCGCGGAAAGAGTCAAATTTTTAGTTGACTGTAGTTTAAAAATCAGTTCACCCACCGATTTTATTCAAATAGATACTAAACGAGTCCTTAGTAGTCTCTAATTACCATCGAATTTCAGGGAAAAATATTTTAATGTGCACGTGAGCTAGCGTTACGATAACATGTTAGGCTTAGAAAATTTTCAACTTATTTTTCCAAAACCGCTGGATGAATTTTGAAAATTTTTACACGAATGTGTAGGCCATGAAAGTTTGAAACAATATACCAAGTTTCATTACCACGTGTCGAAAAGTGTAGGCTTCATAAGCTCTCGAAAATTGCCAAAATGAGTAATAAAATAAATAAATACCAACACACAAATAATTATATCGTGTACAGAAGAATTTGAGTGGCACATATTCGATCTACAACTTAGGTTAGTTGCTTTAAACAAGGTCCTGGCTCTAAGTCCCTCCGCTGCGCCGAATTCAATAATTTTATTTTCTTTGGATGGCGAAGGCCTAGAAAAATGCTTTTTTTATATGAAAAAAATAAATAAAAAAACAAATGTCTCACCTAATTTCCTCCCACTATAACATAAAACCACAGAGAAATGCTTTTTTTATATTAAAATAAAACAACCCTCCTCAGCTAATCTTTCACCATACTTCAAAAGCTCGATAAAAATGGCTTCTATTAATTAAAAAAAAAAAAAAAAAATCCGCTATGGCCAAAAAAATTATGAAGTATCAAGAAATCTCCTTTTGTCAAATAAATTTTTGAACAAAGGTAGTTATTAATTTTTTTTCAAAAACTAATGTCTTGTGAGTACACTGGACTTGGTATAATACTGCTTCTGTACAAAAACTGATGCAGGTAAATTACAAATTTGAACAAAGTTCTAGTCCACTCTTAGGATAGTACAAAACAAGATGTACCAAGCCCGAATATGCGGACCTACAACATAACACAAAATGCCTCACACCATCCGAGTATACGTACTACAAAAATGGCTATACCATCTTAGGATAAAACCATTTTGGACTAGGTAAGTGAAATACAGATGTATTTCAATAAAAAAATAAATAAAAAATATTTTACTTTCGTTATGTCCGTCACACAGCCAGACTTACAAACAAGTATAAGAGCACGTTTATGAAACTAATGGTTCACCGATGGAACGTAAATAAAGGCTGGCTTACTAATAAGGAGGCAAAAAATCACCCCCTTTACGTAATACTTAGGTATTTAAATTTTCATTTGTACATACTAACTAAATGGTATTTTTCAAATTAACTGATCAGCTTAAAAACGTACACTTTTTGAAAGTCAATTCAAAAGTACAGAAAACGAAGAGGAACTATATATACTTGGCAACATAAAAGCAATCTTTTATTCTCGGCTGGAATGAAAAAAAATTTATTTTCAACTGAAAGTAAAGCTTTTTAATGGCAGGGTAATACATAACGAATCAAATAGGAGGAAAAAATACCTACCCTTTAAAAGGAAATCTGGACCTCGAATAGCTGTTTCGCGGTCACTCCACTGCACCCATTCAAATTAGTATGATTGAACTATCGAGAAATAAATGATTCTTAATCTCGTTTTTCATTTTCAATGACATTGTTGCGTAAAATTTTAGTTGTCCGAATTTTTTAGCATATTTTCAAAGAATTCATTTTCGTCCAAGTTCTTCCCCGGGTTTATTTCGATGCATGGTCAAGCAGCAGCGTACCCAACTCGCTTTTAACGAAGGGTTGGGGTGGAGAGGAATTTGAAGTTGACAGATAATCAGTAAATGATTTTCGTAACAGATTTCTTCAATACTTTCCCTTCACAATCGCTGTTGTTAAGTGCTAAAAATTAACAGTCAAACGATCGAACCTCCTTCCCCAGGCTAGGTACTCCACTTTGTTGAGGTAAATTATTCCAGACAGACATTCTCTCTTTTTGTTACACGAACAAAACGAACAATGAATCATTATAGGGGCTAAATTTGGGAATGACAAATTCGCGATGGTGCTGATTCTATTTAATGGCCAACAGGAATTCGTGGACCGTGTGCGCGATAAGTGGGATAGTTATCGAAATGGAAAGGGGAACGAAATAATATTCGTTCCATTTGACTCTAAAGACGACTTAAACGAACAATATTGGTACAATCCGATGTCAATTACGATGGCCGTCATCTTCAATACCAGCAATCCAGTCTCCGATCGACAGTTTGAGTATGTTTTTCACTACTCTAACCCTTAAACCATAACCACATCTACAGATTCACCTCCATTGGATTATTAGAGAAATGTTTCCACTTGTAATACATATTTAATACCAATCACGGTAACTGCCAATTCAGATGATTATAGAAACCAACAAAAATTTTCAATTCCGAATAGAACAGCTACCGTAACAATAGAAGAAATTCTTGGAATTTATACTTTTAAATTCACCCATCACCTATGAAAAATAATTATAAACATCTAACGCCCAAATAATGTTGAGAACTCGCTCGTTGATAAAAATAAGTAATAAATTCCTAGACAAGCAGGTTTTTTTTACCTAATAGATAGAAAGTGAAAAAAAAAAAACAGTTTAGGCTGATAGGCTTAAAATAAAAAGTGAATGAAAACCCACGGGAAGGGTAACAAGAATGTGGTAAAGTATTACTCATTCTATGGATACAGCATCAAGAATTTGATTACCTATCGTTCTTGCATTCGCCTCCAAGACTAAGAATGGTATTCATAGATGACACTTAGGGTTCACTTACCTACGCGTCCATTTTAAACTAATGTAAAGCTGCAAAAAAATAGTTTAGCTGAGAATAGTGAGAAACGTAACTTTCTTGAAATAAACTATAGCGAAGCTATGAAAGTTTTGTGGAGAAACATAGCTGAGAAATGCAGGTTTTAAATGGACCTTCAAGGACGCGAACCATAAGTGTCATCTATGAAAACCGGCCTCCTGAGACCGAAAGTTCAAAACTAAGATCGATTGTGGAAGACCAAAATCAAGACTATACCGCTGTTTTAATGGTATTCATCTCGCTTTCGCTCATCACAACAGATGGCAACTTCAGGCCCGCATATCTTACGACACGTGTACAATGGTGCATGTATAAGAGTTATGAAATTAGTTCAAAATAAAAGCGGGGACGAAAGAATCGCGAGATGCACTAGTTTCACTTCAATTCAATCGTTAAGTCACTCATGTCGTAGATAAGTGAAAATGATATCGTCTCCCCGGAGAGTGAATAATATCATCAGCGAGTTAAACTCGTCGCACTCCATAAGAAAACTACTTCCAGGTACGAAATTCGCACAAATCCATCGTTCACAGCCGCTCCTCAAAGTGGTCAATTGTACGCTGATATGTCCTCGTGTCGAGAGAATTCATACGCATTGGCCAAAGCCTTGGAGAAGAGTAAAATTGTAGAAAGAGACGACTGTCCGGCGTACCGATACTACGTTTCTGGTTTCGTGATGTTGCAAATGCTACTCGATTTTACAAAAATATCCGTATGTACAAAATATCACGCTGTTTTCGTAAGAATGATTTTCGCCATTTCCACCACTTACAACAGCTCTTCTACGTGATAATTTTTCTTTCAGATTTCCACCGGTAGTGACTTAAATTTAACCAACATCGATTTACATTTGTTCCCCAAGGAGGAGTACACGGCTGCTGGTTAGTTCCTACAGCCATTTCTAATGTCTTTAAAATACACTGGTCGGCCGGGGTGTAACTCAATTTTACAGAACACCTTACAATTAAGGCACCTTTCAGTTCATCTACAACGTTTCTCTGAAGACTTTTCGGAGTGATTCATGGTGAAATGTATTTTCAAGTTAGGCTATTAAGTCCCTGCGAAAAAAGTTGCCATAAATACAATAAGCTTCCACAGACTAAAAAACTTGGTCTACAAAATTCTTGCGCTTTGTACAGAACAGCTGTGGCTTATTTTAATTAATTTAACATTCTTTATGAACGAATATTCTTTTCTTCGAACTTACAATTACGGTAATCCAAGCGACTGCTGGGTATTTAAAATAGGGCTTACCTTGAAAATAAATAAATAAGTAAATAAATAAATAAAGGCGTTTTGAAAATCGACTGGTTAGTACATTTCGATGTCCCAAATAACATAACAATAAATTAAAAAGTTTACTAACTCGAGGGATTGCCGCTTCCCAACCTCCTCATAATAAGAAAAAGGCACCAAAAATCTTTTTTTTTTTTTTTTTTTTGAGAATATCTTATTTTTAATGGACATGAGACAAAAACAAGTTGGGTACCACAAAAACTATGGATCATCAAATTTTCTTCAAATTTTGCCAACAACATTTTTCTGTCAATTCTGTAGTTTTGGAGTCAAGTGTCATATGAAGTTGAGGTATTTCTTGAAATTGCGTAAATGCTATTACTATCACCCAAAATCGCTCTCCTTATCGATTATTCATTGACAATTAATTGTGATTAATACGTGTTTCCACATTTGAATCCACTCCATTCTATGAAAATGAGTATTTCAGGGACATAAGTAACGCAGAAAAGTTCCGTACATCTTTGAAATCTGGCTTTGTAATGCTGTAACCAGATTATGCGGGCTTTTTCAAGTTATGCACCTCAATATATATCTCCAACAGGAGTTTAAAAATCACTGATTACCCCGGTTAACATCTCCGGGAACCAGATATTGTTTACTGAACTAACTTTCGGCCCTCAATTCTCTAAATAAAGGGTGGTTTTCAATTTTCAATTTTAAATTTCTTCTTTTTTCAAATCAGTTACCTGTTTTTGTAATGTCGAGTTCGAATATTGAATTTTTTTTTGCGCTGGGCCCTTTTCTAGCTGACACAGGATGGAATTTAAAGTGAGCGAACTTCTTCATTTTCTTCATTTACCTCTTTACAAATCAATATTCATCACTTGCAGACAATGTCAAAATTAAATTAATGTTTTCGTGCAACTTTCTTAGTTTCCAGGTGTGCTAACTAAAGGGATGATTACTAAATCTGCAACCATTTTCTGGCTTACGTTGTGGTGCTAAATGACAAAAAATCCGTATAATTGGAGAACAGTGGGTATTGGAGACAAAATATCAAAGGTTCTTAGAAAGAACCTTTATCCGATATTATGCTCAAAATAGTTCTACTAGTTTTCGACGGAATTTTTCTTATATGGCGGGTGAGCGGGAGCTCACTAAGGAAGCAAGCTTAGTAGCTATGTTATTCAGGACGTAGCGATGAATGACAGAGCCAATTGATAAAACGCCGATATTTTTCTTTCAAGGCAAAAATTTTTACATTGCTCGGGCTAAAGGGGCTTAGAAGACACGAAACATTATTGCTCGATATTTCACATATTTTATAACATCAACGTTAAAAGGATTTTCATTTGCTCGTAGACTGGATGCTTGTGTTCCGGTTGGTAATTCCGGCTTACCTCGTAATGTCTCTATCCCAATTCGTCACCTATCTACTGATGCTCATCGTCAAAGAAAAAGAACGCAAAACTGAAGAAACGTTGAAAATTGCCGGCTTAAAAAATTCAGTATTTTGGTAAATACTTATATTTAAGTATAACTTTAAACTGTTTTCTGGTACCTACTCGCATGGTTTTTCGACCAAATTAGTTTTCAGTCAAATCTTTTTTAAAATACGTTTAGAATCATTCGATATAGCGATAGACAACCAAGAAAGACTCGACTGTACAAAATAGCCGTAGCGGATCCAGGAGGAATGGGGGAATTTTTCTCTGAAATGCCAAAAAATAAATATATTAAATGAAGAAAAATGAAAGCACCGTCGCAGAATCCACATAATAACCTTCAAAAATTTGTTGAAGAGCAAAAAAAAAAACTCAATTCCACAAAATGTTTAGTCATTTCCCTCTCCTAAAATGATGCTCTGGATTCTCCGCTGCAAGATCGAGACGTATGCAAAAGTTGAAAATTTTTTTTAGCAAAATGTAAAATTGTTCGCAATCTTGTGAATTGAATAATTTGCAATAATTTGCAATAATTAGTATTAATTTTGTTCGTTTCCCATTCAACTGGCGTTTATAATGAGTTGGGATATCCGTATATTTTGGAATGACATAAGAGACAAGTCAAGGTGGTCAGAGGGAATCCGAGCTCTGGTAGTCTTACTATCAGGGCATCGCGGGTGTGAGAGTGAGAGGACACTTAGAAAAAATGCTACAAATCAAATACATTTTTTTTATTCTAGAACTCATTTATACGAATTTCCGGAAGATTTAAAAAGTCGGGCACAGGAGGAATCTCCCTTTTCCCCCTACCTCTCGACGATATCGAATTGATCTATAGACAAAAATAAAAAATTCTAGATGGAAGAAATCAAGTGCAAGACTAACGTTATGACCAAGATGAAAAGTACTGGTGCGAGACCAAAATCAGGCAAATTTTTTATCTATTTTACAAGTGAGACATTGCACCGTCCGAAAACTTTTGTGAGCAAACATTAAGTAGTATATGCGATTAGCACGAAAAATATTCATTTTATCACACATTTTAGGTTTATAAGTCTATACTTTTGGGTTTGAACAAAATTTTTAAGACTAATGTGGAATCTTTTATATTCATAACAGCAAATTGTGTCTAAGAATCTCGATCTACTTCAGTCGGGTGTTTTCGGATGGATCCGTGAACTGGAAAAGCATACGAGACTTCTTCCGCTTTCAGCCCCGGGTCTGATAGGAGTTTGGAGCCCATCGATTCAGTCGTTTCCGACAAAAATGTAACACCAACAAAAAGTTATAAAGAAAAGCACGTCGGCTGTATTGCTTGAAGTATCTTTTCTGTGTTTACCACGCAAAGTGGTTATTTTACTAATTACACAGTATGCTTGCAAATGGGGTATTAAAATCGACTTGACAAAAGCGTTAGGGGTGGGGATAGTGAAAATCATCCGTTTACTGAGAAAATAAATGATTGGTACCATTTTCCCATTATGGCCTAATTTTCAACTATGTGGGTATATATAGGTGTAACGTATATTTTCGTCTATTTTAAGAAATGACGAACATATTCGTTCACTCATTTTCGAATACCAAAAATGTGGATATTTGTCAACAATTACCTTCCTATAACTCTTCATAAACAACCACAAAACTATTCGTATTTAATTTTACATATACAGATATACCTTCTGTATATGTTTGACCTAGTTGTACCTGTCCCTCGAGTACTCGACGAGTCAGCACAACCCTATAATAACAACACCCTACCTCACTTTACCTATCCGACACGTACGTTTTCATACCCTGAACGAGTATATAATCCCTCGATTCAGTTGTATAGTTGTTCAGTTCAGTTTAGTTCAGTTCTCCAACAGCTACTTCTAAGTACCTGGAACCTCTCTCGTAGAAGTCTCTGGTGAACAGATAGTCTTGCTTGTTGAATTGTGATTGAATATGTATTAATATTAACGTAGAAATATGTACTGTATGTACAAAGTATTAAAATATTAAATGTGTTAACTCACTGAGGTGTTTAAATATTATTGAGTCTCAAACAAATGTTAAGGTCCACTATAGTTTGTGGATGTCTAAACTGAATCTATTTTAGAAATATTACTACTTTGAAGTACGTGGTATTTCGTGTATGGTGTACTCCCCAAAAGAGGTCGTTACCAGGTACAACCCAACCTCTTTTGGCCGTTACATTATTGGCGCCCAACTGGTCTGCTATTGCGAATCGAACTCTCGCTCTAGTACCTGCTCAACGGAATTGCTGAATTCAAGCTGCTGTTTCAATTCCTCTGGCTCGAAGTACTTTGCTCTAACCTTGAAAACTCTAGTCAAGTACTCAAAGAGAAACGCGTAAGGCGCGCTCTTGAGGAAAGGAAGTAGAGGTTAGCTGCGAGTGGAAAAGAACTAGTTGTGAAAAGAAACTCGAACTTCAAAAACAAACAAAGAACATTTATTATACAGAAAGAAAAGGAATACAGAAAGGAATATATACAACGGTGAAGTTCGGCGAAGTGCGGCGACGGATTCTTCAAGCTCCTGTGCAAACAAAAGAAGAAAACAAAGTAACAATTAATATTAAGTATAATTCGCGTCCCTCCCTTAAATATAAGAAGTGTTAAATAATTATAAGTCGCGAAAAAATTTATTTTTATGAGTGAAACTTGGGAAAACTTATCCGAACCCAATACTACTAAAACTAATTTAAATTGGCTAATCGATGCTAAAAATTTTGAATTAATTAACGTATGTCAAAACTTAAACATCGAAGTCGATAAAAAATATTTTTCTCGAATAAAAACCCAAGAGATATCCTAGAAAAAATAAAATCCAGTAAGGAAATACAAAAATTATTAACCCCTGAAAATATAAAAATAATTTTACAAACAACACGAAAAACTCGTGAACAAATTCCCGAATTAGAAAACCCTATAATAAGAAAATATTTTAATCCTCCTTCTACTTCAACCCCATTCTTGGAAAATTTGGATAATCCCACACCATTTCCAAGAGTTAAAACTGCTATTAATCTAGTAGATATTACTGAGTGTTTAGAAAAATCTGACGAAGATTTTCTCAGCCCAGAAATTGAAACTAGACTTTTAGAAAATTTAATTTCCCCTTTAGAAAAAAAATGTCAGGAAAGGCTGCAGTGAATATCAGACCTTCCTTATATGGACACACCCCAACGGAAGACATCGTATCATTTTTAAACGGATTTGAAAATGAGGCGGAATCTTTCAATTGGGATGCAAATATGAAATTTAAAAAAATTAAAATCGCATTTTCAGGTCTCGCCAAGCAAATATTTGAGGATAGAATTCAAACTAATCCCGAATGTAATAATTGGCAAAATACTAAACAAAAAATCTTGGAAGTCTTTACGAGGACTAAACCCCAACTACGCGAAATATTATACGAAAGAAATTACAACGGTGAAGCTGATTTCTCTGCGTATATTATGTTCGTGAAAAGGATTCTAAAACAAATTGAACCAGATATTACGGAAGAAAAAATTATCGAAAAAATTATGCCTAACCTCCCCGAAAAAGAAAGAGTATTCCTAATAAAAAAGAACCTAAAACTATTCAGGAACTTGATAAAGCTTTCTCTAAATATCTCGAATTTAAAGATAAAGCATTCGGACATATAGATCCCCTTTTACGTAAAAAAATTGACCAATTAGAAAAAACGATAGAAGAATTGAAATCCGGGAAAACAGAAAAGAAAACCGAAAAAAACGTAAATACAATATCGTCCGACCCGATCTGGAAAGCTGAAATGGAGAAAATGAGCGCTGCAATAGCGAACATTTCAAAATTTCAGGAATCCAGGAAAAATAATAAAAATCCCCAAAATAAAAATAATAATAATGAACAAAACAATAATAACCAAAATAATAATAATAATAATAATAATAATAATAATAATATGAATAATAATAATAATCAAAATAATAATCAAAATCAAAACCAAAATCAAAACCAGAATCAAAATAGGAATAATAATAATAATTATAATAATAATAATGGTAATGGTAATTGGAACCAGAATCAAAACTGGAACCAAAATAACCAAAACAGAAATTGGAATAATAACAAAATTTCAATCCTAACTATAAAGGTAGAAATTTTAATCCAAATTTCCGGAGAAATAATTTTCCGAGAAATAACAATGGATACTACCCCAATAGGATTCCAAATTGGAACCAAATGGCTCTCCCAAATTGGAATAATGCTCCAGCATGGTCTGGAATATCATTTAATACTCCCCAAAATCTCCCCTATGTGGCTGCCAATACTCAAATGATTGCCCCTCCGGCACCATTAATGGCAGCTCCACAACAAAATTATCTCCCAACATCAAACCCCCAGGCCTGCCAGAATAATTGCTCAAAAAACTAAGTGTCCCCCTTACAGGTGATCTGTCAGCTGTAAGGGATGTCGCGAACAAAGAGTCGAAACTAGTTAACAATGTGAGTAAGGAGAAGTTTCAAAGCAAAGGGTACTGCAGAACCCAATGTAAATTTCACCTTCCATTTGCCATTTATGGTAAACAAATACTTAGCTTAGTCGATCCAGGTTCAGAACAGACACTTATTGATGAAAAAGTTTTAAAGAAAGTCAATTTTACGGAACCAATTCTACCAACAAAAGTAAGATTTCGTGGTGCGGATAGTCAACCTCTTGAGGTCATAGGAGTAACCAATGTGATTTTTTCCATTGATCATTGTATTTACCCACATCCCACTTACGTTGTTCGAAATTTAGTAGAACCGGTCATACTGGGTTACGACTTTTTATCAACCCATAAAGCCAAAATGGACTTTTCGAAAAACAAATTCACTCTACCGTGTGGTGATGAAGAGCGATGTTTTGACATGCCTGAATGTCACAATTTCCCTATTGAAAAGGAAAATAAGTTAGGTTATATTAAGCCCTTTAAATATTATGCTCCCCAAACTTTTAAAATAGAGGCAAATTCGGTGCTAATTTTAGCAACGTTGCCTGAACACCTGGAGTTTCTGTGTGAAACATCCATGGAAGAAAAAAATAATTTCTTTGTAATCGTATCAGAAGACACGATAGCGGCTGTTAATAATAATAACAGACCTCACGTGATCTATAAAGGCGAATATTTAGGAAAATTTGAATTAAGTAGTGCAGTAGAAATTAATTCCTGCCAAATAGAAAAAATAAAAGAAAATACTATTTTTAAGGATAATCGAGGAAATCCCATCCCGATTAATCCAAAATTGTCGCTTGAACAAAGAATAAAAATGTACGAAATAATTAAGGAATATAATAATATTTTTACGGGAAAAACAGATGAAGTTTCCATTTGTAAAGTTCCCGAACAAGTTGTCCGAGTAGACGACGAAACCCCACTGCGGTGTAGAAATTTTAAATTCTCACACGCAGAACATGAGGCCCTACACAAACTAGTCGATGACTTAGTAAAAGTAGGTGTCCTAAAAAAACAAAAATCGAAATTTGAATCGCCAATATTTGTAAAAAAGAAACCAGACGGAGTCTATCGAGTATTAGTAGACTACCGAAGAATGAACCAAAGAATAATTATGGATAATAATCGTGTGCCAACAATTGATATTATTTGGCCTTATTTAAGAAATAAAAAATGGTTTACGACAATTGACTTAAACAGTGGATATTTACAGATTCCTCTCACGGAAGAATCTAAACAGTACACTGGAATAAATGTGGATGGAATTGGATATGTATTTAATTCCACTCCAATAGGTTTAAGTATATCCCCGTCCATCTTCCAAACTATCATGGATGACATATTCCATGATATATTCTGGAAAAAAATGGTATGTTATTTGGACGACATTTGTATTTTCGGAGAAACTTTCGAAGAGTGTCTTGAAAATACAAGGGAAGTATTAAAAAGATTAAATAAAGTAAATTTAAAAATAAAAACAAAAAAATGCCAATTTGCAATGACTGAAATCGAAATATTAGGACATACGGTCCGATATAACGAATTACGTCCATTGAATAAAAATATTGAGGCAATTAAAAATTTAAATCCCCCTAATACATTAAAGCAATTACGATCATTTTTAGGATCAATAAATTATCATAGGAAACTAATTCCTAATTTAGCTAAAATTACTGCTCCTCTTACTGATTTACTAAGAGGTACAGATAGCAAATCAAATGCAAAAATAAAATTAAATCAAGAACATCTTGAAATATTTGAAAAATTAAAAGAAATTATGATTTCCAAACCTGTATTAGCAATATATGATCCGAAATTGGAAACCTGTGTAGAAGTTGATGCTTCGAAAATCGCATTAGGTGCAGTGCTGCTGCAAACTAATCCCGTTACGAAGCATAAACATCCAGTTGGATATTTCTCTGAGAGAGTCCAACCTGCCCAGTCAAAATTGTGTTCATTTGACTTAGAAATGTTAGCTATTACGAATGCATTAGCTCATTTTTGTGGATACTTACTAGCATTACGCTTTGTAGTATACACGGACCATAAACCTCTGATTTACCATCAGAAATTTAATACTCCAAGCCCAAGATTAATCCGATTAATATCTAAATTAAACGAATATAGTTTCCAAATTAAACATATCGCCGGAAAAAATAATTGTATGGCTGATATGTTATCTCGTCCGCATGATGAACCGGACGAAATCACATTTGAAAAAGGTGAATTTTTAGTAAATAAAAAATATGCTCTTCAAGACGAAGAGAAAAATGTGAATACTGTGTGTAGAATTCACAATGACAATTCTGTCCCATTAAACCCTGTATTCTTTCAAAATCAAAATAGGTGGTACTACCCAAGTACGACGTCCCAAACATATTATTTTCCCCCTTCCCTTGCATCAACCTTCCCATATTATCCCGTGGTACAAACCACAAACCCACAGAACGAGTTAAATCATTCTGAAAATTGTCCCAACAAAACTACTAACGTAGTTACAAGATCTGCTCTTAAAGAGGCAAACCTCGATAATCAGATCATCCCAACCCCTCCTGTGACCCCAGTTGTCACACAAATGTCAATTCCCGACATCACATTACCTCCCCAATCAGAAGGTCAAACTTCTGAATCCCCCCAAAAAATTGAATTGCCCGAAAATTTAAAAACAATGCAGGAAAATGACCCGCATTGGAAAAATGTAATTTCATTATTAAATTATAACGAAATAAAAAAAGATAAAAATAAAATACGAAAATTATATCGTACTATACAATTATATTTTCTTGACAAAAATAACGTATTAAAGAAATTACCTAACCCAACCTCATCGTATGATGAAGCGGTTACAGTAATTCCCGAAAAACTAATTCCGGTAGTTCTAAAAAAACTACATGACGATCCGTTGTATGGAGGTCATTTCGGAATAAAGAAAACAAAAAATAAAATAAAAAACCAGTTTTTCTTCAAAAACATGGTACAAAAAATTACAGAATATGTATTGTCATGTCATGAGTGTCAAATGGCACAAAATTCCCCGAAAGAGGCTGGCTACCTCAAACATATTGAAATTGAAAACCCTAAACCGTTTTCACATTTAGAGATCGATTTCATCGGAAAATTTAATACCGAGTATGAACACTCGTACGTGCTTGTCGGTGTAGACAAAAGCACAAATTTCTGCACCATACGTCCAACAAAAAACCCAAATGCTCAATGCGTAATTGAGTATTTGAAATTTATTTGTTACACGTATGGCACCCCAGGAAAAATTTCCTGCGATAACGGAGGTCATTTTGCAAATGAAACCGTCCGTAAATTTTGCGAAGAGAATAATATTAAAATTATTTATTCTTCGTTCTATTCCCCCCAATCGCAAGGACTCGTTGAAAAAATCAACGGAGTAATAAAAAAATCATTATCAAAATACGACCATTCAAACGAAAAAGAATGGATCGAAACAATTAATAAAATTATTTTCGCATACAATATAAGCCCAATCGAACATTTAAATAATAAATCTCCATTCTACTTACTTCATGGATTTAATCCAGAAGTACATTTACCAGAAATACCAGAAAATAATAATAACAAAACAACTCGTGAAGAAGAAATTGAAAATCTCCTTCAAACGAGAGAAAAAACGCCAAGCTTAGCAAAAAAAGCATCGGAAAAAAACGCGAAACATTATAACGCACACCACAAGATCATTGACTTCAAACCTAATGACCTTGTTTTGCTGCGTCAATCAAAAAACGTCGCGAAAAATAAAATGAAATATACCGGACCATATAAAATTATTAGAAAGGTCACGGATTTAAATTATGCAATTTGTATTAAAACAGACGATAAAACTGCGTACGACGAAACAGTTCACGTACGACGATTAATTCCGTATAAATCTCGTAATACAGACGAATTAAGTAATGAAATAAAAATAGAGGAAATTGACGAAAACATCGAAAATCCCATTCCAACCCAAATCATACCTAAACCAAGGGGTCGCCCTTGGAAAAAACCAAAATAACTGTGTGTAAAGTATATTACCCGTAGTCAGATTGGTTTTTTCAATCACGATACCTCCCTTCCCCCCCTCCACTTTATGTGATTTTATTTTAGAAAATTATTTCTCTCCTCAGCTGCGCACTAAAATACGTTGAAAAAATTTTTTTTTTGGAAAAACTTAAATTAGGAAAAATGTAAAAAAAAAAAAAAAAAACTTACCGATGGCCCAGGTGTCGGCATAACCCTCGAGGAACTCCGCAAGGTGTTCTCCGCTGGTGGTACTGCTACTCGATGAGGAAGAGGCGCTCTCACGTTGATCTCCTTCGGAATCGACGGTGGAAGCACTATCCTCAATCGAAGGAGTGTCCCACAGGAATGTATACACCGTGGGATTGGTGAGCAACCATCCTCCACGGAGCGACATCGCACGACTTCCCTCGACGGCATCGTAATGCCGAACCATTCGGAAACCAGACACGGAGACGGAGATGTCCAGACGGGGCTTATAGTGCTGGTTTAAAAACCGAGCAATACTAACCCCGCTGGAACCTATTAGGAAATCAGTGAGGTAGATGCGTTCTAGATGAACATACTCAACCGTAACCTCTGTGTTCGTCTGCTGCGAAACGCAGAGCAGACCAACCAGTAGGCCAGAGAGTATCCCTAGACCAACCACCCCTGAAGTATCAAGATTACCGCGAAACTCTAACTTAATCCCCGAGTACCCTATCTCAACCATCATGGCATGAGGATAGAATACTCGTAAGGAGAAAAGCAGATGCCTAGCGAAAACCTCGCACTTGGGGCAACACACTAACCTCACTGAATGACACCAATAACTCACCTCCTCCGAAATGGTTTCCTCCGGCACTCGATGCGGCTCGAAGTCAGCCAGAAAGGCACTCCTGTCCGACTCTCCAGAAACACGATAAAACAGGGAGAACAGCCGATGAAGCGTGTAGAACAAACGTGGCTCGCAGGGACAATCCTGGAACGGGTGGATCTTATTGAGAACCTGATTCCCAATGAACCAGGTCTCGTTAGCATCCACCTTACCATGCGAACTGAACATGCGGTCGTTGAGGTATACGATCGACATAGTTTTTGAAATACGGAAAAATAACACGCAAAGAAAAAAAAAAAAAGGAAGAAAGATTTTGTTTTTATCTGTCGAACTGCACGGATCACTGGCACTTCACTGAAACTTGGAAAAAATTCGGAAAGAAAAGTATAGACGAAAAATTGGAAAAAATAACACGTAAAATAGCGTAAAAACGGTAAAGCAAAGACAGAATACTGACGAAAGAAATAAAATTAGTAATTTTAAATTATCAATTTGACCGAGATTCATAACTTGGATATCGGAAAAATTTGTCTCCCCCTTTACCCAAACCTACGAATATCAAAACAAATCAGTAATCCATTTTCTCGTAAATAACTTAGACGTTGCATTCTTTCTGTTTCAGAAAATGTATACGAATCTACTTTTCTATTTCGCAATAATTATTTCTTCGACTAGTATTGCGCAAAGAACATCGTCTGACCCATATAGGATTACGACGGCGTCAACTGGCGCTTATTTTCAAGAAATAAGCAATATTTTCGTATATTCTAAATCTGCCCCAATAATTTACTCCATTAAACTAGACTTACATGAATCAGCAGATAAATTATTAGAAACGAATTTCAAACACCGGTTGTGTAATGAAACAACCTGGAAAAATTGCAAATATGCAGAAATGGCGAAACGATTAAAAAATACCATAAAAAACCTGAAAGAACAAAACATTGCGATGATACAAGATTTCTATTCGACACCATCGTCTATTCGAAGCAAACGAAGCGTATTCACCCCGATCAGATCTTTTTTCGGAGATGCGCTACGATTTTGCTGTCGAGTATTAAACTTTAGAGATGGACGAAACTTCTTGGCGAATGAAATCTCGTTGAAAGAAGAATACGATATTATTAAAAATCAGCTACTAATCGAGCATGCAGCCTTAGTAAATACGTCTACTAATCTGCATAGCTTCATTGACTATACAAACAATTTTATGACAAGATTTATCTCGCATACAAATTCTTTTATGGAAAATTCGTTAGAAGAACACGAACTTCTAATCTCGCTAAACTATATACAAGGATTCTATGATAATTACCTAATAAACACGTTAAGACTATCAAATATCCTAACGTCGTGTAAATCTCATATGATCCCATCTTCAATTATCTCAAAAGAAATATTAGGAAAAGATTTAGTAAAACTTTCGAAAATTACGAAAAATCTAGGACTCGACCTAGCAATCCCCATTAAGGACATCCAAAATTATTATCACGCTGAACTTGTAAACTGCAATTTCTTTAAAAACATGTTAGAACTAGAAATTAAAATTCCCCTAAAACAACTAGATTCAAAATACGAAATTTATGACTTTATTCCCCTCACATTCAAAAGTCATTCTAATGAATTGTGTAGCTGGGATCAAGAACCATCTTTGATAATTCATGAAATCAGAACAAATTCTGTACGTTATATTAGTGGAACCAACCTCCATTACTGTAACTCAGACAAACCATTATGCTTCCTTCCTTCTAATAGAGGAAGTGATAAATTATCGTCTTGTGCAAAGAATTTATTCTTCCAAGATCTAAACCAAAATCTATTACAATCTTGTTCATTTAAATGCAATCCTAATAATAATCAAACATTGGTGCACCCTATTGGTCACACCAAGTTTGCTATTGTAAATTTTAACTCCCTCGTAGCAACTAATTCCGTTACGAAAAAATCTGAAAAATTAAAAATAAACAATGATTCCCCTGGAACCTTCATTCTGGACGTACCTTGTCACATCCAAATTGAAGATATTGATAAAAATAACAAAAATACTGTAATCATCCCCATAGAAATCCCTTGTCTCTCTGAATCATTAGAAGAGACTATTAAAATCGAAAATCATTTACCACTCTTGTGGACATATTTTTCCGATTCGATAGAACCTTTTGATCTTGCCATTGATCTGGCAACGACAAAGGTCTATAACCCAAATTGGAAAAACTTTGTTCCTCACACTGTTCCCATGAACAATTTGGAGAACAAAATTAAATCCATCAAACTGCAAATACCCGATCAAAATTTCAATGATTATATAACTTTCATTAATGAAATGTTCCTAATATGGTTAAGTGCAATCTCACTTATTTTAATAATTATTATAGTATATTTAAAATTAACCTGCCACCAAAACTGTGTGAACCTAACAAAAAGCACAGCATTGTAAAAAAAAAAAAAAAAAAAATTACGCAAAATAATACGATATACTAAGCATATATATATACGTAAGAAAAATTTGTTACTCATAATTAATATTCGTAAAAATGTTATTCTAAGTATATATACTCATACTCGCATTATATGACGTAATTTTAATTATGCAGAATTATCTGGACATATGTATGTGTTGGATAGACTTTGGAAAATTTTTTTTTCCTTATTTTTTTTTGTTCCCCCCGGAGAATTGTGTAACGTATATTTTCGTCTATTTTAAGAAATGACGAACATATTCGTTCACTCATTTTCGAATACCAAAAATGTGGATATTTGTCAACAATTACCTTCCTATAACTCTTCAGAAACAACCACAAAACTATTCGTATTTAATTTTACATATACAGATATACCTTCTGTATATGTTTGACCTAGTTGTACCTGTCCCTCGAGTACTCGACGAGTCAGCACAACCCTATAATAACAACACCCTACCTCACTTTACCTATCCGACACGTACGTTTTCATACCCTGAACGAGTATATAATCCCTCGATTCAGTTGTATAGTTGTTCAGTTCAGTTTAGTTCAGTTCTCCAACAGCTACTTCTAAGTACCTGGAACCTCTCTCGTAGAAGTCTCTGGTGAACAGATAGTCTTGCTTGTTGAATTGTGATTGAATATGTATTAATATTAACGTAGAAATATGTACTGTATGTACAAAGTATTAAAATATTAAATGTGTTAACTCACTGAGGTGTTTAAATATTATTGAGTCTCAAACAAATGTTAAGGTCCACTATAGTTTGTGGATGTCTAAACTGAATCTATTTTAGAAATATTACTACTTTGAAGTACGTGGTATTTCGTGTATGGTGTACTGCCCAAAAGAGGTCGTTACCAGGTACAACCCAACCTCTTTTGGCCGTTACAATAGGTATGTAAATTATATTATATAATGTAATTATGTATGAATCGCCCAAAATTTTGTGTTCACGGTTTTGGGAAAACTACAAAACGGATAAAGCTTAAATTTTCAAAAGAGGTAGCCCATATGGCGTTGCAAATCTGGTAAAAGTTTGATGCCTATTACTTCAATAGTTTCTGAGAAAACTAGAAAATAAAATCCTGCAAAATTGGTTTTTATCAATGAAACATTGATAGATCGATATTTTTGTTAAAGATATCGATTACTAACGACGAATTTTCGTGATTCTTTCAGCTGAAACTAGCAATAAATTATCAATAGATTGATATTTCTCAGATACCAGTAACCATCGAGTTTTTCAAAAATTTTCCAACTGATTTGAAATTTCATATTCGGTTTTTGAATTATTATGAAAACTAGCAAACTTGGTTTTCCAGCTGAGTATTGCTGGGCTAGAGTTTTCGTTTCTTAACTGACTTCGGAATCGTGGCGCGGTGTGAGGCAATATTGATGTCACAATAGGGGAGGGGGAGGTTAGGGTCCGATGGCCGATGGTTCACTAAACATCAATTTTACAATAATATATATATACTGGAGCATCGATAGAACCAAACCGAATACATCGCAATTTTGGGTCAGAAATACAATGGAAGCTAGTCTCGAACTCGCAGCCGAGAACTTACCCACTATACCCCACGTAGCATCACATAAAATTCGGTTTTCAATCACCCCCCACGAACAGCAGGAAAGAAATTTAATAATAAGTTGAAAACATTTTTTCATCCACCAGACTAAGCATAAAATACTGATGAAAAATTTTTAAAATATGGTTGACAGGCTTTCTTGGTTTCTGGTGTACGCTGTTTTTGTTCTGCTGATGGGTATCAGCGCAACATGGAGCATGTTCACTCTCGGTGTATTACGGAATTCGAACTCTTTCCTCATATTTACCTTGATCGTGTTGTACGGTCTATCCCTGATTTCCTTCAGTTTCATGTTAATACCATTTCTCAGTCATTATAGGGTAAGAACAATTTTTTACGTCAAAACATCAAAAAATTAGTAGATTTGTTCAGATGAGATTAATAATCTAACTACCTATACGTTTAAAATACATTGCAGACAGCAGGAGTGATTGGTAACTTCACAGTCAACACCATAAGCTTGTTATATTTAGTTCGTTTGATGGTGAAGAAATTGACAGAAAATTCTTATGGCTAGTATCGCTTCTGAGTCCAACAGCTTTCACATTAGCTGTTGATAAGGTAAAAATATCGAATAAAGGGTAATCGTTAAACTCTAAATAATGAACTTTTACAGGGTTCCATAGAGCCCCAATTGGAAGAACTTCCTCGTTAGTAAAATTAATATTTTTACAAGTTAGTAGTAGGGTTTTTGCCCAAAACAAACTAAAAATCAGTGTCCACTATCAGACGAATACCAGAAATTGTAGAAAGAAAATACTACAAAGTTATTTTATTAAAATATTGGAAATTTCCAATAAAAATTTTCCTTCATTCTGTCGAATGATACAAAAGAAAAAATTTCATACAAAAATTTTCACAGCAACTTGTCCAGAAAACTAATTATGTTGTATTTGAATATTTCAGCACGTAGAATTCATTAACAGCAGAGAAAACATTTGAAAAAATTTTAAATCACGAGCAAATTTTTCAGAAAAATTGTATAATTCAAGTCAAAACTTTAATTAAAAACTATTAAAAAATACCACAAAATACTCAATTCTAGTCACAGTATGAATTTTCATTAATTCGCGATGAATGTGAAAACTCTCAATTTCAAATCATCCAAATACTGTATTGTAATAATGCATGTGAGCCAAAAAGGTACTACGTAGGTATATATTTTTGACGTGAGTCAAATTTTGTCGGACAAGCCACATTGCTTTATTCATTTTCTAAATTTTATCCCTATCTGTATTTAACTATCATCAACATTTTATATAACGGATGCAGATTTGGATATTCGCAACTACATAGATGTATATGCACCACCAACTGAAATGGCTGAAAATCCAAAACTTCAATAGTCACTACAATTTTGGTACAAAAATTAACAGGAGTAAATTTGATTCCTTTTTTATAGGCGCTAACAATGGATGTAAATGGAGACGACCTGAGTATCAATAATTTGTGGACTGGTCCGGGAATGTCTTTTGGGAGCAGTATGGTGTTTTTGTTCGTCGACAATATTTTGTATGCTGTTCTCGCTTATTATTTCGATCAAGTAATCCCAGGTTGAGACATTTTAGACTATAATTTTTTCAAAACTTTGCTACAAGAAATATCACACAACAAATGAGTCTAATTTCCCAATGATTCTATGTGATCTGGGATCACTATGAAAAAAAGTAATAAAAAATGCAAGGTTTTGTACTGAAAAAATGGGTACCTATCGTGATTCCATCATAACGAGAAATTTCAATGGAAAATTTATTGAAGAGGTAGATAGTTTTTTATACAAAATAAAGTTCACTATTTGTTGGTACCAAATAAGAACGATGTGACGTTACAGAGACGTTCACATTCCACAGACACATAAAGCGCGAACACATTCATGTAAAGTTTTCACTTACAAAATATGTTCTTTACTTTTTTTTTACAATTGTAACAGTGTCATCCATCCGCTCTTGCACAATTACTTTGGCCCCTCCATTCTTTTTTTTCCTTATTCTAACCCCCCTTCTCAACTGACATTCCGGCATTATGCTCATCAAGTATTTTTCTACCGATATCTTATTCATGAAAATCCATACATCCATTCAGAGGCAGAAAGTAGAAATAGGTGCTGCGAATTTACGAAATTAATATGTATGATGATGATATAGATAATGATGATGATGAAGAAGATGATATTAGAGCGATATAATTTAAAAAAAAAGAGCAGGAGTATAAATTATAACCCAATTCATAAACTGAATATTCCAACTCAGTCATTAGTTCAGATTAACACTATTTTTACTGGTAGTTCGACGAAATTATTTCCTTCAATGTAGTAAATGTCTTTTACAGAATGATGTAATCCAGAAAATACTGTGCGAGAGCACAGGATGTAAAAGGCTAGGTGGGGTCATACGCAACACCAGAAGAAAAGTTTGAAATTAAGCAAAAAAAAAAAAAAGAAAGACATTAAAGGCTAGGTGGGATCATACGACCCCAGCGAACATTAACACCTGCAATTTTCATCCGATAGAGCTCGCCATGAAAATACATTCTATAATGTAGAGGTGAATGCTACAAAATTTCATACCAAATTTCATCTCTAAGGCCGCGGACACGACTCGAGCGTCAACGCTGGCATTCAGAATCAATATATATTTTGATTCCGGGCATGAAAGGTAAGCCGCTCGAAGCTGAAGTCATGCTCGTGGTCCAGCTATTGAAAATTACAACACTTCACGTGTTAACTGAAATGATCACATACATGTGACCAAAACTAACTCTCAATGTCATATTTTGGTCACTTTTTGTATAACCCCACCCGGCTTTAACAGCTTTAATAAATCTCTTGCTTCTTCATAATCCAGCTTTTAATTAGGCGGAGACCCTGAACCCATTAAGTGAAGTAAGAATACCTACTAAAACAAGCACTGAAGAAACCATTTGAGATCATTCTTAGATGCGAGGAAATTTTGGAAAAATTTTTGTTCGTAATTCTTAAAATAAATTATCTTTTTACGCTTTGGAAAATAATCTTCAAAATTGACTTATTTATAAAAATTCATAAACTTCTGTTTTCTATTATTTTCTTCATCATACAATATCTTACCTCAAGAGTATCGAGCTTCTTTGAAATTATTTTCCTAGAGTAAAAAATTTGGGACAACTATAGTACCGAAGTGAGGGGATTCGCCTCCTGGTCGCTTCTCGCTTCGTGGCCCAATCCCTATGCTCGTAATGTCAAAGTAAATACTAACTGTCGCACGAAAATACGAATTATTTGTGATTCCACGATTCAATTTAATAAAAATTTTTGGTATTGCAGGAGAATATGGAGCGAAACGACATCCTTTATTTTTCTTTGAGCCAGTCGTCAACATATGGAGTTTGATATTTTCTTCCAACTCGGTGCGCAGACATAATTTCTTAAACGCAAACCTTTCCTCTTTGAAAATGGTATAAACGACTTTTCAAATTAAAACCTACGAGCCATAAATTTTCACAGGAATCAGAAGGAAAGAAAAGAGAATCGGCCGAAGAAGATGCCAATGAGAACATCGAACCTGTACCAGAAAGTTTTAACGAAAAAGTTGGCATAGAAATTGTCAACTTACACAAGCAATTCTCATCATGGTTTAAGAAAAAAGAAACGCCGGCTTTAAATGGTAAGAAGTCGCATTCATGAGGACAACTTTCAAAAAGGGTTAGGTACACGAAACAAGCTCCAAAGATAGTACAGTCTTCATTGTTTTTTTCCCCAATTTTCCGCTATAGCTAAGCGATTTACTAATAATATAAATTATACCTATTTCTAGTACAAGAAATAAAGGTTTTCTTGTTGGCGAAATTAGTTCGTAGAAGAAACTTTTCTCAAAATTCTATCTAGGCAGCAGAACTGAGGATCCGTCGAGTCCGTGAAAATTTAGGTGTTGGAACATCGTTTTTCAAATAAAAAGGGGGAATTTGGAAAAACTAATTTCACGAATTAGGTTGAGTGAGGTAGGTATCGTACCTACTCTTTTTCACGCAAAATCAAATGAAACCAACCGCAAGTCGCTAGAACCAATAATTTCCGAGTTATGATGAACTTTACACTGAAAAACGTGAAAATTGTTGTAATCGGGCCGCCTGATGAGAGAGGGATATTTAGGGACTTAATATTCATAAAAAAAAAAGAAAAAAGTAATCAGATTTTCATGGAAAATACAGTACAATACCTTCACAAATTTTTTTCAGTCTCTCCACTCACAAAATTGGCTTTCCCCAGTGTTATAAAACCCCTCCCAAAAATAAATTATTGATACTGCACTCGTAAAACAGACAAAATTTTCAATATTTTAGAGGGCCCATAAATTTTTTTTCTATCTGGCCCAAATTTCCTCTCTACAGCCCTGGTTATAATTTGGAGAAACATGGAGTATCTTTCAAAATGTAGTCTGTTAAAACAGCGATTAAGCTGATAGGAGGGAAATATGAGGGAATATGCACCTCAAAATGCACTGTTTTTGGCAATGTTTTCGATGTTCCCTTCCTGTCTAAAAATTTTAGGAAGGAGCCCCCCATCATATATCTTACGCATTTTTCAGCGCCAAATCGAATGAGATCAAATGCAGTTTGCTAGGACAAGCTGTTTCCGAGTTATTACGGATTTTGTACCAGGTTTTTACTGGTAAAATTCACATTTTCTGAATTTCTTGTATAAAATCCATAATAACTCGGAAACTATTCGTTCTACTCACTTGGGGTTGGTGGTTACATTCGATTGAACGTTAAGAAATACGCAGGATTGTTAGACTTAAAAATTGGCGAAAAAAAATAATTTTAAGGTGCATTTTCCCTCCTAATCCTCTCCTATCGACTGTATCTTCATTTTAACCAACATACAGGCTCGGTTTCAGGACTTCTTTTTGAAGAGGGGGAATAGAATCATATTTTGTGAGGTATCTTCATCTCCGTATTTTTCCACGTTGAATCTAATGAAAACAACCACAGGACGCTAGGATCAATAGTTTCCTAGTTATAATGAACTTCATATAGAAAATGTGATTTTTAACAGTGATAACTTATAATTATTGTTGTAATTTTGAGAAACTTTCAATTACCTTTTCTATGGATTAGAATCGTTAGTATGGAGTATATTTCGAATTATGGTCGGTCAATGCCGGTTTTAAGGAGGAATATTTGGGGTATAATCCTCTCCACTGCTAAAAAAAGGGTCAATTTAAAACATAATTATTCAGTTTTTCAAATTTTACGTCTATGAAATGTGTAAAAAATTATTTAACCCTTCCATGAAAATTCATCAATATTACTCAACCTAATTAGTGAAACTTCAATTTAATCAAATTTCCCCAACCCCGAAAACGATGTTTCAATGCCTGAATTTTCAGACTGGCAGATCCTCAATTCTACAACTAAAATAGAATTTTGAGCAAAGATTCATGAACAAACTAATTTTTCCATCAAAGAGGTCACTTAAGATCCTTATTTTCAGTACTATTCAGTGTACTTGAAAAATTAATTAACAGAAAATTTAGAACAAAAAAGTTTCCATCGATTTTTTACAGAACAATCAGCTGAGATATAGGTGGGTAAAGTAGGTTATTTTCTTCAATATCAAAATGATCCGTATTATTTTTTTATTGGGAAGCTGAAAATGAATGTAGACGGACAAAGATGGCCAAAGAAATTAGCCTATTGTAGTTTTCCATCAATGTGTAATGTAGATGTCATACTGTTGGTCTGTATATACATGGTGTCCACAATAATAGAAATAAACAATCAGAAAAGTCACGTGAAAACTGCAAGTTAATATATAGAACTACAGTTTTATAGTTTGAAATTTTTTCCTCATAAGTTTGATAAATGACAGCTGTTTTACAAAATAATTGGAAAAATTGTCATCATATTGATTCACATCACCATTTTAAATACATCAAACATGTTTTTTTAAAAAGAAATGCGTACTTTTAGGGAATTGTATCATACAATCAATTTTTTTACAAATATATGTAGAATATACTATACGTTTATTTGTTGTGTGAATTATTCCTATCATCAATTCTCTTTTGCATCCTTATTCTTATCTTTACTTCATTTAATTAATACTATTACATGTGAGATTTTTCTGTAATACCAGCAGATCTGATCCACCTGTTGATGTCTTCACTCATGAGTGTTTTTTGTCTCTTTTCCCCTTAGAACAGTTTGTTCATCAATAAAATTTGGTAAAGAAACTAATGAAATTTTAGTTCTGAAATTAGAGCTTATGATTCGTTCATTTAACACTCATATATGATTATGATTTCAATATAAATATTAAGACAGAATATGAAATAATTTTTTTCTTCTGAAATCATCTAACTGTTAACGTCTGTTTTAGTAACAACAGATAGCTAGTCAAATATCAATAGTGTTGAATTTGTTTTTAATATAAGTCTTAGTGTATTATTTTATGAGTTATTTATTTCAAACCAGTGAGATTTTTATTTTATCTAGGTACTATTTTTGGTAAAGCCCACAACTATCTTTTAACACGTTTTTTGAACATTACAATTCTGTAGTGATATTTGTCTTTGTTTTTAGAAATAATTTTATTTGTTTTGATCGTGTAGACTGTAGATCAAAAGATAGGCCGTTTTTAAGTACTACGACCAGATTTATGCTGATCAAATGAACTGCACTACCTCACCTTAAAGAGAGTACAAAATCGGGGCATGATTTTAAAAATTATAGCAAAAATAATTTTTATCTCACGAAACAAAATTTATCACGTAAAACATCCTCTCCATCATTTTCCAACGCCTATTTTTTGGTTTTTTTGGTTTTTATGTTTTTTTGGTAGGGGAAATTAATAAGAAATATTTTTGTGGAAAACTTTAATTTTGCAGTTAATTGGTTCAATAAAAACATTTGGCGAACATTTTTAACGTAGACTTGCTGATTTCAATTGCCTGACGCACCCAAAAACACTATCATCTAAAACCAATTAAGGGAATAATTTTTCTCAGGCAAAAGTATAATATAGGTACTTCCGCTGTAGGTACAATCTATTATATAAAAGGAAGAGGCTTTTTTTTTGTTGCCTCACCATGTGGTCTATCTTGCACGAGTCGAATAATATTTTGCACAGACTCGCATGAATGCCTAGAGTAACCATAGTAAAAAATAAATATGCAAAAGTTCGATCATTCGGCTGGGATTATGGTTTAAATTTTCGATGTTTTCACTAAATGTTTTACACATTTAATGACATCATGCTACTTGATGGACATTTTTGGAGGGGTGACTGGTTGGGCAGAAGGGGGAGTCCTATCTTCGAATCCCATTTGATACTTTCTTCTTGAAATTAATTTTTTTTTGAATCTGTTTGGATGAAAGTTAGTTCCTAGTTTTATTTTAGGGTTGTAGTGCGAGTTCTGAGATGTGGAAAATTCAAAAACTGGGAGCTGTAGGCTAACTAAGTTCGAAAGTTTTCACTAAAATTTCTAATTTTTTTTCAAATTTCCATCGATTGATTGTTATTTTTCAAATGAATAGCGATCTTGACTTGGTCCTATCCGAAGGACGGATAATGTATGCTAATATCGAATAAAAATTCTGTCTTCAAATTCACACAATTTAAGCGGTTTTCGTGTCCACAGGAATTAATCTGAAGATCTACGAAGGTCAAATCACAGCAATTTTGGGTCACAACGGAGCAGGAAAGACGACTCTCTTCAATGTTCTAACTGGAATGACGAGGCCCTCCTCTGGAACGGCGTTCATATTTGGTCACGATATCAGGTAGGCTCTCTAATGTTTCGCAAATCAGAAATTTGTAAAGGTCATCGTCTCCAACGATTGAACATGTCATGTTTCAGAAGTGCGAACAAATTAAGCGTGGTGAGGAAAATGTTCGGCGTATGCCCTCAGCATAATGTGTTATTTGACAATCTGACGCCTAAGGAGCATCTCAAATTGTACAGTGCCATTCGGGTTTGTAACCACCATCGTCCCAATCATAACGCCCGCGCTTTCTCTCCGATTATTTGTAGACCTTAAAACGCGAAGCCACCGATTTATTATAAGCTTTTACTCTACTCGCTATTGCAATTTTAAAATATACCAATACTGCAGCCAACCTTCCGCAACGAAATAATGTTTATTTCGCGTGAAGCTGAAGCCATAAAAAATAAATAAAAGCTTATCTCTAAAAAATTCGTTTTTAACCGAAACTCCGAAACTTATTTTAGGGTATTGAAAGCTCAAAACAGGATTTCGAAGTTTCTCAAACACTGAAGGATATTAAGCTGACGGAACAAGCTGACATGTACTCGAAACATTTGAGTGGCGGTCAGAAACGTAAACTGACAATCGCATGCGCTGTTATTGGTTCACCGAAGGTATGTACAAGCTATCGCAGAATTTAGGCCTACCATATGAATTCGACCAAAATTTCTGCTATCACTTAACATAATCAATTCGTACGTATAGATATTAATCTTCGACGAACCTACGGCCGGTATTGATCCGCACTCTAGGCGTAATGTTTGGTCGGTGTTGCAAAAACACAAAGTTGGAAAGGTAAAAATATACGAGTATAAGGGCGGTAAGTAGGTATGCATGAACGATTCTTATCCATACTCCAGCTGGTTTCTTCTATAAGTACTTTTACACGGATAGGTACCATACCACAGACAAAATATTACTAAATACCTAACTCAAAGTTTTTCTTAGGTATATAAGAATTGTTCTTGCGTACGGCCCTATACGTCAAGTAAGTTGTAAAATTAAGACTAAACAATAATATTTCTCGAACTTTGGGTTATTGCAGGTGATCCTATTAACGACCCACTTTATGGATGAAGCCGATTTACTGGCCGATCGCAAGGCTGTCATTTCCAAAGGGCAACTAAGATGCGTGGGAACTTCGTTGTTTTTGAAAAATAAATTCGGCATTGGATATCATCTAACGTTTGTACTTTGCCGATCTCTTTCTTTTTCGGTGCAAAATCAAGAATTCACAATGAAATTCGATCAGCGAATTAAATTGAAATAAAATTAAAAACAAAATTCAACAACCCTAATATCGCAACAAATTTTTCCATCGAAGGGTTTAGGACGGAGTTTTTCACTACTGTGGTCTTCCCAACTCACACATTAACTCACGCTACTCCACGTACAGTACGCATATATACATGTATTTTGTTATTGAAAATCATTTTTATTGAAAAAATGTCATCTCTCAGGTTCAGCCATTCCCCTTGGCAGTAAGCAGGGTGCGACAATGATACGCCATAATTTATAGGTATAGGGAATCGATGTAGGGGATGCAAGAACTACTGCTTGTGGTACATTTGGCCGCAAGTGCATAGCTTCGTAGTGTTAGAGCAATTGCATACCCAGCTGCAGTTTTGATTTCGTATTAAAAGTGAATATGTGGTTATTCAAATATGCCAATTCACATTACGAAATTCGACAAGTTTTCGCACAAAGTTCCATTATTTTCGCCGCTTTCCTCAAATTTTGTGAAAATAGCATTCTTTAAACTCAAATAATATAAGAATTAACAGGGATAGAGACATAAAGTACAGAGATTTTTTAAAAGAACGAATTTTTCTCATCATTTACCTACCATACATAATACAAATATGACATTCGCTGTTTGACTTTTTCCCAAGAAGTAAAAGTCGTTGTGAGCTGCCAGTTTTTTGTGAAAATATTCATCGTCTCGTTTCATTTTCTCCATTTCTAGCAACACAAATGGGTTGCTCTTTATCTCAATTAATTCGTCCAACTATCAACTCCTTCCTTTGGTAATAACCACAAACAGTGCGCTATCTGTTATTAAAGAAAATTATAGGCGAAATCTTGTCGAATTTCATAATGTGAATTGATACATTTGAATAACTACATTTTCAAAAACAAAGCTACAGCTGGGTACGCAACTGGCCGACAGGTTCAAAACACAATGAAGCTACGCAACGCACTTAGCTGACTGAACGTGTAGGTACCATCACCAGGAGTTTTGACATTCACTCTGCCAAGTGTCAACATACGTTGTAAACCTTGGTAAAGTATGATGAAATTCTCTTGGTGCTGTTCACCCCTCAGCGTTTAGACTACCTACCTACACATTACCGCAGTCATTAACTACGAATCAGTTTTCGTTTTGGCTTCGAAGGGTGCCGCGTATCGACTCTCGTGAATTTTACTCTTGGCCGTAGGTTTGTTCTCGACGTCCACGACTCCAGTCGCGAAGTATTTCGAGCAGTTCGTCGTCACATACCGCAAGTGGAGTTGGCACGTCACCATGGGAAAGAATTATCCCTCATCTTGCCGTACACGTCAGTCGATAAATTCGCAGCTCTGTTCAATCAACTGGAAAACGATATGCGTCAAGGGGGTAACCGTTTAGGTATCAACAGTTTCGGCATTTCGATGACCACCTTGGAAGAAGTTCGTACAAGTTAACGAATGGTTGCCGGATGACAGTTTTTTTCTCGCATCCGACCTACAGCACTGATCAATCGGTTTCAGATTTACTTGCACTTGGAGAAAGGGGAAGAACTGGATAACGTCGAAGGTAGTATGGGAAATCGAATCCTACGGCAACGTCTCGAAACTGCCGAATCCAGTTCCTTGCGCAGACGTCGTATCTCGACAAGTTCTTCGAGACTGGATCCGAACTATGGTTCGTATTCCGTGATCCACCCGGAGAGTAAAGGTCTTGAAAACTCACTGACAATAAGGCGTGAACTGTACCAACAGAAAGCGCCGAACAAGAAGTAGCTGCAACTTGGGAATTCGGGCTGGACCCGGCTAAAATGCGTCCTCGCAATTACGACGTCATTAGAGAACTGGTGAAATTACGGATTCGTACTTTCATCCGAGAACCTGCTCGATGTCTAACCATCATTTTGATACCGCTGCTGTTTTTCACCATCGGCGTACATTTTGTATACAAGTCGAATCCGGACGTGAAAACGAAGTCTTTATTGTTGAACCAAGGTGAGCAATAAATGCACGCTATAGGCAACTTCCTCGTTGATATTTGACTGTTTATGAAGGTTTGCTTACAAGTTCCAATCGCAGAAAAAGGGAAAAGTAATATCTTGCGCATACGCATGTCACAAGTGATGAGTAGAAGCAAGTAAAGCCAAAATCATGGTGGTCTTGGTGGCCGGTGGGTGCACTTCATTTGGGGAATACTAAAAAAAATGTCATTTGCGGGAAACAAAAAATAAAAATTATAACGCAGCAGCAGCTCCGTTAGGAAAAGTGGGTTATCGAAGAGTAGAAAATTTGTTGCTAAAAAGTTATAAATAGATTATAATATTGCGATGATTGTATTAAATTTTGTAACTATTGATCTAAAATTGTGCAATTGAAAACAACTACCTCTTTTAAAATCGAAACAAAAATAAATTTTCAGGAAGTACATTCCGGCCGATCTCCACCAGAATTGTTAACATGTTCCAATAAATTATACTAAATACTTTACGCAAATTTCTTAGTTATTGGTTCTAAACCAAGCGATTTATAGCGAAAATAATGTCCAAAGTAGCTGCACTGAAAGTGCCGTCTGGGCCAATCTACGCCTGAATTTGCAACATTTTAGAATAGATCATAATAAATATTTGTTCTGAATTACGTTACTATTGGTTCGAAATTAGGTACTTTAATATAGTAAAATTAAAAACAAAAATAGTGTTACAGGTACCCTCAGACCAATTCACACCAAAATTGATTGCAAGTTCTAATAGATTATAATAACGAATATTTTTTCCAAATTTCGAAGCTATTAGTCCAAAATTAAAAATTTTATGCCACAATAAAAAGGAAAATAATGTACCGAAGTACCTATACTGTAAACATTAGTTTTCCGCAAATGAAGAACTGGAAATAATTAAAATTAACTGAATTCCAACAAATGAAATTTATTGTCTTAATCTTGTATAGTGGTCTTCAACTTGCGGCCCACCAAGAGATTTTCAGAGTGATGCACCACCTAGGGTATTAAATATAATAGAGGACTTACACCTATCTAAATGCTGCTAAAAGAAATGGCACCCCATTTGTAGCTGTTTTCCCCACTCCTATGGTATCAAGTTCAAATTTGTTGCCTGAATTTGGATCGTCTGAGAATGATAAAAATTTTTTTTTGCACTAGGTATGATTTATGGGATGCAAACAAACCCCTATTGGCAAAAATTGTGCGTTACACATACTAATAAAATGCATATGATGTACCTACAAATATCCATTTTTGTCAACGTCAATGTATAATTTTATACATTTTGCAATATTTTTCAAGACAAATAATCTGTATTTAGATATTTTGAACATAATACCACGCCTACACATATTATTCAACTGTGGATGCCTCATTTGAGAATACTGGACAGAGTGTGTACTATGTACAACACAATGTATCCGTGTTAATTATATTGGAATATCTAATATGAGTATGTGAAAATGAGTACATTATACGCACAATTCAACGTATACCAACTTATTATATTGGAGAAGCCTAATTTGACTGTGCCAAAAAAGTGCATTGTACGCACAATTCAACATATACCAACTCATTGTGCAGAAGGAACCTAATATTATACTGGAGAAGCCTAATCTGAGTGTGTAAAAAAAGTATGTTGTACACACAATTCAACGTAGAATTGGGGTTGAAAGTACATACAATCACAAATCAACGTACATTATTATACACGAAACATACAAAAGGGGGTTGGCCAGAAAGAGTGGTTTAATTATATCTAAGGTCACCAAGGATATATGAATCCATACCAAATCTCATTTCCAAATAAAAAAATGGAGTGCAAAAAAAATTGTGGAAAAAAAGGAATATCTTAGCCCCTAATTATGCCAGAAATTTATGTCAGATATCAAAAAGCTCACCAAGACAAAATGTATCAACCTCATGAAAAATTGTGTCTGTTTGGCGGTCTTGGCACATAAAAACCCTTAGAACACTAGTTTTAACATATTTTTGTTCCTAACTTGCCTCCTAATTAAGTTACAATGATAAACATTGCGGCATTGGATTCAGCTTGACAAAGTGCATCGAGGTTGTGAGAAATTGAACCAATCTGGTGCGCCGGGGGTCCGCAAAATACAAAAACATATTTACATCCATGTTCTGCTCCTATAACTTGCCTCCCAATTAAGCTGCATCAATAAATGATATGGAATTGGATTCAGGTATTCAAGGTGCATCAAATAAACTTACACAAGAGAACCAATGCTTAGTTTTTTATCAGACTCCTATAAATTGGACATAGGTTAATGGGAGGAGAATGATTAAAATTTGAAAAATGCAAGTACTGTAAACTCATATATGCTGGGAAATTAAACCTTACTCCCACTGATTAAACTTTTGTCAACCCCTAAGGCTGAACTAATCAATCAAATTTTGACCGCACAGTCGAAACTAGTAGTTCATAGGTTTGGAACCAGCTATCTACCAAATCTATATCGAAAGATAATTACACTGAACCTCACAACTGTAACTTATGATAGAACTTAACAGCTTTTCTGAGGCCACTGAAGCTCCAATGAAGAGTTCAGTAAAAAAATTATCATCAAATATGGAATCAGTACATATTATGAAAATATATATGATGATGTACTGCACATAACTGTTCATATATAATTTTTTCCCCCTTTTTGAAACCTTCAAGGCACTAATGGTAAGTGCAAAAAAAAAAAATTCTACTACACAACGCTGGATGATTTAACAATAAACAAAATAAAAAAATAAAAACAAACATTATTTTGGATCTGTTTGGGATCTGAATACCATATATTCTAGTTTTCACTCTTATATAATTGTATCATAAAGAATGACACCTCTTGTAAACTGATTTCAAAATGCAAGTATAGTATTTTCAATAGTTAACTGTACATATGACGTATAAAATTGGATGTATGATGCATAAAATATGGTGAATGATGTAGTATTTTAGTCTTCATCTATCAAAGGTTCAAATTTGATTATTTGAAGACTAGTATATATTTCTCTAAGCAAAGAAATAGAAACATGTTAATGATGGCACCAGTTCAAATCAATTAGGTAATGAATGAATACTTCAGTACTATATTGTAACCTATGTAGCTGTATAATAAGTCAATAACTGATGGTAGCCTTGTGTTGCAGATTCCAAAATCATGCCATTTTCATCAACATGTCTCCTGTGTTGGGTATAATGTATATGTATAGTATAATTAGTACATACATGGGATAGGGTATTTACATTCCATAATTCACAATTCCTGCGGAGCAAATCAAGCATTTGCAAGTTTATGCAAGGGAGATGAGTCTCCATGGAGATATAATAAAATTATTGGAGCGCCGAATGAATGGTCAGGGTGGATCGAACAAAAATTTAAATATAAATCTGACTTACTCGTTTCCATCTTGATTTTGCTTTAGTTCGTTATACCTGCTCGTATCATTGTCCTAACTCTCAACCAAAATATTTATTCTGCATTCTATAAATAAGTAAATAAATCGGAGACCAATTTAAGGCAGAAAATGGCGAACAATGAAAAGCAACGCAATAAAACAGAAAAACTAAACTTGAACTATTTAACTATTTTCAACGACATAGAGATCGAAATTCTATAACTATTTCATTATCATTACAGGTACCACAAGATATAGATTGTAATGAATCCAAACTTTCAGGCACATCAAAAAACAAACATCAATGATCAAACGTATCTATAATAATATCATTTAAACAATATATTCCCAATTCACATAATATTCTATATTACGATACATACTTCTTACGTCATCAATCATTGTACAACGATCTCCAGTTTATTTTGTGACGTACCTACTACATCTGATGGACGATGACAGTGAATACACACAATTTTAAATTTGAGTTCCGCATCAAATGAATTCGTATCGTATACCGAAATCTGGCGGAGTATAAACTCAACTTACGGCATATTTTTTTGCAAGGCCAAATGAAAAACGAGCTGTACAACGGTTCAATAGTTAAGGCCAAAATGTGTTGTCGTGTTCAAAAGACTGTGGGTGTCGGGTGAACAAATTTTCAAGTAAAGTGCGTGAGATGAAAATGGCTCGGTTGAGGATTTGAGGAAACTGAAATTCCGAATAACCACGTTTTGAAAAATTCCTCAGAAAGAAAATGGAACTGCTCGCAGCTTTTTGCTCCTATTCCAGTTGACTCCTGTTTTCCGCGCGTCGCCATCATTCCTGTTTTATGCAATTTAACTATAATTTATATGATTATGATTTATGATTGATTGTTGTGAATGGTGTCATCGCTTCATCTTTCATCAATTTTTTAACTTTTTGGAATAACATGATTGCGTTAATGTGAGACTGCCATTGGGTGCAATTGATGTACCTATTCAAAAGTAGAAAGGAATGAAAATTTGGAGATATATTTGATCAGAATGTGAAAATATATAGCGGTGACTTCTCCTAATCGAAAAAACAGTCATGGATAGTTCATTTTAGAAGTTCGTTTGTGTAGCTATGAAGGCTCAAGTAAATCTATCACAGTCGATGGCTCCGAAGAAATTAAGTATATCATCTGCGACTTCCAAATAACTGTATTTGTGGTTGAAATTTTGAAACCTCATACAGATTGTGTCTGTAGTTATATATCTGATAAAATGCTTCTACGATGTACTATTTATATGTAATTATTTTCTATTTGAACAAAATCGAAAGTCATGAAAATTCTAGAATTCTGACTGCGTGAGTAGCAAACTGCCAAACCATGCGTAGATAAGGTTCATACCTTAATACCGTTCGACCATATGCTTAAAAGAATCATATTTTCCTGCAGTCTGCTTCAATGTCTCCTAATTAACATGGTCACGACTGTGTACGCTAATCCGTAATGAAAACCTATAAAATAATACAATTTTATCGCGACGGTGGATTTGTCTAGTTTTCAATAATTATATTATTATTTTATTTTAGATACGTACAAGAATTCCAGTATAATAGTTCAAGGTTTAGTCGCTAGCAACTTACTAATTCTGTCTGATGGCGAATCATTTGAAACAAAGTTGGTAATGGACTCTCACAATTTTCTTGAATTCAAACCCAATCTGGGGGCTGTTAGAATTGATCAGTGTTGCGAAGAATTGAATATTTCCATCTCTTACAATGATACAGCAGTTCACTCGCTAGCTGTTTTGGTGAATATCATCGACAATGCTTTGTACAGGTTTGATTTTTTTGCAACGTTAACTTTCATAATGAAAAAAGGATGACAAAAATGCATGTTTTTGTGGCGAATGTGTGAAGGTTCTTATATCTGTGTTCATATAAAGTTAAAGCTAAACAGAGCGAATGGCGTGGTTCTGTTCTCACTTTCTCGAGGAGAATTAAGAAGAGGAAGGATATTAATGAGAGAAAACTGTCAATATTCTGGAAAGATATCTGTATGTTGTTTGATGGAGACGATGAACGGTTGTACGTACAATTTCAAAATTTCATTCGTCATTACACTTTGGAAACATATTCGAAATTATTCCACTAACAATAAAATTTGGCTATTTCGAAGGCTTTCCATTTTCCAATTCAAGTTCTCCCTACATCCGTGAATATTACTTGCGTGAACTGAAATTTTGATCATTCGATTTCTCTTTAAATTTTGTTTCTGATTACCTATTTATACAGGCTACGTTACTATGAAAAAATAATGGGAACTTCTTATTAATAGTTACTTAAATAGAGAAAATTTTCTTTTATTTTTTTATGAGGAAATTGTAAAGTGTATATTTAAGCCACCGTATGCCACTGTAGTGCTCAAGACTGACGCAATAACTTTTTTTTGGTTTGAAAGTTAAGTACGTAAAATAGCCAGTCTTGAATGCATAATTTTACTTTCATGGGAGAAGTTTCTTATTCTTGATGTTTAATTGAAAATTTCCTGTCGCATCCATGGACGATCTTGTTTTTGTTTCAGGAAATTAATGAACGACACAGACGATCTAGGAGTCGCAATCATAACCACTAAGTCTTATCCATTTTTGCCAAAAACCCAGTCTGGTGTGTTTGACTTCAGCTTGATCAGTATCGCCTTTGGTCTAGGCGTGCAGTTCATCGCCTTATCGGTTATCCTTTGCACAGACTACGTTTACGATCGTGAGGTACCTATTTATTATCGACTACGCCAACAATCAAGCCCACATTTTTCTTCTCACTTTATTTTGTTCTAAAAATAAAATAACGCATTTTTTCTTTTTAATTTAGCTGAAAGCAAAAAATCTGTTGCGTGTGAATGGACTGCCCTTTTGGATGTACTACAGTACCTTTTTCATGGTCCTCGCTTCGACCCTGGCACTAATACTGAGCTTGCATTTGTTTTTGATTGTCGTATTTGATGTCGCACCATTCAAACAACCGGCAGCATTTACTGTTTTGACCATATTGTTCATTTTGTACACCCCGTGTACCATACTCTTCGCCACCAGTTTGTCGTATTTTTTCCATTCGGCTGAAACGACTCAATCTGTGTTGCTGAACAGTACTTCGATCATAGGATTGATTCCTTTTGGACTGGTGCTGTTGTTAGATTTAATGCAAATACGTGAGTAATTTCCAGTTTTAGGTTGGATATATATTCGAGGACATTTGCATAATAGTAAGACATTTTTGTTTCAGTTTTTTGTCTTTACGGCTGTAGGAAATAGGTTGAGGAATATTATTCAAAATAATTTTTTCGATATTTTACTATAAATAAGTTTACAGTTGGTCAGTGTTTACTTTTGAGTGCCCTTGGGAAGGTGGGGGGAGAGGTGGAAGGATAACTGAAAATTACATCAGTGTGGAGCAACTTGAAGAATATGCGCTACAATGTGCAAAGCCTGTAGAATATTGATCAAATTTCAGGTAGCTTCTGAATATTACACGCCAGAACTGTTTGTGGGTAATTCATATCGGTGATTAAGTGTTGATTTTTAATTAATTATTTGCAAATGTGAATGACGAACTTGACCCGATCAGTCTCGTTAATGGGCTCTTGTTGGGCGGTCATTTTATCATTTATATGTATGTGGTCCTGAAATTGAAAATATTTATTTTATGCCTCCATGTATGGTGATTGGTTACACCCTATACCAAATAAAAATGACATGACGTCACTGAGGCATTCACATTTCACAGCTATGTAGAGCCAAAAACATTAAGGTAAACAAAACAGTTTTGGATGCAGCATTTGTTGAATTATGTGAATCTTTGCATTTTCCTTTCCCCACTGATCAATCAGCCTATGTCACGTTACGTCGTTCGTATTTGGAATACACGTAATCTATACCACGTAAACTTTCTAAACAGATATTCATACATAAATGTATTTTATTCTAATTGCTTTTTTCTAACTGTCAACAGTGCCCCAAAAATAAGTTATACTAAACGATCGGTACAAATATGATAATACTTTTAAATACCAGAGATGAAGCTGGGATAAAATTTGTGGGAGTTCAAAGTCTGGTCATTTTTTCATTAAATAATAATAACTGTCGAATTAGTTTTTGTTTTTCCTAACCACACATATTTTTGATTTTTTTCTGAAGGATGAGAGGAGGCTTCATAAGGTTTTGGGGCTGTAGCCGAATCATGCCCTATTTTAGCTTTGTCTTTGCATAATGTGGATGAACATCTTCAAAATTAATAACACTGACCAATTGAAATGGGTAATAACGTGAATGATCAGAATTTGTGACATAGCCCGCAACATATACATGGGAACAATTATTTTATTATTAACTGTGAACAAACGTGCGTCTGAAATGTCCCTAGCGCTATTTTCCAAGATGGGACAATGGAGATAGTATCAAACTCGTAACTGTCGACAGAAAATAAAGACATTCCACTAAAACTTGACACACAAAGAGCACACTGTACGAATTTCGTACTTTTCAAATTACTATAAGTAATACTAAGGTAGATATAATAAAAATGTATGGAGACTTTTTGAAACAGCACATTTTTCTTCGTACATTTTCCACATTTAACGGACATTATTTTGTGGGACTTTGTTCAAGAGAGTTTAAAAGGTTGGTAACATTGAAATTTTATTAGGTTTGGCAACACTGTTGCCAAGAACCTATTACAATCACCAATTCTGTTTTTCTTTTTTTTTCATACGATTTTAAATTTTGTTCAGTGAAAAAGTTAAAATAAGAAATTAATTATTTTGTCATTAGTTTATTAGTTTTCCATTGCTTTGTCTTATCCATTTAAGTAAATTCCATCACGTGTGAAATTAGTTCGAGTTCAAAAATCAGTTGCTTGAACTCGAGTGTACTCGCGTACTTTTTCATTCTTTTTTCATTCAAGGTGCGAAGGCCAAACCTCTTGCAATTTTGAATCAAAACAGCTTGTTTTATTTTTTTTTTATTTTTGCCTTCTTTCTTTTGTTAATTGTTTCTGGCTCTAATCACTATAATGTACTGTTCTTGGTATCAATTTGTGATTTTGTGCTCAAAAGTATGCTCTGCAATTTGGTTTTATTCAACAGAAATTACATCCCAATTTGAGACTTAAATAAAAAACAGGCGAGTTTTGTTGTTTGATTTAGAGTGCACAGTTTATTGTATGAATATTAATTAGATATTAATTAAAAATTTTCAATATTTAATATTTAATATTTCATTATATATCGAAGACACATCTCTCAATCAGTCTGCAATCATCATAATATATGTAAGTTGATACTCAGTTTGTAGAACCATCGATTGAAATTTTATCATCCACTCCCAATACCCAATACACCTTGTATTCAGATGATTGGGATACAGATGTGAACTATCTTACGCATCTAACATATAGTGTAGCAGTATAGTCTATGAGCTAATGTTCTCACTTTTGATATTTCTGAATATTTGCTCATTAAAAATTCCAACTGCAGAAATTGTGGACTTTGCCATACCACTTGTACTGTACCTACTTATCTCCCTAACACCACCATTAAAAAAAACTGTATGGAATGTAATCTTACTTTCCATAATGTGTAAGGCTCTATACCCTTCAACCACTATGGAAGATCTATAGTATAATTTGAAAAATGTTTCTTGTATACATATTCAGCACTTCATCACTGTGATTGCAAAGTCAATTGGAAAGTGGCCAAAATTTTAAACTGCAAATAGGACGACTCAGAAACAAGAAATTTCAAGAATTTCTTGAACTATTGATTATGAATAGACTATTATATTAAATATCCATCACCCTAGTATTCTGGAAAACTATTTAGTTGGTAAAAATAAAAAACAAACTTGTTAAGAAGCATTCATTTTTTCTTTGAAAGAAAAACTGAAAAAACAGTAAAGGATTAAAATAAAAAAGGAGTAAAACCCTATGAGAAAGGCTTAGGGGAATGAAAACATGAGAAAACGTTCAACTCATCATTCTATGGCTGACCATTAAGTGTTGGGGTGTACTCAGACTTTATTTTGAATTTTCTAAAGTTGGAAAAAACAACACCCAAAAATTTATTTCTAAGAAATCATAATCAAACCTTTTGAGATTTTGAAATTATTCTATTCCAAAAATCCATGTCAGCAAATAATTTTCTACTAGTTTCTCACATATGAATAGGCCTTTATTAAAAATAAGTACTGAACAAATTTCTGAAAAAGCAATATTGTAGAACATATTGTAGTTTATAAGTGGTAGGAATTGAAAGGATTTTGTTTTTTAAGTTTAGATTATCGAAGGCCTGACAAAAATTTGATTAGATTTAATAAATTCTTTAATTTACAATGAACTTGAGTCTTATCTGCTTAGTATAAACTCGGATTCCATGTGAAATATAAACCCCAGTGGAAAAATGGCCACATACTGATAAAAATTTTTAAATTGTTCAGTGTGGGGATAATTGACTCAGGGGCTTGCACCCTTTGATGACAGTTGCCACCTAAAGGCTGGATCATATTTGTCTCTATGAAGTTAAATGAAATATGTACCTACACACTTGTACATTTGTGTGTTCTTGTGTTTGGACCATGACTAATTGATAGATAATGATCTCGGAGATGTCACAGACCAGTAGCAAATGTCAAATGTCGTTTCTTAGCAGATGTCTAATAAGAAATGACGTAATTCGATGACACAACTACATATGTATATGTGCATATGTGTGTGTGTGTGTTTGTGTGTTTGTGTGCGCGTGTGTGTGCCAATTTCTCTATATAAACTCACAAATCTGGCTACAAAATTGCCAGTGTTCACCTAGAATTTGGCTCTCCCATACATTTGTGTATGATGTGGCAGAACACAAAGCTGTTGATTGCCTTCTTGTGTGAATACTTCTTCACAACAAGATATTCCACAGTCAGTTTTACATGTTATTTACTTGTATTGTTGTATCGATAGAATCATTAAAAGTGATTTGTTGATTATTATGTAAGAGTAGAGTTCCAGTTCCCCCTAAAATAATGTTAGTAATAATTTCCTGAAGAGGCCAATCTGGAAAGTGTCAAGATAAGCGTTATTTTGTTCATGATTTATTGAAAATGAATGTTTGTGGTTGTCCTATTTCAGTCTGAGTAAATTTGAAAAAAGGGCCGAGTCGATTCCAACAAGTCTCAATGGTCTATCCATGGAATGAATAACATTTTCTTATATTCTTATACTCCTCCCAGAGGTTTGTTATTCACTTATTATTGTGATCATTACCGATTTTTTCAGTTTTTCTATTCGAAGAACAACAGAGTGGATGAATGTTTCTGCAAAAATTTGTTGCTTACTTTCCCCAACGAGATTATTTTGGGCATTAGATGTTTTATATAATTATATTCATACATTCATAGTCAATAGGGCAACTTGGAGTCATAAATTCTTTGAATTTCTTGTAATAGGTACTATGTGAGTTATCCTAATAAGTTTTAAAAACTTTTTGGCGGCTTCTAATTAATTTAGTGCAGTCATGGTGATTGTTACCTACTGAATATGTAAAAGTAACATTTTTCAAGTTATCTTGTGGATTACCAGAAGTGGTTTAAAAATTAAGGAGTAGCAATATGTTTTGTAATAAATAGTATTTCACCAACTGATCAACAAAATCTCATGTTGTTTCCGAATTCAAAATTTAGAGATTTTCGTATAGCATGACATCCTTAAGGGAAGACGAACTTCTTGAGGCGACCATACCCTCCATCCACCTTATCATATCGTAGTAATTTGACTTGTTGTTTCTTCCGCCATCGTTATAGGTTCGATTTACATGTTTACCCTGCACTCAGTGTTCTCGATTTTTGATTCGTTCTATCTTCCCTTCGCCATCATCTATTTCGTCGGACGCATTTACCTGGCCTGTCTGTCTAACGAGGCCTGCTCCTACGTCTCTGTGCGCGATTATTTCACACCAGAAATTTTGATCATAGCCGTGTCTTGCTGCCTTCAAATACCCACATTGTCTTTGGTTATACAACTGCTAGAATATTGGAAATCAAGCGCTGCCGTAAGTATTGGCATTTGTTCAAAACAAAAAGGCAAACGTAAAATAGTTTTAAAAAATCGTTAATTTGCGATACCTTTATAGGTAATTGTTAGGCAAAGACCTCGCCGGTTTGATACGTCGCTTACGTGTAACCCTGTAGTAATTGACTATACCTAGGTACTTACCTATTTGACTTCTGTTTCGGGAGAAGAATGTATAAATCATGTTTTACTTTAGACTCGAGTCTCGATTCTATAATATCATAGTCTCTATGTATTCTGTATTATGACTTGACTGTTGATTGTGTCATTTACCATTGCCACATACATGCGCACCAGGTATCTATGTATGCAGTGTTACCGCTGGGAAAGGACGTGTTTCTGGTCTCTCCTCGTGGTTGTGCCTGTGCCCAATAGAAGGACTTTTCCTGTCATCTTGTGATAGAAGGATTTTTATGTAAAAATACGATATCTTTTTCCATTCTGCATCAAGCTAATGGCGTTTTCTTGTTTGTTTGCTTCCACCATTACTGTACGCTTTTAATTAAATTTAGTGTACAACTCGGTTTGTCGGACCAAATTTTTGCTGACATATTTCTTTTAATTTTGTGTTTGCAGATTACAAAAGGAATTGAATCTAATAGCAACAGCCCTCGGTAAAATGTAAAAATTGTATAGTTCTACTTCTGAACGTAAAAAAAAAAAAAATTTACAGTGAAATCATAAAAATAACAAGAAAAGGAACAAAACCTAAAATTAATTAAATTATTCCTACGCAACTATTTCTTTTTAAAAATCCAAGAAATATACGAGGCTTTAAATCTGTATTATGAATTCTCGATCCTGCATACTGCACCTGAACACAGATGCAATTTTCAATTTTTTAGGAGGCCCATAAATTTTCACTCACACTGGCCCGAATTTCTTCTTTACGGACCTGATTCTCGGACGAAATTTGCTGACGTGTATCGTTATGCGAATAATGAAGGTTGCAGTTGCAGATCGCGAAACCAGTCCTTAATGGAGAATTAAATGTATGGAGAACATCTTTATGCTTACCTTCGTGTCGAGAATGTGTAAAAAAATGGGCAAAATTAAAAAATACGTCCGAAAAATCACCAATAATCTGTTGATCGGTCCGTCAGTCGAAGAAGAGACATTTTTACGATTTATATTTTCTAGAACTATCGAAAAACTGATAGAATAGGTAGGCGGTTAATCTTTGGACCAAACAAAAGAAAACAGAATTTTGTACATGGTCTATCGATTGGATTCCCAAAATCTGTTCCGTGGACCCCTGTGGCCGGCAAAGGGATTTTGAGGGATACGAGGGTGGTCCACTGGAAAAAAAAGTAATTATAAAATAACTAGTAAGTCACGTAAAATTATAAGCCAAATTAGAGTGGGAGAACCGGGGGTCCACCAATGTCTTACTTCAAGTACCTACAAGGAGTCCGCACAATATCGAGAATTTTGGCAAGCCCTGGTCTACCGTATCAGCTCATCTTTCGTTGTCTGGTGGCTGAATTATTCAATATACCTTCGCTTTTATTACGAATCAAATTATAACTTTGTACAGTTTGGGCAAATTCTGAGCAGTCTTGCTCTCCCTCATCTCAATATTTGCTACCCTAAGGGCTTAAGCGATAAAGAAAGAACCACAAAATTGAATGAAATTTGGTTAATAGTCAAATAATACAGTATATTTGACAGTGAGCTTGTTAAAAAGGAATTTTACGACGAATGCGGAGAAATATTTTTTAGACCAATCGCTGAAATGATCCTTCGTGAGAATTTGAAGGGGGGACTTGCTAGATGCAATTTCCACACAGCTACTGCAGAAGTTTGTTCCCGGGCATTAGGTTAAAAGGGTCATTCATAAAATGTTTTTAATTTTCAGGCAAAACGACGCTGCAATGTTCCGGTGTTGGCTTCAAATACGACCGAAGAACCTGACAATGACGATGTAAAATTTGAAAAATTTCGTGTCACCAATTTTTTATCTTCGTTAAGAACGGATTCACCAGACTTTCCGCTTGTTATTGTTCAAGTAAGGCATTGAATTCCGACTCTGAATAAAAAAGAATTGCAGATATCACGTGAATTTCGTGATCAAAGAATTAGTGCCCCTCTTCTCCAAATCGAACAAACTGACTTATAATTTAAAAAAAAGAACCAGTTAAACAATTTGTAAAAGTATGGTCTTAGTTAGAACGAAAGTCACGGAGTAGAACTGAGAACTAACTTTTTACAAAACTTGTTTAAAAATTAGACGTGAAGGCGTAGAACTTTTTTTTCATACCGAACGCTATTAACGTTGTTACAGTTTTCTGCACCAGCTTCAGATTTGCGACGTATGGTGAAATAGGTCTGTTAGGTGATGTGGCATCCTGGTTGCAGTAAATGAGCAAAATCGTTCTTTATGCTGCTTAAAAATTTTACAACAGTTAAGAAACTTGACATTATAAACCAAAAACTGAGCACAGCTATTGTCTGTAACTTGTATCTGCTAGTATCACAACTTTTTACAGAAAGTAGACAACGAGATCAAAGCCAGCTTATGTTAATTGGGTGTTTCTTTACTGTAGAGATTTAATGTTTTTTTTTTTTTTTTTTTTTGTTTTAATCATGAAAAACTGTCGCGTTTCTATAGTTGAGCCCCCAAGCAGTCGCCTTCTTCTCCTAAACCTATATCCGGCCTCGTTGGCCCCCATGGTATAGCGATAAATTTTCCATAAATGAAAAAACTAATATATGTTGTTGTTGTTGTAGGACTTGGTGAAACAGTATGATGTAAATCAAGCGTGTTATGCTTTTACAAGAAAAAGTCAGGAGCGAAAATATCGCATGAAGGAATCGAAAAACGCGATATCAAATTTAACCTTTGCTGTCGGGCCGGGTGAAATATTTGGTCTTTTGGGGCATAATGGCGCAGGGAAGACCACAACTATGAAGATAATTACAGCGGAGGAGGTTCCAGATGGTGGACTGGTATGTACCTACAGTCCGCATACGCAGTGTCAATAGCAGTTTTACCTAATTCTGTCAGCCATGTCAGTCGCGTATCCGAAATTTTTCCATGGAGAATGATATATTGTACAATACTTGAATGCAAAAAAACTTTTTTCAAATCATAGAATATCTAATGCAAAAATTGTTAAAGCTATAGTCGAGTAAGCATTGGAAATATGTTTTAAATCTATTTTTGACTTATTACTTTCTCAAAGGTTGTTTTGTAGGTGTAACATTCCATTTGATCAAATATTAGTTTCGGAAAGATGTTTGCTTAGAAAAAAGTTTTTGAATTTAAATAAGAAAATGTTTTTGAAAAATTGATGTTGCAAATTACGCAGGATTTTAGTTTATTATAAAAGTATTAAAGATTTAGTTCAAATTTTTCTCTGATCTTTACATTGCGGTCAATGTGGAAAATAATGATTGAGTTTTCGAAAGAAAAAAAGAAAAAAAACTTTTACTCAAAGGTCAATACCAATTTTTCTGTTGAATATTTGTTTGGACTCTATAAACCAAATGCAAAACAAAAAATCTGAAACTTTTCTCTTGTTTTCAAGCTCGAAAACTGGACGTCTTTCACTTTTTATTTATGACGTTGAAAATCGGTAAGAAAAATATATTTCAACGACCTACTTAAACGGCTTTTTGAACTCAGCTATATTCTGTTCCAGAAGAGCAACGCCAGAATTTTTGAAGGCGCAAACAAGCGGCCTCGAATAAATGTTAACGAAACTGAATTAAATTTGGTAGGAAAAATTGAAAATTTTAACGAACAGACGTACCTCCCTTTCGCGTCCAGTGTGAATCCGTACCGTTTCTTCCCCCTACGACGTCCACATACTTCGTGCATTGCAGGTTGTGGTTTGCGTTTCTCTTTTGGAAAAAAGTATAGAAGAGTGATACACACTCCTCAAATCTTGCCCAGCTTGTAGGAAAGGAGTGCCTTAAAAATTAGTGGCAAGCTCCCCTTTCCCTCTTATCATGAAAACATTTTCGCATTACTGCCCTTTCCAGGTGGTAATTAGGTATCAATTTATGCGTTTATTTTTATAAGTGCCCTGTGTAATTGTGTTTTTTGCGCATAGCTTGCTTATTATAAGTTAGGTAACCTTATATGTCTTTCGATTTCTAGGTTCAAATCAAAGGGCTCGATATTATGGAAGAGGATTACGGAAATATTTTCAAATACGTTGGTTACTGTCCTCAAGACGATGTTTTGTGGAAAAATATTACCGTTCGCGAGCATATCAAATTGTACGCCACGATCAGAGGAATTCCGCGAGATAAAATACAAAAGTAGGCTACGTATACCTATATCACATATTTCATTAATAATCATTTTATATCGCAGTCAAAACCCCCGGTGGAGGGAAGTCTCTAATGTGAACATTCTCTTTACTTGTAGTAAAAAAATTTAAAATTAAAAATTAATTATTTCCGTGAAAATGAATTTTTTTGATTTTAAGTTTTTCAAAATCTAAGAAATGTATGTTAAAAAGGTGCATTTTTATGTTTCGTATGGTTTTTTCAAGTGTTAATTTTCTTATTATTTCCAAGCCTGATGTTTTAGAACTTATAACTAATCAAACATCAGCTGTTGTGGTGTGATTAAATTATGTTTTTTAAATTTAAAACTGCCATGTATGAAATGGAATACCTAGACTATATACCTAGCTATTATTGCAGAGGCCCCTATATTTCGGTAAGATAAAGTTGAAAGAATGTGTTTTTGCGAGTCAGTTGCTAAAATTTAAAATTTAAAATTGAAGCCTAATCCAGTAATTTTCAAAACATTCTTGCCTACTTTTTTGATCTTTTCGAGGAAGACAAAAAGTTAATTGATTTGAAGCTAAAAACTGTGTCAAAACATTTATTCTAAGAAAATTTTGTGCGTATGATGTATGGTTTTGATTTGAGTAACCAGGTGAATTTGCTATAAAACCACCGTCAAATGTACCTTTTCACTGTATAGTGGTGTACAGGGTATGTGGTCTCGGTAAAGGGGGGTAGGACACGTCCATCCACTGATGCGTTCGATCTCATTCTCGTTGCAGAGTAACCGATGCCTATTTAGACGGACTTCAAATTCGAACGCATGCTGACAAGTACAGCCATCAGTGCTCTGGTGGAACCAAAAGGAAGCTGAGCTTTGCTTTGGCCATGATTGGTAATCCGCATGTCGTACTAATGGACGAACCGAGCAATGGGATGGATCCTCATTCGAAACGATTTTTATGGGATACGATTTTGAGCAGTTTTCAAGTACGATGTATTACACTATCATTATGGGTTTTTTTTTTTTTTTTTTTTTTTTTTTAATTTTGGAATATTTTTCCAATGTTTATTTCATATTAATCGGCTGTAGACAAGCAGAGGCGCCATTTTAACCACACATGCTATGGAAGAGGTCGATGCTCTTTGCTCTAAAGTCGGAATTCTAGTTAATGGAAAACTGAGGTGAGCATGCTTATGTATACGAAAGCCTCCGCAGCTTACTCCGTACAGAATATTTGAGTAGGGGTACTAGGCACAAATACATTCCATTTCGTACATTGGCGTAGCCAAAATTTTACTAAGGGAGGGATTGGATTAGAAAACATTTCTCTCTTTTACCTTCGCTACCAGTGGCATATTTCGAGAACTTTTTTTTTCAGGGGGAAGGGACCACAAGCGGATTCTAGCCAAACCATTGAAATGGACCAAAAAATTTGAATTTAAAAAAGTCGACCTTCAGCTGCCGAGTCAAGACCGCATTCAGAATTCTTCTCGATGCGGAGGAGAATTTATGAATTGAAAAAATAATTTTGTTAGATGAGCAAGAGAAAAAATTTTATGTATATTTTGGTGATATGAATTTCAGATTTTTATGACAATCGCCATTATTTGTCATGAAAAAATGAAATTAAAAACCATAAATGATCTCACGCTGTGAAATCATGCTTTAAAAAAATCTGAAGGAAGGATTAGCCCCCTAATCCCCTCCATGATTACGCCGTTGTCTTCGTGGTTGGTTTCTGTTGGAAAATTTTATAATACTGGTTTTCTAGTTAGGTACCTATTTATTTGTTTCAGTTAAATGATAAACCAACAGTCTAAAAGCAATTGTAGGATCCCTCTCAAAGAAGGAGTACAGAATAAACAAAAACTAAAGTCACAAGTTTAGTATACGAATAAACTAATAATCTACAATAGATACCTACTAATAAAACTCAATGTAGGTACAACTGTTCGTCCATAATTTCCGAACCGCTTGGCAGATCGAAATGAAATTTTCAGTATTTATTTTTGTTATACCGAGGCATGTTTGAAGCAATCGTTCAAGTCTCTAGCTCCTCGATCTGGGGGCAGACTTGTCCATTTTTACCAAAATTCAGTATTTACGGTACAAAGACGATCAGGAACAAACGAAAGGAAATGAAAGAGAATTAAAAAAAAAAAAAAAATAGGACAGCAAGCCTCGCTAGAAAAAGTAAGTTTTCGAGAAGAAAAATTATGAATTTTGATGGTCACATTAGTCGTCTGTAAAGTTTATATGCGTTAATGTTATGTTATGATTGTATGAAATTTGTTAACTGCTGACAAAATATTGGACAATGAAAAATTTAAAAGCATTATTTCTTGAAATGAAAAATTAATTATGATGATAAAGTATGGTAAATAATCGTATAATTTTAAATAAAACGAAATAAATATAATAAAGTTATGAAGTAAAAAAAAAAAAACACGAACACATGGTTAATTTTTGCTGTAAAAAGAAAAGTTTATGCAAATTAGAAAAAAAAAGGGGAAAAAAAACTTTACCAGAAATACCGTCGGTGGATCCGCACCAAAATTGGTAGTCTGCTACAGTAAATTATAATAAATATTTGTTTCAAATTTCGCACATATAGTTACAAAATTGCGCATTTTATGACCAATATAAAAACAAAAATAGTGTTACTGGAAGTACCGTCCGGCTCTGCGTCAAAATTAGTAGCGTTCGACAATTAATTTAAATAAATATTTATTGCCAATTTCGTGGCTATTGGTGCAAAATTGAGCGTTTTATAGCCAAAATAAAAACAAAAATGGTGGTACTGGAAGAACCGTCCGGCCGACTCGCACCAAAATCAATCTGTCTGGTCCTTGGCTCAGTACAAATGTTCGTACCAAATTTTTTGATTATCGGACCAAAATTGCGACCTGTACCATAGGAACAAGAAATTGACTTATACCTGTCTATTTATCTATCTCCCTTTGATACGTGTTTGTTTCTTGAATATTGCTTCACTTTGAGCGAATAATGTATCGTTTTCATTAATTCTTTCAAAGTGATTGTTCTAATGTGGATTTTATAATTTAATTTTCAATTTAAAATAATAAATGCTATCTTTTATTTCTCTTATCCCATCTAAAATGTTTCCCTTCAATTTCATATTAAAGAAAAGAGGCTGTTCTTATTTCTTATATTTAGCGTCTGACATTGCATAATAATTTTGGATATTGGAAGAGAGACGATTTTTTTTGCCTGATCATTCCGTAGTTAGGGTGTGTTTAATAAAGCGTTATTCAAGGTAGTGAACTGATTCCAGACAGGACCGGCTGCAGGATTTCCTCAAGGCGTGGAATTTTTTTATTTTATGAGCTCCCTGAAAGTCACACTTAGAAATTTTTTTTAAATATTTCCTTCTCAAATGGGCACCTCCCTCCTCATAAGACAAATTATTTAAAAAAGTTCGAAAATGAAAGTTGGACAAGTTAATTTGAAACTGAAAGTTTGATACATTTTTTAAAATAGTTTACGACGAGCTTTTTCTGAAAATAAATGCAATGATGGTTGAATTGTAGTGGCCGACCTGATGTGGTTGTATTATTCATAATTAAAAATAATACGTGAAATTACTTGGTACTAATTTTGCTTTTTCTTGTTTTTTTTCTTTGAGTCATGGGGCGTTGAACCCCCAAACCCCCCTTGCGGCCGGCCCTGATTCCAGAGATAGTAGATTTTATGAACTGTGAACCCCCCAAAAATCGGTACAGGAATTCGCTGTAGCATAATATTTTTCATTTGTCAAAAATGCGCGTCATTAATGAAACGGTATTTTATAATTTCATTTATTCGATTTAATTTTAATAGGGGTACCTACGTGTACGTGTACCAACCTATGGCTACCCGTGTAAACCGCATATTTTCGTTACTTTTGCATTCGTCGTTTTATAGGTGCGTCGGTTCTACGCAACATCTCAAGAATTTATACGGAGCCGGGTACACTTTCGAAGTGAAAATTATATCAGACGGTGGTTCGATGATCAATAAAGAGCGGCGTGTAAAAGAATTTGTGAGCGAAGTTTTTCCTATGGCTACGTTGGAGGAAACTTTCAGCGACCACCTTGTATTTAGAATACCACAACTGTCGGTTCGATCTCTCGGTTATTGTTTCACCGAAATCGAAAACGGTAAGCGTCCGTAGGGTCCTCATTCCCTAGCTGGAGCTTCTGCTCCTTTTTATTACTTTCGGAATCGGTGTAATCACGCCCGTGTTTTTGATTTTTAGCCAAACAATCGTTGGAGATTGAAGAATACAGTTTCAGTCAGACAACGCTCGAACAAGTGTTCATGAAACTTGCTCATGCAGAAGACAATGAATTGTGATTTATATTTTTCAATTTTTTTCGGTTTCTAAATCGAGTGTTTTCGTTTGGTCACATAATTTAATCTACATAATTACACTTTTCATAATATAACCTAGCCTCGCTAATGGAGCTCAAACCGTTTGTGCTTTCCAAAGTTATTTTGTGGGGACCGCCTCGCACGCTTACATTTGAGTTTGAATAATGTGTCGTGTATATGATGTACATTCGTTTCACTTTGTTTTCTATACCGCACGAGTCATACCTATGTTCGAGAGATGATGAGCATTTAAGATGATTTTGAGCTGAATTCACACTATACTGATGTTTTGTGTTGACACGCATTATGATGTGTTGTCACATCACAACATATATCACAATCTTTGACTGTATACATATTGGACTGCTAATACTGATAAAAAGCTGTGTTCAAAACAAACAGGCGTATCTTTGTTAAAAATGTTAGTTCATTATCAAATTTATTAATACTTATTGTCTTTTTCTTTGACTAGGCAATTATTGCTTTTAATTACGAATTAAATCGGTAATGTTGTAGTTTTATAAAACTCAAAAGTTCAAAAATTTCAGTTAAATCAATTTAAAATTTGATTTATTGATGCATAAAAATAATCTTTTTTGTTGCTGTGTGACGAATGTTTTTATCTACTTGCGAAATATTCTTACAAATATGTCTAATTCTAATTTTTACATAGAAATTTGTAATTAATTCGGTTAAATGCGGATCAGGTAGCTCTATGTTTTTGAACAGCAAACCAATAAACTAACATTTTGAACGGGGATACGGGTGTCTGACTCAACTTTACTGGTTGTTCATTAGACTCTGTGTTATTCTTATTATTATTAGCAGTCCAGTATGTTTATAGTCAAAGATCACAATACAACGCATGTTAAAAACAATTTGACAAAAATCTAAATAGTTGGATTTGCATCATCTGATGATATATTGGATCAGTGTGAACGCACTGATCTAAAAATTACTGGCCAGTTTATTTGTATTAACACGTAGCAAATAACATGATGTGTTAAGACGCATCATCAGCTTGGTATGAATTCAGCTTATCGCTGCATTTAAGAGGGGATTCCCCCAAATCAGGATTTTCAGGGGCTGGTATTCTCAAAAAAAATTAGTATATTTTTTATGAAAATCTACTGAAAACTTTTAAAAATTGAGCGAAATAGGCTTACCCAGTATTATAAAACCCTTTCTAAAGATAAATCCTGGTTACTAAACCTGCATGTGAAATTAATTTTCAATTTTTTAAGTGGTCCATAAATTTTTTTTCCCTGAGCTCGAATTTCCTCTCTAAGCCCCTGCACGCAAGTCTGGACTATTCTTGATAAAAAAATACGCCATCAATGAAGAAAAAAATTTAATTAATATAAATTTATATATAAAGAAAACAGAAGGTCTCACAGTAACAATATTGTTCGTTATAGTTCCGTGATGTATTGGAAGAAAAATTAATTTAAATAGTCAAGTTTCAATTTACATGTATAAAATAATTTAAAAAACTTCAATGATTTCATAATGTCTAAATTATATGTTCAACAATTACCTAATTTTATTTATTTGTAGAAATCCCTTAACCTAAAGCTAAACAACTCTAATCATAATATCGATGATTGAAATTTTTCATCGAATCCATTTTGAATTCAGAATGGATTGAATGTGAAAAACGTCGTTAAAATAACATATTAGAACATTAATAAAAAAATCAGTATCAGTGGCTGAAGCTGATTACAATTAATGTGATAACATTTTCATATTATTTGATTTTAATCCATGGATGGTTTCTACTTGATTCACTGACCAATTTTCTTCCAGTAAATATTTTATCTACTTAATATACTGATAAAAATTTGATTTCGATGTTAAATGGGAAATACATGTAAATAAATATCGATCTGGTTTATAAAAATTTGATATATAAAAAAATCTATATTTTTCGATGTTAAATGGAAAATACATGTAAACCAATATCGATATTTTATCGATGTGTGAGAAAAAATAGGAAAATAAAGAAACATCGAATTCGAAAACAGATCCCATATAGAAAATAAAAATGTTATGACATTAAAAAAACTAATGAAACAACAGTAAGTAAAAGGTAATTCACATCTCTTATGCCCCAATAGTTAGGATAATATGCACCAATGAATACACAGAATAAAGCTTGAATTCCAATCGATGGATACTGGTATAATACACCTACGAAACCAGGTACAATAGCTCTGTTTGATAGGATTACGCTAACTTTCACCAACCTATATTGGTAAAGATATTCCACAAATATTCAAGTAAAACTTGGCATAAAGTCATATAAAATTCCTACATTTGTTAAATCACGATCCTGGTGTAGGTTGCTGTAAATTAGTGTAATTCTATCAAACAGAGCTATATTTATTCTTTCACAACATGAAACTAATAACTTTTCAAGTTGTTCTTTGAAACTTGGCTGTGCTACGATAGTCAATGAGTTCTCCATTGTACGTAACAACGATAACATAACAATTTGCACTTTGAACTGTGGGAATTCAAAAATAAACAAATAGAAGAAAAGAGCAGAGAAGTGATCAAAGGAAAACTTCAGTCTTAGATTTTCTTTTTTGGCGTATTTTTAGGGAGAAAAAAAATGAAACTGCCCCCTCAATTATTTATGACATTTGCCATAAACAAATGAATGTTAGATGATCACGTGAATTTCTGTGCTCGAAAACTGCATAATGAAGGTTTGATCCGTAAGAGGTTTGGAACTTACAAAAACAAACAGCAGAATTATTTTGTCAAAGAATATAATTACGAAAGAATTACAGTTTAGACAAAGTGGATAAAGCAAAATATACAGCGAAAAAAAATAAAAATATAGAAAAAATGCTATTGCAGACAACAAGTACGGGAAACCATCAGAAAATACCTTTGTCTTCACCAAATTGTTTGTCTTCATAAGTGATGGTGATAGTGTTGTGTAAAAGACTCCTATCATGAAACTTATAATTGCTGATGGAATGGTGAAGATCTTTCACAAATATTTTTCTGAAAATAGGCAAAGCAAAATTGTTTTTAAAGAAAAAGTCAATAAAAATTATTTGCACTCTAATTTTCTTAAGAGAAAATATACTATTAATATTTACTCCTAATGGTTCAAATGAGTAAAAATAATAGAAGAAAAATAACCATATTTGTATTGAGTTTATTATATGCACTTGTTAGTAAGCTGGTCACAGATCAGAATGTTTACAGAGACTGTCATGAACTTCGTGAAAATAATTTTATATTTATTTTAGAGTTCACAAAATATACAAAATTTTTGACTTTGTGCCGGATTCACAACTTGTATTATTAGCCTAAGATAACGAATACATACTCCGGCACAGTCATACTGATGTGATTTTTGAATTAGTTGTAATGTTTGTCCGTTAACTACGAATTGTGAATGACGATACGTTTTCTTTTCATCATTCGGAATTATTATGTGTAATTAAGTAAAAATATTCGTATAAGATGAAATTTCACTTCATTCAGTTATTTTCAAGTTAAGTTCCATTCAATCGTGTGTTTCATTACTAGTTTGCTGAGATTCTCACGACAGAGACAATTAGTATTTTTTTGTTGTTGAATGCTTTATATTATGTAAAAATTATTGGAAAATATGTATTTCTATTTATTTTTAACTTATAGGCAGTCTATTTGCGTCAAACAAAATTAATTACCCCACTAAATTTACTTTCGCAGAATTTTTTCAACGATAAAATCCGTATTAATGGAGGTATAGGTGAAACACTGGTTTTGGGGAAGGGTACTTTTTCCACATTTCAAAAAGGAGTAATGAATGAATCACTAGCATAGCTTGAGCATAATTCTAGGAGATACTTGAAGAAAAATTTTTTGTTAGAAGCATAATATTGTAAATTGTTTTTTAAGTTATTTTGAGGTAGTTAAGAAACTATTTTGGGCAGAGTCAACTCCATTCACAAATCTTACATGAATGAACTGACTGAGATGAGAAATTTTTGTTATACCATTTATGATGTTCATATTAACCATTTACAAGTTGAAAATTCTGTCATAATTAAGTGAAAAACACATTAATTTACTTACATGTATTGAGGTGAGTTCTGATCACTTCACACGGAAAAGATAAGGACGAACTTCCATCTTAGAAAAATGATTTATTGACGACGTGACGAGAGGAGAACATTCTCCGTCGAGCAGTGGTGGTAAGAATATTGTGTTGGCGATCAGTGTTGCCACATGTGAAACTAATAAATGTAATAAACATGTTACATACAGTGTTAGTCAATATGAGGTTATGTGTTTGTGAGGGAGTGAGGGAATTGTATCCCAACACCCCCCTGCGATTCAAAACGGACGAACGAACATATAAGTAAAAAATGTGTCACACCGTGTATGTACATAAAAAAATAAATAAGCAATAGCAGTCAAAATTGTTAAATATAAATAACGTATAAAAAATTGGTATAAAAAATGGTAAAAAATTAAATAAGTCGTTGACTAGTATCATGATGTTCAATTAAAATGTGTATGAATTTATAAATTAATTATTTTGTCTTATATATTGTGTAATTATTAACATGAGGTATACATTTAACCTTCTGTTATAGTGTCACGTCTTATAAATATTGTGTGATTTTAAATTATTATATATAAAAAAATGAAAGGTCGGAGAGATTAATATCTCATCATCGTCAGCTGTGGAAGAAAACATTATTGTGTATGTCCTTATAATTAATTGTGTGGTGTTTAAATAAATATACTATTGTTGGAATCAATTGAATTTGTTAGGGGATGCTGTTGCCAGTAAGAGAGGCACAGCAGCAACCGGGAACCTATTGAACATTGTGATGTGAATTGTGAAACAAAATATGGACCGCTCGGTTTACGATAGGCGCTAAAAGACCAACGCCCATCCGCAGTCCAAAACCAAATATCAAAAATTTTGAGGGTTATGTCAATTAAGACTATTGGCTGAAAAGTTGACTTGCTCGGAGGATTCTCGTAACGATATTTTGGAAGGTTTTCCAATCAAGTGCTTTAGTTAATATATCAGCAACTTGATCAGGTGACCTAATATCATTGAAGCTTATCAATTTTTGTTGGAATGCTTCCAACAATGCGTAGCATTTGATCGCGAGGGACCTGGATCGTTTCTGGTCTCCCCCAGATGCAATGCGGGACGCAGATATATTGTCCTCATACACCTGCACTGGGTCGGTTACAGAGAAAACGCTTTCCATAAGTCTCCAGATCACATATATGTCGTCGAGTGCATCACTCAATGCAATTAACTTGGTTGCTGTTGACGTAGTTGCAACCGTGTGTTGCCGGTGAACGGCCCAATTTAACAAGTCTCCGTTTACAAAAATCATGAAGCCAGTTATGGAGCACCCTTTCTCCAAGTTATTTATATCGATGGGTGAATCGTCTACGTCGGGTGCATACGACGCATCGACAAAAACTTTAATATGAGTTTGGTCGGAATGGAAGACCAGAGAGAAGTCTCTTGTAGTCTTGAGAATTTTTTATTTCATTATTGGAGGATGCCTGAAAACGGGATAAGTAGTTGACGGTAAAAGCCATATCCGGGCGGGTCATTCTTGCTACATATAGCAGATTCCCAATCATAGCCCTATATTTGGTATCGTCAATTCCATTTGTTGGTTTATTTATTTTAAGCCCAGTCTCCATGGGTGTGGAAGATGGATTACATTCGGTCATTCCGAACTTCCAGAGAATCTTATCGATATATCTATTTTGTGTAAGTATTATTTGTTTTCTTGGGATATCACGACTTATTTCAAATCCAATGAAAAAGGTTGGGTTGTGTTCTATTTTTAATGTGTAGTTTTTATTAAATGTGTTTATTAAGTCTTGTGTCCACTCGTTGTGGTTGCTAGCCAACAACATGTCATCCACATAGACTATCAGGAGTGCCATTGCACCAATATTATCCTGTTTGACGTATAAACATCTATCTATCTTTGATTGGATAAATCCAGCTTGAATTATTGTTGAATTCAACAAGTCGTACCAACTTTTGGAAGATGTTTTAAGTCCATATATTGACTTTATGAGTCTCAGGCAACTATTTTTGCCTAGTTGGCATCCCTTAGGATTTGATATGAATATAGGATATTTTATTTGTGAGTTAAGAAAGGCTGTTTTTATATCAAATTGTGTTATGTTTAAACCATATTTATTGGTAATTGACAGTATCCATCTGATTAACCAGTATTGGATTACCGGGGCATATGTTTCGATTAGAGAATAGTGAGTGAGATCTTTAAAACCCCTCGCAACCAATCTAGCTTTTGGTATATGAACGCCTTGGTTGTCGGGTTTTGTGGTGAAACACCACTTTGTATCTACCAACCTCACATTTCTCTCCTTTGGGACGACTTCCCACACGCCCATATCAGATAATGACTTCAGCTTGTCTGTAATGGCTTGTTGCCACTCTTCCTTAAAAGGATTGTTTTTGACATCCTCCCATTTTTGAGGGATGTGGTCCTCAATATAATTTTTATATCTTGATTTAAATAAGTTTAAAATTACAGGAGTTTCTATTATGTTATTGTTATCTTGTGTATTTTCATTATTATTATTTATATTATTTATTTGTTTTATGTTTCTCATTTCATCAAATCTGACATCGCAAGTGACATGCAATTTGTCCATTAATGGGTCCCTTATACAGTACCCACTGTTGGTATACCCTACAAAAATTCCTTTGTCGGATCTTTGGGTTAATTTTGGGTGTTCACTGTTGGCTCTTTTTCTTTTATTTCTCGTGGCTTGTTGCTGACAGACCTCTATGGGGATGTGCCTGTGAGCGAGAGACCCAAAAACTCTCATATTGGATAAGTCCGGCTTTGTGCTGTAAAACATCTCAAAAGGGATCTTATTGTCTTTATTGGCCCTAGTTGGGCTTCTGATTATAACATAAACAGTCGTCAGAACAGCCAATGACCAAAAACTAAAGTCCAAATCGTAGTCAAACAACATAGCCCTTGTCCTTGCCATAATCGTTTGATTCTTCCTTTCGGCCATCACATTCAACTCTAGTGAATACGGAACAACTGGCTCGAGGTTTACGCCGTTGTCCTCACAAAACATCTTCATATTTGAGTCAAGGTATTCCCTAGCATTGTCACATCTCAAAGTGGCTATTGGGTGATCCGGGAATTTCAATTTTAATTTCATGTATAATTTTTTAAACTCCTCGAAAACCATCGATTTTTTCTCAATAGTAGAGATAAAAGTGTACTTTGTGGCATGATCCACGAAAATCAAAACATATTTTTCACCATATATGCCTGGTGAGAAGGGGCCCATTGTATCTGATGAAATGAGCTCGAGTTTCCTCTCAGGTTGTGTGCGAGTTCCATTGTGCCCTAATCTTCTAGAGTTAGCTTTCACACATACCTCACACAGACTGAACTCGTCATCACGGAAAGTAATTCCGTTTAGAATACCTCTTGAGACCTTTGTCAAGAACTTTAAATTTTTTCCTGATAAGTGTCCCAATCTCCTATGCCATATCATTTTTTTGTCTATTTTTGATGTTTCTGTACTCTCATTAGCTTCTTGATTATCATTTATTATATCATTATTATTTGTTGTATTATTATTTGCGTTTATACCTACATCCTCATTCATTTCACTTCCACCTTCATTCGTTTCATTTTCTTGTAGATTATTATCATATTCGTCATTAAGATTTATTATAATATTATTATCTTTATTATTATTAATTGTGTTTTTTTGTGTATTATTATTAATATTCTCTCCATTCTTTTCGTTCTCCTCCTGACTTTCCTCTATAATTTCTTCTTCTACTTCATATTCCATCCACTCATCTTGGGAATTTATATTAGGCATACATACCAATTTATTTGATTTGTTATTATAAGGACATATTTTATTTAATTCGTCTTCATTTTCTATAATATTAACGGCGGACTCTGGTACAATTTCGTACTTTACCATGTACACGCCTCTTATTTTTGGGGCTGAAAAGATGACTTTGTCTGTGCCTTGGACGTATATGTGCGCTGCAGAGAAATTTTGATCTATGCCAAGCGTCCTATTTTCTGTTATTTTAATCCCTGACATTAGATCTACGTTTAGGGATGGTACATAATGTACGTTTTTTAGTCTTATTACTGTTTGGTTTCTCTCTGAATTTTCCACTCTGATAAACATAGTACCTATATGTGTGGCAATAAGTAGTGTATCCTGAATGCCACATTCCAGCTCGATAGGCTTTTCTAACATTATTGGGTTAGACAGTTTTGATAAGTCTGATATTACGTGAGCAACAGCTCCACCATCTAACATGATTCTTTTAGTGAGAGGGACATAATTTGAGTCTGACTCTTGTTTCGTGTCTTTAGATGTAATTAAGTTTATTAATTTATTATTATTTGTGTTTTTTCTCGGATCATAATCCTTATGTCTGATCATCATTGACCATTGAACATCATTTTTCTTCTTGTTTTTATTATTATTATTATGATTGTTTCGTCCGTATCTTGTGTTTTGTGCAGGACCATCTAATTTATCTTGGGGTTTTACACCCTCTTTATTTGACGGACATACTTTGGCTATGTGCCCTTTGCCGTGACACTTGAAACATACTAAATTGTTCGAACTTGGCAAAGTATTTTGATTTTGATTATTATTATATTTTTTATTTTCTTAATTATTATTATCATTCTGAGACATTTCAGATTGTTGATTATTATTATATGTCATTTTCCCCTGATCTACATTTTCTGATCTACATTTTGACTGTGGTTTTAATTTCTATTAGTGTTATTGTATCTATTGTAATTTCCTCCATATTGAAATCTTTGATTTTTATTATTGTGGTTGAAATTACGAAATCTATTATTATTATATCTTGACTTTTTCTCATCATACAACCTATCTGACCTTTCGATCAACATGGCGTGGAGTGTTTCAATTGTTTTCTGATCCTGACTTAAAGTATCAAACTCTAGCCTTGTTATATCATAGTCCATGTTCAATGATATCAGAAGTTGCTCTATTTCTTCCTGTTTGTCCAAAGGTTTACCACAGTCCCTTATTTTTTGAGCTGATCTTGAGAAAACGTCTAAATAGCTCCTCATATTGCCATTACTATTAAATTTTAACCTCTGAAAACCCTGCTTCGCGTTAATATATGTAACTTGCGTGCAGCTTTTGTATCTTTTATCTAGTATTTTTAATATTTGATTTATTGTTTTTAGGTCTTTGACTCTCTCGATTAATTTGTTGTTAAGTCCCTGATAGATTAGGGCCTTTCCCTTTTCCTGATTACCGAAATATGCCATTCGACAAGCTGGACTAGTATTGCCTGGATCAGGGTTTAAAAAATTATTCAACTCAAGTCCCAAAAATAGCACTTTGGTCTCAAAATTGTGCATAATTGGATACAATTCTTCTGCATAGAGTGTTGAGACCATCGTGGTCCTCCAGGCATCATAATTCCTTCTATCGAATACCTTTTTTGTATCAAATCGTGACATTTTATTATTAAATTTGGGATATTCGGGAATTTAAATCCTACCTCAGAAACACGAGAACTTAAATCTAGAGGGTAACACGGTCTCAACCGCACGATAATGCACAACACGGTCTCAACCGCTCGATAGGGAATGCAAATCAAATAAACTATAATATGACATTCAATAATTAATCAATATTTTAAGATAAATCTCACTAAATATATGTTGCCGACGATGAGGTGATCTCTCTGCCGTTGTTTCTATTTCTTGAGCGATCGATTTACTCGGACTTTATCGCCAAAAATGTTCAAAACCGAATTGATTAAAGCTTTAGGTCTTGTTTCAGAACGAAAATAATTCTGTTAAACACATTAAAACATAAATTAATATTCAATGCAAAAATTATTCAACAAAAATGTGAAAGAAATTACTGATGAAAAAAAATAATCTGTTAACCTTCATCAATTGAAAAGATCTTTTATTGTTTGTGAACAGGAAAAAATTTGTCACCAATCTTAATGATCATGAATATAGGTTTTCTTTTGTTAGATTCGATGAAGCTCATCCAACAAAGATTCCCTTTTTCTGCAATTCTCGACCAACAAGATAAAGTTTGAAAGGATATTGAATCCACCTTTCAAATTTCGACTTTACTTGTAATTTGGTTGAGAATGTACACGAAAATATACCAAAATTTAACTTTATGTTACTGAAATTTTAATTTTTTTAGTCAATTTTGAGCAAAATCACACGAATTGATAATTAATTAATCTAAACTTTTTACTTATCTTATATATTTTCGTTCACTTTTGTAGTTTTTTTCAATGTTTTCCTGCTGCTTTTCATGCCCAGTTGACACCAAACTTCGACGATTTTACACCGCAACTTTCAGATTTTAGATTTTTCTTACTTTGTTTTATTCTCCGGAACACAGCACAAACAATTGCCAACCGTTTTTGATTCTATGAACTGGTTTCCCGAACCACAAGATCCTTTTGTACCTGATCTACTTTCTCCAAATTCTCGATTTCGACTTTTTAACAGGTGCCCAAGTATTTACCGTTTTTTTCATTAATTTTCAATTTTATTTTCAATTTACTCAAATTAAAACTTTTAACTTTTTCAGGATAGTTACTTTAATCACTGAACCGAACTTTGCATTCACGAATTTTACACTTTTCCTATCACTTTGAGTGGAGGTATCACACGGCACTAAGCCTTTTCACTTTGTGTGAAACACTAATTTTTAACTTTTAATTAATTACACAATTACCACATTTTAATTACCGCACTTATTTTTCCGATCCACAGCTCTGTCTACCATATTGAGGAGAGTTCTGATCACTTCACATGGAAAAGATAAGGACGAACTTCCATCTTAGAAAAACGATTTATTGACGACGTTAGTACAACGACTGACGAGCGGAGAACGGAAAGAATATTGTGTTGGCTATTAGTGTCTCCACATGTGAAACTAATAAATGTAATAAACATTTTACATACAGTGTTAGTCAATATGAGGTTATGTGTTCATGAGGGAGTGAGGGAATCGTATCCCAACAACATGTGCTAAAATATCTTGGGTATCAATTCAATAATATTTAAATCAACTGGATGTACAGATATGTGGTGTATTGTCTTAAAATAATATTTTATCAGTGTTGCCAACCTATTTTTATAATAATCCATACTTTTTGAAAAAAACCATGAAAAAAAATCCCTCCATTAGGTGAAAAATCCCTCCAGTGGCGTGCGATTCTTCTTCATAACTAATATTATAAGGCTTGGGCAACATATTCCTGTTTTACAGCTCTTCACAAACTTGGTTTTTTTTCCAGAAGTTATACGTGGAAAATATGACCTGTGATATGTGTAATTTTCTACAGTATACACGCCAGATCGTGAATGGTACTTGCCATATTGTAATACAAAGAATACATTATGCTCCTCCTCTAATTTTCTTTCCACATAAGAAAGTCTGTAAATAAAAATAATGGCGAAAGTTGACAAAAAATAAAAATGAAAGATTGTGATCATAAAGTAACACCCAACAGAAAATAATAATTAAGAAGCTAACTTACCCGAAAGGTTAGTAAAAATGATTTTCTTTTCTTTAATTTCTATATAATGAATGACAGTAAATGAACATAGTAAAGTTTGAAGTTACTAAGGCGAACGGTACAATTTTGAAATGCACATAAAATATTTGATTTTTTTATTGGTGTTCCATAATGAACGTGAAAAATGTTTTTTTTCACAAGACTTTTGCTAGAAAATTTTTCATTAGTAGGTAGTGGTGAAGTGAAGTAATGCACTAAGCAAGGGGTATGTAATTTGTACTATAAACTTATCTGGTTTCTGAGATACCAGCAAAGTTTCTGGAAAATTCTGAAACGCTACCATTCTACATTCTTGCGTAGTTTCAGCTCTTTTTCTTCGAAGCGCTAAACACATTTGCGCTATTCCAGACAAGGTAGTAATTTTGGAAGCAAACTGAGGGAACCTTGCTACACACATGTGTTGTAATTACACAAATGCTATACATACATTCGCTATTCGAGACAAGGTAGTAGTTTTGGATCATTTTAGAAGAAAAAAGGAACTTTTTTGATTTTTTATCTTCAAAAAATTCTTATGGGATGTAACAAGCGTTTGCCCTAATGTGACGTCATTTATGTGTGCTTCAATTTTCCACTGACATGGCGTGTCTATGCAATATATGGTCGAAGGTTAAAACTGTTCCGTGTCGTCTTCATCATATATATATATCCTCGAAGGCTAATGCGATAACACGCGCGTCGGCGCACATGGTTAGTTTCATTTTTTGAGCAAAAAATTTGATTATAGCGGCACAGCAACTTATCAATATTAGTAATTAGCGTTATTTAGCAATTTAGAAACCCCGGGTTAGGCTCGTCAAATTTGTTGTGATTGTTGTGAATTTTTGTGTTATTAATTAGTATTTAGTTCGCGTAAGTTTCAGATCGTAGAAAATTGTGCGCTTTAGTGATTAGTGTTGCGAATTTAGAACATTTTCTAGTTTGTATCGTACAAATACGTGTTCTGATCTCTAATATTGGTATTTTTTCGTGCCAAGTTGTGTTCCTGATAAGAAATCGGCGCTATGGGAAACATATACACCGTCGGACCGAATGAAGCTTTGGTTGTCTCAGGTAAAGTGAATCTCATCTACCTATTTCAATAAGTGCATTATTATTGGGAACAACTTTATTGGAAACACTTCTAAAAACACCCTCAATAATTTCTACGAATTCTGCCGAAAATTTCCAGTTGATACAATTTACGTTTCGACGATGCATTCGCCTCAATTTATATTTTAACGATGCAATCGGGAAGTAGGATGGTTTTACACTGCATTTAAATATCACAGAAATTTTGTGTTGAAGCGTATTGCATTTTCATTTAAATATAATTTTGCTAAGCAGTGAGCCTAGATTCTAATTTGTAGTTGGAGATTTACGTGCTCCTTGTGCTCTCATATTCCAGAACCGCCACCGTTGCTTTTGATAGTTATTTTCTCGCAATAATTATAACTACAGTCCGTTCCAAAAGAGAAGGTAATTTACTACCCACAATATGTATTACATATAAAAGTTGGATGCCATCGTACGCAACAGCGGCGGAGAGAAATAATAAGGATGCACGACGGATGGCTTTTTTTTTTTTTGTAACCGAGATGAGCAAATTTTTCAATTTCGGTCACAAAATGAATCAAATTAGCTTTCGAACCGAATATTTTGATTCTTTATTCTATTTATCGTCGTATCACTAAAATCTGAATATGTTGTAAACAATACTTATTCGGGCCCTTGTTTTTAGAGATTTTTTTCACGAACCTCCTTGTCTTTACAATTAAATTATTGATGGAGAACATCAAAAAACCAATATTTGATGTGAGGTATGCGGTAAGAGAGAATGTAATATGCAGACTGAAAAACTCATGCAAGAATAAAATATGGTATCGTGTAGTGTATAATGGCGAAGCGCAGTGCTAGCTAACCGAAAGTAGGGGTAGCGATTCATGAAGAAAGTAGAATGTATGACATATATATATTGTGGTAATGATGATGATGATGAAGAATGAGATGAGGTGAAATTTACGTTACAACACCCCCCTGAAATTTTACCGTATCGAGTTGTTCATCATCGCGATTGCTGAAAGTAAACGAAAATAAAATGAAATATAATAAATTACGAAAATACAAAATTCAAAAGACATATATGTATAAAATGGTAATTAAAGGGTAAATAATTTTTGGTATTGCTGCGCTTCAAAAAAAATGTATAAGATAAATGAATAAATAAATAAATAATTCAACGCATATAGGATAATTGGAATAAATATATAAAAAATGGTAATATGCAAAAAGAAATTTGTAAATGGAAAAAAAGGAAAAAAAGGAAAAAAATGGTAACATATGATTCATTTTATTCAATTACAATGTCTGGTGTGTTCGTATGTATTTCGAGAAAAAGAAAGAATGAAAGGGAAAAAAAATTTGACAAAAGAAATACGATATATAAAGGTTTTTACAATTACAAACGTTACATTGTATCTTATCTTGTAGGTATCATGCAAGAAAGGAAGGGCAGAATAATATACATCGTTTATTGAGATTATCTTTGTGGTATTTCATTGTGTTTGAGTCGCCGTTACATGCATTCATTTGAAGATAATAGAAGGGGAGAGTTTTTCTAATCGTGTTTGTGGTCATGTAATGAGATGTAGGAAGGAATTTTATCTTTATTGTATTTATTGTTCGATATTTTTTTTTTTGCAGCGTGTGAGAATTTATACATATATTTCTCACACTGGGTTTGAAGTTGAGTGAGATTTCTTTTCTTCAATTTTTAGAATTTTGACTTGCTTAATTTTGATGCCGTTTTCTCTGTTAAAATTCTTAGAGATGCGAGCATTTATTTATGACAAGTATTTTTTTGAATTATTGCAAGTTAAGTATTCTTTTATAATAATATAGGGGTATTTTTGACATGTTTTGACTTTGAATTGGACTTGGGACAACTTGTAATTTTGTATAGGTATTTTTCTTAAATAAACAATTTCTATTATTATATGTATATATTCGTATTTTTAAGGATTTTAATTATAATATTTTCTAATTTAGTTCTGTCTAAGGATTTTGTCAAGATATCAACTAACTGATTTTCCAAACTTACGGACCTAAAATGAATTATTTTCTCTTCTATTGCCTCCAAAATGGAGTAACATTTGATCCTCAAAGCCCTCGATTTTTTCTGGCTTCTTCCAGAACATATTTTTTGGGTTTATATATTGTCCTTCATTATATCCACTGTTAATTTCTCTCCAAAAATTTCGAGATGCATATATTGTATTACTTTAATTATATCGAGGGTATTGAAAACAGCTATAATTTCTGCAGAGGTGCTTGATGAGGCATGGATTGTCTGTTTAGAACAATTCCAGTCTGTCAAATTGCCATTAGCAAATATCATATAACCAGAGATCGATTTTCCCTTTTTCAGATTATTAATATTTATTGGTTTATCGTCCACTTGAGGGGCATATGAGGCTTCTACATAAGCCTGTATACCATCCCCTTCAGATTTATATGTTAAAATATAATTTTTTGTAGAGTTCATATACCTAAAAATTTGTCTCACATAATTCTTCAAATTGTCATTAGACAAATTTTGGAAATGTGAGAAAAAGTTAACAGGGAAAAGAATGTCAGGTCTGGTAAGTCTGGCTAAATATAGCAATCCCCCTATCATAGACCTATATTCAGTATCTTTTTTTCCATCCTCAATTTTATCAATCTTTAAACATGTTTCCATTGGGGTATTGGAAACATTTCTTTTGGAAATTCCATATTTTTTAACCATTTTTTTAATATGCTTGAATTGAGTTAATGTGTTATTGTTTTATTCTCTATCGATCTATTTTTTTCTAATCCTACAAAAAATCTTGGGTTATTAATAATCGTTTTAGTAAATGTTTTTTGCAATTCCTCGTTAATTTTTGTTATAGACAATTGTGTATCTGAGGCTATCAATATATTATCCACATAGGTCAAAAAATATATTATATCAGTATCTTTTTTCATAAAATATAAGCATCTATCTGACTTCATTCTCATAAATCCTATTTCTTTAATTTTTGTATCTGAAAGATCTTACCAGGATTTGCTTGAAGTCTTCAATCCATAAATTGACTTTTTTAATTCCAAAACTTGATTCGATCCTATATTAATACCTTCAGGTCTTCTTACATATATTGGTTTTAAGATTGGGAAGTTTAAGTACGCAGTTTTAACGTCATACTGGATGAGTATTAAATTATTTTTGTTAATTGTGGAGAGCAACCATCTTATTGTGCTTATTGAGGCTACAGGGCCATATGTTTCTGTAATATTGTATTCTGTTCTGTCCTTAAAACCTCTCGCAACTAGTCTAGCTTTTGGTTTAGGATCTCCAAATTCGTCATATTTTATTGTGAAAATCCATCTAGTATCTATTAATTTTTGACGGTCATAATCTACAACTTCTCAAACCTTCATATCATCGAGGGAATTAAACTCGTCATTTATTGCCTTTACCCATTGTTCCCTGAAGGGGTTGGTATTTATTTCACTATAACTTTTTGGAACACAGTCCTCTATATATGTTTTATAATAATTAATATTTATGTTCATGACAACGGGGTTAATTATTCCTAAATCATGTTTGTAATCTGCTGGTTTAATTACTAAGGTTTTTTCTGCTATTTATAGTGATTTTATATTCTGTGATTCATCTAATCTGACATCGCATACTATATAAGATTTCATATCAAAGGGATCTCTCAAACAATATCCAATATTAGTATAACCTATCATTATACTTTTTTCCGCCCTGTGTGCCAATTTTGGATCTATTTTATTTTTTGATTTGGACTTTGCCCTGGTTGCATTTTGTTTTCTTACCTCCAGTGGAATATGTCTGTAGGTAAGTGAACCAAAGGCTTTTAAATTTTTTAAATTGGGCTTAATGCCATAAAATAATTCATAGGGTGTCTAATAATCAGGGTTGGCCTTTGTAGGCAACCAATTTATTAGATAAGCTGAGGTTACAACAGCATATGACCAATATTTAATGTCTAAGTTGGCATCTATGAGCATGGCTCTTACTCTCCTCATTAAAGTCTGGTTTTGCCTTTCAGCTACGCCATTCATTTTAGGGGAGTAGGGGACCACATAGTCCATTGTGATGCCAACTTCATTGCAATAATTGGTTATTTTAGCATCAGTATATTCCTTCGCATTATCACATCTAATTGTTCCTATGGGAAAATTAGGAAATGTATTTTTCATCGATATTATAATATTTTTAAATTCCATTGTTACCTGACTTTTATTAGTTATGGACATTACAAAAGTATACTTCAAGTAGTGGTCAATAAAAGTTAATATGTACTTTTGATTGGCTACCGAAGGGGTAAGTGGACCCATTATATCAGATGATGTTATTTCTAATTTTCTAGTTGGTTTGGTTCTAATCCCATTATGACTTAGTCTAGAATTATTAGCTATGCAGCATATTTGACAATTTTTAAATATTTTGAAATAGGGGGAAATCATACAGGGTTATTGAATGCTGAATAGCAGAAAAAAAAAAGTTTGTCAACTGCATTCTGTTTTCAGGAATTTATTTGTAACAAGTGCATCTTGTTTAGTTTATAAGAGGTTTATTTTATTTATCATGAGAAGTGACTTCAGGGTGACACCATCAATATCCAAGTTTCAAACTAGATGGTTTATTGTCTTGGTGTTTGTAGTGTGATTGTGTTTTTGTCATAAAAGTGCCAAAAGTGTTACCCAAGGGTGACACCATCCTGCACCTACTTGTGAAGAGGTGTAAACTGGTGTCAGGTTGATGTCATTGTGTTGACACCAAGCCTAGTTTTGAGATATCAAAACAGTCCTGGTTGGTATTAGGTGTTTACCCAAAGTTAACCTTTTTATGTAAAATAAACAAACCTTCGAATTCACAAAATAATTGGCCTAATACCGATTGATAAAACATTCAATAAAATAAAACGTTAATTTAAATTATTCAAAATATTAATCAGAATTTTAAAAAATTCAAGTTTCCAAAAATATCCAAACTCAGACAATAATTTGAATTACAATGTATCGACAAAGGTACCTAAACAAAATGGCTTCTTTCGATGTAGGTATTTAAGTCTATAACAATGATAACAAAGAAAAATTTTTTCTTTCATGGAAATTTTGACTGCTTCAAATATTGATCTTGGACATATATGATCTGGATCAATATTTATGCAAAAATTATCCAAAAATATGATTTTTGCCACGAAATTATGTTCAACACGATACAAATGACAATAATTTAAATTTTAACTTATCCTGCTCAATTTTTGATGATTTTCAGTTGCTGACACCAAGTCCAAATTCCAAATTTTTTGTTGAAATTCACAAAAATTGTCGCTGGTTGGCTAAAAAAAAATGCAAATTGAAGACTGAGTTTAGCAAGAATAACGTCCAGCCACTTTTAACATAATTCGATGGTTTACCATACCACAAATTACTTTCATATATGATTTATGTTTTCCAAATTCTTGATTTTGAACTGAAAGTTGGTGCCTAGGAATTGATTGTCATCCTCATTTATTTGATGACAAAATGAAATGAATTCAATAAGTTTTAAAACGTGAAAATTGATACTATTTTGAAAAAGATAACTTTAAAATAACACACAGTTGACAAAGTTTAACAAACAACTTACTTAACAAAAGTTCACAATTCACAATTATTTAAAAAAATTGAAATTATGGTACACAACCGATTTAATGGCACTCAGCTTATCACACACAGTGAAAAAGAATTTAAAGAAATCACAAATTAATATGTTTCTTAATTAGAAAAGCACTTTTTATTTCCTGCAATCTGCTTGCATCTTGGGAAGATGTTGAAGAATAAACATGAAAAGAAATGCTTTTTAGAACTAACATGTATGTATTTCCACAAGGTACAAAAAAATGGACTGCAAACTGAATGTTTGTCAGAGTTAAAATATTTCCAACATAGGAAATCAGTGCTGCCAATAGGGAAGCATCAAAATACTATATTATATACTATGTTTACAGGTTGTGTATGTGTACAAATAGATAAAGTACCATTATGAGGTAGTGTGGGATCATTTCCCAACAAATATCAAAAAAAATATCAATGTTTCTAGAAAAATATTGAAAAAAATATCTTTATATAGAAATTTGAACAGGATTTGGAAAATTTTAAATCAAAGAAAAAAATGTTTTAAACAAAAAATGGAAACAAAACCCAAAATAGAAATGGAATGAAAATTTTTATTAAAATCAGGAAACCTAATGAAAATGAATTCAAAATTATGGAATTGGAAATAAAAAAATAACTGTAATCAGTCCAACGAAAGATGATCCCTGCGCTTTAAAAAAACATTGTCAAATATTCATATTTTTATGTAGGTAATCATATAATTTGTATTCCTGCATATTCCTTCCCCAATAATGTGTAAATAATGCATGTAAAATTGTACAATAGTTGTAGATTGCGTTTCATTTTTGGTAACATTTCTCAATCCCAGATTAAAAAGCATGGAATTGGGATTGTAGGAATATTTTATGCTAATTGTCTTGAAACAAGAGATAGCCACTTGTTCGACATACATAAAATTGTAGAGGAAACTTCAAAGAATAAAAGAAACAAGGAAAGAGAAATTTGAATCTTTAGAAGCTGAGAAAATGATTTAATTTTATATTATCAGTGTGCTATTGGATATCAAATGAAAAACCCAAATTTAATTAAATGATACGAAAAAATTACAAATCATAAAGAAATGATTCGAATCACGGATTATGAATCACTAAAAATGAGTTACTAAAATCAAGATTAAATGATGTTTGATTTTATTTGTGCCCACTTTGGTCCCAAATGAAGAAAACCAGCAACAGCTGAGAAACACTGAAGGGTAGTAAATATTTGTTTTAGCCCTTTGATTATATACATACTGGACTGCTAATACTGATAAGAATAACACAGAGTGTAATGAACAACCGGTGAAGTCGAGTCAGACACCCGTCTCCCCGTTCAAAATGTTAGTTTACTGGTTTGCTGTGTAAACTTTAAAGTCAACATCCAGGAACACCTTCTATTCATGATAATATGAATTATTAATGTCGGTGAAATTAATTACAAATTTCTATGTAAAAATTAGAATTAGACATATTTGTAAGAATATTTCGTAAGCAGATAAAAACATTCCTCATACAACAACAAAAAAGATTATTTTTATGCATCAATAAATCAAATTTTAAATTGATTTAACTGAAATTTTTGAACTTCTGAGTTTTATAAAACTACAACATTACCGATTTAATTCGTAATTAAAAGCAATAATTGCCTAGTCAAAGGAAAAGACTAAGTATTAATAAATTTGATAATGAACTAACATTTTGAACAGGGATAAGCCTGTTTGTTTTGAACACAGCTTTTTATCAGTATTAGCAGTTTAGTATGTATATAGTCAAAATTCTAGCCCATACCATCGAAGTATAGGAATAATGGAACGCGCACTACCCGAAAGCCTAATGTTATTAAATTGGCAGGAAACTGATAGAATGAGATAGAATGATTGAAAATAATATATGTTGGCTCTAAAAATTCATATCTTTTCAATTCAAAACATTACGATATATGTTCTTCTTTTCTTATTATTTCTTTATGCCATGAGTTTCACCCTTAGTTCTTTTAGGTCAGAACTCGTATCTTTAGTTCTCCGATTATATTCGTTCGTTTGAAGAATAAATAATGATGAGCATTTATAATATTTTATTTTTTAATTAAAACCATCATGGTAGCCTAGCAAAGGTTAAAAAAAGTGATTATTTCGAATACCGCTAGGTGTCGAAAGTTCGCAAACATCCTACTAGTACTTTTTCGTGAGGAAAAGTCTAGGGAGAAGCTGGTGCATATAAAGCATGTGGGAATAGAAGCTGCAGAAACAGGTTTGCGAGAGCCCAAGACTGCTGTCGGCATTTACTGAACGAGTTTTCCTGTAAAACAAAAACAAAAATCCACAAAGTACCAGTTTACACAGGTATATTTTACAATAAATATAAGTTTAACTTATCTAATGCCAAGACAATGTGGAGGAGTCAACAACCGCAGAGAAAACGAATCATCTGTATCAAATCCTGTTTAAGAAGAAACTGAAGTTGAAATGGCAGAGAAGGTGATCATTTCGGAGGTAAAATTCCCGGAGCGATTTGGTGGAAAAAATATTACGTTTGGAAAAGCAGAATTGTATTAAGTTTGCAAGAAAGAGGATTAGATGCGCTAATGTATGAAACAGAAAATGAAAAAAATTATATTGCTGAACCTCCGGAATTGCATTTTGAAAAATTTAAAGATTTTGCTAAAAAGCAAGTAAAAGCTAAATTTTTAATTTATGCAACAATAGAGGATTCAATTGTCCGTCAGATTCAAGATTGTGTTACTACATATCAAATTTTTCAAAGTTTGGATCGCGATTACAAGATCACTTCAAAGATGGGAACTCTAACTGCTAAAGAAAAACTACAACAAATGAGATACGGCGTAGGAGGAGATTTAATCAAATACCTGATTAAATACGAAAATATGGTGCAGGATTTACTTGAAATCGGATACGAAATATCTCAGGATGATCGCGTATTTCAACTGCATTCATCTTTAGCTGAAGGAGGTTTCGATGCGGCAGTTGATCACTATGATCGGCTTCCAGCAAATGAACAATTCTACAATCAATATTGGAGAAAACTGGTTCAAATATACGAACGAAAGCAGAGATTAAAAGCCTTACAGGATCAACGCAAACCGATGAATAAACCATCAACGTCCAAATCAGATAAGTGGCGCGAAAGAAAAGCTGATCACCAACATCATGAAAATCGACGACCGCAAAATCAACGCCCAAGTAACAGCCGAACATGTTATCACTGTAACAAACCCGGACATATCGTTAAAGATTGTTATAGTCGAAAAATGTCGGAGCTGATAAAGCGCGAACCAAAAATGGACGACGATAAAGCAACGGAGAAACGCACTGAACCGGACAAACCAAGTGAATGGAGCAAATTTTGCACTGATAAGAAAAAATTAACAGATCCACCAAAAGCAGCAAAGTCATATAGCGTACGAATCAACGATGAACTACCAAACTTAATTAAATTACGAGAAGAAGAACGCGAAACTTACCTGAATAAAATTCCTATTACTACTATGATGGCGAAAATACATCAAAAAAATGACAAATCGAAAGATTCAACTCCTAAAATTGAAGAAGACGATGCATTACTGGACAGTGGAGCTGAATTGCACATGACAAGGAAACTACGAGTACCTTTACGATGTGATTGAATTGAAATGCGGACGAAAACTTGCTTGTGTGGATGCTAAATCGAATCTAAAAGCGACGCACATCGGTAAAATGTTCATCGAAATAAATACGCGCGACACTGAGGAAAATAAAATAATCGAATTGATCGATGTTTTATACGTACCTGGGCTATCAGTAAATTTAATTTCTGTCGAAAAAATTACGAAAAATGACGAAACAGCCGTGTTATTTTGCTGCAATTTTGCCGATGTCTACGATGTAAGATCGGGGGAAATTATTTTTACCGCTCACTGTAAAAATAATTTGAAATATTTAAAGTTTCGTGTTCATCTTCAGCCCGGAACTTACGGAATGCCAGTGAAAAGGAAAAAACAAATCAATAATGATCAGGCATTAATGTCCGAAAAATTTTCTGTTGCTGGTATTTCAGCATCTACACAAACTGAAACAATTTTTGAAGAAAGTTCGGAAATGAGAAAAACGGATGAACTTACCACAATTTGGCATTGAAGACTTTGTCATCTCTCTGATAAATATATGAAACGCCTACAGACTAGAGCCCTTGGTATACCTGCTATAAAAATAAAAGAAATTGGTTTAAAGAATTGCAATATATGTATAGAAGCAAAATCTTTTCATTTACCTCATGATAAAAAACGTACAAAACTAGTTTGAAAATTACAAATTATCCATTCTGATATCTTGGACCCTGGATATGAAGCTGCAGAAAAGAAAAAATATATAGTAACTTTCATTTGTGGGTATACTGGATACATTAAAACTTATACCATGCAGAAGAAAAATGAAGTACCGATTTTATTTGAGCGATACCATAAATGTTTATCAAATAGATTTCCTGAATCACCAACTTCTATGTTACGCGCAGATAATGCCAAAGAATATATTTCTGGAGATATGGAACTCTACTGTAAACAAACAGGAATTGAAATAGATAGCGGTATGCCTTACAGCCCAGAATTGAATGGCTTATCAGAACGAAAAAACAGATCATTATTAGAAAAAATGCGTAGCTTATTGATTGATGCGAAATTGGATTGCAAATACTGGCCGCATGCAGTTAAAGTTGGAGAATATCTTTTAAATCGATCTCTGACTAAAACGAATGATGAATTTTGCACTCCATATGAATTGCTCTTTTCATTGAAACCAGATTTGAGTAACTTGCGTGTTTTTGGTTGTATTGGACTTGTTCATGTACCACGAGAAATTAAGAAACAAGCCAATGTGACAACAAAAAATACCGGAATTACTAAATTGTCCCCGATGACTGTTCCTCAAATTTTAATTGGTTGCTGTGAAACTGGTTATGAACTTTTAGACCCTGATACTGATAAATCAATAAATTCGCGGGATGTACGTTTTTTTGAGAGTAAAAATATAAAATAATTTGAAACTTTTAAAAATGAATCTATTACTGAGAACGGATTTACAAAAAATGCACCAGATGAAGATAAAAATTTTCCTGTTCCAAGCGAGACTTCCATGACCAAAACCACTGTGAACCCGTTGGAAATATTGGCAGAGGTATCTGAGTTACATCGTGACATTGAAATGGATAAAGATGATAATGTACGATTCTATGATGATCACTCATATGCATTTGCAATGCTTGCAATGGCAAATCAACAATATAGACGCAAGATTGGAAACTTGAGTGATTGTCTGCCTAAAACATTCCAACAGGCTATTACTTGTGATTTTTCGGAAGAATGGAAACAAGCTATTATGAAGGAATTTGATTCACTTGAAGAAAATGATACTTTCGAACTTGTGTTAATGTCACGGAATAATAAACTTATTGACACTCGGTGGCTCTTCACGATTAAATACGACGAGCATGGAAATGAGATTGTGAAGGCGAGATTAGTTGCGTGGGAATTCCAAACACAACATGAACATGATGAAACTGAAAAGTACTCACCAGTCTGCCCAGTTGATGTTTTGCATTTTGTTCTCTCTCTAACTGCTATCAAGGATCTGGATTTGCTGCTTATTGACATCATCACTGCTTTCCTATACAGCGAGATAAAAGAAGATATTTACGTAAGGATTCCAGATGGCCTGGAGATCGACAAAAACGAATATGTATTGAAGTTACGGCATTCCTTGTATGGTTTACAAACGGCAGTGATACGATGGTATGATTTGTTAAAGGATGTCATCCTACGTATCGGTGTGTTACAATCTGAATCAGAACGGTGTTTTTATCATCATCGATCATCTTCTGGAAAACTCTCGTTGTTGGTAACTCACATGGATGATTTGCTATTTGCCTCAAATGATCCTGATTTTCGTCAAATTTCCTTGAAGTATTGAGTAATCGTTTTAAACTGCGTTATATTGAACATCCTGAATATTATCTTGGATTGAAGATTGAAAGAAATTGTTCTAAACGTACTTTGAAAATTAGTCAAACAAATTATATTATGAAATTGGTTGAAAATTTTAACATCGATGTTCGAACAAAAATAAATACACGGATGGAATGTAACCTGAAAATTCAACGAAAGGAACACCCATGTGATGATTCAGAATTCCGAGGAATCATTGTTGCCACTTTGTATATTTCTCGCTATTCTTGTCCTGATATTTGTTACGCCGTCAATAAACTTGCACATTTCTAAGGATACCTCACATCTGAGATCAAGAATTATGCTAAACGTATTCTCAAATATTTGCTGAATACTGCTGATTTTGGTCTTGAATTTCGTGGAAGTGATTCGGAGGAATTCAGAGGATTTGTTGATGCTTCGTTCGCCCCTGATGATTGTAATTCGGTGAGTGGTTATTTGCTGTTTCATCGTGGGAATTTAATCGTTTGGTCTACCAGAAAACAGTCAATTGTTACAACGTCCTCAACAGCAGCAGAGATAGTCGCAATTAGTGATGCCGCTGATGAATTCCAAGTCGTTCAAAACCTGGTGAGGGAAATATTGGATATTAGTTGCAGTATTGTTCTTCATGAGGATAATACTTCAGCGATCAAGTCGCTTCAAGGCTGTCAACAACGAAGAATGAGATACTTACTAATCAAACATCGTGCTGTACTCAATTTGGTTCATGATCAAGTATTCCAGTTATCTGAAATACCCGGCGAAATCCAAGTGGCTGATTTGATGACGAAAGCATTGGATCGTTCACATTTTGAGTTATTGCGAAAATATTTAGTATCCAAAGAATTAGAATTTTGAAATATTTTGTTAATTGTTAATTTGAGAAGGGTATAAGAAAATTTTTTTAACCCGTAATTATTTTATAATTTTCTATTAATTTTATAGTTGAATTTTTTATTTATTTATTTTTAATTGTTTTTGTAATATTTTTAATTGAGAACGGTGTTGGCTTTAAAAATTCATATCTTTACAATTCAAAACATTACAATGTATGTTCTTCTTTTCTTATCATTTCTTTATGCCATGAATTTCACCCTTAGTTCTTTTAGGTCAGAACTCGTATCTTTTAGTTCTCGGATTATATTCGTTGTTTGAAGAATAAATAATGATGAGCATTTATAATATTTTATTTTTTAATTAAAACCATCAATATATGGCTATCTCTATTTCTGGCAGAATGTATGATAAACTCTGTGATAATGAGCTCCTCACTAATTGTTCAAATTAGTTACACCCATCAGCATTTTAAATTTTTATTTAAAGTTTAGTTCGTTACATCACATTGTTTTAGCTTTAGTTAGTTTCAGTTGAAGAAAATTGTAGTTTTCAAGAAGTGATTTATCTCCAATTTCTATAAATTCATTTGAACTTCTTATGGATCGTCTAAAAAAAAGTCATGTTTTTTAGTTGCAAGTCTTTTTTGAACAAGCTAATTTTCAGTTTTTGCTTCCGTCATTCTAAATTTTGAATTTAAAATTCTTTAGTTAATGAATAAGGAAGTAAATAGCTCTTAGCCGTAATTGATGGACGAAGCATTTTGTTCAGTTTGTTAGCGCAGCCAGTATTAAAATTCTAATGTTACTTTATTTTGCGATATGTGTAATTTAGCTGTGCACCATGCACCAAGATTGTTACGGTGTACCTGATATCCTGAAAGGACACTGTTTTTGTCGGTTAGTATATTTTTTATTACAAAATTCTTTTTGTGTAGAATTTTTATTATTTTTTCTTGTCGTAGACGATGTTTACACTCACCCTCGGTGCCTGTCTATCACGTATTATGCCCGAATAATGGTGGAGTACTTGAACAAACAGATCGTGCCCATTGTGCTCACGTTATTTGTGCTTTATGGATTCCAGAAGTCACAGATTCTCTAATACAGTATGTTTTGGCATCACTTTAACTTTGGAAGGTAGTCTCCTAATTATACGTTAATTATACATTCTAACGTTAAACAGTATTTTTATGTTGCTGTTGGTATACTTGGAACCCACTGATAGTATTGAAGTCATTCCTGCTACTCGGTGGAGACTAACGTGTTACATTTATAAAGAAAGAGGAGTTGGAGCTTGTATTCAGTTTTATAAAACCAATTGTTATTCTACTTTTCATACAACCTGCATCCAACAACCTGGTCTGTACATGAAAATGGAAACAGTTTGAGATAATAATACGAATACAAACTCGATTTAATTTATCGTATAGTTCAATTGATTTCAATGAATAAAAATTTTTTTTCAGGAGCTGTATTGGTACAAGAAATTGCTTATCGTAACACTTACGTTTTACCAGATCCTGTTAACCGAGCTCGTATGCATAAGGATGGGTTGCTCTGGAGCTGTCTAGTTTGATAAACTATGTTTTTTAAAAGAGCTGATACCTGAAACTGGTGTAGTGTGATAAAGTATGCTCTTTGCTCTTTTTTGCTCCGATTCTCCAAAGATCAAAAAAAATTTTTTTTTTTTTAAATGCTTTTTATTGTGGAGCTCTAAAAGCCACAAAATAAAACATTTATCTCCCAAACAGATGATGTTAAAATTTATATTTTCAATACTCGCAACATTTAGTAGCAATAATATAACACATTTAATAGCAAAAATATAATTTTCTCTTTACAAACACAAAATTTTGCAATTTTTCAAACATAATAAAAAGCATTCGAGATCATAAGAAATTGATGTCGTTGCGTATCAGGAAAATATATCATGTCAGAAAAAGTATATTTGTCACCATTGTGTGCTGCATTTTTGGTCTCGAATGCTTTTTAGTATGTTTGAAAAATTGCAAAATTTTCATGTTTGTAAAGGGAAGGTTATATTTTTGCTATTAAATGTTATATGAGTTTTGAAAATATAATTTTTAACATCATCTGTTTGGGAGATAAATGTTTTATTTTGTGGCTTTTAGAGCTCCTCAATAAAAATCATTTAAAAAAAAAAATAGTTTTTAATGTTAATTTTATTTTTTTACGTTTTAGTTAGTCATGAAATTTATTTATTTATGTATTCGTCATTATTATCTATTTACAGCAGGTTCTCTGAAGTTTCTAGCAGGTTGTAGAACTGAATTATTTCTTGTCTATTGAAAAAGTTGCCTACCTTGAGCTATTCAAGGCATACGTACATATTAATAAACACATTCTAGGTTATTTTTTAATTTGTCTACTTGAAATTATTGTAGGTATACCTACAATACTAAACACATTCTTGTGTATTTGATAAGTTGCCTACTTGAAACTATCGAAGGCATATGGATATTTGGTTTACAAAGATGAGACCTCTACACTACGCCTAATCTCCTAATAACACGAAACGAGACCATCAAGCGTGACACGAAGTAAGAAAGACAATTCCAATTTCAATAAAAATCATCTAATTTCAAATTTTTTTCATTTAAGTTACACCCCAATGCAGTATACGTGCGTAAATTGGCTGATGTGTCATCTCAAATTATGGACCGCGCATTTATACCAATTTTGTATAATTGTTGTATTATAGATAAAACCATGGTTGCTTGTACTCCTGAATTGGCCTTACTAATCAAAAAATAAGACACTGGACATTTAAACAATGTATTATAATTTACAAGCTGAAAAAACAATGCTTCCGTTGACAATTCCGTATTATCTTGAGAACAGATTCGACCTAAATCAGAGTAACCTACATTCTTATCACGTTTAACATTATAAATGATAATTTTTCTGATTGCTACAGCATCAAAAATCAGAGCTACATTTTTCAGGTGGTCCCACTCGGAGCTTTTTGATTTCAAAAATTTCAATACCTCCTCAATGAAACTAGGAAAACAGTTTTTTTAGGCAAGTATTTTTTTAACTGAGCAGGATGTGGCAACATGCTCCTTTTTCTTATGAAACGATAAGATGTGGAGAGTAGAAATACAAAGTTAAGCAAAAAGACTTGATTTCTTCTGAATATCGGAATCCTGATTTTCCATTGAGTTTTTTACCTATTTTTCCATTTTTCCATTTTTCCATTTTTCCATTTTTCCATTCGTTTTTATACTACGCAAATGGGAGATTTATTATAAGAGCTATTAATAGTAGTACATAAATCATCATTACCGAGAACTTTATTTTTCAACTAATAATTTTTATTTTGTCGTCAAACTTTTCTCTGCAAAAATTCTTTCTGTTTTTGATATCCTCGCATTTTTTTATCCAAGGTAGCTACAGTTAATGTAGTTCTGAGTGGAAATCTCACTAGTTGTCACTGATGTTTGGGTTACATTGTTGGTGTCAATTGTATCAGTGTGTTACTCACATTGAACTGGTTCATCAGTAGTTAGTTCTATAGAAGTGAAACAAAAATAAGAAGACCTTTAAAAATTATTTTGAAGGTGAATAAAAGTACATATAAAAACAGACAGAGAAACGGGAAGTACTTCATTTTATATGTACTTGAAACCCTTCTTTGGTATTACGGCGAGGCAACTCCCATATTTAAAGGGGTTAAATATTCTTATAATGCTTCAATTTTCTAACCAGTTCTGTTTAGTTGCCCAATTTTTTCACAAATCCGTGAATTTGTTTTCTTGTTACCACTTTTTAAAACAATTTTTGTTGGAAAAAACTAGAATTCTTTTATAATTTAAGAATGGTTTTCTCTGAGTAAAGCATCAGTTTTTCCAGTAAAACTGTAGCTTAAGTGAAAGCAACAATGTCATTTACTAATATTCTAAAGAAGTTAAAAGAAAAAAATATTTCTTCTATGGTAATTGAAAGAAATAACTTGAAAATTAAAATAAAAATTGAATATAAGAAATTTTTGTATTTCTTAATTTATTTTGGATGTTGCATTTTTCTCGTTAAAGTAAGATATTCACAGCCTCAGGGTAAATATGTATCAAAGTTACTCTTGCTTTTCCCAACATTACCATGCTTTGTACTATTTTCTTCACGACTCTATAGGCTGTTAAAGTCTATTTTTTTTCCAGAAGTGTTTTTGTCCATCATTGTTTTTTCTGTTGATTCACAGAAAGAAAAATATAATTATTTCTTAATCATTATTATGTTCATTCCTAAAAAATGTTTAAACATCCATAATTCTGATTTCTGACTATGGAGAGGTTCTGTTCAAGTTTCGAAATTTCCAATATTTTATAAATCGCCTTACATTTAAATTGATAAATATAAATCTCCAAAAATAATTAACTTTTACAATTATTATGGTTGACACAACTCTGGACTTAAATCGTGAAATAAAACATTTGAATCAAAATTCGAATACTTCAAAAATAAGTAGGCATCGACAAAAATATGTAAAAATTAACGTCATTATTAGGAATACTACGATTGGCAAACTTCACTGCAAAATCATGATATACCTTAATTATGTTTTTGATTGTTCTTCCTCTCGACATGAGCATGTAGAAAATTATATGTACATATTTTTAATATGGCCAGTAATAAGAAATTAAAAGTCAGTGATACAGCTTTGTACTGAATGGATGCTGACAATTTATTATTGGAAGCGAATATTCATACATATAAATAGAAAAAGCAAATGCATAGCGATGACTTCAACAATTTGTTACTATTTTTAACTGACGTGGCATTAAGCCAATGTGAAGATATACAGCCGAAAAGAAAAAAAGATGTACTGTATGAGGAAGCAATAAAAATATTTAGGTAATTTTTATACCGTACTGGGATGTAAAGCCTCTCCTAGACAGCGCCACTAGCGCTGTTGATTCTAGGACTAGGAGCAGTTTTTTGGCATTGAAAACATACAAAATCAATGTAGTCAAAAGCAATTACACAAAAGCTTAAGTGATAGAAAGCTGTAATTTTTAGAAGATATGTACATAGGTTATCTGAAGATTCCTTTAAATTTTGGTTGAAATCGTAAATTTATTTCTCAAAATATCGCTGAAATTCTGTTCATATTTTCCAACTTGATTGGATTCTTATCATTAAAGTGACATAATTTGAACAGAATTTCAGCGATATCGAAAAATAATTGAAAGATTTTAGTCAAAATATCAGGGAATTTTCAGATAACATTTATAGATGTCTCATAAAAATTTCAGTCTTCTGTCACTTACAGTTTTTGTGCAGTTGCTCTAAAAAGCTTTGATTGTGTATTTTTTCAATGCTAGAAAAACAGTACATAATCCCGAAATCAACACGTTTGACAAATGGGCCACCAGAGGGCGACTATTCTGACTTGAGATCCCAATTACAGCAATTTCGTTGGAGACGATTGAAATTCTGCAAAAAATTAACGAGTATAGTGTAAGCGAATGAGTGTAACAAAAAAAAGGACTTTCAATGAGATAAAAAAATAGAAATAAATGTCGAAATCATTAGATTTTCATCATTTCTATCTGTAAATTCATTTACAAAAATGGAGCAAATCTCAAGTGAAACAACTACTCACAAATTTCCAAATGAAACAACTAATCGTCCGCACCCTTTGAAATTATCGAGTTTGAATTCTATAATTCTTTGAATGAAAAGTGCGATTAACAAACAGCACCTTTCCTTTCGTAAGATTCGCATATTAAGTAATTATACCTTCATGTTTGACTTGTTATTCCCGAACAGATTTTTCAAAAACTTTGATAACTTTGTTTTTTAGTAATTAATAATATTAATCAACCTGGCGCCCAATAATACGGGAACTGATAAGAACTTTTAACATTTTTGATTTTTAAATCTTAATTCACAAGCCATGTTCCGAGGAGTGAGAATCTCAGGAAATTATAGAAAATGTTACTCTCTCGATTTGGCTCGTGACTAAAGAACTTAAGAATTCTCCTTTACGTATAAAAAATTGAATCCTTAATAATTAGAACTCTAAGTAACACGTTGAACTGGACTCTCAACTTAATTTAAAGAAACTTTGGATTTGAATTACATAAGTATCTGATGTACTGATTTCAGATTTTCTCTGCAAAATTCTGCGTTTTGGATACTCTTTTGCCATATAGTGTTGAGAAAAATTGAATATTTAAGGGGTGGCATATTTCTATAGTTTGGGTCTTCCACAAATCACAGGAAAATTGTAATCATCGTTCGTGAAATGCACACTACAAACTCTGGAATTTGCTCTTGGTTCGAAGTCTTTACCATTAACTGCATGAAGCCATTTGTAGAACGATCATTCTCCTTCTCCTTTGCTGGAAATCTGCTTAGTGTAAGTTTGTGCTTATGGTGAATGAATAATTAAGATTAAAGGATTTAAGAATTCAAATCATAAACAATAAATATTTTACCTGTGAAACACAACGTTAGGATTCACATCGCGACAGTGTGCAGTTTAAGGCAGAGCAATAATTCACCATTGTAGAACTGAAACATTTTATATACCTACATCAAAAATTGTCTCAGTAAAATTGTGAATATACAACAACTATTATTATACAAAAATTATTTATGATGAATGTGAAACTTACTTTCATTTCATTCTGAGCAGTTATAGATGCACTTATAAATTAAATTGTGAAGAAATATATGAAATATGAAGATTCAACGAGCACTCTAAGTCATTGTCACGGTGTTTGTATATGATTTGTCATACCTACAATGAGAGAAAAAGAGATAACAATATATTTTCATTCGCTTTCTCTTTTACTAACATGTTTCTGCCACTTTTTTAACTTACTACTTATTCCATTATCACTATACTTCGATGGCTTAATACTAAAACTTTTCAGTACTGAATTTTTTTATTAGAAAAGCTACCAATTTTCATAGACAAGTAGCCTAGTTCATTTAACACTGAAAAAATGCTTATTAAAATTACATTAAATACCTAGTGACGGTAAATTTTTTCAAAATCTTATTATTTTAGGGGCAGAATTTATACGACTTACTTATCAGATAAAACTATTTTCATGTTAAGTAACATCCTCATCATATAGTGAGCCGTAAACCCTAGTTGTGCCATATTGTTTCGAGCTATCCTGTAGGAAAATTGATATAATTAAATACGTACCTAGCAAATTTTCATTTTATAAATTGAATGACTAAATTTGTGAATTTATTACCCCTCTTCTGTAGATCTGGAAAAGAAAAATGTTTGCCATTACACATAAAAATATTTGTTTGTAAAAATCTGATGATTTTTTTAATGTCGATAAGTTAAGTACCTATGTACAAATGTAAAACTCTAAAATTGGTAAAAGATTGTAAGATATTAACCTATAGTATAGTCCTGTATTATTAATAGTTGACTCATGTCTCCATATGTAAAAATAGGGTTGAGAATATGGGGCTGAATCTTAAAAAATTATGACAGTATGCTCTACTAGCAAAGCAGATTTCAAAATTCTGGCGCAGCAAGCTCTTTTAGAAAACAGATTGATTTTTTCAAAATACAGCTACAATGTTCAATATAAAATAATTTTCAATCTTTTTTTTTTTTTTTTTTTTTAGTTAATAAAAAACAATAAAATCCAACGCTTTTCTAGCAAAGGTTGCTGCATTAGAATTTTAAAATTTTCATAACTCCAGAACTTGTTCGTCTGGTAGAATTTACTGCTAGAGAATTTTTATATTTTCATATGTTTTGAAAACCTGATATTTTTTTTTGGGAAGCTTTCCGTGCTAATATTTTGAAATCAGAGAAAATTTTGGAAATATGCTTTGCTGGTGGTGTATGTTACTCGGGAATCCTTTTTTACAGTCCATTAATAGATTGTTGTTCTACGATTATGTATAGAGAGGGGGATCAAGGGTGATAATGATAAACGACATTGAAACGTTTCATACTTTTTGGTGGTTGTTTAATTTCAAAGGAGCATTACCTGAAAAAATGTTACAGGTAAGCGGCCGAAAACTGTATTAGATGTAAAGCATTTTCTTTTTTGTTGAAAAAGTCGGTTTCCCAGTTGATGAAATTTTCTTTCGTCAAATTTTTTAGTGTGACTGGGTATGCCTTTTCAAATATAAAAATTATGACATGAGATGCGACCTAATAGAAATTTAACTGGTGGCTTCTGTTATAAATTGCTTTTTGCATTAAATCGTTCACAATTTCTCAATTCTTATTGTACCATTCTATTGTGGATCCCAGAAACCAATGTATTTCATTAATATTTGAGTGACCTACATGTTTGTGATCTACAACTCGGAATCAGTGTTTTCCCTTGGCCCCGCCCCTAAATACGCTTTTGGGCCGAATACCACGGTTGTATTTTCCAATGTTCATTGATTCAGTCATTTCTTTCTAATTTTAAATTTTGTGTAAATGCGTGAAAAGAAAGACGAAAGGAAAAAAATAGTTTCCATGTTTTGTCATTCGAAGGATTCGTTCAAGGGCGGCATTGATATTTATTTATACTGAGGGTACCCACCGATCTGTTTTTTGTATTTGCCTTGTTCTTAGCTTTGTTCTTTTGACGGCAGTTTTTCTGTGAATTGGAAAGGGAGAGATAATAAAAATGTAGGTGAAGATGAAAGATTTTGCAGTTTGCTTTGTCTTTTATTTTGTGTTTTTTTTCTTTTTTTCATCGATGGCGCATTATATGGCACCAGATGGAAAAAAACGATTTATAGGAATTTTGTATACAGAGAGGAAAATATGGAAACTAATTTATCGTTTACACTTGTAAATTCCAAAGGATAAACTGAAGTACTCAAGTACGTATACATATAATTATGACTGTTTTCGAAATTAATTTTTCGTAAACTGTACATTAAAAAAAAGATAAGAGAAGCCAATTAAAGAAAAGAACGAGACTAGCCTTTAAATGGAAACTGAGATGAATAATTCAAATTATTATTCTTAAGATACAATAAATATATATTTTTCGGGCATTAACAGTGGCAAGTCTATTTTCAGAAGGTGCCAAATTTTGTACTTATTGGCTACCATTTAATAACTTGCAAACAAAAAAACAGATTTTTATTGAGCTCTAATACCTATAAATATTGCATGTAAAAATCTGTCAATTTTATGAATTAGGTATTGATGACATCATGGAGGTTTTGCAAAACTTTAAAAGCAGCCTATTTCCCCCTAAACTACAGGATGAATTTTGAAAATTTCAACACGATTGAGTAGGCCCAAAAATCTTCAAATACTTACTTGAGTTTTATTGCAAAGGATCCAAAGTTTCAAAAAACTCAAAAAGAAAAAATTACTGGAAAAAATTTTATGTTCACGGTGTTGAAAAAACTAAAAAAGCGATATTGCTGAAATTTTCAACAAAAGTAGCTTTTATATAGGACCAGGTGTGTTAGGAGCTTGTTACGTATTGGTTCTGTAGTTTCCCAGAAAACTGGAGAACTAAAAATTACTGAGGAAGTAGTTTTTCCAAGATTTTGAGGAAACTACAAAAGGGATTGGGTTGTAATATTCGCGGTACATTTTTATCATATGAATTTAATTTTTATAATAGTTTGGTGTTCGGTTTTGCAGTAGTTGAGAAAACTGGAAAAGAAAGATGAATGGTAAATCTGTTTTTCAGGGATTTTGAGGAAACTACAGATGTGATAGAGCTTAAATTTTCACGGAATGTAGTTTTTGTGTAGGATTGTGGCTACCATCATGAACTGAATTGATAGTTGATATAAGTTAATAGCTTATGTGTTTTGAATGAAGAACCAATCGCCATCAATAATCAGTTCAGTTCATAATCGCACTCTAGGTCTGATATGAGTTTGGTGTCTATTGATTGATTCAGTCTTTTTCAAGGAAATGTAAAACTAGAAAAAATTGATGGAAAAAACCAAGTCACATGCGTTTCCTGTAGTATTTTTTCCTTATTTACAGTGCAAGGCGTTGTTTCTATTTATCTTATTTTAAACTTTGACAATGAAATTTCGATGCGTCGATATGTTTGTTAGATATCGATAACTATAGATTTTTTATGGCAGTTTTTTCACGCATTTGTAATTCAAGATAGTTGGTTGAATTATAGAAGTAAATTGGGTTTTCTAGTGAAGTATTGCTGCGCTAGAATTTTGTATCTTTTTTTATACGCTTTTATTCTACTCACTCAATTTGTTGAAGTACACCGGATGACCAACTTCAGCGTTGCTTTCACGTGTTGCGACCCACGCACACATACACTTGTATCCTTTTTATCAGTTGTTTTTTAAATTTTTGTTTGTTTCTGTCTCGGAAAAAAAACTGAGAAATTTTATTTTTTCTTTTGCAGTTATTTTCTTCTTCAAATTATAAAAGCGTATTTTTTAAAAACTCGTTTTTAACCTAACTTATTCAAAATTCGGTTCTTTTTTGTTACAGCAAAAATGAATATTTTGAGGCTGAAATTTGGAGAGAACAAATTGTAACCTACTCAGAAAATAACCTCCGAGGCGAAAATTAGTCAAATTTGGTTCAAAGTTACATTTCATGGTGTTACGCGGCTATACCCTTTAATGAAACTATTAAACGCCGAGCAGGTCTTCCAAGAATGAAATATTGATAGTACTCCCAAAAATTTTCAATTCAATCAAAATATTTTGCTCATCTTAACTTTCAAAATGGAACATAAGTACTTATTGTTAGTAGGCTATTGTACAGTCCGTAAGTTGGTCACATGTTTGGTGGCAAATGCTCTTTATTTTTTATACTCTGTTCACGCTAAGAAGTGCGTGACGTCATAAACCATATCCACACTTCTCTACTTTAAATGCGATGTTTATTTACTCTCAAAATTATGCTTATCTTTGTATAACAGTGTGCATCCATACCTTTTTTCGTCTTCTCAACTAACCGCAACGTCAATTGTGAATCTAATGTTACGCACTTCTTAACGTAAAGGGACTGTAGATTGGATGGAATAAAAATAGACTAATTATCAAAAATTATTAAAAATTGTATTTAGTACAATAAATTACGAATAAATAATTTTTTATTTGCTACTGGATTATTTATGTTTTTTGACCAGAAAATAGCGCAATGACGATATCATCATCTGTCTTTCTCTCTCTCTCTCTATCTGTTGTTCTTTGACGTCATCGGCTAAATGTGTAATAACTTTTACTAATGACTTTGCCGCTCGCCCAATTTTCAAGACAGCTGTTCACGATCGCGTCTCGTTGAAACATGGCATCACGCTGGTGCGCAAAAACGCATCGTCGTGCGTACTTTTCGTCTCTGTTTGTTGTTGTTGTTGTTGCTGTTGTTGCTGTTGTTGTAGGTCGCTAGTCCACGACTTTTTGATCATGTCCGCCGCCTTTTCGCCGACCATTAGCGTCGGCGCGTACAGGTGGGCGCCTGGCACCTTTGGAAAGATGGACGCGTCCACCACGCGCAGATTTTTCACGCCATAAACGCGTAACTCGGGATCGACGACGGCCTGTTTGTCGCTGGCCGGACCCATTTTACACGTTCCACTCTGGTGGTGCAACGTGCCCGTAAAGTATCTGGCCATGCAGGCCCAGTACTCGTCCGACTTGAACGCGTGCTGCGAGCACTGCGGCAGCTGCGTCGGAGTCAGTCGCGTGCCCAACCTCTGGAACGCTTCTGTCTCGCTCAGCTTGATCACGCCTTTGATGCCCTCGACCATCACCTTCATGTCGTGCGCATCCTCGAAGTAGTTAAAGTGGAATATGGGCGCGTGCCACGGATTCTTGTCGCGAAGCAGTACTCTGCCCGTGGTGCGCGGATGCAGCAGCATCGGCAAAATGGTCCACGTGTCCTTGGAGCTGGCGTACCCGAACACCTGCTCGTACATGCACTTGGTGATGCCAAAACTCTTGCGAAAATCGGTGCCGCCATCGGAGGCGAATGATCCGGATGCGAATATGTACTCGACATCCGCGTAGTCGCCGGGCTCCGTGTTGTATTTCGTCTTGACGTAGCCCAAGCCTTCCACCCCACCCGGCAAGGTCAATATGCCTCGACCGTTGTTCAGCCAGTCCACAAATGTGCCGACGTTGAGTCGCGATTGCACTAGGGCAGAGCCTGTGGCATTCACCAAAAATGACAGTCCGATGAACGAGTAGTGCTCGTGAAGATTCTCACCCACCCGCAGGTCCTGCACCACCGGGATGCCCAGCTCGTGCAGATGCTCTTTGGGTCCAATGCCAGACAGCATCAGCAGTTGTGGCGTGTTCAGGGAGCCCGCTGACAAAATTACCTCCTTTCTGGCCTGCACCAGCCGCGTTTTGCCCGCCTTCACAAACTCGACACCCACTGCCCGTTTACTCTTCCCATCGATCAGCACCCTGGTGACGCGTGTCTTGATCGACACGTGCAGATTGCGCCGCTGGCGCACCGACCACAGGTACGCCTTGGCCGCGCTAACCCTGCGGCCGCGCTGCTGCGTCGTCTGTATTCGGGAGAAGCCATGCTGCGTGGCATCCGTGTAGTCGATGTTGGCGCGGTAGCCCAGCTCGGTGCCACCTTTGAGAAACGCGTCCACCAGAATGGAGTGGTGGCGCACTCGCTCCACTGGCAGGTATCCTTGGTGACTGTGTATCGCCGACCTTGAGTACTCGTCAATAGTGTTGTTCTCCGACTTAAGAAAGTAGGGCAACACCTGGTCGTAGCTCCAGCCATAGTTGCCAGCAGCTGCGTACCCGTCATAGTCCTTGCGGTGGCCCCGCGTGTAGATCATGTAGTTGAGGGTGGTCGAGCCGCCCAGAATTTTGCCACGTGGCCACAGGCAACGCTGATGCTCCATGGCGAGGCAAGCGTTTCCGGTGCGCTCGGCCGAGTAGCCCCAGTCGTAGGCGGTGGTTGACCAGTGGCTGACAGTGGCTGGTATGTCCGTGTAGATGTTCTCGTCTTCGCCCGCCTCCAGCAGCAGTATTTTCCAGCGCGGATTCTCGCTGAGGCGGTTCGCCACCGCCGAACCGCCGGCGCCGGCGCCCACGACCACGAAGTCGTACTCCTGGAGGATGGGCTCGTTGCCGAGGAAAACGTTTTCACGAAAGTGGATTCCCTGCTGCAGGTACGCGCGGTAGAGTGACGCGCCTAGCAACGGTAGTAGCAGAAACGCGCTGCTTCGCTGGAGAATGGCTGCCGCCAGGATGAGGAGTGGCGCATACCCTGATCGAGTCATACGGCCGTGGTTCCGGTCTGAAAGTGGAGGAAAAAACAAGATCAACGCTGACGACTGCCGTTGCCCGCTTATCGGTTCTTTTTTATTTTATCTAATGTCGTATTGCGCGTACAAAATATAATGAGCATATTTATGGGGCAGCGTCGGTCGTGAAAACCCTGCTCGCCATTAGGCGCCACGAGACCAGTAATGAGTTGGCCGATATGCACGAAGGGCACTCGAACCGAGCGACGACGTCGGTGTAACTACACGCACACCGAAGAGTTTCGCATTTTGCCTTTTTTTTTTATTTCTTTTTTTGTTTGTTTGTTTTATTCCTCCGTCGAATATACGAATCCTCTTTTGTTCGAACGGAGTCGATTATTTTTTAATGAGGCCTCTCTAATGACATATTTTGTTGTAGTTGTCTCGCGTATTTGTTTAGCTGGCGAAAAAAAATCCTTAATTATCGAATGATTAACTCGTATACAAATTTTGAAAAATTATACGTATCGCTTTGCTCATAGTTCGTCCTCGTTAAAATTCTTAACTTTGTAAATTTGTGTTTGAGCACAACAAACCCGATGAGCGGAGTGATGTTTATTGCATTTGGGGGAAAAAGCCACTTTTAACCGTTTCAGAATTTTTTGTCTAGTCATGTTTGAAATACCGGAGTGAAGACTATAGCCGGTTGAGTATGAGAATTCAGCCTTTGCGCCAAATTGGCTGATTTATATTCTCGAATAACATTCTATTTTGCGAAATCACAGCTTCGAAATGTTTTGTTTTTGCTGAATACAAAAAAGTTATAGGCGTATATGCGGGCGATTTGTTTTCACTAATCGGGCGTTACTGTGAAATTTGTGAATTCGTTGGATAACATGGAATACCGAGCATATTCCACAGGAGTAATGGTACTGATACTGGTCAGGTAGCCCATGTCCACCATAAAAATAAAAATGTGTAAAATAATAATAGTGAAAACCCCTCCTTGTCTGCCAAAATCTGATCAAGAAATTGATTATTCTCTTCCATATAGGTCTAATATAATCCCCACCTTTATTTATCTAAATTTATATGAAAAGTTTGGATTGCATAATTTTATGTGTAACTGGAAATGTAATTAAGTTTGACCATGCTACGAAAATAAAATTTTTTTCTTCATAAAACGTAACCTTTGAGTTGTAGTATTGTTCCAAAAATATTTGTTACTCCCTTCCCATTCTTTAATTTTTTGTTTAGTTTCGAATAGAGCTTGCTGTGAGGAAATAGTTATTTGTGATACAAGTGTATAAAATAGGTGATTTCGATCGGAGTGTGATTTTTGCAGCGTAAGCCAAAGGTGAGCGATTCAAATCACACAAATATTAATCGCCTATTATATACATGTGTGTCACACGCTATTTTTTGCAACATCCCCCCCCCAAAAAAAAAATATATATATATAAAATAAAAAAATACGTGAGTTCTACTGGGGCATACTCATGCAGGATTGATGTGTAAACATAAAATAGTGTGGTTGTGTGCATATGCAACGCATTGTGCATGCACACAACACATACCTACATGTCATGTAACATACACAAACAAGAGTTACTGTTATACGAATCTGACGATTATAATTCTTATTTAGCCCTTACCATAGACACCAAGCGCTAAGATGTTTACAAATAAAAAAAATAAACAAAAATAACGATGTAGACTAGGTGCAGTAGTAAGACCAATGTATAAAATGATGAATACGCCCAAGGCGATGCATAAAGTAAGTACTTTGTACATCAGTCCTAAATGGTTCTAAAATTATCTACTTTCTATACATTGACTAGGTGCGCATAAAAATGGAGTTTATAAGCAGGTGTTGCAAAAAATACTTTTTTCAAAGCAGTAGCGATTAAACTCATCATAATTTTTTAAATTCACTATTCCAAAAATTGTAAATATCCCAGTGTCAATTAAAAAATCTAACTTGATAAGATTGTTGAAAGCATCGAAATATTAAATTTAAAAAAGACATTTATAGCCCAACTTGAAATTCTTCCACAGAGGCAATTATAATTTGTAGTATTTTTTATTTTTTATTTTTTATTTTAATTTTTTTAATAATTCATTGAAAACGTCTGTAAGTGTATATCTATACATTCTCTTAGAGTTTTCCAAATTTTCTAAAGTTGATTTTCATAAATTTTTCAGTTCAGAAGTTATAATCTCCGAGAAACGTCGAATTTGCTAATGGCTAAATTTCACATATTTTGTTCGTGATTTTTCGAAAATAAATTTTTAGCCCTGTTCAGGGTTCTAAATTTTCGGTGATTTTCAATAAATTTTGCAATCACAGCGACTGGTTCCAAGTATGTGTGAGTTATATTTTTCAAATCGCTCCGTGGATCTCCAGAAGTGGCTTAAGGGTTAGTAACCATACACATAAAGTCGATCCGTAAATAAGATGTGGGGTGGTACCTACGCGTAAAGTGAATTGATGTGATTACCTGTTTCGAATGCACTGTGCTCTGCCGTTGGCTGTCTGTGATGCGATCACGAAAAATATGAAAAATTTTAAAAGAAAGAATGGAAAAATAAGCGAAATAAATAAAACAGTAAATTAATAACAAAAAAATTCAAGGTTTCGAGAGCACGAGGTGAAGGTGGCGGACGGTTTGAGGCCGTAGAAATTTTGTGGTGTCGTCGGCCGTCGGGTCGCTGTCACCTTCGTAGACCTGTTGTTGACTTTGTTTAGGCGCTTCCAAAGCAGCGAATGACCCAAGTTGTTGATGGTGGAGTGGTCTGCCTCTTTGTGAATCGATGTTCGCAGCCAGTGCGTTTGCTCCTCGACGTAACCGAGCCTACAAGTGAGTCGTGCATTTTTTTTTTCCTTTTTTTTTTTTTTTTTTGGGCCGTTGCCCTTGCTCTATAGAAGATACCGTTTACTTAATCGCCGTTTCCAGAACTACCGGTTTGTGCGCCAATTTTTCCGTAGGAAAACGAACGTGTACCCTCGGTGTGCTTGGCTGCTGTAGTATGCTGCTGCCGAAGCTACAACCATATATCTGAACAATGCGTGTGTACGTCCCGTCAAACATTAAACATTAACTTGGAGAATTTTCAGTATCGTTACCTTTAACGGTATCCGCTTCGTTGTTGTCTGTATAGATTTCTGCTCTTCGTATCTGACGTTGACTGAATGGTATATATAATATGGTCAATGGTATCTGACTAGAAGCTGGTGATTCGTGTTCGATATAAGCCTTGAGAAAAACGAGAATGTTCCAAAAAAAAAAAAAGTGCAAACATTTCGATCGCATCCGGATTATTTTGTCTGTGAACTTGATTTATTTGCCCCGTTGTAACACCTTGTAGCTAACCTGATCTTCGTCCTCTCCTCAACGTCACCAGATTGGGATATAATTTGCCAGTAGTGGAAAAGTTGATAGAATGGTTTTTTTAAAAAAAAATAAAAATAAAATAAAATGTGGATTCACTCTCAGGCACAATATGGTTTGAAAATATTTTTATATGATTTTTAGGGAGCCACCAGCATTTGTGTTTCAGTAGGAGTACCTATTCAGTGAGGAAATCATTTCTGTTTTATGAGTACTATTATATATCCTTGAAATTACTGTTATGGAGGTACAAATAATGATTTCATGGTTACTGTTTTCTTCTCCGAGTATACGATAAATATTTAGTTGGTGTTATGTGTGTGTGTTTTGAAGTTCTGAAGTTTCCCTTAGCCTTGAGACGATTTTTGACTCACGTTAACACGTATCGTCAATGTCGAGAATTTGTATCCAGTCTGTTCGACACTCAATGTTCGATTCATCTTTAACTCACGAATTGACTTGGCAGTTAAGTACTGAAACTATTTCGCAACAAAACTATTGCTCTTTTATTGAGAATTGATACGACTCGAGATAGAAAAATTTTTTTGCTCGCCCAACATATAGTGGAGTGAGCGGTGCCGAAATATGCCTTGTCTTACCGTGGAAAAAATTCTAGCAAAATCTGTCGGCTGTATTTTTACCTTGTTTCCTTGAAAACGGCGTATTAAAATTTATTTCACAAAAAGGTTGGGTGGGGATGATGCAAATAACCTGTTTCACGAGAAAAGAAAACGATTGTTACAATTTTTCCATTTTGACTTAATTTTTTTATGAGTATTGAGGCGTCCGAAATCGATTCCTGCCACAGTCGCCATATTTTATGAAGCATACGAAATCGATTCCTGTCACGTGTCATAAAGTCAACCTTTAATGTATAGTGGTGTTTAAATGCTAATGATGTCACAATGTCCTAAAGTTAGGGTATCATGCAGCCGAAACACTGAATCGAGGGGTCTTGAATTGTGTTTTCAAGACATTTTATTTTTTTGACTTTGACTATGTCCTACGGCTGAATTCTTCTTGACTTGAATTAAGCTTCTCCAGACATGGCAAAACGCAGCTTACATTTGTCTAAATACCTCAGCAAATTAATATGACGAATCAGCAATAAGCTAAGTTGTGTGAAAAGAAGAGCCTAACAAAGTTTCAATCCATACAAGGTTCGAAACCTACAAAAACGAACAGCAGAATTATTTTGTCAAAGACTATAATTACAAAAGAATTATAGTGTCAACAAAGCGGAACAAAGCAAAGTGTATAGCGGAAAAATAAAAAGTTAAAAAAAAAGCTATGGCAGACAACAAGTAGGGGAAACCATCAGAAAGTTGTTGTGTCTTCACCTAATTGTGTGTCTTCATGAGTGATGGTTTTGTTGTTTAAAAGACTCCTAATATGAAACTTTAGGTCTCGGAGCTTTTGGTTGAAAGTGAGAGTGAGGTGAGAAATTTACTAACATAGATGGAGTCAAATCCACTATGCGAAAAAAGAAGGCTCGATGCGGCCTTTAAATGACAGAGCAAGGCAGTCATCTTGAACCAAGCTTGTCTTAAAGTTGTCTTCAACACACCAAATTTCCCTCCTAGCAGGTGCCAGGAACTCCATCTGATCGTATTGTCGACTGATGCTTCACCTCGCAGGTGTTTTTAAAAGATCGCCTTGAAGTGCGATGTGCAACTGGTGAAACTAGGAATGACTTATGTGTTGTCACTACTGATCCTTCATGACGAAAGAACATCCCTAATTTGCCTTTGTCTTCAACTGAACCTATCTGGAATACCAACTACCATCCTAGTTGTCTTCAAGGTAGATCAGATTGAATCATATTCTGCATCTCGAAGATGGTATACATATTAAATTGCCTGACGTGAGGACTTAGACGTACGACTTGTGACTTGGACCTGCTACTATCTGCCTACACAAGAAGGACTCATTTGCAAAGACAAACCCAGTACCGGGTGTCGCCAGTGCAAAGTAGAGAGTGATTTAAAAATTAGAATTTGTCTTCACAAATCAGTTCTTCTTGTTAAGGAAATTTCCCCACTTATTGTCTGCTAATTGCCTTCAAACATACGATGTCGATAACATAAAAAGCGAGAGGAAATATAAAATGTCTACAGCCAATAAGATTACAGAAAGCAGAAATATATACGTCGACATACAATAGGCTAAAAACGCACGTGGATGACTGATAAAATAAAATATAATAAAAATATATTAATGACGGCAAACCGCAAGCAAAGCGTGGAAAGAGCGGAGATAAAGCAAAAGGTTGGCTGCATTCATATCCGTCGATGGGTTTTTACTTTCATTTAATTCGTCTTCATTTAATATATGTCTCATGGTGCCAGTCTGTCGGATCGAACCAAATTATTGTCTAAAATTGTCTGAATTTGGAAAAGTCGTTACTGAAATAAAATGCATTATAATCGCCTGAAAGAGAATTAGATTTTATTTCTGTCTTCACGTCTTCATCTGAATCCGAGTTCGAATTCGGATAATATAATGTCCGAATTTGAATTCTGTCTCTCAAAAATTTGTCTGAACTTGTGACGTCATTATTTTGTCAGAATTTGTCAAAAAATAATTTTTATTTGAAGGTCCAGATCTCGGACTTCTCAGTATATAATATATTATAAATACTAAGTATGTATGTATCGCCCAAAATTTTGTGTTCACGATTTTGAGAAAACTACAGAATGGATAGAGCTGAAATTTTCACGGGAGATAGTCCTCATATAGGAGCAGGTCTGAAAAAAGTTTAGTCCCTATTAGTTGGATTGGTTTCTGGGAAAACTGGAAAAAAAAAGTTCATAGAAAAGTTGTTTTGCTAGGATTCTGAAAAAAATTTCCACGATAAATCATCCTTGTGTTGGTGCAAGTCTGATTGACTTAGGCGCCCATATTTGCGTCTGTGTTTTACATACATACTTATGTATATATAGTAATACTGGCTGCCCGTGGTGTCAGCTTCACTTGTCAGATGCTTAGGATCTTTGACCCTAACCCTGAGCTAAGTGTTCACTAACATAAGGACCTGTTTTAAACTAAAGTGAAGCTATCAAAAAATATATCATAAGTGATAAATGTAGTTTCTGTGTGACAAACTGCAGCAAAGCTATGTTTGAAACTGATCCTTGGTGTTCACACTTAGAACAGGGTTAGTGTCAACTGTGAATACCAGTCACATAGTGGGCACTCATAGTAGTTGGTAAATTTATAAATGTTATTTGATGATATTGGCAATGGTCAATCAAAGATATCAATGGACCTTGCATAGTGAAGACTAAAGACACATCGTGGAATATTCTGTTAGTCTGGGGCTCCAGTTATAACGACCAATTTAATTTTTCTAAAATGGTTGCCTCACTCTTGAATATTTGACTATATGACGTTGAGCAGTATTTGTTAAAATTTTTGAACTATTTTAATCTTTTTCTCTTCAGCTAAACATTTTTGAAGTGGAAATTCCTGAATATTGGGTAGTGAAATGGTTTTTGAATGCCACAAAATCACAAATCTGTTGTGGGGCTTGTGTATTTGAATTCATTCAACATACACATTCTAATAAAATAACAAAAAAGGGAGGCTTTGGGATGCCTTGCACAAAGTTTTACTTCCACCAAGTGACCCATGATGTGGCACACTTTTTTTTTCATCATAGCTGTCATTGTCTTTGAATATTAATTAAGAAAGTTTGTAGATACACTTTTTCAGACCTAAGTTTTTGAATTACATATAGGTACCGAGTATCAAAATGAAAGACATAATCTTGAAACTATAAGTTGAAGCTTCTTACTCTTCCCTGTAGCAAATAAACCTAATATAATTATGTTTGAAAATAACTATTATAATTACCAAGTTGTAATTTTTGATAAAAATTCTTTTTATTTTCTTCAAAATTTTAGTGCTCCACTTTTTCCAATCAAATTTTCAGTTTCTGAAAGAGATTAACGCTGTGTACTTTTTTTCAAATCAAACAGACCTAATGTGGGTACAGTTATGTTCAGTATTTGTCTTCAGTCTGTAGTATTGTATAGTTTTTAGTGTCAAGTTGAAGCAATAAGAAAATAATTTTTTTGTAAAAATATTGATGATTTTAGAGGAGTAAGAATTTGGTTAATCAAAAAATAAATAACAAATTCAAATTTGGTCCTTCAAACAACATACTTGATGATATGTAATTGCCCAATGAAATCTGGAAATTTAAAATTCTCTTTTTTTTTCAGTCAGTGTAGGTTGAAGAATGAGTTTAATGAAAAAATGAACAAATTGAAATTCAGCGCCTCAAAATACATATTTGATGATATATTATTAGACCTTAAAATATTGAAATTTAAAATTCTTGTCTTTTTGCCAATATATCAAATTTTAATTCAGCTCCTCACTAAACATTTCGGATGATATATTTCATAATAAAATCTGGAAATAAAAAATTCTTCGCTTTTTGGTCGAATAATGGGTCTAATGATAAAATGAACCTCATTCAAACCCAGCACCTCAAAAAACATGTCCAATTATATATTACACAATAAAATCTAAAAATAAAAATTCTCTCCTTTTTTGCCCTAACAGAACTGAAGAATGGATCTAATGATAAAATTAACATCAAATTCGAATACAGCGCCTCAAAAAATATGTTCGACAATATATTACACAATAAAATGTGAAAGTAAAAAATTTTCCCATTTTTGGGTCTTATGAGAGCTGAAAAATGGGTGTAATGATAAAATTAACACTAGATTCGAACTCAGCGCCTTAAAATTCATGTCTGATGATAAATTACACAGTAAAATATGAAAATTGAAAATAGTCCCCTTTTCAGGTCCCATGAGGGTTGACAAATAGGTTAACTGATAAAATAATCATCAAATTCGAATGAAGCGCCTCAAAAAAAAGTCCAATGATGTAAATTTAAAAATCAGAAAAAGTTCCCTAAATGTAGATCTTATATGTTTGTACACTGTTTTTCTTTTCACCTTATACACACAGTCGCTTTAATCCAACCTTCATCGATTTTCCTTCATAAATATGTTTTTTGGGGTGATAAATAATAAAACCAAGCGTAGAACATTCCTAGGTTCATGAAGAATGCACGTACAAAAATTCAACAACATTGGTTTGGTAGATTCCAACATTACCCTTAACATAAACTTTTCCAAATCTTCCTCTTTATATATATATATATATATATATATATATATATAAGTTTGTTTTTGGGTATTTCACTCTATCTAATTTGCACGTAAATAAAGTTTTGTGAACTCGTAATCAAAAGCAGAGTTTATTGACCCGATTAAAAACGATAGTGAAATTAGAAAATTCAAGATTATTACACACAAGAAACGAACAAAGATACTACTGAATATTATCTGTCTTTCTAAAACGACGATTAACGGACGAATGAATGAATGAATGAGTTTGATAAATGAAATCGACGTTTGTTACAAAGGAAAATGGTCATGTTGAGTATGGTCAAAAATGATGTCATTTAACAATAAGATGGTCGAGTCGAAAATACATGAAATGACGTAACGTAAAGATAATATGATCGGAAATGGTAAATATTAGATAGTCGAATTGTGTCGATTTCCAAATGTGGGTCAAACAAAAATAAACATTACGAATACATGAAAGAACGAGAGTAAAATGTGAGATTGTAGTTATTTGAATAAGAAGAGTGTTCTTTTTACATATATATATATAAAAATCCCTCTGCAATAAGGGGTGATTATTAATTTTTTCGTGGATCAGCTAATTTATGAAAGCAAATCAATTGAATTCTCTCTATTATGCGAGCATTTGTTTTACTTTGGCATAATATTTGTGAGTGATCTGATGACACGGCAACCCAAGTACCGTAAGAGTATTCTAGCCACGACTATATCGGTGTAATCATCGTTCTCTTTCTCGATTCTCTTCTCATTTTATTCAATGTCCAAACATTTTCGCGATTACTATTAGCACAGTTATTTTCTTCTTCCCCCCTCTAATGTTATGTTATTCTCAACTGGTTTGGAAAACGTCTACGATGATTATAAGGTCAGCGACGGAGGGTGTTCTGCATTCTGCATAGCGGAAGTAAATAGCTTCGAGAAATAAAAAAAAAATATTAAAAAAAAGACAAATAAAATGGGAGCAAGTTGCGGATGTTTGAAAATATTTTGTCCACGAAATGAGTTCGAATTCTTTTCTGTTGCGTGCGTAAATTTTAATTAATGCCACAGTTTATTGAAATCGAATGGTAAATTTACTCTTTTCTGCGACTTATGACGCATTTGCGAGCTCGTTTCTATACAAAAGCGATATTTTTGAATATTTTACATTATTTATGAATTTCTATCCTTTCGATTTTAAAAATGCATTTTTTTTTCTTTTTCGTTTCTCGAAATGACTTAATCTGTGTAATAGCTGGAAGAAATAAAAACGATTAATGGGCTTATTTCTGGGTGTTGAATTTTCGAAAAACCCTGTTATAATTTAACTACTATTAATAGTGGTAACAAAATCAAAAGAAAAAAATTTTTTTTTTCTGATTTTGGCATACTTTACTCAAATGTCTCGATTTACCAAGCTGAAACGGTGGATGGTCGAACTGTGCAGAAAACTGTGGACTGTGATGGACTTCCAGTACAGTATTCTATAAGTTGATCCATATATTTCCTACTAGTTGTTAAAAGTAGCAAGGGCATGTCAGGGGTTGGTTTGACTTATGATCTATTTTTGAAATTGGGAGAATCAGGTACTCTTAACGAATGGTTACTCCAATTTTATTTCAAGTTTTATTTTGTTGATGGGTGTGCTTTTGAAAATCTCACAAAAACTTTACATTTCATTTTATAATTCATGTGATGACTGGACTTTTTTCTACGAAGCAGTTTTCCAAATTGTGCTATCATTTAACAGTTTACTGAAATTTAAGAAAACAAGTCCAAGACCATGGTAACCTTGGTCTTGGTCTTGGTTATTGTCTTCCATCAATATTCTTAGCCCTAGTCTTTGTTGCGTTGTCGCATAGTCAAAAATTAGTGTGGTGGTTACTGTAGTGGAGGAGTTTACTATAATGTTGGTTTAACGTCACAAGGACAAATAAAATATGTTCGTTGTCACACACCTTAGCTCGCACCTGGTTGTGGAACAACTGTTAGCGTCGCCTCAGCCCAGTATCTCCAGTCATGTCGAGTCCTCTGCGCATCGCTAGTGCGCACAGGACTCGTGGCCATAGCCATGACACTGGGGGCGGTGTTCCTGGGTGGCTATCGGTGGCCACCTCCGAAGATTCCCCTGAAATCTATAATAAAGATTAGACATACATGTTTATATATAAAATGTTATTTTATTATTAAAAACAATAAACACAACAATTATAATATAGGAACATGTTAAAAATAGATATTTACAGAAATTATAAGAAAATAGGAACAAATTTTTTCTTCTTTTTCTGACGTTACGGCGTAACGAAGTAACAAGAAAAAAAGAGACTTTCAACGAAAGTTCTTTTCGATCGCCGGAAGCTGCATTTGAGAGGATGAAACGAGTTATTGGCCGTAGATCACATATTCTGTAAAGGAATATTTTGGGAATTAGCGAGTTGTATAAAACATCAACGATGCTTAGTTAAGTAGTGCACTCTGCCACCTATTACCCGTAGCTGTTTATAAAGCACATGGCAGTAATAGTGGGTGCCAAAAAATCGTAGTTATACCGTTTTTAGGAGTATAATGTCCAATTATGGCGTACCCTAAAGTCAGTAATTTGGCTTGTCAGTCCAGTCTATTTTTTGTCATAATCAGGAGAGATCTGTCGGAGGTACGATACTACGTATCGATTTTATCTACATCTCTGTCGTCTAACTCTAATGGAGCCAAGAACTTGAGAGGTCTTGTAGATGTTTGCTTACTTGAGAATTCTATTTTTGCATGACGGACTTGTCCATCACGAGATTTCTCTAAATCAATGATTTTTGCAAGTTTGTAAACGCCAGGTTTGGATGTGTAGTCCAAAACGTGTACTATGTCGTTTACTTTCGGTACAAATGATACCGTGCATCCTGGATTGGAGAGCGCAGTTGGTGGTCTATCTCTTAGGTATAAGAGATATTGTCTCTTCCAAGTTAACCAAAGGTTTGTTAGGTAATCTTGGTTGAGCTTCCAAATGCCCATAAGCTGTTTTGCTGTAGGAGTTGGGTCTTTATTCGATTCATTAATCGGATTGCTTAGGTGTCCTAAGTTGGCCCGCATGAAATGTGTGGGTGTTAATGTCAACTGGTCTAGCTCATCTGGAGATGGGCATAGTGGCCTTCTGTTGACCATTGTTTGTATATCTTTCAAGTTCGCTTGAAAGGTATGTTTGTAGATTGAGTTGTGACCGTGGATTTTATAAAACACTTGTTTTATAATGCCGATCAGTTGTTCATAAACTCCACCATACCATGGTGCTTTAGCTGGGATGAAGTGCCATTTAATGCCTCTTTCATCTAAGCTAGGTTTTATTTTTTGTTCTTCAGTGAACGTTTTCCAGTACTCTGGTAAGTACGTTGCAATTAGGTGGAATTGCGTTGCATTATCGGATAGAATAACTTTTGGCGTACCTTTGTCAGCGAAAAATGTTAAGAACGCTGTCCAGATGTCCTCAGTTGCCAAGTTTGATACTGAGAGTAGGTGTACTGCTCTGGTGGACAGACACATAAAGATCAACACCCAATTTTTAACGGGTGGTGTAGTTGGTGTTGCCAACTGTGCTTTCATTTTTGGCAGGTATTTGTCAAATACCATGAAGGGGCCAAATATGTCCACACCTGTGTAGGTGAATGGATTCACAAAAGGTACCAGATGAAAGTCTGGTAGTGCTGAAAAAGTTGGTTGTTTAAACGGTCTTGTTTCAGCTTTTTTACATAGCGTGCATGACTTCTTTAAAATTTGAGGTAACACTTTTAGTGACTTTGGCACAAAATAGTGTCTTCTAAAGTCGGCTATGGTAAATTTCGTACCAAAGTGTACGTTTTTCAGATGTGTGTGCATCAGAATTAGTTTTGTTAAGTGAGACTTAGGATGCAACAGGATTGGTGATAGCATGTCTCTTGCATACTCGATATCGGGTAGATAATTCACGGTACGTAATATCCCAGACGGATCAATCAGGATATGGAATTTTTCGTACAAGATGTATGGAGGGTGATTTCATTTTTCTAATACTTCGAGTAGTTTTCCAAAGTATTTCTTTTGGTCAGCTCTGATGAAACAGAGTAGAGCAAAATGAAAAGTGAAATCTAAAGATGCATAAGGTGAAATTAGTCTTTTTCTTCTTATCCGCTGTTTGTTAAATCGTCGTACGGCTTCTATACATTGTAAGAGTGTTCGTACAGGTTTTATGCTTTTTATTTCTTTGACTCTATTTTTTATGCGATTTAAACGTTGGATTGATCATTTTCGATGATTGGATTTATTCTATCCTCTTTTGTTCGGTTTCTTTTCTGTAGGAATGATTGCGAAATTTCTCCTGCCTTTAGGTTGAGAGGGATTTCTATTTTTAGGTGGTGGATTAGGTTTATCGACCTTTTTTGGTACGGACGTACAAATAGACTTCGATAATTCCCTAATTTTAATAAACGATCTAACTGCTTCGAACAAATGTATAACATTGCGTTCGCTACTTTTTAGAGTGTTTTGGTAAGATCGAGTCACATCATGAAACTAAGCAGAAACTCAGGACTGAGTTCCTTGCTTGTTTTTTAGCCAATACATTGCAAAGCAATGTTGGTTATTCTCATCTTATCTTCCACAGATCATTCCATGGTATAGATCAAGAATTTTATCTCGTAACAATGTGTTACATGTGCATATTCCAAATATGATATTTGCATATGGCGTCACTTTAGGAAATTTACTAAAAATTATCTTTATCGCAAGTGTACTTACGGTTTTCCTTTGATACTGATGGCTGCACTTTTTAGAAACTCTGCCACTACACTCCGAGGGAATGTGTAAACGGAGTTGCGTAAATAATTACGAAAAATCCCGCAAAAGCAACTAGTTGTAATGGAGCGCACAGTAATCTCTATTAAAAATAGACAAGTAAAATTTTTTTTTTTTGTACATCTGAGGTACGTTGTGATGAACACGTTGTTGTTAGGGTGAGATAGCGCATGCGTGGGGTATTATCTACGCTGTTGCTGCCATTGCAGCGGACTGCACAAACTATGTTTGTGTTTTTATTAAGGACTGTTTTTACAAACGTATAAGTGCGAGAGAGATAGGGATATTCCTATATTTTTTCTCTATCTCTCTCGTTTTGTTCCGCTTTGAAGGACAGAGACACAGATGCGCTAACATTTAGCGATGTTTCTGTATTTCTTACAGTCTAAATATTTTTAGGACAAATTTAGGAATTCGATGTTTTTTATTTATTAAAATAATGTACGTAATAAATGGCGCTGGGGGCGGCGGAAAAATAATTGTAAGTTATTTTTTCGTCAGCTTTTTAGTAGCAGTAATTACGAGTGTCATTTCTATACTAATTGACAATTAGGAAATGTATTACTATACAGGGTATAGGGAATTATTATTGAGTTTCAGTCTCTAATAAGTTGAATTGTTTAGGTCTGAGTATAACTGTCAGGCTATTTCTTATTGAGACTGTTAATTACGTACAGCGTACGGATGAGAGTTATTTCAAAGTGGAAGCGATTATTATTTCAGTTCAGGTCAAACTGTGTGTTGGGCCGCAAGAAACTAATATTTCTTTTTTTTGCAGTTGGATACGAAATTAATTTTCGGTTTCCGGAATTAGATTTCGATGTTCGAAATGACATTTCGAATTTCCGAAATTAAATTTCGATTTGCGAAATTAAATTTCAATTTTGCGAAATCAAATTTCGATGAAAACGAATTATTAAATTCGAGGTCCAGTGAAAGACACTGTGCTCCTGCTACCATGTAGTGGAGGAGTTTACTATAATGTTGGTTTAACGTCACAAGGACGAATAAAATATGTTCGTTGTCACACACCTTAGCTCGCGCCTGGTTGTGGAACAACTGTTAGCGTCGCCTCAGCCCAGTATCTCCAGTCATGTCGAGTCCTCTGCGCATCGCTAGTGCGTACAGGACTCGTGGCCGTAGCTATGACAGTTACCTGCACATATATATCGGTGTATTGTATCATACACCATCACCTGGCACTGTGACTGAGTATATACAGTGCTGTATTTTGGGTGATGGTGACGATTAAGTTAGATATTCAGTTGGTTCGCAGTTTGAATCCATGTACCAACTGAATACCTAAATTGGTGACCCTGACTTGATTTGAGAAGGCGAGCAAGTGCACCATCTCTCAAACATATTTGCTGATAGTAGTTTGTCACCCCACCACCTGCTGGATGTGATTTCGCTGTAAATGACGAATGTGGTAGTATGTATTGGTTGAGTTGTTGATGAGGAAGGGCACCATTCCCTTACAAGCACCTACTTTTCTACAATGTTATGTCTCCATCTGGTTGTATTCTACACTTCCTTATACTGAAGGGGAGTGGTGTGGTGACTACCTGCACACATATATCGACATATTCTCTCATACCATTGCCGGCAACTTTTCATTTTCCCATATGTAGCAAAAAAAATAATTTTTTTTTGTGCAAATTTTACACAGAATAAAGAGTAATTGTGTGTAAATTTAATTATTTTCCATGTGTAGTGAAAATCACGTGGGAATCTCTCATGTGTAGCGATTGCTACGAACATTACACAAAACTTGCCGGCCATGTCTCATACACTATCACCTGGCACTGTGGCCGAGTGTATATGGTGCTGTATTTTGGGTGATGAACCATTGAGTTAGGTATTCAGTTGGGTCTGCAGTTTGAATTTTTATTCAGACTGAATACCTAAAATTGGTATTTGTCTTCCTCATTAAATCTTGTTCTTCATTTCAGTCTTGGTCACAATATTTTCACTATTAAGTATTGATGACCAAATTACCAAACCATTCGTATCCACCCAAAATACTGACGAAAAAATTGAATATTCCATGTTTGTCTTGTGGACTATATTGTAGTTTAACAAACTTCTGAAAAAAATGAAAGAAAAATACATACAAAATGTATTAATGAAAAAAACTAACCGAACATCATAATACACAGGAGCTATTCCACTAATATTTCACATCGTTTCAGCCCTTTATGTCGTCCACATCTCCTTTTACATGATATAATGTCCCATAAGAATTTCACAGAACCGTGTGCCAAATTGAAGTTGGCTTAACGGTCATAGTGGTTTAAACCAGTAAAGTATTATAAGGATAGCTCTCTATAGCATGTTAAAAGAAGACAAAAAAATGAATGTCCAGTGAGTGGGCTACGATAGTAGAATGGAGTGAGCTGTCTTATCTTTTGATGATATAACATATGTGCAGCAGTTACATACAACAAATTTTAGGCCGTTAATATTCTCCCTTTGACGAAACAAGTATTTCGTCTTGAGGTAGTGGAACCAGTGGTATGGACCACAGAAAAATTGACCCATTCGTACGAATGTCTGCTCTATGTACATTAACATTTGCATCGGGTAGCTATTTTCAACAATTTTGAGTGGCTAATGAAACAGTAGAGACTTCAGTTCCTCAGAAAATATAACAGCTCCAACTTTAAAGTTGGATTGGGTCGATTTCCACTTACTGCGTGTTTGGATTTGAGCCTTGTAATTTTTACTTTAGAGATTCAAAAAGGTAACCAGTGTCTCTCAATTCACTGAGCATGTTTTAGGGGAGCGATATAAAGGTTTTTATTTTCCACCTTAGGTATAGCAGTGGTGAGACAACCAATCAAGAAGTTCGCAGGTGTGAGAACTTTTTCATGTTATTCATTATTTTTAGTGTAGCAAAGTTAATGCGAATTAAGCATAGTTTTGATACCAGAAAATAGAGTACTGTACTTTTTAAAATTTACTGAATGATTGGCTGCCACATGTTTCAAGTGTAATTTTGGTGAGTTTACGTCAACTTCCCATTATACCACCTTGCTGCAGGTTATAGGTTGGAATAAATGTCCATTTGAATCCCTCAACCTTGAAAAAATCAGTCAACCTTACCTTTTAATATTCAAAGAACGAACGACGACGATACTTGGAAATTAGTACCATTGGTTTATATTCTTAGTCATTTAGTTCCCTTAAGTAAACTATTCGAGGGAAAAAATAAGTGTTGGTACTTAATAATTTTTGTATTTTTAAAACATCATTTTTTCTTTTCAAGTTTGAAAATTAAAGGGAAAACTTATGTCTTGTCAGGAGATCACTTTAGTGAATTTTCATATCTAAATGCATTTAGTGTTAAGTGAATTTTAAATGATGACTAATAATGTGACCCAACATCAGAGTATAATTTACTGGCAGGGATTTCACGGTATGAGACAAACCTTTGAAGACTAATAATAAATTGATTAGTTGAAAGGTTAGATATGGCTTTAATATGAATGGCGTGCGTAGTTAGACACCCAAAAACTACTGGGTAAATTTTCACATTTTCAGCTGTACGATGACAAACACATTTACTAACAAACAGATCCCTGAGATCAACTCCCATATTAGTAAACAGATAGCTAATATTGACATGAATGGTAGTTGCAACATGGTTTTTGTTTTAAGTCTAGTATAAGTTATACAAGATTGTAACATAAGTTTGAATAAATTAGTATGACTTTCAATGAACCAAATTTGTGTATCAAAAATTATTCAAGCTGCACTAATACAAAAATTTTGTAGTTTATTTATATTTTTCAATTTTATGCTTGATTTTGGTCTTGCTTTGTCAAATCTTGAGAGAAAAAGTAAGTATAAAAATAATAATAATAAAATTATTAAGATGAATTTTGTATTAAAAATTTCTTAATAAAAAAATAAAAATTTACAAAAATTATTGCATAAAAAAATGTACATAAAGATTAACAAAAAGTGTTTGACCAAAAACAGTTTTGATCATCAGAAAAGTAAACTAATTATTGGTATTCGTATTATTTTGAATTGGAAGGGACCATTCGTCTGAAATTTTTTTTTAGTTATATTTATTCGTACTTCTTTAGAAGCGGCTCAGACGGCTGAATATGACCTGAAAGATTACATGAAATTCGAACCATTTTTTTTTAATGGCCCATTTGACTTTTCGTGGTCTTTAATTTATGTTTGGTGCTTAGTTACGATATTGGAATTTTTCATTCTGTTTGATGCTTACCGAAGTATGTTTCATTTTTTTCGGAAAGAGATTATATTTTTCTGTTTAAGTTAGGTGCAACTTTTCTTCAAGTAATAGGCTACAAAATCAAAATTAGGTCAGATTTCACCTGATTGGTTAATGTATTTTCCTGAAAACTGCTCTGTTTACTCATTATGAAAGTCTATTTTTCATTATTCTGCAATAATTTGTGGTAACCTTAATAGCTGATTGATTAGTAAACGTACAAGTGAAATAAGTTGTAATTTTTCTAAGTTATTATATCAAGAAAAAAACTACTAAACTAGTTAGTTGAATAATTGTTTCCTCATTTGATATAAATATATTATGTATTTCGTTTCTACAGTTTCTTCTTCTGTTATTCTTAATTTAAAGGCGAATATACGGATCGTAAAACTACAAATTTTTTAAATATTATACCAAACTATTCTGATTTTCATCAAGATAGATGTGACTGGGGACGAATAAGAATTTAATAATTTAAAATGAATAAATTGTAGAGGTCTAATGACATTTGTGCGCATGACTCCAGTTATTATAATGCAAATTTTTATCGTGTTCAGAGACGAAACTAAGATGGAATGTCTGTAGTGGGAGGGAGGCTCCAGATCCTGTTATGAAATTGTTTAACACTAAGGAGAAAACTATTCATTAATATTTTTTTGTTTTTTAACTGTAAATGTTTTGGAATTTTTTCTGGAGGGTGCTTCAACAAGTTTTTGGGCCCATGGTACCACTCGTATTCTTCTCTCTAACTTCGTCTCTGACCATGTTTGAGAAAAGATTGAATTTCATGAAATTATCACCGAAGAGTAGCAATAAAATCTAAATTTATCTACGGTTACCAGATGTACTCAAACTTGAATGGTTTTTTGAAAATTTCGAGCTAATTCCAAATTTAATTATGAAAAACTTGATAAGTATTGGTTTTTATAAAAAGGTTTATTCTACAGCCAGGGGATAAAAATAATAGTGGTGAAATAAAAACTCCATTTTATGGGTAACTTTTCCAAAGTCGCTGCGAATCACAATTGTTCAAAACAAAAAAATATGATTATTTGAGTATAATTGATGATTTCCTTTTTATGTTATTAATGATAATGATCAACTGAAACTACAGTTATTTAATAATTCCAGTTTACGTTCTTAAAATAATTGAGTATAACGATAAGCTATGTTTAAATTCCCTTATTAACGTTTTATCTCATGTAATCAATTGATAACTTTGCAGTTTGCCAAAAGTGAACTTATTGACTGGTAATCTTGGTCTGCGTTTTATTTGATTTCTACTTTTTGTTGACTGAAAAATGAGTTATACGTCTGTCACCATTGAACTTATTTAAATATTGTTGTATGGATTTAACATTGTCGCGTGCAAAAACACAAATATACAAATAGGATGTCATATGTGAGGTCCGCCATGCTTTGGAAACTGTATTCATCAAAATGCGAAAAAAATTCCCTTTAAATACGCTTGTTTCCGAGTTACTGGTTCTCAAAGTTAAGATTAATTTTCCACAGTAAAATTGAATGAGGAAATTTAAAAAATTCGTCGAATTCAATTTTTGATGGTGGAATCTTGTATTAAAAAAAAAAAAAAGTTCGCTTAACCATCTGCTTATCTTCAATATTCGCGAAGTTGAATCAATTCTGATTATATCGCCTTACTGAAGTTGGAGCAGGCAACTCATTACACAGTTATGTATTTTTAATCTGTAAACTAAGTATAATATAATACGTAGTTGATCAAGAGAACATTTTTAATGTACTCGACGAGTATTAGTAAAACAAGATTCTTTCATCAAAAATTAAATTCGAAGAATTTTTTGAATTTCCTCATTTGATTTTAGTATGGAAAATTAATCTTAACTTTGAAGAGCTAGTACCTCGGAAACAAGCGTATTTATTAGGAACTTTTTTTCGCATTTGGTGAGTACCAACAGTTCCCAAAGTATAGCGTACCTCTCTCTGGACATCCTGTATTGTTGTATGCAATATTGAAATTTTAATATTTAATTGAAAATCGCTAGTCAACAGCATAATTATTGAACAGAATGATGAGCCACTTACGGGTTGTTTTAGGATCATGAGTTAACTCTTAGAGGGGATGGGTCATCACCTTTCGCAAATACCACCATCGTTTCCCCCCAAGTATGGGTTATCTATCTTTTTAGTTATCCACCATTTGGAAGGAGAACCAAATTACCTTATCAGAAGAGAGTATAGGAGAATCGCAAATGGTTACTTAAAATGTGTTGTCTGGAAATGCGATACAGCCCTGAGCGATGACAAATCCAGTGTTACGAAATTGCAAAGTTTGGCTCCAATGAAGGGGCACTAGTGCCTTACCCCGCACATATTTGTTCCATAAATGACAAAATTTGGTTTCGTTTTTGTTCTAAAAAGTTATACTACAACTATTTTTTTCAATGCAGCTTCAGTGTCAATAATTTGAACTCAAAAATTTTTAAAGAAAGTTCAACTGGATTCTTAATTATACAAATAGTACTATTTTATGTGTTTTTCGCATTTAATTAAATTAATTTTGGCGTAAAATTTTATTTCAAATTCAATGTTTTGGTCCGGAATGTTTACCTTGGTTCATGCAAACTTTGTAGAAAATAACTGTACCAGTGTATTACTCCGTGAACTTTAAATAAATTTAATTTCCTGCGAGCAATCGATTTCCCTTGGTGGACTGTTGCACGCAGCACCGACTTGTTCTGGTGAAAACGAGAAAAACAAGGAAAGCGTCGAGGAAAGCGTTGCTTCATGCAGAGACTTATCATTTCTTCGAGTTCTGTCACTCGTCTTCATGTACAGCAAAAATATTTAACAATTTAATGTGAAGAAAAAATAAATTTCTATCTCGTCAGTGATTCTATAAAACGAGCAAAACTTTACATCATTGAACAAACAGGATAGGAAAATGTCGACCCGAAGTAATGAAAAATTAATTATCACAAAAACGGCAAATGATAATTATGAAATATTTACAAACGAATTGTTTCGAACGAATGAAGAACGTGAGATGAATTGATGATAATAATACATAATAATACTAATGATAATCACAATAATAATAACGCTGACAATATAAAAATGAAGTTTCTGTCTGTATCTACATTCCTTTTCTCAGCCAGAAATTAAACTGGTAGGATTAAAATGGATGATGAAAACGTATCCACGAATACTGGAAATTTTGTTTATTTGTTTGTTTTTTTGACTAAATTTGACTTGAATTAAGGGCATAGGTAAGTCTATGATAAGGGGGGATGCACACATTCTCAGTGGTCTCTTTTGACATCTCCCCAACAAAAAATCACAAAATCTGACAAAACACAACTTTTATAGGTCGAGAAATTTTTATTCGCTAAGGGGGTCCCATATTTACGCCTTTGGCTTGAATACAGTTGGATCTATTTTTATGAAAGTTTGGTACTTGAAAATAGACGTGTCTTGAATTTCGCAGCACTTCGTTTCATCCGTATCTTTTGATTAGAACGAGGAGATATGTTATTTTTCTGTCAAAAAAGGCACGGGTTCATTTATTTTTCCTTTTCATCTATTACGTTTAGTGGAAATTGGCTGGTGAATCCGGATTGAATTTATTAAAGCAGACACCTATTACGTTTAATTTTGGGGTAATATTATCTTACGATCTACTTAGCAATTAAAAATTTATTTTTAATTTATGTGCTGGTCATTTCTGTTTTATTATTATATTTTTTCATAAAGCTTGGTCAGAGATAGACGGACAGACAGATATTACATATTTATTATATCATTAAGGTAACTCTTGTACCTATTTCTCACACAAACATGAGCGAAGCGACGTGTATAGGATATTATTATAATAACGACGATATAAAGTTCATAATAATAATAATAATAATAATAATAATAATAATAATACTATTATAATAATGAGTAGGTGGTGAGACGACGAAAGGAGTAGAATTGTAAGTCTAAAAATGTATGCTTTAATAAAATAACAGTTTTCAATTCTTTAAAATTTAGCTGTCTCAACCTTGACTTATACCTACGTTTTAATGAAACATATCTTCTTAATTCATGGGGGGTGAAATAAAAGTTTAAAAATCTACGTAAAAACTACTTCTGGCATATTTTTCAGCGACTATACTATTTTTAATTTCACATAGTGAATTAATTTTTGTTGGAGGCAATTAATGTCATCGTAAGTTATGCAGAGAATAAAATGAAATACTTTTTTCTATCTCAGTTGGTCGAACTTGTTCAACACTTCTTCATGATCTTGATGGAAGATAACTAAGAAATGCTAGTTAAAAGCAAAGTTTAGTTTAGATTACCACAACAAAATGTCCCGAAATGTTCGAAGTCGAAAGTTTGCAAATGTTGAGGAACAGTGCGAACAGAATGGTATGCTCACTTGCGCAATAATGTTCCGCGAATTGTGAATATTTGTGGCAGTTTGGATGATCCTACAAAAACTAAAAAAATACATAAATTTGTACCAATGCATGGTGAGCTTTTAAACAAACATATTAAACCATTAAAAACGTTTGTGTTTCAGAAAATCTTTCTAATGTTTAATGTTAATTGTCAGAACATTTTCGTTTAGGTATACGCGTTTGGTGCATTTGTGTGCGAATGAGCCCAATTCTCTTTTTCCAGGAATCAAATACAATGAAACCTCATTTAAGGGACACCTCTCTATAGGGTAAACTTCCTCTCATGAACTAAATGGGTTTGGTCGTGGCCAAAACCTATGTAACTTGAGCCATTTGATACCTCTCAAGAGTATAGCATCTTTTAACGGACAATAGACTGTGTGAAATGGTCCTATGAGCCAAATTCCACATCTGAATAACTGACAGTGAGACGAAAACAAGCCTTTCTTGCGAGCAGTATTGAGAAAAGAAAATTATGACTAAAGAAAATTGTGTAGAGAATAGATTTGAGGTTAATGATTGGAAATAATATGGGAAATTTATCATGAATTATCGCAAAAATGTTTGTTTGTTTTTCAATTTAATCGGGAGTAAGCCATAAAATTACCTAGCTGATAATGTCACACTCGCAATAATGGAATTCTCCCAATAGTGGACTAAATGCTTATTCCTATTTGTGTCTGTTACTTGGGAGGGTTAACTGTATTTGCAAACACGTGAAAACATTCTGGAACATATTGTGGTAATTTGGACAAATCATATAATGCGTGTAATTCGTTGATACTTAGAAAAGTTAAATTCAATGAATTCGTGACAAATGTGAGCCGAATAAAGGAGTTCAGAAAGCAAACACCCACAGCAGTGACACAGTTAGTTTTGGAGTATCATGAAACGAACATAATGTTGCCGCCCCTTCCCAGTTTCAATTGGCTGCTAATATTTTTGTTACTCATCTTTTTATCCGAAATTAATTCGTTAATTTATTTTTTTATTCCAAAAATTTAGCGCCTCGCTCACCCATGCACCTTGAATTGGCTACCCCACTGTTGCCAGGCTATTGACACTCTGACAGGTTTCGTTGCTTTTACCTAATTATCAAAGATGGTAACATTATTAATATGTATTATATTAATTTTTTCGTTTTTATTTCACTCTCTGTTTACTGTTGTGCGTCATTGTACAAAATGTCTGGTCATTTTATGAAAATGTTCTCACACCCTTCCCAAAATTGCTGGTTATTTCAAACTTTGATTGTAACACATACAAATTATGATTGTATGGTATGTTATGATTGGGAAAAAGTACGCAACTTTTTTCCTTTTCTTTTCAGAAATGCCAATTTTCGTAATTTTCGGTACCTAATCGTATTTCAAGTCGGTGTTGGAATTGGGTGTTTTGCTAGTTTTCTTCCAGTTAATTCAAATTATGGAGCCGAATATCGTGTGAATATGTAACGCTTGAATTGAGTCAGTAATGTCAACAGCCCTGAGAACCACGCCGGTACCACATGAAGCCATCAAGTGGACCGTTTGGCGTAAAGTACGTTTAGGCCGTTTGTTCTATGAGATGGTTCTGTGCTAGGGCATCCAGGTGGCCCTTTTCACGTGCCAGTCAGTCGTCCTACCTTCCTCCGAAGGGATAGTTTTCAGTAATCTATAATTACGTGAAACTACGTTGTTCTTCATTCTTAACACCTTTTGAACGATCGGTCAACATAATTTGGCGAGTGTTGACGTTATGTTGCGCGCTAAAAACAAAACGAAACAAAACAAAACTAAAGTAAGAAAGTCAGGTACGCGAATGTTTGAAAATTGACCAGTCGCCCCGCTGGCGTCGTCGATTGTTGGAGGATCGTTTGTGGATAGATTCTACGGTGTGAACTGTTCCAGGCGCCGTTGCTCTCCACTACACGCCAACCTTCCAGTCCTCTTTGATCAGGTCAGCCGCTTTCTCCGCGATCATTATGGTGGGCGCGTTGGTGTGTGCCGAAGTGACCTCCGGCATGATGGACGCATCCACCACCCGCAGCCCGCTCACGCCGATCACTTTCAGTCGGGGATTGACAACAGCGGTCGGATCGCTCTCGACGCCCATTCGACATGTGCCGGACAGGTGGTAAATGGTGAAGGGCAGACTGCGAGCAGCGCACCTCCAGTAGTCGTCCGAATCGAAGGTTACATTCAGGCAGGTGGGCAGCGGAGTCTTCAGCAGGGTGGCCCTCAGCCGCCGCATCTTCTTCGTCTTCATTAGCTTTTGGCTGAGACGTACGCCGGCCACCAGCACGTCCAGATCCTCCTTTTCGGCGTAGTAGTTGGGATAGATGAGCGGCGCGTGGAATGGATTCGAGTCGCGCAGCAGGATTCGGCCTTTGCTCTTGGGCCTCATGATCATCGGGAAGATCATGACGGCGTCTTGGCCTTCGGTGGGCCGGTACACTCGGTCGTAGACCGCGTCTGAAATGCCGAAGCTCTTGCGCAGCGTCATCTCGGAGGTGAGAGAACCGCCGATGAAGAGCAGCTCGAGGTCGGGCCAGCCGTCGTCGCTGTCGGGATTTTGCAGATCGTGGAAGGAGAGCGCCTCAGTGCCGCCCGGTATGGAGAGCGGTCCGCGGTGCTGGGTGAAGAACGAGTTCAGCGAGTTGGGGTCATCGAGAATGCGTTCGGTGATGAGGGAGACCGAGTCGTTGAGGATGAAGGTGAGGCCGCCGAGGGCGACGTGATCCATGAGATTTTGGCCGACTGGCAGGTCCTGGATCAGCGTGATTTGTTTGTCGGCTAAGTGCTGGGCCGGCCCGATGCCGGACACCATCAGCAGTTGGGGCGAATTGATGGCGCCGGCGGACACAACCACCTCCTTGCGCGCCAGCACCCTGTATTTGCGCCGATTGCGCACAAACTCGACGCCGGTTGCGGCTTTTGTCAGCGGATCGATGAGGATTTTGGTCACCTGGGAGCGTTTCTTGACGTGCAGGTTGCGACGGTTGCGTATCGGATGCAGGTACGCTCGCGACGTGCTGCATCGGGTGCCATTTCGCATGGTTACCTGCGCAGAATGGAGAGTGCCAAAGTAAAGTATTTGTTTACCCGCCGAAGAAGTCTAGTGTGTGTGTGTGTGTGTGTGTGTGTGTGTGTGTGTGTGTGTGTGTGGGAGAACGGAGAAAGATTTCTGGATATATGGTTCGAAAATCGCACGTAACGATTATGTTTTGTACCCGTATACGTTCGTGTCAGTGTTATATGTTGCTGAAATATCGATTGTGTCCCGAATTATTTTTCTAATGTCTGCTTATCTTCCCTTTTTTTGGTGAAAATATTGAATAATTATTTTGATACATTTTTCGTTGACTATTGTGGTATCTGATCTACGAAAAAATATTAAATTTAAATTTTCTCCAATTTAAAATCCTGAGGTTATTTGGTGAAACTATTCATTTGCGTAAAGTGAAGTCAAGTCCAGAAAAAGTGTTTTCAAAGTTTCCATTTCGTGTTAACCAAATAAAATTCACTGCTATCCGAAAACAAATTTGTTGCATTTTTCACGATAACAAGCTTACTGAGTAAATACTTCAATCGTTTTTTGATTTTTCCCCAATCTTTGCATTTTTTTTTGCTCTCCCCAATAGACACACTTCATGATTCTTCTGTGTGACTTTTTTTTTTCTTCAATAACCAATATTTGTTATCACAACCTAAGCTAGGAAAATACGACGGTATTGTCCATCTCGAAAAAAAAGTGCCTGTTATTTTCCATAACTGCAGTAATGTTTTTTATTAAAGAAAGAAGTATGTATGTACAGATTTGAAAAATAGTTGGGTTTGTGCAAAATATAGTCATAAATATTTTAACGTACCCCAAATACTTGGAGCTGGTCAAGCTCATCGTATTTGATGCACATTTAACGTATTTCGAGCTGGTAATGTATGCTCAAGTGAGCTGAAGGTATACTAGACCAAATTTAAGCTCAGAAATGGTCAAAATCTGCAGCTTTCTCCCAAGGAAAATAAACCGATTCAATTTCTTCTCTTAAATTTCGTTTTTTTTTTGCCACCTAAGAGTACAAAAATTTCAGAACTCCAAAAAAATGCAATAGAAAGTTTCGGCATGTTTACTCGTGCCTATTTAATTTTCTCCGTAGCCCTTGCGTACCAACAGTCGCGTACATGAAATACAGTTAGATAATTTCACTCACTGAGGCCTTTGAAAAGGCCTTAAAGTACATTGAAGATTTGAAAAATTTTTACTCAAAGTCTATGGGAAATTAGATAGGTTACTTGACGTTTTTTTGAAGAACCGATGGGGTAATTGAATAACGTAACAAAAATGGTACCTCACATCAAGAATTTTTTGTAATCTTTGAAAGAATATAGAAAAATAGCGTTAATTTTCGAGAATTGTGATACTTGAAACATTCTCAAAAATTCAAGTCTAATCCTATGGCACGAAATTTTTTGTGTATGATGAATGTGAGTCTACCTATCAAATGACGTAAGCGGAGTTATTTTATTTGCATAAATAAGCTGAAAAAAATTATTGAAAATCGTAAAAATGACAATTTAAAAAGTTTCTAAGTCCCTTAGTGTTAACCCTTTAATCATTAAGGGCTCTAACACATCAGAAATGGTTATCAGTTAAGTTGCTTTACCTATGACGAGTCATTAACACCTTTTCTGTGAAAGTCGCTGTATAAATCGTCATATTAATATCGTCATATTAATCATTCTGATAATATGAGGCAAATTTAGCGCTCTTTGTGGAGCCTCCACTTTTTAGTCTTTTTTTTTTTGTTATTCATTTGTCCTAACGATTTTCCATTCCTACGACTGCTTTGCAATTTCGTGCCATTTTGCAAATCATGTGTAGATTTTTTCGTATTCACGATCAAAGCTGTAATTTCTTAAAGGGGGAAATGCGAAACTCTGGAAGGAATGGAAAAATGCCAATCGCATAGTGCAATATGGCGAATTGTATAGCCGGATTGTTCGCTATTTTCTGTAAATATTGTTTTTTAAATTAAAATGATTTTGTTAAAAATTAATTTAAAAAAAATATGCTTCTATAAGTGTAAAATGTTGTGCGAAGTGAAACCTAATGCACTCATAGAGACGTGGCCAGATAAAATACCTACTTTGTGAAATTGAAATTGTGAGCAAGTGGAATAAAAGCTGATAAAAGTAGAGAATAATATCGTTATGGAATAAAATACTTCGAGACGGAAAACTGAGACCTCCATCTTTCTATCTTTTTGTGATGAACAATTAATTGGAGTAATTTTCCGCAACTCTGGCTCCTCAATCTTCAAAGAGAAGTAATGTAGTCGATGAGACGATAATATAGTTGCGAGTCTAATAGCTGCGTACTTGCCTGATGAAATGAAAAACCAATTTGCTTAGGTCCATTGATGTCAGGTGTCGGATATCCCAACTCTTTTCCAGCTTCTACGAACGCCTCGGCAGCTCTCGAATGATACGGTATGTCAGAAATGGTTTGATAGCCGCTGGTACCTCTGTAGGCAGTATCAGCTGCGTATTTGGGGATTTCTACGTTTTCCAGCTTCTTAAAATACTTCAGCACACTCTTGTAGTTCCAACCTGCATGGTAAAAATTCAAAATAAGATAATTTCGGATAAGTCGCTGCAGTGTCTGGGTAAATTTGTGTGATAAATCGATGAAACGCTCCCAGTTATTATCGGTCTTTGTTCGTTAGAAGTACTTATAGCCCCCTCTCTCTACCCGTATCTTCTAGCTGATCATTATTGTATTATTAGCTTACTTTGTCAGTTCGAACCCTAATTTTCGCACACAGTAAACCGTTTACTTCAATACTCTTGCTGAGATGGAAAAATTTTGAATTTTATTCGAAATCCCATCGAATTGTGCGGAACTGGCATACAAAAATTTAACGTTTTTCGATTAATCCGAGTTGTCATTTAAAGTACCCCTCTTCAGTTATATGATGAAAACTCGGGGTTGGTACTTCGATTTCAGTGCCATCACTCGAACTTGCGATCGAGGCAAGTTTTTTGTAACAATTTCTTTCGAAATCCTCTCATTCTTTCTCGGTAAACATGAGAGTGTAAATATTTCAGTAAGTCGAGTGAAAATGAATTTTTAAAAAATACGCTTTCATTGTAAGTGTAAAATGTTATGTGATAATTAGCGCACTCGCGTGGCCAAACATGGAATGACTACCCATGCTCTAAACAGGTGCGGTGGTTTGAACCAGAACCACGTTGTATTTTGTCACGTATTTTCGCACTTACCTTCATTTCCACGGCTGGCCCATTGGTCGAAATCTCTCCAGTTACCTCTTGTGTAGATCATGTAATTAAGTACACTGCAGCCACCCATGACTTTTCCCCTTGGAAATTTACATTGTTTGTTGGCCATTCCTGTGTCGCGCGTACGAATTCGATTAATTCGTAATTTAACGAGTTAAGACTGAGAGAAAAAGGTAATGAGAATAGAATTGTTCAAATTTATTACCCAAACAGTATTGGTTGGAAGGGACAGTCTTATATTTCCAGTTTGCTTCGGTGAACTGGAGCAGATTAGCTAGAATTGGTATGTCCATGACGTAGTTCTCTTCGATACCAGCTTCTATGAGAAGCACTTTCCATTCTGGCACCTATGAAAAAGTCGAAATATGTATATTATGACTAGCCCCAAATAATGCTGTACTGAGGAGTAATGTTTTTTTGGTTGAGAAAATGAGAAATCGATTTTTAATTTCGTGTAAGCTGGAAGCTCTCTTAAATTTTTTGCCTTTATTCATAATTCCAGGTCCACTAGTCTATAGTCATGATAATAAAAGAATTGACGCAAACAAAAAATTTAAATCGTTTTCGTGAGAAAACACACTGCGTACGACGAGCCGCTTCTGCAATATGTGGGAGCGAAAGTCGAATAAATTGCTTGACCAGATCTTTGCAGGCACAAAAAAGAAAACTCGAAACACAACATTGCAAAGAAGGAAAGCTAGTTCTCTATTTTCATATCGCTTGTATTTTTTTTCCCCGGGGAGGGGGGTGTGAATGTGCGTATGAATACGCGAGTATTCTAAATCATTTTAAAAGCTCCAAATGACTCACTTTACTTGTACTTCACCTACTGCCGCATTGTGTCTCGTTGATTCATTTTTGGATTATCTAGTGAGATTAAATCATAAATTTTACCTTTCAAGATACACTCACCGAACCATCGGCTTCATGATTGATAGTTGCCCATTATCTGTTTAGAGTTGTTTTTAGTAATTTTCGGAACAAGTATTCTGATTAAGAAGGGGAAACGACTTGGGCTCTAGTTCTTATTTTTATTTTCGAAGAAATAAAAATCTACTAAAAATGTAAACTGTTCGGTAAATCTGTCGAGAACTTGTACTTTTTTTCAATGAAACGTTAGATCGACCTCGAAAAATTCGCTAAACATATTTTATGAATGTGTCAAAAATTATTATTTTTTTTTAAAATGAAAAATTATTCAAAGTTTTAATGAGCACAATTTTAGTAAATAATTCGATGGTTTTCTTTCCTGCAGTGACGAGAATTGTGGATTATATATACCTACATATGAAGAGAAAAAAAAAAAACATGAGAAAAAAATCTCTCATCGTTAAACGAAGTACAGTGCAGTTGTCTACGTTCTGGTTACGAAAATATTAGGGAAAATTTTAGTGTCGTGTTTAAATTTAGCGTAAGAATGCGGGTTCGGGGTGGGTGAAAATTAACTTTTTTCTGAGATCGTGTTGGTTTTAGGTTAAAACGAGTGGTTTTCTTGGTGAAGGCTAGAAAATGAATTTTTCAGGACCATTATCAGAAGGGTAAAAGAGGGAAAATCACACTGAATAGCTAATATGTTGGGAACAAATTGACGAATCAAAACCAAAATTGGTAGGTCTGATCCTTGTATGGAAGGTATTGTTTATACCAAATTTCGTGACTATCGAAAGAGAATTGCAAGTCTTATTGAGATAACAAGAAAAATGAGCACCTCCAACAGCCCCAGAGAATAAACCATAATATGAATAGGAACCAAATTTGGAATCATGTTAAATGTACTTCGAATCAATACCTGTTCTAAATTTCGTGACTCTAGCTTGAAAATTACTCCTTTTAGAGCCATTAATATTCCAAAACTGCAATAAAATCGCTCTTATCAGACGTACCGTAAAGCCTATCTGAACCAAAATTTGTAGGTACTGTCCTTAACCAGAATCAAATACGTATACCAAATTTCAAGCCTATCGATTGAAAATTGCGACCTGTACGCTCTTCAATTCAAAATGCATATAAACTGACTTAAAAGACGAACTATACGCCTTATTTGGACCAAAAACAATAATATTCTTCCTTGAGTGAATTCGAATACGTGTTTTAAATTTCGAAGCCGTCCGATCAAAATTACGCCCAGAAATGGATTCAACGCAAAAGGAGGTACAAAAAAAATTGAATTCTGAAAAATAATGCCAAAATGCTCAGATTAAGAAACAAAAAATGTACCCGCTCCCACCCTTCGGTCCAAATACTCGGGCAATTTTAATAAGTAAATTTTTTTTCAAACCTACTTAAAAACTGTTAGTTTTAAAGTATTATCGCCGCTAACGCTACTAACGAAAAATCATTAAAAAAAATTTTTTTAATAAAACAATTTAACCAACTTCAAAAAACAAAAGACGAATAAAAATACTCTAAAAAGTGAAAAATAATTATGTTAAATTTTCTCCAGTAAAATTTACTGGAATTAAATTGAAACGAAAAAGCATTACGATTAGTTAATAATTTTTTTCAAAAAATAGAACCGATTTTAAAAAAACCAAAAATGCGCTAAAAAAAGAAAAATAATCCTCTTAAAACTTTTCCAGCAAGATGTGGATCGAAGGATTGGAATTATTAAATTCGAGGCTAATCAAAAAGTTTTGTCTTAAAATTTGACGGAACTGACGTATAAAGCCTACATGGTATTAAGAAAAAAAAAAAAAGAACCGATTTCAATAATTCCAGTGCCTAGACCTGCATCTTGTTGGAGAAGTTTTAAAAGTATTATTTTTTCCTTTTTAGCGCATTTTGCATTGTTTTTTTTAAAGTCGGTTCTATTTTTTGAAAAAGATTATTTGTTTTCTGTTCCACTAAAAATAAAATCTAGTACCTATTTACACAGTACAGTTCAATTCAGAAGTTATGGCGTAGTAACTAAAGAAACATGGTCCAAAAAACAGAAATTGTTTTCAAATTGCAAAGTCAAAAATGAAATTCAGATTTTAAATATCATTTGATATTCTGAAATATTTACAATCATTAAATATTTTTAATTTATCATCGGGGGCTAGTAATTAAAATAAGAGTGGTGTGCTGAAAAAAAAAATTGTTGACGGAATTTCTCGAATAATGTAGTCCGGAGGTTAATCGATAATAAATTATAGGAAGTGGAAATGAGAGTAAATTACCAAACTTGGAACAAGTTAAGAATGGCTTAATGTGACACCAAATGAAATATTAGTCTATCTCTGGGTAAATTTTATATCCATCACAGCCACTTGAAATTACAATAATAAAAAATAATTAATATATTCAATACGAAAACTACTTTTCTTAGAAATATCTACTGAGTAATTGAAAGACCCCTATAGAAAATACCTATTTATCGTTCTTATTTTCGAGATATGAACATTTGGTAATCTTTTATCAAAACCTACATTAAGTAGAAACGAACAAGAAAAAGGAAAAAGGTTTAAAAAAAATCATTCAGATTCTTTGATATTTAAGCTTGTTCAGTTCAATATTGAAGACATTTATAGAAAGCCTACCTCTATCGTTCGCATTTTCTGAGCTTAAACTTGGTTTTTAATTACCTAGAAATATGTTTTTACATTTAAAATAATATTTGTGAAAAACAAAAAAATAAGTTCAGGTTAAAAACAAGTTTTTAAAAGATAAAATTTTATTTACTTTTTTTTTTTTTGCTTTAGCTTCATGCTACATAAACATTATATCGTTGCGACAGGTTGGCAGCAGTATTGGTACATTTTATAAATCGCAGTAGCGAGTAGAATAAGAGCTTATAATAAAACCCACTTTAAAAAAATACCTAGAGAAGTAATTGAACGGACAAAAAAATAAAATAAATAAACACTAAAAAGGAAAAAAAAATTTTGTCGGTGTTTTATAATACCATATTTTTTTGACCAGATGTAACTAAACCATCCTTTTTTTTTCTGAATAAAACTTTACGAATTCGTGACAAGTTTCAAGCTTAGTTAGATATCGTGTTTTTACATTCTTCAACTCTGTTTAAGGGGGCGAACTTGTAAGCTTCCATATCGTTGTAAACTCAAATTAGACTTGAATTGGTTTTGGAGTTGTGGTTCTAGATGTCATAAAGTAGTTGAAAGTAGGTATACGATTCAGAATGACAGTAACTGTTGATCTATATTGTACGGGCATTATGGTATGAATTATTATTTCTGACTTACTTTGTTTTTCTATAATATTGTCCATAAAATTAAATTTTTTGTGCGAAATTTGGCGCCGGTTGAAAAAGTTTTATTCGAGACAAAAAAAATGTAATAACAGCTTGGGTCAAAAAAATATGACGTTAAAATGTCATGTGGGAACCGCCATACTTTGTCTAATGTAAAATACATTTGCCAGTTATAGTTGAAGGTGAGATGGCCGTGTGGTTAAGTTCACTGCTTTTAGCTGGCAAATATGTAGGTCCCAGGTTCGATTCCCCGAGCCAACAAAACCTACATCTGGTGACCCTTGATGTGTGCTGGACATGCACGCACCCTAGTGGTGCATGGTGGAACTCACAACTCTCCTTCCTAACTTGAGTTGCCAATAGATGGCGCCCTATAGAGTGGAAATAGAACCCATATAGGCAGTATAAGCCTGTGTGTATAGGTATAAGAGGTGTTTCTGACTCCACCCAACCTCCCACAGCATCTAATGTCGTTCAACTCGTGTTGAGTCTCTCTAAGGGGGGAGTGTGTGAGAACTTCCATACTTTGTGCAATATAAAATACAGTCGCCAGTTATAGTTGGCAGTTAGACAACTGTGTGGTTAAGTTCACTGCTTTTAGCTGGCAAATATGTAGGTCCCAGGTTTGATTCCCCGAGTCGACAAAACCTACACGTCATAACCAATTTGTTTTTTTTTATTTTTATTCTTTTTTTATTTCACTATCCTTTTGAAGTTGGTTTTATTTTTGTAAATTCCTTCAATCGTAATTTTTTTTTTGGGGGGGGATGGGGAAAACACTGGGAAAATCATTGTGATAACATTCTCTTGATCATGATCATAAACAATGAATTTGGCATGGGCAATGTATAAAAAGCCAAAAATATGCACTTTGTTTTTTCATATAAAAAAAAGAAGGTATATGCAAATGCCATCCCTAATGGAACAGTACCTGTTGGTAGCTGAGAAAGAACACAATATCTCATCGCATTAAAGAAATATGAAAAAAAAAATTAAAATCATATTCACCCCTTTTGACCGCCTTAAGAGTGAAATTTTGATAAATTATCCCTTAGTGAGTCATTACAGGATAATAGAAATATAACTTTAAAGTATTGGTTCATCATTAGTGGGGGATGGGGAGGGCAATGATGAGTAAGTGAATGTATCGAATAGGTACGTTTTTTTATACATAATTATAGATTATAAATTATCCATATGGAGGACATCTAACCCTTTGTTAAGTACATTGTATTTCATATCCATCGTATTAAATACTCAAAGCTTACGAAGATTTCCTCGGCATCATGTCTGTAAAATATAGGCCCGTGTTTAATTACCAACCGGGCACACTACCGTCTGTCTACGGAAAATCATATATGTATACGCTACTTTGTGGTCACCCCATCGATGATAATTTGTTCTTCGTAGTGATAGATGGACTTGTGAATCGATGATCCCTGCACTGTTCCTTCTCCCCACTCCTTGTGTCAACATTGTGGCACAAATTATAGTGCGTGTGATGCATGAAAGCTGGGTTACTCTTTACCTGCAACGTTTATGCCAAGGTCACAGCGGGTGCAGCAAGTGGATGCAGGCATGCCCGTGACAGCCCGTATGCATAATACTTTCATCATGTTTCTAGAGACCAACACTGACTTGAATTAAAAGTGCATGATTTTTATTCATTAGCATAGGTCATCAATCTAAGGTCACAGTCAGGCATATCAAATTCTGACCATTATAGTTCGTTGATGAAAAATGATTGATGCACCCACACAGCCCCACCGTATCAGACAATACTCCGCATCTGATGTGCATGTGCATCCGTCATCTCCACCTAAATAATATCGAGAGGCAAATTCAAAGGATGAAATTTGTTTTTATTAGTGTAAGACAGCATTTAACAGATTTCTGCGTGGGGACAACAACAGGGGCCAGGAAAGATGCGTGGAAGGCATGCGCCACTCCCTCCTTCTTTAAGGTTATCCAAAAGTTGTCCTACTTTTCTATATAAAGCTCAATCTGAAATGAGCCTTCTATGTTGGATCAGTTCACTTTTGTAATGTCACAATAATATACGTATTGTGATGTATTTATGCTAAGTAAACATATTCCATAAAATTAGATGTACAACCAAGTATCCGCCTTTTCCTATAAACACATTCTCAAACATTCAGCATTTATTCCAGCACTTTCACACGATGTTCTCACCACTCCTAAATTCCTAGAATACGTATTTCTGTCTACAAAATACTCCTACATAGATTTATTTATCCTATATCAGCAATTCCTTCAATACACGTTTTTTTTGACAATAGGTCTCTCTAAACTGTTCTCACAAATTATGTATAATTGCATATTCATCGCACCTTTGTTCTTAGAACAATATTTCCTTCCTTTCCCTTCAACACAAATCACCAACTGTGGCCTAAAGTAAGACATTGTTTTGGTGGTAGTACTTCAATCTCATTTTGTACTTTAATCAGTAAACACACATTTATAACTTGTCTATTTTCATGTGCTCTATTTGTTTTATAATACACAACATTATATGTTGTGTTGAATACTTTTATTTGAACGATGTATTCACCATAATATAGTTACATACAATTTTTTTTTTTTTTTCATGGGATTTGGGCATCGAGGCCTGTAGGTAGCCCAGATTGGAAGATTATTAGGTGTATTCGTGTAATGGGATGGTGGTTGGTCGATATACGATGAACTGGTCTGTCAGAATAAGTTTTTCAATCGTAATCGAAAACGCCGCCATTGTAGGCGGAGAATGTGATAGCAGCTGGTCTGGAATCAATGACCTTATAGACTGCAATGCCATTCAGACCACGGAGTGTCCGTTAATATAATTAATAATTCGATTTGTGTGAGGTGATTCGCGCTGATATTCAAGACATAGAATCGTGCCTATCTGAATTTTTTGCCATGAAAGTTGATCGCATATTGGCAAAACTTTTAATGGCTGGAAAGAATAAGGTCAGGGTTAATATTTTGTCTTGCCAAAATGCCTATAAGTATATTTACACTTGGCTACGGGTTGCTAAATATTCAACTAATTATTCGTTGATGTGAAAATGGTGGGTGTATCGAGGAGAATCTGCTTAAAAATGTTTTGCTATTATTTAACAGGTGTGAAAATTTTCAGTCAAACCATTATCAGACTCCAAAAAATGGCTCCCCTAAGTGTGAATTCATTCGCGTGTCGAAGCAATTTTTTGCAATTTTCTTTGTTTATTTTTCTCGTTAGTGTGTTAGCTGTCGGAATGCGCATTTTTCAGTAGTTGATCCGAGTTTTGGGTTGTGTTTGGTTAATATCTCTGGAATACCACACCGGAGTGTAAAGTCTCATATACCCCGCCCCACAAAGCCTATTTGAGCGTTCCTGTTTTGTATGTACTATGCCCCAAGAATTTTTCTAATATGTACAAGTAATAAATTGTTATGATGTACAGCCTACTTTTTGTACATGAAAAGATCATTCACATTTTTTATTTTGGTGACTTTGACGAAACGTGTGGCGTGTGACATCCCCCCTTTTTGATGTTTATGTCAGTTTTTCAAATGAAAAATTTACTCGAAGTTTTATTTTCCATGTGGAAGAAAAAAAAGTCTCATAGTTTTCATTTTTTTTATTCTTTAACCGTGCTTTCTACTGCTAATGAAAGCTGTGGATTTGATTGTGTTCTAAGAAAAGAGTGGAACTTTCCCCACCGCTGCAATACGCACAAAAACAAACAATTTTATTGGTGAATAGATTTAGCTCCACTGCACTTCCCGTTTTTCGAACAATGTCATTTTAGTTTATTATAGTCGTACATTGCTTTTAATGACAAATGTTTACTAGACATATTTTTTCCATTTAAAAAAAAAAAAAAAAAAAAAAATGGAGAGGAAGAGAATAAGTTTATTTTATATGTCAAAACAAAAATTGAAATCAAGTCGGTACAATAAATTGTATTTTGATATCATGATTTAGGGAATTTTGTAAAAAAAAAAAAAAAAAAAAAAACCTACTTTACGTCAAAGTTGACGTTTTAGTCGCGTTAGTCTATTTACTAGGTATAAGTATATCAGGTGAATAATTCGGGTAGATTTCTGGTAGATATCTGAATTTGGTGCCTGGATAAAGCATTTTTAAAGTTAGGTTGAGTCACATCCCAGTGGATATACCATCGATATGCGTTTACAATGCCGATGTTAGCATTCGGTTTTTGATCGTTGCTCTCGATCTCGTAATCGAATGACGAACTCATTTTGCTGGAAGCATCGAACGAACGACTCCAAAGAGATGAAGTCGACCATCGACGTGCCCTCGCGTTTAACGAACTCTCTGGCCACATTGATCTCAAAAAAAGCAAGTTTTTTTTTCCCCCTCGTATTTCTCATTCACGTAGTCGAGGCGTTACCGGCGATGTAAAATCTCGTGTCAAGTTCTTCGATATCATTGACCATATGAGAAGTTATGTAAGCTTGGAGCGCGATGATGCTAGGTTCCCTGTTTGCTGTCTCTGTCGTTTTTGTTTTATGGCCACTGCCTTTTTGTTCGTAGTTCTATTCACTTATGGCGCACTCTTCCAGAATCGTGCCGTGAGGCCGTGTGTACGCGGGAATTCCATTAATACGCTGATTGGACATCCTAATCCAAATACTGCGAGGCAACCTTGAAACGTCAAAAATCGTAAATCAAAATTTTTTGACGTTTTCTACGTTGACAAATAGGCTTTGAAGTTTTTATGGCGTAAAACGCGTTGTAATTTAGTGCACAACGGGCGTCTGAACCTAATGCTTATGAGCTCTATTTCCTCCTTTACTCAGTGTGACAGTGCCTCTAAGTTCTTCAAAATGTACAAGGGTCTAGAATGCCTTTGGCAGGCCTATTCGTGCGATTTGTTGATAATTTTCTTCGGTGATTTTTACAGAGTGGAAGTCGGCTAATTCAAATCATAGGAGTTGGAAAAGTTTGGGGCTGAGACCGCGATTATTTTTAATTTTGTGGCGAATTTTGAAGTTTAGCATTAAAATTATAAATTCTGAAATCTTTATAATTATGTACAGGCTATGCAGGTATTCGGTATGTTGATGAATGGACAAAAGGGAATTCATGCTAATGTAGGTATATGTTACAGATAACGATGTAAATTGGTTATTCACGTGAATGACCAACTTGACCTGGTCATTCTCATTAATGGTCTTTTGTTGGGAAATCAGTTGTACTTGGTCGTAATGTATGTTGGGTGGATAGGTGAGGTGGGTTGTTGTCGTCGTTATTTTAAATAAAAAATAATTTCTTGTACTATCGTCTTTCTTTATTTAGAAAATAAAATTATTTTCCCCTGATCTCCCTTTGAACAGATCTTCATTTATAAATTCATTTGGTTCTAATGTTTTTTTTTTGTTTTTTTTTATATATATAAACATATTAGCACTCGGTCTAGTACTCGGGTAGGGGCTAAAACGAGAATTACGATGGTAACTCGTACGTCTTACAATATTGTAACTGTTGGCTTGTAGGTGTGTGGTTGTGTGCGTGTTGCGCGTGCTCACAACCACAATTATGTTTACACATCAATCCTTCATGAGTACGTATTGGAACTCGCGCCTTTTTTCATTTTTTATATTATTATTATTTTTTAAATGCTCAATAATGTTCAATACCCCCCAATAACAAGTAATAATAAAGAGCAATGACTTGCCCAAGTATGACAATGCCAGAAGCAAATTTAGAATGAAATTTCTAGGAGCTCGAAGCCTAGTCATATTTTCCTCAAATAAAAATCAGTTGAATTATTATTTTATTTTTTTCAAAAGCGTAGTTTTTCAGATTTTTTTCTGATGGAGAGGAAGCTTCACCAGGATTTGTGGTCTTAGCCGAATCATTTTTCTTTTCCTTCGTGATAATGTCGTTGAATGTCTTAAAAATTGTCAACAGTGTCCAAATGAAATCGGTAATAACGTGAGTGCCCAGTGAATCCTTTGTCATTCACAGAGTGTCCGAACATGGTGGGCATTCACGTCATCGCCGATATTCACGACATTGCCCGTAACGTATACATTCAGCCAATGAGATCATGAGATCCGTATTCCGGACCTGCGTTTATTTTTATTTTCAGTACTTAATTACTCGGGTAGGAGAGCTGAAAGAGGGGAGTTTCAAGGAGGTATCACAACTCGAGGTTACATGCTTTCGTTTTTGTTCGGCTCCTCTACCTCAATTTAGGTAGCATATTTTGTGCTGAAAATTCCATCTATTATATGTATAGGAACACTAGGAAAATGGGATATCTCATTTTTCTCATTTATCACAGCATATATGTCTGTGTTTCATGATTATGTACTTAATTTTCTAAGTACGATAACTAGAGGTTACAATTTCAGTTCAGGGGGGCTAAAATTTGATGACATGTTGGAGGCTTTTGGGCTTTATTTCTCTTAAGATTTTGTTTGGTGCAAATTGGTTTGCTGGTTAAGCCATAGAGAGCTATAATAAATTCGACTAATGAGAGTTAAGTTGCAATTCGAACTGAATGTTTACTTTTTTTCTAATGAAAAAAAAAAAAAAAAAAAATCCCGATTTTAGAAAAGTGGTTTTTATCGCGGAGTTTTCTTTGCCAAAATTTTTCTCTTTTGATGCTAAAACCATGGTTTACTAATTTATTACTTTAGGGTGTAAGTTGTTTAGTTAAGTATGTATCAGATTGCGGAAGTCTTGAATTAAAGGAATGCCAAGAATGCCTCCAGTTTGTAGTTTACGTGGAAATTTATATTCCTGTTTCAGTTTACATCGCCATGGCAATTCACCGAAATGGTGAGTGAACATATCAAAGAGGCTCGCTTTTCTGTTTGAAACATTTTATGTAACTGAAAAGTTCTAATTTATGTTTGCTGGGTACAATTTAGAATGAAACTGGGTTTTATTGAGAAAAAATTTCCCACTAGAAACGAATATAGTGATTCCACATCTTTAGTACAGAAATAGTGGTTGATGGGGTAACAGGAGTTTTGATATATGACTCGTCCGTGTAAAATAGATTTGAGTTCAGTTTCAGTATTTGAGCTACAGCGACATTTTTTAGTTGTCTATCTTGTTGCGGCTTTTCGTGTTTTCTGGATTTTTTTTTCGGTTGTGTTTAATTTGATGCGATCGAATATTTTGCGCTGTTGGACGTGCAACAGTGGGGAAGTTTGCACGTATGCGTACCGTACGGATGTGCAATAATTTTATGATTTGAGCGATAATTAAGGCCGTGCGTTGCCAGCGCAGAAGAAGTGAACGTACCTCGGAGAGACGATTGGCCAGTACGCTTCCGGCGCTTCCAGCTCCAACGACGATGAAATCGTATTCGCTTAGTAAATTGGGTTGATCGATAGGTTCGCTATTCATATGATCGACTCCTTCGTTGAGCACCTTGAAGATGGACGTCAGCAAAGGCGGAAAGGCTTGTTGGTGCGTTGGCAGCACCCAGCAGCTCAGCCCCAACCAAAGGGCGAAGCGCCCGAAACGAAGGCTGTCGGCTTTTGCTCCAAAATTTTTTGTCATATTCGGAGGGTACCTGCAAACCGGATGGAACAAAACACCATAATCTTATAATCTTTTTTTTTTTTTTTTTCTTCATCGTCATCATCGGGCGTAACACGAATTCGTATACAGTAATACATACTTATGGCCTATAGGTATTATGTTCTATGTACATGCGAGCCTCTCACTCATTCAACTGTTTGCCTACTTGAGGACACCCAAATGCAATTAATACTCTATACCATTTTTAATGTTCTTCTATTATTTATTTTTACCCTACCATTGTACTTTTATTTTCCGCAGTGTAATATTAGCTAGCCTTACATTTAGACCGAAAAGACAAAGACAAAAAAAAGAGACAGAAGTAGAGGAAAACTCTAGCGCAGCAAGCATTGCTAGAAAAAGTAGGTTTTCGATAAAAAAATAATTATGAATTTTGATGGTCACATTAATTGTTTTTGAGTTCGTATGCGTTAATGGTATGTTATAATTGTATGAAATGTGTTAGCTGCTGACAAAATATTAGACAATGCGAAGTTTAAAAGCATTATTTCTTAAAAAAATGAAAAATTAATTAAGATGATAAAGTATGGTCAATAATCATATAATTTAAAATAAAATCAAAAAAGTACGATGAAGTTATAAAATAAAAAAAAAAGAGAACACGAACATGCGGATAATTTTTGTAATAAGGAATGTTCATGCAAATAAGGAAAAAAAGGAAAAAAAAGCTTTACGGGAAGCACCATCTCGGCGATACCCACTAAAATTGGTAGCGTTCTACTAGAAGCTGTAATAAACATTTATTACGAATTTTGTGGTTATTGATGCAAAATTGGGCATTTTGTAACCGAAATAAAAACAAAAATGGTTGCACGGGAAGTACCGTCCAGTCAATCCGCACCAAAATTGATAAATGTTACAACGAATTTATAATAAATATTTGTTTCCAATATCGTACATATTTTTCAAATATTCTGCATTTTATCACAAAAAAAAAACAAAAATAGCAATACCGGAAGCACTGTCATAACGATCTGCGCCAAAATTCGTAGAATTCTACGAAAAGTTGTAATAAATATTTATTTCGAATTTTGTGGTTATTGGTGCAAAATTGAGCATTTTATAGACAAAATAAAAACAAAAGTGGTGGTACCAGAAGTACCCTCTGGCCAATCTGCACCAAAATCAATAGGTGTGGTTCTAAACTTAATACAAATATTTGTACTAAATTTTGTGATTATAGGACAAAAATTGCGACCCATACCATGGAAACAAGAAAACGAAATATCACTATAATAAACGCACAAGCTGTTAATTATTTCACAAAAGTATTTCCCGATATTATTTTTCCAATTATTCTCTGTACCACTACCCACACAGCCACACACAGACACAAAAAAAATGTTCCTTGTTTTCTCCGAAACAAAGAATTCTACAGTGTTACCAGAAAAAATTTATTGCCAGCATAAGTCAAAGCACCACGGAGTCTTTTATATACACACACAAAATATATATATATGGATTTGAGTTATTAGTTCCAACAGTTTCCTGAGGTCATGAAACAAAAAAAAACGTACTCACCCCGAACCCTGGGGGCTAATACCACACCAAGCGTAATAAGTAGATTTTCTGAAGAAAACCTACTTGAAAAGTAAGAAATAATATGCTATAGTAACGTGAACGTATGAATGTCGTCGCTCGGTTCGCAGTTTGTCATATTTTACGTTAATTTAATGACGGTAATGACGGGTATGTGTTTTATGTTTTTATTGTAATTCACGTAATTTGACGCAGTCGCAGCCGTAGCCGCCTAATCACTGGATCCGCGTCGCAAGTGTGCGACTGCAAGTCGAGTAGATTTTGTGTCGGAGCCTTGAGTGTCGGACCGGAGAATGTTGCGATGTAAATTCGTATTTACAAAATACGTTTGTTCGCTGGTTTGTCGGCGTGAAAACGTCTTCGGATTTTATCGCCAAGGTGTCCCAGTTTAACCTAAATATCCACTTCACTTTTGTTACATATTTCGTATACGTCAGATTAAGGCCAATTTTGGTGTTAGCTGGCCGCAACATGGCGTTTGAAATTTTGTGTTCTCAGCCGACTTGAGCAATAAGCATTGCTTCGCATCTAAAATGCACCTTACATTACTTCCTACAAGTGACGAGCGAAGGCGAAACCGGGTAGTCTTAATCTTGTTTTGTGCCTATACTCTCAGCATTGTCTTTGGTTTCAGTGTTGCAGACTCAGGTATTGGTTGTAGTCTCGGTTTGACTTGAGAGATTTTCTTTTATTATTGGTGTCAAAATTGAACTAAAGATTCTTGTCCTTCGGAATTATGCGAAACCCTTGGATATAATACAGCCACCGCGTAGGTATTCTGAGAATTACTGTTTTATAAAGTGCCCCCCAATTTTTTTATAATATGTCAATGTAATTATAGCCTGAATGTACGGTCTGTCCGCCATTTTTTAGTTAGGTGATTATATTTACTATGTTGGGTGAATAATTCTAAATATTCTCAGATAGATACCAAAATTTTCCACTTAGATAGGACATTTTCTAAGTAGGAGTGTATTATATCTCAGTGAGGTATTTATGTCACAAAACTGGTAAATTATGGTATACTGGAGTTAGCTTGCCACGAACTTCGGTGAATTTCCCTAGACAAAAATCGATCGCCAAATATTGTACCTAACTTATTCAAAGTAACGAATTTCAAAAATTTTAGTACTTTGTTTTCTTTTTTTTTTTTTCTTTTTTTTCCATGTATTGCATTTGATCTTGGTCTTGGTTTTGCTCGCAAGATCAGACAAACTGTGCTTACCATACCTTCTATTTAGTGAAAATAAAAATGACTAAAACTCGAAAAGAATGTGTGGTGTAATTGCCTCCATTATTCAGCGAATGGGCCAAAGTGAACCGTAAGAAAAACATAGGTTTTCCCAGTTTTAAAGACGTAAAAGTTGGAGAGTGTAGCGTGAGGGCCGCTGCCCCTTCCAAATATCTCTTATGGTCTTCTCACACACGTGTCTCCGTATCTGCCTTTTTCCTCCTCGAATTGATAATAACATTCCCAGACAAATCTTTATTTATTTATTTGTTTATTTATTTATTTATTTATTTATTTATTTATTTAATTTATTTTTTTATTTCTTTTGCTCTCAGAAAAACTTATCAATCGACGAAGTATAGTCGAGTGATTAACGTTTAGATTTTTCTCGATAACTTTAATGAAAATTTTAATTTTTAATCTTTTATGTGGTTTTAAAAATTAATGTTTTTAATATGCAGACCGTGCAACTTTTATCGTCGTTCACATTCGCAATTTACTGCACAAAATAAACGGGTAAATGAAGAATTCTCGAAGCGGTTCGTCGATTAATTATAAAACTGATTCAAATGGCACTCGAAGGTCATCTGCTTGGGAAACATGTAAATTTTTGTCAATTGCCAAAGAGGTTTCATTTTACATCTTTATCGAAGAAAAAGTCGCTATTTTTTTTTCTCTTAAATTCATTCTTCATTTTGGATGAAAATTGGTGAATTTGATGAGAAAAATGTGAAAACTTCCCAAAATTGAGAATACATTTTATGTATAAATCGTACGGCAGAGAATAAATCAGAACGTTGGGGCTCATTTGCCTTCGTTCCATCATATTGTACATCGATAACGAGTGCACGTATTCAAAGGCCAAGGTTGAAGGTTTTGACTTCCATCGCCAACATTACTTAACACATTTTCACTTCCGCTACTATTCATGCGGTTGTCATTAATAAAAAAAATATTTTATAATAAAGCAAATTTGACGTGTGAACAATGTATCAGCGGTAGGTCCAAAAGGCGAAGAATAAACTTTTAGGGCACAACAGTACGCACGTAATAGAATCATAATCGGACCTCCTGTATAATAACGATTAAAACATCATTCTATCGATTGCTCGTATCGTTTTGCTTGTTCTTCTCAAACTCCCGTCGTAAATGCTTCCCATCGTTTCTTCTTCTGTTCTGCGTACATAAGTTGAAAAATAAAGTTATTTGGTTTCAGAATTTCGAAGTTTCCGCCCGGTGTTCTTGAAATTGAAAACAAACGTTGAAACCGACTGTTGGATTGTTGGATGTAAGATGTAAGATTCAGGGGGGCCATCGTTGTTTCAAAGGTGAGTGGGCTGACACTCCGCAGACATCCCAACATTTTGGGAAAGTCGGTAGCTGGAGAAATTATATTCAAATCCACCTATTCGAAAAGTTGTGCGTAGTCAGCCGCTTATCGGGAAATTGAGAATTGGCGCGTGGGAACCAATGGTTGGCTCGTCCGCGAATTCACTCGACGCACTCGTATTTGAGTGGCCAAGCCCCATATTAGACCAATCGTAATTCAAACGATTAACGTGAGCAGATTCGCGGCCATCGTAGAGCATCTTCTATTGTTTTTCTAATCGATTTGATGTCTACAAATAGAGATTGTTCGCGTCGCAGTACTGCCGTGTATAGAATACGTTTGAGAGTTTGAATGTGAATGCAGCTTCACGATGTCACGGTGGATGCTGCGAGTTTGTTGTCACTGTGCGAAATGGTGCACGCTATGATAGTCAACTAACCGTACCATTACTTTACAACCAGTGTGGCCTTCTGATTTGTGTAATCGCACAACTTTGTACAAACTTTTGCTAAACAAGCTGCGTGGTTGGTAAATTCGATAGTGGATCTGAGCAAATGCAAAAAGCTGATCCCTAACGGTAAGATAAAATATCAAAAATGAATTTTGTTCGTGACAAGTTAAAACAATTGTCGGTTTTCAACGAGCTGTGGTTTCTCTGTGACTGACCAGCAATAGTCGCGACGATGGAGGAATGCAAACGTTAATTGTTGAGTCTTGGAGCGTTTCGCGTATTTTTTTAAGCCAGCCCTTAGCATTTCATCTGTTTTTACGAGTATTTATTTTCTAATCATGTTCACGAAACGAATACCTCAAAAGATACGACTTTTCTTGGAAATGACCGCAGTGTGTGAACAATCTACTTAAAATTTTTCATGAACAGTCCTTATTGTCGTGTTTCTCATAAAATAAATACCTGCCCCGAATTGCCAAAAACTTTTTGGAAGTGTTCCATTTTCGGTGAGCAACTACGTCAAACAACGCGTCGACAATTTTTATGAGAGGTAAAAAAATATATTTTCCGATAGAGTTTTTTTGTCAATTCCATTTCACATCTTGAAAATAGGCATCTTTGAAAAATACAGTTACGTCGTAAATCATTGTATTTTCATTCTCGTGTACATTGAAGACAAAAAACAATAGCTAGGTATATTTTTCAGCGCGAGTTTAATGCAATTTCATTCAGCGCTTATTTATTTAAAAAAAAAATATTATTGTTGATATTCATTTATTATTAGTATTAAAGAACTTGGAAAAACATTAGTCGGGCTGTCGCATTGCAGAAATTACCATTTAAAATTGGAGGTAAAGTTTCGAATCGATGGGTAGATTTTGTGGGGGTGGGGGTGGGGGAATCAAAGAATAAGGAAATATTTCGAGGGATATATGAACGTGTTTTGTAGTTATTGTAATTTGTGAGGCACTACGAAGAACTGTTAAGATTTATAAAGACTTGAAAAGATTCGCGAAAGAAATATACGGACGTCTTCGGACTTTCAACAGTTTGAACCGGTTATAGAGGTTGTGATTGTTATTTTTAAAATTTGAATATGAATATAGAATCGAAATTCATCGTGGTAACTATGGTTACAGTTAATTGAAACAAGGATTTAAAATTCAAATTCAAAAAATAAATAATCTAGAACCTTGAAAGTTCTACGTTTGATGCGAAAAACCCGAACCCCTAAATACGGAGGTATAGTTAATGAAGAAACGATTTCTAATAAATGTTCGTAAAATTGAGGAACCTGATGGGCTGAAGCGACAGTGACGTAGTGAAAAAACGATACGAAAACCGTGCCTGGCGCTGTCGAGGAAAATGATGTCTGAAAGGGAAAAAACTGAGAAACAATATACAGTGTAGAGAAATTTTGTCGGCATATTGATACTTAATACGTAATACGTAGTCATTTTGAACACCTTGAAATTTGTGGAGGATGCCACGTGCAATACACAATTCAGTGAGTGTCAGAAGCATACCTTTCTATAGGTACATTGCAAAGAAAGAATGAAACAGACACACAAACGTGAACTCTTTATCCATCAGATTCTTCTTACTGTCTAGTTGATAGGTATTATCGAGACTTCATATTTTTTGAATATTTAAAAAAATCTGTGTGGAATCTTTCTTTCACCAAACATCGGTCTACCGATTATTGATAATAATCCCGGGTTGATTTTCCCGATCGCCTCAGACGACATTTTTCTTCCAGTTTAATTATTAGAATCACCTTCGGTAAGTAGGTACCTGTAATTATTATTCAATCACGTTTTCAGAAAATCATTGATTTTCCTTGAAATTTTGTGCACTTGTTGCGAATAAATCTCCGTTTTTACGTTCTCGTTTTCCAGGGTAACGAAGCGAACATTTATTTTCCCGCTCTTATCGTCGCTTATGACTTACGATTCCTGAAAAATTGTTCGTAGACTTTGTGCTCGTTGTTCATCTCATCATGGCCACGTGTCATTAGGGTTTTAAAAGCAGTAATTCTCACAATTACGTTGCGCAGTCTCGCAAAACGTAAGTTTAATTTTCTTTAGCCAAAATGGGCGATTGCGAAGTACAAAAATTGTTTTAGGAAATTACTGCGAAGAGTGGCGCGGTTGGTATCCTGGGCCACTGCGAAAATTTATTTTTCCTAAACGTAATCTCACGATTTAATCGAGTTTTAACGTAGGTGTAAAACTGATGACGTCGTCGAATCGAGAGAACTCGAATAAGAGTTGGTTATGTTTGCGATCCGAACGGGAATTCGTTCATTTGTGAAAAGGGCTGAAAAGAAGTTTTGGTACTCGCGTAATTCGGGCTTTTCAAATTAAAACATTTATTGAGAAATAAAGCGCTGGTTTTTGGTGACCCAAGTCCGTTTTTTTCGCCTTTTTTAATTTGAAGTGCCATCGTTAAGCGGAATTGGTGTCTTTAGACTCTGTGTTTTACGCATTTGGAAAAATTCAAATAGAAATATTACCTGCCATTCCAGCATTACCTAATTCCAACTGTATTATCGGTGTTGCAGATTACAGTGTTATCTCTTCGCTTTGCTTTTTAGCGACTGCGTACGGAGGAGCCTATATGTTTGGTATGTCTATCTCCGGAACTATACAGCAATTTCGTATCGCCCAAAACAAGTGTCTCACTTTATTTATAGATTTTAATAAAAGTAGGCTCAAGATGTTGCTGACCATCCGCAGAATGCTCTCAGCTATTCGTATTTGAAAATTGAAACATTAGAAGGGTGTAATTGAAGAACATGAGAATTTGAAAATTATAAAAATTATAAATTTGGGCTTATCCACCAATAAGAGCTACTCATTCAGATTAATTCGATTTTTTTTTTTTTTTTTTTTTTAAATAAAATTTATTTTCTGTTAATGAGTTGTGTACCACTTTATAAATACACATTTGCTGAAACTGATTTCGAAGTTGAATTTTTTTTTTGTTTTTTTTTGTCTTATTATATTCAGATAACTGGCTATCATTTACCATCTCAATCACGCACTATGCTTTGAATATTTGTTGAGACTGAATTTTTAGCCCATGGTAGACGAATTGCACTTTTGAATAAGAGTTAGTTTACCAAAATTGATCCAAGTCCGTTGTTTTATTTGTTTTTTATTTTTTGATTTCAAGGGTTGTCTGTTTAACGTCATGCCTATCAGTTTTCATGTGTATTTTATTGTCAGCCATTGGTAGACTGTAAGCGTTCCTACTTCCTGTGCTCGCAGAGTATTCTTACGAAATTCAAACGCAAAACAAAAAACAAATTATGCCAAATAAAAGTATTGCTATTTTAAGTTGTTAAACGCTTTTATTCTACTCACTCAATTTGTTGAAGTACACCTGATGACCAACTTCAGCGCTGCTTTCACGTGTCGCGACACACGCACACATACACGCATATCCGTTTTCATCAGTTGTTTTTTTAATAATAATTATTTGTTTCTGTCTCGGAAAAAAAAGTGAGAAATTCTATTTTCTCTCTCGCCGTTATTTTTTTTTTTTTTTTTTTGATTATAAAAGTGTATTTTTTTAAAACTCGTTTTAAATCTAACTTAAATAATACTGTGTCGAAATAATTTTTTATTCTGAAGTTTTTTCAGTTTCAAATTTTTTGTTTTAGGGACCTACTATCATGGTACTCAATATATTAAATGGAGTGAACATTCAAAGTAATGCTGTATGATAATGTATTAAGATACTTTTGATAAAGTAAACTTTTTTTTAATGAAAAATTTAATTACATTAGATATCAGCTGTGGTCTATGTCCACCAGCCCTCCTCACGCACTCTGAGGAATTCAGGTTTCTTCACTACATTTAAGACAGTTAATACTCATGAAGTCGGGATTACCTGCTTTCACTAATTTCCTTCTGGTCTATCGCTGTTTCCAGCACCAAGGTTTAATCTTGCCACACTGCGGAAATCATCAACCAAGCAAACATAACATAGTTATTCTTTTAGTTTCCAAAACAAAGGCAAAAAAATGAACTCAAACTACATTGGAAAAAGGCCTTTCAATAATTATATTTACGTTAAAGTGAAGTCAGTTTTTTAAGAGTATGTCCGTGAATAAAGAAAAATTATAAATTTTATATGTGAAATCGTGGAAACAATTTAGGGAATAGGATATATTTTTATACAGGTTTTCTTTTTTGAATGCGTAAGTACCGACGTACCGACGGTAGCTACTAGAAGCAGAGCTACTGGAGTGACATCCTAGTTCCGGACATGAAACGCTTGTCGAAGCTCGATGTGCCAACGACTATCGAACGTTTCGAAATAATTTTAATTTATTTCGACCAAGCGCCTGCCATAAACTCGCAAGTTGAGTGCAGATATTAAATTTGCAGACCGCATTTCTTTTCCGTACATTGTTACTGTTTCACCATTCGAATGGCTACTCATATACACAGATGCCAAACCAAATCAAAGTGCGTTTAAAGTATCAGAGCAGCCTTAACGGCGAACAAAGATGGGCGAAAATATCAAAATACGCACCATCTGACCGGGTGACCGGTATTTTTATTTATCTATTTATGGAATAACTTGCTGCCAGAGGAGGAGAAAAAAAAAGTTCGTCGTGTGTATGGCCGGCCAACCTTGGAGTTGGAGGTATATGTACGCGAGTCTAGAAAAAAAAAATAAAAAAAATAACCACTTCGATCTTCGATTGTCTGGCAAAAATATAAAAATAAAAGAAACTAGCGCAGCAGTACTTCGCTAAAAAACAGCAATTTGCCGTATTTGATTCGTATAAAAAAAAAAAAAACCTGAATTCCCAATACTTGAAAATTTGTAAAAAATATCAACGTACATATCGATATTTCATTGCCGGTTTCTGGTAAAACAATTTACGAAGAACAATCGTCGATTTTTCAGGAATGATTTTGTTTTCCAGTTTTCTCAGAAGTATTAAGCTAATAGACACTAAACTTTTATCGACTTGCACGGACATAAGGATAATCTATCTTGAAAATTTCAACTCGATCCCTCTTGTCGTTTTCTCAGAATCTTGGAAAAACGACTGGTGCAGGCATTTTTTATTTTCTTTGAAACTACCGAACCGATAGGCATCAAACTGCTTTCTGATCTGCTCCTATATGAGAATTATCTCTCGTAAAAATTTCAGCTCTATCCATTCTGTGGTTTTCTCAAGACCGTGAACACAAAATTTGGGGCGATACACGCGTACACGTACGTAGGTGCGTATATATACGTAAAAAAAATTGACTCATAACGGGGAAATGGTACCAATCGTTTTCTGTCGTCATAAAACGGATAATTTTTATCATCGCCATCTCTAACTCTTTTGTGAGGTAACTTTTAATACCCCATTTGCGAGCAAACTGGACGAAAAGTTGGTGAAAAGTATTGTCGTCGCGGTGGCCGATGGAAGCCTGGAAAGGGGAGGCCTCACAATACTCGACGAAAGTCATCTCTCGTAAATCGGATAGAAAAATGTTGAAATGTACTTAAAAATGAAATAATAATAGTAATAACAATAATAATAATAATAATAATAATCGAGTAGGTAGTTAATAAAACGAGTGCGAATATTCAAGGTTCGCGTGCGAGTGTAGGGCGACCTTGCCATTTGATGCGCTAATTTTTCATAATAATTTTTATATCCATTTGAGCCGAAATGACCGCATCATTCTGCGAGTACCTGTATACCTATGCGAAGTGTTCGTTATTTCTGTCTGTGTCTTTATCGCATATTTTCGACGAGTGCGTCGTATTGCGATGGTTAGGCTACTGGTTATTTGCTGGATGCACGGAATGAAAAATGTCGATTTTAAAAGTAATTAGCGCTGTTATGGGCGCGAGTGCGTGTGTGCAGTGTGCACAGGGTTCGAACATGTGGGAACATTTTGGTCGTGATGTAATTAGGCGTGTTGAGTGTTTTATGAATCGTAAGTGCTATTGTCACCGTACACATTCCTATCGAGAACGAACGAGAGTCGTCTCTAGGTAAAAACTTCGGAAATTATGCCGCATATTTTGACTGACCGTGCAGCCTAAGAAAATCTGGAAATCGCGACAGAATTTCCTTACGCGCAACGCTACAATGCTCGTAACTCAAAAAAGTACAATAAATCTATATTATTTAAAGGATTCGTTGGTCGCTTGTGCAGTCGAACGGATGTCTCAGATACGTCGGATGGTGGCTCATTAGAAAGCTCAGGAGCTCCGAAGTGGTCGAATCATTTTAATTTTACGCTTGAAAGTAGTTCGACTCACAAAATGAAGGACACCTTCCCTATCCCTGATAAATTTTCATCTGCATTGTCAAAGGCTGGGGTTCCCCTTCAGAAGGTAAGCTGTACTCGAAAAACGCCGTTTTCTAATGAATAGAGAATGTGTTGGCCGTGACTGATGTTTAAACGCAACGACCTCTCCGTCGTTCTCAAACGAATAGGTAATTAAACTTTTATGTCGACCAACGTTGTTATATACACCAAATTTTGTGGCAATAAGTTCTTCGGCACTTATTAGGTCACAGTTAATGCGTAATGAGTATCGTTCCTAAATATTTTTACACCAACAATCGTCTATCGGGTGTGCAGGAAGCTTATAAAGCCGGTATGGGGAGTGGGGGAATTGGTATTTCAACGACGTGGTAAGCAATGCTCTCATGAATTTAAGGCTTTTTTCACTTCCAACCCTGTTAGAGTTACGTGTGATATGCTTATGAAAATCTACCTGTTGATTTTGTTCTCATAAAACGACCGACAGGGTGGCTTACGTTTCTCGTTTCATGACCCAAAAAAACGTTTTGCCACAAAATCTCGAATTTCCGTATACGAGTACGTTATCAGCCTATGTAACTATGAAAAATACTTTTGTTGCCTGCCACGATATACCTAGGTCACCATTTTAGTCCGATAGTTACGAAATTTGGTACCAACTTTTATTAGTATTCCCCAAAGAGTGACTTAAATCCTTTGATTTTGGCCTGAATTGACCGGTTCACCGGATTGGTATTGTCGATACGTCCATTTTTGTTCCACTTTTGGAGGTTTTATAGCTCCAAAATGCTTTATCGTTGATTAATAATTGGAATAGGCTACCGATTTTGGTCCGGAACCAGCGGACGTTACTTCCGTTATGATCGATTTTATTCGATTTTTGACTCTAAAATGGGTAATTGTCAATCCAAGGCTAAGAAATTTCGTATTAACATTATTTTTTTTATTTATGATCTGTATTAACTTGTTGCCAAATTTTGGTTTAATTGGTTAGTTTTTGAAAACCTACATTTTTTTAGTCGACCGGCTGCTGCGCTAGTTTTTTTTTTCTTGTGTTTTTCGGTTATCCTCTATTGGTCTACGTTCATCTTGTAATGTATGGTTGGTTTCTGTAGGTAGTTTTTTGTACCTTTTTTTTTTTTAAATCATTTTTGTCAAAATAATTTACGTGGCGGCCTGAACTTGAAAAAATACGCAAATGTAACCCTCTGTCGGATGAAAAGTGTAGGCATACGTGATTTTCGACGTTTTGGTTGGACCATCTTCTTTGAAGCCTCGATTTTTGGAGTTGACGACCTCGTATTGGAACGCGTAGCCGAGGGACACGCGTTCGAGTGCATTACGAAATGACTTTCGAGTGGAATTCAATTTAGTAATCGGCGATGGGTCGCGTTCGAAATGCACTCTCTCGGAATAAGTAATGCCGTATTTTCTTTCGTAAGTATGCATAATGCATCGTATCCACGTTTGTGCAGTCGATCACCCATTGGTCGATCAAAGTTTACGTTTGCCTTTCCTCAGATTTTTCGATACAATTATTCTGACGTAATCCTAAAATCTTGAAAATCATTAGAATGCGGTCAAAATACCTGGGCGTGCAAATGCTGACCTTGTGAACACGAAGAGAAGAGAAGTGGAAATATGTTTTTTCGTGCTTTTAATGAACGATGTATTTGCAGTTTGTTGTGTAAATATCAACTTCTTCAGTATCGTTAATTTTGTGCACCATGTCTCGCTTTTTTTTTTTTTTTTTTTTTTTAACTATTCAATAAGAACATAAAACATACGTTTTTAATTTAATAAAAAAAAGAGAAAACTTGAAAAAAAAAATAGATAAAATAAATAACCATAAGAAAATAGAACTCAGTTTGATATCGAATTGATGAAAATAAAATTTATGTCGATGGAACAGGTCAATGCAGTGAAATTATGAAAACTATTCTTGAAACAACTAAAAGTATCAAAGCTATAAAGAAAGATATGGCTCTAAGCGACTAAGGAGAAGTTGAACTACTTAAATAGTGAATGATGAGAAAGAAAGGATATATGAAGAAAAAAAAATTAATAAGATGGCCACAAATTTCTATTCATGCTTCTATAGTACCTTGTCGGCAAGTGAAACGGGATACAAAAGTCGAAATGAAAAGAAAAAATAGAGGAACCAAACTTTTTAAAATAGAAAATGGAATAAATTATTAACAATTTGAAAGATAATAGAGATCCCACAATCGAGAAAATTAATTTAGAAAAAAAAAAATTGAGGAACAGAACCAAGGGAATATATAAGGGGGAGGTCCTGGCAGTTTGGACCCGCTTAGCCAAGGAAACAAAGAGCTTCACATCTAAAAATAATGTGTTTTTGTCAGTTTTGGTGATTTCCTGTCGGAGGGAGTAGGTGTGTCACTAGAAACCACTGTGAATATGTGGACCTCGCCTCTTATTACGACAGAGACACTACGCCCATCAAGTCCAGAGATGCCGGAATGTACGGTAATTTTTGGTTTTTTCAAAGCAAAATACCTGTATTCACGTAAGAATTACGGGAACAGAAAATAACTCTATAAGTTTAGGTTTTCTGATAATGTGGTCCTATTTACCGAAAATTTTCCCAAATGAAATAGCATAATAAGAATACAATGAATCAGCGAGGCAGGCAGATCGAAATATTAATATAGAAAATTATAGCGCAGCTGCACTCGCAGCTGCACTCGGCTAGAAAAAGTATGTATTCAGAGATATTCTTTGAAATAATTGGAGTACAATGACTGATTATTCAAAAATTTTTTAAACCTAGCTACTGGCCCAACCTTAAAAATGAGCTATTACCTAAACTTTGAAGTTTAGCTCGCTGTTTGTCTACAAAAATTTAGGGCGATGCATGCGTACAATCATTATACTACACATAATATATACGTTTAAAAAAATTAGGTAAAAATGTCAGAATTGTACCAATCGTTCGGTGTTCTTATGAAACGGATAATTTTCATCATCCCCACCCCTAACTCTTTTGTAAAATCAATTTTAATTCTCCGTTTGCAAGAAAACTTGGAAAAAAGTGGATAACGAACCAGGCGTAGGGACGAAATATAAATATCTCTGCCGCGCATCAACCGCGATAAATGTGTATTTTCCAAAAGTGTCAAATTTTGTAATGGCTGCCATTTGAAAACCAGTTGACCGATTTCGCTCAAATTCGATGCCAAACTAGTCCCTAATAGTCTGCAACTTCCATAAGAATTTCATTACATGGTGGGTTTGCAACGTTTTGAGAACCCCTTCCTCCGAAACTAGCAGTTGAATTTCAAAAATTTTTACACGAGTGTGTAGCCCATGAGAGCTTCTAACACTGTTTCAAGTTTCATTGCCATACGTTAAACAGCGAAGGTTCCACAGCATCCCAAAAAGTGCTAAAATGGGATAAAAGTGAATATATATTCGATTTTAATGACATATTGGTGATCTACGACTCGTGATAGGCGCTTTTCCACAGGTCCCGCCACAATTCCCGCCCCAGGTCCCGTCATTGCACTGAATGCAATAGTTGTATTTTCGTTTGGAAAATACGTTAAAATTCTTGAAAACATAGCTGTTTAATAGAGTTGCTATCGGTTAAACCGGGGGTAAGTTAAGGGAGATTTTCACGTGGCAATGGATTCACTGGAATGAAGTTTTGAAATATATTTTTAAGAACAATGAAGAAATTTACAATAAAATGGCTTATTTATTGATTTATAAAATAAAAAACAGTATGTTTTGTTCTTTGGCACGTCCTTAGGGTATATTTTTGACCTTGGGTGAGGAGTAGAAGAGCATAGATCGCCACGTTTTTTTGATTTATTAATTCACTTGGTTGGTTTCCTTTCTGGTTTTGAATATTAAGTGGTACAATAGTCGGTACTTTAAATTTTTATCGTTTTTTTTTAATCAATTTTTTCGAAATTTCATGATTTAATTTCTCGCCAAGATCTTCAACCTTATGACTAAATTTGATTACTGAAAATCCTTTTTGCGAAATATTTCACAAACATTAAGTTTGACTTATAATTTTTTATCTTTACGTACGTATTTTTTTTTTTAATTTATTTTAGTTGCAATTTTATTCTTTAATTTCATAAAATTTATGGTAATCTTATCACTTCAGTAAGCGCTGATGGTTTATTCGGTTGGATCCAATGAGGCTCCCTGTCGTTATTGAAAAATTTCGAAATAAGAAGTCATTGTCTGTAAAAAAATCTATCGACATTTTCCCATTAACAACAGTTGACTTTCAGATGTTGGGTAATGTGGTCTTAATCCGGGTAAGTTAGGAAACAATGAAGAGAAGAAGTCCTCATTAGTGGAAGGATATATCTTTATGGAAAGGTTAACGCGGGAACCAAAATTTTGATCATTACAAATTAATTTTCGAGGATGATTATTTCATGAGAAATTGAATTTTGTCGACTCACATCGTTGGTACTCATAGGGCCGTTTTCAAGTTTCAGGCTCTATTTTGTTTTTGCGTTCTAATTCAGCCTGGTGATGTTTTTTTTAATTTGAAAACCACGTGGACCACATTTACGGTGGGTATACGAATCTGTCGTGCTATATTCGTGTGTTACTAATTATTTAACAATTTTCAGACAATATATCTTAGAGGTACTTCCGAAAAAAAAAAGCTATGTATTTTTCACCTTTTTAATAACTGCTGGACGAGACCTCGATTTTCGATAAATTACATTCGTATATAACTATTTGTGGACTAATATTTGCGACGGTAGTCATCAACTTGGAATCGTTTAAATTTTGAAATCAATAAGAAATTATTATTTATCAATTAATGATGACTTACTCTATCCTCCGGGAAATTTTGGGTGTTAGTGCTGCGCATATGTCTAGACTCGTACATTTCGTTGAGCGAGGTTAATCAGTTTTCGGCGAGTAAAAAATGAGTCGTTCCACCTTGTAATAGTTCTCGTTTGCTAAAATTATTTATCCACACAAATGAGAATTTTATTTTATTTTTTTCTCGAGTGGTTACATCTTCATGTGGTTTCGAAATATAACGCCAGATAATTCTGATGAAACTACAAAAACATAATTTTGTTGGCAATGCCATAAACAAGATGTCATCAAAAATTCCAGTGATATTATTTGCGGAAATATTTCCTATTGATTTTTGTTTGTTTATTTCAGGGTAGAAAGTAGTACTATCTTCGCTATGTAATTCTTATTTGTAATTGAGATGTACTATATGCTACGTTTTTTCATATTTTGGTAATATTCGATCAGAAAATTCTACTTTTCTATTCCATAACTAAAACCTCTCAAAAAATTAATGAGGAAATTAAACTATTTTGAGCGTATTTGTATAGAAATTTCATCTCATTTCTGATTTACATCCGAATACTACTACATTAACATATACAGACTGTTGGTTCTCTAGCTCAGCAAGCTATTACTCTTAAAAAAGTAAGTTTTGTTTTTAAAAACCAACTAGAAAATCAAAAAAAAAATCACAATAAAAAATTAAAATTTGAAAAACTTGCAAAAATACTTCATATAAAATTATCTGTCAAGGAAGGTACCTACCTATTTTCCCATTTTAATTAGAAAATTTCATAAAAATCAAATTTCACCAATCCCATTTCAAAATTTTAATTTTCACGAATCGACTTTCCTCGCCCCCAGTTTTACAAAATACAAAGTTTTTGTAATTTTTCTTTTAGTAGGTGATAAATGAGGTGGGTAATTTTTTTTTTAAATTGTAATTTTTCACCATGCATATACTTTGTGAAAATAGATGTGAAATGGTATTTGTGAAGTTTTCTTGCCGTTCTGATTGGTGAAAATGAAGGTAGTTTTCAAGAAGATTCAAGTCATAAATCACTAGAAGGCTTGAAGGCAACAAAATGTACAAAGGTTAATAAATGATTATGCAGAAAATAAAGTAGTAGCCAGCTCAGCTTCTTTAGTTCATCTGAAATTTATTTTCTTTTTTTGGAAAAAGTTTAATATGTGTTCTGTGGGGACAATACTCGTATGAGGTAATAGGGGCTCGCACCCTTTGATGACAGTCGCCGCCCAAAGGCTGGCAATAATCGTCTTTATGACGTTAAACGAATTTACACTGGTGCGTTTGTATGTTCGTACCTGTACGTACGTACAGGTAAGATACATTGCACCGGCCAAGATCAATTACCTGATAACGATCTCGTTGATGTCACGGCCTGGTACCAAACGCGCTGGTCGTTTCTTATCACCTTGACAGAGGCAAGAAACGACGTAACGCATGACATAATTACGTACATGTACGTATGCATGTGTGTCTGTGTGCGTGTGCCAAATACTGTATATAAACTCTCCGAACCGGCTCAAAAATTGCCAGTGTTCGCCGAGGATTTGGCTCTCCCATACTTAATTGTATGAAGTGGCAGAACACGCAAATACTGTTGAAAACCTTCTAGTGTGAATATCTCTCACGACAAGGTATTCCACATGTTCCATTAACTTTTGTTCATGAACTCCGGAGTTGGTTGAAAGCAAATTTAGTATAGAATGTTATATTACATACAATGTCTGAACCATATTTTGTGACTTTTACTAGAACGTTAAGTGTTTTAGAGCCATTAAACTGCCAAACGTTCGACCTAGTTAGATGTATCTGACATACTACATGGCCGATCATCACCAAAAGCTATAGGTTTTATCTTTGTTCAGATCCAAATTTGTGTACCAAATTTCGTCTTTATCGGACAAAACTTGCAAAAACTGTTGGTACGAAACTATAAAACAATTACGGTATATGCGCGAACAAATGAAAAAAATAGGAAAAAGCAGAAGAAAATGAAACTTCACATATTTATCTGTATATAATGAACTTACACACATGTACGCCTGAACTGGTTATCCACAATAAGTATGAGGTGGGAAACAAACAATGAGTGTTTCAGGGAACACGCGCGACGGAACTGAAACATCTTTACTGCATAGCCCTTCTTGTTTAAAACATGACAAACATAATCAAAAAATGTGAAAAAAGTGAAAGGAAAATTCTTGAACTATCATTAACTTTGCATCCCCTCATAAACTGCCCATATACCCTCCCCTTATGCCCCATCACTCAATATGATGTTAGCTTGCCTTAAAAACTATATACAATGATGTATCACACAGTAAAATATGAGACGTCAAAATTTTGACGTCTTTTGATGCCCCTGGGACTGAAATAATGGGCCAAATGAAGAAATGAAAGTTAAATTCAAAATCAGCGCCCCAAAAAACATATTCATTAACTTATTACACAATAAAATACGGTACGTCCTTCTATCATTTAGTACTGGATACTCGGGGAAACACAAAAATCCGTGGCAATATTCTGAAACCCGTAAGTGGACATAAGTTTGCCGCCTTTGGAGGTTATCACATGTGGTCCTCTCGAAAAAATCTATTGATCGTTTTATTTGTCATCAATTATTGTTTTTAGTTTTTCACTCCACTGAATAAACATCAAACCCAGATTGTAAAGTAAAATTGAGAACTAATTTATCACAGAGCTGATCTGGAACTAAAACTCCTATCGTAGCCTTTTCCCTGCTAATTATTCATTTTTAAAGAGCAACTAGTCGATTACCGAATTAACGGCTTTATTACTTTAGCGATAGGTAAGGTAACGTATATGTATACGTATCAGTTTCAGTTAACTGTGTCAAAAGTTTCGCGAATTATAAAATGAAAAAGTATTCACGCCCATCCCTATGTCTGAATAGCGGATCAGTTTTGATTAGCAGATTTTCTTCAGAAGCTTACTTAGGAACTTCCGGGCTACAGCGTGTTCAACTCCTAAAAACCACTTCTGAAGATCCACGAGGTTGTTCGAAAAATGTTGTTTTCACATATTCGGTACCAATCACCGTGACTTGCAGAATTAATTAGAAACCACCGAACATTTTTAATGCCGAAGAGGACGACGACTCACAAACAAGAATTCCTACAATTAACAATAATTATCGGTGAATGTTCATAATTCTGACCTTCCGAATTTGATCACACAAAGAATTCCTTACAGTGATATCATGCGAAGAAATCCCAGCAAAACGTACAGTGCTCCCTGAACGAGCAAATCCCCGTCATATGAAGTATAGGGTGAAAATTATCGCCTTCAGTTTTGTTCAAGTGTCACAAAATAACAAAAACTAGCGTAGCAAGCCACGCTAGAAAATGTAGGTTTTCTTAACCAAAAAATTATTAAATAGGCTGAATGAATACCTACACTAAAAAAATGAAAAATCCGAAAGTATTCGCCAGAATGCTGGGTAAAAATTACGTTTATTGATGTGTGGAGGAAATTCATAATGAATTATTGCATTGCGAGGTTATAAAATACGTTCCCAAGTCATGAAATGATTGCTTAGAAAATGAAATAACAGCAGGCATGCCCTGTAGGAACAACTTTTTTGGTTCATCTGAAATTTATGTTCTCTTTTTAGCAATAATTTAAGATATTTTTAAATCATTTTTACGCATTAAACGTTGAGCAGATGAAAAAAAAAATTTGCAGAATGTTAGAACATAATATATTCAATGCCTGTACCAAATTTTCGTGACTATTTCTTGAAAATTACGCATTTTATAACTATTTAAGCCAGCAAAAATGAGCACGATAGGATGTACCGGACGTATCATCCAGCCGATCTGTTCCAAAAACAACTGATTTTCTTCGAAAACGTACATAAAAATGTTTTTTGAAAAAGTTGCCGTGGAAGTGAATGTAAAGGTGGATATCGAGATTTACCGTAACAAAATTTTTCCGTTCACTGATATTTGGTTGCGATTATGTGGTCCCACTTTGAGACTCTATATTCTGGATGACTTCACGAATTCAAACGAAAATTCGTGGTACCGTAACACATTTTGGCAGTAATTTATAATTTTTTTTTCCACCTTGTTTATGGATACAGCTACGTTTTCGAAAAAATTAAGAATAACAGATTTCCGACTGTTTACAACCCCAAAAAATGATGGAATTTTCCAACGAAATTTTACACACATTGTTTCTAGTAAAAATAGTAAGTTCAGAGCCATTTACCTAATCCAATAAAAAAAAAAAAAAAAGTGGTAGTCACGCGCGGACTTTACCTCCGCGTAGTGAATTGATTTGAGACCTATAATCCTTCTAAAAGACGACCCCTGTGAGAAAGTGACGAAGAGTAAATGGAATACGGGGATATTGTTTAGTTAATAAAATACTTTTGTCCTTGTGTAAGAATATAATCGTCAATATGACGTATGGCCGACCATACGCTTACAGACTGGACTTTGAACCTCCCCTCCGAGAAGTTTTGTCAATTTTATCCTAGCTTCGCTTCTGAAATTATGATATTATGTACATGGCCTCGTTACTGTCTTACTTACTACTTGTCGTTGGATATTGTCGGTAGTTTTGTTTTATTTTATTGTTTTCAAGTAGGAGCAAAATAAATCTTATGTTCGAAAATCTGTTTTGGGGGAGGTGAATTATTATTTTGTTTCGATAAAAAATGCATTAAAGAAATTAATTTAATTACATCTCTGCTCGTTTCTTCTAAAAATTCTTGCCCTAGAAGTTGAGATATATTTATTTTTCTATAAAGTAAGTCAAATTTACAGAGTAAAAATAACCAAAGTCTCGTGGGGGGGGGGAACGTGAACCGAACAATTTCTAAATAGTAAAGTTTTTGGCATACTTAAGCTTTGAGTTCGAAATTCACGTAGAATGTTATCAGTGATTTGAGAATTAATTTCGAAACTACTCGTAACTTTTTTTAAATCTTTTACCTTATTATTCCACGTCGAAATTGAAGCTGGGAAAAAATATTACCATCCGCTATGACTAATTGCGGTTCAACTAATGTTGCAATTTTTACTGATGGTAATATTTTTTAAATGTGTTTATTTCCTTCCTGTTCGAAATATACTTTATTTGTTTGTTATCTTCTCTAATCACCCTACTTACTGTACAACCTTGAGTAGATGAGAGTAAAAAAAAAAACTTTTTATTACCTACCATATCTTTGATTATTTTTATTCTCATTTGCAGATCACTCTTAACGTTATTAATCAAAGAAAAAAAAGTACGTGGTGTTAATTTATTTTGGTAGCACGTGTGGTGGGTACGTATCGTTATTCTTAACCAATTGGAAAAAAAAAAAAAAAAAAAAAACGAGAAAAAACGAGAAAGTAAAATGAATGTTTCTTAGCGACTATAGGCTACACAATCGTCCTTGAAGGTCACTATAATTATTATGATTGCAGTCTGATTTGCACCATACGTGTATGGAAAGGGAGAAAAAAGTGAAGTTGCGACTGGAGGAAAAGTTTATATTTTTTTGAGTAGGTATGGAGGCTGAAGGCGGTTCCAATTGCAACAAATTTTCGGTGTTGTAATGCTCAGTAATTAATTTCGATAAGTTCATCACACTTTCGTAAAAAATTATTTTTTTTTTCAACAATTTAAAAATTTGAATTTTTTGCGAAAATTTTTTATTACGTTGAAAAAATATTTCGGTGGTGGTTATTGAAAAAGTCGAAAAAATTTGGATTTCATGTAAGTTTAACAACTGTTCTTAGACTACAGTTGTACCTCATCGGTTCTCAACGAGCCCTGGGCCCACTACCAGCTACTCAATCAGTTATATTTCATTAATGTATTTAAATAAATATACCAATTTATATTTTGATGAAATCAGTAATATATTCTGGCACTTGGTAAAATTTCTCCATGTGTGTGAATGTACTTGGGACGTTCGCGAAGTCCTGTTCTCGGCGTTGGGGGGTCCGCAAGTAGAAAGGTTGGGAACCACTGTTGTAACTAATAACATGTTCATTATATACTTTAACTGTCGTGAAAGTCAGTCCTATCTGTTTCCTTTTCAGTAACTACTTGTTTCTCTTCAGTGAAGTAGGTACTCATTTCTGCAATATCAAAAATTCCTTCTGAAATTTTGGAACTTTCTCAACCAAATAATCAATTAGCGGCAACTTTGATTTAAAACAAACGGTTTATTAAAGATAACTCGAAAACTATCTCATCGATTCGGGTAAAAATATTATGGGATCTTCCTCCATCATCTAAAAAAAGTTAATAAAAAAAATATGTAAGTATAGGCTACGCTTCAAATTGATAACCTTATTTTTCTTGAAGTTGGTTAAAAATACTACTTTTGCAGCTCACTTAAAATTGGCTCTGTAACTATAATCAAACTGTGCACAGGTAGTAATAATGGATGTCATTTTACAATTTGCTTATACATATATACAGCTCATTTTTATGCTTGGAAGTATCTAATATACTGTAGTATATAAAATGTAGTGGCTGAGTAAGATTGGTATGTAGTCAGTGGATTTTCCTGAAATTTGGTGGAAGATTATCAGTTTTTAATTGGGAAAGAAATTCAATTGACTTCCGCATGTTTCAGTTGTGACCTAATGTTTGAGAAATTTGTTTTATTCGAAAATTATATCTGAACATTTTTTCTTTGTATTGACGTTACCTATTGGCATCGTGAGCGTATGTTATCAATAAACAATTTAAAAAAAAAATTTGCTTCATAAGAAACGCACAAAAAATTTTGTTTACTAAGAATTTCTGTCACGATAAACTCGAAACCCAATTATGAAATTTTGTCTTATCCTCCCCGAAACGTTCATCATAATGTATTTTTCTCAAGCAGTTGGTGAAATTAGTAATGATGGAAACGAACTAAATAGACTTCAAATTTCATTAATTTTAGCACGCCTCGCACAAATCACCTGTTGAACTTGCCACAAATTCTCTTAAAATTTGTCATCGAGTTTGAAATTTTTTTATATATTTGACGAGATTTTCTTCGAACCTGAAGGAAATAATTGATGGCTGAGCCGAATCATGAACTTTTAGTTTCGTAACTTCGTGTTTCAGAGTTCGGGCCTATAATGATCGAAATAAGAGTCAAAAACGTAACTGTTCTCAAACCTGTTCTATTCCTAATGATACGTACACAATAAAAAACATTCGCAAAGTTGGGAAATGAATAAATTTGAAATAGAACTGGTCAATGAATGTGTATGTGGTTGAGGAGTCGTTATTAAAGAGTCAAGTTTTGGTGTGTGCGGGTCAGGACTGATTAATTTTTAGTATAGAAATAAAATGTCAATTGAGGTTATGCCACAATACAATTTGGTATTAAATGAAACATTGTTTATAACTTGCTGACAATTTACAGTTTCTGGCTGAGATTCATTCCTTAACTTTTACGAATCATTGTGAGAGCTTCCATGTAAGTTTACGAATTGAAAAGAACATCAATTTCTTTTTTTTCCATTTCAGTTTTAATTTTTTTCTTTTGAAATTAGTTTGACAAGTAAAAAGAAAACGTTGAGGAGGCAAAAAATTTAACATTTAAGTTTACGAAATTTTGTTTCTTTTACCTCACACGCGTATTATTTCTGGTTTTTTGATATTTTTCGGAAAAAAAATAAAAGAAAAAAGTAGGTAATTTTTCTTTGTTTTTTCACAATTTTCTATCCATACTGTCATTCGACATTTCTCAAGAACAGAAGAAAAACGGGTTTCGAACGCGTTATGAAAAAAGTAAAAATTGAGCGAAACAATTCCGTCCATTAATGTGCACCAGGTAGAGGGGGATCGTACTATTTATGAAGTTTGTAGTTTCATTATTTTTCAAAAATACCTTGGGTGAAAGTGGTGGGGGAGAGAGAAACAATAGAAAATATTGCGTTGAAAATGTTATGTAACTATCAATTTATCAAAATGTACTTTCCTTCATAACTAAACTAGTTGTTGATTAATTTTTTGGCGAAGGTTCTATGTCGTTTTCAAAAATTACTTACGTATTTTTACTTAATGTTGGCGTAGACGTTTTCTGTTGTTTAAAAATTAGTATCGATTGCATTTCTATACGTTTATTGTTCGCAGAATCTGAATCTTTTCCACTCTTTCTGAATCAAAACTTTCATACGAATGATTAGGTTGGCTTCGAATTTGCTGAATACATCAACTGAGTTTACTCGGTTCCAATCAATGATTTCAGTCATAAGGTGTCCCCTAATGAGATTTGTGAAAAAATTATGAACCTTCAATGAAACAATTTTTTTTTCATGAAATCTGAATTTTATTGCAATTTTCTCGAATCGTTTATTATTATGGTTTTAGAGTGCCTCAAAAGAAAATGAATTCTCTTGAATAATCGTTACACTTTAGTTGACCAGAATCGTTGAATTTTGACATAGTAAACAGATTAAAGATTTTCTTCATTATATTTACGTGTTTTTTACCGGACAATATTTGAATATTTGCAGTGTGGTGTCCGAAACCAAACACCGACATCACCAGTAAATGAAGAGATTGGTGCATTCGAAAAACTAAAACGCCTATGGGAAACCACAAACTGAAGGTTCGTTTTACCACCATGGTTCAATTTTCAGCTTAGTTCGAGACAAAAAACGCCTACTATTTTTGTCCATGAACCGAGTTCAGCGTTGAACCACTCTTAAACCAAGTTGGTGAAACAGATACTGAGAACCATAACAGAGTTGAGAGAGAATAAGCCAGAAAAAACAGCGACTAACCTGCCAGCCTACCAAGACAGCACACATAGCCTAACGCATCGGTATTTAGCTATTTACTTAACAAGTCTCAGAATGTGAAACCGACTGACCCATTCGTTATCGCAGATTGAATAAAATGTACAAACACTTACGAATTAAAATGAAATGGTTAACTATCGAGTCACAAATAATTGAATTGTATTCTTCATGTAACAAAATGAAAATCATTCTCCTTAACTGATGGGAAACTAACGTTGAGGCCGTTATCAAACAGCCTAACCAAAACGGCGAAACAAGTTAAATGATTTAAGAATGGAGAAAAAAGGAATATTATTTTTTAGTATAGGTGTAATGTTCAATTTTAGCCCAAAAAAGCTCGAAGCTGCTGTCCTATACTTGACTTGAAATGTTTGAAGAAAAACTATTTTTTGAGCCGCGCACTTCTTTACGTCGAAACAAGACTGAAGACTGAAGGCTGCACAAAAACAAAGACTGGAGCGGTCTTAAGAAATGGTAAATCAAACTCAACGTTGGTTTATCGGTGACAAGATAAAACCTATACGTTATCATTTTAACCTGACAATTAGTCGGTGAATTATTATTTTACTCATTATTCCATAGAACGGGGAGTAATCATTCGTTCGCCTTCGATTGATTTTATTTCTTTTTGTTCTTGTCAATTGGGAAATGAATGTTGTTAAGCCGACGTGAAAAGTATAAAAACTTATTTTGACGAGCCATTTCTTAATTAATACTATTCGCTGCAGACAGAAAAAGAATAAAAGGTACGGTAACGTGTTGAAGTTTAATTTTTGAAATCTGAGATTAACTCAGCCAAACGTAAACATTCGCAGATTTCGCGCATATGTAATAGTCTCGAAAATCTTTCATTTTATTTTGGTCTTTTTGTTGTTTTAACGGAACGCGCATACCTAATTAGTCATTCATTAATATATTCATATATAGGGATTTTTATAATGTGAAAACTGAAAAAATTTGGGAATTCCAGGGAGTATGGCTACTAATCATTCGGCAACCCTGCTTTGGTGTCGATGACGGTGCCGCTACTTTCGAAATCGCGCCCGTAATGACATTAAATTTTCAACGTTGAAAATTAATGAAGCGTCATAAATTTTCCATTTGTTGACATTTTAAAAGCAACAATCTTCGGTTGAATTAAAAATAATCTTTTAATAAGTTGGAAAATAGAATTTAAGGTGTTAGCTGTGTGAATCAGTCAATGAATATTCAGAAACTCGACTCATTTAGAAACTTTTTAGCCACTTGTCATAGAAAATCTGTCTGCATGTATTTTTTTCCTAGAATGATCGAATTATGAGTTTCCTTTTATTTTGTAATGCTTTTCTCATGTATTTTCCATTTTTAATTATAATTTAAGAATTTGATGTGCGGATTACGAAAAACTAAATGACATTAATCATAAAGATTAATTTTCTTAATGTTTTTTTTTTTTTGTTTTTTGTTTTTTCCAACAAAAATTTGAAAACATCTATGTCGAGTATCATTTTGATTTATTTTTGGTGAAGATTTGATCATTTTTGCGAATAAGAAATTGAATAAATGTACTTAAAACCAGTTAAAGTGAAGCGACAAAGCTAATTAATGATGTAAGTTCGTTTTTCCGGAATCCTTCTATAGACTTTTCTTTATGGAATTTTTGCAAACCAATTTTTAATTAATTGTTTTACGAATCGTGTTTGAATCTCATTTGCCTCCGTTATAGTTTCCATGGAATTGTCTTTTAAACTGCTTCGTAGTCTATCATTAAACCGGTCTCAATTGATAAAATTATTTAAAAAATATTTTGATTGGATGAGAACGAAATAAAGAAACTTGGTAGGACGATGGTAATCAAAAATTTTAATTTTTATATTAATTGCGCATAATTTGCATCTTTTTGCTGTATTATTGTGTAAAAACTTGTTCTCTCGATTTTGCAAAAATAAATTATGTGTGTGGTTTGCCGAAAAAATTCTTGGTTTAGTCTCACTGAATCTGACGTAAGTTCCCACTTGCGATCAAATTTTTTACGACTATTTTGAAATGCGGCTGTTTACCTCATGTATTTACCTATGCGGAGAAATTTTCTTGCTGTCCTCTCCTCCATATCGACAATACCGTAGATAATTTATGCGCCGTTAATTACCGCAAATAGTTTTTACTTTTTCGTAACCTGTTGACAATGTCTGTGTTTGTACTTTCTGATCAAACAGCCGAATGCGAAATCCGAAAATTAGAAAAATAAATTCCATTCATCAGTAACCCAAATTATGCAAATTTTACTCTTCGTGCGAACAAGAATCGCCTCTAAAATGCGTACAACGAATGATTCGCGACAAAAAAAATAAAAAAATAAATAATGGAAAGAGACTCCTAATTTGCTTGAAATAGCTTCCTATGACTGTCTTTATTACAGCTTAGAAAATAAGTAGATTTCTTACTGGCCAAATGAATGTGGAGATAGTGACACAAAGATACGAGGACTAATGATTAGTTTAGGCCATCTGCCTACTGCGTATGTAGGCATGCGGTATTTTATTATAGATTTCTCGCGCGTTCGAATTGACACTCCTCGTCATTAATTTATCTCAAAGTACACTAATACTGTATTACACAGTGACCAAATCTTCCCGATTCTTCGGTATGTGCCTTCTTTCTGGTCAGTATTTAGAAGAATGATATAGTGGCTAACTGATTGAATGATGTTTTTAATTTTTTACTTAACCATTAAATATTTTTTTGAGAATGTGAAAATGTGAATATTTGCCTGATTAGATTAGTTTCGAGTGATTGACTAGTGAGATCACTGCCTGCTATTAATCATACGATTGAAAACGTTCTGATTATTAGGTAGTTTGATTAAACGTACAACTATTATCCTCATGACAGCAGATTTGTAGTAAAATTTCAACTTGGTTTTATAGAAACGTAACCTCGGCCGTTGATATGGAAAATATTTTATTTTATTTTATCAAAAATTAAAACAAATCGCGTTTGTGGAATACCTTGTCGTGAAAGAATATTAACACAAGAAGGTAATCAACAGATTATTGGTGTGTTCTGCCACTTCATATGCACATACATATGGGTAAGCCAAAAACTGGGCAAACACTGGTGATTTTAGAGCCAGTTTGGACGGTTTATATAAGGGATGTAGTAAATACATACATTTGTGTATAAGGGTGGTTCATCATTTCTTGTTGATATAAGAAATGGCGGACCAGTTTGTGTACTGAATTGTGACATCACTGTAATTATTTGATTAATCATGGTTCAGTTCTTGTACATTACCAGCAAGTACTTACAAGTAATTACGTTTGAACATATTCTGTGCAATTTGTTTAACGTCATAAAGATGAATATTAGCCAGCCTTTTGGCAGCAACTGTTGTTGAGGAGTGCAAGCCCCTATTACCTCATATGAGTACTCAATCATCACAATGTTCTTATTGCATCCTATTAATAATTTCAACGTTTTTTCTTGTCTATACAGGTATGTGACTGATCAATCCATCAACTCAATCATAAATGAATATGCGGTATCTGTGAGTAGAAAAATCTTGTATCCATTGTTCATGAGAGCAAATTATACTACTTTTTATTTTCAGTAAAGAATGCTGGAATTCTGTTCGAAGAAACAGCTTTATTTTTTCATATCCTCTTCCTTCTTAACGTTAATAGATTATTGACAATCAACTTTCCAAATGATACTATTTTGGAAAACAGTGTTCGAATAAATTTTTTCTGGTGATACTGATTCGTTTTAAACATTTCTATAATTTTATTGAAACATCATCAAAACTGCCAACTTTAGAACTATTATTGATTGATTGTGTTTGCATCAACGGGTTAAATATTCATCAAATAAAAAAATTGAAAATCAATTGCATAACTTGAAACTTTACTATCAGCTCTTTGAAGTGTTATAAACATTTTTTATTTCAAAACATTTCACTGTCAAATTGTCAACCTGGAAATCGAACTGAACATAATTTTTTGTGAAATGAAAATTATTCAACTAAATTTGAATGTACTCTTTATTGAAATTTCTGTTTTCTACTTTTGAAATACCTTCAGTTTTGTTTACTATTGGACATTGGTGGCTGTATGTCCATTAATTGAATTGAATTATAGTATTGAGTAGTAGACAACGAAATAAAGAAGTAGATTAAATAAGATAATCAACAGAAAACACTCCAGCATCACGCCAAATAATAGTTTATTATTAAACAGTGACAGAGAACATGTTAACTCTAAAAACACTAGATAGAAGAGTGACGAACCAAATGTATCGAGAGAATAACTATTAGTGAATGTAATATCAGTGTTGCCAAAAGGTGCTCAAGTAATAAGTGAAACTCCAACATTTACCAAGTACTTTTATTTCTCAACTTTTGCTTGTTCATACGTTTATAATTTATTAGGTTTTTGAAAATGTTTCATCTGATACCTTGTATATTTTCAATGAATGTACTTTTCAGTTGACATTTTGAAAATTTTATTAGGATCTAAATATGCCCTTTGCAAAGGTTAATACAGATTCAGTATGTGTACGCTTTATTGCATTTTTTTTTCTGCAATTAGGACATTGGCTTCCCTTAATTTTAGCCACTTAAATTAATCTTTTCAGGTGAATAGGCACTTAGTTAATTGAAAGATTCTTCTATAAATCCTTAATTCCAGCCACATGTCCGGCCTAATCTCATTTCTTTTACCTTCCTGAAATTATTGGGTTCTTATTATTCGTAAGTTCGTTTATTATTTTTAAGTTTTTCACCAGTTAGTTTTTTTCTGATGTCCCAATTTGCAGTCTTGAATTTTTTCTAACATTGTGTCCTGCTTTTTAGTTTTGGCTCATATTTAATAGTGTTACCTCACGATGATAAAGATGCTATATTTATCTTTTTGGTTATTTTTGATTAAGTCCTTCAATATATTGTTTTGCGAAATTAACCTTTTCCACAATAATTACTGTACGACGGCTTATATCTTTGTTCCTAAGGCTATTATTGAGGGCTGTTATTTATCCCTAGTATACAATTTCCTTTGCACGTCCTATTTCAAAATCGTCTAGAGAATGGCAATTGTTGAAACTTGGGTGCGTATCTGTTTCAACAATTTGTTTTAATCACATTAATTATATTCTAATAATGTTTTGTTAAAAATGTTCTAAAATCTATTTTTTTAAAAACCTAGTTTCTTTAAATTCAGCCTTATAATCATGATCTTTCCCTTCGTTTCGATCGTTAACCAATCACAGTAAAAAATATTGGGAATATTGGGACATTTTCTCTTATAAATAACTTTTGAAGGTTGCTAATGGTTCTCAGTTATTTTAAGTATTCAACTACATTGTAGTCCCGCATGGCAGTTGGTCATTTCTGTTATTTCATCCTTTCTGTTTTCTGGAAATATTTCAGCAAATTTTCGAAACTGTTGATTTTAATTTTACAGAAGATTTTTCAATCATGGTTTTGGAAGCCATGTATGCTGTAATTTTTTTGTCCTTCCTTATTATTTCATTGTTTTTCTAACAGACTTCCAAAAAAAAAAAAGGAGGTTATCAATTTGATTCGTATATTTGCTTTTTTTTGTTTTTCTTATGTTTGTTCCGCCATAATTTCTCACACTGGGCACCGATTTTGATGAACTTCGTTTTAAATGATAGAGGATGATCTCATGGTGGTCCCATTAAATGTTTTTCAGAATCAATGAGTAGTTTTGGAGTTACCTTTAAATAAACAAACTGCTAGTTTTAAAGTAATATTGCCGCTAACACTAGAAACGAAAAGTCGTTGAAAAAAATGTTTTTCAAAAAATAGAACCGACTTCGACATAAAAAGCAATAAAAAATGCGCTAAAAAATGAAAAATAATTCTTTTAAAATTTCTTGAGCGAGATGTAGGTCTAGGGACTGGAATTATTGAAGTCAGCCGCTCTTCTCCTTTACAGCATACGTATACCTGCGTCAATTCCCTCCAATTTTATGACAAAACTTTTTAATTAGCGCCGACTGCAATAATTCCAGTCCCTAGATCTACATCTTGCTAGAGTAATTTTAAAAGAATTATTTTTCACTTTTTAGTGCATTTTTTATTGATTTTATTTTTAAGTCGGATCTAGTTTTTGAAAAAAAAAAATTTTTCTGCCATTCGAACTTCATCATCGAGTGAATGAAAATTTTTCTTTTCTGTCATTATTTTAGCCCGTTAAAAACCGTTTAAACACTTTATTGAAACAAAAATTGGATTCAATCTCAAGTTTTGGCTTTGAGAAAAGGTTTCTTTCTTTTTTTTCTTTTTTTTGCATGTATTCAAGTTTTCCCTTATTCGTCCTACTTTGTTTCCGTTCGTTTCTGAAGTATATTTTTCCCTCTTATTGATAATGGATCGTGGAATTATCATAATTCTATCGTTTGATTTTTACTCGTTTCTTGTCATGTACAATAATTTGCTCAAGTGGAAGAAAATGACTACATTCTAAACTTTTGTAATTCTTTGTCACTTTGCCACAACATAATTTTTACAGTTTTACTAAAAACATTTTCCTACCATTTGATACCTGTTCTTAGGGTGAATGACATAAGGATGGATGATGAATATTCGAAAGAGCAATTTATTTCTTGCCAATTATTAATTTATCGAAAAATTCTCGGTAATTTTTGGTCAACTTTATTGAAAAATATTTGTTGTTATTTTGATGACCCTACTTTTTCTGAAAATTTTTTGAACTTATCGATTCTATTATTCCTAATTTTTGTTCTGGATAATTTTAATTTTTCCCCGTGAATTTTGATTGAATTATAAATCCAATGTTAATTTCTCTTTGCTATCATGGAGGTACCAGCTGTCATAATAAAGTAACTGTGGGCAAAAAATTTCGACTAAGAAAAGGCAGTTTAGCAACAACAAAATATAAGAGGAACTGTGAGAAGAACATCCTGAAAAATTAATCTATACATTTACAGAGCTGATTATCTATCAACTTCTATTTTTTGCTTCATTACAGCAGAGATTTATGTTATGGTAAAGACCAACTACCTCGACGAACGGAGTTCGGTTTCTAAAAACTCAATACGGAAAGCGTGTTTGAATCTTCAGTTCTGCAGTTTGGAACGTTGCACCTTAAAACCAAATGAAAGCAGTTACTTCGTATTGAATGGAGGCTTTTTCTTCAAATTATTCTTGAAAAATTTTACGGTTTTTATTCCTTCTGAAAAATAAATAATACTCCCCGTTGTCTGTAGGATAGTCAAATTAGACAAAATTAGTGTAAAAGAGACATTTTTGAGGACAAAACGGGGGATTGACTGAAAATTTAGGGGAATATATCGGAAATACTATACCTACTAAAGATCTCATCCCTCAAGTGCTGTTCTGAATTTTTGGTACCAAATTTTAGCTCCTTAAAATTATTTTTTGGATAATAATTTGAAACCTTGAGGAGCTAGACCAAAAATTCTTTTAATAGAAATCCATTTACATAATATTTGTAGTAAAAAATATTCTATTAATTTTTTCCTATCTGTTCTAGAAGCCAGGATAAAGGGTGGTGAAGGAGGGTAGTTATTTCAAAATAACAGTAATGGTAGATAGATATTATTTTCGCATTAGATTGTCAGAGGAATTAGCATTTTGAGATTTCCGATCAATCAGTAGTTTATTGTGTACACTACATTTCGTTACATTTAGTGTTCATGGCCGGGGTGTAGCAACGTTTTACGTTTGAGTGAGGATACAATTTTAGAAGCTCGAAAATTCATAAAAGAAGAGAAGCGAAAAATTTTTGATGAGGAGAGATTAGGTATATTTGGTGACATACTAGTGAAAGGGGGTGTTCAGTGTATACCCCTCTCTAAACGCAAACATAAAAAACATTAAAACAAAAATAAAATTATTCAGTGTTTTCTTGTACTCTAAGATAGGTAAAGTACAAGGTTTGTTTCTGAAGTGGCCGAATTCATAGCGGTTTTGTGGAGTGGTGGTCAATGTTACTAATAAAAGTGTAAGTATCATATTTATTTACAATAAAATCAACAATATTTTTTACCTAAAACGTTTTTTTGTGCATTCTATATTTTCTCGAGATACACAAAGATAACGAATTTTCAAGAGGTTCAATCTCTTGTAAAAAAATTAAAACAAGGCGTGGAGTTTGGGATTTTTAGTTCAGACATTTTTGGGCCACTTCCCGTCTTCTCCCAAGAAATGCATCATCATTTGTTAATTTGCCTGAGCTACTACCGTTGTTTTAAAATTTAAATATGTTAAATGTATTCTTGTTTTTCGAAATTCTTAGCTGTTGATTTTTAGTGTATTTTCGTTTGCAAAATACACCTATTGTATTCAGTGCACTGGAAGGCTCTGGAGGTGGGGCTTGATGAAAAGCGCTGATCATGAGTCGTAGATCACGAATATATAGGTCTCTCAAATTCTTCTGTACACAATATATAAAATGTCCCGGTTTTTTCGGAAATCAGTTTTCCTCAAACTTCATGAACCTGTTTCTACGATTTTTTCGTTTATTTCAACGAAAATTGTGTCGATTCCCGTGGCTGTAAATTGAGAATATTGAAATAATTTTGATCTGTTCTTAGTATGTAGGTATTGCTCCATACACGAAGTTCCATGAACTTTAACATTTTCTTTAAGCATGTTGGGCGACCTTATCATTTCAAGGAACCAATAGCCAGCCGATCTAGTCCCTACGTCACATATAAAAGCTGGGAGACTACACGTAGGCAAATGGCAGGGCTATATCCTTCGTGACACGCACTGTATTATTGAATATGTAAGTGTAATGATATTTTCATACATATTATTTCAAATATTCTCGTACTTTATTAATTCGTATTTTCCCACATTATTCTTCATATTTCCGTCTACTTACACTTCTTTTCATTCACGTCATTTAAGACTAGTTCAAACTTGTCTTTCAAGTCTTGACTTGTCTGATGACATCACCTCCGGTACATAAACTGTTTTCATCTATATTCCATGATGTCATCTTTTCTACGAATATATTTCGATACCTTGCAATAATTCCAATTCTTATTAATTTCTTAAACACTCCTACTTTTTGTCATTTCCTTTTAATTTCATTGGTTTTACCTGAAATACGTTTTCCTTAAACAACCAATCATATTCATATCTCCCACAATACCCAATTCAAATCACTCGAACTTCACCCTTATAAATAGTCTAATGTTCTGTATATTATTATTCACTCAATCTATTATTATTATTATCTACTCATTCTATTATTATTCATTCATTTTTACTCTTACGTTGTTCATACTTTGTAATAATCTGTTCACCTTTTTATAATAATATACTCTTAAACTACTATTGGGTTTATTTGTAACAACTATACCGTTACAGTAAGTAAATACATATTCGCTGTTGTGGGATCAGTCTGTAACCGCCGATATGTGATTACAGACGATGTATTTATTTAATGTGCAATGCACAATTATGTGGGCCATGGGAAAGGTCAATGATCCTAGAGCCCCTGGAAGGAGGGGCAATTAGGATAATGTCCCCACATAGTGTAACAATTTTTTTTTCAAAGGTAGATACTATCTCAACAGCGCTAGAGGCGTTCTCCAGTTTTAACTTTTTGTCAGTAGTATTCTTTGGGAAAAGGACCCATTTTTACGCCCAGTCTGGTGAGAAAAAAAGAGCTCTAAAATGTAAATCTATGTCTAGAGTATCAATTTTTCGATTCTAACGGGTCTATGAAGCTACAAAATGTAATTTTCATAGAAACTTGATCTTTCATCTCGTAATTGCGTATTCTGTGCCGTAATGGTCTGGTTGGAAACTGAAAACCCACTCATCTTATGAAATTTGCAAATACGTGTTTCAATACAAAATACTTATCACTTGTACATTTTTTGCTTACCAGATTGAGGATGAACTAATTTGACCTGGCAGTTATCATACCCTTCATTGGTGTTCAGTATATCACCTCAATCTAGTGTTTACTTCCGCATTCCAACTAAATAACAGGGGAAAACACTTTCTTGAAACTCCGAAGAAGTTTTCATTAAATATGTGTTTTTCATTCTTCAACATCGAGCAGCTCTTAATCGGTCAATTCTGTATCTTCATAGCTGAAAGATGTGACTTAAGAATTACTTACCTTAATAAAGTACTTATTTCTTAATCTTTTTACTTTCGCATATGACAACTTGATATTAAAAAACCAATCCGAGCTCTCTAATGCGACTGAGGTTGGACGTAGACCTTTACATGTTTTTCAAGATGATGAGCTCGGATTTCGGAATAATTATATAGCCCTCTGACGTATTCATAACTGATGGCGATATTAAATTTTTGCTTTATTCATTGATTTGGGACCTCTTTTCTTGACTTTTCCGCCTTTCTGGATGGACGTGTTTTTTTTTTGAATTTTATCTCATGCGCATTATACTTTTTCAGCTTTTACGCCTCTACGGTTTTCAAATTTGAAATAAATTTTCTGTTGATTCTGTACTTTAATATATCAGCCTTTAATTCGGAGTGTTTTATCGCATTTACAATGTTTTGACAAAATTATATTAATATATTCTTCTATCCCTTATCTGAAATTCATAATTACTCGTAATATTAAGTTTGTTTTTTTTTGTTCTTTTTTTGGCTCTGTGTTTGATGTTATTTACAGCCCTATTATCAACTATATAGGTATGGTATCGCAAAACGTTTTATTGAAGTAATTCTTATATATCCTTGAAAAATTAAGAGTGAACACCCGTTGAGAGTCATAATCGGTTTTCGAAGAGTAAAGTATTATTCAGTTGCTTCTTTCGTGCAGAAGCACCTGAATATCTAAAGAAACTGAGAAATCTGAGGAGAATAATAAATATCATTTTGGATCACAGTTATACAGCGCCGGTGGAACCAGGTAAAATTGGATGCTGTTTTAAAACGTAGGTAATTAAAGAGCAACAGTAAGTAATTTTCAGCTCATTTGAGGTTCGAAGCACAATTTTAAGGGTTGGCACTTGTTTACCCCCGAATAATCAGCTTTATTTTGCGACGAAATCAACTCGGAACGTTAATTTTCATTCTTTCCAAACTTCGTTGAAAATTGAAAGTAAATTCAGTAAATAAATAAATACATGAATAATTACCACTTTGACGATTAGCAGAGACACTTAAGGTTAATCGAAAGCGCACGAAATTTTTGGGAGCTGCCGAAAACAATTTGCGCGAACCACCCTTGCGAATGAACGCACTTGAGACACGCTACTGACGGTTTATTGCTCGAAGAGTACGAAAGAGTACGGCCCATTCATGCAGCTACCTACAACAGATTATCCATCGTCTTTTTCTTTTCTTTTTCTTTTCTTTCTTTTTTTTCTTCTGCCTCTTCGTATCCCTCTCCGACCATCGTGAACTTGTGCCGAGTTGGATTTTCGCGGTCACTGGTGACCACCACTCGCACTTACGCTGCGGTCGACTTCGATTCCCGTTTCATCATTCTTTGAATGTCAATCGACGAGTTCCATCTTATGTCGCTTCTTTTTCTTTTTTTTTTTCTTTTCTTTTCTTTTTTTTTTTTTTTTTTTACATTTTTTGGTAAGTTTTTAATCAAACAAAAAAACCCTGTTATTAAGCGTGCCGTCATAGTGGAATTTTGATTTGGGGATTGGATTTTTTTTTTCTCTTGTTTACTTGGTTCCTACGTCGCTGCTTATCGTCGCCCCAGTAAGGTGGTGGTGAATGAAAATTTTCTAGTTTTTTATCGAGCCATAATACGGGTATCTGAGCACAGATACTTGTGCTCACATGTTACGAAAATTTGGCTGACTCACCATTATTCATCGTTTGCTGACTTGGTCGATTGTGCAGACATTATGAGATGCTTTACCAGGGAACTTGACTTGAAATAGCCGTATTTTGCTACATGAGTGCAAAGTGAGCAATCCTCGGTAAGCTTACGTTGCGAATGCTATTTTTCTCAACACATCCGCCAGTTAGTTGGCGAACGCACCAGATGGGTTGATGGGCGGAGAAAAAAATTTTGGTAGCGGGAGCAAATACTGGTTTTGCTCCCACTATCGCATTTTTGCTCCCTCTATGTAAATTTGATTATGGATCAGGAATTCAGACTTTTGCGCTTGGAAAAGAAGAGCAAAACCACCTACATTGTGGCATGTGTTGGGAAATAGTATATTACACACCAACGTGACTTGGGAATTGCTCACTTGCTACGCTCATTTTGCAAACTTCCCTCACATGTAACCATTCACTTTCGAATCTTATTGAGGAAAATATTTTATATAATTAATGATCACGAAGCAACGAATCGTTAAAATTCTGTCACAATGATGAGTCTTTCACAAAAACGATAAAAAACGAAACAAAATATCAACCTCATCATCGTGGCAGATTTGACGTTTCATTTGGAACGTGTAACCTCTACCTCTATGAAAAGTGAACGTGCTTCCATGTAAAAAGATGCTTGACGTTTTTACATGGAGGCGCGTTCACTTTATATCGAGATTATATTCATTAATTATATGAGCTATTTTTCTCTGAAAAATACCATCAGCATAGACATTGCCTTTCTCATCATGTATTAATATAAAAATGTGTTTGGTTGTTACTCAACAACAAAACAGTTCTCTGATTTTAATTTTCAAAATTTTAATCTTTGCACGAGAGCAACGTGAGCAGTTCTCTTTCCACTGGCGTTGATCTTGCCAGATTTATTTATATTGCCGCATTACCTATGTGGATTAGTTTTCTTTGGATGAGAAAATTCGCCCATTTTTCCTCTTAAACGCAATAATTAACTATATTTCTTTTCTAACTGCAAAATTACTCAAAACCTCTCAGTTTTAAAAACAGACGTATCGCACGGCACGTGTTTGACATGTTAGAATGTTTTTTATATTTTTCCTGCTGCTATCCACTTCTAAGATGATTGCTACTGATTGCAGGTATTCATACAGGATCAAGATCTTACTCAACTCATCTGGGGTTTTTTTATGATATTCCTTGGTAAAAAATTCATCAGTTATTTTCTAAATTTTCAATTGTAACTGATATAAAATTAATTTCATTTTGTTTTCATCAAATTTGTCTGCACGGTATTGATTTCTAATCTGAAATTTTTAATTCACTGGAGGATATCATATTTTTCCTCACTCTACGAATCACTCCACTGCGGTTTTTCGCAAGATTCTGTCCACATTATTTTGTTTCATACTCGTTATTATCTATTTTATAATAATAAATTTTTCAATCCGCTCTCCATACTCTAATTTCCTCTGTTCCTCTTGATAAAGGAAAATACGTTAGTCGTTAGAAATTAATTAGATATCAGCGTTGTTTATCCTCCCTTAATTACCGGATTTGAAAACAATTTGTTTTCGTGAGGTGCGGTGAGTGAAATTACCCGAAATTTATATTTTCCAAGTTTTCATCTGATGATTTTACCTGTTTATATTGTTTTTTTGTTTTTTTGTTTTTTTGTTTTTTTGTTTTTTTCTACTCTCGTCATTTTAAATTGCTGCAAAAACATACTTCCATTTTGTTGAGCTAGAAATTTCTAGTGTTTTTGTTATATAAGTTTCTTCATCTAAACTTTTCAGGCTTGGCACGTGTTGCATAATTAGTGTAAGTATGTGAAACGTGGCCCGTATTTTATTACACAGTTTGTTTGCAGATGGGATTGTAAAATTGACCTCGCAAAAGGGTTAGGGATGGAGATGATGAAAATTATCCTTTTCATGAAAATGAAACGATTGATACCATTTTTCCATTTTCACCTAATTTCTTTTAATGTATATATATATATATATATGTATACATCTCAGAGATGTTGCGAAGTCCAATACATAAAATGGACAGTATGAAGCCGATAACCCATAATGGTGTAAGGAGATCACATACATGCAATTTCCAAGTAGAAAAGTCACAAAAATTAAGATACTTGAGGGGTAAATTCTATGGACATACATGTAGAAAATATTTTTTTTGGGGTGGGAATCTATGGCATCAAGGGATTTTCACAAAAGTATGATGAGATATAAAGTTTACATAAAGATCAAGGTGAGTACTGCCCGCAGTAAGTTCCAGAAAAAAAAAGTTTATTTGTGTATACCAAGTGTCATTACGAAGCTCAGGCAAAAATTTCAAAAATTCTAAGTTGCCCCCCATGTTAAACGCATACCTTGAAAGTTCAAAAATTAGTGCCCAGCAACCTCCGCTAGAAAAAGGTTTTCAAAAATTATTAAGATTGCAAAATTTTGGCGAAACCAGTTCTTCGAAGAGAGCAAGTTATCACGAATAATAAAAATTTCTTGAATCCCTGATGCTATTATGTTTCTTTTGACTGGAAACAAAGAAATGAGAAACTAATGAAGCTATCAGACTCCCAGTCAACGTTTTTACGTAGGTACTTTCTACCTACCTTTGGTAAACTTTAGGCCTAATAACCATTTTGTATTTTTTTTTTCTGTTTATTTTTATTACATGTATAACTTGTTTTAACTGAAATTAGTTCATAGTTCATGAAAACCTGATTTTCTGGAGGATGGTAGAATTTTCACTCAGACCCAGGTTACTTTCAATTTCACATGAAAAATTTTTGCAGGTTGAAAAGAAACAAAACACAAAAAGAGTCATCATTATGACAGAAGTTCAATTTAGAGGCTTAGGCCAATATAATTTTTCAGTAAATTTAGGTTAAAAACGAGTTTTTAAAAAATACGCTTTTATAATTTGGAAAAAAAAATTGGATCTCTATCAGCGATTGAACCCTAGATACTTGGTATATGAGGCTATGTCGTTACCACGATGCTATAATGATGATAGGCCCTGTAAGGAGAGTAAAATTTCAGGGTGAGCAAACATCACATTAGGGAGGAAAATATTTTTTTAAAACCTGCCGTGGGGACATGAATCTCTAGACCCTGCACTTTCACGAAGTTATTGGCGGCGTCATAGTCATGTGGTAGCGTTGTCACTTAAATCTGTAGGTTGCAAGTTCCATTCCCCTCATCAGCAACCTACAGAAATTGTTACCCCGATGTAATGCAAATACGCACCTTTACTGGTTCACCCACACTCTTCCAGCAAAGTGGTTTGATTCACAGTGGTGTAAGTCTGTGTTATGGGTTTGTGTGTTTACCACCTTGCAGTAGTCTAGCTTTGCCACATGTACTGATGTCATTTTGCATTGTAGCTGCATCACTGGGGGGAGTGATTGTGGGGATATTAACCTCTAGGCCCCGCACCTTCATAGAGCTATCGGCGGCATCATAGTCATTTAGCGTCGTCACTTTTAAACCTGTAGATTGTTTGTTCGATTCCCCACTCTGGTAACCTACACCTAATTTTACAACCTAGAGTAAGGAAGTACATTGTTACTAAAATGCTATATAAACAAACTTAAGTTGAAAAAAAAATTACTTTGATATGCGTTAACTGATGGCATTCAAACTCGATTTTAGCACCCCCAGATGTCAATACAAGAACTACATCACATTTTACGGCATTAGTAACTGCATTAAAAGTGTATAAAAATAAAATAGGTGTCTGGATTCGATCCTGCGAATCTAAAAAGAATAATTAGTGAAATAATACATTTCTCATGCCCTGATTCTCGAACATAGAAGTAAACAATACACATAACCAAGGCTCTTTAATAGCAGGTGTGCGCATGAAGGTGATAAGAGGTGAGCCACCATCTTGTGTTATTCGTTTTTTTCTGGAATTTTACATGGTTTATTATTACTATATATATAACACAAAATGGCGGTTCATCTCTTATCACCCTCATGCGAATACCTGCTAGTGAAAAGCCTTAACATAAATAATTTTTTGGGCAAATTGATAAATTCATAATAAATTATATACTTATACTTAACTTGGGGAAAAAAAAAAAATTTTATTTTATAAAATTCAATCCCATTTTTTGTATATTTATCCGCGTTTTTTGCAACATTCACAACATTTTAATTTTGAAAAAAACTGCTCTTCTTGCACTTCACGATTTCTCAGATTTTATTTAAGCTACAAAGACGGGTTTGTACTATTGAAAAGAGGAGAAAATTTTCATGAATTCTTTAATAAAATTAATTTTTTTATCGCTATTAGTTTTTCACAAATCGGCTGTATAAACACTGTAAATTAATGAGAACTTTGCCATTTTTTAATTTTTAATTTATTTTAAAAACTAATTTTGGCAGAAAAAAATTTTCAGCAATAACGCTCCTATTTTTTAACAACGAATTCATTTCCACCATAAGATTTCATCTAAAACCAATTAATCACGAGATAACAGCAAGATAAAATAGAAGAACAAAACTGGGCTCTCTGTGTATTACTTTATATAGGTATATATGTATGTACACATATATAAAGGGCTTTCTCCATAATATTTTGTTAACTATTGGACATTAAAATTATGATTTTGGTCATATAAGATTTGTAATTGCAGCGGGTGGAGAGGGGACATAGACCCCTCCTCCGAAGCTGATAGAATAATAAAATTAAATTTTGGGAATAATTTAAATTGGGTAATAAATTAAAAATTATTTTTTGCAACATGATGGTCTTATTAAATAATTATAATAATAAAATTCAGTGTAACAATTTATATAGAAGTATCATGCATTTGAACGGATAAATCCTCCAATTATTTAGTGAAGGTTAAGAAACCTGTTGGGTGCACCAGGTGGCGCTTGTGCACAACAACCATAATGACCTCATTTGTCAAAACTAGACTACTCACTATTAGATACATAGCCTGGTTGAACCAAAAGTGTGTTCCCTCTGTTATATGTAGGGACTGGCCACAGAACCTACCAAAGAGTGGATAAATACACCCGTCATCATTGGTAGGAAGTCGCCACAAAACCCTATTACTCACTGAAGAAAAAATGTTATCCATCAAACCCCTGTCTCAATTTGGAACTTGATAATTATAGTAAGTACCTATACACCACATTAGAAAAGAAAAATTTGGAGGAAAACAAGTTTGTATTAAAGCAGCATATTTTTTCTAAAATTTTTGTTTTTATTGTTTATTTTTGCATGCTTAGTGTGTCAGCCAAAATAGGTGGTAATATACCAAGTTAGAACCACTTTCAGTGTTACACCATACACGAGATATTCAACACTGAGAAAGCATTAATACCTCTATAATAATTTAAATAAGTAATTTATCATCTACGCCTATTGTGGACCTTAACGTATTTGAGAGACTAAGTAATATTTAAAAACACAAGGTTAATTTAACACTTTTAATAAAATAATAATTTGTACGACACAAGTACATTAAATAATATTTCAAACACTATAAACTAGGTTGAACATTTGGGATTTAAACCCTTAGACAAAGACTGTCTATTAACTATTAGCTCTGTATAAGAAGCACTAGGTTGTGTGTTGATTCCTTCAAATTGAGGGTTTATATACCCATTTGGGGTATGTGAGTGTATGTGATGGATAGGCCAAGTGAGGTAGGGGCTTGTTATTATAGGGTTGTGCTGACTCGCAATGTAATCAAGGGACAAGCAAAATGAGGTCATGAATATACAGATATTATATTTATATTTGTAAAATCAAATATGGGTAATTTGGTGGTTGTTTTCAAAGAGTTATAGGCTGTTTTCATTATTGGCCCAACTACCCGCGTATATACGCATGTCGCCGTGTCCGCTAATTGCCAGCGTGTATGAGGACTTGTCTCTCCTTACGTACCTTATACAGACACGCAATAAGGTGTACATTTGTACACCCCAATATCTTCTGGTGGGAAACTCCCGTTCCCACACATAGGTATTTTGAAAATGTAATGAAAAATGGTATGGAAATTATATAAGTAAAAACTTCTGGTCTTCTTTGTCTCATAAAAATATGTAGCTTTATAGAATAAGCTAAAATTTTTAATTTTATCATTTAGACGAATATTGTGAATACACAATTTCAAAAATTTACAAAACAAATATTTTGACTAGATTCAAGTGCATATCTTATTCAAGTTTCTAACAATCTTTTCTTTGTGCAGTGTTGTCAGATTTTGGGTGCCGTAGTAACCGCAGATTATCTAGGTACCATAGAGACATGAAAAGTATTTATATAGATAAATTGATGCTACTGCATTTCGGTGAGAAATCAGACGCACTAATCTGTATATAATGGATATAAGTAGTGTTAATATGGTACCAAGGTAAAAATTTGTTTTTAGATGTTTCAGACACTCCACAGTCCAAATTCGCATTTGAAAACCTTATGGTATCCAAAAGTAGATTCCGTAAGTATATATGGGTGCCACTAGTACTCTGTATGATCAGTTCGAGTGCTGTAATTACATGTATCATTCATATATTATATATATATACACGTATGTATTGCCCAAAATTTTTGTTCACGGTTTTGAGAAAAATACTATAAAGATAGGGCTGAATAGTGACGTAGAGAAGGGATTTTTCGGAAGGGGGAAAAGTAATGCAAATGTCAACTCAAATTTTTTGAAATTTCCATCTGAAAATGAAATTTTAAATATATAGTAATTACCTAAATTGCCATGTATGATCAGGGCTTTAGAGAGAAAATTTAGGCTCTGGGGAAAAAATGTTTCTTTATCCTTCAAAAAGTAAAAAATTTGCATATGTGTTTAGTGACATAGCTAGAATTAAACGATGGGAGGTTTTTTTTTTACAAATTACAATAAAGTGGAGAAATAAATATTGCCAGAGAGGCGATCAAAAAATTGTTTTTGTGTTTTCAAAGAAAATCTACCTACTCCCTTATCTTTCTTCTTTTTGTTTTTAAATTTTGGGCCCCAAAAAACCCGAGTTTAGGAGGGATTTCTCCTTACCCCACTCTATCTTGGCTTGAATATGATAAAATTTATCATAAAATCAATTAAGTATAAGTACTTCGGAGAACACCCAAATTACCTAAAAAAATGACTCGTAGAGTAAATTGTGGAATACCTTGTCGTGAGAGATATTCACACTAGAAGGTTTTCAACAGTATTTGCGTGTTCTGCCACTTCATACGGTTAAGTATGGGAGAGCCAAATCCTCGGCAAACACTGGCGATTTTTGAGCCAGTTCTGAGAGTTTATATACAGAATTTGGCACACGCACACAGACACACATGCATACGTACATGTACGTAATTATGTCATGCGTTACGTCGTTTCTTGCCTCTGTCGGGGTGATAAGAAATGACGCAACGCGTTTGGTACCGGGCTGTGACATCACCGAGATTATTATCAGGTAATTTATCTTGGCCCGTGCAATGTATCTTACCTGTACGTACGTACAGGTACAAACATACAAACGCACCAGTGTAAATTCGTTTAACGTCATAAAGACGATTATTGCCAGCCTTTGGGCGGAGACTGTCGTCGAGGGGTGCGAGCCCCTATTACCTCATACGAGTATTGTCCCCACATAAATAATTTATAAAAAACTGAATTTTGGTATATTCATTGGCTGAATCATCGTAATAACCCCCTACAACCTTAGAAAAAATCGTGAACACAAAATTTTTGGCGATAAATACATACATACGTATAATATTATACATACCTACATGAAAAAATTTCAGTCAAAATGGGAAAATATGATACGACTTTTTTCACGAAACGGATAATTTTTATCATCTCCTTCTGTAACACTTTTGTGAAATCAGTTTGAATTCCCCATTTGCAAGCAAACTGAATAAAAAGAAAATGAGCTGAAGTTTTGAGAAAAGTAGTTCTCATGTAGAGCCAGGCCTTGTAGGAGTTTGGTGTCGAATGGTTCAGTCATTCCAAGAAAATTTCGGAAAAAATTGTTTTTCTATGACTCTGAAAAAAACTACAATTTTTCTGATGATTTTGGGAACTTAGCGACTTTGTTTTCATTGCAGTAATGAACTTTAGATTCTGAACCACAGATTAATTGTCAAACTAGATTTTCTAGCGAAGTTCTGCTGCGGTAAGTCTTTTTCTTTCATTTTACGAGTGGGAATACTGATTACCGATTTTGCCGACAGGTTCAAGTTTTTAGGTGATTTTGCCGACTGGCCAAAACCTTTGGGGGTGAATACCCCTTACTCCCTGTCGTAACGCCCCTGGGTGTGAGCAGGTTAATTGTTAATATGCACCAAAGAGTCAAATTGTCGAAATCACGAATCGTTTTGTCTATACGTTTTGACCCATAACTGGTTTTAAAATTAATGAAATTTTTCGTTAGAAATTCAAATTAGTAAGTAGAAAGGTCTTTAAAATTTAGTCAGCTTTATATCATGTAGGAAGACAGTCTTATCAGCTGTTTCTGTGGTGTAGTGGTTATCACATCCGCCTAACACGCGGAAGGTCCCCGGTTCAATCCCGGGCGGAAACAGAATTTTTGAATTTTTTTGAGGTCCCATAAAATTTTTCTAGGTTATAAATTCACGAAACTGTATGTTCTCGTGATTTTAAATGTTTTATTTCATTTTTCATCTATGTGTATTAAAGTTGAGAAAATGGTTCAATTTATTTTTCCCTTGTTAAAGCTATAGTCCGGCAATTTTACACATTCAAAAGGAAAAAAAAGGAACAGACAAATCTTAGTAACATTTTTGTACACTCCTACCCTAATAATTTTCCTAATGTCTCACAAATCCGAGTGGAGCTTCCCCCTCTACGAGGCTACGGGTAGATCATATTTCCATTTTTACATCCTAATTAGAGAATGTTGCGTCCTTCAGAAAGAGTTAAAAAATGAAAAATATTCTGCTGTACCAATAATGTTGTATGTCATTTTTTGTTATTGTGTGTATATGGTAGGTCCGCTGGAGTGAGTGCATATGCGCTAAAGTTTGGAACTTTATCGTGCTTGACTGTATTAGTCCATTCTTATGTATTCTTCCGTGAAAAATACAACTATTGCAATTCAGTGCAGTGGCTTGACTTGGAGTCGGGACGTGGAAAAAAGCCGATCAAGAATATAAAGGTCACACAAATTCTTCTATACACAATATATACATATATATTTCCATCTTTTACCAATTTTGACACTTTTTGGGAGTCTGTCGATCCTTCGCTGTTTGATCCAGGACAATGAAACTTGGAGTAGTAGTAGAAAATTTCATGGGCTACACATTCGTGTTGAAATTTTTTAAATTCAATTGCTTGTTTCGGAGGGAGGGGTTCTCATTGTTTTTCAAAACCACAATGTTGTCATTTTTTGTGGTGCCAAATAATCCAGAAATTTGTTCAAGCTGAAATTGGACTAGAAATTAGAATTCAGTGTTCAAAAAAATGTCCTTTTATGTATAATTCGATAAAATGGTAACAGACGGAGAAAAAATTGTTTTCTTTTAGTGTATTTTCCAACTAACTTGGAAACTACAACTATAGCATTCAATGCAGTGGCGGGACTTGAAGGCAGGACCTGTGAAATGCACTGATCCTGAGTCATAGATTACGAAAATATATACATCACCAAAATTCTTCTGTACAGAATTTATTTATACAGATATATACATAATATATATGTATGAATTTATATAATTATATTTAAACTTTTTGTTCATTTTGGCATTTTTTGGGAGTCTGTGAAGCCTCCACTGTTTAACCTATAGCAATGAAACTTTGGATTATGTTGGAGGCTTTCATGGGCTACATATTCGTTTTAAAATTTTTGATTCTCATCTGCTGGTCTCGGAAGGAGGGGTCCTCAAATTTTTAAAACCAATCATGTGGTCATCTCGATAACTCCCGTAAATCAAAAGATTTTGTTTGAAATTTATGTAATAGTTGGAGATTATTATGGACTGGTTTGGTATTGAATTTGAGCGAAATCGGTCAAACTGGTTTTCCACTCGTTCATACAAAAAAGTTCTTTTCACATATGGCCTATCTTCAAATCAAATTTGCGAAACGCCCTTTCAATGTACGCTATGCAACTTGTTTTACCCACATCTTTTTTCTGATTCAATCTATCTATAGTGAAATTTTGACTGGATGGAAGTAAATAAGCAGTATTTTTAAGTTTTTTATTATTGTTATTTTTCTAAAATTTGCCTTTTCATCACTTATTAAAAGCCAATAACTCAGTCAATTTTGAAAATAAGTCATATGTGAACAGAACATCTTGTTTGTCCCAACGAGTTCTACATACCCTTATGGGTTGAGAAGAAAAACTGGGACATCCTATCTTTCTCTTTCTCTCTCTCTCTCACACATACACACACACACACACACACACACACGCGCGCGCGTACACGCACGTACGCTTGCACACGCACGTAAGCACGCACGCACGCATATAAACGGTCATTCATGTTATCACGCATTTTACAAAATTAATATAGTGGTGCGTGATAAAATGAATAAGTCAGGTAAATATGTCATATGATCAGAAAATTCCGAAGTAAAATACACAAATTAAATAACAAAATACACAATTAATTAATCAAGATAATGTAATTAATAAGCAAAATGAACATTTTCAGATAAATTCACCAATAGCCGTAACACAATATCATGGGTAATCAGTAAATTCAACTTGAATATGCTCTAATCCAGCATAGGTAATTTTGGCCCAGCAATCATTTACCACATCTTAAAATCCCTCTTCCATATTTTTAAATCGCAGATGACGTGACCTCATAAAAAAAAACATACAACAGATTGAGATTAGGTTCCAAAATTACCAATGGTCAATTAGTATAGCAAGTTTAAGCTAAGTTTATTGATTGCCTTGGGTATTGAGTCATGGCTACTGCCCATCATTTTGGACTATTTTATTGAAAATCTTAATTTAACTTATTAATTACATCATCTTGATTCCTTCATTGTGTATTTTGTTATTTGTGTTTTTATTTTTAAATTGTGGTGCAATATGATATGAATGACAAATCATATAACAGTTGTCTCACTTATTCATTTTCGAAGGTGCGTGAAAATATGAATAACCCTAAGTATACATATATTTACAGGATATGTGACGGACTTTTTTCTTAACAGCAAGTATTCTGGCGTATTTTTGGTAAAGTGGCATACTTTCTAGGTCGTTATATTGTAACCCCCCATTTTCTCAAAAAACAAGAGAGGTAATGTTTTGCCCTTTGGCGGCTTATCATATTGGACCTTGAACTATGTAAAATCAAACACTTACCCCTCTCAAGTTGATACTCCCGTCTCAACCCCCAAAGTTTTGAACCATATTTGAACGTAGTTTTCATGATTTTATATGATAATGGTTGATTTCATAGAAAATTTTATTCTTAAGAAAAAGTTTTCTTCTACAATTTTCTACAAATAAAGTGATATATATATTTTTTTTTTTCATAGGCCCAATAGTTTTTGAGCTGTAATCAGCAGAACATTTTATGGTACAAAATTCTGTATTTTTATTTATATTTAAGTCAGATATAAAATTCTAGGGCAGCAACCCACGTTAGAAAATGAAAGTTTTTTAAACAAAAAAGCAAAAGTGGAAACAAAAAAATTAAATACATAGGTAGGTAGGTAAAAAAAAATCTAAATGGGTACCTATCCTAAGTACTTGGCAGGCAGTATTCTGGGTAAAAATTACGTTTAGAAATGAAGTATGAAAAAAATTCATAAGTTGTGTGGTATGCCAAATTTGGTTTTTACCAGTTACTCAAGTTTTGGTTTTTTATTAGCTCCTCCATTTTTTAATCAATTACTTACCTGGATTGATTCCTATAGTACGTAAACAAGATACCATACACATGGTATCTGAAGACGAAAACATCGATAAAATACATGTTTTACCCGTGAGTGAATGAGGATGAAATTTGAAAGAATTGTCGAAATAAAAATGTTGAAGTGAAAAACAAATCAGAAATTTTAAATATAAAATTAATATTTCCCCACAGTGAGATATTCCAAAGTTCACTGTGGGGGAGAAAAACAGGAAGGGATAAGCCCAAGGTTTGTTCTTGCCGAACTCGTGTGCTATTTCATTATAAAAATCTAAAAGATCGAAAATTATACCATTTTCTCTCCACGTTTTTCCCCTATTTTCTCGGAACCTTTTACCCCCATTTTGAAAACCTACATTCTTAACCACCGAATTCTCCTACCACATGTGACCACGTTAGCCGGACATATTGTTAAACAAAATAATTACGAGTGAACAAAAATACCGGTTTATTCCAAAATAGAAAAACATACCTCTATTTTTCATGACATCATATTATTCATATTGTTGAATCGGACGAAATACTTCGAAACGGACAAAAAATTACGAATAAGAAAACAGATTGAAGTACGACGAGGCTCTCAAGAAATTTGTATACAATGTTAAAAGCAATTATACAAGAAAATTCGTAGGTCTACTAAAGTGAGTCAAACGAGTGATTTTTCTTATCTTGAAAACTAAGAGCTAGCCCAAAGTTCGCAGAAAAGGAGAATCACTATATCACTTCCATTTCCTAGCGTTAACAAAGAAACAGCCCGAGCAGAAATGGAAGAGATATTGGGAAAAAAGTCAGATAAGCACCTCAGAAAAGAGTGTATACATAAGCATTTACGGCAGGTTTGTGAAATTATAAACTACGTACCCTACGCGAGTATTACATGATTATGTAGAGCTTCGCAAATAATAATAAAAGCAAGCCCTGCTTTCTGTTAGTTCTTTGATTCACTAAATTTTGGGTAATACATACATATATATACTGGGTGGATGGGGTTATATATCTATGTATGTATCGTCCAAAATTTTGTGTTCATGATTCTGAGAAAACTACCAGTTGGATGGGGCTTAAATTTCGAAGAGAGATAGTTCTCATGTTGGAGCAGATCTGAAAGAAGTTTTTTACCTATCAGTTTATTAGTTTCCGAGAAAACTGGAGAACAAAAAATTCCTGAAAAAGTCGATTTTCCAAGATTCTTAGAAAATGACAGAACAGATCAGGCTGAAATTTTCACGATAGACTTTTATTATATTGTTGCAAGTTTCTTAGAAGATTGGTGCCTATTAATTCAGTTTTTTCGGAGAAAATTGGAGAAGAAAAATTTGTGGAAAAAATTTTGTGTTTACGGTTTTGAGAAAACTATCAAACAGACATGGCTGAAATTTTCACAAAAGTTAGCTATCGTATGAGAGCAGTCTGAAAATGGTTTGATGCTCATCTGTTTAGTAGTTCTCAAAAAAACTGGAAACAAAAAATCTCTGGAAAAGCGGTTTTTAGTGATAAAACATAGATAGATCGATATTTTTGTTAAAGGTATGAGTTAATTGTCAACAGTTTTTTGTAATTTCTGAACTTGAAATTAGCAAGGAAATATTGATATATATATAAATAATTATTGATATATATATATAGATAACTATTGATATAAATATCAATCACTATCGACATAAATATCTAGCAAACAGGGTTTTCTAACGAAGCGTTACTGCGCTTGAGTTTTTTTTTTCCTTAGTCGAATCAAATTGTATTAGTTAGTATTTTTTTTTTTTTTATTATTATTATAATCAGAAGTATGACAGCTTTTTATAATTTTTGCTAGTCCTTCGAAACAAAACTATAGCTGTACTAACCATATTCCAAAGATTGTTTTACTCATTTACTGAATTGATTTATAGCGTAAGAAGAGGCGCCTGTAAACATCAGTTCCATATCTGGGTGGTCATCATTCCATGATAGATTCGCTCGATTTTTGATGAAAGCAAGAGCTTTGACATTACTGAGGGCCAGAGGTCCATGATGATAGTTACTAAACAAGACCAATACTGCTATGCCTTCAAAAAGAAAACTCTGTCAAGGGTGAGTGTCACGCCTTTGCCAACTATGAAGATAATGCTCCCAGATGGTGGCTGCTTGGTGATCTTGAAGGTTGTAGCCTAATTGCCCATTTTGCTCACCTGATATACAAAGCTTTTGAGAATGATCGGCCCGCCTAATGCTGGATAGCATGAGAATCTATGGAGAATTAATACCTCCAGCCGACAGGATAATTTCTTCATGGGTTTTAACTGGGTAACATTTTAAGTTACACAAACTCAACTAATGAACTAAGTTTTTTCCACAAATCTATTTGCAGATTAGTCACCTGGGTCAGCTTATTCACGTGAAGGTTGTGGCAGTAGTAGTTTGACCCTCAGGCGAGAAAATCACGAAAACAAATGTGAAGTATGGTTTGAAACATCTGGCATCTAAGACTATATTAAAATCATTAAAAATAACGTGTTAATTTAAGCATGCACTGTATAACAATACCATAATACAAATACAGAATTTTAAAATGCAGCAGTTTTTTACATTTTTATAATAGTTAACGTTAGGATGTACTTATCAAATGTATTACTATTTATGCTGCATTCATAAAAAAATAGAAAAAAGAAAAATTTTCTATTACTTTTATTTGGCAGTTTAACTTCAAACTAGATCACACTCCAGAAGAAAAAAAAATCATAATAAGTATGTCTATGTACGCATTTACAAATTATCCTCTTTTATAATATCAGAAACTTTTTCACCTATCATACCTGTAGGTGCATTTATGTGGCCAGTAGGAATAAATGGCATAATACTAGCGTCAGCCACCCTCAGTCCTCGAATGCCATGAACCAGCAGCCGTGCATTGACTACTGCAGTTGGATCACTAGTCGGACCCATTTTGCATGTTCCAGACAGATGATAAATAGTATTTGTCACATGCATCGCTTGACACTTCCAATAGTCATCACTCATGAATGTCAGATGCTTACATCCAGGTATCGGAATTTTATGGAATTCTGAGCCAAATTGTTGCATGGCTCGTGTCTTGCTGACTGCAATTGCTGCTTTAATGCCACGCACTATAGTTTCCAGATCATCATCGACAGTGAAGTAGTTTGGATGAATGATTGGCTTGTCAAATGGATTTGTGGATCGCAACCAAATACGACCTCTGCTCTTAGGCCTCATGATCATTGGAAATACCGTCCATGTGTCTGTATCCATGAGTGGCTCATATACCTTGCTCCACAGTTCATCGCTGATGCCAAAGGCAGCCTTGTTGAATGGACTACTAACATAGGAGCCACCAACAAACAGCAGTTCCATGTCTGGATAGTCTTTGTGGATGCTCACATTAGGATGTGTCTCTAAAAAGGCAAGGGCTTCTGCATTTGGAATGGCTAATGGCCCACGATGATAGTCAGCAAATTTGATCATTGTTTCTAAGTTTAAAACACGTTCGAATTTTAACGCAACACTGGCATTGACTGTAAATACAATGCCTCCAACTGCCTGGTGGTCTTGCAGATTGTAGCCAACCTGTAGATTCTGCATCACTGGTATTCCAAGCTCCTGCAGGTGGTTTTTAGGGCCAATTCCACTCAGCATGAGAATCTGAGGTGTGTTTGTGGCACCAGCAGATAGTATAATCTCTTTGCGTGCCTTCACCACATAACGTTTATCATTGCGGACAAACTCAACACCCCATGCTTGTTTTGTTTTTGGATCAATCAGTACCTTAGTCACTTGAGAAAATTTTTTCACATGCAGATTATGCCGGTGACGGATTGGATGTAGGAACGCTTTGGATGCACTCAGACGGCTGCCATTACGCACTGTTGTCTGGATATATGAGAAACCAATCTGCTGGGCGCCATCATGGTCATTGATTTGGTATCCCAGTTCTTGACCCGCCTCCAAGAAAGCTCTAGCCAGAGGTGTGCGGTATGTGTTTGTAGAAATGGTGAGGTAGCCACCTGTTGCGTGGTATTTGGTGTCAGTAGAGTACTCTGGTATCTGCATGTCTTCTGACTTCTTGAAGTATGGCAGGACTTCCAAATAACTCCATCCAGGATTTCCTAACTTTGCCCATTGGTCGTAGTCCTTCTTGTTGCACCGGGTTTGGATCATGCTGTTCAGAACGCTACAACCTCCCATTACCTTCCCTACAAAATGCAGTATAGTTTGTTAGTGTCAGCATGAAATTATTCTTTTTATGGCAAACTTAACAAAAAATTCTTAAGTCAAAAAAATTACTCGCTCTTATATTAAAATGTCGGACATTATTTTGTTGTAGTGGTATTTACATCATCTGTCTGTTCAGGTGGTAAATAGTCGAGGAATATTGGGTCTTTCTGCAGTGTTTCTATTCCTATTCTTATTTTTCAAATGTTAAAGTTCTAGAAAGGCTGGGATTTGAACCTACTTCTTATTAATTCCTAAACAAAGATTTAATCAATTTAACCACTCTTCCTAATTTGTTTATGGGAGATAAAATTAGTTCTTATTACTTTGTAATACCTACCTACTCCTTTATTATAGAGGAATTTGTTTAAAAATAAGGTAAATTTTAAATATGAGAAGAGAAGATAGGTGCCCTATATCTCTTCCAAACATCAGTACGAGCTTAACTCAGAGGTGAGAAACAATGAAAACAATGCTTGTCAAATTATACATTCAAAATAGACAATAAAATGTATGCTAATGTTATACCTCAAAAGTAAAAAACTTATTACTATTAAAAAAATTCAAAATGGGTATAATCATATATGTGGTGTCTTAATTATGTTAATGTAATCCAATTTTATGCAGCTCAAAATATCTATGACTAGGTTTTGAAAAAAATCATGTGGATACCTAGCAACTTTATCTCACCAAAATTAATAGAATGTGTTATCATTTTGAAATCCATGAATGGGCATAGATTTTTTGCACGTGCACAGTAAATATTTTTCATCTGTTTTCAGATCATGGTTCCCAAATCCTACAAATAAAGCTTTAAAATGAAATTAAAATCAAGAAAAAATTTTAAGTCAGAAAGGTAATGAGGGTGGAATACTGAATAAGTGATGAAAATGCATAACCCCTGTACCATCTGCTTTATTTGAGGGGCTCAAATATTCCACTACTTCCAGCTGTTTTATGTTTTGTAAATGAATACAAAATATACTTGAGAAATACTTCAGTAAAAAAAGCCCCCAAAATTTTAGACAAAAAAATTGCAAAAGTAAATACTACACCCTTCCTCCGTGCAAAGCTGGGTTAATCAGTTAGTATGTATATAAAGATTTAATTATAATTTTATACTATAATATGAGCAATAATTGTATGTATGTATGTTTGTATGTATGTTTGTATGTATGAGGGTAATTGTGTTCAGAAGTACTAGACCAACAGAGTAGCTGAAAATTACTGGATAGGGGTTTGTGAGTGTAAGAAAAAAATCTAGATAGGTCTCAAGTTTGTGAAAATTTGTTGAAAAGAGATATGAGCATCTCAATTTATTGATCGGTAGAAATGATTACGAATTCAGATGAAATTTTCTGATTAGCCCTAAAAGTAACAGATAGGAAAGGTTTTATTAACAGTTTTGCTAGGTCTAGGCTTATTATGATTTATGACTATGGACTGGTTTTACAATAGAGGTTTGAACTCTAGTTCAACTGAACCTTGATCCATGGTTCTAAGTTGGTTTGGTATTACAATTGTCATCAGCTGTGATTCAACTAAACCAATGTTTTTTTAAACTTTTGTGATGTTTCATGAAATATTAACCTTTTATTGGAGGAAATCCAATTTGGGACATAGCCATGCAAAATAAAAAAAATAAGTAAATTATAACATGATAATATTTTAACAATATTCAAGAACTGGATAATATTTCGCAACAATTTAAATTTGCAGTTGATCAATGAAAAAAATCTTGTTATAAACCAGTCAATGAAAAACTTGAACCATTAGTTAACTCATGAAAATCTAGAGGTAAAGATAAATTGTGGTTCACGATGGTTGAACCTGGTTTAATGAATTGTAAAACGATGTTTTACCTTGGAAACCAGTTTAAACTGCTATTGTAAAACTAGCCCCAAGGAAGTATTTTTTAATAATAATCAAAATAATAATAATAATAATAAATAATAAATAATAAATAATAAATAATAAATAATAAATAATTATAATAATCATGTAATGTCATCAAAATAAGTCAAAATAATAATTGTTTTCAAAGATTCAAACATCATTCAATATTTTTAGTTTCATTACTTTCATAATGTAACATTAAATTATTATAATAAAATAATAATAAAATAAATTTAATTGAAAAATGGCCTCGACAAGAAACGTATCTAATTATATATCACTGAATAATTTATGAATAGTTGGTTCTAACTGCCTTTCTGGTTCCAGAAATGAGAGGCAATGATTGGTTTAAAAAAACTGATAGAAAATTCGAGCTCAACGCCTCAGGTATAGGTATCTAGTTAGAGATTTTATTAGGCATCAGACAGATTCACTCATTTTCAAAATACCTCTTTCTATACAAATGCAAGTTTCACTTCGAAAATATTTCAAAGCCGATGGAATGGACTATTGACTAATTACTACAAGATTTTTTGATGAGATTGCTTCAAAAATGCGAAAAATTCAAAATCCTTAATTAGATTTGGTATCAAATGATTCAATTTACATTACATTTAACATGGGTATTGTTAAAGAAAGTTAATATATCGTATTACCAACCTCTTGGAAAACGGCACCTTTTATTCACTAAACTGAGACAGCTTTTCTCTTCAGGCTCTGTATAGTAATCCCAGTTCGTACTTTCTGTCAGCTGGTTGAGAGTCGTATACTGTGGCACATCCATCAATAATGTCTCTGGACCACCAGCTTCTATTAGAAGAACCTAACATAAATTTAAAAAGCGATTAAGTTAGTACAGTCTTCATCATACTGTCCAATTGGGAATGGTTTTAAATGTGTTTTAATTTATATATCGGATTCAAGCATCCGTCGACCTGAATTTATTACACTCCTGGGATTTTTCTCAAATTTCGGTGCTTGTAAATTCCAGTGTTTGCTTTTATCTATCATTGGAACTCTGCCAAACCGCATTAAGTGGGTAGGTATGTAAATTCAAGTATGGATATCTCTCAGTCAGTTTAACGTGGCAGTAGAGAGAAAAAAGTTTACTTCATTGACTTTGGGAGTAATCAAAATAGAGTGCTTCGTTGTCAACACAAAAAAAGAAAAACAACCTAATGGCTAAATTGTTTCAAGAAGTTTCAAATTTGTGATGAGTGTATCAACAGGACCGAAGTTTTTCAGAAAAATAATACGTTTGAAGAGTGAAATTGCTAATTGGTACGACAAGAACCCGTAATAAAGAGTAAAATTAAATAAGACGCATAGATGCATACAAGTGAGTGATGATGTTTGCACTTCTATATTACAAAGAGTATGAATACACTCATGTGTGTCCATAGCATAGCAAGGGTTTAGTACAGCCATGCTTCAACTTGATTTTGGTGCCCCTTGTAGTGCCATACTGAAAGTAATATATGGGTGTTAAGACCCCTCGCTACAGAGTTCTTATAACTTCTTTACTCTCCCTCAGTAATGGCTAAACAAGCAGTTGAAAATTTAATGACTGAACCCCCTACAAGAAAATTAATTTTTATATCTCGCTGGCCCCTCGTAATGATGTAATCTTAATTTTACTTTTCACCACTCACTGTTTATATTGTCAAACAAAACAGGATTCTTGACAATTTAATTGAAACAAAGGAAACTAACAGTGTTTTTCTTTTTTTTTTTTTCCTAAATTCATATAGTACAACAAATAAAGATAGACAAATGACAATAAAAATATCTCCCGCAGATCAACTGTGGTAAGTGTGTATTTTTCAAAAGTGTTGAATTTTATAGCGGCTGTCATTCGAAAACCAGTTGAATGATTTCATTCAAATTCAATACCAAACCAGTCCGTAATGGTCTCCAACTGCCATAAAAATTTCAAGCTAAAATCTTCTGATTTACGAGAGTTATTGTGATGACAACACGGTGGGTTTGCAAAACTTTGAGAACCGGTCTCTCCAAAACTAGCGAATGAATTTTAAAAATTTTAGCACAAATATGTAGCCCTTGAAAACGTTTAACCCTACCTAAAGTTTCACTGCTATAGGTTAAACAGCAGAGACTCCACAGTCTCCAAAAAGTGCCAAAAGGAGCAAAAAGTGGAAATATATATATTGTGGTGTCTGAAGAAGGTGAAGACAAAATTAGACTACAAGAATTGTATTATTCTGTGGTCATCATCGACTCCAAACATATTTCTGCAGGAAGACATATTTAGTTTGCAAAAAGGGTTCAAAGACCAAAATGTTTAAAAAATAGGAGGCCAAACATTTTCAAAAATTATTAAGTTTGACATCATACCTATGATCTAAAGAATAAATTTTGCTTAATACGGTCAAAAAAGGGCATAAACCAACAAAAATGAAGAGATGATAAAAAGAAATAATGCAACACAGTTTAACCGAGTGAAATGGAAACAGTCTCCCCGCAGGGGCTAACATGTCAGCAACTAAGGACAAGTCGTAGAAACACAAGAATATAATAAAATAAAACACATGAGAATGAAATATCATGAAAAATGTATTACATTACAGAAATTTTGATGTGAAGAAAGTGGAAAAATAGATTTATTTAGTCGACTGACTTCATAAAAGATAGCCTCTCTCTTACAATGATAAAAAAATAATAAAAATTGAGTCCATTGCCAACAGATATATAGTATGGGGAGTAGAAGAACGGGAAATATAAAAGAGTTCAAAAAGATAAAGAAGAGCCGTTGCTGTTGGTACATTATCTCTTGGGTTTTTCATGAACAGACTGCGAAAATACTTCGTTTTTCTGTCTTCTGAAATTTATTCTGTAATATTCTCAAATGTTTTCTGGATTGAAAGGAAAACATATCGGCCAATATTAATCTAGAGTTTTAGGACAGAAATTTCATATTTTTATTGATGTCCGAAAACTTGGTGCGAGTATTTTATTGGACCATAAGATGCCGATAAATTAAAAAATAATAAATAAGGTTTCTTGGATAGTAAGTAGCTGACATAGGTACAGCCGAAAAATTTAACTATATATAGTGTACGGAAGAATATGAGTGACCTACATATTTGTGATCTACTACTCGAGATTGGCGCTTTTCCTTAGGTCCCACCACAGATCCTACCATTGCACCGCTAAAATTAATGATTACTGTTCCATTTCTCAAATCTGTTTCCCCAAATAAAAGTTTTCTCATAAAAACAATTTCCCTAATTTTTCCCCAAAACCAAAATTAACAAATCTATTTTCTTTAAAATCATTTTCTTTAACAGATGTTGGAAGTGTGACTACTATTGGTTGTTTTTCATTTTCATGGAATGTGAATGAAGGTAGTTGATTTGTTGCATTATGAATGATGCTCGTAACTGTTTTAAAACTTGACATGGTGAGAATAATAGAAAAAGAAATTGTTAGTGGACAAGTAAATTTACCTACGGTCCAAGAGCACAACCTCCATATATATTGGTGTGGTCTGTCAGTCTGGGGATTTGAACCAACAACTTACAGGTTAGAAAGCAGATGGTGCACCACACAGCTCCAATGTCAAAGATGTAAACAAGGAATGATAGCACCATATATCCTCTCCCCACAACCACTCTCTTAATTAATGGTGAGAAGCAAGCAGGACAATAGAGGGGGCAGCTAGGCTGCTGTGTATGAATACAAACTTAGGCCATCACGGCTCAGTGCCACTCTAAGGAGGGGATGTGGAGGCAGTTGTGTGTATTTCTCAGTCAGGAGTTACCAGTTCCATGGGCTTTCCACTTGGGGATTTGAACCGGCAACCCACAGGTTAGAAAACAGAAGAAGCGCCACGTGGCTATGGCTCTGACCATGTAAACAATGCACAATAGCACCATGTAGCCACATTCCCACAATTGGGATTGTCAAAAGATACGTGATGAAAGGTGTATCAAACGTGTGATTAAAAATAGTCCAAAACTTGGTGAAAATTTTTTCTTGATTGAAAGACTCCGTGAGTCACAAGAGGAAGAAAATGAGGACATTGAGGAGGTGGAAAAAGTAGAACTGTTGTTTGATAGTACAACAGGTTTGTAGATGGTGTATTCAAATTGAGTCCAATCATATTCATGCAAATCTTCACAATTCTTGGAGTATGTAAAAGGATAGTCTCCATCATGATGGGGTTTCTCAGCCATTTGTCTTTACTTTCCTGTCTGAGAAAACATCTAACCAATACGCCACAGGTTTTTGAGCTGTTAGGGATATTATTAAATAATTATGAGTGCATGAGTGGGATATCAGACTTTAAGAACTATGTTATCAATGCCTGCGTAGAGATGTTCCCGGAGGTACCAGTTAGCCGTTGTTTTTTCACATGGAGTAGTCCATTTATTAAAGAGTTCAAGAGAAAAGCCTCCGACTAGTTTTCAAAAATTCCAAAAATCCAAGTAAATATTAAGTTTTTCACACACAGGATAATTGCATTGGGGTACATACCTGTGGCAGAAGTTCACCATAAATATCAAGTGTTGCTAAATGAATGTCCAGATAAACTGCTACGTGTCATGAATTACTTTAAATAAATCTACGTCATCCGCTGACTAGGAAGGGGAAGACAAAGAGTAAATACTGCCCATTTATGGAATCAGAACAAAGTAGCCTTGATCAATACCCCGACGACAAACAAGGTGAGGAAAGACTGGCACAATTGTTTCTGCCTGGTAATCGGAAAGTACCATCTGCATTTTTATTTAGGCCTATAGGAGCTTCAAAAAGAGCAGGTGGACATCGTGGCCAGTGTGGCTATGGCGAAGCTGAGATCAATAGCCTCTCAGTCTCTCGAAAATTTATAAGTGGCTGGAGACCCAATAATGCATTCGTAGGGTAACGTCTACCTATGAAGAATACAAAAACGAGCTGTAGCATTTGATGTCAATTTGTGATTTCATGTGCCCTTTCTCCTTTCAAATTTTGGATATTCCTGAAGAATATTTGGAAATTAATAAAAGATATAGAAGACTTGAATGCTACTTGCAACTTTTTACTCAGTTTTCTTGCAAACGGTGTATTAAAATTGGCCTCACAAAAGTGTTAGGGTGTGGATGATGAAAATTACAAATTTAATTATAATAATTATAAAAAGAAGGATTGATTTTGACTTGATTTTTTTCTTGTATAAAAGAGGAAAAAATTTTCTCGAGTTTTCTAACAAAATATTTTTTTTTATCACCATTAATTTTTCACAAATCGGCCATAAAAAAACAGCAAGTTAATGAGAAATTTTCCGTTTTTTAATTTTTCATTTACTTCAAAAACTAATGTTGGCAGAAAAAATTTTTTAGCGTTGATCCCCCTCTACTTTTTAACGACAAATTCATTTCCACTATCATATTTCACCCGAAATGAATTAATCACAAGATAACAGCAAGAGAAATACTTATTACTATTACTATTAATGTAATCCAATATAGTAGATCTAACAGTATTGAAAATCGATTTTAAAATTTGAATTTTTTCCCTTGCATCTGATTGGAATTTGGTTGTTGACCAATAAATAAATTTGAATTGCCGTTATTGAGAAGAAAATAATAGGCTGAAAATCAAATTCAATTTTGTCCAAATATTAAAATATCAACGATTATCTGTCACTTCTAGAGTAAATTCTTCTTATTGTGAAAAACTGCTAGAGATTTTCACTTTGCGCTTCATAAAAACTTATTCAAATAATTATATTTTTGAAAAAAAAATGAACGTACTGGCATGTAGGGACATAAAACATAATAGAACTAAAATGTTGAAAACAAGTTTTCCAGGTTTTATAATAGTAATTTTTTTACAAAGTGGAATTACAACTAAGGCAGTGCTTCTCCCTTATGCAGATTGTAATGGCATTCTCATTTATGAAGATCTGGAGCAATATATCCTAATAATTGTTTTTTTTTTTACATAATAATTTTCTATATTTTGTTCATGTGATTTTATTTTAATTAGTTTTTCAATTATAGGTTTTTTTCCCTCGTTTTTTTATTTTATTTTATAACTTCATTGTATTTCTTTGATTTTCTTTGAAATTATATGATTATTCTCCATACTTTATGATAAGTTTTGATTTGTTTTAAACAATATTTCAGCAGTCATTGACAATGTTAAGGAAATTTGCGACGAAATCAAAAGTGCGAAATGAGAATGACTTTATGAGGTACATGTGCAAATTCTTACTTTTCGACACCGTGTAGAAATTCGCGTCCTTAATTAAGCACGTTTTGGAATTTGTAAAAACGTTTATTTTTCATGTAGGTAGATAGGCTGTTCCTTGAAAAGTCTTGCCCGATACGTGTTTGAAGTAGGTGATTGCAATATGCGTGTTGTCCGATTTCAGTTTAAGGTAAGAAAATTCAAGAAAATGCAAATACACCCCAACACTTCTCAATGGTTTACCATAGAATTAGTGACTCCCATTTCCATGGGTTTTCAATCACTTTTTATTTTGTGTCTCGACTATTTTTTCAGTTTTTCTGTTGGAGAAAAAATCGAGTTCGTATCCTGAAATTTGTTACTTATTTTCACCTACTAAATTGATAGATGTTTCCACATTACTTCGGCGTTAAATATTTAAGAATTATAAAGTCTTGGAATTTTTTGTTTTTAGTTGTCCACGAACCGGGATTCTAAATTTTTTGTGGTTTTTAATTAATCTAAATATTGGTAAGTAATGTTTTTAAAATTTACCAATTAATCTTCAGACGTTGTATAAGGGTTAAACCAATTAATGGTTTTGTGTATTCAATGATAATCTACAGGAACTTGAAAAGAGTTTTGCAGTGTAAATTTTTTTGAGTCGTGCGTTTTCATTTCCTGGTATAGCATTTTATTTTAAAAATTTCATATTCGTTTTTATTTAATATATTGCGTTTAAAATGACGAGTTCGTACAGTATGCATATTATTTTAGTATCTTACTTGTATTCGAGTAATTTCCATGGTTTGTACGTACCCTCCATTGTGGTATTTCGGTTAGTCGATTTGCAACCACGCAACCTGCAGTGCCAGCTCCAACCACTATAAAGTCGTATTCCTTCAATATTTGTCTTGTATCTGATGGTTCGTTCAACATTTGATTCGTGCTCTCGACGAAAAATTTTACTAATGCTGTGAGAAAGTTTGCCTCGGCATTACGTGGCAGTATGAAGCACAGTGCACACGCTACTTGAATTGCAGAAGCAATACTTGGTTGGCGCATATCTGTAGAATATTTATTCGATTAGTATGCTTCTCGTTGACCAAGTTATCCTCGGTGTTATTTTTTTCTCCGGGAGTAGCAGATTTTATAATGAGGGAAAAACTAATTTCAATCTTTACGTTAAGTTGTTTTATGTGGCGTATGAATTTGGAGGTGGGAATTTGGGTTGACGTCTACGAAATTTTTTGACTACCTCCCATGCCTTCTTAAGATAATCTTACGTTAAGCTTGTGCAGAGGAATATTTTGCACCTCTCCCCCAAATTTTGCTCTGGCTACGCCACTGATTGTTTCTACTAATCATCACCCTATTGAGAATATGAATTGATTATTATGGGCGCGTGCAGAATGAATAACCAACGCAACCATGGTTGTTAGGATAAAATTGAAATTTTACCCTCAAGGTTACCCGATTCAAAAGGAACGATTTCTCCGAGTGTCAGGGTAAATAATTAAAACACAGTGGATTGTTATGAAATATTTCACGTTGTTATCAAAATAAACCGCATCAACCAGTTAAAATCGTTAGGGTGACTTTTCACCAACTATTTACCGGGATAGAGGTTATGAAAAACAACCAGTCCATTCTGAATGGTTGGAGTGTTATGGTTGTTACCCGGGTAACCCACCCCATTGGGGTATACTTCATGGTGCGTTAAAAATTGCCGAGATTAATTCTAGTGGCGCCATCTCTATTTGAATGACAGAACTACTTTCTCCAAATTTCAGTTTATTTCAGTTTTTTGAAAGTTTCCTTGATGACCGGCCATTCATTATTTTACGGAACGATCTTAATTTTGAAAGTGAAATGGAGGGCTGCGAGTAAAATAATGTTTGACCAGATAAACAGTCTCTGTGATCAATTTAGTGGTGATTCTAACGAGTTTGGCTCAGTAAAATTACACTTGGGGCTTTTGCCGAAAAGATTTATTAACTCTTTCATTCTTCATAAAAAATTATTGAATGAAGATCAAAAATAATCTGCCATTTGATGTTCCGCTAGTCAATGTTCTGCCTTCAATAGCAGGCAGCAGGACCCGTTCCATTGTATTGAATTTATTCTGGGTAGCAGTTTGATAGGTAGCTTCTCTGAACCTCAGATGCTCATATGCCTGAAAAAATTTTCTTCAGATCCTACGTACAGAGTTTGGTCAAGATACTCCGCACTTTTTGAGAAAATGTTTTTGTTCAGTTCTACCTACTCAGATGAATTAAACAGCCCGTTTTCTTGTGGTTCTTAACTTTTTATATACAAAAATGTAAATATGTTCTCAAAAATTATGTAGTTTTTCCAACTGATGAGAAACAGTCATCTTGACTAACATATCTGAAGTTTTAAATTTTTATCTCATTTATATTTTTATCCTATGATAAACTCTTTTCCAAATGTATGCTATGACGAATGTACATGGATTGTTTTATTCAAATACAGCGAATAAGTAATTCTGTTGCATAATCCAGTTTGCAAATTCTTTCATAATTTGAAATTTTTTTATTGTATTTCTAGAAAAATAGAAATAACTCGCAGTATTCAGAGTTAACAAAACAGTAAAAAAATGGAGTATAAATGTAAACTTAGTGCTCCAAGGAACATATCCGACAGTTGATTACGCAATAATATATGAAACTAGGTCCTAACCTTCCATCATTTAGTTCTAAATTCCCAGCCACCCTATCTCACCAATGTTAACAAAGCGTGTCATCATTCTAAACCAAAGAATGGATATCGGTTTTACTCTATACGTTCAGTAGGTCTTTTTTATTTGTTTTTGACGCAGTCACAGGTTCACAATAATAACAACCGCAACAACAAAATCAAAACTGACGCAAATAGACCTACTGTACATGTGTAGTAAAACGATGTCCACTTAGATGTTGGCACGGATTTTTGTGTTTACCTAGTGAGGTGTCCAAAATCAAATGGCTCATAACGTCCAACCTTCATGTATGTTGGTATTTAAATATTAATGACTTCATAACATTCTAATAATAAGACACTATTCAGCCGAAAACACTGATGTACTGTTTTTCTTGAAATCACCTCTTATTTCAAGACATTTTATTTTTTGCTTGAAATACCCTACAGCTGAATTCTCTTTAAATACAGTTAATTGTCTCAAATAGGCAAAATGTAACTTACCGAATTATTTTGTGAATGAAATATAATACAAGAGAAAAATGACATTGGAAAAGCAGATAATTGTAGGGTAAGCAAAATAAATTGAAAACTATTACAGACGATTAAATAGGGAAAACTATTAGGGATTGTATTGTCTTCACTTATAAATTTGTCTTCGTCAGAATTGAATTGTTTTGTTTGTGAAAAATTCTTTAAATGAAACTTTAGGCTTCAGAATCTTTTTGTTTGAATAATTGAGGATGGATGAAATGAAATAATATAATACAGTCTAATACAGATGAAGATGGATGAGAACCAAAACATAACTGTATGCAAGAGAAGGCTCTACATGGCCTTTAATGACAGAGTACTGCAGTCATCTGGACAGAGCTTGTCAATAAATTTGTCAGCAACACACCAAATTTCCCTCTTAAATTGTGACAAGATCTCCATTTGATCGTATTGTCGACTATTTTCATTACCCGTAAGTATTTTACTAAAATCATCTTGAAGTACAATATAAATGACTACATAGAGAAACTTTAATCGCCATTACTAGAACCTTCTTGGTATAAAAAATATCCCCAACTATCATTTGTCTCCAACCTAATCTATCATAAGGTTCAACTACCACCTAGCGTCCTCATCAGGTGAAGAAGGTTTGGAAATACTACATCTGCAGATGGAATGCTAAAAGCATTGAAAGGTGCCTTTGCGAGGATTTAAATGTACGACTTATGACTTGGACCTGCTACTATCCACCTACATAAAGGAAGACCACTTAAAAAAACAAACCTAGTACTTGGTATTGCTAACTCAAAAGTGTTTGGCATCTAAGTTTCATTTTTATTCATCGTGTCTTTCTTGTCAACCAGGTTTCCCCTACTTATTGTCTTCATGATAGTCATCACCAGCAAAATCAGATAAAAAAAGGTGTATATAGCAAAATACAATGAAGCGAAGCAAATAAAATAAAGCAGATAGATGTTGGCAATATTCGTCTTATCAGCGGTGTATTTACCATGCATCAAATTCTACATTGCGCCATATTCTGTTTGAATTATGTGTCATTCAAATGAAACTCTACTGTTTATACAGGGTGTTGTCTTAGACATGATGACTCTGTAATATAAATCTGATAAACAGTTAGTAAAATTGTCTGAAAAAGAATTTTATTTAATTATTGTCGTCATTAGCTTTTGTCTTCATATTTCATTTACTTCGGACACTATATTGTCTTCACTTCAACTTTTTGCCTATAAGGTGTCATTATATTATGTTGTCTTTAGAAGTCAAAAATATTTTTATTTTGACAACAAAAAAATCTCAGACTTCTCACTAGGTATCTATTACTAAATTATCGAAGGTCCTAAATCTCTTTTTAAGGCCAGATAGACTCCCAAAGTATGTTTGAATTTAATATTATGCTGTAAATTTGAATTGAGGATCTCAAAAAACATATGAGCTAATATATTACACGAGAATCTACAAAAAGTTAGTTCTAATCCTTTTTAATGAGCCACATGGGATTTAATGAGGAGTTCAGTCCAAAAATGTGCAATCTTCGGGCATATCCAACAATATATTTCTTGATGTCTGAAAAATATTTTCTAACACCTCTTTTTGAGGTCACAGGAGTTTTCAGAAGGAGCTTATTTCCAAAATGACCAATCAATTTGAACTCAGCCCCTTAAGAAATATTACAGAAGATATATCACTTGATAATGCACAAACTGTCGGTCCTTAACCACTTTTGAGACCATAGAGGCGCAAAAAGCAGTTTAATTCAATGATGGTGAATAGATTTGAACTCAGTGCCTCAAGAAACATTACAGATGATGTATGATTCAATTTTATTTGGAATATTAGTGTTGACCCCCTTTTTGGTCGCAGGGGGCTTAGTACCATTTGGAACTTGATTAATCTAAATGAATTAAAGCATAGATTGGTGCAAGTAATATAATTTTTCAGCCACAAATTGGAAAACAAAAAATTTAGTTTCCAATTCAGTTGGTTTTAGTTCGTAGAATTTTTGTTTTGGCAAGTTTTTGTTTCTAAAAATTTAGGTTCTGTTTCTGTTTTTAGTTTTTGTTTCTGAAAATTTCTGTTTCCATTAGTTTCTATGGGAACTGAACATATTCGGGGAGTGAAGGAGGGAGGAGAGCCATTTTATGTGGAGGAGTTGGTTACTCTTTGTAAGTGGATTGTCTTAAGGATGGTTTTAAGTCTTAGTGGAAGCATGTAGCTTCCTTGAGTGCAAATTTTTAGATTTTCCTCCAGTTACATCTCTCACTTCTTTATTATCTGTAAACCGAAAAAAAAAAAGAGAAAAAGAAGAAAAAGATAAAAAAATCGCTCTATTTCTTTTTTTCTCTATGGCTCTCTCTTGCTCACTGAGGTTTACTCTTTGGAGATTATGAATATTATAAGTTTCAAATCAAATTGCAATGCGGTGGCGGAGCCCGTAGTATCAACTAGTATTTATTTAAAACTAAAGCCTGGTTCACACTTGGCTGGTTTTTTAGCTACTAGCTAGCTACTTGGGGCACTATGCTGTTAAAAATTGTAGTCAGCACGCCATTTTAAATGGTTGAAATGGCGTACTGAATTCAACTGTTAACAGAATAGTACCCCAAGTAGCTGGCTAGTTGCATAAAAACTGGCCTATTGTGAACCAAGCTCAATAGTTTTCTATTTGAAGATAATTCAGAAACTATCTCATTGATTCTAAAATAATTTAATGGGGACCATCAAGGAATCACCTTCTATTGTTAAGAAAAAGTTCATCAAAATTGGCACCCAGATTGAGAAATTATGTTGAAATAAAGATTAAAAAAAAAAATATTTACGGATCGAATTGATGACCACCTCCTTTTTCTGAAGTCGGTTAAAAACAAATGTGTACTTACCGAGCTGTCGAAAAATGTTCTCCTGTGAAACCAGATTTTGGTTTATTACAGTCTTTAAAAAATAATTCACGCCTATGAAATGTGCATTGGAATGCGAAAATTATAAATTTTACGCGTATTTTCGATGCACTCGATATCGAAAAACCCGCATCTATTAATTACTGAATAAACAATAAAAGCTATTTACTGTGTTTATCGTTTAACTGTTAGTCCTTTATCCTGTCGACCTTGCAATACAAACGTAGAAAAACAAATCTTGTTAACTACAAGAAAATCATTTATTTTAGGATTTAAATGGAACCTTACTAGGCTCGTGCCACACGAGCGGAAAAAAACCGCGGCAGAAAAAATTTGCCTCTGCGAGGCGGTTTCATTTTTATAAGTCTTAATGGACCCTGTCACACGGGTGCGGAGCAGTTATTTTTACTTGAAACCATAAATCTCGTGAAAAGTTGTACTAGTTATTGAAAATTTTTCTAAACTAAAGACGATGAGAGATTTTCAGCTAATTTTTTACCGTATTTTGTATTCTATCATTCATCTTGTCAATAATAAATAATAATAGTTTAAGTAAGTACCTGTATTTGTTTTTTTCGTATTTGCAGATAAGCAGATCGCAAAATGAATGAATGCACAATTAGGTATGTTCAGCGTTGATAAACGCTTTGAGTAAGGTGAAGTTCTTGACTAAAAAATATGCGATTCTAGAAATCACTATTACAATTCGTGTTCCAAACAGGTTGAGACAAGTCGATTATTCCAATTTTAGAAGTATTTTTCGATTATTAATAGCCTAATTATGATCTGTCACTCGGTGTTCAAAAAATTTCTCGTCTCTTTCTTCGACTCAGCGAGAACTTTTCGAGTTACTTCAGTCTTCATCCTTTACATGTAGATACTTCGGTACAGTATAATAATTATTCATTATTTGTCTAAAGTTATCGAAATAAACGTCGAAAAAAGAATAATTTTGATTTGGGAACTGAAGAATGGTCTTACTTTGCTCGTGAAAAAGAAAACATGAATCTTGCAGTCAGTACCCACTTTGGTACGAATATAAATGGACATACAAATAAACTGTAGATGAAAAATTATTTTCTCCACGGTTTTATTAGTGCACCTTGACCTTCACAATAATATACGTGGTCAACATAAATTCGTTGTTTTTACATTTCAGTTTTTTACAAAAGAGTCACGCAAGAAGCATAGAAAGTTTCCCATTTTTTCTCCATCTAATTTTTGAAATTTTTTAGATGTACAGATTATAGCTTGTTAAACATACGAGTTTGTGGATATTTCTTCCTTAAGTTAGAAATTAATTGATAATGTTTGGTACTCTGCGATGTTAATTTTCGCCTATTTCTAAAATCTATACAAACTAGAAATCAATTTGGGCCGGAAGGAAAATTTCAGCTACATTTTATTATTTTCCTCATCTCTGGGTTGTATGGGGGAATAATAAAGTTGATCTTTTGTCCCAGTTTGATTTTCTTATTCATTTTTCTATGTCTGAGCAATCTTTACCTTTTCTCGATTTTTTTTATACTGATATTATATTGAAATTAATTTGGATTTTCAAAAAAAGGAACCAATATTTTTAGTCTATTTGTATGCTTAGAGTTTTGTAATTAAGTCAGTATAACTCTTAACGTGTACATTATATAAGAAGTTTGAGGGTTCCTCAAATTGATTTGCAAATACCATGAGACATTTTATTTTTGAAATAAATTCCCTACGGTAGAAGCTATAGGCTACTTCACGTAATAGTCAATTCCTCCGGCTTATTACATCAACGTGTGAATATTCGTTATTATTTGTAAAACATTGTTTGAGCCTATTAAGTTGGCTGGAATTTTCCCAAAGGGCAGATAGAGCTGCTGTCTAAATATTATATAAGAATTAAATGCTTTTTTTTATCACAAGTTGACTCCCAAATCACTGAGTCAATTTGAATAGATTTTTAGAATTTGATTCATTTTTGAAAAGAAGATTACTCAAGTAGATTGTGTGACTGTGTGCGTGTAACAGTCACATACATATGTGGCTCCGATTTTGTTTATTCTGTTTCATTTTTTTGTCCCTCAACTTTGGTGTTTTTTCTGTACGACTTTGTTTTCAATCTCATTTTTATCAATAAAACTCAGGTTGATTGTGATTTCTAATCTGATCATTATATTTATTTACAAGCCTGAAGCGCAGCTTTGTAGCACTTTGGCTCATACTGACCTGTCAACACTGATCAATTCCTCATTAGGATGAAAACAATGAAACATTTGTAGTTGGCGCATGCGTCTTGAATTTTATTTGAATAATTTTAGTTGAATTTTGTCTTAAAAAATTGGATTGTACCTTTGTTATAATGATTCATTAATTTAATTTAAGTATTTGTAAAAAAATTTTTGGTTATTGCCCATGAGCTCAAATGAACAACTAGGAAAGTCGAATTCGGTATCGCAGGAGTGGCAAGAAATAGCTTCGAAAGTGGTGGCCACATTCAGGTGAAGTGTTCAGTGCAGTCTGATTCAGGCAAAATGTTTTCGGGCCAATGTTCTCAGGCTAAAATCTCTCTGGATATGGGCTCGATTCGGAAAAATCCGGTAATCCTTGAATTTGTTTGTTTCGTTTGAATCAAAAGATTATATCCTAATAATTACTAGTAATCGTTACTTTAACTTTAGCGTAGTATTTTACACAGGCGAATACATTTTGGATGTTTGAAAATGAGTGATCTTAAAAAAGTTAGTAATCTCTCTGAATAATTGATTGTAAAAGGTAAAATATTATTAATATCAAGTTTCCGATATCGTGCATGAGTGGAGACTAAATTGAATTTAATAACATGTAAAATCATGAACGACCTGTCGGGGCTATTTGAACATTTTTCAGTTTCCTTCAGAATCCTTTTGGCTTGCAGGTAAATAATTTTACGTGAATTGTTTTGTCCTTTGAATATGAATTTATGCTGCTTTGCTCAATTTTTCACTTGTATTCGGTTGGTAGGCTGTAATTTAGTTTAAACATACCTCAGTCGATTAGTCGATAATTGCCCATTTGAAAATAGAATATTCGTTTATGAAAATTGTGATTCGTAATCCGGGTTAAAAATATGCCACTGCTTATTTGAGTTATCGTATTACATTATTTGGTGAAAAGTTAATGCGACGTGTCAAGAATAGATGTCAATGACCAAACTCTCTACAGTCTACATTGGTAGAGAAAAATTTCGAGTGCGATCTTTGTGATTTGAAAATTAGTCCCACTTTTTCATAAGCGTCTGTGATGAGACAAAGAGCTTTTTTAACTTTTTTTTTTTTTTTTAATGTAAAATAAAATTTGGCTAATCCAATTTAAAAGATACAACGTGAAAATAAACAAAAAATGACTTCTAATGAAAAAATAAAATTACAAAACTGAAAATTTTTGTCACATAAAAATTTTAACATGGGTTATCGAGGTGACAATCTATGCAATAGGTATAGTTAGATACCACAGAGAAGCTTGCAGATTTTCAGATTTAAACAACACTATATTCAATACCATGATAACGCAGATAAAAGTATCCTCTTCGACTGAATGTAGAAGCTTATTATTTTTTCCAGTTTTCATTTCCCTCTTTATGTTGTTTTTTTAAACTAGTCTCTCTTATCAATCTGAACCATTGGATTGTATATCATAGGTTCGTGAGGAAAAAAATACATGACACGTGCCAAGCTAAGCTGTCTCTCAGTAGCTTATTTGAAATTTTTAGTTCCTTATAAATCTTCCAGTTAAAAAGCTTGACTGCTAAAACTTAACCTAATATCATTGACTACATTTTTACCCAGATTAAACTTAAGCATATTAGGTTTTATAATTATGAATTCTATGACATATACAGTATGTCAAATGAAAGGAGTGCCAAACTTTAGTGGGAGGTAGTACTCATTGAGTACAATAAAAAAGTTATACGCACATTTTGCCTATTCTTTGAATTGAAGGGGCTACAAGGTTGAAAATTTTGAAAATTGTGAATTTCCGTAGGTTTTTTTTGTTGGAAAAAATCTATTCCAATAATTTTTACAAGGATGGCAACGTTTATTACCTTGAAAATATACAAAAGAATTCCTGTGTTTGAGTTGGCTATCTAACATATTAAAAGAAATACATGAGTTTGAAAATTTAAATTTTTTTAAAATTTCAAGGTTGAGATTACAGTTTTTGAACATACTAATTCACCTTATTCCATTAATTTTTTCTGAAAAAAATACGTACCTGAAAGAAAGGTATTCTACATTTTATGTACATGTGTGCATAAAATTGCTTAGCAGTATTCTTCTAGGCATAATTTTAATGATCATTCAGAATGTAAGCTTTGAAACTGTACCTAGGTGTTGTAAAAACTATTACTAAGATATTTTTTTACAATCCGGACTGGGATGAGTAAATCATTTTCCTCTCCAAACTTGAAAAATAGAGAAACCTGGAATTACCTATACCTCACAGGACAAACAGGAGTTTGTCTCCACTGGTACTCCTCAATGGCGGCTCTTGCATTGCCATTGGTAGATCCATACATAAAATAAAATTTGGCATATTTCTGCTAGGCTTAAGCAGTTCCAGGTTACTCTATTTTCAAAGTTTTGGAGTGGAAAATGATTTACCCACATCAGTCTAGTATGTAAAAAAATTTCATAAGAATTACTTTATTTTTGCATCACCTAGGTACAGTTTTAAAGTGTACATTTTGAATGAGCTTTGAAATTAGGCTTAAAATAATATTTTTGTTCAACTTTATGTACATGCACACATAAAACGTAAAATATCTCTCTTTTGTGTAGGTTTTTTTTTTTTTTTTTTTTTTTTCAACGATTGTTAATGGAATAAGGAGAATGGGTTTGTTCGGAACTGTAATTTCAATCTTGAAATTTTAAGTCATGGAAATTTTGAAAAATTGAAATTTTCAGTCCTTTATTTCTTTTAATATTTCAATTTGTCAGTTGAAACATAAGACTTTTTCGTGTATATTTTCAAGGTGCTAAACGTTGACACCCTTGCAAAAATAATTCGAAAATCATTTTTCTAAAAAATAAATTCATGAAAATTTATAGTTTTCAAATTTTGCAACCTTTTTTCCCCTTAAATTCAAAGAACAGGCAAGATTCGTACATAATTTTTTCGTTTTACTCAATGATTACTACTTCTACTGAAGTTTGGCACTCGATTTTTTTGACATACTGCATGTATGATCATAAGATCAAAAGTAAGAATACCATAATTATGATACATTAAGTTCTAGTTTAAAGAAACATTTGCTTCGCTTACATGTAACTTTTCAAACAGTCAACTTTAGTTCCATACTCGTATCACGCTGTCAGATTTTAGGAGCTTGACAGACATTATTAGTGTAAGCAAATAAGAAAATTTAGAATTATTTTTCCCAAGCAAATATTTTTTTCGGTACATTATTGGGAGTGGCCTTCTTAACTTCATGTTAAAAATCGTAGCCCCACTTCTTGAGCTAATTTTATATAGGGATTTGAACCCCCAAATTTTTATTTTCGAGAAAATCTCTAAAATTATGGGATTTGTTTAAAAATTTTTCAGGTAAAACATTTTTCTGGCTTAATTCATTACAAATTTAATAGTCACGCACATCTTCATTAATTCAATTCTATGTACCTACCTACCTATCAGCTATTATAAAGTGAATTACATTTACTGAAAATATGACTTTGTTGTTAACTTTCAGCCGATTGGGTTGAAATTTAGTTTAGATATATATATATATTCTGTGCCACACATCCACCTTGTCGTGTTTAATGCAAATCAGACGCATGCAACGAACGCCACGTCTAATTTATATTCCCTTTTTTTCCGACTGTATTTCACTATACTCAAGGAGGGAGAGCGTTTTAAAAATTTAGAAAAAATTTTATGTATAGGTGGGTATTGCTTTGTGGGGGAACCTTAATGATATTGTTTTGATTCTTTTATCTGTTCTGGAGTTCTCTAAGTTATTTAGTGGGATTTGATAACAGTATGCAAGGACAACAGTTGTTTGTATAGACGTCGACTTCATTTTTTTCAAGTATGTAATTATGGTTTGTGAATGAGTTGAAACTGTCAATTAGAATGGAAAACATAATTTTAGGATGGGAGAATGAATTTACAGTGTTTCAGTCACTTCCATGTTGCCGATGTACTTCTTATGTCCCGAAGTCGTTTAAATATTAGGAAATATGCAGCACAAAAACGTTAAATTTTTTTTTATTGCTTGTTTAGAATGAATCCCACAACTCTCTCATGCCTCTTACACGTGAAGGGAGGGGAGGCGTTGGGTGAAGTGGGTTTTGAAAAATTGAAAATAAAGAAGTTTCATCTCTGCCGCATGAACTATGGTACTCACATTTTATCGAATAATTTTTTCACACTGGTGTCACGATTGTTGATGAAATTGTGTCGTGTGGTCGACGTGCTCCAAAAGCAGTTCGTTGGCTCGTTATGCAGTGGCCAATCTCCATAATACTGATTTCGCTGTAGGCTCAACGCCTGCTCTTCCGCGATGGCGGCCCTCATAAAGTGGAGCTCATGTGGTGAATGAAAAATTCGAATATTTCGACTTCGAGCCGAACAAACTAATTTACGCTTCGATAAAATCTGTGTACGAACTGGGAGTGGTTTTTTTATTTTCATTTCTTCTCCTGTCTTTTTCTCTTATACGTCGCTTAGTCGCTAATCAAATTGTCAACCTCAGCTAGAATAATCATTTAGACTTTCGCCGATGAATTTTTTCTACGATTTCTAAATCGACAGCTTCGCCGATCCGACCGCAATTTTTCAAAACCGAGAGTTCTGCATATTTGTCGTGTCCTAATTTTTTACGTAGAAAGAGAAACAATATAATTTGGCGCGTGTATGTTTCGTTTCGCAGGCATTCGAGTGATTCGCCACGAGCCTATTGTATCACGCGTCCCACATTGTGGTACTGCGGGGCCTTGTTGTAGGAGGAGGAAAGGGTACTAAAGAAACTGGATCCGTACTTTTTGAGGGCCCGGAAGGCCCAAATTTTCAAATAAATAGGTAGCAGTTTTCAATTAAATGTTGGAAGAAAGCGTCAGGACCAATTCATGGAAACGTTTTTGGTTGTTGTATCCCTCAAAGCTAAAACTAAAACACTAAAATCCACGTTCTAGAACACAAAGAATACAAAAAAATTTTTAACGCTCGCTTATAAATACCTTCTAGAGATAAATTCTGCGGCTGGCAATAAGAGGGCTCGTCATTCTGAGGCCCTGGCGAAATTTTATTCATCTAGTTAGCCAAAAATGCAATTTGAGAAATTTTGACTTGAAAAATAATCAGAATCATGGTAAAGATATTTTTTACTAATACTGTTTCCTTCTTACCTTGGCAAACGAATTAAAAGAATTTGACCTTTACATCACTTTCCTTCGTATGTTTAATACGTTTGTTATTGGCATTTAAGTGTAACTTCAAAATAAAATATAACCATAGTATTTAATTTAGTGACGAGATCTGCGGCCGGGATGTTGGGAAAAGAACTAATCGCGAGTCGTAGATCGCGAATATATATGTCATTCCAGTTATTCTGCACTCGATGCATATGTACCTATTATATTTCCACCTTTTACTCATTTTGGTAATTTTTGGAAGTCTGTGAAGTCTCCGCTTTTTGACACGTGGAACTGAAACTTGAGACAGTGCTGGAAGCTTTCGTGGTCTACACATTTGTATCAGAATTTTTGAAATTCATCCAATATTTTTAGAGAAATAAGCTTCAAAAGTTTTGCAAGCTCTCCATGTTGTCATACCGATAACCTAAATAAATTGAAAGACTTCTGGCCGAAATTTTTATGGTAGTCGAAAGACAATTAACGACTAGTTCGATATAAAGTTTGAGCAAAATTGGTGAACTGGTTTTTCAGTTGGCAGCTAATACAAAATTTGACGCTTTTAGAAAATGCACTTACCGCGATTGATACGAAGAATATATATTTTATACGTTTATCATTTCGTAATTTTTACAGACAAGAAGAAATAACGCATTAGGCTGAAACTGTAAGGGCCGAGTGCAAGAACGATACTTAAAAGTCCCAAAAATTACTTCAATAACAGATTTCAAGACAGTGGCACGTTAAACAAGTGAATGAACAAAGCAAGGGGGGTACGGCTCAAATTATATAAGTGTGTTTGATTCTTGAAGACATCGCTGAAATTGCGCAATTGATTTAATAACTTTTATTATCTACATTAGATACAGTCAGAGGAATTATAGTGACATGGTGAGAGTTAAATGTGCAATTTGAACCAAATTTTACCGTCAGTGAACAAATCCTAAAAACTTACGCTCCTTATGGTAAACGTTCTACCATTCTGTTTGATTAGGAACTTCTAATGAATGAATATTATTGATATTTAAATTGAGCTTCAAGAAGCACTCTAATCAACTAAATATTCTTCCCTAAATTACTAAAATTGATGATTTAACTTTGAGAAAACACAAAAAAAAAACTTCCTCCTGTTTATTTCTTTATTTTTTGAAAGAAATTCAACTTTTTCTGAGAACCTGCTCATCAAGTTGGGGTAAGATGATCCACAATTTTCAAGAAAAAAAAAATGGATTTTTCAGTTTTAACGGGGTATGTCAAAAAGCCACAAATAAGTTTTAGTCCCACACTTTTTGCCATGTCGAGGGACAGCTAATTAATTTTGATTTTCGAATACCTGATTTTTCAGACGAGCTTGCTGGGCAAGAATATTTTGGACCCTCGACTCAAGTGTCAATCAGGATTTTTTATACGATGCACCAATCAGACGATATTGAAATATTTCTCATTCTTACTTGGCTATAACGTGTAAATCTGGAAAATTATATTCTGCCCAAAGTTTTTTGATGGGTTTGGTTCGATTAGAACACAAAATTTTTGACATTTTTACAAATTTGAACATGTTTTAGGCGCACATTTTTTCAATTTATTCGATCTGTTAGCCTCAGAAATTAACTCAAGAGAAACAGAATTGGGTTAGCGATATTAAGTAAAGGTAAACGTATACACAATAAAATACTTTTGAGATCGAGCATCACAGCGTGTTCGATGTACGACTATGGGTGTTAAATTATATTAATACCTAGTTGAAAATGTATTTTTTTTTTTTTTTTTTACTCAATAAGTTATTATGTAAGCTAAATTAAATGGAAGAAAGAATTGAGGAAAATATTAAAAAAACAATAAAAAGAAAAATGAGGGAAAATGATAAAAACGAAAGGTATAAAAGGTAACAATGATTGGTGAAGAGTTCGTACTTCGTGGATGACTCTTTTTAAGATGCAAGTAAATGCTGGCTGGTGAAACCGGGTTGCAGTTTATTCTTGTACAGAGGGTGTAGCCAGTCCTCCTTTATCATGTCAGCACCCTTTTCGGCTATCATAATGGTGGGTGCGTTTGTGTTGCCACTGACGATGTTCGGCATGATGGAGGCATCGATGACACGAAGGTTGCCGATGCCATAGACCCGCAGGCGTGGATCAACGACGGCAGTTGGATCGTCGGCTGGGCCCATTTTGCAAGTGCCCACCGGATGATAAATGGTCATTGTTAGGTGGCGAATGGCACACTCCCAGTATCGGTCATTGTCGAAACCGAACTGTTGACAACCGGGTATTGGAATGCGGTGCAATCGCGAATTGAATTGGTAGAATGACTTTGATCGGCTTATCTGCAAAAGTACTACCGTATTATATTTTATAAAAATATGAAGAAAAATCAGTTGGGGAGGTGATGCTGAAATGTGATAATGGAGAGAATTTCATCTGCCTGTCTACCTATACACTATAAATAAAATTACCAAAGAACTAAACTCTATACTGCATTGGTATAGATGCATTATGTTGCATGTGATTATTATGTATTAAATAAATATTAACGGAAAAATAGGCATTTTCACCTGTGATTTATGCAAAAACTGTGCATCTGACAAAAAAAAATTAGAATAGTTTTATATGAATTTTTTAGTTTTCTTCAAATTTTGTTCGAACAATTTTTCGATCAACTGAAAATTGGGCGAGATAAATGTGAAATGCTGCTGTGCACCACCATTTCAACCACCTAAAAAACAACGATCGCACCAGACGCATCTGGACTTTTAGTATGAGATGATAAAGTGGACATGTGTTCCAAATTTCAGCTGGTTGCAATTCTTTTCCTGATTATTTCATAATTTTACTAGACTACAAGCACTTCTCTATTAGTAAATGTGATGAACCAAATAGTGAAAAATTATTTCGCTGCTCACTGTACGACTTCCCCATGATAAATGTGATACACGAGAGTTTTATTTTTATAAGTTTAAAAGTGCCCAATATTTTTTCAAAGCAATGTGAATATTTTTTCTGAATTAAAATTTATAATAATAAATCGAACAGTGACAATTTTCAGGTCGTATTGACTGTAAGTATGAAGGAGAATATTCACGAAATGTTTGACAGATGTGCTCACTTTATTAAGTGAACTCAAAAGTATTTTTCATTTTTAAAGTTTTTTACCATGTCACACAAGAAAATTTTGTAATTATTCTCTTGGAATCTGACCGGAATGTAGAGAAATATGGGACTAAAGCTAAACAAGAGTATGAGGTATGATTTTCATAATCTTGTGAAGAATTAAGCTGATAAAATGCACGTGTAGAGTAAAGAAAGAAAATCTCTGGTACTTTGAGACATATTTGAAATATTTTCACAAGAAGAAAATTAGACCTTTTCAAAACTCCTAAGGCCTCTCAATTCCAATTAAAGTTTTACACCTATCTCCATGAGTATTGCTTCTATGAATTTGAAACTTTGATTATCTTTAAATTTCCATTCGGTAAAGCAATTCACGTTTATTTGTCAAAATTATGAGAACTTTCATCTTACAAAAACATAATTCTAGTGTATTTTTCTAGGGTAAGTTATAACATGAACACCAAACCAACTACATATTGGAACTCACTCAAAAGTCAACTAACGATTAGAGTTGGTCAGATGGTTCGATTATTCTAGGAACTAGTTGGCTGTAGAGCAACACAGCACCTAAATTCTGTACGTGAGTCACAGACTTTCTCACACGTAGGCTTGTTCTGGGTCCGAAATAGGTGATTAATACCCAATGAGTGCAATTTAATTTGTTTTAGATGTGGTATAGAAAACTGTTCGTGTGGTGTGCATGGCTTGTATCTTTACAATAATAATCTACCACAGAATGATAGAATGAGTAACATAGTACTGCATCTTTCCATATTGAACATCAAGTTTTTTTTCTTTTTAAAGTAAATTTTACTCTTATATTGAATGGATTGTGGGTGCTATATAAGAATGATACTTGAGTAATATCCATTTCCTTAGATTTTCTTACATATGCAGAGATCTAGAGTTTTTTAATTGTTATGCTTGTAGTCTAACTAGTGCCTGACATGTTCGAGGTTCAAAATTAAACGAAGTTGTTGAAAGTCAAAATATTGTGGAAATATTAACATATGTTTGCCAAAGATACTGGAAAAGTTTGGCTGAAATCGTACATTTAGTTCTCGAGTTGTTGAAATTCCCCAAGTAGATTGAATTGAGATAATTCTAAATCAATAACCAAATGTTCGATTTAAACCAAAGTTCCACAGATACTTCAACTAATATATGACGATGTCTCAATGAAATTTCAGCTCAATCAAACGTTCAGATCTCGAGATATCACAGAAATCTCATTCAAATTCAAATAATTTGAATTCTATCTACTCGAGGAATTTCAGCGATATCTGAAGATCTGAAGGTACGATTGCAGCCGAAAGCCAATATATATTAACGATTTCCCAAAATTTGAGCTTTCTACCGCCGTTAATTCCCTCGCGAGAAAGAATTACTCAAGTGTCACCTGTATTCGGTCCTTAATGTATGTAGAACTTTTGTCCAAAAAATTAATATCGCACAAATTATTCAAGTTTAAATCGTGTTTATCAGAAGGAAGTTAGCTACCTTTAATGCGATTTTGACGCCCTCGACCAGCGTTTCGATATCCCTGCGCTCATGGAAGTAGTTGGCATCAATCAGCGGATAGTGGTGTGGATTAGCGGATCGCAATCGTATCGTACCTCTCGAACGAGGTCGCAGTAGCAGTGGTATCAGCGTCCAGACGTCTCGATTGTTAATTGGCCGAAAAACAGCCTTATATAGCTGCTCGGTTAGGCCCAAAATTTTACGCACTTGAATTCCACCATCTGAATTTATGGAGGCTGGTGCCATGTGGAACTGGATGTCGGGATGGTCGTCGGAAATATTTGAAAATTTCGTATGCACAAAACCCAAACCTTCGACACCACCTAGGGTTGTCATAGGACCACGTTCGTTCAGAATGTATTCCATCGTGATTGCCATCGGCTGCAAAAAAGGAACCACAAAATTATACCAAATATCGACTACATGTATTTAGAACTACGAGAAAGAATGAAAAAAGAAGTAAGTTAAAACTTTAAGATCCTTAAGTTTATCCTCTGCAAATCATTTATGATTTGAATGTGTTAGAATTTTTTTCCATATTTTCTTGAGCGAAACTGATTTGAGATTGGTATTTATACTTCTCATGATCCTGAAATTTTTCCAAAATTATTCGACTTTTTTTATCGTGTATTTATTGAAGAAAAATTTACGATCCAGTCGAAAAACAGTTCTTTCACGATTAATAGTTTGTAAAAATTTGCATTAGGTGTATAGACGAGGATAAACGAAAAACTCAATCACAAAATTTTTCTTCATCTCTGAATAGTTTCCTACTGAATTTAACACCGAATTCCTTCTTGTGTGTCAAGAAAAATTTCTGGATAGTTTTATAACTTCTGCTTTGCCCGCGAATAGTATATTAAAAAATATATTTTTTTGGATTGAATTTTTTTGTTTAAGTTTTGCGTATTGAAAATTGTTGAAACATTCGAATATCTTTCATTGGTTGATTTACATACCCCTGGGAGTACATCAATTTTTATGTCACATAACCTTATGGAAAACACGTGTTATGTTTGATATCAATTGTTTTTCGAAATAAATTTTATATAGATTTAAGAAATGATTGGAATTAGGCTTGTACTCTGGAATACTCTTATTAATTTTTAATCATACAGAAAATGTTTTTTGAAATTTAGCAGAATTAATACTGTGCAATATTATGTATACCTGCACATCAATAATATGCAGATGTATTAAAATGTTTTGAAAAAAGTTCTTAGCTCAAAGTTGGTAAATACGAATAAATCTTTATTCTACATACTTGAAAAAATCTAATTAATGTTTCAGAAACATAAAATATTGTATACCTATTTTTAATGTTTTTTTCCTTTTGAAGTTATATGAATTGGAAGTTAGGGTGGGACCATTACTTGGTACATTTAGGTATGTTTGTTATAAGTCACAAATTTGAGCTATTACATCGTGTTTTTCACCACACCAAGTTTTTTTTTTTTTTTTTTTTTTTTTTGAAAAATTGGTTTACTTTTTCCTCAAAATCATCTCTTTATTAGATTGTTCTTGATGCTAGTGGTTATACTTTTTCAGATACTTGGAAAAAGGTTGCAAAACCTTGTTTCAAGTATGCTAATTTAGAACACCTCGGATCCATTGGAATAAAATCTCATTTACTAGACCACATATAGTCTCGTACCTAAGAGTAAAATACAATCAGATGGCATATTTTCAATTATAGGTGATAGAACAGAAACTTAAATTCTTTTTTTTTTTTATTGTAATCAAAATTTTAGTCAAAATTTTCAGTCATTTTTGAAATATTTAACGGAAATTTAATAAGCAAAGTTTGGTGCCAAGAATTAGAACTCGGATGATAAATAATGGTCAGTGTGTTTTAACTTCATAGAAAATAAGACTGTTTTTGGGTCATCATCAGTTTGAACGTATTGATTCCAGTTGCCGTATTGATTAATTTTTTTCTCTTATTCTATTCACCTAAAGTCATTATCATCGAACCACTTTAGCTTTAAAGAGCCAATGAAGCTCTCCTGTCATTATCGATGCATTTTCTTATGTTTTTGTTTTTAGAAAAGAATGTTGTAAATTAAGAGAAGTATAATTTATTGAATCTCTTGATCTCAGCCTCTTCTATTTTGATATCTCATTTTGAGAGAAAAAAAAAAAACTTTTTTCAATTTTATCCATCACACCACTGACATTGGTTATCCTCAGTTGCTTGCACATCTTCAGTAGTGATAGTCTTTAACTGAGTTGTCAGTGTCATCAACACTAATAACTTGTTGAAATTTTCAAATGTATTTACCTGAAATCTATTCTGTACAATGGAAACTGGTTGGTCAATTAAAAATGTTAATCCAGTCATTCCAACATGATCTTGAAGGTTATCTCCCACTCTGAGATCTTGTAAGACGTTGATACCAAATTTATGTAAGTGTTTGGTTGGTCCAATTCCAGACAGCATTAGCAATTGCGGACTATTAATTGTTCCAGCTGACACAATAACCTGATGAATCAAGCAGAAGAAAGCCAGAGAGAGGAAAATGAGAAATAAAAATACAAACCAGGGTATTAGTATAATTATGCTAGTTTTGTCGATGAAAGTATCGTTTGTATTAACATGGGTGTACTAAAGTAAAAGATGGATGAAGGAGAAAATGTAAGTACATGGTGAAAGAGTTGCATATACCTATTTCTTACATGCAACGGATGAATGTAGATTTTTCTGATTCGACGTCTGTATTGTCGTGACAAACTGTAATTACCAGTTGTCACCATGGCCCAGTATTAAATAACAGACGATCATTTTGGAGATGTGAGTTCGAATCTAGAGTTGGCCAATTGCATTTTGAAATTTTTTTATAGAAAGTTAGCTGAGGTATTTTTTGGGGGACGGGTTTTTTATTGTACGACATGTGTAATGATTGGAAGAAAAAGTGCCAAAATAAGGCAAGGAAGACTTACATGTTTTATAAAAAAAAATATGCGAGTTGAAGAGTTTTTTACTTTCCCTATTCGTAGGTTACATGTAAGGAATAGTTATATGCAGAAGAGTTTATACGAACCTCTCTAGTAGCCAGGGCTGTTTGTTTAATGCCATATCTTTCAAACTGCACACCATACGCTTGTTTTGTTTTCGGATTTATGAGGATGCGGGTAACATGCGATTCGAGAGCCACATGTAAATTATGCCGTAAACGAACTGGCCTTAGGAATGCCTTTGCAGTGCTGCATCTGCTGCCACGACGAATTGTGCCCTAGAAAATTGAAGGAAATTGAAACAATCCATCAAGTGTTTCATCATGTTGATTGTTTTCCAAATTTATTCGTTATAAAAATCATTTTCTTTCAAATGAATTAGAAAGAGGGAGAGTCGTCTATTTGAGAAGAAATTATTTTCTACAGAATCTCTTAGTCAGAATTCTAAGAGTTACATTTAATGATTAAATTCGGGATACAAACCGTGGCAATTTCTTTATATTTGCCTCAAACATTTTTTAATGTTTACTAAAACCAACAAAATAAAATTTATATCTGGTTAAAAAAAAAACAAAATAAAAATTAAATAATTGATTCTATGTATACTGAAATAGGTACGGCAACTGCCTCTACTATGACCTGTATAAAAGTGTGCATTTACAAACTCAGACACAGAATGTTTGTGGCATCTTCCAGTTCTTCAGAGATTAGGGGATCATTCCAAGGTTTGTGAAGAGAAAGGGAGGGCTAGGGTAAAGGGAATAAAAATGTGAGAATGTGATGTGTACGAAATCTGTGAAAATTAATATTTTTGTGTTGCCATTTCTGCTGCGGGGGATTTCCTTTCGGTCTTTGTTGTTCTGTTTCTGGTTTTTTCATAGATTATAATTGTTACGTTGGGCGATTCCATTTTTTTAAATTAATTTTATTATTGAACTTCTTCAATATGTCTTCAACTTGTTTTTAATTTGATTTTATTTTATTTTCTAAACTTTTGATTGTGTTCTGATGCTTATCTAATAAAAAAACCATCAATGGTGGATCCAGAACATCATTTTGGGGGAAATGATAAAATATTTTGTGGAGTTGAGCATTTTTTTATTTTCCTCTCAAACTAATTTTTGTTGTTTTTATCTGAATTCTGTGTTTGTATTTTCATTTTTTCCTTGATTTTTTTTTTTGGGATTGGGGGAATTTCCTTATTTCCTTCCTCCTGGATCAGCCTCTAAAAGCCAGAAGGAGAATTTTTTTGAGAATGTTTAAAAATTCATTGGAATGATAAACAAACTTTTTAAACATTAGATGCACAATAGGTTAGTCTTACAATTTGATATAAAATAGAAATACACAAAAAAAATTATTGGAGTGCCTATATCAAGATGAGGTCCTATGTAAGAAAGAATGGAAGTGGTTGGTTGAAAAATACTCTTCAGTGAATTCAATATTATATTCTATATCCTGTCTAGGCAGGGAAAAACCTCAAAAGAGAAAGGAATGAGTGGAAAAACTATTTCTTTAATGAATTTCAAATGTAAATATGTACATTTTCCCTATGGCCCATTTTTAATAAAATTTTGGTCCCACACTCAATATTTTCAATGAGGATATGCTACTGGATACTAATAATATTCAGGTGCAGTAGGTTGGTCCCCATTCAAACCCACAACATACCCTCATATAACTTGGTTTGCAATTTGACAAGCTGTTCCAACTGTATTTCTTGGTTGTATGGGCAGATAACTGTAGGTACGTTTATTTTATAGAGTCTTAAATTATATCAAGAAAAGGGTTCGGCATCTTGTTTGAGTATGTGCGTGCACATACAAATTTATAGGTATTTGTATTTTGTAAAATTCCTGAATATTATCTTCAACATCATGCTTGTTCCTTTAGTTTGTTACTTGAGTGAAAAGTATAGCTCATGAATGAAACTTGTCAACTTTAGCATAATGATCCGAAAGTTACAATCATGATTTTTTAACAAATTTGGCTGTTGCACCAGTCTCTTCCAGTTTCCACTTCATGAGCCATTTTTCAACATAGGTACACCAGCACTTTTTTTTTTTTTTGCAATGGTCCAATTAATTATTGAGCTAAAGGAACACATTGTTTTTGTAATGTCACAAAATGTATTGTTTTTCTCCAATACTATGGAGGATACCTATCCCTAAAATTATTCAAATATAAACTAAACCAATAATGTGTGGCCAGAATGTTTCAACCTACCAAATTGCAACATGTTATTACCTTGACATTTTTACTTTTCAGTAATCCTAGACCTAAAATGGGAAGGTTTGAATGGTTTAATCGACAGTGTAATTATACACACCTAGCTGTATGATACGTTACTCAACTCGAACTAGGAATGCACTATCCTCACCAGTATTTTAATCTTTGAAAAATTTGATTCGAATTTTCTAAAATACCAATTAACAACTCTGTACATATTTAAATGTTATGACAAAATTCTTATTGGATGTGTAATTCTAATAGACCCGTATCTATTCATGGGAAATGATCTATCTATGAAACAATAATTTTACTGGTGTTTATTGTTCTGAATATGTTCAGTTGAATTATTCTATTTACTATGAGTATTATGGTGATATCTGTATGTGTTAGGGCTACAAAAATTGATTCACATAGAGCAATTTAACTTGTCCGCTTTTTTTGTGCTCTCATTTCTTATCCAATTTCATTTCCTCATAACATCCAATTAATAATTTACAAACCTACGTGAAACATTGGCTTGTACCAGTATCAATTCACAGCGTAATTTTTTTAATAAACACGAATTATTGGACAGAATGAATGAAATGCTATTTATAAGTAGTAAATAAAAGAGATTTCCTCATTTAAAACCAAACTTGTCGTTAGTGACGGTGTTGACTGCACTTTTGCCTGTTAATTCCTAGCTACTGTTTATCAGAGAATTATCGTTTTGGTTATTTGTACTTTGTTATATTTTTTATTAACTGATGAACTTTCTCTTGATAACTTTTCAGTATCATACTTTGCATCTGATGACTTGATATTTTGTTGGTTATGTATATGTTATTACAGTCTGTTAATTCTGATCATCATCTTATAATGAAAATTAAATTACATAAATAATATGAAAATTTAAATTTGTATTTCTGCCAATCATGTCAAGTTCGCTGAAGATTTTGGTCTTTCAAACTGGGATTGATTCCAGGAATTGGTGGAAACCGAAGTGTTGTGATAATTTTGGTAGCTAAATTTCTAGTGTTATGTTGTTATGTCTTCTGATGAAAAAATTAGAAGGCAATCAAGAAGCTATAGAAAGAAGCAAGACTGGCTAAACGTGAAGTTACTAAGATACAAGAAAAAGCTGCTGAATATTCAACAAATCCACCTATAGTTTCCCAAATATTTTCTCTTGACTTCATATTTCAAGATCTGAATGAAACATTGTCATTACTTGAGGAGACAAGTAAGGAAGCTATCCTTTTTTGTATGGATTCAACTGATCGAGCCAAAGCTAAAAAACTGGAGGATGAATTATTGAAGGATCTGGATTCAATTAAGATATCTTCATGGACCATTAAAGTTAACTTATTTGAGATAAAATGCCAAGTCCTTCCAACTGAACATCCTAGCAGGCATTCATTAGCTGATTCTAGTTTCACCCATCTGTAAACCCACGAGTGAAACTGCCAGGCATTCTTCTACCTAAATTCAATGATAATGTTCGTAACTTTTATGATTTAAAAAATTTGTTTGTATCTCTGATACACAACAATGAAAATGTTAGCCCAATTCAGAATTTATATTTTTTAATGAAAGCATTAAATCCTTCCTCTATATGCTTTCTCCCAGGTATTATCATTTCCAATTAAGGTTATGAAAAATTGTGGAAAATTTTTTTCCAGGTGTGTGGAAAGAAATGGAGTTTGGAAAATCTCCACCCGTCTGTGTGACCTTTTTAATTTATCCATTTGTAAATCTGAAGCTGGAACTCTAGGTTTAGTTTCAGGTATAAATGTGGCTATTTGTGGATTAGAACTGTGTGGAGAAAATAATCCAACCTGGGATCTTATGGATATAATTTGTCTTTATCTGTTATGGAGCAAATAAAACCCATAAACTTGATCTGACTTCAAATGGTGCGTTTCCTAATTACAAATATTTTCGTAAGTTTTCATCAATTCATTCAGCAAATACGATATGAACTGACATGTTCAGCTTTTTACGATCTGAATGTAAATCTCAAGGTATCAAATCTGAGGAAAAGAAAGGCTCACACTTTACATCTGTCACAAAGTGTTATGCTTGTAATACCTCTCACCTGCTAATTGAGTGCCCTGAATTTGCAAAGAAGAGTACATCTAATCAAACTGAAATTCTGAAGAAGAAGAATAAACTGTGTTTTAACTGTTTCAACATGAACTATTTTGCTGAGAACTGCAGAAGAAATAGTTTCCAAATTTATAATACTAAACATCATCAATTACTTCACCCATCTGGATCAAGCTCAAGCCAATCTGCAGCATCTGTCAATCACACATCCTTAAGTATATACACTATGAAAAAAACAATCTTGTTACCTCCTGCTGTAGTCAATTTGTCACACTTCAGGTGCTATTTGCCTCCTACTCGATGAATGTTCTCAAGCTACCATAATATCTAAATCCTTTGTGCATAAAGTGAAGTTTCCTACCGTACCAATTGTCCTACAACAGTAAATGGAGTTAAGGGAAAAGTCACTTTGTACATTACTTGTATCATTCAACTGGTATCGCGATTCAGTGGTTTTATGATAGATGTAATTGCGGAAATTTTACCTGATAAGCTGTTTTACTTATAGTATTTCGAACTTAAAATTTGATAATATTTTACATAAAATTAAACTGCATACATTAGATGATCCTATTTTAACTAAATCCGTAGTTGATATACCCAGGATTGATGTAATTGTTGATTTAGAGTGTTTTTCAAAATTTATTAAAGAAAAAATTGAAATTGTTGATGGTGTAGAAATCAGATCAAATGAATTTGACTGGATTGTAGCCGGATTAGTTATAAATAATTAAGCTGTTCAACTTTTTTTATTCTGATGTTCCTATGATCCTGAGTATGTTAACTGCACTTTTGCCTATTAATTTTTTGCAACTGTTTATTAGCAAATTATCTTCTTGATTCCCTGTACTCTCTTATATTTTTTTATTAACCGATAACTTTTCTCACAATAACCTTTCAGTATCACACCTTGCATCTAAGGACGATATTTTGTTGGCTATGCATATTTTATTACAGTCCCCTAATTCTGATCGTCATCTTGTAATAAAAATTAAATTACATGGATAATCTGAATGTTAAATTCGTAATTCTGTCAATTATGTGAATTTTACTAAACAGACGGTGTACAAGGAAGTTACCTAAGTTCTGGTTTTGTGTGCATTGTTTTGAGTGGTGCTTCACAACCAGTAGATTATAGGTAAATTTTAATCTTTCATATGCCATTCGCCACACTGAAAATACTACAGAATTTATGTTCGGAACAAAAAACATGAATTGGATGACAATTCCATATGGTGCTAGTTAGAACGCAGTCATTCGATTACATAAATTGGCAAATATGGTGGAAGTGGCCGAGTGTTTGTGGGGGTGTAAAAGGTGGTATGAATAATCATACTTGTGCAATCATAAATCCGGTTTGCTGATGACCATTGATGTCCCTAGTAGAATATCCATGTTGGCGGCCAGCATTGATGAATGCGACAACCAAGGGTGTGCGCCACGGTGACTCTTGTACAGTGAGGTAGCCACCAGCTCGGTGATATGCTGTCCGCTGCAGATACGGATTGCGGTTGTCCTCTGACTTCTTGAAGTAATGGAGCACTGCATCAAAGCCCCAGCCCTTGTTACCCATCCTCTCCCAGTGGTCATAGTCACGTCGATTGCCCCGCACATACAGCATGTAATTGAGCACACTTGAGCCACCCAGGACCTTACCACGTGGCCAGTTGCATTGGCCCCCTTTCATGCCTAGACACGCTTTCCCTGTGGAACATCAGAACAAAATAATACACTTTGATTAGGTGTTGGTTTTCATTTAATCCTTCGAGTATTTATGTAGAATATAAGTTAATATTATATGGTTTGAGAATAATTTTATTCGAGATCGAGTTAATGAATCTATATATATTCACTGTTATGTGGTAAACCATGCCAGTATGTTTTTGTGTGCTATTAATCAACAGTTGAAAGTGCGATGATAAATACACCCCTACCCCTGGGTATTGTGCATTGAAAAACTAATTATGTTTGGTAGTATTGCACCATTAATCCTTCAGTATGTACCTTGCTAACATACTATTTTAAACTAATGGGAAAGTTAGTACAATTTTTATATTTACATATTTATTTATTGGTCACATGTCGCCTTCCAGGATATTAATGAATCCCTAAAATTTTACGCCTCTATGCAACCCTTTCTTCATAATTATGTGAGACTACAAAAAGTTACAAAACTCAAATTTAGTTTCCATTTTTGGCCTACATAGCTTTGTCAAACCTTTTTTAAAAGAAAACAATGTGTAATGGTGGTTTAGTCTTTGTTTGGGGTTTTGTTTCCATTTCCATTAAAAAAATTTTTTTCTTGACTTAAAATTTTCAAAATCTTGTATTCAAATATCGATATATTAATATTTTTTAATGTTTCTCCAAAATTATCAATATTAAAAAAAAATTTTTTGCAGATCAAAAATTAATTAGGTGAGAAAGGGAAATGGAAACATTTCATCAATCGGTTTCCATTACATTTCTGTTATTGGTCTTGAATCTAATTGGTTAATGGTTTCCAATTTGGTTTCCATTTTAGAATTTTGGTGTTTCTGTTTATTTTAGTTTCCAGAGCAAAACAATATTGTTTCTATTTCCAAAAAAATTTAGTTTCCATTTCTGTTTCACAATCCCTGTGAATGAGTGATGAAAATGCTCCATGCCTCCACCCTATTTTCATCTTTCATAGATGCTCAGATACAGAATGTGTCCAGACATTTTATTTGAAATGCATGACAAGGATACTTTGCCCAGTCACTCATTGCCTAAGAGTCTGAAAAATGTGGGAATCTGGATAGGTACATTTGTATGGCTCCTTGTAAGAGTCACTTTTACTTTTCACCTTTGGAATAAACAGTCTACTTGCATAATTGGCCAGAAGAATTGCTTATTTAATGAAAATGGCATTTTTCTGAGCTTTTTTCATATCTTCGGAGGCAAGGTGAAGTGGTTTTTTTAAATGAAAAAGTCATTTCTCTATGCATTTATCATATAGTGAGAGGTTTGATGAGAAAACTTAACATTCAACTTCATATTGTGGCAACCCAACTGCTACTGTATAAAGTGTTCATGGTTAAATTTTTATACCTCCCTGTTGTTACCTCCCTACCATACAAACTGTCTGGTAGGTACTTTTTTTCAGTGTAAGGAAAAATGATGTTCTTAAAAATATATCTGATTACATATTCTTGCACATACGTTGTTTTTTAAGAAAGTTATATTTTTAATAAAGATTAAAAAATCTGAGCATGTTGACTTCTTGCATCCAGGTCTTGGAATTCACATGGATAATTAGTGGAAAATCAATTTTTTTCCAGTGCATCTTAACTACTTCTCGTATGTACACACAATTTTATTTTTATTTTCCTGTAGGCAGATGGAGAAAGAATTAAAGGTACATGCAGTTCACTTCTTAGTGGGAGGAAGAAACTTTACTAGTAAGAGATGTAGGGTAAATTAGGGTGAGATGCGGAGCTAAGAAAACTGGGAGGAAGAGAGTGTGAAAGGGAGAGTGATATATTTTAATAATCATTCTATGTGCAATGACTTGACTGTCCTTGGCTTGTGGACCATGCAAGGCTGACTCTGCAAAGGTGACTTTACTGAAGAAATGTTATTCTGTTTCTTTGAATTTGAAATGTGCCTAATTTTGTACAACCCCTGCAGTTGAATGAAAATTTTTTATTATATGTGAAATGTGAAAACATTAAAAAAGTCTTGATGGTAGTAGTTTTACTCAATATACATATTTACCTTGTTACTAATTATAATTACCTGCTTATACCATGTTCTTAAGTGCTTGTAACAACTTCAGTGCGATTGTTTGATAATGATTCTAGAAAATATTGAATTATGTTTTATTTTTTTATTACTTTTTTTTATAAATTTTTTATTCATAATTGAAGCAAAATCACAAATGTCTGAAAAAATTTTCTTTCGATTTTGTTGGTGAAATTATATGTTTATCCCCGGTAGAGTGAATTTCATCAAAAACAAAATCATCACATCTATTGAGCCTATTTTAAAAATTTTGAATGCCAACTTTCCTCAAATGTGTGAAAAATTCATTACATGAAAAGATGGGCATTGAGGCTGTGCCTACAAATAGTAATGTATGTTATGTTTTTTGCTGGTCTGCCAAAAATTGCCCACTCTCACCATAAATTAGTGATTTCAGGTAGATAGTCTATGAGCTGGATTAGGTGAATATCAAGACAAGTTATAGCCTACTTTATTTTTCAATGTATTTGATGCAGAGGCGAGGGTTGTATGAATGGTGATCTGTGATAGACAAAAATATTGCTAAACTATCAGTGTGTTGAGTTAGGATTCACTGCCATATATAGAGTATTAAACCGGTAAAAAAGTGGTAAGATAAGGGATGCTACCTCGTTAATGTGTAAGTAGTCTAAAAGTCTTTTAAACTCTTCATGTTAACTTTAATTTGGTATAAACTTTCATAAAAATCTGACAGAACTATTCGTCATGTCAAAATGTTTGCTTGAAAGGCATAAGTAATTCAATGTATTCATAAATCATTAGTGGAATAGTGCTCCAGTTCTGATGTAGCTCACATGTTAATGTAGGACTGAAAATTTCAGATTGAAGAGGGGCCCATACTTTTTAAGTCAAATTTTGGGTGTTACCTCATATGTTGACATTTGTGTTTTGGTAAGCAAAAATTTGCCTTCATATACCAATAGGTAGGTCTATTAGATGAAAATTTGGAAATGTGTTTATTAGAGTTGTTGCATCGTGCTGTGTGTTATGCCATTGAGAAAAGACTTTCACATTTCAAGAGGTTATAGACATGGAAATTGTTAAAAAAAAAACAAAACAATTTCAAATGAGAATTTACCTGTTGGCTCAATTTTGTACATCCAGTCGAGCTTTGATAGTTGAAGATAGGCTGACAAAGATGGTACATCACTGATTTCATTTTCATCGGGACCAGCCTCCAGCAACAATACTGTCCAGTGTGGAATTTCGGAGAGGCGACTGGCAATCACCGCTCCTGCTGAGCCACCACCCACAACAATGAAGTCATATTGGCGGCGCAGCTGTTTCTGGTTAATGGGATGCGATTCTGGATCGTAAACATCGTAGTGGAAGTATGCTAAGCCAGCGATGATCAGTGGCATGAACCAAAGTCTGGCACTTACCAGACTAGCTCCTGCTTTGATGGCTGAGCCTATTGCAATCAGTGAGAAGAGCATAGCAGGGTTGTGGCCGGGGTGTCACTGGCTGTGAGCATAATTAAGTGCACAGCACCTTGGTGTGTTTGGTGGATGATTTTGAGCTTGGCAATGATGTATTTGGTGAGAGATGGCGACATAAGGTGACAGCAAACTTTTATGTGCATCATGAAGCAGCTGTCACATGGGCATCCTGTTTACCATCGCATTTTGCTGATCCAATTAAATGGCTGAATCTCTACAAGGTCTCCATGTGAGAACATCGTTTGAGCCATGAACCTACAAAATGTTCAAAAAGAAAAAAACAAGGATTATGTTTAGTCTAAAAATTTGAATAAATAACATCCCTTTATTATACATAAAAGTATACCATTTGATATCCTCAAAAAGAGTTAGCTTGAACACCAGGGGGAAATGGGTATTTGGTCGAGAGCTTTGGTCTATTTTGAAAAAAGAAAACAATTTCTGTTCTATTATATAGCAGGACTGTAGGATTTCAAGATTGATGAATTGGCTGCCAATTGATTCTGATTTTCTTCTCTCACAGCTTTTTTTTGGGACCTTCAGAATATCTTTAAAATATTTGTTGATTCCCACTTCTTCTCTCCATCCACCACCGTTGAAAAAATTGTTTTTTGACTATCCTTTTTGTATAATTTGTCCCTCAAATCAGGTAAGGTTCTCTTGTTTGATCAAACATTTGCCATCATTATAACACTACATTGGATGTGTCATATGAATTTTTCAGATATTTGTGACACCTTAATGGCATTATGACTTTCAAAAACAAACTCACTGTAAGAAAAAGAAATAAAAACATGTGTTTAAAAAAAGAAAATGGCTGTGTTTTATAAAGTTCCTTCATAGTTACAGAGTTGAACTATTAACAAAATGAAACCTTATTTGTGTGCCATAATCCCTAAAATTTTCCGGATTTTAGCTAGTCCTCATTCTCTGACAATTCAAAATTAGCTGTCATTTAAAAATAATTCTCAGTATTTGATACAACATTATACATTCTACAGTACCATAATTGTTGAAAATGTTCCTTTTTTTTTTGGGATCTGAGTGATGAAGAAAAAAATCCAACTATGACTGCTGGGAAACATTGTGTTTCTCTATAGGTGATCCGCCTGCAAGAACAATAACGCTTACCAGAACAACGATGAAAGACTAACTTATCTATGGCTGGTACATATAATATGGGTATTTCGCACATTATTATTCTCACTGATTGGAATCATTATTCCCTTATCATTCAGGTTTTACAAACTGGTCTACTTCTGCCATTGTAATATCTAGTATGAACAAGTGGACGCTATTTTTTACCTAAGAACCTACTTTGGATCATGAAAACCCCGCAATGTTGCTGTTTTCATATTCTGATGAACTCGAAAATCACGTTGTGCAATATGTATTGAAAACTTTTAACAGAAAATAATAGCTATGTTACTAGCAAAAAGCAAATAAAATGGGGTGGAAGAGCCAGAATGGTAAGTTAAGATCATAAAAACTGGCCGCCTTCAAGTAAATTCTGTTTATGGTGTTGCTAAGTGTAAGTATCTTCGTTTTATTTCGAGTTTTCCTTTTCATCTTTAGAATGTTGATTATAGGGAGAGTGCAAAGAGATGTGCTCAACAGTTGCATATTTAGTATGCTAGACTAGATGCGAATTTCTATCAATTCGACAGTTAATGAGTTTATCAAAGTGAATATTCGTTTGACGATGGTCATCCATTAAATTGATTTCTCCATTAAGTGAGTTTATGTTAAGGAAACCAGAAAAAATAAAAATGCTGGTAAAAATGAAATAATGCGAAACGCCAAAATTAGAATTTTGTTTAGTATCCTCTTAATAAGTTATATCAAGGAGGAAAAAAGATGAAATTTATTTTTTGACTGACTGGCACTAAATTTCAAAGATCGATTATTTTTTCTGGATTGACAATTCATTAATTTTCGATTTACTTTGCCTTTTTGAACGATATTTGGAGCCAGAAGTTTATCGCTGTAAAGTGTTATACTGCTGGATTTTCTCTTGGAAATCCTCTAATCGTGATCTAGAAATCTTTTTTTGATTGTAGGTTGCAACCCATCGGGGCATGTTCATAACTAACAACCAAAAAAGTTAGAATATTACCCCAAATTTACCCAGTTCAAAATGAACAATTTTTCCTGTCAGGGTAAATAATTGAAACACAATAGATTGTTATCAGATATTTCATGTTGTTATTAAAATAATACTGCATTAACTAATCAAAATCATTAGGACAATTTTTCACGAACAATTTCCTGGGATAAAACTTATCCTACCCAGGTAAAACAACCAGTCTATTCTGAATGGTTGGAGTGTTTTGGTTGTTACCAGTGTGTTACTCTGGAGTTCATTTTAAACACACCCTCGCAATTCCCATTTGAATAATTTCTTCCCTTGTGAAAACTATAAATAGATAAATATTCTAACATTTGTTTTCTTTTCGTTTGCAGGTAAATTCCTGAATAATTAAGTCGATTTATTGGAAGACATGAGTAAGTTTTTAAAATCAGGAAAATGTGTTATGTTGTGTGTAGAGTGTTCAGTATGTTTTCTTTTAGATTAAGGTGATCGTTACCTAACCAGTTTTTTAAATATGATGACAATTCTGAGATTTTTCAAAACATATAACTCGGATTTCATACTCTTGACATATATAAGCAAATGTATTTGTGGGGACGTTTCCCTCTTTGCCTCCTCAGGGCTCGGCCCTGCGTCGACAGACAGGTCGCAGACCAAAGTCCGCGACCCATACTAATTGTGCATTGCACATTAAACAAATTACATCGTCTGTATGCACTCATATAGACAATGCGTTTTGGTGTTTACTGTTGAGGCGGTAAATGGAGGCAAGTGAGTATGTAATATATACATACTCACTGACAGTATACGTGCTGCAGTCCGTATATGGTACCGCATCGCTTTTGGACAATTGCCCCAGTTAGGAAGTACGCTTAGTGTACGGTAAGGCAACTTAAACCGGCTGGCTACCGGTACCGAGAAACAATTCGGTCGCCTCGCACGTAAACCACTGTCTTCCTCCTTAGGTTCCATGAACACCGTGTAGGTAGCATCTACCTACAGTATTTTATAGCTGATCAATGTTTTTGAAAGAATGGAAGTTTTTTGGAATTGAAATGTAGGAAAATGTTTATCTAATATTTTTTCCTCCATTCATCACTCAGTTTTTGGTTGTTATACTGATTAGCAGTTGAATGGTTTTGTGAAGAATGATTCAATCTTCCAGCTTGCCTGTACTTATACATTATTATACAAATTACAACCAATACAATGTGTCAGTTTTTTCACAGTTCTGAATAAGAGTTGTCATTGTTTTCATGCAGAGCTCTTAGATATTAAATGTAATTTGACGATACTTATGCTTAGACCTATGTATATTTAAAATGTCAAAGTTTCATTAGGTAGTCCTTATAAAGGATCAGCTTTGACTGAAGTTTAGTGCCTGTTGGTTCAATAGTTTCTGAGAAAAAATGAGAGCAAAAAATTGATAAAAAAGTGGTTCTTCTAAGAATTTTAGAAAAATACGAAAGGGATTGAGCTGAAAATTCGACGGTACATCATTCTTATGTATGTGCAACTTTCGTAACATTTCGGTGCCTATTCATTTTGTATTTTTGTAGAAAATTGCTGGAAAAGTGGTTTTTCCAGAATTTTGAATTAACTTCAGAAGGAATAGGTCTGAAATTTTCACGAAATTAAGTTTTTATGTAGAACCAGACTTGATTAGAATTGTGCACATTGATTAACTAGTTTTTGAGAAAAATATAAGCAAAGAAACTTCAGCGCAGCAAGCCTCGCTAGAAAAAGTATATCGTTTTCCCTTATAATATTTTTTTCTGGGATATATTCCAATCTATTTACCATTAAAAAAATAAATAAAAACAAAACTTATAGTACTGGAAGTTCCATCTAGCCAAATCACACTAAAATTTATATCTTGTTAAAATGTATTAAATTGAATATAAGATATAAATTTTTCACTTTTGGTCAAAAATTAAGTATTTTATGAACATAATAAAAACGAAAACAAAAATAACGGTACCGGAAGAACCATCTGGCCAATTTGCATCAAAACTAGTAGGGCTTTTCCTTGGATTAGTACTAATATTAGCACCAAATTTCATAACTATGAGATGAAAATTGTGACCTGTACCATGTAAATAAAAAAATGGAATTCATATATACATATTCATATATATGAAGAACCATCCGGCCGATTAGTACCAAACTCAGTAAGTCTGGTTACAGTTACTAATAATGTTTGTTGCAAATTTCATAACAATCCGACCAAAAATTGTGACTCATACTGAGGTAATAAGAAAATGACGTATATGTGTGTGTACCAGAAGAACCATACAGCTAGTCCGCATAAAACTTAAAAAATGTGAGAATAGCACATAAGTAAATATTTGTTTTAAATTTTGTAGCTATTGATTCAAAATTAAACTTTTTATATTAGAAATAAAGATACATCAAATACAAAAATAGTGGTAATGGAAGCAACCTCCCGCTAATCATGACTCAAATAAGACATTTTTCTTTTTGACTTAGTACAAAGTACCTGGTTCAAAAGCTCGGATGCGGAAAATGAGAAAATTTTGTTAATTTTAATCAAGCTGGAGAATTTCAGTAATATTAGCTATATCCTTTGGTATTATCGTATTCGTTTACCTCCAGAATTTTAAGATCGCAATATTTAACTTATACTTCATTGGTCATAAATCAAAATAATCATAAGCAGTTTAGGCCTGGCAAAATTGGCTACTAAAATCTTTCTTATTCGTTATTTTTAGGGTTAATCAATTTTTCAACGTTGGTTGTTATCACTTGCTATTGATGGATAGATTGAGATGCTCATATATTTTTTCAACGAATTTTATCAAACCTGAGACCAGTGTAAATCATTTTTTTGTACCCAAATACCTTAAAACTACAATTTTCAGCAAGATCATCGGTCTAGTTCTTCATAACGTGTTTACACACATACACACATACCCACATATTATTGCTTGTATTATAGTATAGTATGTTTAACCTGGATTTTGTGACAATCAGACTAAAATTGCAACCTGTACCTTGAGACAAAGAAATGTAATATACTATATGTATATATAATTGCATATTTATATGAATTGGACTTACTGATATCAAATTTTTTGTGAGGTTATGAAACAAAAAATGTATCCAGTCCTAAACTTAGGGCTGCTAATACCAGACCTAGTGTAAAAAGTAGATTTTCTAAAGAAAACCTACTTAAAAAATAGCTTTACCAGAAGTATTGTGTAGTCGATTCACACTAAAATTGGTAATGTGCTACAATAAATTATAATAAATATTTATTATGAATTTTGTGGTTATTGGTGCTAAATTGAGCATTTTATAGCTGAAATAAAAGTAAAAATGGTGATACTGGAAGTACCATTTGATCAATTCACACCAAAATCAAAAGGCCTGGTCCTTGGCTTAGTACAAATCTTCGTACCAAATTTCATGATTATTGGACAAAAATTGTGACCTGTATCGTGGGAACAAGAAAACTGAAAATATATACATATATATAATATATGTAGTATGTCAAAGAAATCCAGTGCCAAACTCCAGGAGGATGTAGTATTCATTGGGTAAAATAAAAATTTGTGTACCTATTTGGCCTATTCTTTGAAATGAAAGAGCTCCAAGGTTTCAAAATTTACGTGTATTGTTGACAGATGACCCGTCTCTCGGTAAAGTTATTTTGATTATTTCTTCACTTGATCGTCCAATTACGCGTACTACTACTAATTTGTTTACTTCTAAGCCCACCACGTCGGCCTTTTCTTCCCTCCATCCTAAATCCCCATGCCCGTACTGCAAGAAGAAAGGGTTTGACGCCCAATTTCATTTTGAGAAAGATTGTTTAACAAAACTTTGTGATAATTCCCGTAGGGATAGTCCTCGGTCAAAACCCGATTATAACGTAAACGTAAAAGCGGTGCACAGTGTCGAAGTCGAGGAATTACAGGAAGAAATCCAAGAGCATTTAAAAAACGAGTGAAGCCCTCCTTTGTCGTGTTGAAAGTGAAAGTAGGCAAAAAATTTTGGACTGGTCTTTATGATCCGGGCGCGAATACCTCTGCTATCGTGTATTCCACTCTACAGAAAATGAAAGATTATAAGTATGTTCCGGAAAAATCGTCTTTCAACACACCGAGCGGCAAGGGCTCCATTCTAGGCATTACAATGCTTGACATTTTGATCTTTACCATCTCTAAGAGAGTACCCTTGTACGTTCTCGACTCTCCGACTTTAAAGTTTGATTTTATTATTGGTCTTGATCTCATCCCCGTTTTTGGTTTATCGTTGGACCATAATTTAAAACTTAATAAGCATGTATCGAGAATTAACGTAATCAATTGCGTAAAAACCAACGTTTCAATTAATAATTTTTGGAACGATTACATGACTGAAGAGATGTTTGATAAAAAGACTTCGCATCTTAACGTAAATTGTAAAGTCAAAATTCGTAAATTAATCGAGAAAAACAATTTTACATTTGCAAAGGATGCCTTTGATGTCGGCAACGTTACGAAGTACGAATGCCTGATTAATTTGGAAAAAGTGTTTATGTTGCAAAAAAACCTTATAGATGTACTTTTGAGGACCAGGAGGAGATGGAAAGACAATGTGGTGTATTACTGGCTAATGGTATGATTACCGAATCCAAGTCTCCGTTTGCGTCCCCTGTTACCATGCAATTCAGGAAAGATGGCCTGTCTGCTGTGAAGGTTAAGACTCGTATGTGTATTGATTTTTGTGCATTAAATAAATTGCTTATACCTGAGAGTCAGCCCTTTCCCCTGATTGATGAAATTATTACTCGCACTCATGGTTGCACTTGGTTTTCCACATTAGACATAAACGCTGCGTTTTGGTCAATTCCAATCTGTAAATCCGATAGGTATAAGTCCGCGTTTGTAACACAACATGGTCAATACTAGTGGCGTTTGATGCCGTTTGGACTGAAAAATGCTCCGGCAGTATTTCAACGCATTTTAGCAGGTATTCTTAAGCGACGTAATCTATCTTCGTTTTGCGTAAATTATTTAGACGACATACTCATTTTCTCTCGTTCTTTTGAAGAGCATGTTCGTCATATTCAAATGTTAATTACTGTGGTTTATGAAGAGGGCTTTCGCCTTAATTTTAAAAAGTGTAATTTCGCCACTCCCTCCATTCAATATCTTGGTCACATTCTCGGGCCAAATTCCGTTCAACCTCTCCAAGACAATTTAGTAGCCATAAACTCCTTTCTTGTTCCTTCCTCGAGGAAACAAGTTTGTCAATTCCTCGGTAAAATAAACTATTATCGAAAATTTATTCCCGACTCAATTACTCTTCTTGAACCATTCCACAATCTTCTCCGGAAAAATGTTCCCTTTTCCTGGTCTTCCGCTTGTCAAGATAGTTTTGATAAAGTGAGGGCCCTTTTAACGTCTGCACCGATTTTGGCTGTCTTTGACTGTACTAAGCATTAGATTCTGACTTGTTAAAACACAGAGTAATTTTTCGCAAAGTACGTGGTTGTTATAAGATACTTTTAGATTACAAATCCGGTACGAAGTTAACTCATGATGTACATTCTATTTACAGTCATGTCGGGCCACAACATGTATTAGGGATTATTAGTGCATTATTCACTTTTCCCAATTTATACAATTATGTTCGTGATTTTTGTAGATCTTGCCATGTCTGCGCTTGTAATAAGTCTCATCAATGTAAGCGAAGCGGCGGGATGGGTTTCCTCGGCCCTGCTACGGCACCTTTCCAAATCATGTCACTAGATACAATTGGTGGTTTTGTAGGTAATAACTCGACCTCGAAGTACCTTCATATCTTAGTCGACCATTTTTCACGTTAAGCATACATTCTATGTTCTAAGGGACAGTCTGCCAGGGATATGATCTCGCTGGTTGATTTTGTTCAGAAGTGTCACCCGATAGGTACGCTTCTGACAGATCAATACGAGGGTCTAACCTCAGATGAATTCCGCAATTTCTGTTTCTCGTCAGGCATCTGTCATGTGTATACTGCGGTGGACAGTCCATCTTCAAATGGTTTGAACGAACGTTTGAATCAGACACTGGTGAACTGGCTTCGCTGCGCAAAGCATGACGAAAATGCCAATCCTAAAAGGAGTTGGACTACTACCGCTGCGCAATGCGTTAGTCAGTACAATAAAACTCCGCATAGCGTTACTAAATTCACTCCTCAATATCTCATGTCCGGTATCACCGATGATATTGTCCCATCCTGTTTGGTTTCCCCCCTGATCTCGCTGCTGATTGCAAGTTAGCCTTTCAGAACACTCTCCGCTATCACGAGTATAATAAGAGTTTATATGATAAAAATAAATCGGCGATCGAGTTTAATATAGGTGATTCTGTACTTATTGATAATGGTAACAAGTTGAATCGAGACAAGCTCGACAACGTTCGTATTGGACCATATACTATTGTTAATCGTATCTCGAATAATTTATTTGAAATTAAGCTTGGCAATGGCCATTTAGGTACACGTTTATACCATGCGAGTAAAATGTTACTGTACAAAAAACCTGTAAGGCAGTGACCTGCTTCCTTATCTTCCTCATATTTTTTTCACTCTCCTTTTTTTTGCATTCTCACTTCGACCGCTCTTAAACGAGTGGGGAAGGGGGATCTAAAATAAAAAGATTCTCTTACGTTATCTTCTTATTCTTTCTTGCTTATCGTTTATTCACACTCTACACTTCCTTATTGCTCTATTGTCCATCTCTCGTACAGGTTACAGTCATTTTTGCTCTCATTCATCGTACATTCGCCAGTTCATGCACTTTAATTCTGTTTTAGCTTTCATACTTTGTACACTTTCCTATGTGAAACTACTTTGTTTTTGAATTTACTGTATTTTCAATAAAGTTAAATTCATCGTTTACTCTCTCGTGAGATTTTCAAACGATCTTACATATATATGTATATATGTAAAATTACGTACGTATCTCGTAGCCTCAAACGCCTTATTTTATTAATAGAAATATTCATTCTCCTTTGGTAGACCAGACAAATACGTCAAGATAATATCATAATATTAGATGTACAATTCTCCCTATGTTCCTACGTACACGATCTTACATGCTCCATAATTAAGATTGTAAACGCTCGCCTTATCGTACGCTCACGCCACTCGTAGCTATTCGCTCGTCGTGTCATTTGATTCGATACCTTAGATAAAACACGTTTAGTTATCATTAAAATTATAACATTATTTTCTTCTATATAATTTGCACTCGTGGAATTTGTACTTAATTTTGGATTCTTTTCTTACATAATAAAAAGCATCCATCTGTTTATAATTTCCTTTGAAGTGCATACATAAACTTCTATTAAATAAGTTTCACAAGAAACTTATATATATATAGCAACAGTACGTTTGTGTTTCAAAATTGCAAGTGAACAGCATGTTTGTGGCTCATTTTTGGATCCACTTTCTACATTCCAGAACCACATTCTACATACTCTTTTTCTCAGTGAATTTTATGTTTTTAAATGATTTTTTTTACACCATTTTAAAATGCTTGAAGTCACCAATCATATGCACTAATCAAAATTCTCTTATGATGATTGGAAAAAGAGGAGGAGTTAGTTAAAGGTTTATTTTTTGGATCCACAAACATACACTAGCCATCTTTCAACTGAAGATGTAGTGTTATTGTATGTGCACCTGCAGTGCTAGTGTTGCTTTGTATATACATTAGAAATGAGAAGTAACTCAATGATGTTTGGAGTACTAAAGTGGTTCAAAAATTCGACAACATTGCATCCAGTCATTAATGATTGAATTTTGCAGATGATAGGTACCTACTACATGTGGTCTGGTAGATTTAAAATACTGGCGAAAAAAGCTACAAAAATTTGACAGTTTTAGGGCAAATGGAAATGTGCCAGAAGGGGGGAGCATATTCTCAAGGTATATGGGGCATGGTTATTCCTGATTACATTTTTCCAAAAACCTTTCTTCTGAAAAATAAAAAAGTTTCCGTATTGATATTAGCCGATTCTAAATATTAGGTAACTTACTTAACATTTATTAATTCGTACGTAGGTATGGGAGAGAATGAAACAAAATAAAATATTTTAAGTTAATTTATCCAGAGGTTAAATGCGGCATATATATGATTCGAAAAAAAATAATTTTTTTTGGACAAATTCTACAAAGTGAAGTTAGAAATAGGTCTTCCTTAATCGTTGAAAATAAAACTAAAAGTAGGTATGTACCTACCTGCACTTAATAGGTATTGATGACAAATAAACGATAAATTATAGTGAAATTTTCATACTTTTTTTAGTGGTTTTTCAATTTTTAGTTTGGTTAGGGTGAAAAATGTATTTTTCTGGATTGTGCTATTTTCTTTTCGGCTGTCTACATGATTGTATCTATGTTCATAAGTATTAGGTTCATCAGTTCCTCGTAGTTTTATGATAAAACTTTTCAAATAGCGCCAATTTCTATAATAATTCCAGTCTTTGCATTTTTATTTTATGTTTTTGTTTTTTTTTATTGTTGGTTGAAATTTCATTTTTTTATTTAATGCTTTTTTGTTTCATTTACATTCTTATTAGCGTTATTTTTGCACTAGTAATTTGTTAGATATGTGCCTACCTACCTAACTGAAAAGCTGTTTCATCAATTTTAAAAAAAAATATGTCACCACCATAGGATCATCTTCTATAGAAATATTATTTAAAAAAATAGGAGTTCATCAAAATCGATACTCAGGCGCACAGGAGGTAAAAGTATGCTGAAACAATAGATGAATTATTTTTGGAAAAATATCCATTTGGAAATAAGTACTTTGAAATTATAATTTGGAAAAAAAAGGTCATTAGGAAAAAATGTTTTTGGAGATTTATTTTTCTTGGAAAAATGTCCTGTAACCATGGGGCATGCACTGCAAACACAATCAGTTTAAAAAAAAAAAAAATTCTCTATTCAATGGTCAATGGCTTAAGTAAAACCAAATTTATTAAAAAATATATAAAGATATAATATGAATTACTCTGATTTAATAATTACAAAGAGGCTGAGTTTTTTTCTACTGTTAGTGCTGCAATTATAATAATTTTGAAGAGTATTTTATACGTCTCAGTGTAGTGTGTCTAGAGAGTATTGAAAATATCCCTTATACATATAACTACATGTTGTGGGTTTCTGGGCATTTAAATTATGATTTATAGGAGAACTATATGATAAAGGTTATTGTCACAATATATTTCTACTCATATGATTCATCTCAATATCACTACTCCTCAAATAATCTCTTTCAATTCAGAATATATTATATATGAACAAATATTCATGATACCATATAACCAGCATATCAGTGTCTCACTCGCACATCATTTTATCGTAGGTACCCATCTCTTTCTGTCTTACATTCTAGACAGTCAATAGCTCTCTCTTTCTAATTTTGTTAGGATGGCATTCCGTTTTCATGCCATATATTTCATCACTTCACTTGTTCATTTGTAGAAAATTATGGACTATCCTAGAACATCATACATTGTGAAAAAAGCTGTAAATAATGTGGATTGTTTCCATCACATTCATAACAAATATATATATAGTAGGCTTAAGAGGATATTGTATGAGGCATGTATTGATAGTCCAATTGAAAATTATACTTAGGCCTAATAATTAACTCAAATTTATTTTCATACTTTTGTGGCCTCATTTACCTTTGGCTACTTATTCTATTGTAACCTTTACTGGAAATAGTATCCCTATAAGAATTTCTTTGTGATACTAAACGAAAAAGCAATGGTGGCTCTAGATTGCTCCAAATGGTAATTATTTAGTAATTACCTACTACAATGAAAAAACAATATGGCAGAATGAAAATTAATGTTTTTGTCAAAGTATCAGTTATGCTAGAAAAAGAAAAAAATAAATCTAAAAATTAAATTCAAGTTTATTGAAAACTTACCAAAAAAATTAATTTCTCCATAAAAATAGACTCAATTAATTTACATGTTTCTAAAACAAATTTGAGTGAAAAATAAACATAGTTTTTTTTTAAATAACAAAAAATTTAAATTAAAAGGAATGAATTACAAGTATAAGTGGTGCTGTCAAAAAGTGAGAATTTTCCTTACCTATATGAGATGATTTTATTTCAAAATTTCAAGTCTTAAAAAACATTTGTAAGATACTCAATACTGATAGTTAATTAACCAGTATGGATGCAGAAAGGTGACAGTTTTTGAAAACATTAAATGAAAATTTCTATCTAGGTATTTATGAATATCTCAGTTGAATTTTGAGCAACTACTATATGCACTTGTGTCACACATAATATTTTACAAAACACTCTCCAAAGAAAAAAAAAGTTGAACCAATTTAAATTGAACATTGTTTTTATGTAGCATAGAAGTAAATGACATGGTGGTGCCCTCCTGTAAATTGCACATGAAATATGAGATCCATTTCCAAACCTCACACCTGAAACTATTTTTTTTGAAAAGGTATTTCAAACCATGTAAAAAATTTATCAAGCCACGTGAGAAATTTGTCCGTGCATCTATACCACATTTATTAAATATTGTATTGAAATTACCTACTTTTGAAAGTGTAAAGGGGCGTAAAAAAAAAGTTTTTGGGATGAGTTTTGCAAAAAAACAGTATATTATTGAAATATATGAGGAGTGGACTCCTCAACGAGGGATAAAAATGCTCCACCCCAGACCCTGAGCTTCTACCAATGAGGGCTACAGCATGATTAGTTGTAGTTTTTGTCATTTTTTTCTTGATAAATAGGTGATATTCAATAAAACTAGTTCCAAGAAAATATAATGTGCATATAGTTTAATTAAAACAGTTTCTCCACATTCTTTTAAGAAACTATCGTAAGAGCTGTCATACAGGTGGTAAACAATAAACTATTTGAAAAAATTCATAATAATCTGAATTTTCTTATTGAAAAGCTGAAAAGGACCATACATAAAAATGGCTAAAGAAATTAGCAGACTGATATTTTCCATCAGTGTGTATAAAATATTGCAGCCTTGTAATTCATATGTATACGAGTATAATATAGGTATATATCTCCTTTTACGTTGAGTCCATTTCTGGGTGTAATTTTGATTGGATAGTTTTGAAATTTGAAACACCTATTCACGTTTTATATGGCAGAAAATGCGTGAGTTATTTTTTTGTTTAAAGAGGGAGCCTATTCAATTTAAAAAATACAGCACTTGTTCTCCAGTTTCTCATGTCAGTTTGATTCTTGAGAGTAGAACACAAAAAAATTTTGTCAGACAGTCCTATCAAATTTTTTCATACAACTCAATGAATTGGTTCCAATAAAAAGTTATCTTTTAAAAAAATGAGCACCATTGTATTACAGTTACAGCCCTTCCAATCAAAAGTAAGTACCTAAGTTATAAGTTTGTATGATTTTTGAAATTTCAATTCTGAAATTTTTTCCTTTTCATGAAATTGGTGGAACTAAAACTGTAGGCTGGGGTAGAATGGAGAAGTAACATAGATTAGAACTTGTTCTGAACCAAAATTCAAGTACAGTACTTTTTATCACATCTAAAGCAGCTACTATTATCTTACTAGTTTTGGTCTGTCATTAAATGGATTGTAGGTTGGATCACTACTTCAAGAAGCAGGATAACTGTTATGAGAACACGATAGGCTGCTCTCATCATCACTGCAGTTGTAGATTGATTTTTGGGCTGAAATTTTTTTTTTTCATTGAAGGGATAAATAAAATAAATCTATGTAAATTAAAAAAATATTTAATAGCTACATTAGGCTAATGAGACGAAGAGTTTGCGTTTTGTTTCTGGTTTCTTGCTGCTAATTATGATAAAATAATGAGTTACTGTATGACTTGTTAATTTAATTATTTTTGAATGAACAAAATGCACTTGCCAAAATATTTTTCTTTTCATTATAACTAATTGTATGCAACAACACTAAATATTAAAACAACTATCTCCACTAAATAACCAACACTATAAAATGCAATTCCAGAGACTGCAATAAACAGTAAGCAGCCTATGCATCCATATATCATGCGTAACATATATTGTGGGTATCAAAGTGGCTCCTTCATGTTTGGCAACACAATGGAAGACCAAACATACTGTTAGCATCAACAATATATACATTTTGAGTCACATTAGTACTCTGCATATTTGGAACCACAAACATACACTATATATATAGAGGAAATGTATATTGAAAATTTGATTTTTTTTTACCCCTCTGTTTTTGCCTTCACTAAACTCAGTACACCCAGTCTATATATGCATTAATCATCAGTCTACATTTATTTTTTCTGGTGGAGGACCGAACGTCTGTTATATATAGTGAATCACAAAAGTACTTTTGATACGCATATATATTTGTATGTGTGTGTGTGTGTATACATATATATGTATATGTATATATTGTGTATAGAAGAATTTGAATGACCTATATATTCGTGATCTACGACTCAGGATCGGTGCTTTTCCACAGGTCCCATCCCAGGTTCCGCCACTGCACTGAATGCAATAGTTGTATTTTGCTGATGGAAAATACAACTCAAAAATTTATTTATCAAATACTCTAACCGTAACAACGTACCTAAATAAAGCCAATAGCGGAGTTATTTTCGGCACCGAAAAGAAATTAGATTTCTCCAAGGAATGTGTTGATGTGTTTCAGCCATTGCTTTGGATAAATATAAGCAACGAAGAACTTACACCTGAAAATAGGTCTCAGAATAACGAATGAACCCATCCATTTAATTGATATATGAATGCTAACAAACTGACTAGCTTTGCTAGAAGAGAAGTTCGCGTATCGACGAAAATAAAGGAAAAGTTCGACCAAACATACAGTTACTCCAGAAAAATTCTAAAATTCTGACTTCGATAAAGCAGTTTACCAACTTATATCCACAATCGATTCAACAAACAATCCTGTATTCAAAATTCGTGAAAAAATTGCAAAAAGCTATCGATAGTCATTGATATCTAACAAACATACCGATTTATCGAAATTTTATTGTTACAGTTCTAAATAAAATAACCTCTTGCGCCGTAAATACTGTAAAGATACTTCAAGCAATACAAGTGACTTGCATTTCTCTATTAATTCTTTAAAAGTAATTTTTCTGTAGAAAATCTACTTATTATGCTTGGTGCGATATTAGCACCCAGGAGTGGGGATGGGTACATATTTGTTTCACGACCTCAGGAAAATTTTGGCGCCAATATCTCAAATTCATGTACATATATAAATATGAATATATATATATATATATATTTATTTCGTTTTCTTGTTCCCACGGTACAGATCGCAATTTTTGTTCGATAATCTCAAAACTTGGTACGAACATTTGTATTAAATCAAAAACCAGACCTATTGATTTAGGCGCGGATCGGCCGGACGATACTTCCATCATCTTTGTTTTAATTTTAGCTATAAAATGGTAAATTTTGCAGCAATAGCCACGAAATTCTAAATAAATATTTATTATAGTTCGCTACCAATTTTGCCATGGATCGGCTGGACGGTACTTGGAGTACGGCTATTTTTATTTTTATATTGGTCATAAAATGTGGAATTTTGAAACAATACGTACGAAATTTGAAACAAATATTTATTATAATTTATTGTAGAATGCTACCAATTTTGGTGTTGATCGACCGGACGATACTGCCGGTAAAGCTATGTTTTTTTCGTTTTTAGTTTAGTTATAAAATGTAATACTTAATTTTGAACAGATATTTATTATAACTGATTGTAACATGCTACCAGTTTTCGTGTAGATTGACAGGATGGTATTTCCGTGAAGTCTATTTTTGTGTAGATTTTGAAAGAGGTAATGGTTTCAAACTGTGTAATTTCGAAATTCAGAACAAATATTTTTTATAATTTATTGCAGTATATTACGAACTTTTTCAGGGATTGGCTGAATGGTTCTACGGATTCGTCAATTGCTACAATTCTTCTTTTTCCTTATTTTGGGAATTAAGGAGGAAAAATTGATGAAAACTGCACGTATAAATGAACCCCACTCTATTAAATTATCTATGGAAATTTGAAACTATTGAATCAAGAAATTTGTGTGCGGAGGTGACATTGTGTCAAGTTAAAAATTGTAAATCTGAACAATTTAATAAGATAAAAATTTTGTATTACTAATTCACATATTTAAACGATCACTTTGGCGATAGCCCCATTTTACCATTTGCGATGTCCATCTTTCCTCTGCTTGTAACAACCAAATGTTAATAAACGTTCATTCATCTTCACATAATTCCTTTTCCAACAATATTTATAAACAGGCCAAATTGGATGGTGAATGTAAAATTGAATTATTTCTTCGCTTCTACATCTATCTAATTTGTGAATTGGGATATGACGCATTCATCACAAAATGTGAATTCTTCCATATTATTCTTAATTTTTATTTTTCATATTTAAAGTAAATAATAAATATAAAAATAAAAATTTCTCCGGTGCACGCTGAATTAATCTTTCGAACAATTTTCATTGGCTAAATAAAAACTGAACACAGCTTATTCGTCTAAACTACATCAGTATTTTCGTAGGAATATCACCCTCATTCGCAGCAGGTATACTAAATGTGGGAAAGGGTTATTAATTTCGTTGCCTATAAAATAAGGAAAGCATTTAAAATATATTTTACTGAAATATTTACTGCGTACAAGGCGTGTATTCCTATAAAAACAGATAAAAAGGTTGGCAAAACAATATGAATATTTCTGTTATTTCCTTCCACATTTCGATTTTTGAATGAAACTGTATAACCCGGAAATGTTTAAAAATTGTGTTGCGTTTGTTATTGTTTAAATGAACGATTCATTTATGGTTAAAGAATCGATCGACATGAACAAAGAAAAAAGATTTAGAAGACACGCAATGTAGCCTTCGGTATTGTAGAAACGTCATCTAGTTTTTATCATAGATTGTAAGACCACAAAATGACATTTCACACTGCCGAGAAATTTCGTTTCCAGAATGAAACTACAATACCTATTATACATGTTTTTTTGGTATAGTGACGAATATAGGCTTCGACATCGTATCTATACAATTCACAAACAAATAGAAATTACATTTTTAGAGCTGATATTATTCACAGCAGGGGCATGCACAATGCAGATCGACATCTGCTTATCGTCATTAATATGCTGCGTTGACAGTACCACTAGAAACTTTCAACGAATTAGAAATATCAACTTTTGTTTATCAGTTTTCAGTTACGTTAAATTGCTAAAAATAACAATGATAGGCTGACGGCAGAATGCGAAAAGGTATTCGTGACGTGAAAAATAGGGTAACAGATAACATTACTTCACTGAAGAAAATAGTTTCGTATTAATTAGTTCGTGGGTACGATACGTCGGGTTTGTGGCATGAGGTGATCTTTGAAAATAATTATGGAGTTAATTTTTTTCATACAATTATGGCATTGTTCGTTCGTTGGGACAGATTTTCACATTTGAATAGTTAAAACATATGTTTTGTCGACTTTCGGTACTAAATTACTTAGGAGTAATAACGACTTTCACGAAAAAATATATTACGATGCTGTAAGTAATGTAATACACAGGTGGTGAGAACTTTCGGGCAGATGCGGGGGGACCGGTCCATGGTATGTCACTTTGAGGGTGTCAGCAGTGGGGTGCAAAGCGACTGGATCTAAACCCTAGTCCCTTGAGAACATCCTGCCGTTGCCGAAGTACAAAGTGGCATGCCTTGGCCAAGGCCCCCCGTATCTGATCGAAAGATTTTTTCGCCGGTACTGTACCGGGCGGCATTACCTTCTTTGGATACGATTAAAAAAAAAAATTTTTATAAATTATAGAATACGAGAATACGAGAATACGAGAATACGAGAATACGAGAATAAATGAAAATAGAAAACTTTCTTACTCGCGAATATAATATTTCTATTACGTATTCATTATAACATCAATAACTTCACAAAAAACGTCGATACTAATGTCGAAAAAGTTAATATCCTTACTATCGATAGTTTATCGATTTGATTGATGATAACGATAACAATTGTAGCTATTGTCATAGGACAGACATCATTAAATTGTTTCGTAATTTATAAGGCTCCGATTAATAAAGAAGAATTACATAATAATTAAACATTATCTTGTCATCTAGTAATTATTTACTAATTACCATTCGACAGCAGCCTTTGTGAGCCATTTTTGTTATCAGTTAAGATCCTCCCCACCCAACACCTATTTCGCTTCTCATTATCTCGTTAGATCGTATGGGTAGGTTAAATAGAATTTTACCCATAATTTAAATAATTAGAAACTTTTGCCACAAAAATCCGAGCAGAAACAAAGAAACCGAAAACTGAAAATAATACCGAGAAAAAGAAATTATTTTACTTTTGGAATGAGAAAAAAGTTATGTACACAAACAAACGAATGAAGTACGAAAATGAGAAAGTACTGAACATGGACGAAGTACTCACTGAACAACCTCGACGATGTACTTTTGCTATACGACTAAAGTGTAGTGTAGTTGAATATTGTTGAGAATAAAATAATGAAAGAAAACGAGGGAGGAATGAAGGTTATCGTCGTAGACGATGACTTGTTTGTAAAAAACTTGGCTAGTCGATACTAAGAAAAAACGAGAAACTGGCCGGTCTTACACAAGCACACACATACACGCACACACACACACTCACGATAACATATTATGCATGACAGTTTAAACAGGGCATGTGACTGAAGTCATCCTTTCGGAAGTGAACACCTTTTTTATGTGCTACTGTAATGCTAATGCTGTTTCTATTGCATCCCTTCATTCTGAGAGAGAAACATCGATGTGGTGACTAAGTGCGATTCTGCATCATGAAACATGGACATTTTAAATGCGAATTCATTAACAAGAATAAAAAACAGAAGGGAAAAAACTCTAGCGCAGCCAGCAACGCTAGAAAATGTGGGTATTCTTCATAAAAAAAAATTTTTTTTGAATTACGTAAAATATCAATAAATGATAAATAAATAATGACACACCCCCTCAGAAACATTTATAAAAATATCCTCTTCATCTGATAACAGATATCTGCTAAAATAGCTTAGACGCAGTCAAAGATCTCTCTTGTTGAAATCCAGTTCTCAGTTCTCGTTGAGTATCAATTTTATTCTGAAACTTAAAAATTAATATTTAATTAAAATAACAGTTTTTGTTATATGATGATAACGTGTAGTGGTTCCAATGATGTTTTGAATTATATGTTTGAGGAGGAACTGTGCTTTTTTATACGTGATGTAGTTCTTGTACTAACATCTAGGGGCACTGAAATCATATTTCGTTTTTATCAGTTATCCTCTTTGATTATATGTAAAGTATTGAACCAATGAAGAACAATGATTTGTGGTTAGACATACTGGTGCTAAATAGGCCACCATTGTGCACCTTTTGACGTACATTGCACTATGTTTGTGTATGCTATTGTGAATTTAAGGGATGCCTTTATCAAATGTATTCTAAATTGGTGAACTCAAAATAATTGTCGAAATTACTCTCAAAGTACACTCGGATTACCTACTTTTACGCCAGTATGTCTTGACATTAAAAAGAACATTATCTTATGGAGCTTAATCAGCCTTATTTTACTTATTCATTTTATGACAAATATCGTTCGTACAATAAAATACTTAAAACTCTGTAAATTTCCGAAATTTGTTCGTTCTTTTTGAAGTTTTTATGAAATAGATCAAAAGAATAAAAATGAACAGTATGTGTACGGTAGATTAATAATATCAAACTGAAATTTTATTTATTGGCTTCGAAAATCATGCTTATAAGTAGTGTGAATTTTTTAGCATTAATAAGGTTAAAATTTGGCAGTAATAATAGTATTTTCGGCATTATTCGGCAAAAACAAAAAAAAAAAAATCCTTTAAGCAATGAAAATAGCACCAGAAAACTTCAAATTTTAATTTCAATTTTTTTCTCAAATTCTCCAATTTGCTATGTGAAAATGATGTGTTGTTTGAGTGGAAATTCAATGAGCTTATTCCCAGAACTCTAGATATTTGTCGCTCATTAACAGGATGGATGCTTAGCGTCAATTCAGCTCCCTACAATTTGAGTTCTTATCGCCTACAGACAATGAAAGTAGCACCTAAAAACTTTAAATTTCAATTTTCTCTCCAATTCTATAGTTTTTTTTAGAAAATAAGCATTTTTGGTGATTTTGTGGTAATTTTTTGGTAATTATGTTTTTTTGGCATTTTTCGGCGAAATAAAATTTTTTTCCCAGCCCCCAACCTATGAAACGAATTTCAGTTTGATTTCTAAGTTCTTGCCCTATAAGGAAAAGAAATGCTAGAGAATCCTCGCCCTACTTATAAGCTTTGAAAAAGCTGAATTTGTTACTAAAGGATTCAAAACCTGAAAAAAACGGAGAAAATTAGTGAATAACATGTATTGGCAAAAAAAAGTACAAGTACACATTTGGCAAGCTGTGTATATGATCTAACATCTCTTCTTTGATTATTATTTCATGTGACGTTGGTAATATGTGGAAAATCTTGTCTGTGTACCCAATAGAGTTTGTAGCCGCACTGATACAGTATCTGTTTTGATAACAGATGAAAGTTGCCAGTTTGAATCCCCTAATAATAACTGAGAGCTGCAAATGTCAATCTCTCTCAGCACGTACCACATCCACCATATTTGACCACATGCTACCTCACATACCAGCAACTAGATAAGCAGCAGCACCAGCAACACCAGCTAGAAATGCGAAAAATGTCGATACATACCGATATGTGTCAATATTTGGGAAAAAATATCGGTATTTAGATACTAATAAGTAAAAATATTGGAAAGTATCAATATTTGACTGAATTAATCCCCATTTACCCGATAAAGGACGATATTTTGGATTGAATATTAATATTTTGCGTATCTTTATGAAAAAATATAGATATTTCGCACCTCAGACATCAGCAGTAGCAGCGGCATGTACAAAGTTACTAAGCGTCTGCCCTTTTCACCTCTGTTTCATGCCCACACAATGTCGTCTCTACCACTGCGTTGCATTGCTAAGATTGAGGGGAATAATGTTTCAATCCTGTGTAATATGTGGAGAATCTTGCCTGTTTACCCTGTGTTATTCGTAACCACGTGTTCATGGCATTGGTTTTGAAAACAGGTGAGATATAGTTTGAACTGGTTCAAATCCTCAAATTGGCAGACTGCATAAATTTATTTTTCTTCATCTTTTTTTGGTCATCCAATTTATTATTTCCGTTGTGTGCTCTCTGCTGACGCAAAATTAAGCCACATAGCACACTAGTTTGTTGCGCAGTGTAGAGCATGCTTTTTGCCTATCGGTCACCGGTATCTAATTTTTGCACTACTACTGCATGCTTTTGCCAGTTGAACCTCTATATGTACGATACACCCTTCATGATGAATAATTTTTCCAGAGTCTCATTTCGGAGAAGGATTCGGTACTTTCGGGAATGTGTAGGTGTTCCAAAAATACCTGGTCGTCTTTTCCCCAACACCCGTATTCTGGAACGATACTTTAGTAAAGATTTGCTACTTAAGTAATATTTTATCTGTGACTCCTATGTATAAGATAAACCTGGTCCAACGAATGTTTAAGTCTGACTTAAAATTAAGAAACATTCCAGAATACGGGTGTAAGTTTCAAAAAATGTTCAAACGCATTTGTACGATATCTCTTTGACAATTGTACGAATTATTAAAGCAAGTTTCATTCTTAGTGGATACCTGGTTGTTCAAGTTTTTATGATTGTTTACTTGTCAAATCTTAATTAAAATTTACCTCCATAAGGTGGAGCCCAGTTTTGAAATATGAATTCGTGAGCTATGAAAAAATTAGTAGAAAATATTTTCGATCTTCATTGGCGTTTCTAGGACATTTCCTGTGAGTGGGTTATGGTTTTGTTGTGTGAACTACTAAATCCCATTACAAATGTAATAGTTGAAATGAATTAAGTTTTCTGTTCGTGGTGTTTTATTTTGGCTAAATTAAAAAAAATTTTCTGAGTGTGCCTGGCTCACTCGCAGTTATGCCAAAGTCGATTCATTCTTGTAGACTCCAATAGCTGGTTAATTATGAATCACATTCAGTCACAGATAGAGAATCCTTGCTGGCTTCTGGCCTTTTTAGTTAATGTATGGCTTTTTGAATGTAATCAAATATGATTGAGAAAAAATAAAAGATACGTGGTGATAAAATGAAGTGGAATTAATCGTGAATATTTCGTTAGTTGAATCACACATGTGTCTTCCACTTTTATTGATTTTTATTGATTTGTAAATTTATGACGACTTTTCTGACGCCGATGGTAAGATTTGTTGCTCATTCAAGTACGTTGATGTACCGGTATGTCTTCCCTCTGAATTTTTGCTTTGATTTGCAAGTTCATGAGTACTCTTCCTGTTGTAAATGGCAAGATCCGTTACTCATTCTAATGCATTGATGACAATTTGTTTGGTGAAAAACTATAATTGGAATGTACGCAAAATTTGGAAAACTGTGTTTCTATTATTTCGCACTGAATGATATTCATGGCAAGTAATTTATAGTTTGAAACATTGCGATGGAAATTATTTTTAACGTACTCGAAAACTTACTTAAAAATTTTAAAATCTGATGTCTCGATTGTGACAGTTAGAATTTCGTGTTAAACGACGTTATTTGGTATACTTCGTGACAAAAAAATGCAGAAGAGTTCAGTAACAGTTCGTAAAAATGAAAGACAATATTTACAAAATAAGACTTTCTTTTACTATATCAGAATTATGGTGGCCGACATGTAAAGGGTAATGGTACAGAGTCTTTCGTAACTCTTCTCTACTTTCATATACTCTCATGTTATTCAATTTCTTGAAACGAAATAATAATTAAACATATTTTTGTCCTCATCCCTTTCGTTTTACAAGATTAATAATTATTCATTCATTGGTTTTGAATTAAATGAGTAAAAACAAATTAAGGGTCAGCCAATCAAAATGAAAAAAATTTTTCATTCAGTTTCATTCTGCAAGAAACCTGCACAAGGCACACAGTAGGAACCTAGGAAACTTACTTTTATATATTCTTTCTTTAGACCATGTTTTGAATTTTCAATATTTCGGGACAGCTTTGACTGAGAGGTGAATCAGAGTGATGCCTGTAAAATGTGTTTTTGTTGTATTTCACCGTATAATGATTGCAAATGAACTCGATTGTTTTATTTCGTAAAACAATTTTGAAAATCTACTATCCCTTTTTCGCTACTGCCACAGGATTTCAGCGTATTCTTTTTAGTCCATCTAAAACTTGACTTTTTTCTCCAACCCATTGTACTTGGCCTTGGTCTTTTGAAACATACGTTCCAGTCGCATTGTGTTCTTTTTCACAACCATTTTTCATTCGTTCCTCTTCATTAAAAAAAAAAAATTACGTCTGTGATTTACGCTACGATTTAGAATACGTTTTGAATTTTTTTTCGCTCTACCTGTTTACCGTGTCAAAGTGATAAGATTACATAAGGCGCAAGACCAACAACAACAACAACAACAACAACAACAACAACAACTACGTTCATTTGTGCGTACTTATATCTGAACAGGTATACCTCAAACACTGCTATAATCAAACCTGTTCCTAGACTCCTTCTCAAATCGCTTGTTTTTCAACTATCTGATTAACTCTTTTTCTGTGTAACCATTGCATCGTAATTGCTCATCTATTGGCGATTAGCTGTTTTACACATTTTAAGCCCTGATGACTACTTCCTTGAAAGTGGGTTTCGTCGATGTGTATAACAGCTATATTAGACCAAATTGTACGCAGTGTCGAAATAAGTGTATAAAATTTTATTTTTAAGTTTAAGTAGTTAGACAATGGGAGCTATTCCACTAACATTTTACATCGTTCCAAGTCGTTTCAGCGAACTTAATCGATGTAGAGAACATAAATGATGTAAACGATTAATATTTGCAACAGTATTCTGAAATCCATGAAAACGTTGATTCAAAAACATCTGCAACGCCCCAAAAATCATTCGTAATGCATCGAGAAACTTAAACACTTCATTCCGATGTTTACATTATTTATAACCCCAAAATTTGTCTTGAACAGCGTAGAGGACGTAAAGCCTATGCCCGTTCCGTCTCTTTTATTATTTCGTTGGTATATTTTAACTAGAATTACGTCGATGCCTTTTACGCCTTGTTTAAAGAGTGTAACAGACGTAAAATGCCGTTGGAATAGCTCCCCAGAGCTGGCAAAAATTTCTAATCTGTGGTCCCCAATTCATCAAATGAAAGGACACGGGTCAGTTCCCATCTACTTGCCACGTGATACAAAGAAAGAAAAGGTGAGAAAATTTTTTTTTATATATTATTTTTAAGAATGTCTGTTGAGGCGGTGGGCCATCTGAAAAGTCTTGATGGGCCAAATTGGCCTGCGAGCAAGGGTTCAGCCAGCCCTGAGTTAAGCTATGGGTAATTATCTCTTATTGACTAAGCTGAAATTTGAAAATATCATGACGCAAATTGGCTCTGCAGCCTTTAGAAATCTCTGTACTTGTTTTTTGTGAATGTTTCGTCGTCTTTAGTTTGTGCAACGTCCTTGATAGAACTTGAAAAAAATTACTTTTTTTTTTTCAAACTTCAAAGGAGCAAGTTCGGAAAATTCCTATTGCCTTTCATTCATGACATTCTTTGGTTTTTAGTTAGAAGAATTCGGTGGAAATACGTAAATTTTACCAAGTGTGGATTTAAGATGGAAAATCAGAAGAAGGTTTACTATTTTTATCTGGCATTATACATCACAAGTCAACGTTTTGGTACTACCAAATTAGGGAGGTACCTGCTACCTAGTGATTTTTCTTATTATTCCTGTAAGACTTGACGATCCAAAAATATTTTAACCATGTCCCTAGTTAATACTTTTACAAAGTTTTAAAGGGCCGTGGAATATTTACAAACGAAATTATCTGAATGAAAAAGGTGAAAAATGACGTACTCGTATGGCTCTAAGATTTCTTACCTCACGAAAAAATGTGAAATTGAGCAAAAATGACTCAATTCTTCAACAAATCTAAGTCATTTCTGCTTCTCTTCAATCTTTTTTATTTTCTGCGATAACACCATCACATAACCCCTCTAAAGAGTGAAAATAAACCCAACAATAATGAAAATGAGATGAAAACTTCGAAAAAATTCTCATGATCCTCATTTTTAGCCATCGGGGTTACTGGCTGGAGATGGTTCAAATGTTTAATTTAATTTAATTTTCATTATTTTTAAACAACCTCGTCAACAGCCTTACAGCCAATGACATAAATGGTGTAAAAGTACAGTCTTAGTCATGGGTATGTCTAATGGCTTTACAGAGCGTGCGTATTCTTTCAGTTTTCCTTGCCCTGCCCTTCCCACCCTTCACCATGCCATTGAAATTTCTAAGTCCACAATCATGACGCCATCACCCCTTCTGTGAAGGAAATCGAACTTGAAATGTGAAAAATTTTGAATGGACCCTCGATCATAAGACATATATATATTCATGTAAAAAAAATGTATTTGACTGATACAGACTTGGCGAAAATTGCCGCTGTCCAGGCTACGTTTTGTGATCCTTAGTTTTCTGAGTAGTTTCTCTATTTTCTCCCGAAGAAAGCTAATGAAAACCATTTCATTGTGTACCTTCCAGTTATGACTTACAGGCTTGGTTAATGATTCGTCCAAATCAATGTCATAGTTTTGCGATTGACACCCACCAATTAAACGAATGCAAAATTATGAAGGCTTTATTTTCGGTGCATTCAAAATGAAGGAATTATATTATTACAGTAAAAATTTTCAGAATAGAAATTGTGAAATAAGTTAGATTAAAAATGAGTTTTTTAAAAATACGCTTTTATAATTTGCATAAGAAAATTTTCATCCCAAACTGGGCCTAAATATGGTATTCTTGGCGTGTGAGGCCATGTCATTGCCAAAACGCTGTAGTGGTCAACGGAATTATTTAACGAAACTTGTGTTGAAAAAAGAAGCACGTTGGTAGGGCGTAACTAATAAAAATAAAATATGATTTCAGCACCCCTAAATTTTGGTACAAGAACTATGTCACATTTTGTTACATTAGTAACTGCAATAAAAGAGAAAAGAGAATAAAAAAGGCTCGTAGGATAAGACTGTGAGGTCTAGAAAATCGGAAAGTGAAATTAAAAATCAATTTTTCCTTTCAGAAAATCTCGTAATCAGTGTATGCCGCTTCTGAAATAGGTTGAAATTTGCAGAATGCTGCTAAAATAGAAACACTGAGAATCTTGAAAAGACCTGCCAAAACCATGAAAATAAATCTGAATTTTCTTCTATGTAGGTAAACTTAGAACTGGTAGAAAATTCCTAACTTCCATTTGATTTTTGTCATTGAGAACTCAGCAGAAATCAAATGGTGAAGTTAATTGAATTCTCGAAAGTAATTCCCCTAAAAAAATTCTCATTGATTTATGAAATCATAATTGAAATGAAATGAGATGTGGTAAGTCAAATACCCTTATTTGACATGGTCAGAAGAACTCGGAAAACCCGTGTGTGTCCAAACTAACGGCCGATTCAAATTCGGCACCTGCAAAGGTGAAATCAGTTATGCGCAACCCGAAAAAGCTTGAAAATCAAAAATTCCCGCTTTGACATTATTGGAGATGAGATTGAAAAAATACATTAGACCTTTCTCCCTTCTTCAAAAAAAGAAAAAAAAACATTTCATCGAGAAAACAAACTCAAAATTCGAACTGAGCATCTGGAGGATAATGACATACAATTATTACAATGCATACCTCGGTAGTATTGAGTGAAAATTTCCGAGTTGCTCGTATACTTTCAACTTTTCACCGCGAAATACCTATTGCCTCTATAACTCCTAGGATTCAAGAAACTACTTTAGAGAAACCTGTATCAAAATTGATAAGGTTCTTCTGCACTCTGTAGAATTGTTGTTTCTTCTGATTGCTGACTGTTTGGCTTAACAATTCAGTTCTTAGTGAGCTATAATATTTATTGACAACTATATTCGGACACACAGGCGATGTTATTCTACTTTATACATAATATCTTTTAATTTTACTTACTCTTCTTCCTCCCATTCGCTCAAATTATTCTACACGTTTTCCAATGGTATTCGGTGACCTCAATTAGACTGGTTACTCAAATATACGAATCCCTCAATTTTCTTGTAAGCCTGCTTTATACTAGTCATAGTGGAAAAATGTATACTCTGAAAGTGTATATAAACTCATGTTTCCCGTAAAATATTTGTACTGTATAATTATGAAACTGTCTTATACTGTTCTCTAATCGCTTTACATTGTTTACCAGTGCTATCGTATGTAAAAAATTAATATTTATTATGTTGTGATTTTACTCTTTGTGTTTAAAATATTTTATTTAAAATCTGATTCCTGAATGTTAAGTCCACCATAAAAGTGTGGATACTAAATTATTTAATTTATTCATTTTTAAGTATTATTAGTGTTTATTTCTGATATTGATATTTTTGTTGGAAGTGTAACTTCAGAAAAGAGTATCAACAAGGTACACTACCACTCTTCATGCCATTACAGTGGGTTCGGACTAATTAAGCCAAAAGGGATAGACAAATTATTATACTTGGTTAGAAAAAATTTAAAGGTTGACTCAGTCTGATGGCACCAAAGTGGATTTGTTTTTTTATGATATGTTAATTGCTCAAAATGTAAAGGAAGGCCCCAACTAACTGCGTCAAAAACGGATAGACAAAATTGCAATGATATTTTAATTTTTAAATAGGTTTTCTTTAGAAAATCTGCTTATTACGCGTAGTGTGGTATTAGACCCCAGGGTTGGGATGGTTATGTGTTTAGTTTCATGACCTCAGAAAAATTTTGGCATTAATAACTCAAATATATATATATTTCATTTTATAACAGCAAGTACAGTTCACAATTTTTGTCCGATGACAAAATTTGGTACGAACATTTGTATTAAGCCAAGGATCAGACCTATTGATTTTGGTGCGGATTGATCCGATTGTATTTCTTGTAAAGATTTTTTTTCTAATTTACATGAATTTTTTCCTTTTACAAAATTTATTTACATGTTTATGTCTTTTTTTTAATTAACCTTATTGTATTTCTTTGATTTTATTTCCAATTATATGATTATTTACCATACTTCATCATCTTAATTAATTTATCATTTCAAGAAATAATACTTTTAAATTTCACTTTGTCTAATAGTGCTTCAGTAGTTAACAAATTTTGTATAATCATAACATACCATTTATGCGTGTGAATTTATAAACAATTAATGTGACCATCAAAATTTATAATTATTTTTTCTCAAAAACATACTTTTTCTAACAAGGTTTGCTACACTAGAGTTTTTTCAAATTCTATGCAAAAAGAATGACTAGTTTTTCACCAACTTTGAACATAAGAAGAAGGTTATCAAATCGATCCACATATGTTTTTTTCAAGTTTCTTCCAACGTAATTTCTCAGTCTAAACACCAATTTTTATGATACTTTTTTAAATAATTGAGAAAGATCCATGGCAGTCCCATTAAAATTTTTTTAGAATCGATGAGGTAGTTTTGGAATTATTCTTTAAAAAAAATCTTTAGTTTCAAAGTAATATTTCCGCTAATGCTAGAAATGAAAAACAGAAACCAAATTTAAAAAAATTGTGGGGACTCTACTCGTATGAAGTAAAGGGGCTCGCACCCTTTGATGACAGTTGCCATCAAGAGGTTGGTATTGTTTGTCTCTACGATATTAAGCTAATAATACAAATGTACATTTGTATGTTCTTACCTGTACATAGATATAGGTAAGATACATTTTTCAGACAGTGACAAATCACCTGATAACAATCTTGGTCATGTCACAGCCCAGTACTAAACGTGCTGTGTCATTTCTTATCCCTACACAAAATAGGAATCGACGTAATTGGATGACATAATTTCATATGTATATGTACATGTGTGTGTCTGTGTGCATGTGCCAATTTCCTTATATAAACTCATGAAACTGGCCACAAAATTTCCATTGTTTCCCTAGGGTTTGGCTCTCCCATACGTTTGTGTATGATGTTGCAGAACATGCAAAGTTGTTAATTACCTTCTTATGTGAATACTTCTTCACGACAAGATATTCTATAAACATCAATAAATAAGTTTCGGTTAAAAACAAGTTTTTGAAAGATAAGCTTTAATTTTTTTTGGCTTTAGCTTCATGCAAAATAAACATTATATCTTAGTGGAAGTTTGGCAGAATGCAGAAGTAATGAAGTTATTCTTTGATTTTATAGTATTGGACAATTAAAGAAAGATGATTTCCAGTTAGACATGCCGGTGCTAAATAGGCACCCATAGCATCATCAATAATTCCAGTCCCTAGAGTTAAATCTTGCTGGAGAAATTTTAAAAGAATTACTTTTCAGTTTTTAGTCCATTTTTTATTGTTTTCTTAAAATCTGTTCTATTTTTCTTTAATATTAGTGAATTTTCTTGCTTCAGATGTGCAGTCGAGATTAATTTCTGTCCAATGCATTAATACCCTTGCGATTTTTCACACTTAATTGTCTTATATTGCATTATATATTGTAGAGTAGATATAATTAAATTCTTACCCAGTTAACTATGGCCACACTAAACGTGAACCGAAATAACCACGAAAAATTAAATTCGCACAGCACTAACTTACTATTACTGTAATTTATAATTAGTATTATTTTTTATAATTGGTATTAGTATTTTAATAAGTAATATGGCACCGCAGATAATTTTTTTTTGTTTTTCTTTTATATTTCACTAAAAATGAAGAAAATCAGGGAAAAAACAAACAAAGCAAAATAAAAGATAAAAATCGTATTAAAATGTAATGAAAAATTTTCGACGGAATCGAAAAACGCGTTCGAACTTGTTACTGGTGCGCAAAGACGAGAGATGTACCATACAGTGGTCTTTAAGCGAAAGAACTACCTTGCAAACACTCCAACTCACAACTCCACTCCGTATAGATGAGCTGTGCCTATACGGGAAACAGTCGATGAGGATTACCACAAACTGTGCCGCCATCAACTGCAAACAAAAACGCGTGCATTATTCTGAGACCCTCCTCCTCCTCCTCCTTCATTTCTTCTCGTTCGTCATCTCTTCTTCCTCTTCATTCGTTTCTCGCATTATCTACTAACATCCACACCTCATCTTAAAAAAAAAAAGCTTTATCTGGGCTACCGTAGGTATATTCAGCGAAAAGTGTAGTTTTTTTTTTTTTTTATAAATGCGTTTATTGTATTATGCTTCCAAATAAATTACCTTCCTGCTCCTACAAATTCTTTAAATTTCGCAAGCTATGAGATCAGTAAGTTGAAGGTCGTTTTCTTATTTTACTCGGTCAATTACTGTAATTTTATTTACCTATTCATTTTAATCGATTTCGAAAAAAAAAGGAAGAGGTTATCAATTCAATCCACGTATGTTTTTATTATTATTTTTATTTTTTTGTATGTTTGTTCTAGCATAATTTCTCAACCTTAGTATCGATTTTGATGAATTTTTTTAATTGATAGAAGATGATCCCATGGAGGTCCCATTAAATTTTCTTTAGAATCGATGAAGTAGTGTCGGAGTTATCTTTAAATAAACAAACTCTTAGTTTTAAAGTAATATTGCCGCTAACGCTAGAAACGAAAAGTCATTGAGAGAAATTTTTTTCAAAAGATAAAACCGACTTCAAAAAAAAAAAAATGCGCTGAAAAGTGAAAAATAATTCTTTTAAAATTTCTGCAGCAATGAAAAAACTTTTTAATTAGCAGACTTAGATTAGAGCTTGCTGAAGAAATTTTAAAAGAATTATTTTTCACTTTTTAGTGCATTTTTATTGTTTTTTCAAGTCATTTCTTTTTTTTTCCCTAGCACTTTAAACAAAAATACGTCGTCTGTATACACGCATACAGACAATGCACATCTACTTACACATACAGATACCAAATGGGGGAAGTGAGTATATAATCACCGATAAATTGAGTGTCGCAGTCTGTGTAAAGTACCACCTCGCCTCAGTTTAGTTGCCTCAGTATGCTATTGAGTATGGTTAGGCAATAAACAGGCTGGCTACCAGTCTACACACTAAACCACTATTGGTTCCATGAACCAAATGTTGGTAGAGTTACCTACAGGTAGAATTTTCATTTGGGTTAAAACTACTTTATTTTTCACTTGTTATACATCTTTCAAGTATGGACGATGTCAAAAATTCTCAATAAAATGCAAAATCAAGAGGACCTCATTCCTCCAATGATACTTATTTATAAGAGATATCTTGCCTTCACATTCTTATTACTATGCTCATTTCATATAGTTATATATAGTCAAAGTTCATAGCTTGGTAAAATTTGTATTTGTATGGAGATGTTTATTTTCATAACATTAGAGATAGAAGTGACTTGTTATCACAGTGATAACCTTATGAAATATGCTCAGCTTCGGATGCACAGAATTTATAACTCTAATAGCTTCATTTTTATCTTTCACAAATGTTTGTATCACAGTATATGTAGAGTCTTGGGCATCCATTTGACTGTATGTCTCTAACACACACTCATACCATGATGATTGCAGCAATAAACAAAATGAACACCGTAGTCTTCCTCGGTACAACACTTTTGTTATTGATCCAGTTGTAAAATCTGAATTCACATCCGCTAAGTGAAACCATGAATGAACATGAAGAATTGTAGTGAACTAGTGGGTTAGATAAAAGTGTGTAAAAAGGAGTGAGATATACTCTCAGTCTGACATGGTGAATGAACAAAAATGCTGTCACTTCATCCTCTTTTTTTTATAAATATATACATGTAAGTATGCAGATCTTGTTTAATGTGATAGAGGTCCAAATTTTCGTTGTATAGTCACAAAATTTAGTAAAAAGTCTGTAACTGAGACAAAGATTAGATATATTGATTTTGGTGATGATCAGCCTTTTGTTACCATCTGTAGGTCCAGTGCATTTTTACTAGCTTCAACTTAACTTCAACTTCACTCATATCTCTGCGTGTCTGTCAGATTGTTAGTTTGTTATTTAGTCACTACTGCACTAACATGAACGTGAGAGAAGGGGGTTTAATCTTTTTTTTTTAAATATTGATCTAAAAAAATTTTTAATTCCAAAATAACTGAAAAGAGTAAAAAAAAAAATTTATTTATGAAGGGCTTGTCCGTTTTGTGTGTGTTTGTGCATCCACGTACACTTGTTTAAATTGAATGCCGTCTCTGAAGGAAATAGGTATACTAATTTTTCTTATTAGTCAGTTTGTGTTTATAAAGCGGTAGTTGAGATGTAAGTCCAACACGCATAAGCTGAGGGTTCCCAGGACTTTATAAATTATTAAATTAATAATGTAGACTTGTTTGAAAAGTATGGATTTCAGGGGAGTGACGAAGGATTTTGTTCTCAGTTCTAAATAAATATTTTCTTAAAACAAGCAAAATAGCTCTTTTTAATTAAGGTGAAGGTGAGTCTGATAAGCACCCCACACTTTCATTTTCAGTCCTAGCCTGAAGTTTCGATACACATGACGAGGTGCGCCGCTGGTTATCTTAGCCGACTTCGAAGCAAACTTGGCCCACGTTTCCCTTATTGAAGACAAATACTGAAAGTTTTTGCTATCGATAAGTATCAATCTATTTTTAGTACTTATCTATACTTTTTTCCTACTTTCTAGTCATAAATGATGAAAAAATGTTTGTTTGAATTTCTTTCGTACCTTATATGACATATTTTTACCGGCTGCGTACGGAGGAGGTTATATGTTTGGGATGTCTACCTCCGAAATTAACGGAATTTCGTTCGCTCAGAACAAATGTCTTACTTTGTAGATTTTAATGAAAGTAGGTTGAAAATGTTGCTGATCATCCGGGAACGTCGTACGCTATTCATATTTGAAAATTAAAAAATTAGAAGGGTTTAATTTAAGAAAATGAGAATTTAAAGATTGAAAAAATTATTGTCATAAATTTGAGCATATCCACTAATAAGAGCTACTCATTCAGATTAACAGTCTTTTTTTTTTTTTTTTTTAAATAAAATTTATTTTTTATAGGGAATTGCTGTTTTCTGATGAAATGGGGGAATCGTTTGTTTACACGTTTTTTTTTTTAAATTTAATAGTAAGTTTTTACTTTGAAATTTGAATTTTTTTTCTTCATTTTCTTACAAAGTGATTTGTTGAAATCGATATCGATACTTATCGATACTCAAATTACATATCGATACTTTTCGATTTGGGCCTTATCGTTAAGTATCTGTATTGTTTACATCACTACTTTCACCGGTGTTGTTGCGTGCACGTTTCAAGCATTAAGTAATTAATTCGTATTGCGTACGCGCAATAAACGTGTTTTTAGAAGAAGAAGTGCCCCCTTTAACATTAAAACGTGATGGATGAGGCGACGATTGAGCCTGAAGAAAAGAAAATTCCATCATGTTTTGTGTGTGTGTGTGTGTGTTTGTGTGTATGTTTGTTTATATTTTTGGCAGTAATGAGTCGGCTTGTCGAAAAAAAGAACCAGATGCTGTTTCCTCGTTGTTTCCTCTTCTCTATGAAGTATTTACTTTTATTTTCAATTCATTTCGTTTTCAACCATCAATTTTTTAATATGCTAATTGACGTCTGTCATCAAACGTAACTTATTTGTGTGCGTTAGTTAAGATATCGGCAGTTTCAATGATTAATGAAAAAATAGAAAATAAATTGTCTGATTGACGCCTTTGTTACTTTACGGTAGTATGTTTTTGTTGAACCTTGCCCGCATGGCTAATTCACCTTTATAGCTTCATTGTTTTATTTTATCAGCAATAAAAAGATATTGCAGTAGCAATGTAAAATGAAATCGAAATTGTTACTCGAATTTATGTGAGTTTGTCAATAGGCAAATCGTGTAAACAAGTGGAAAAGAAGAAAAATGATTATACTGTATTCATTTTCCACTATATGAAATAGGATGTTTTCGTAGAGGAAGAAATTTCAAGGTATACCTGACTGAATTTATGCACGTTTGATCGTTTGCTTACTCAATTCGGATCTTGTCCTCTAGAAATGCAAGGAAGTCTGTACAACTTCGGCTCTCCAAACGAGCTACCAAACTGTTTGGTTTTCGGTTCAGAACTTTAATTTTTTGGGTCTATACATTCCTAGTGGTCTCTTTTTACTCCCCCCAAACAAAAAGTTAGCAAAACAACACAATTTTTTAAGGTCAAGCTTTTTGATGCGTAAACATCTTAATTCTTGGTAGGGGTGTAGTGGCAGAGACACCAAAGTTGTTTGGCACTTATATTTAATGTGGTTTAACGTCCAAGGGACATGAATCACACACCTATCTCGCACACTAGATCCGTAACAACTACAGCGACCTCCTCAGCCCAGTCACTCGCCTACCTACATTTCTTCAGTAGGCGAGTTCCCTTTACGCCCGCCAGGCACGCAGGAGATTGTGAGTGTTCCCACCCACAATACTGGGGGCAGTGTCCATTGTGAATCCTCTGGGATTCACTTGTCCCTACAAGATCTGTAAAAAAAGGAGATTAGTTGGCATACAGACACAAGTACATAAATGTTATTTATTTACAAAAATATATACAAATATGGTACAAATTACTACCGATTATAATCTGGGCCACAAATCTAAAATAAGTATAATAAAACGAAGTTTATTTCCTTTGAAGTTGAGATCCACATGTGGGTCCCATCTTCTGACTTGTGGTCCAACAAAATTGCCGGTCAATTCATTGGAAGGGCAGTCAGGTGTCAGCGCTATAAAGGAGTGACTCTGTAAGGAAGAAAAGTAAGAATTAGCAATTTTTTAAATGAATTTGTGACACTGACAAGGTTATCACAATTTCGGTGTGTGTGGATCACGATCCGCTATCACCTCTACCCGCTGATTTAAATAGGTAGCTGGATGGTAGAGTAAGTATTTGGCAAGGTTGACTTGTCATGACTTCAAAGATAGCACAACTCCAGTGGTGCCACCGACCATGGAGTTGTAGGTAGTGTGTGCATGTATGCCTGCTTTTACAGATCTTAATCGGATAGATTCTAATCCAACGATGGATTAGAGTCCTCACTGTCAGTTCTTATGTCCAGTGGAGCTAAGAACTTAATAGGCCTACTCACTATTTTAGATGAGGGTAGCCTAACATCTGCGTGACATACTAGGCCATTGCGAGATGTCATCAGGTTGACTACAGTGGCTAATTTGTAGACTCCTGGTTTTGTCATTATGTCCAACACGTGGACAATGTCTCCAACTTTTGGTTCGAAACTAACCATTCCATAAGCGTAGCTTACTCCTTTGGGGATTCTATCCTACAAGTACGTGAGATAGAGTCCCTTCCACACAGCCCAGAGCTTACTAAGGTTGTCCTTGTCAGTGTTCCAGAGGCCCTGAAGGTTTCTGGATGTTATGGTGGTTTTGTCAAAAGGCTTGTCTAGGACAAGGGTAAAATTTCTGAACTTTGCGTGCAGGAAGTGTGCAGGTGTCAAGGTAGCTTGCCCACATTCATCAACTGCAGGACAGAGTAGTCTCTCATTCATCATCACTTGTATATTTTTAAGTGCTGCTTGAAAATTGAAGCGATGGTGAGAGTGGGGGCTCATGACCTTTTCAAAAGCCTGTTTAAAGATTCCAATGAGTCTTTCGTATGACGCACCATACCAAGGAGCCTTAGTTGGAGTGAAGTGCCAAGTTATGCCTTTTTGCATAAGCTTGTCACTTATGGAGCTGTCTGACGTGATTGCTTCCCAGAACTGGGGTAAGTTGGTTGCAACTAACCTAAACTGGGCAGCATTGTCAGACAGGATTGCCTTTGGCTTTCCACAATCTGCAAAGAACGTCTGGAAAGCCATACACACTTCTTGTGTGGTTAGAGACGAGATAGAGAGAAAGTACACTGCTCTTGTGGATAGTTATATGGAGGTGATGTCGTAGTTGCCAAAGCCTTTTTCTTTTTTGGTAAATATTCATTGAAGACTGAATATGGACCAAATACATCAACACCTGTATAGGTGAAAGGATGTGTGAATGGTACCAATCTGAAATCAGGGATATCAGAATGGGTTGGCCGTGTAAAAGGCTGCTTGTTGAGCTTTTTACACACTAAACAAGAGGATTTTAATACTTTGGGAAGTATCCTCGTTGCTTCTGGTACGAAGTAGGTCTTACGGAAGGCCGCCAGTGTAAACTTAATGCCTGTATGACTATTTAGTGTATGAACATTTAACAGTATTAACTTGGTGAGGTGAGATTTTGGATGTAACAACACCGGAGACAGAATGTCTTTGGTAAACGGTGTTACAGGCAAATAATTTCTCAGCCTCAAGAGTCTTGATTCGTCTAGGGTGATATGAAACTTCTCGTATGCCACATATTCTGGTGGATTATGAGACAGAAGCGTATTACGTAGGCCAGAAAAATATTTTTTCTGGTCTGCATAGATGAAGCAAAGCAGTGCAAACTGATAGTTGTTGGGTAGTATTGTCCAAGGAGAAACCAACCTACAACGAGTGAGTCGCTTTCTCGATAATCTTCGAAGAGCTGTTAAGCAATTGTAAAAGATTCTCTTAAGACTGATGAGAGTGTTAAATTTGTCTATATCGATGCTGAATGGTGTATTCAACATTTTGTGTATAAAGCTTTTGTAAGGTGAATTTGCTAGTGGGTCTATCTGACTTTTGTTGGATAGATCCAGCGGTTGTTGTGAGCTCCCTTGTTTGCAAGGTTGTGTTAGATCAGAGTCAGATTGATTCTGGTCTGTAGTCTGTTGGTCAACTTGTGTGGCAAACAGGCTGACTTCACAAACATGGTTTGCGGAGTTCATAACAAACTTTGGTATAGCTACCTTACGAGACTTCAACTGTCTGTTTAATTTGGCAGTCTTGTGATTGTCAAATATAGGATCAGTTGAAGTTGCTATAATTTCGGACAGTTTGTCAGAATTTTGAGAGACTTCCTTAAGGTTGAGAATTCAGGTATAGTGTTCTCATCCTTTGATAGGTCTGGTAGAGACTGAATTACATGTAAGTCAGTCTGCAGCCATGAGTCTGGGTGATCAGATAACCAAGCTGGTCCTGACCACCATGTTGTACTGAATAAGTCGTTCACCACTGCCCCTCGTGATCCAACATCCGCTGGATTTTCGGTTGTCAGAACATAGTGAAATTGCAAATTGGGAACGCTTTTTATTTCAGTAAACCTATTCAAGACAAATTGAGTTAACTCTCTGCGTTCTAACAACCATGTTAGAACACATTTACTATCCGACCATAAGTAGGTTGGACAGTTTTTTAACTTTAGAGGTTTCCTAATGTTTTTTATTCCTCTAGCTCCAATCAATGCCGCTAACAACTCCAACTTGGGGATTGTTACCATTTTCATTGGTGCTATTCTTGATTTCCCTATGACAAATCTGGTTATTGTTTTATTGCTTTCTGTGTTATGAAAGCGTAAGTACGCTGCCATAGCAAAGGCTACCTGGGATGCATCCACAAACACGTGCAGTTGCGCCCCATTTGGGTTGTATGTACCGGGGTATATCTGGCAAGGAAGGCAATAAGTTGTGCACTGGGACAAATACTGTATTAGCTCTGTCGCTATCGGCTGCAGTGACAGAGGTAAGGATTCATCCCATTTGTAGTTTTCATTCCAAAGCCTTTTAATAAAAGCTCTTGAAGGAATGAAAGCTGGAACAAACCAACCGTGAGGGTCAAAAAATTGTGAGATTGCTCTAAGAAACAGTCTCTTTGACCTGACGGGTTCTTGGTCTTTAAATTTGGTCGGACTTAGATAAAGTATATCTTTGTCCATGTCCCAAGAAAGTCCAAGAACCTTAAGAATCGGCTTTGTCAATGCGTGGTTGGGGGCAAAGTCATCGTGTAATGGGGTGCAATTTGTCCTCCATTGTGATAACTCCATTGATATGTCCCCGATCAACATGTTAGCCTGATCGTGTAAATCCCTAGCTTCGTTATATGTGGGCAACGATGTTACTAAGTTGTCCACATATATATTGTCAGCGTGTTTTTTGTAAAATTCCGGATTCGCCTGTTGGAAGTGATGCGACAGAACTGCTGCCAACAAGAATGACGCTGTCACCATTCCAAAAGGAACCCGTTGGAATCGGAAGATTACTAAGTTTTTCCTAGTTAATGGTTTCTGTGGATTCAGGACCCACAGAAACCTTGTTACATCCCAATCAAGGGGGTGTAACCCTATTTGAAGGAAAGCTTTTTTAATGTCGGCTATTATGGCATATTTATCCTTACAGAAAGACAAAAGTATCTGGAGCAAGTCTGGCAAGAGATTTGCCCCTTTGAACATGCAGTCATTGATTGAGTACTTTGATTGTTTTGTCTTTGCTGACCCGTCAAATACTACCCTGAGCGGTGTGCTTTTTGTTAGGTCCAAGATCCCTTTATGTGGCAGATAGTGTACAATATCTGGCTTGGATTTTTGATCTACTTTCTCTATCATTTCCAACTCTATGAGTAGGTTGAAATATTTGTCGTAACGTTGGTAGAATTCAGGTAACTATCGTAACTTAGGTAGCTGATGCTCAAGTCTTTTGAATGACAGGTTAAAATTATCCGCCAACGGTGGTGGATAATTTTTATACAACCATCTGTTTTGGTAACGATTGTTTACCAATTCAACATTCTTATAAAAGAGTTGAAGAGCGTCAGCTTCCGCTTGAGCTTCTACCAAATTGTGAGATTCGATACCAATGGCATCCAACCTCCATAAATTCTCAACCTCTTGTGGGATGGTTAAGAAGATAGGTGTGAAGATATCATCCACTTGTTTTTGATCTTGGATGATACCTCCCAACATATGTCCGAACTCTGTCTTTATCAAAGTTAGAGTCGGAGAGATATGCTGTACTTTTGTCACGAACGACCACATGTAATCATTGCCTAATAATAAATCAACAGTATGCTCATCATCTGTCTTGGAGAACTCAATTTTTGAGTATTCCGGGAAACTTTTATGAAATTCTGACAAATTGGGTTGTTTCAGATTCTGTGTGATACCATTAATAGTCTTCGCAGTGATCAGAACCTTTAACCCACTCGGTGTCAGAATTTCAAAGTCCACTAGACATGATTTAAAAACGTTGGACGTTTAATTTTGCACACCTTTAAGTCTTATTATTTCTGTTTCATACCCTTTTAGTTTTAAGGATATGAAAGCATAAGACTTAGTAATGAAGGTGTCTACACTGCCACAATCAAAAAACCCTCGTAATTTGACTACCCTCTGCAAGTGTGGTGACTGGGCATACGCTTGAAAAACAAGAAAAGTCGAACTCTTCTTGGTGCGAATAAATGATGAAAAGTACTCACCACTCATCGGTAAGCACTCCTTCTGAGCCGCACTGAGTTGCACCGTTCCAATGGCCCGCGCAATTTTACTTTCGCAGCCGCCGTGTGGAACAAGTGATTTTATAGTATCAAAATCAACATTTGGTTTTGAAACTTTAGTAAAATCAACTCAGTGCTTACTGTGTGTGTCCTTCCGCTGTTTTAATATCGCAAACCATCTGTCCCCGTGCTTGCGTTGAATGGGGTATGGGGCATTCAGACACAGGCAGCTGTTGTGGGTGGTGGCATGGCAGTTAAACCACTAGCAGCAGAGGGCAATTTTCTGCTGACACTCCTGCGTCACATAGTAAGTTGCACAGCAAGTACACAACTTACGGACGTTGAATTCCCTCTGCCACTGTTCCAACGTGTTGTAACGTGGATTGGGGCAGAGGAAAGAGGGGTTTTGGTTGGTTCAGAAAAGGCATGCCTTTTGCGCTGAGTGAGCCAGGTTCAAGATGCTCTTTGGAGTGTCTTGAGCCGCTTGGTTCACCTATTCCTGTTCTCGGTGTTCTGAAACAAAAGAGGGTTTGGGAGACTTAGACGAGTTTCCCAAATCACTATGGTTCTGCCTATTGAATTTCTTGGGATTGGATTTATCCTTTCCCTTTTGTTGATCGTTACCTTTCTGGAAGTTGCGGCCAAAAATTCTGAATTGCCTTCAGGCTTCTTCTTTTTGAATGAACCTGTGTTTCTATTAGGGTCTTTGTTGGAGGGACGTTGCTTATCGAACATCTCTTCAATCTTAATAAATTCCCTAATGGCCGAGAACAAATGTGAAACGTGTCTTTCATTGCTTTTTAGATGATTTCGATAAGACCTGGGTGGAAATTTTTTCACTGTAATGTTGAACAGTTGTTCCTCGTCTACAACTGGTGATACCAGCCAATAACGATCTACGAGGACTGCCAATCCATCCATAGTATCTTGAATGGACTGCAGTGTGTTATTTGTATGAGAAAAGTCGGTTATCTTATACCAGATTTTGAATTTGATCTTACTTGGATCCCCGTACCTATCATGCAAGAATTGAAGACGTTGCTTATAGCCTACGTTGTCAGGTGCAAAGTACGAAAATTTTTCTACAATGTCTTTTGGCATTGCTTGTTGCAATAACTTTATTTTCTGAGGAATCGCAATATCTGTTCGCAAATGAACATACATTTTAAAGCCTCGAATAAAACCTGGGTAGTTCAGAATCGCCGTCCCATTCGTCGATGAAGTATTTGGGAGATTTCAGATTCAGAGCTGGTTTTTCTGTGCACGTTTCGTGGTCCAACTCCCAACAACGGGGAATTGGATCCACTTCTCTTGCATGATTTGATAATTCGGCCATGTTACTAGTAACAGGTTGGGGAACCAATTCGATTACTGAGTCGAATGGTTTTTGTAGATTCGAATGTCCGTTAGGGGCGTTTGATTCTGAATCATTTGATTCAGTCTGAACAGAGCTTTCAGATGTGTGGTAGGGGGAACTAACGCACACATGTTTCTGTGTTGGTTCCACTGACCCACTCTGATCGGTATTCAATCGACTTCGCTTATGGAAATCGCTTGAATCGGTACGTAAAGATTGACTATTACCTTGCTAAATGGCAGGGCAGACGAATTCGTTGCAGAATTGGTCCTTGCCCATCGCGTAGACCATTTGGACGTGCTGGATCATCTCCGAATGGTTTTGGTGGATTTTGTTGATGACTGATTCCATGTGCTCCAGCTGTAGTTGATCTTGCGCAGCTTGTTGCGTGAGACCACGCAATTCTTCGACTTGTTAGCATTCCTGCTCCTCCATCTGCAGTTGGAGGCAGAGCTCCTCTTGGTGTTCCACCTCCTGCTGCAGTGAACGACCTCAGCCCTGCCCTGCTCCATATCCTGTGCCTCTCTGCGCTTCATTCTCCTCCTCTCTCCCTTGCAAGGAGGGAGATGGAGTGAGGAGTAGTTGAGGCTCAGGTGTTACCATTGGCACAAGGGCCAATGGAAACATCGCCTCAATTTCTCCTTGACTGGAGCGGAGACGCAGTATGGTGGAGCGTGAGAGAACAATTTTATATTTTGCGACTCCAGGCGGTGGCTGATTCAACATTTCGATGACTGTAGCAATCACCGGCAGCTACTTCCACCCTTGAACTAGGGTGAGGCCAGGTGTGCTGATGAGGTTACTAAGTTCAATGAAATAGTAACCCGCGGACTCGATGGCGTCATAATACAACTCAATGTTTGTCTCGTACTCATCGTCAGCACCCATAGACAATGAACTGTATCTCGATCCTGCAATGGAGGATTGCTCGGACAAGTCCTGTGGTGAGAGATTCATCGGTTGTGAATCTCTCACCCTTTCTTCCATCTGGCGTTCTACATTTTGGTGTAGAAGGCCACTGCCGTGTTGCGTGATTTTGCGAGCTAATGGGGCATTTGAGATCACCAGAGGGATTGGCTGGTTGGCAGGGAAGAAACATTGGTGGGACAGTCCGGGGAGTGGTTGGCCATTGGGTCCAAATAGTGCCGCTGGTGGTGTCACGATTGGTGGAGGAGGAGGGGATGTGGGCTAATTGGCTTCGTGTCCCTGTTGTTCCATTTCAAATTCTATGAAAACAGGGAGACTGATAGTAGACAAAATATTTTCAAATCTAAATCAGATTTTGATAAGAAATTTTCAAAGTCTAAAACTGATTTTGAAACATTGGGCATGACTCATGGGTGCAATGAAGGTTATTCATTGTGGGTCACGCATGACTTTTTCAAATCCTAAAATTGCATTTGAAAAAAAATAAATTAAAATGATAAATTTTCAAAGACCAAAATGGATTTTGAAAAATTAGGCGTCACCCGTGGGTGCAATGAAGGTTATTCATCGCGGGTCCCGCACACCTTTTTCAAATCCAAAAATTGCATTTGAAAAAAATAAATAAAAATTAGAAATTTTCAGTCCAAAACGGATTTTGAAAAATTGGGCGTGACCCATGGGTGCAATGAAGGTTATTCATCGTGGGTCACGCACGACTTTTTCAAATCCAAAAATTGCATTTGAAAAAAATAAATTAAAATAAGAAATTTTCAGTCCAAAACAGATTTTGAAAAATTGAGCGTGACCCGTTGGCGCAATGAAGGATGTTCATTGCAGGTCACGCATGCCTTTTTCAAATCCAACATTTGCATTTGAAAAAAATAATTAAAAATAAGAAATTTTCAAAGTCTAAAAAGTCCAAAACGGATTTTGAAAAATTGGGAGTGACCCATGGGCACAAAGAAGGGTATTCATCGGGGGTCACGCACACCTTTTTCAAATCCAAAAATTGCATTTGAAAAAAATAGTTACTCATTAAAAATAGTTCACTCAAAAATGGCGTCGAAAATTTTGAGTTTGCCATACGTAAAGTTGCATGGTAATGTTAGGCTCCAAAGACATCGATATTTTTGGGGTCACTTTACGATTTTTTGATGATTTTTGTTTGTAGTCAGCATGTGGAATTGTGGGAATGCATCAGGCTTCGTAATTCCAATGAAGTATTTCGAAAATGGGTTCCAACTATTGGAATAATTGGATCCCACAGGTAGGTTAGAATACATATTAGTGTTTTGATCTAACGAAATTAATGCATTCCACTTTCGATGTTTTGAACTGCGACAAGATCAAATCATACAAAAACGGTATCCGAACAAAGTTCACGAAGGGTGTGGTGTGAAAATTACTAGTAATTTTCAGACCCGTAATGTCGTGAAAATTAATGGATTTACTAAGTTTGGACTTACCGTTTCTTGCTGACAGTTTTTTCTTTCAAGAAGATCGAGGACCAGTAAAACCCTTTTCATGTTACTGGTACTGCTGACGTATCTCGTTGGTGAAGAACTCCAATGTTCTTCTTAAAACGCCAATGTGGACGAGAATCTTCAAGAGGTTCTTGCCCTTAGAAATTGGTATTGTTTTTTTAATTTGTTTGTTAAGTTCAACAAAACGGAGACAATTGCACGAAAAAAGACAAAATGCACAAATATGAATGCAAGTAAACAGCCCAATACACTTAACACGCACAAGAGAAGTTCGTAGTCAAATCTGCAGAACATGGTGATGTTCCTCAAATGACGGTTCAAAACGATAATGAATATCATTTTTGTAGATTGGATTGGTTCTCTTGTCGATCACATGATCGATTCAGACATTCTTTCATTCCTTGACTGGAATGGAAGGACTATTGTCTGAGTGTGTGTGTGTGTATATGCGATGTTTTTTCCAAAATTCAAAGGAAAAAACGTTGCTGTGTGTGTGTGTGTGTGTGTGTGTGTGTTGACCAGCAATACACACACAACTTATCTTCGCGATAAGATTGTCTTACATCCAAATGTGTGTAAGACAAAAAAAAGGTTACGCGAGCCGTTGCCTATTTAGATTTTTTGCTCGTCTTTCCAGATGCGTGTGTTGACAAAATACGTAATAGTTTTTTGTCAACATTTATGAATTTTATTGAGGCAAAGCGTATTGGTATTTCTTCGTCTCCATAGGGTGCCAATCTCTGTTTTAGGGATCATCAGCCTTAATTGCATTCAGCCTTACGTAAACCATTTTTTTAATGTTCTTTTTTCGAAGAACATGTAGTAATGGTCGTCGACGTAGGGTAGGCAATATGCAAGATGACCTATCCAGATGTGGTTACCTTGATTTTGTGTCAAATTCTTTATAAAGATTTCGATGCATTTTTTGCTGGGGGGGCTAAATTTTTAGCCTTTACAAATAAAGGGAACGCGAAATGTTTCAAAGAACTTGCCATATTCTTGTATATCTTTGTTTATTCAAGGATTATTCTAGTTTTTGATATAATAATTACGTCGAAATCTTCTGATGAATAAACAAGGATATGGATAAAAATATATAATAAAAAATATATATATTTTTTTTTTGGAGAGTGAGAGTCGAATGGAATCGAATCCATTTGATTTGTATACTCTTTTGTTATTATATGTGAGGCTTATCATAGATTCACATATACGTATATTGCCTGGGAATATTTTCCCTAGGCTTTGTCGGCCGAGATTTTATTCTCTATAGGTTTTTTCTTTCTTCATTAGAGAAAGGAAAAATACATAGGCCTAACCTTTTTAACGTGTATTTGAGGCTGGGTATAGTCTCAAATTCATCTTTTATTGTATTCAAATTTAGCTGTAAATTCGTATGCATTTATTTGCTACGAGAATACGATGCATTTATGTGTCGCATTCTTAGGTAACTTGTACAAGATCCTAAATGCGGATGAAGACCATGTACTTGTGGATAGTCAAATGTTTATTATTAGCTTTTGACTATAGACAGAAACATTTTGTCTAGAAAAAAATTTTTTTCTGGACAATGTAAGTATGTGTTCATGTCTAGTTAAAGTTTTAAACGCAAGAAAAAAAATTTTTCCGCATATTTAGTGATTACACTCATGCCCTCGAAGCCACCGTCATTTTCAAGTACATAATTATATGCTTAATTGTACTCGAAGCCACCATCAGTTTCAAGTGAAAATTAGTTAGGCATTTGAGGCCAAAATCAACTTCAAACGCTAAGTGCCGTTAAATCAATTTCCATTACAGATATTGACTTAAATTTCCAGTGGAAGCGTTTTGTAGCAGTGAGAACTGATTCTATCTAGAGTCAGTTTTCATTCAACATCGAAACGAAATTGAAAATAACTGTATTTCCAACTTCAGAGTTTCTTTATGTGAAGCAGATGCTTGAAAAAGTATATGTTTCTCTGAGAAAACCCCGATGCTCTCGCCACCATGTAGTGGCAGAAACACTACAGTTGTTTGGCACTTATATTTAATGTGGTTTAACGTCCAAGGGACATGAAAATATACGTCGTCACACATCTATCTTGCACACTAGATCCGTAACAACTACGGCAACCTCCTCAGCCCAGTCACTCACCTACCTACATTTATTCAGTAGGCGAGTTCCCTTTACGCCCGCCAGGCGCGCAGGAGATCGTGAGTGTTCCCACCCACGATAGGGGCTATGCGAGACTTACTAGCGTCAGGCGTCAGATTGTAAGACTTGTTGGTGTATATGTGTGCGTGTATGTATGTATGTGTGTGAGAGAGAGGGTGTGAGCGTGTCCTTTGTCAATTAAAGTTGAACGCTACATTTCAGTTTTGAAATAAACTTCTTATATTTCATTCGCTGATTACTCAGCTTCTATTTAAGCTAAAGAGCTGGGGTTGGTCTTGCTGGAGAGATGAGAAAATTTTTATAAAACTTTTCTTTTAATTTTTCTATTATCTTTAGAAGTTTGAGAATAAATGAACAAAAAAATAAAATTTGAAGGAAAATTTTCCTTTTTTGGAATCTAGAAACATTTCCTCTTTCACTCAATGATTTCTCAACCTTTATTCACATTAGAGGGCTAAAGTTGGTATTATTAGAAAGAAGAAAAAATTTGCATAAATCTACTGTTTATATAATTATTTCCATCAACTTTAGTAGTTTAAAAATAGACGAAATAAAATACCCAAATTAACGGAAAATTTGCCGTTTTAGCATTGTTTGGATATTTTCAGGTTTACCCATTATTACTTCACGAATATAGCCACAGCGATTTTCCTTTTTTTTTTCTTTGCTAAGGGAGTCCATACCGCTGGGACCCCTCTTATATACGCCCTTGGATAAAGGAAATCCATTCCTTTCTTGTAAAACCATTGAGAAACTTAATTTTATATGTTGAATAATTTCGTAAATATTAGAGAAAAAACTTTTCCGAAGTTAGGTACGGACGACAAATATCTTCACCACAAGTGAAGCTCTTATACCTCTTTGAAATTAGTATTAATTGAAAAAGCTTATAAAACTTGTCTTCTTTTATTTAATGCCTTTGTTAATTGGCGATCGGAGAAGCGAAGGGAAACCAGTTTTACCCATTTTCATCGTTTTAATCGATAGCTTTGTCTTTGTTTTAAGCAGTTATATCATTTTTATCGTTTTTGGTATTGTTATGTTCGTGGAATGGTGTACTACGATTAATTACGAGGATAGACTTTTTGAAAATTCATTACTGATTCGTGATTCTCATCTTTATTAAGTTTAATGCGCAGTCTATGTTATAGAAGCTATATTTCAATGAATCATTTTTTGGCTAGTTTCGAATGCGGTTGAAGGTTGCCCCTTGCCAATTTCACTTCCGTTAACATCTTGAAAAAAAATTACTGCAATTGGTTGGCGCATTGTATTATCTTCTAAAAATTATTATAGTGATTTAGATATTACACTGAATTATTGAGCTCGCCAAGTCATCTTTTCGACGAGGAGTTTATTTCTTTCTTACCATTTGTGTGGCCTTGGGAAACCTTTTATTTATAGCTGTGTATTTTTTTCAAACTCTTTTATTTAACTTCGTTTGGGAACAAAATTTAGACTTTATAATGATAACTGGAATGCGTCCTACAGTCCACTGGTCCTTATCTTCATATTTTTTAGTTGTGCTAACTGGATAGCGATATGTCACCTATTTTTACTAGATGCCAGAAACCGAAATAACCGACTAACTAAGGTATCTTTTTTACGGCGGTGATTTCGAATTTAGGGTTCATTTTCGTTCAGTTCATTTCTAAACCCCTAAGGGCTTCAAAATGGGGAAAAATTTTGCATTCACATATTGTATTGTATGATACAACACTGGGTATGTGTTTTGGGGTGCTGATTTCAAATTTGGCATTAATTTTTTTATTCAATCCATTTTTTAAACCACAGGTACTTCAAAAGAGGGCCAAATTTTCAATTCACATACTGTATTGTATTATACAGTATTGGGTATTCTTTAGGGGCGTTGATTTTAAATTTGACATTAACTTTTTCATTTGACCCATTCATTAATCCCCAGGGCTTCAAAAGAGATCAAATTTTTAATTCAAACATTTTATTATATGATACATCATTGGGTATGTTTTTTAGGGCTTTGATTTCAAATTTGACATTTTTTTCATTTGACCCATTCTTTGAGCCTTAGGGGCTTCAAAAGGACGCCAAATTTTGACTTTTTGTGTTTCATTGTGTGCTAAATCACATGAGTTTTTTGAGGTTCCCTAGTTTCATAATGATTACCATGTAATGAGGAGTCTGGAGAGTTTCCTCACAGTTCACAAGGAGAGACAAAATCAGTGAAGATTAAGGAATTTTGTTTTTACCTTTTTCATATTTTAGGAATATGTTTTCAATATGAAGGTCTTGATAATAGACGTGTAACTTCCGCCTCGTGTTTTAGGACAAACTCTTTTTTTTATCCGCTATTTCCATCCGATTTTTATCTAAATTTTTATTTCTAAGTTTATTTATGTCACTGAACTCGATGGTTTTTATATCCATTGTAAAATGGTGTTTCAACTGAATAAAATGGCACACTAAAAAGTAAAACATAAAAAAAGGGTGCGAGAATCCCCCCTCACATATTTAATGTGTAAACATTCAGCTGAGCGCTGTCAGCTCGCCATGGATGTCTGCTTGTGTGTGTGTGTGTGTGTGTGTGTGTATGTTATGTGACAAACAGAATTTGAAACTAGACAGTGCGCCATGCAGTTTTTTTATGCAATATCAACTTTTTTGTAACTAATATTTTTTTAAACCCAGGAGGAAGCGGACTAGAGAGCAAGAATGTTTACACATTAATAAATAAAAATTTTTTTAGGTAGACGCTTTTTTTTAATGAGTGTGGTAAAAAGGAAAGAAATAATTTTTTTATTTTGTTTGTATCATCCAAAAATGGCATCAAATAAAAGTGTGGGGCGTATACTTTGAAAAAAGTATTAGAGAATTGTAATTACCTCCTACTTTCAGCTTGAACTGAGTTTGCATGGAATGGCAAGGATAAATTTAGATACATTGAACTATGTTGCATACTTGTTCACCACATGTTTTTATTTGCTTCTATTTTTGGAGGATACCAACAGAATAATAAAAATTATTTAATTTTTTCATTTTTAGGGAGTTATTTTCTTGTTACTCATTAATTAAATAAAACCATTTACCTGAAACAAATTAATTATTTTATTTTATTTCAAGTTCTTATCAGTAAACTAACACAAATTTTTAAAGTCTAACAGTAAATAAAATCAGATTGATATAGTATTTTGTAGTTCTGTATGATAGAGAATTAAAGAAACTAGTTATTGAGTATAGGAGTTATTCCAGATATTCTCAAATTCATTTTAGTAATTTGATGGCTGATCTGAAAGAACTCGACAGATAACTGTTCAACAATGAATGTTCAGATCTGTACAAAACATGAGTTAATATGAGTGTAATGGTATAAACCAGAGGATCCACATATTTTCATATTAAAAATAGATTAGCAATATTTATAATAGCCTAATTTACCTTGCTGAAGTATCAAATTTATTGCAGAAAAATTAGTAGTTCTTACTGTTACAGTGAAAATTAATAACATAATTCTACTAACAGTTACTTGAATCTAGAAACAATCAAGAAAATTTAACCCATACACTGAAGAGGACTTTGAAATAATTCAACGAATCAAAATCTTCCGCCACTTTTATAAAATTTAATCATAAGTCATGAGAGATGCACAGCCATTATATGTTATATACATATATAGTAATAATAAACAATGTAAAATGCATGAAAAATCAAATAACACAAGTTGACAGCTTATCTCTTATCACCCTTAAGTGCATACTTGGTAATAAAGAGTCTTAGTATAGATAAGTAGGTAATGTAGTAGGATACCTGCCAAGTATTTACGTGGATATTTTTAAATTTGCAGATACCCATTTATATTTTTTCTCTATTATCGCTGATTATTACATTACTAGAGAGTGCTCAATGCTGCTATGCAGCAATAATTTACAGATCTACATGAACTATACTGTGTTCAAATTTTCAATTAATCAAGTGCAAAATGAAAAAAAAAAAAAAAAGATTTTGAGTTAGACTGAAATTGAAATATGCGAATAGCCAAATAAATGTCTGTGACTATGGTCCCATAATAGCACTACAGAAATTACTTTTATACAAATACTACCATAGGAGCATAGGAGGAGAGGCTGTGCCCCCTCTCACCCGCTTAAGTTACAAATTCTAGATAACAAAAATCATATATATATGCATCTTACATTCAATGTCCTATAAGTGGCAAAATATGTAGAAAACATTGCAAATTTTGTAATTATCTGATAAAAATTGCGACCTGTACTGTGGGAACAAAAAATGGACTTACATCTACCTATCTATCTATATATATATATATGAATTTGAGTGATTGATGCCAAAATTTTTCTGAGATCATGAAACAAAAAACATACTCACCCCTAATCCTGGAGGCTAATAAAGAAGTAGATTTTCTGAATAAAACCTACTTAAAAATGTCAGTAGGGGAAGTACTGGCGGATCCGAACCAAAATCAATAGGTCTGGTCCTTGGCTTAGTACAAATGTTTGTACCAAAATGCATAATTATCAGACAAAAATTTTAGCCCGTATTGTGGGAACAAGAAAACAAAATATATGTAGAAAGTAAAAATTAATGCGATTGATTTTTTGTTTATTGCTATATTTGTTCATCCATGTCAAAATGGGAGTATATCGTGTCCCTTTTTTTTTATCGTTGATATTTTTCCATTCACTGCAAGTTACTTTTTCGCTTCTTAAGTCGTGTGCTATAATACCTGTTGACTTGACAAAAAAATTTTTTTTCATAAAATTTAAAATAAGTATTACGTAGAATTTGTGTGTCGAGTAGTGTATGTCATGAAACAAAACATTTTCCACCCTTGAAGTTGATGGTCCTCCCTTGACAGTTCCCTAAAAGCAGAATTTCGTACTGTAAAATGTTCTACTGATTATAGATAAAAAATTATTAGCCATCTGAAAAATACATAAATCACTTTATTTGTAGAAAATTATAAAATAAAAAATTTTGTTAAGACTAAAAGTTTCTGTAGAAATAACCCTTCCCAGGGAAAATTACGAAAACCACACTGAAATATAGTCTAAAACATTTGGGGTGTTGAGGAGGGAGTATCAACTTGAGAAATGATAAGTGTGTGATTTTACATAGCTTAAGGTCTAATATGATGAGCCTCCAAAGGGTAAAACATTATCTTCCTTATTTCTTGAGAAAAAGAGAATTACAATGTAGCGACCCAAAAATACGCCACAATACTTGTTGTTAAGAAAATCCGTCATTTTGCCTGTAAAAAAATATTATATGGGTACATATAAACATCACTATAATAAACATATAAGCCTTTAATTATTATATAAAATTATTTCCTAGTATTATTTCACTAATTATTTTCCCAATATTATTTGGCTAATTATTCTCTCATATTCGAAGCGCATGTGCCACTACATACAGCCACACACAGACATAAAAAAAAAGTTCGTCAGCTCCTGCGAAACAACCAATTCTATAGCTCAAAATTAAATAGGAATTTTAAATAATTAGTAAATCACAAATTATTAAATATTTTTAAAGTCTTGCATTTTCCTCTCATAGCTTTTCAAAAATATCCTGAAATTTATATGAATAATACACTAGAAAATCTAATGAAATTTTCTACTTTCGAATTATTTAAACCCAAAATTTTTGGGAAAAAATAGAAAGATAGTTCTTTTCCTATTTTCAAAAACAAAACTGTGGATACCTTGATGTTTTAACCAAAACTGGGTTATTAGAATCGACTTGGTGGAGTGGTTAGGAATGGTGATGATAAAAATTATCCGTTTCATGAGAAAAGAAAATGAATGGTACCATTTTTTCATTTTGAATAATTTTTTTATGAGTATATATATGTATTGCCCAAAGTTTTGTGTTCACGGTTTTGAGAAAACTATCGGGTAGATATGGCTGAAATTTTTGCGAAAGATACTTCTCATATTGGAGCAGGCCTGAAAGAAATTCTTTGCCTATCGGTTAATTAGTTTCTGAGAAATCTGTAAAACGAATGTTTTTTCAGGATTTTGAGAAAATGACCATAGAGATTGGGCAGAAATTTTCACGATAGACTTTTCTTAAATTAGTGTAAGTTTCTTAGAAGTTTGGTGCCTATTAACTCGGTAGTTTCTGAGAAAACTGAAGAAGAAAAATTGCTAGAAAAAATTTTGTGTTCACGGTTTTGAGAAACCCACTAAACAAATATGGTTGAAATTTTTATACGCTTTTATTACGAAAGATTGCTATTGTATGGGAACAAGTCTGAAAGAAGTTTGGTGCTCGTTGGTTTAGTAGTTCTCAAGAAAATTGGAAACAAAAAATCTCTGGAAAAGTGGTTTTTAGCGTTAAAGCATCAATAGATCGATATTTTTATTAAAAATATAGCTAACTGTCGATAGTTTTTTGTAATTTCTTAATCTGAAACTAACAATGAAAAATTGATATATCGATATATTTTTCCGATATCGATACCTATTGATATAAGTATAGAGGATGAGGACCGGTGAAGACACACGAAAGAAGGTTTTACATGAAGTTACGTCCAAGAAGCGAGTGTATTTAAAGACAGTTACATAATTTAAGTATGAGTACAGTTTTAAGTAAGATAAACGAATGTGGGTGGAGATGAACGAGTGAGTGGCGGAGATGGTAATACAGTGTAGCCGCAAACAGATATTTAAATTATGTATAAAGGTGATGGTGTGTTTGCAGGAGTGAGAGGGGAGAAGGATTGGTGGTCTCAACAATAAGTATTGATTATCGATTTATATTGATATAAATATACATTACTATTGGTACTATTTTGCGCAAGTAAGCACTCCCTCTCATTCTCTCCATCTACATCTCCATCTCTTATCTCCATTTGCAAACTAGGTTTTCTAGCGAAGTGTTGCTGCACTTGAGTTTTGTTTCATGATATAAAATAGAAAACATTCCAAAATTATAAAATTACAGATGAAAAAAATTCTCCAATGTGATTCGATTAAATTTTGAAAAACCCTATTATGAATTGATTCGAGTTGAAAAATAGAAATTTAATGAAATATTCTGGATCCCTCATCTGCTTCATGTTTATAACTTTTACTGCTTACATTCGAGAATAATTTTGTTTTTATTTAAATAATACGATATAGAAATAGTTTTGGGACTAATTCTGGCCATTATCTGTAAAAACTTCATAAACTGCTGCGTGTACTGTTAATAGGAGTTCAAGTGAAATGGGAGAGAACTATCCACAATCAAAATTTTTGGATTTAGAAAATTTGATACCAAAAATTTATGCATTTCTCAAAAATTCTGAAGTAAAATTTTTCTTGAAAGACAATCTAGTAGTAAGGCGTGAGATATTTCTCTCATTTAGTTAGACAGGTAGGAATAGGAAATCAGCAATTATTGGTATTTTCTCTCCATTTCATATTTTCAAATTGAACTCCTCATTCTAGTCTAGTGAACAATTCACTTTGCTTTTTATCTGGTAATGGGAATTTTAATATTATTATTAGTACTTAGGCATCTTAACCAATAAGAATTATTAAAATTTCCATTAATGTTATCAACATTTTTGTTACATTCTTCAATTCTCACTTTCTTTGAAGGTCTATCAACTATATTACTTCAGAATTTCTGAAATTATTCTATGGGTCCAGTAAATGTATGTAGGATTTCAACTCAGTCAAGTATCATTGTCCTTTTAGAGTTTTTTTCATCTATAAATTTTTATCTCGGAATGTTTTCGATTTTATGTCATAAAACAAATGATTAAGGTATCCACAGATTTGATTTCGAAAACTGGAAAAAAACTACGCTTCTCTTTTTTTTAACTATAAATTTTTTTGTTTAAGTAATTCTGAGGTAGAAAATTCCATCGGATTTTCTTGTGCATTATCCAGATGAATTTTAAGAGGTTTTTGAACTGCTCTTATAACAAAATGTAAAAATTTGAAAATATTGACAATTTGTGACTTATAAATTCGTTCAATTTCCTATTCGGTTTTTTCAGAATTTACTATTTTTAAATTGGTTTTGTATGAGTAGCAAATAATTCCACACTCTCATTTAAAAAGTTTTGTCGTTTTTACCAGTGGAAGTATGAAAAGTGATGAAAGGGTTATAATTTGATCGGATTTAACTTCTTCCGTAAGAATAATATTAACTTCGTTCCTTGTAAGTTGTTGAAGAAAATATACATGCACAATTTTTGAGGCAGAACGTTGATGTTATTCATCGTTTATTTAACACTTCGCTGTAGGCTAAATCAACCAGTTTTTTCCCTTGTAATCTCAGCCACAGTGTGTACACAAAAAAGTGAAAGTTTCTTGAAAAAAAAATTTAATGATTTTCTAATTCTCATACCGTTCAATTTCAAATTTCAAATCAGTTATTTCCAAAAAGAAATCAATTCATCTCGAATTGTTTGGTGTATGCGTCAATAGTACTGAGTTGAGTCCAGAGTAGCAAATAGTTATTTTTAAAATGTTATAATGGTATTTAGGTTGTTGCTTAATAGACACTTTGTTACGTACATTCTTCTGATGAATTACAGGTAATTTCATCAAGTTTTACCAATACCTGGCAAACCTGTAAAACTCGTTGAGATGAACGAAAAATGTAGAGTGCAATATTGCCGTAGTATAGTTAGATATTGACCTACTGCACCTTAAAATAAGGAGTAAACAAAAACTCCAATAATTTTTATTTCTTGAATTCAAATTAAATTTTTTAACTAGTGAGTATGGTACAAACTAACCGATCAGTTTTCAACTGTCTACTGAAATATTATATTATACTCTTGACTCCAGCTGTCAAATTTATGTGTTTCAAGAAAGTGGTCTTAATTTCCGAGAAGTACAAAGAATGAAACTAATTATACATACCTATTTAAGTTTTTCGTATCAACCAGCGTCGAAAAGTTTTTTCTATCTCAAATTCGAAGCCAAAATTTATCACTTCACGAGTGTGGCGTTGTTATTTAAAAATGATTAACTACTTAGAAAAGTAATTAAATAAGTTTCACCCGGAGATATTTGACTTATTTTAACGATAAAATCTTTAAAGAAATACATTTCTCATACATTTGCCAGAATTTTCTAAGCTATAAGGGAATCTATAATTTCAACAAAATTTTGTAGCTTATATTCTGTAACTCGAAATAATACATTTTTGTCCGTGCCAATGTGCAATTCAACATCTTGCTTGAGTAGAAAAGTGAATTTTTGTGAAAATTAATAATACTTCCTTGCGAGTCCTTTGCCTTCGCACGTGAAATGAGAGAAAATAATTTTTTGTGAAAAGACTTGAATTTTTTCATTGTAATCAACATCGAAGAAAAAAAACTAAATAGTCTCAGCTGCAGTTAAACAGTACGTGTAACATCAGAAGGTGTGTTGAGTGTGGTTGTCATAGCTACAATCAAAATACATACTGTTTTATGAATGTTTGCTATAAAAATCTACCTACATATTAATTTCAATCTCGTGAAATGACCTATGGGTGGAAGTGGGTAAGTTTTTCATTTCATAACCCAAGAAAATTTTTGGAACCAAAAGTTCAAATTCATATGTATGTGTACATTTATATAATCCATTTTCTTCTTACCTTCGTTGATGAAGGTCGCAATTTTTGTCTAACAGTTGGGCTGCAGATACGATTTTGAGCGTTAACGCTATGCTCACGCTCATTATCAAAAATTTTTGATGCTGAACGTGAGAGGTAAGCATTTTTACATGGCGATGCTCAAAGCTCATGTCATGCTTGTGGTTTTAATAAATTTGGTACGAACATTCGTATGTACTAAACCAAGGATCAGACCTATTGATTTTTATGCAGATCAGTAGGACAGTAGGTACTTATGGTACCGGTACCATCTTTCACCAGTAGCTGTGAAATTGGAAACAAATATTTAATATAATCTATTCTAGCATTCAACCACTTTTAATTGGATTAGCTGGGCGGTAGTTCCAATATGTTCGATTTAATTCTGATTTTGGGCTCTAAAATATGTAATTTTCTATCAATAATTTAACCTTATAATTATTTATGATTTATACTAGTTTTTTGGAAATTCTAGTTGTAATTGGCTGGTTGAATTGAAAGGCCAACAATGACAAAACTGATCAGTAAAGAGGTAATTAAGTAAATTGTATTTCTGAAAACGAGTGGTGTAAGAATGGATTGTGTGTTATAATAATGGCAATGGCTGTAGACCTATTTTATGCTCTCATCGCATCAAGGAAGTACAAATTTAATCCAATCCAGTCGACATCTTCTGCGAAAATCTTTATTTAATTGGAGAGAAAACTGGTGAAAAGGGAAATTTTTTAGAAAAATATTGGATGCGTTCTCCAGTTAATTAGCATTTTGTGGTTGACTAAATCGAGGCGTACTCACGGGTATTGAACAACTGACAGATGGAAACGAAGAAGCCGATAATGCAATAATTATTAACTATATTTTGTTTGTGTATGCCGAAAGAAAAGTATTGTATTCACATGTCAAACGTCTGAAGAATTGCTTATTTGGGTGTTCAGGAGAAAAGTGTAAAAGCAACCTAGAACTAAATAGGTGAGGAAAAATTGCGTTTTCTAAACTCTGTTCGTTTGTGCCAAGTGCTTATTATTTAAAAATGAAAAGGAATCTGGTTGGTCCAACGATTAAGTACTCAGCCTCGCATCCGAAAGGATCCTGGTTTAATACGTGCAGCCGCAGTCTGCTTTCTCAACGCAAGTAAACCCTACTCTAGAAATACTCACATCACACAGTGTTCGTGGACGGTTCTTTTTATAAATTAAATAATAAAAATAAAGATAAATTGAAAAAATTACGATGATAACAATGTGATTTTCCATAGAAGAGAAAATTATTGCCCCTTCAAAAGCCATATTTGAGTCTCTGTTTGTTTGGCAGTAGGTACATAAGTGCATCATTGTGTGATGGGAAAAACTGTCTCCAGAAATTAATAGGAAGCTTCCAAAATTTTGATTGACCAATATTTTGGGTTAGCAGTTCTCAACCAATGGTACGTGGAAAGCTAAAAGCAATTGGAGATTTTTCTGGTTATGTTTTTCTGAAATTAATGCTTCATTCGTCGTAATTCTCCAGTTAGTAATGAAATCTAAAAACGTCTTTTTCACTCAGTTTTGAAAAAATTTTTAATCAAGTGATAGGCGAAAATTTCAGAGACTTGTCGTTGGTACGTGGATGTAGAAAAGTTGAGAACCCATGCTCTAAGGTTTCATTTCAAAAAACCACGAGTGACTTCGAATATCATTCCTTTAACTCCAAACTCTAACTGGGACTTAGGTCCTTATCGACCATAGCGCTATTACCAGTTCCAGTGGGAACAATCAAATTTCATGTGCTGCACAATTCCAATGAATTACGATACGTTGTGAGAAAAGTTTGATTGTATTTTTGATATTCCTACCGATTGTTAAAATACCATGGAAACTTATTTTAGCTAAATTCTTCATCGGGTACCTAATCATCAAATGTTGAAACGTCATCACTTCTTCGATTCTAGTTAAGTAGGCCAGTTAATATGTTTCCATTCGTATCAGATTACCCTATTTAGGGTGTGTATAATCTGAAAGTGGTAGACCCTTTTGTTGGTTTATAATAGTTATTTTTGAAATTAGGTTTTCATTCGATTAAAGTGTGCTAATTAACATTAATTAATTCGTTATCTGTAGTTGTTAAGCAACCTGAATGAATTAGTCTTTAGGACTTTGGTAAAGGACTGAATAGATATTTGGCGAGTTGAAGATGAGAAGATTTATGATGTGATTGAATAGTTGAGCTTTATGAGACAAGTATTTAGTTTATGTGATTCTATGAAGAGGGCTGGACATGCAAAAAATGATGCAATTGAGATTGCTCTCAATAAGGAAAGGGCAGAAGGAAAATGGATAGTGGTGAATTCTGCGGAGAGGTAGAGGAGAATTGTAAAATGAGGGTTCAGAGACATTTATTGACACAATTAAAACAAGCGAAAGCATCTGAATGGGAAAACCAAAAGTGGGCCGGGATGACAATTTGACTATTGCGGTAACAGAAATTTATGGCGCAGGTATGCCTTGCGTTGTTCCATTCTGAAAATTAAGAGTCAACCTACGTAGTTCATGAATTGAGAAGAAAGGAGGAAAATACTACATCTACATTGTGAAACCCTCCTGAAAAGCTACCCAGAGATGAATGTTTGAGGGAGTAATTGGCTTGCCACATTCACGAGGGAATTCATTTTAAAGAGTCTAGTGTCATTGCGAAGTGTAAAACAGAACTACTTCATCACAAATTGGTAATCAATCTCAAATGACGATATTTTGCATTTAAAATCACTCCAATGAACCGTATGTGTCACACATTATACTGTAAAATGTGGATGAGGAATTCCATTCTTGATTCACTCTGGATAGGCGATGTACTTTTGAGTGTAACTGCTGTTGTGACGAGAAGAGAATTAAGTCAATTGAGTGCAACATTCAACTTGAGTATATTATTCACTGAAACAATGAAGCTTTTAAAACCAATATTAAACGATGATTACCTAAGTATAGTGAATTATATATCGTTGTACTACGAATTACATGTATATCGTTGGTAAGAGGAGACTGCGAGGGAGTCAAAAATGAAAACAAAGTTATTTTTGATTTTTTTACTATTTTCCGATTTCTCTCCCCAGTTAAATTATCCGTTAGTATATAACTCCTAATTGCTTTGATATGAGTTTAAAATTGACTGAGAAACCAGTTCTAAATGTAGTGCGAGTTCACGGACTCTTCGTATTTTGTCACTGTTGATAGAGATTATCTTAATTATTTCATCTCAGTATTTTTGTGAATTCTCAAGGTTTAGTGCACCACCCTTCACACCAAGGACGTATGGTATCAGAGGGGCTCTTGAGGTCTGGACCTCTTTAGCTAAGAAAAAGAAAGTCTTGATCTTCAAAAATTGTGTATTTTTATCAGTTTTAGTGATTTTTTGTTGTGGGGGGTGGGGGTCAGAAGCGATCTCTAAGGAATTGTGGACCTCCCTCTTTCGACGAAGCTATATACGCCTTTGCTTCAAACGTTCATAATTTTTAGAATATGAGAAATTAGTTGAGTCTTGTGTGAAAAACGAAATTTCGAAAATTAGTAATTAGTGATCGGTGCGCGTGTCAGAAGGAAACTACGGCTCTTACAGAATACAGCTTACCTCTTTATGTAAGTTTACTTTTATTCTATTGCTTGCGTTAACGTAAGATAGTGGCGGCGGCGGCGGCGGCGGCGGGAGAAGACGTATGTGGTTGGCTTCAAGGTTGATCATATATTTTGTAATCACCTCCGATCATCGAATGTTCTGAAGCTGAACCACGTTTAGCCAGACAAGTAGTGTAATTTCTTCACGTTTGCCGTAACACTAACCACGTCTCAATTACCACAAATTAGACGTCGACGCGGAAAAACCGCACCATCTTCAAAAACCAGTTCGTGAAAGTAAATAAAGGAGGAAAGTATGTGCACTTTCGCACGTAAACCAGTTACACACTCCGAATATTCATTATGGCGACAATAACGCGCCCGCCAAAAAACGTATCCAAAATCAAAAGTTGTCTTTTCGTTCGTGTTATGCCTTTTTTGCAGAATTTAAGAATATGTTGGAAAATCTGCATGGAATATCACGAAATATATTCTTTTCATGTTTTTTCTTTCAAGTATATTCAAAATCGTTCTTGGGTTCTTACCATATTTTCATATTTTTTTCAGACTGTTTTTGTATTTAGATTGTCGCCCATTTCTGTCGAACAAACATCGTAGTTCGCCAAATATAACATTATTTCCGGAGCTCGGAAGGGTCAAAGTGAGAATGAGTAGGACGTCTAGCTAATTTTAAATTCTGCCGTATTTTTTTACAAGTTTTCCTCGAACGTTTGCTGTCAAACGTCGTTTTTGAATTTTTGATTCTTCTGGCCACCATCGGATTCGGTGTTGACGATTTGCAAATGTAGCGTTTCTATTCACGTCATTGTATTCACAGGTCTCATTACTGCTACTTCTCCTGCTGCGCGAACAACAACGGTCACCCGCTGTGCCTTACAAAGAAAAAAGGAAACCAATTTAAAAGTATTTTTTATTATACGATTTATAATCGTTGATGAATATCCAGGTATCTGTACCACCTACCTTTCACACGAATAATTATTTTAGATATGACGATTATTTTCGAATAATGTAGGGCATGCTACATAAACGATGTCTCGATAAACTCGTCCAGTTTTTCACTCCTCTCTTCAAACCAGTTCAAGGAAAACCACATTATTGAAATCTTTTCAAATCGTTTCGGTGTTAACGTATTTTTTATATTATTTACTTAGACATTTTCCTCCCATTTTTGTTACGTCGTTCGTATTACATTTTTCTTCGCTATAAAAAAAAAAAAAAAAGAAAAGAAAACTCGTTGGCATTTTTCCATCTTCTGTTACAATATCCTGTTCAGTTGCAGACACGTGAATTAGATTATTTACCCAAAGTGAAAATTTCTTGAAGACTGCCAATTTTTTCCCTCAAAAACTTGTCGTGCCTGAAGAATAGATCGAAGATATTTAGCAGGCGTAATGTTAGGTTCATGTTAAGTGCAGAATGTGGTCTTAAAAACGTTCCAGCGAATGTGTTGTTCGTGCGAGTGCAAACAGATGAATGCAACAATGCATGCACTCTGGGACTTCCTCTGAGTTGTTTGGTTTATGTCTTATCTGTTTGGAAATGCTGTATTCTCCGCTTAATTTGTTCCGCTAATATTTGTCCGCTCGTAAATTGCCAAGATGTAGGTGTAATTATGATTCTAAAAGCTTGTACTTATCATCTAACTTTTTAGAATTTTTTTTAAACTGAAAATTTGATTTTTTTTTTCAACCGAAAACTGAAAAAAAAATTGCTGAAATGACATTATCATTAAAATATTTTTTTTTCTTCAAGGCCACCTTTCAGTCTCTTAAAGTTTTTTGTCATACCATTTAAAATTTTATGGTGCTTTTTTTCTCATTGAAAATTTAAATAGTAATTTGATGTTTTTTTTTGGATTTTTATCATTGGACGTCGGAGATGCATAAAATATTCCATAAATGCGTAACGGATATAAGTTAATTTTATGTCAAAATGATTGAACATTTTTCCCCAGGTGCATGTTTGCTCAATATTGGGAAATATAATGTTTCATCATGGTGGCTTCTTATTGACGAAAGGGGGAACCAGAGCATCGAATTCGATTTAAATGTCGGAATTTAGGAAGTCTGCTTGGCGTCGTAGTTGAGTTTTTAACTTTCCTATCGAAAGTTTGTATGTTTGAGAAGGTGAGGCTACCGATGCCCTCCAATTCTCGACCCAAAATGGTGGTGTGTTCGATTCGGTTATGTTTGTTTTTCAGCAAGTATGTAATTAAAAAATGTATACCAGGCAACCACTGGTCACCAAATTCCGACCATCTACTTCCCCATTCTGACAATAGTACGTTCTCCGTAATTATGGCTGAGTAGCGAAAGTTCAATTTCAAAAAAAAAATTTTTTCAATATTTTTGTCAACGGTAATTAAAAAAATTAACACAAGTGATTATTGGTCTGTTCGATGTGACAAAAAAGTGTAATATCCACCAGAACTTTAAGCAGGCTGTTTCATTTACTAGAGAAGAACCGATAAAAAACTTTTTTTGTAAAAATATGCGGAATCTCCAGACCAAACTCGGTGAGATGTAGTGACGTATCTAGGGGAATCAAGGGAATGAACCCTTTCGGATTTTCTTCAGCAGGATTTCATCGAGGGAGAACATTATATAGTTTTGAATTGCCTGACAAATAATGACGATGGGCTTAAAAATCAGAAACTTACGTAAATTCTTTTCAATTTTTTTTTTGTAGGTTGGAGGGTGAGCAGGAGCGGATATAGGGGAACAAGGAGCATATATCCCTTCGAAATTTCGAAAAATACGAAAAAACTGTCTAAAAATTTTTTTGACCACTTTATTCGCAATAATATACTTTTTATCAGTTATTCTTTTTGAGTTGTAATTTTTTGTGTTTTTCCATTTCATCAAACCAGAACCACGCTTAAACTGTAATGTAGTACCTACTGAGAACTAAATTTTACCAGAACTGGATTCACATTAAGACTTTTAGTGTTGCATTTTTTTACCATATTGAACGAAGATAATGTGCGGGTCGATTTCCTTTTAAGAATACTATTGTTTTGATTTTCCATATTTTTCGAGGTAAATGTATAACTGAAAACGTCATACTTCTTGAGGAAAGAGTATTTAATTACTTATTTTTAGAAACAGTTCTATGATAGTTTCTTTTTATTTTCCAGTCATTGGCCTTCAAACGTATGCGTAGGGTATGAAGAGGACAAGAGATCTCCTTGAAACAGCTGTCTCACGTTTGGCCGTATAACAGAAAAATTCTTGTCTTATAATATTAGTATCTGATTCCCCAAGCCTTTATTGGGTGAGGTGAGTGAATAAAACTTATGACAGCATTTAAAAAAAATTTCGAAGTAAAAAGTTCGTACCTACATCAAGTAAAATGGGATTTTGTGTGTGAGCTGTGAGAGGAAAACAGTACATAAATGAACTGTAGAAATCGGAAAGTGAAAATATCACTTGTTGTTTACAATAGAATCCAAATCATCATCATCTTCATCAATTCCCCATAAACAAGTAGCCAATAACTACGCTGCACTAAAAAACCATGTGTCAATATTAAAATTCATAAATAATTCAATTATATATGTAAAATACGATGTATTTCCAGATTTCTACAGGCTATGTTTCTTCTCACTTCTTATCTGATCTGATAAAAATTGTCAATTTAATATTGTACCGCTATCTCAACAGTCAACGTTAGGTTGGTTTAGTTTTGCTTTTAAGCTTGCTGCAGAATGTATAGTAATATTTAAACGGATGTATTTTATTAGTTAAATTTCATGTGTGTTATAATCTTTATTTTCTCGATTTCTTCATTTATAGGTGAGTTGTTTTTGATACCTAATTTTGTTGTATTCTTTATATTTGCATTTATTAATAATAAAATCTTCATTTATAGCAATCGATACGAGATTTCACACTTATTTGAAATTTGACTTATATATATGTGTACAGAAGTTAGAAGCTGATACAAATTATCAGAGTGCTTGATTTTAAAATGGACCAAAGTTGGAAAATGGTATTTCAAGAAAAATGAAATTTTAGTTTTCCTTTTTATGCCACACACAGACAGAAATTGACAGAAGGGTGGAGAGTGAGAAAATTTTCAAATTTCATTTTTTAACCGCCGCTATGACACAGTGGTACCAACGTGGCTCTGAAGTTGTCACTTGCCGAGTTCGAATTCTAACAGGGGTTGTTTTTATTTTTATTTTTAAATTTATTTTAGAGTTTTGGACCCGAGTCTTCGATGGGATGAGTTTTACGTGTCTCATAAAAGTGTATTTTTAAAAATACATTTTTACTCAACTTACTTATTTCCCCTAATATGTCGGCTATTTTATGCATCAGTCAACTGTTTGGCATGTCAGTGCTTTATAATGTTACGCTTGTGATGAACGTAAATTCCAAAAATTCATAAAAATAGCCGTTGAAACTGGAAGCGCTGCAAAAATTTATTAAAATTAATATATTCCGAAACCTAAGATTCATCAGCAGAAAACTAACAGTTTTCTCGTATTCGAGAAACCAGACTGGAAAGTGTACGTTGTGTTGGCTCTGTTGTCCGAGTGCAAACGATTAGTTGGACGAGTTTTACGATTATTTATTCCAGAATTCAACCATCGTTCTCCCCAGAACAATTAAGGAATGATCACAACTGTGTCGGTGGTAGGTGTTGACGATACAATTTATAGTCGTGACATCAGTGTGAGAATAATTCGACAGTAATTTACTGGCGTACGGTGAACGACGATACCTGCAGCCTTAGTTGATCAGTGAGAGAGTGTGCGTATGCACTTGTCATCTCATGTATCTATGTTCTCGCGAATTCTATCCATAAGCTTATAAACTGTAGCATTAAGTAATGGGCTAGGATTCTCTTAAAAACTATACGCGGGTTTGACCGCGTATATTTTTTATTAGGTTTTTTTGTTAGTAAATATTCTTTGCTAATGCCTCCTTAAATCGGTATAACTCCAAAATTTCACTAGAAATCGGCAATTCCCTCGTGAATTAGGATGGTATGGGTCTACTAGCTTCGCGAAAGACTGATCTCCTTTTACACGCACAACTGACCAATCCTATTCGGAATATTCTTCGGTACAATTCTCCCTTGCCCTATGGTCGTGTCAGATAATAATCTTTTTGCATCACCTCTTTTGCGCGTTTTTCTGTTTTCTGCTATGTGTAGGTATCTGTGAGAGAGATGAAGGTGATTTGATGATGTGTTTCTGGGAGAGAAATTTACTTATTTCTTTTAAATTCCGTTTTTTTTTCCTTTTTGTTTTTCACTGTCTCATTTCAATAACTGCATGCGATGCAACGTATGTCGTACTCTTGTTTCCCTATTTTCTCGAAGGTCAATACCCATTTTCAGAGAGTAGTTTTAAGTGAAATATGTTCGAGTCTAAAAATCGTAGGTTTTGTGGTAGATTCTGTTGAATTCACCTACAGCTAAAAGTGACATGTCACGACTTGGCGAAAATTTCATTATAATTTGAGTTTGGTCTCCTGATCCCGAAAACACCTTCCACCAAAAGTTTATAGTTATAGGTACATATATAAATATGGGATGTAACGAAATTCGTCTACAAACTGGAGGGCGTATTTCTTTAAGGATCTATTCGTATAGTCCATAGTCCGAGTTGACGTTTCAGTCAAATTCGAAAATGGGCCAAATCTGTACCTTTGTTTCCGAATTGCCGCTTTTTGACGTTTTCATTATGATGCAAAATATTCTTAAAATCTATAATGAACGCAACCTGTAATACGCAATCATATAATACGAAATTTTGTTTATTCTAAGCGAAAATCTACATTTTCCACTGGCATGCCAGCCTTTTTATTTTCGATTCCGTTCGATACAAGCGTGGAAACAGTTTCGTCGTTCAGTATATTGAATTTAATAGTCTGGTATCGTTCGATTACGTCACTTCCTAAACGTTTCAGTTTTTTATCATGCAAAATCACACCGATTATGGTAACCAAGTTTCATCATTAAGGTGACATTTTATTCGTTTCGAGAGCGTGTGTACGTAATTTTCAAACCAAAAGAAGACCAAGTACTTACGTGAAAGTAAAATTATTCGTTTGGCATCTTCGTCAACGTATTATGCGAAGATGAGAAAAAAAAGTGTCTCTCTTTTTTTTTGCTCTAAGTGGATTAACATTTTGGCAGTACGTTGCTCACAAACGTATAATGCAAATTATGTTCGGTTTGTCCTCTGTAAATATCTATTTTATCGCTATAATGGAAGCAAGTTTACGTAAACGTTTAACGTTAATTAATCGGCTTTCCAATATTCGTTCGCCTTCTGTAACATTTTTACTATCTGTACGAACATAAAATACCTCGCCTGTAAAAGAAAAATAAAATAAATCATGGACCTTGATTTTCGTAACATAGTGAAAAATTTCTGTTTTATGAAAATTCGACAATAACTTTTTCAGTAATACTCAAATTTATTCCGAAATTAACATTTGCCGGTTAATTGTCAGCGTCCGCGAAAACGAACAGAAAATCGAAAATATTATTTTTATTTACCTTATACCTAGGTACCTTATTGTATATTGAGTTTTATCGCCATTTTTACTCGATATTTGCAAAAAGTGTTTAAATTAAGCTGTCCTTTAGTTGAGGTAATATGATGTGCTATGGCTGTGAAAAAGGAACAAGTTCACCTTCAGTGTAACTCTCATTCTTTTATATTTCTGTGCATAATCGAATGGTTTTCACTGGCCGGTGTTTATATTTAACGTGAATTTCGATGGAACCATTTGTAAAGTTTTCAAAAACTGCTATGAAACTTGGAAATTTGGAGTAATCCCACCTGTTATGAAGACCTATTGCATCTTCCATATTTTTCTCTTATAGCTGTGTGAAAGTTGAAGGTTTATTAGGGGAGAAATACCTAAGGAAAGTTGGCAGTACGAAACTCTAAACTTCCATTTTCTAGTTTTGATTCCAAATATTGTCTCGTGAGTCTTGACAAAATTATCAATAAGTACCTATCGGATACTACGGCTTGTTAGAAAATTTCGATTGATCCTGGGAACATTGCGTTTCTGTAATATAATCTTCGTTCGATGCGGCAATCTGATAAAAATTCTAGAATATTCTCGCCAGGGTCAAGAAATGTTACAAAATAAAAATTGGATTTGAGGTTTGTTTCGGTTGTTAAAGACGCGGATATTTTAGGTCTCAGATTTATGCTGTCTCCGTCAGATCAGTTGTTCAAAATGCGAAAACAAAACTTTACGAAACTATTCGTTTTCTCTGTAGCCTACTGCTGGAGCTGTTTCTGCTTGCAAATTTGAGTCGTGGAATTTTCTTGAAGACCTACGCTACTTGGTTTTTTCATTACTCTGGCCAAGAGAGATATTGCTGATGTTTCTCGTTCGATTAACTTTTATTTTCACGAAAGAATTGGCGCTGTCTAAGTGCCTCGATGACAAGTATTATTTTGAATGTATCATAAACTCGTATATTACTCCTGTATATCAGCCCTTCTTTTTCCCCTGCAACACGATACCGATGATATAGCGAAAGTCTGGAGATGACGTATTTCTTCTTCAAAGATTTTTTCCCAATATTATGAAAAAAGAGTAGGGTCGTTACACCGTTTTGCACTTCCGTGGTTTTTTCTTTTTTTTTACTTGACGACTGCTATCTTCGCAAGCACCCAACCAAACAAAATACAAGCCTGAATTTAATTCTTGTGTCGCGGCGAATGAATTCATCAAATGAATAATTTGTGAGATCGTACGAGAATCGTGTATTTTGAAGAGTGATGAGATAGGTTAGGAGGCAAAATAATGAAAAACAATGTCTCGTCAGTTTCAACAAAAATCTAGTCATTAAAATTTCCCGAGTATTCGGACCCAGAAGTGAGAGTGGGTACCTTTTTCATTTTATGATCTTCTGAGCATTTTGGCACTGTTTTTGAAAATTAATTTTTTTTATATGTACCCTTTTGTTTTGAGTCCATTTCCAAAAGTAATTTTGATCAGATGGTTTCGAAATTTGAAATACATATTCGGATCAACCTAAGGAAGGACCCTATTGTTTTTAGTTTGAATCGGGAGATGCATTTTTCATCAAACAGCGTACAAGTCGCAGTTTTCAATCGATAGGGCTGAAATTTGGTGTACGTATGTGTTTTAGGTCAAGGACAATATCTACCAATTTTGGTGTGAATAGGTTTTTCGGTGCGTCTGGTTGGGCAGATTTTGTTGCGTTTTTGGCAGATTAATGGCTCTAAAAGGAGTAATTTTCAAACTATAATCACAAAATTTGGTACATGTATTGATTAGAAGTACATCTAATACTATTCTAAATTTGGTTCATATTGGTATTATGGTTCATTCCCTGGGGCTGTTGGAGGTGCTAATTTTTCATGTTATCTCAATAAAAGTTGCAATTCCCTTTCAATAGTCACAAAATTTGGTACAAAGAATACTTCTCATAGAAGGACCAGACCTACCAATTTTGGTTTTGATTGGTCAATTTTTTCCCAACTTATTAGTTTTTCAGTTTGATTTTCCCTCTTTTACACTTGATAATGGTATTGAAAAATTAATTTTCTAGCTTTCATCGAGAAAAATACTCGTTTTAACCTAAAAACAAACCGATCTCTGAAAAAGGTCAATTTTTGCCGATCTCCCACCAGCTGCTTTAAATTGCACTTGAACGCGGACACTAAAATCTCTACTAATATTTTCATAATCAAAATGTAGACAACTACACTGTACTTCCAATATGAGAAATTTTTTTCACATATAATTGTTGTTTTAGCATTAAGAATGTTTCTCAAGTCAAGTTGTGAAAAAGTGTCTGCCACCCAATATTTACCAATGTTTTATGCGTAAATTGTATGAGAAGGGGTGGATACAGATGGTAAAAAGAGGGGAAGCAGAAAATAGTAATGAAAAATAAAGTGGAGAAGGTATTGTTATTTCGTTGTTTGAACAAATACTAAAATAAAAGAAAACAAAAAATGAATCTCTTAATTTTTAAGTATGTTTTCTTTACAAAATCTACTTATTACCCTCGGTGCGGTATTAGAAATCAGGGTTGGGAGTTGGTATGTTTTTTGTCTCATGACCTTGGGATAATTTTGGCACCAATAACTTAAATTCATATACATATAAAAGTCAATTTCTTGTTCCCGCAGTACAATTTGCAATTTTTGTGCAATAATCACAAAATTTGATTCAAACATTTTTAATAATCCGAGGACCATACCTACTGATTTTGATGCAGATCAACCAGACCTTACTTCCAGTACCACCATTTTTATTTTTATTATGGCTATAGAATGCTCAATTTAGCATCAATAGTCACAAAATTTGGAATAAATGTTATTTCAATTCATTGTAGTACACTACCAATTTTAGCGCAGATTAGTTGGACGGTACTTCCAGTACTATTATTTCTTTTTTTATATTGGTCATAAAATACCTTATCTTTGATCAATATTTCCAAAATTTGAAACAAATATTTATTATAATTTAACGTAGCATGCTACTAGTTTTGGTGATGATCAACCAGATGTATTACTGGTAAACCTTTTTTCCCTCTTTTTTCCTAATTTGCTTGAACTTTTCTTTTTACAAAAATTAATTACATGCTCATGTTTTATTTTATTTTTTATTTCATAACATTACTATATTTTTTGATTTTATTTGAAATTATATGATTATTTGCCATACTTAAACCATTTTAATTAATTTTTCATTTTTTTGAGAAATAATTCTTTTAAATTTTAAATTGTCTAATATTTTGTCAGCAGCTAACACATTTTACACTAATTATCATAACATACCACGAATGCATATAATCTTACGGACAATTAATGAAACCATCAAAATTCAGAATTCTTTCGCTCAAAAACCTGCTTTTTCTAGGGAGGATTGCTGCGCTAGTTTTTTAAAATTTTTTTTCATTTTTAATGTCCCCATTTGGTTTTTACAAAGTGTGAAATCTGTGAATTTTTTTTTTTTGGTTTTGTTTTTCATATAATCCACATTTCTAGTTACTGCAAGAAAGAAAACCATTGAATTATTTCCTAAAATTATGCTAGTGAGAACTTGGAATAATTTTTCATTTCACTAAAAAATAGTGATTTTTGACACAAAAATTAAAAATTTATTCCCAAAATATTTTGAAAAGATGATACTGAATCAGTATATTTTATCACGTGCTTCTTATTTGTGTTATGTTGATAATTACTTGCAAAAAATATAAATATTTTATTTATATAACTTTATTGGAAGAATGTTTGTGATATATGTGATTTTCTAACATAAAAAATCTACTTTTTTTTTCAGAGCTTGCTGAGTAAAATTTTTTTTATTATTCAGTTGTAACGTGCCAAAGAATTTTAATTTCCTCAGCACTAGTAATAAGTTTTGAAGTGATGGGGGATTGAGACAAACGAGTGTGCAAGCACACTCATCAGTCCCCTAGAATGCCAGTCAACAAACTACCTTTTTGCGCTCATGGAAGTTACTTCATCTAATTGCTAAACTTGAGTACTGAACTCAGCTTGTACAGTAATCCCTTTTACAGATAGAACATGCTATAGCTTCACTGTTGTTGTAGTAAGGTTCGCACTCACACTTATATCCACAAGTTGGATAAAATTTGAAATGATCTATTTTGATAACGCTGTTCTGGGCAGCGTATAATAAGAATAATGCTGGCATTACAAATTTGTATGGAAGGTCGTGGCACGTTGAATCAAGTCTCTATGTAGCCCTCAAGGTTAATGGCTAACATACGCCTATGCCAGGCTCAAATTCTGGTTTGAGCTCAACATGCAAGAGTAGGTACAGTTATCATATTTGATCATTTAGTATTGGATACCCAAGTGTACGCACAAATCCATGCCAGTAATATTCACATAAAGCTGTAAAATGGATGTGACTTTCATTTGATGTCCCTGTATTCACAGCAACGCATTTACATAGCTTTAAATTCACAAGACCAACAGACTGAAGAAAGATGAAAAAAGGCTAACTGCACATACTCAGAAAACCGATGTCCATTTTAGACCTTTAGAATGATGGCAATCTTCGTTAACATTGGTGTGATGGGAGCTACTGGGTATCCAGTACTAAATGATGAAATGTTATCATCCTGAGGGGAATCTGTTTAGCTTCTACTGATGTGTCCGATTATTTTCATTTTATTATATTATATATATATGTAAAAGACAAAATCTTATTTTCTCGAATCACACCAATCTCGCTCATACTTGCGAGATTTTGACCACTTTTTCATGTTTATTTATGTATGACCTAGCCTAAAATGTTACGATGTTATTATTTACTGCATGCCAACTATTTATCGATAATTGCGTCATTTCATTCACAAACTTCATTCTTTTCTTTATCCGATGACAACATTTTCGGCTAATCTTAACCTGAACGTTTTCTTTTGTTACCATCATCGACCTCATACCTCTTTCCGATAATATTTTTCATTGATAGATTCATTCTGTGAGAAAAATGATAACCTCCAAATCGTGACTGATATTATTTGACTGTGATTTGTAACAATCTGTGATATTGTAAGCTGTTTATTCTGTGTTTATCTATATGAAACTGTCTCTCTCTCAACAACCAGCCATTGAGCTGATATATGTGTAATAAATTCGTTTTACACTGAAATTTAAATCTTGTGTTTTTACTCAAATTCGGTTGTGATATTATATTCATCTTTTCATATGGCGTTTAATAATTCGTTCGGTCAGGAAGTTCGTCATTGTTTGATTCAGTAATTCTCACACATTCATTCGTTCGTACGGTCATTCAACGCTTGACCTAGATATACAGATTTAATCTTAGTTCGTTTCGTGTATAAAATAACCTGAATTTTCTAATTTCACTCCGATCATTTAATTTCGTGTGAATAAATAATTATGAATCAAAATGATCTCACACTTTATTATTTTTGTAGTGCAAATTAGACTCAATCGAAAACGAACTTATATATATATATATATGTTATTTTCAAACGAAACAATGAAAACAACAATAATAACTGCATATCACAAGCACACGCCCGCACTCCTGCGTTACATTGTCCTACCAAACACATACAAACACTCTGTGAAGAAGACCATATCGGTAAACACCTCCACACTTACTCTGATGCAGCAAAGGCAGATGTTTCTGGAAAATATAATCGATAAATGATGAATACAATATGCCTCCTAAAAAATAAATAAATATATAAATATTCATACTTACGTCATTGTATGTCCTATGTAAATTCACCCAACTCACAAATATAATATTTATGCAACTCCAGTCCGTAATAACACGTTTTCTGCCCTAATTTTAGCATTAAAAGTTCATATTTTTGGATCAGAAGGCTACTTTTTGGTATTAGGACCGAAAAATTCTAAAAATTGATTACATTTAATTATTTTCTGGTCCAAATGCCAAAAAGTGAAATTTACATATCCGATAAATTAGTGTTGCCAGTGAAACACCATGAAAATCTTGCTTGGAATAACAACATTTTTATTTCGAAACAAGATTTTTATTTTAAGAAAAACCAGTTGTCTTTTACTCGATGATTTCTCAGCTCAGCTGTTATTTAAGCTAAAAAGCTGAAGTTGGTATTGTTGGAAAAAAAAGAAAATTTATTCAAATTTACCATCAGTAAATTTTTTGTTAATCGTTAATGACTTCTTTATAACTAAGGAATAAAAAGTAACTAATTAATGAAAAATCTGCCGTTTTTTATATTTTTTTTTGTTTAAAAAAATAATAATTTAAAACAAAAAATTTCAATGATAACTCCCCTATTTTACAAAAAGAACTTAATTTTTATCATCAAATCTCACTAAAAACGAAGTCATTTTGAGTTAATAGTGAGTGAAAATATTAAAAGAAAAGTAAAACCGATTTTTTCATGACAACTTTTTCCTTTTAAGTTTTATAGTACACGGAGGTCTCTAAAACAATGATGCCCATAAATATCCGAACAAGAAAGGTTTCTTACAATTTTTTCATAGGATCAACAGTAATCGTCGTTGCATAAAGTACGGTTTGGACCAAGGAGGAATGTTTTTTTTGCCTCACTTGTTTGCAACCTTTGTCTTGGCTCGCTAGTCGCTACTTTCTCATACGACACGTCTTACAAACTCAGTCTCAGCCAAAAAAAAACAACTTTCCCTCCTCAGTAGACAATGTTTTACAGTCAGTTTTTTTAATTTTCCGACATACCACCTGAACTTGATGGGCCCAAACCTGCTCAAAGATTCTCTCTGATCATGCGTGGCACAAAAACGTCGCTCGGACGAATAACTTTCATAAAAGTTAGTATTTTCGAGGATATCTCAAGGGGATGAGTGATGAGTCACTCCCTCAGCCAAAAAATTGTCGGTAAGTCGGCAAATTCGAGTATAATTAAAAAGTTTTTTTATAAAATTTGAAGAAATTAACGTAAATATAAAGCCTACATAGCGAAGGAAAAGAGCGCCAACTTCAATAATTCCAATCCTTAGATCTTGATCTTGCTGGAGAAATTTTAAAAGAATTATTTTTCACATTTTATTACATTTCTTATCGTTGTTTTTGAAGTCGGTTATATTTTTTGAAAAAAAGTTTTTCAATAACTTTTCGTTTCCAGCGTTAACAGCTTTATTACTTTAAAACTAATATTATTTTCATTTAAAGATAACTCCAAAACTACCGATCATCGATTGTAAAAACAATTTAATGGGACCTCGTAGGTTCATCCTCTTTCATTTATAAAAAACCTCATCAAAATCAGAGCCCAGGTTGAGAAATTATGCTGGAACAAACAACAATAAAACAGTTATACGGATCGAATTGATAACCTCCTCCTTCTTTTTTCGAAGTTGGTTAAAAACAACGTTACCATTTCTTATGGAAATAATTCCGTTGAGTTATCGGACTGGAATCCGATATTCGTTCCTGTAATTCTAACAAAATCATTTTAAATTCTGATTTTATTTGTGAAAGAAAAAGAATGTTTTATTGTTACGTGTTTATGTGTAGCTACGCCAGACTTTACAAGCATCAAGCATCAGATCGTAAGACTAGTTGGTGTGTGTGTGTGTGCGTGTGAGTGGCTGTGTGCCTGTCCCTTGTCAATTAAAGTTGAACGCAACATTTCAATTTTGAAACAAATCTCTTTTATTTCCATTCCATGATTACTCAGTCTCTATTCAAGCTAAAGAGCTGGAGTTGACATTGCTGGAAAGAGAGGAAATTTACAAAATTTCCGTATGATTTTCTAATCATCTTTACCAATTCGTAAATGAATAGACGAAAAATAAAACCTAAATAATGGAAAACTCAGAAACTTTTCATCTTTCACTCATTGATTCCTCTGATGATATTTAAGCTGTAGAGCTGAGGCTGGTGTCATTGCAAAGGGAAAATAATTTTAATAAATTTACTATCCATGTGATTTTTCTATCATCGTTAGAAGTTCAAAAATGAATAAACGAAAAAAAAAAAAAAAAAAAAAAACCATAAAATCGAAGGAAAATTTGCCATTTGTGGAATCTAGAAACCTCTGCTCTTTCACTCAATGATTCCTTTGCCTCTACTTAAATTAGCGAGCTGAGGATGGTATTATTGAAAAGAGGAGAAAATCTGCATAAATCTACTATTCATATAATTGTTTCTATCATCTTCAGCAGTTTAAAAATAAACGAAATAAAAAACCCAAATTAATGGAAAATTTGCCGTTTTAGTATTGTTTAGATATGTATTTTCAGGTATACACATCACAATCTTTCATGAGTATAGCTACTGCGGCACTCGCGTAATTTTTTTTTTTTTTTTTTTGTTTGTAAACACGTCTTTTATGACCACTTTTCTCCGTTTAAAATTGATTGAAGACTGGAAGAGAAAAATAGCAGTTCATCGCAACAGTCCTTAAACACTGTAGAAGTCTAATCTATTCCCTGTAAGTCAAAATTTTGAGTACCCCGCCCTCGTTCGTGTAGTCTTTATTATTCCTGACAAAATCTGGCTCGAAGTCTTAATCCACGAAACCTCACCAATTTAGAAGACTAGAAGCATGTTTTGACTCCCAAATTTTAGATCATATTATATTCTTATAAAATATATGTATGTAGATATGTATGCGAAAGGTGATTTCAAATCGGTTCCTGTCATCAACCCTCCTGCCCTCGAAAAGATCGAGCAAGTGACTTGCATGACTCACATTCTCGCCCACGAGCTTAATTTCTAATCAAGCCTCGCTCGATGAAGTGAAAATCAACGTTAATTTTCATTTTTCTATTCGATTCTCGTACACGAAGATTTGTGAATTGATATTTTTTTGTCTCTTTGTTGGCAGGTAAGCGAATCAGCTGTGTGGAATAACACATTTACACTCCGGTTGTGTATTTGAAATGTTTCCTGCTCTGCTGTCGAGACTGGGAAAGAGCGGAGACGATTATCGACGATTAATAATGTACAGGTATCTGGCAAATTGTAAAGTGAAATTCGCCATCTTCATTGCTAGTTCTTCGTCATTCAGTCATTCGCAAATTACAGAGGTACGCAGAAGTAGGTATACTTGACTAGTCGATTACGAGCGTATCATTCACTCGTTTTCCAAAGAATTTGTGCCAAACAACGAGAACATTAATTTATCAGTTTAATCTTAATTTATTATTCATGTAACACAGATTTAGCTTTAAATAACAATTATTCGCAATCGCGAAATGGTTCGTAACGTACTTAATTCATAGATGTATCATGCTCTCCCATGTGCTCTCTTTTCTCAAAAGGGAGCCATGCCTACTCAAGGTGAGCAGCAGGCTGACATTTCATTAACCAACCATCCTCTCCTCGAAATCTGGCTCTAGGATCTCTATCGAGTCGAATTTAATCTGTAAATTCTGACTCGAATCAAAAACTTCTGATTATATCCTCCGAGTAATCACGATAAAAGGTAATTTACTCGGGGCCAATTATTTTGAAAAAATTTCAATTTTCAATGAGTACCGTTTGTTTTAATCGCGAGAGAAATTTGCCGAAAACAAGAACAACCTAAATAACCTCTCGAATTTTATCTGAAATCTACATTTTAGAGTGTATTTTGCAAAGGAGAATACAACAGTAGCATTCAGTGCAACGACAGGACCTGGGAAAAGCCACCGATGCTGAGTCGTAGATCACGGATATGTAGGTCACTCGAACTTTTCGGTTCACGATAAGTGTATACCTAATTATATATTTCCGCTTTTTCCTCATTGTAGCAGTTTTTTGGAGTCTATTGAGCTTCTGCTTTTTGACCTATGGCAGTTAAACTTGAAACAGTGTTAGAGGCTTTCGTGGGCTACATATTCGTGTTATAAGTTTTAAAATTCATCCAGTAGTTTCGGATAGAGTGGTTCTCAGTATTTTGCAAATCGTCCATGTTGTCGTCGCATTAATTCACGTGAATTGAAAGATTTTGGCCTGAAATTTTTATGTTACTCTTAGTGACTATAATTGACTATTAATGACTAGTTTGATATTAATTTTGAGTAAAATTGGTCAGCTGGTTTTCAAATGGTAGTCAGCAGAGGCAGCACAAGAGGAGAAATGCGGAGTGTGACACCGCCCTTTGGCCAAGCTGATGTAAAAATTGATCCGCTGTCGTGAAATTTTTTTTTGTTCTTTCATTGACAATTTTTTTTTTTTTTTTTGGATTTTTTCGTAAAAATTTCAATTTTTTTGTGTGTGTTTTAAAAAATGACCGGTTAAACATCCCTAAAAACATCGTTTCGCGCGGCCTTTGGGATTCAATACAAAATTTGGCACTTTCAGAAAATACACTTATACCGTGCTTGATGCGCGAAAGAGATTTTCTTTTGACGTTCTCTATTAGTCGATCCTTATTTTTTTAGTAAAAATCATTTTGAAATAATTTTCATTTGAATTTCATTTAGTCGACATTTGTTTTTGTTTTATGATTTTTGGAACTGGATTAAATTTTCTGATCTGTTTTTGTCAATTTTATTAGTCTTTTCTCAGATGTTTGAAAATGAAAAGAAATAAAACAAAAAAGAGCAAAATAGTTCTCTGTGGTGTTCATTATTTCAAAATTATTAATGTCCTTTCACTTTTCTAATTACATTTTGTATCGTACAATGTTGATTCTTTTTTTTTTTTCTTTTTGTCGTAAGGAAATTTTAGTGATGTTTCGATTAAACCACAAAAACCAAATATATAATTATTGACGAAGCCAAAAAATTTAAAACAGTTTCTCTTAAATTTCACCATTACACACATTGAGTGCCTACCTAGTCTAGTTAAGACTTGGGCGTGAATCATAATGGTCATATTCTCTATTTTCATAATTTCCTCTACACTTCGGTGCTATTTGTTTTTAATACCCTGCCTCTTCTAACGAGGTAAGACATTTTATAAATGATTATTCATTTTTTTGATTTTTGAATAGGTTTTTGTAGAATTTTGAAAAATTAAAATTGCTTACAAATTTTGAAATGGCAAAGTGGCTGAAAATTTAATCATTTCTGGTAATGGCTTCGACGATAACTGTAATTTCATTTGTAACCTACGTTTTGGTGTACCTATCGAATGTGGGTGTTGGCATGCCAGTAGGTGCATCCTTTTTTATTTTCGTTGAAAACGTTGCCCAATGTTGCATCTTGTTTCTCTGCTTCGGCTTTACCGCATCGCATCGACCTTGCTTTCTCCTGCGTGCGGAGAAGACGGATTTTTCGCCGCTTCATTGCGATCACGCCAAGTGTCGAATGGGGCTCAGATTTCACTGGTGACGGGTGTTCTCACTTCCACTCCTCCTTAATCATGTCCGCCCCCTTCTCGCCGATCATAATGACCGGCGCGTTTGGATTACCGCTCACAATTGTCGGCATGATGCTGGCGTCGATGACTCGCAATCCGCGCACCCCGTAAACCCGCAGCCTGGGATCCACCACCGACTCGGAGTCGACGCCCATCTTACAGGTGCCGGCCGGATGATAGATGGTGAAGGTGAAATGACGCATCGCGCACTCCCAGTACGCGTCCGAGAACAGCTGGTGCTTGCGGCAGCCAGGCATCGGCGTCAGCAGCGGCCGCGAGTTGAAATGTCTGAAGGCGGCGGTGTTGGACACGTTGAACGCTATGCGAATGCCCTCAACCAGCACCGCCACGTCTTCCTGGTAGGCGAAATAATTTGGCTCGATGATGGGATGCACGAACGGATTCTTACTCTTCAGCCGTACCCAGCCAGTGCTCCTGGGTCGCAGCAACAGCGGCAGTATGGTCCACGTTTCAGCCTGGACCAGCGGTTTGTACATGGTGTTGTACAGACTGTCCCTGATGCCTGTGATTTTGCGGATTTGCTCGCCGTCCGAGTTGACGGAGCTGGGCGCGAAGTGAAATTGCACATCCGGCCATTGGCCATGAGCGGGCGCGTACCTGGTGTTGACAAACGCGAGTCCTTCGACGCCACCCAATGACGTGAGTGGACCCCTCTCATTAAGCACGTACTCGAGCGCCACTGGCACTGTCTGGAAGCGCGACTTCTTGAAGGTGACTGGTTCGTCGATGATGAAGGTCAGTCCGCCCAAACCGACGTGATCCTGCAGATTGTGGCCCACCTTCAGATCCTTGATCACTTCGATTCCCAGCTCGCCGAGGTGCTCCTTCGGTCCGATGCCAGAAACCATCAGAATTTGCGGCGTGCCTATCGCACCGGCCGACAGCACTACCTCCTTGCGCGCCCTGACTAGAAGCGTTTTGCTATGTCGCTGAAATTGAACTGCGACGGCTCTGGGATCGCCACTGCGTTTCACCCCGTGGTTGAAAACCACCTTGGTGACGTGACTGTGTAGTGCTATGTGCAGATTGCGCCGCAAGCGCAGGGGCCGCAAAAATGCCTTGGCGGTGCTGCAGCGATTGCCGCGCCGCAGCGTTCCTTGTGCCAGCATGAAACCGGTCTGCTGGGCGCCGTTGATATCGCGATTCTGGTAGCCAAGTTCGGTACCCGCCTTGACAAAGGCCACCGCCAGCGGACTGCGCCACGGCGACTCTTGCACCGTCAAGTAGCCGCCTTGGCTGTGGTAGGGGGTGCGCACCAAATACGGATTGCGATTGTCTTCGGACTTCTTGAAGTAGGGCAGCACGTTGACGTAGTTCCAGCCGTCGTTTCCGAGCACCGCCCACTGGTCGTAGTCGCGACTGTTGCCGCGTACATAAAGCATGGCGTTTAGCACGCTGGAGCCACCCAGCACCTTACCACGTGGCCAGTTGCAGCGGTCACCGATCATGCCCAGACAGTAGGCGTTTTCGCGTGACGATGGCGCCGTTTTGTACTGCCAGTCCAGGTCTGTCAGCTGAAGGTAGCCGGCCAGCGATGGTATGTCCGAGATTTCGGTTTCGTCGCCGCCAGCCTCCAGCAGCAAAACCGTCCAGTTGTGGTGCTCGGAGAGGCGATTAGCAACGACTGCCCCCGCTGAGCCTCCACCCACCACAATGAAATCGTATTCGGGTAGTATCTGCGAACAAAGACGAACAATTAAGGCTTTTCTTCGAGCTAATCGTCATCTAATTTGAGGTGGGAGTGAGAGAATGGCGGTGAACTGTCATAAGAGTCTTCGTGTTTCACGATGGCTAATTTGTATTAAGAAAATTCACGAATCGGCGCCAAGTGGTCGTCAGAAAGATTTTTCGCGAAAAATAACGGGATGAGGGAGGAAGATCGAATATGAGCATTTTTTCAACAGAAAAATAAAAACTTTTTTTGGGTTTTATTTCAACGTACAATACGTCTGCTGATTTTTGAGATTGAGTGAGTATTGGATTAGAAGTTAATTACTGAAAAAAGTTGGACAATAATTAACCATGATTATTGTTTCTGTAGATATTACCATCGAAGTGAACGATTCTGTTCTGGTTCAAGTAAAGCCCTACAGTTACGAGTCCGGCAATACGCCATTTTGTATCCCACAGCTAGTGGGTGAATTCATTAATATTTAATACGTTAAATTTGAGAAATTTTATGGTTTTAAATTTTTTTATTAACTTTTATAAATACTTTTCATTGTTTCACTTGAAATCTACTTTCGCCCAACAGACTGAAGGGCCAAAGAAACAAGCCCCTTGTCATACACAATTTTATGGGATCAAACGATGCAATCGAAGTTATCGTATGCAATTATAAAAGAACCATCGTTTGTAGAAAGCTGAAATTTGGACGAAACATTATCATCTATTTGCTAAAGATTCTGTGAAAATTTCACCGAAATCGTACCATTGGCCCGTGGGATAAAGCTGAAATTCTGAAAGGGTTATGAGAATTAAACCGTGGACACAAAATGGCGTATTGCCGTACTTGTAACTGTAGAGTTCGAAGTTCTGTTCTGTTGGTGCTCCTCCGCTATGTGTATAAAAAACTCATATTGGGAGACCGTCGACCGCTGGATCCGTACCATTGTCTCCCCCCCCCCTCCTCGGACATCAATATATCTTCCAGATGCTGAGTAAAATAGCCACGAAGTCGAAGCTCAGTCAAAAAAATGAATTTGAAAAACAAAATTCCCCAGGTTGAGTGTCGATTGAAGAAGAGTACTGTGGCGAATGGACCAGACCGTGCCCAACTTTTGTGTACATCGATATAGGTAATTACCAAGCGTGTCATCGAATTTCATTTCGAAGTTGGTCGGGGCATGATGAAAAAAACCACAAGCTCGTAGTGGTACACCGTCGTTTGGCATTAATTCACTCATTCGTTTCTCCTTTCTTCTTCTCAATCACACAGAGTTGGTAAACGTTTGGAATACCTATAAGATAATATTATGTGGCTGTGTACCCGTACGCGTAGAGAAAGAAAGTCGGAGTGGGTTATTAGCGGACGTGCGGAAATGCGTTTAAGGAAGCAGTAGGCATACGTGGCCGAAGAAAATATTATTACTATTTGCGCGCAGAACGAAGTAGCTAACGCGCCAAGTGCGCGGCGCACAAAACGTACCTGTCGAGCGTCGAGTATTTTTGATTCTGGATCGTAAGCGCTGTAACGTATGTACGTGAGAGCTACGAGTACGACGGGTATGATGCTGACGGATAATAAACTGGTAGTGGTTATGGCGCCGGTTAATAATGAAAGTAGCGATGGAGCCATACTTGTCCGCAACACTTACGAGCCGTTCTTGCCGCAGGCCATCCATTTTTTGCCCTTCATTCGGCGGTGTGTTGACTGCTGCCTGTAAGCACGTCCGTCGGTTCATTAGATGGGCGGGGGTATTGAATTTGGGTAAAAGTTACCAATTTAAAAATACAGAGCTAACGTCTTCGTCGAGTCGGAATAGTCCCCCCCCCCTCTATAAACGTCAGCAGTCAAAATGTCGCGCCGATGAGTCAACAGCGTAACTGCGATCGAATCTTAGAGATGTGGTCAACGATGACTTTGGCAGTTCGTCGAAATGATAAAGATGTGAAAGAGGGACCAAGACCACGGTATTCTGGGTCTTGCACAGTCAAGTCTTGGCCTTAGTCTCGGCGTTACTCGCAAGATGTTGGCCGTTAATGGTGGCTGAATTACAAGTATCGTTAATGCCCCTCCAAAATATGCGAAAATTATCAAGTAGGATCGAAGAAAGAAATTAAATGCCAAATATTGCCAGTTATTCCAGGACCTCGTTAGTTAATGAATATATTACAGTTTATTCTTATATTTTGTGCTCGAGTTTTGCGTTTGGTCTTGCGCTTGCCTAGTCGACTTTTAGTCGATTCATGCCGGACCAAGAATAATTTCCCTCATCGGTAGTTATTATTCAGCTCGCCCATTGACCACGATCCGAATAAAGTCTAACATCTGCGCCAGTAGATAGTGTATTCAAAAACTTAGCTTGACCTAAATAAAGGAATTCATATTGCTTAATTGTGAGCTGATTGATGAAGCTTGTTTACCCAACATCCAATTTTTTTTTAATCGTTTTTTCTCGTTCCATTTGTGATAAGTAGTGCCCACACTATTTTATGCATACTGTTCTGATTTCCATCGTGCAAAGTAAAGCATTAATGATCCGTGTTGAATAATATGAGAAAAATTAAATTTTAGTAACCTGTGAACGGAATGTTAAATCTTTGAGGCATGTTTAGTGTGATTAAAGTGCCCTATTCTAGAGCAGTGTAGCTATCTATCTAAAACGGTTGGTGAAAAGTTTCAAACTTTTAAATTGCCTCTCTTGAACTTCAAAAAAACATTTCCATTTACCCGAGTAGAACTGAAAAGAGAAACTTTCATTCTTAAAAATCCTTTTTAAAAAAATGACCACTCAAGTTAGAAAATTAATGCACTTGCCAGGGTAAAACTAAAAAAACTTTTGTGGTAAAAATTGTCAAATTTCTGCCCCCAATTTGCCGAATAAGTTCTGTTGAAAATTTCTCTTTCAAAAGTATGAATGTGATAGTAATTGGTTTAATTGTTTCCTTTGGTTGGGACCTAAATTTTTCTAGTATTTAATTCCATGTGTGTATAGGTAAAATTTTTTTCATCGAGGAAAACTTTTTTTTCACTAAGGTATAGGTTAAGAAAACTGATTTTTTTTCCGATTTGGGAAACCCCTCGTCCTCTGGATAAAATACTCTTATGTTCAACAGTGCCTTTCTTGTTGAAAAAAATAATAATAAAAAAATAATGAAGAATCAGGCGGGATTCGAACTGTGACTCCCTCCTTCAGCGTCCGTCAATTAGCATGACGTTATTGAAACTTTGTAGCTGGACTTGGGCTCGACAATGGAACTTTGACCTAATGTTTTTTCCCATAAACCATCTATAAACTATTAGAAATCTAACTACAAAATTTTAAATAAATTAATACTCTCGTTGTGGTGTACCCTGCCAACGTACATTAGGGTCAATAAAAAAAATAAAAAATAAATAAATGAAATAAAATAATAATGATAAGGAAACAGAAAAGGAAGAGAAAATCCCTAAACAAGGTCTGCTACCCACTTTTCATAAGAAAATTAATCAACGCGCCATCTCCCTCTCTATCACAAAATCTGTCTGCTTCAATCGAAATGATAATTTTGCTTTCTTTCGTGTATCTATATTTGTAAATATGGAGCATCGTAAGTAAAGATAATGTTATAAATGAAACGTCTGTTCTTTCAACTTTTGGAACTAAGTATTAATTCGAATTTAGCTATAAGAGTCTACAAGTTACGCAACTAATGAAACATGTAAATAAAAACTGTTCTTAAATTTATTTTTCTTACTTTTCCTGGCCTATCATTTTTACCCAGTTTGCTTGCAAACGGGGTATTAAAATTAACCTCACAAAGGGTTGGGGGTAAGGATGATGAAAATTATCCGTTTCATGAGAAAAGAAAACAATTGGTACCATTTTTTCATTTTGACCTTGTGGAATACCTTGTCGCGAGTGATATTCTCACCAGAAGGAAATTCAACAGAATTTAAGCGTGTTCAGCCACTTTGTACATAAGTACGGGTAAGCCAGAACCAGACAGAACACTGGCGATTTTAGAGCCGATTCGGGTGATTTATATATGGCTTATTTACACGCACACAAACACACGTATGTAAGAGAATACGTACGTTGGTGAGGACGGCCAGGTTGCATCATCCCCTATCGAGATAAGAGATGGCTGGCTGGTTCGTGTACGAATCGTGACATCATCTTATTGTGTCACGATTCGGTACTCGTACATTACCTGCAAGTACATTTAGGTAATTACGATCGAACGAGTTTTGTGTGTTTAACGTCACAAGGATAATTATTTGCCTACCCTTTGGGGCGGCAACTGTTGTTGAGGGGTCCGAGCCCCTTTACCTCATACCAGTGAGTCCCCACAGACCTAATTTTTTTTATATATATCTTATGTATATATATATAGGTATGTGTATGTATTGCCCAAAATTTTGTGTTCACAGTTCTGAGAAAACTAACGCGTAGATAGAGCTGAAATTTTTACGAGAGATACTTCTCATTTTGGAGCAGGTCTGAAAGAAGTTGTTTACCTATCGGTTAACTAGTTTCTGATAAAACTGGAAAAAAAAAAGTTCCTGGAAAAATCGTTTTTGTGGGATTCTGAGAAAATGACGAAAGGTATTGGGCTGAAATTTTTACAATAGACTTTCCTTGTTGATGCGGGTTTCTTAGAAGTTTGGTGTCTATTAATTCGGTAGTTTCCAAGAAAACTGGAAAAGAAAAATTTTGGAAAAAATTTTGTGTCCGTGATTTTGAGAAAACCACTAAACAGATAGGAATGAAATTTTTACGAAAGATAGATGTTATGTGGGAGCAAGTCTAAAAGAAGTTTAGTGTTCATCGGTTTAGTAGATCTCGTGAAAACTGGAAACAAAAAATCTTTGGAAAAATGGTTTTTAGCGATAAAACATCGATATTTTTGTTAAGGATATGGGTAACTGTCGATAGTGTTTTGGTATTTCTTAACCTGAAACTAGCAATGAAATATCGATCAATATCGATATAAATATAGAATTATACACAGTCTTTGGTGAGAGGTCTGTCAGACTTGAAATAGGGATATAACCAGGTACCACTAAGAAAATATTCTCCTTACAACTACAAGTTTCTCAATTTTTTAGGTTTTGGAAATTTGAAAATTTGTAACATAATGATAATAAATTTAATAAAAAATTGGAGGGAAGAGCCCTAAAACTTTGGATCCAAGAAAAAAGTTTATCTTAGCCTGTGCCTTTTTTCTAAACTGACTGAGTTTTCGGGTTTGCAAGTTTGAAAATTTGGAATTCAATATTTGAAATATTTGAGAAAAAAATTTAATAAGAGATGCTGAGGACTTACAAGTACAATTAGGCATTATCATAACAAAACTCTAAAAAAAATTGTTCACACCTGAATATTTTTGGTTAGTCAACTTTCCAAACATCGAGGCATGACAGGTAGTCTATTTTTTTCCAATTTGTATTCTCATGACTGTCAATTTTATAAATAGAGAAACTTTAGGAATTTTTTCTTAGTGGTACCAGATTATATCCAGATTTCAAATCTGGCAGATGTATCATTGAAGACCAGGTATAGATATAAATATATATTACTATCCATATCAATTAGCAATTTTTTCAAATAAGCTCTTTCTCTCTCGATTTCCATTTCCATTTCATCTCTATCTTCATTTCTATTTCTATCTCCATCTACATCTTTATCAATATCTTCATCTGCAAACTGTGTTTTCTAGCAAAGCATTGCTGAGCTAGAGTATTTTATACCTTAATTGATTCCGAGGCTTCTGCCGTTCCCTGGATTGCTCCAGTACCTCCCGGGGAAGGTTTCGCCCACTTCAGGAAATGCTGGCTGTATTGAGAAAATTTCCAATTAAATAACTCGAAAAGAACAAAATAACCAGAAATTTCAGTGTTTTATCAATATTCTCGGCAGATTGAAAAAAAAAACTTTTTTCATAAACTTATGTAGGTAAGTATATCGAATTTTAAGTTAATGTTGATAATGGAAGCCTATAGACGCGATCGTTAGTTAAAATAATTAGAGACCAGAGAAAGGAAACGACGAAAATCACACCAGGACGCAAAAAACCAGCTAAAGTTACGCATTTTTTGCTGCGCATGATTGTTCTCGCCAGGTCGCTTATAAACAAAAATTTATTTTCAGAAAATCTCGGGGCTGATCAGAAATTTTGTGTTCTGTATTATTCAATATTGTTACGAACTCGATGTTTTGAAATTTATATTAACTATGCTCCTAGAATTGTTGAATTTTCGGTAGGTGCGTCTGTCTCGGAGATGATGCTCCTCAAATAATTATCTTCACTTTCCTGCTTTACTTATCAATGAATTCAAAAAAGAGCTTCTTATACAAGGCCTAAATAATTTTGATGTTTCACTCTTCTATTTCAGAATGTTTTGATATCTTGAAACTCTTGTTAAACCGTGTTTTTTTCTCCATCGTTTGTTTTATGTTCTTGGTAAGTGTTTGTTTAAAGTTGGATTTTCGATCAAAAGTAACTTTGTTATTTGTGTTCCGCCTTTTTTGCAGTATTTAAGAAATTCGTGGCAAATCTGCGTAGGAAATTGCAAAATTGAATTTTTTCATTTTAATTTCTCTAATATTTTTATAATATTCTTTTACATGTCTATGGCAAAAATATCATAAATTATACACCACGATTTGAATACTTCTTAAAGCCTGAAAGAGTTAAAAATACTAGATTGGGAACATTTTATAATATCTATTTGACATGTTTTACGAATTTTTCAATTGATATTGGTCTCGCATAGTCTAGTTTTAGTCTCAGTCTTGGTCTTGCGATCGTTAGTCTATGCAAATTAAATGAACCAAAATGGAAGAAATAAAAATAGTTTTCTCCAGCAAAGATTTTTTTTTTCAGAGCATTATTCGAAATGGTTTCCTAAATATTATATTAAACATCTCACTCACCATCTCTTGAGAATATTTTTTTTTTGGAAGGGTTAAACGCACCCAAAATTTGGTTTTTCGAAGAAATCTCGGAAACCGGGGGACATAGGTATGAAAAAAAATGTCGGCTCAAACATTTTACGGACTCAGTTTCCTGCAAATTTTACTCTCGTACGCTTCTACTTAAATTCAGTCTTAAGCCCACAAAAACCTACCTAAAGTGAAACATTCTTACCGTAGCCAGTTTTAAGCTGAAGAAATGCAAAATGAACGAAATACGAAGTAAAAAATATCGTGTTTCAACTTGCGTGGTGGAAATCCCGGCGAGGGCGTAAGCAGAAAATAATTTCTGGCCAAGGGGCGCCGACGAAGGACCGTGAAAATTTGCGAGGGTCATTTGTGAGAAGTGATAATGGCGTTTAACGTTCGGCGAAAAAAGCAGCCTTGCCTGCCAAAAATGTATTTATTTTTCCTACTTTGCCTGAAATACGTAGATGCAGTCTTTGCTTTGTGTTTTCTGCAAGACCAAGACAAGATGAGGCTACACTACAGTAGCAGTGCCGAGACAAAGCCGATTCGTCGCGAGCTATCTGTGGTCAACGAATAAAGTGTACCTATTGTCTGCCTTCGTAATCATCTCACGAAATTTGTTCATTAACGCACTTCACGGTAATTCTTCGTATTTTTTTCGACACCTATACGAAAATGCGACCTTGGAATTCTAAGCAAACAATTAACACGTTTTGTCAGTAGACAGGACGTCGACAACCTTAACGTAGGTATATGTATATCAGACCGAATAGATAACTAAATAAATAAATAAGTAAATAAATAAATAAATAAATAAATAAGTAGATGAATGAACGAACGATTGAACGAACGAATGGATGAATGAATGGACGGGTACCTGAGGGTGGAAGCTACCGTCGATGGTCGAACATTTCTTTCAGTCGTCCGCTTGTGGGTCGAATTGCGGCCAATTTTCAAATGCAACTTTGACGACGCTAATTTATTTCGGTCGTTTCGCTCACCAAAAGTTCGCACTTCACCGTAGCACTAGCGAGCGATGATGCGAAAATAGATTCGCGCGAAAATAAAATTGCGACAACAGTCGGCAGGAAAACCAAAAAATAAAATACCCGCAAAAGTTGGTAACAAAGTGGACTGTTGCGCCGCGCACGTAAAGCGGAAAAGTCTTATTGTGGACTAACGCGAAGAAGATACGCCGTGGTGGGCTTTCATTGCCACTGGCCTTGCTGCCTTCTCCCCTTCCTCCACTCCTCCATCTCACTCCTTCTCACTCCTTCTCTCTCCTTCTCTCTCTTTCTATTTCAGAAGTTATGAAAGCGTTTATGCTTTTTTTTCACTTTTATCTTTCTTTCTTTCTTTCTTTCCTTCCTTCCTTCCTTTCTTCCTTCCTTCCTTCCTTCCTTCTGTCTTTCTTGAATTTTTTTTTTTTGCTGCTTCACCTCACTACTGTAGGTACGTCCCTACCGAACCACGACACGAAATTATTCGTTCCCCAATCGCGCACGAATTATCGTCTGGTTGGTACACCGGTTTAGGCCAGTTTCACACGAACGCAGGCCTTTATTAGCAGCTCGGCATCGTTTTGTTTAAATGTCATACTTCAGATAGGAAACTTTTCGAAAACGTTTTTGTGTGCGTATAAATCTCTAACCCCAGCGGTTTTCAAGTGACGCCACTGTTGGTCTACTGAAAAAACGAAAAAGAAAAACAGACACGCCATTGGGTAATCGACATCACTATTGGAAGTTAATCCAAAATGAATCAAACACGTTGTAGGAAGGTTGGATTTGACCCACTCCTCTGAAACCTTCCATTTTTTTCGTAAACAAATTGGCTATTCCTTGCATTTTTCTGACGAAAGAGAATAGACTTGTGCAGAAGTATATTCGAAGCTGTTGATTCGTTCCGATGGAAAAATATGAATATTCTCAAAAATAAAGCGTACCTATCCACCATTTTGATATGAACATTTTTATTTCGCCGAGTTTGAATTTAATTTCCATAATTTTATGGAATGCTATTTTGGCTCCTTCTCCTATTGATGGTTCGAAGAGTATCTTATGCGTATTTGTATTCGATGAATTTACATTTTCGATGTGGAGATGTCCGCTCTACCTCCAAAGAACCTCGAAAGTTAGTAATGAATAATTGAACCATTATCAGTTACGTCCGAAAATGTAGGTTTTCCTAAGCACAAAAAAAAAAAAAAAAACTAAATAAATGAACAGATCAACGAATAAATTTAAAGAAAAATCGAAATATCAAAAGTACATATTTGGAAAAATGCTGGCTAAAAATTGGGTTCATTTAAAATAAAGTGTCAGAAAAATTTCTAATATGAATTTAGAAAAAAGTAAGTAAAGTATTAAATGATTGCTTAGTAAATAAAATAACAGTAAGCCTGATTTCCGACCTGTTCTTTCGTTCATTTGAAATATTATCTTCTCTTTTTAGAAATAGTCGAAGATTTTTTTTTAAATAGATAAACTGTTGAGCCGATTGCAACCAAATTTAGCAGAATGTTAGAATATAATATGTATAATCAGCGGCTGTACCAAATTTCTTGAATATTGGTTAAAAATTAAACATTTTATGGCCATTAAAGTTGCGAAGATGATAAACAATAGGATGTACAAGACGCACTATCCGACTAATCTGAAGAAAAACAATAGGCCTCATCCTTGTCTATATCCGAATAAGTGTAACAAACTTCAATATTATTGGATAAAAATTGTGACTTGTACCTTGTTACATAGAAATATGTATGTATAAGTATAGGTGTAAATTAGATACGTAATTATTTATGAATTTTAGATAATAGTGAAAAAAAGTTTCTGGTGTCATGAAACGAAAAACGAACATACCCTCAGCCCATGCTCTTAATGTCAGATCAGTTTTAATGTTGTTCCCTTCGATTATCTCCGTAAAAAGAGGTGTTTTTTTCACTCTTGGCATTCGTGTCAAAATCGAGATACGCCGCTAGATTTGTGTATTTTTATACCTTTGGTAATCTGGAGTGCCGACACAGCCCAAATTCTGTGTATTTCCACTTTCACAGACGTTTGCCGATTCGTGTGAAACTGGCCTCATTGGGCCTCCAATGTTTCTGCCTATGTTGCTGTAGATGCTGCCGCTGACGCTTCGCTGCACTTTTACAACTGCGGAAAGAGAGTTTCTCTTTCATTCCAGAACACTTTCGACCGTACGGACACGTCGCAATACGATTACCACGTAATCCACTATAAAGATCCGCGTGGATTATGAAAAGTAGTGACATCACCGACGTGCCCCTCGCGCTTCCATTTCTTCCACTTCATTCATGCTGAAAAGTGTTTGGAATTAAGAAATTTTGCTCCAGAATTGAAATGTGTTCGTCTTCAACAACATATTAAGCTATAAGTACTCGCTAATAATTTTCTGGCCGTGGTAATTAACGGAATTTAATCGGTAAGTATTCACTGTTGAATGCTCGTATTATTTTCTTATAGTCATTACGAAAACTGGGGGTTAAAAAAAAAAATCACTGATGTGCCGTAACGGATATTTAGGTAATATTGTTTCTAAAACGTGTTATCGTAAAAATACGTGTATTATAAAAATTCTTCGTAATATTCGCCAAGTATTCAGATATTAAAAGGCGAATCTTATGTTTTTGAAATAAATGGTTATTAATTCACCATAGACTTTTTGCACAAATGTTTATTATGGTCTGAAAATACAAATATTGTAAATGGTTAATCTTCGTTTTTCAAAAATATAGTCAATCGATGTTCGACTTGGGCGTATCCAAGCGTTGAAGTCTCGCAGTCCAATACTGTAACGCAAATTGCATAGAAGACAAGTGTGTAGGCGTAATTATACTACCTCATTTAAATTGAGACGAGTTTAAAATTGATATTACGGATTGTTAAACGCGGTGACGTTGCTGAAGGGGGTTGTTACTGGGCTTAGAACACCCATTGGAAGTTTTAAAACCCTCTTTAAAGGCGAAACTAGGATTAAAGTTGCGAATAGATAGATGGGGGCTCAAGGGCTTGTAATTTGTTTTTCCGTTGAAAATGAGTAAAATTATTTTATTGTTGTTCTTGACAACGCATATTTCCGAATTTTTTCTGGATGGCGTTCGCCATTCTTTGGAAGTGTAACCCTCATGATTTCTCATTAGTTTTGTCTCCAACCGTCTTGCTAAAGATGTTTTTAAAATTGGAAGTGAAGATTCCAAATTTTGACGTCGTGAACGTATTTTCTAACCATTCAATTCCACGGTCAACCCCCACTGGTAATCCTGTCTGCGTAACTGGAACAACAAGTGAAAGAAGGCGCTCTGAAATTTAAAACTATTTATAATGTTAGCGAAAATCGCCGTATATTACGTTTTTTAACCCACTTCAAAAAAAGGGGGAAGTTATCAATTCAATCTGTATAAATGTTTTTTTTTTTTTTTTAAATGTTTGTTCTAGCCTAATCTGTCAATCTGGGTACCGATTTTGATAAAATTTTTTATGAATGATTGAGGATAATCCCATGGTGGTTTCATTAAATTTTATCTCGAACCAGTCGGATCGTTTTTAAGTTATCTTTAAATAAAAAAGTATTAGTTTAAAGAAATATTTCCGCGAACGCTACTAATGAAAAATTATTTAAAAAATTATTTTTCATCAAAAAATCAAAGTAAACTTCAAAACAAAAAAATAAAAAGTACGAGTAAAAATCTTTTAAAAAAAGAAAAATAATTCTCTTAAAATTTCTCCAGCCAGATCAGGTTCAGGGAATTATTAAAGTGGGCGCTAATTAAAAATTTTTGTCATAAAATTCGATGGAATTGACGTGTGAAGATGCCTTTAGACCCTTTTGTCTGAACCAATGTAGGCGAAGACGTGACCGTGAAAATTGTTAAGAATACGTATTTCATCCAGCGGCATTAGTTATTTCCGTTCATACTCCAGTGTTTCGCCTACGTAAAATCTGTAAGCAACTAACTATGCTTTAAAGGTATTGGTGTGGCGTATTCGATAGTTGTTGAAAAAAGTATTGTTTATTTTCAGCTTTCCGGCATCAATTAATCTTAGACCAAAAGTGTTACGCCCTTCCTTACTTTATCGAAAGAGGGATTTTACCGAGTAATCTATCGGTGAGAATAATATAAGTTTTTAATGAGATAAATTAACCATTTAGATCTTTCACGACTATTCACTTTATGGTAGCGTGCTTCGAATCCAGCCTCGCAGGAATATTGCTGAATCCAAATTTGCAAAATTCGCCCAGCGCCTATTTTTAATTGTCTCTTCAAATCAGCGAATGCTCATTGTGAAAATTATTGAAAACTTCGTAGACATTTTCGTAAGAATCAGTAAATCAGAACTTAAGAGATTTTCCTAACTGTTGCGTAAACTTTTGGCCTTTCTTACCGTTGGAGTTGAAGTGACTGAAACCTTTGCCATGTTCATAAAAATTGATTTTAGATAGATTTCGAAGAACCTAACTACTGCGGAGAGTGGAATTTTTGCGACTTTGGAAAAAATTCGCTATAGAGTTTTTCCGATCACGGTCCCCAGATCCCAAAACCATCTTCCCTCAGAAGTTTACACACACGATATACCTACATACAGGATATAACAAAATTTGTCGACGAACTAAAGAGCGTATTGCTTTCTCGGTCAAGTTCAAAAATGGGTCGAATTCGCCCATTAGTTTCCGAATTCTGGCTTTTTGACGTTTTCATTATAGTACAAAATTCTTAAAACCTATAATGAAAGCAACCCGCAATACACATACTTAATTTGAAATTCGGTCTATTCTAAAGCGAACTCTGCCTTCCCGATTGGCCTGCCATCGGAATTTTTAAGTATGTTTTCTTTAGAAAATCTACTTATTACGCTTGGTTTGGTATTAGCCCCAAAGGTTGAGGTGGGTTCGTTTTTTGTTTCATGACCTCAGGAAAATTTTGGCAACAATAACTCAAATTAATACATATATGTATATATATATTTCATTTTCTTATTCCTTCGATACAGGTCGGAATTTTTTTCCAATAATCAGGAAATTTGGTACATATATTTGTACTAATTCAAGGACCAGATCTATCGATTTTGGTACGGATTGGCCGGGCGGTATTTCCGGTACCACAATTTTTGTTTTTATTTTGGCTATAGTATGCTCAGTTTTCGACCTATAGCCACGAAATTCAGGGTATATATTTTGTGGGGACAATACTCGTATGAGGTAATAGGGGCTTGCACCTCTCAATGACAGTCGCCGCCCAAAGGCTGGCAATAATCGTCTTTATGACGTTAAACAAATTTACACTGGTGCGTTTGTATGTTTGTACCTGTACGTACGTACAGGTAAGATACATTGTACGGGCCGAGATCAATTACCTGATAACGATCTTGGTAATGTCACGACCCAGTACCAAACGCACTGCGTCGTTTCTTATCACCTCAACGGAGACAAGAAACGACGTAACGCATGACATAATTACGTACATATACGTATGCATGTGTGTCTGTGTGCGTGTACCAAATCCTGTATATAAACTCTCAGAACTGGCTCAAAAATCGCCAGTGTTTGCCCAGGATTTGGCTGTCCCATACTTAATCGTATGAAGTGGCAGAACATGCAAATACTGTTGAAGACCTTCTAGCGTGAATATCTCTCACGACCAGGTATTCCACATATTTATTGCAACTTGTTTTAGTAAGCTATTAATTTTGTCACGGATCGTACGGTATTTTCGTTACCGCTATTTTTTTTATTTTTTTTTTGGTCATAAAATGCGGAATTTTCGAAAAATATGTACGAACTTTAAAACAAAAATTTATTACAATTTATTGCAGCATGGTACCCACTGGTGCGAATCTATCCGATAGTACCTCCCACACAACCATTTTTATTTTTATTTTGGCTATAGAATGCTCAATTTTGCACCAATAGCCACGAAATTCGAAATTCGGAATAAATATTTATTACAACTTTTTGTAGTACGCTACTAATTTGGTGCAGATCGTCTGGACGGTACTTCCGGTAAAGCTTTTTTTGACTCTTTCTTTTTTCTAATTTGCGTGAATTTTCCTTTCAACAAAAATTATCCTGATTTTCATTTTTTTTTTTTTAAATTATTGTATTGTATTTTTTTGATTTTATTTTAAATTATACGATTCTTTACCATGCTTTATCATCTTAATTAATTTTCATTTTTTAAAGCAATAATGCTTCTAAATTTCCCATCGTCTAATATTTTGTTAGCAGCTAACAAATTTCATATACCTAATCATAACATACCATTAATGTATATGAACTTAAAAGACAACTAATGTGACCATCAAAATTCATAATTATTTTTTCTCGAAAACCTATTTTTTCTAGCGAGGCTTGCTGGGCTACAGTTTTTTCGTATTCAAATGACCCGTTTCGAGTTATGAATTTCGGAGAGTTTGAATGTTAAACAACTTATTTAGCTCACTGTTTGATTTATGAAATTATTTTAGAAATATTTGAATTGAATTATACTCTTTTAATAGCCAGAAGAAATGCTTACGAGGTGGGCTGTAGAACGCAAGATGTAAATTAATTTTTTTTTGGTGAATGAGTTTTTTTTACATTCGATCAAAAACAAACCCGATCTTAGCTGATACTTCTTTCATAATATGAATTTTTTATTTGAATAATTATCGTTTATTTTTCTTTGTTTCGTGAAAACCCTGCTAATAATGTGCATTGCACATTCAAAAACAGCTGTCTTTGATATTATCCTACAAAAACAAGTCCTCGCAGTTTGCAAGCGATTGCATCGGTCGATAGCTCAACTAATTTTAGGTTAATGGTGGTACTCTCACGGTGATCATATCATCCCTTTTTTGCTTGAAAGAGAAATGTAGGTGTATAACTTTCATCTTTCTCTTTTGAAAATAATACCGTCGAATTATTGATTATGTATAACTGAAACGTACAATTATACATAAATTTATTTTTTATTTTTCGAATTATCGTCCCTCCGTCCCTGTACACATTCACTACTTTTTTTATTTCCTTCTTGAACTCATTAATTTTCACGTGTATAAAGACACCCCCTGACATTGTGTGCAACTTTTGCATTAGTGTCAAATCAGGTGTAACGCTAACCCGCATTCGTTTGTGAATCGAGTCGGAAATCGCGTAGCATCCTGCTTGGTTATTTCCCACAAAGTGTTGGCGGTTGCCGTTTCCGGAGAACGTCAGTCTCTCAGTGAGTTCTGTTTCGATAACTTCTTCGAGCATCTTCAACGTTTTCAGAAGAGTTGAGCGAAAATAATACGTTTTCTTACATTTCATTGTCTTGTAGATGAGAGACAATTCGATTATACAGAAGGTACCTCCATAAATGAAAAATTCGTGACTTCGGAGGCCGCATTGATCGGTTGTTGACTGTGAGAGCTTGCTTTTGCTGGAGAACTCAGTTAATGTTACTTTTAGACGCCTATTTAGTCGTTGAAGTCTCTCTTCTCTCCATTGAAATTAATTTTTTTTTAAAGTAATCAACATAAAATTTTCATTTTTGCCATCCTGGTTCGGTAACTGCCCATAGATCGTTAATTAATTTTTACAAACGATAATTTAATCTGTTAATAGCTCACTTTTAGAAATTTGAATTATTTCTTCCCAAGGTACTGTAACTTCTTATTACTTTGGGGGAAACGAAGTGGTTGAGTTTTATACCCGGAGGGTTGAATTTTACCATCAATTAACGAGTGAGGTTCGAGAGGGCAGATGGCCCCTCTCAACCTCTCTGCGGGCACACGTGACTTTTCTCACTCTCTGCCCTCACACTTTGAATACAATGTGAAAGAATCAATTTTTTACCCTTTTTTTTAATCGAGAACCCAGTTTGCAAATTCAATAGTAACTTAAAAACTATTCATCAGAAACATCACCAGACAATTTTCCCAGTTAAATCATGCATATAAATAATAGAAAAATAATTAGATGACCATTTCTTTTTTAATAATTCATAAATAAATCCGATCTCCCCCAATAACCACCCTCAGAGCTTCTATACCACAGGATGAAAAGCAAGTCTCAAGAGAAGTTAATTTCAAAGTACTTCTAAAAATTAAATCTTCTCACCATAAGTGTTTTTATCCCTTAATTCGGCTTTAGCTTTTGTTAGTTACTTTTTACAAATAGAAAAAAAAAGTGAGAATAAAACGCCGATTTAATGTATGCAATTTTTCGATAAAATTCGTTTGTGTTCGAGAATCCGAAGAATTTCCCCCGAAATTGAAAAGTGAATTGGAAGGTACGTCCGAACCTGCTGGCTACTGCGTGTCTGGTCGATGTGGTGGACGCCGCTGCACTAAAAACGTATTACGTAATGGTCACGAAGCTCATTAAATTTGGAGAACGACCACGACTTCCGTCCGAATGTCGCTTGTTTTATTATTATTTTATTGAATTTATGAAAAGTAAAAATGTCTTGAAATTACGAGTATGTAAACACGTCGTGACGACGACGTCTTCACTTCGATGTCGCAGCCACTTTTGCGTGAATACGTCTGCGTGTTTATGTTGCAACTGCAAAACCCAAATTTCCTTTTACAAGCTGCTGTAAAAGAGAAAAACGACAAATTTCACCAAATTTTATTTGTATTTTTCGCGTGTAAGTTCGTGGCTGTTGTTGGCGACGATAGTTCGAACGTAAAAATTCGGCAGTAAACGAAACGAAAGTGAAATTGTCGATTGATTCGTATTGGGCTGCGTGTATTGTAACTGGAATTTTTATCCATATGTACGTATAATAAATATGTTGTTTTTTTTTAATCTGAAAAATCGGCAGAACCTGTCTAAGTGTCCCATAGAAAGGGGATTACGTCGGTTGACTCGTCTTGGAGATCGTGAATCATGTCGCGTCGCGTCGATTACATAATTTCCGATTCGTTGGAGCAATTAGCTATTCGTTGAAGTTTGCTTTCAGAAATGCAACCTAATGTTTTTTTAACCGACTTCAAAACAAGGAGGTTATCAATTTCATTCGATCCGTATATTTGTGGTTTTTTTTGTGTTTTTTTTTTTATTTTTTTATATTTGTTTTAGCTTAACTTCTTAACATGGATCCCGATTTTGAGGAACTTGTGCTAACGTTAGAAACGAAAAATCATTGGAAAAAACTTTTTTTATAAAAAAATTTAATCGACTTCAAAAAAGCAAAAACGAATAAAAATGCTCTGAAAATAAAAAAAATAATTCTTTTAAAATTCTCCAGTAAAATCTACTGGAATTAAAATGAAATAAAATAGCATTACGGTAAATTAATAATATTTTTCAAAAAGTAGAATCAACTTCAATACAAAAAACGATGAAAAATGCGCTAAAAAGAGAAAAATAATATTTTCAAAATTTCACCAGCAAGATGTAGGTCTCAATACTAAAATTAGTGAAGTCGGCACTAATTAAAAGATTTTGTCATAAAATTTGACAAAATTGACGTAGCCTACATGGTGAAGAAAAGTGCGCCGACATTTTAAAAGGATTCTTTCTCTCTTTTCAGCCCATTTTTTTCTTCTTTTTTTTTGAAGTCTATTCTATTTTTTTTTTTTTTTTTAAATTATTAATTTACCACGATGATTTATCGTTTTATTTTAATTCCATTAGATTTTACTGGAGAAATTGTATTATACCTTTCCCTTTATTATTTCACGTATACGGGAATCAGTTAATACGAAGAGGAAATCGTCTGAAGACCAATAACGAGCTTCCTCATAGAAGAAAAGCTACATATAGAATGTAAAAAAAAAAAAGAAAAAACAATCAAAGAAAAGTGCGGTAAACTGTGTCAGGATGCAATTAAAAGGGAGTACGTAGTAAAATTAAACTGATGGTTTGTTGATAAAGTTGAAAAAAAAATTCTTTTCTTCTAGTCTCTATTTAAAAATTTCGAGGGGAAACGTGAGAAAAGGAAAAAAAGGAGAAAAAAGTGAGAGAGTTAGTAAAAAAGAAATTAAGAAATTGATAGAACAATGTAGTGAAGATTTTTTAAGAAAGAATACGAATTTTATTTCAGAAGAAATAAAGGAAAAAAAAAATCAGGAAAAAAATTAAAACGGCTAAAAATAGAAAAATAACTTTTTTGAAATTTCTCCATTAAAATCTACTGGAATTATCGAAGTCGGGTGTTTCTTTCCTTCGTATATTATCATCTAAGGTTGCATCTCAGTTCCATCTATTTTATTTATTTATTACAAAAATGTTTAATTAACCACAAATTCAATAATATTCCCGCAAATTTGGACGGAGAAATTTCAAAACAGCAATTTCTTTATTTTTAGTCATTTTTGTGTTCTTCGTTTTATTTTTTTATGGTTCGTTCATGTAAGGTCTTAGATTCACACTCGGTAAAAACGAACACTCCAATGAAAAAGGGAACAGTACTTCGATACATTCAAAAATGTATTGCATACACAGTACAGTACCTAAACGAATAACTGTACAGCCACAGGGTCTATGTTGCCCCCAGCAACCAGCAGCAGTGACTCGAAAAAACGGAGGACCAACATCAAAAAATAGGGGATGGTATTTATAAGAAAAGTATGCTACGTAGTGAAGTGAACCAACAGAATGCCAGTATTTGACGACGATCCCCGATCGGTTTATCGGTGGCGATTAAAAGTAGAGATGAAAAAGAATAAAACACGATGAGGCGACAATTGGTGCAAAGGCTGATCAGTACTTTGTACACGCGGCGCTACGTTGCTGGAGTATTGAAATGGCTTTGGAAACCGGTAACCGCTGTCTTTCCGCACGTGTCCGTTATATCAGCGTAATTATGCGTTTTGTGATCCTTTTCACACGTGTGTGAAAAGAGGGAAAATGTATTAGCCAGTCAGTGCCATGCAGGTGAAATACGAAGTGTGCAGATGCAAATTTATATTTGAAATTAAGACAGGAAAATGAAACGAGAAGAACGGATTAACCGTTTGGATTTATATTTTGTATTTATCACATGCGCGAATATTCATTCAGACCGAGGAGAATGAAAAGGAGCGAAAAAAACAGCGTAACCGATTAAAATAATTTTTGACCATTTATCGAATGCGAGAATATGTAATAATATGTATCTGTGTCGTCCGTAGAGGGCGAATTCGGTCGCGGAAGAGGGGAAAGAATTTATGGGTTTTTCAAAAAATTAAAAATTGTATCCGTGTCAGTTTTTTCCTTTTTATTTTTGGAAAACGTCGAGCCCCTTGGAAAACCCGTGCCTGGAGGTGGAAATTCCCATTTCCTTTCCTCTTCATCGAACCCGACTGAATTGACAATACAAATACATTTTTCACAGTTCGATTTTTTGGTAAAAACTTTTTTAATGCTTTTTTCGTTTCATACGCGTTTGCTTCAGCGGGAATTTTGTTTTAAAACAGTTTTTCGAACATAACTCGAAAACTGTCTCATCGATTAAAACGAAATCGGGTGAGACCACCGTCGCATATCCATTCATCATTTGAAGAAAAACGGTTGAAAAAATATGAGCTGGGCTGAAAGGTTATGGGGGAACAAACGTGAAAAAGGAATTGATAACCGCTTCCTCTTTTGAAATGAGCTCTTTTTCTTTTTGTCAATCGTCCCATCTTTTGTTAAAGCCGCTACACATTATTCGCCGTTTTTTCAGTTTGCCGAGTTTCGCGACTTTTTGGGGTGGGAGGGAAATGCGAAAGTCTGAACCAAAGGCGCGGGCAAAGGTGCGGGTGACCTCTAAGCTTAGTTCCCTACATTAAAGGTATTGTGATTTGTGAAGCGGTACTTACCTACGCTCGGTTTGTGTTTGTCTGTGCGATTCTTGATCGGTTTTATGTTTTCGAGGTAGAGTTTCACAGATACGTGCGTTCCTATTTGCATTCTTACAAACCGTATTATCAAGTTTTGTTCAGTTTAAAATTCCGCTAGAAAATGTGGCTACTCGCACGAACTTTCTCAACGAATGAACGATGAAAGTGGATAGCACGTTACTAATATTACTGCTGGCGTAGGCACGAGGAAATAATGACGATCTTAATAATTTTAGACCAACAAAAGTGGTTACAATTGGTGCGACGCCTGCGATGAAATAGTAACCGCTGCTGGCGTATTAATTTTCAGTGACAATAACTCGAAACACTTCTTACTCTTACTGGATGTTAATTTCGCAACGTTGGGACAACACTGTCGGTGAAATTATTCGAATACGTTGGCCTTACCTCTTGGCGGAATGGGAAAAATTATAATTGAAATTTACAAAAATTAAATTTATTCGCAGAAAGTTTTCTTCCACATAGAACAATAAAAATAACATATGCGTCGCAATAACAGCAATTTGATGAAAACGACTAGAATGTGAAAATTGATTGTAACAGAAAAATGTACACTTATCAAAGTAATGCTAAACGTGATTCGGTAAAAGATGCTAATAAATAAGAATGCGATGTGTGTTCGTTGGTGTTCCGAGTGATTTTAATACTTTTGTACGTCCGCTTATTTCTCTTCATTTTGGGAAGTCGTGCCAAAGAATTGAGAGACGTCCGTAAGGGAGGGTGCGCTATCTAGTAAAACGACTCGGCGCGCGCTTCAAAATTTTTTCAACAACAATTTCAATCATTCTCTTTTGAATTTTGATTAATTTTTTCGGCACGATACAACGAACTCACATTCCACAAAAGCGAATCTAATACTTGATTGAGCAAAACGTATTCTCTACATGGCTTCGTAGATGAGATACAAAATTTTGATTCGCATTAGGTATGAAGGTACGAAATGGATTTAATTTTAAATGTCGTGAGTTGGGAAACTAGGAATTTTAAAACGAAGTAGACTCCGCACGTAAAGTCATTCTCTGGTTATTGACTGCGTTTGTGTCAGCTGACGACCATCACAAATAAATCGACGAATGTCGTGCTGAAAGTAAAGCTCGTCGAGTAGTCAGTTTCGAGGACCGGTTGAACCATGTATGGGTGGGGTGGGGTGGGTACCTTGCGAGTGTTTTCTGCCGCGACGGGGGTTGGTTAAGCACTAAAAATCACTCATCTCGTTTCAGCCTCGGCTCTTACTCCTCTCCATTGTACAACGGGATCGGAAGAAACTATCCGAGTTATACCGGAATAATCTGCCTCGATTTTACCCTCTTCGAAACCTGTACCTGCGTAATTATAATGCTTATAAATTAGTGATTGGTAGGATATGTAACGCGCGCTTTTGGTTGCACACGCTGTGCGTGTTTCGAGTAGGCTTTTCAATTTTTAAATCCTCATTGTCGCCGTTATTTTTTCAAAATTGACGACGAGGTGTTTATCGTACTAAAAATGTTTGGCGTTAGTTACGTGCGTAACCAACGTTTTGTTTTTCCGATTTCCTAATTCTTATAAATGGTTTGAAAAATCGATTCCAGAATATTTCAGGGATATAACGTTAAAACTTGTTCTTGCCAACCATTTGGCAAATGATATCAACTGTTGCGGCCCTTTTACTTCTGCTTCAGAGAAACCGAAATCTGAAATTTACGTGAGATCTGCGTGAATTTTTGATCTTGCGAAACATGTTTTTTATGGAATTGCAGGGTATAAAGAGAACGATGATGGGAGATAGTGATGATAATGATCTTGAATTGTTACTTATTCTTGATCTGAGTTCGTGTTCGTGAAAGCACAGAATCCATGTTTGTAATTTTTCTTTTCTTATTCTGTTTACATGGAATAAAACGAATATTCAGATAAACTATAGGGTTTTATAATATTTTATCATCGGATAGTGTTCTTATTTGCGGTTTTCAAGTCGCACTTTTGTTGTTTTGTTGTGATTTGTCACAAATTTTACTTTCACGTAACATTCGTGATTTTCATCACCTACCCACTTTTTGGTTCTCTGTATCTTCCACAGCAAGTTTTCTTGAATGTGCTTGGTTTGATAAGTTAGGTTACAAAATCTTTGAATCAATAATTGGAATCACTCGCTCGAAAGGATATTCTGTTCGAGTAAGATAGGAACTAATTTATAGTACAAGATGCCTTTTTCACCAGAGATGATCGTCGCACTAATGTTATAGTGATATGGAGTAATAAGCATCATAAAAGTAAAAAAAAAAGTCGTTGCCCACGATAAAAAAAGATAAACAAAAGATGAGTGAAGATGTTTTCGCTCCAATGAGGTAAAAAGTTACAGGACTTTGTCACAGGAGCGGTATTTTGTTAGCAGTAAAATATTGGGCAATATTTTATTACAGTTTTGAAAGTCATCGCACGAAAGCACTACTTTCCTGACAGTAAAATGAGGGGCAGTATTTTGTTGGTGATTTTTGAGAAAGTGTTTTGGTAGGATAATGTAATTCGGATTTGTCTTTGGGGAAAGGTTTTTCAGAAAATTCATCGTATTTTTTATAAATATTCAACGGTTGTGAGACATATTTTTCACTGTAAATTTTAAAATTGACGGAATTTGAGAAACATTGATGAAAAATTAACAAATAATATAGAAATCGATGAAAAAATTAATAATAGTTCCTAAATTGACAAAAACATGATAGGAATAGACATTTTTTCTGCTTCTTAAGTGTTGTATTTTTAGTTATTCTTTTTTTTGGGGGGGAGGTTCCAAATCCCCAAAAAACCCTCACTGCCGACACCACTATTATTTCCATTCGCTTATAAACCCCTTCAAAAAACAAAACAAAAAAAAAATTAAAAGTAAAAAAATGTCACTAATTTTTTCAAATTTTTGTTAATTTTGGGATGACTTTTAATTTTTTTATTGATTTTTATAGTATTTGTTAATTTTTCATCAATGTTTCTCATATCCTTAAAATTTGTAGTCAAAAAATCTGTCTCACGAAAATTGGAAACTTATGAAAAGTTAGATGACCTGGAAAATTTAGATAGTGAAATTATTTTTGGTCCTAATTATATTTGTAACGTGAGTCGTAGTTTGCTCTTCGTGTGATGGAGTTTTTAAAAAAAAAGTGAAGGAGGAATTGGCGTCTGGTAGAGAGTATGCTGGAGGAAGGTGATGGACCTAATGTTTCTTCGGTAATCATTAAAACCTCGTGGATTCCTTATTCAGTCTCTTGAAAAGAAAGAAATATAACTCCTTAAACTAAATCAGTCGTAATGGGGCAGTGAGTTTGACAGTTGTGGCCCTGTAAACACCTTCAAATTATTGTGTTGTTACGTGGGTATAGGAAAAATTTACGTAAATTTTGTGGCCAAACAATTTGAACGACCTATTGGACAACTCATTGCTGAACAAATTACCATTCGGACAGCATTTTGCTGCTAAATAATCGCGCGTCTTGCTGTAAATTTTTCAAAACATCCAGAATACTCGAATAGTTAGCGTATATCGACGAAGACGAAAACAACAACAAAAACATTTATATATATTAAGTTGATTTTTGAAGGAAGCCGAAACATATTTGTCGTCGTTATGCATGTTTGATCGACTAAGTTGTCGCGCATTTCATAGACGAATATCAGGTTGAGAAGTTCGTCGCAATTACAGACAAAAATTCTAAAAACGTCTTCATATTTTTTCTGCCAGCCAAATTTTCAATACCAACCTTTCACAAAAGTGAATGAATATTTTTGATGAGTAAACATCCTAACGCCGTGTCTACAGTAGAGGATATTATACAAGAATAACAGTTGTTGTCAGATGAACGTTACTGTAACTCTTACAGTTTTGTAACTCTGGTTTTTCGTGTGTTATATGACGTGTAGTTATGTGGTTGTGTACGTGCGCAACGTTTATATTTATACATCACTTCTTCGTGAGTGTGCCCCAGTGAAACTCGCGCCTTTTTTGCTATCCGTGCGAATAATGGACCTATTAATTGCGTTTGTAAATGGTGCAAACAGGTAATAAGAACAATAGGCCTGATGGTATTTTTTGATATGAAGTTGTGGAAGAAGGAACGTAGAAAGAGCGAGAGAGAGAGAGGGACAGCGAAGGAGCAAGGGAGGCGGTTTTCTTGGCTTCGCCTTCACAATGTACGTCGCTTTATGACAAACAACCGACAACATTACGTTCCAAAAAAATGTGAACACGTCGTCAGTTTAGCTTACGCGTGAATCCCTTGGAAACAGCTTGGACTGTGGGGGAAATGTCATCTGAATGTCAGCTGCATGCTGAAGGAAATGGTGGACATCACGAGCTCGCTGACAGCTGCACCCTTCGTCCAGAATATTGACTGTGTCATTAGCGGCGTATGTTGCGTTTCTTGCGTCCGTTACTTTTGACCGCCAGTCCGTCCCAATAGGCTTTTATCAGGTCGGCCGCCTTTTCGGCAATCATCACAACTGGCGCGTTTATATTGCCACTGGTGATGGTCGGCATGATGGAGGCGTCAGCGACGCGTAGACCCTGCACGCCATACACCCTGAGGTAGGGGTCGACGACGGCTGCCGGATCGGAAGCCGGACCCATTTTAGCGGTGCCGGACATGTGGTAGATGGTCATCGTGTACTGGCGTATCACACAGTCCCAGTACTCGTCGGTGAACTGCGTCAGTCTTTTGCATCCGGGCACGGGCCGGGCGTGGAAGCGGGCGCCGAACCGTTTCATGGCGGCCGTCTCGCCCAGTGCGACCGCCGCTTTCACGCCCTCGCGCAGCACGCGCACGTCGTCCGGATGGTCCAAATAGTTGGCGTACATGAGAGGATACTGCATAGGGTTGCGGCTGCGCAGCCGAATCTGGCCGCGGCTCTTGGGCCGCAGCATCATCGGGAAGATGCCGAAGACGTCCTTGTTGGTGATGTCGCCGAGCAGCTCGTCGTAGAATTCGTCGCGCAGGCCGTGCGCCTTCTTGGCGGCGGTACCGCCATCCGAGTTGGCGCTCGATGACGTCAACATGAACTCGATGTCCGGCCAGTCGTCGGTCACATTGCCGTACTTGGTGGTGATGAAGGCGACCGTTTCGATGCCGACACTGGAGGTGAGCGGACCCTCGCCGAGGGCCGCGTACCGCGTCACCGACGGAATGTTGACGACCCGGCTGATGACGAGGCTGACCGGATAGTCGATGAGGAAGACGATACCGCCGACTGCGATGTGGTCCATCAGGTTCTGGCCCACAGCCGGCGAATCGTACACTACTGGAATTCCGTGCTCCTGCAGGTGCGCCGCCGGTCCGATACCTGCAATGCAAAAAATTGGCGCTACAGTATACGAGTGTCAGTTTTTCTTGGGGCGGGGTTGCTTGTTCGTTGAGAACCGACTGCCAGGAACTAAACTGCTGTAGATTTAGGTGATAAATTAGGCGATTGCCATGCCGTAGATTTAACAGGCCAGCGAGACTCCGGCCGGCTTTTTCTAGAGAAGCAATCTGTAGTGTAGGCTAAACGTTGAAAAAGTTGTCATTCCAGCGAACAAGTATCGAAATTATTTTTTTGTATTTTTCAAAACAGGACGTTTGCTTCGAAAATGTTCGTCGAGTATACCGGCGTGAAAAAATATTTTAATACTCGATTAAGAAAATATTTGAGAAATATTCTCTCTTTTTTACTATCGAACCTTTTCTGACTGTAGAGCATTACGTATCACCCAAATCATACTCCGATTACCTAAGTTACAATAAAACTAGTAGATTTTCTAATTATTGTTTTTTTTACCGTACTAATTACAACGTACTTGAATTGACTGGACAAGCGAATACAGATGTGTTTTTTTCTTTCAGGAGGATTCTTTTGTGGGTTGAACGTTCGGGTAATTTGTGTTGGAGATTAGTTAATATAGTATGCGATGGGTTGGGAGGGGTTGTCGAGTTGCAGACGTGCAGGGCTCGATGGTTTCTAAAAATAAATTTTCCATCGCAAAAACACACGGCTATTTTCGGTCAAAATATAGCGAAAGCTAGATCTTACCTTGAAAATCGGTGTTACGAGTCCAGCAAATCTACTCAAACCCTACTGCGAAATATTAAAGAAAATCTGTGTCCATTTTTCACTCATTTTTCTTGCAAGTCGGATATTAAAATTGACCTCACAGAAAAGGTTAGAGATAGGGATGGTGAAAATTATCCGTCCCGTGGGAAAACAAAACGACTGAGATTGGTACCAGCTCCCCATTTTGACCTATTATTGTTTTACTACTTATACTCGATTATGTATGTATATCAGAGGCATACAACTGAAGGGATGTCCAACGCTCCATACGGGCTGTGGTTTAAAAATACGTGAAAGTCAGAAAAAAAAAATTAAAGTTATATGTTCTGCGCATTCAAAGCCACACATATTTTGTGTTGAAAACAAACATCTCTTTACCAACTCACACACACACACACACACACACACACACACACACACACGCATCAAGCTACGTCGCATACACAGTAACAAATTAATATTGGAATTCGAAACATTTTAAAACTTTCTATCTTTGACGTGTTTTTAATCGAGCATTAGAATCTGTTTAGCTGTATGTCTCTGATGTGTATAATATGTACAGCCCAAATTTTGTGTTCACTGTTTTAAAAAATATACAAAACAGATAGGGCTGAAATTGTCATGAGAAAATAGAAATATAATTCTTATATAGGAGCAGGTCTGAAAGAAGTTTGGTTTCTGTTGGTTCAGAAGTTTTCAAGAAAACTGGAAAACAAAAACTTCCTGGAGAAGTCGGTTTTCCAAGATTTTGAAGAGAGTACAAAAGAAATCAGGCTGAAATTCTTACAATACATTGTTATTATGTATGTGCAAGTCTGATATAGGTTTGGTACCTATTTTTTCAGTAGTTTCTGAAAAAACTGAAGAAGAAAAATTACTGAAAAAAATTTTATGTTCACGGTTTTGGGAAAACTAAAAAATTGATAGGTCTGAAATTTTCATGAAAGGTATTCCGTATGTGGGAACAGATATGATAGGAGTTTGGTGCCTATTCTATTGGTTCAGTAATTCCTGAGAAAACTGGAAAACAAAATATTGCTGGAAAATCTGTTTTTAGGAATAAAAGATCTATGAAGCGATATTTTTGTTAAAGATATGCATAATCATCGATAGTCTTTCGTTATTTTTGTTTTTACCTGAAACTTACAATTAATTATAAATAGATCAATAAGTTTGTCACGTATAAATAACTATCGATAGAATTTTTTGCTCTTTTCATTCTAAACGAAAATTAAGCCTCTTTCGCTTCATTTGGGATTTTCAAATATATCGTTCTTTGCAATATTCAATATTTTTTTCTCAATACCATCAAAATTTGAACATTTCATTTCGCATTCCGTGGGCGACCCCTCAGTTTTATTTGATATGAAGGACACATTTCAGGCGTTAAAAAAATTATTTTCCGGTTATGGTATACCTGGAGGTGAAAGTTAGTAATACGTGTAATACGTCTGGACTAAACCCAAAGAAAATGAACTTGAATATGGTATGTAAAGTTTTGCGGATCTACTATGGTGCCTAGGAGTAAGAGCACTAACTTATAAGTTGAAAAATGATTTTCTAGTCGTGGGAAATTATACTGGTGTCTTGAAGAGTGTTCAGTCCGGTGGCAATGAAATTCAACTGTAATTTGAATCAGTTTGACTTGTACTCTCACTCATGAACACCATAATAATCCTAAATCATTAAACATAGATAAGTATTTGAAATTGGCAAATTTCAGTTCTTCTGAAATCTTTATAGAATAATTATTGAATAGTTGTCGTAATGGAGGAGGGCGAAGAATCATCATCATATATATTAATACTGTAAGGTCACATCCTATTTCTCCCTTTTGCGTCACAACGGATGAATGGATTTTTACAAAAAAAAGTAGCAATCAAAAGAGCTTCGAGCGAAGAATGAGTCAGTACCAATGAAATTTTCCAAAATTCGATTAGGGAGTGAAAATTTTGGAAAAAAAAAAGAAAAAGAGTGAAGATAGGCCCGGACTAATGGCGTCAGAACAGATGGACAAATATGGCACTCCCAGTACATTTATCCTTTTTTGTACGATTCGGTGAGAATAATTGGTACGGGCACAGCTAGTATTGGCTTATTGACGAAACTTGATCGTCTGATTGACTTTCGTATATCTGAGGAATGAATGCATGAACGAGATTTTCAAGTGCTAAGCCTTGACTTGAGAAATTCCCGACAGACTTCCTTATAGCATGCAAGAGCGTCAAGTGACGTAAAAATGTAAGAAATACTTAATTACTGGTCGGACCAGTTCTCAAGTGGATATCAGAAAAATGAATTTTTTATCGATAACGTATTGGTATGTATGTGTATCTCTTGCCTAAGAACCGTTTCAGCATACCGGAAAGAATTACTTATGATATGAGGTTCTTAAGTGGCAAATGGTGCTTACTACTTCAGAATTGCTTTTGATTTGTATTTAAGATTAGTGAGTGACTTGCATTTTCGTTCACCGATCCGGTAAAGGTCAAGAATTGTTATTATTATTATTATTATTTTTTTTTTGGCGTACAGTGCGTTACGATTTAATAACGGAGATGTGATGTAATTAAAACGTGTGCCGCCAAATGTAGGCGGACAATGTAGAAAAGTAAAATGACCGAAATGGCGGTGATTTGGTGAAAAGCGAGAGTTGGCTCGCATTATGTATTGGTTGTTTCTCGATGACGTAATTTTGTTTAAAAAATGCCATCCCAATTTATATGGTCATTATGCTACTCGTCCCCATCTAATATCCTTACTCGTCCTTGTCAGATTCAGCTGATAATCCCATATACGTACTCGCCCTCGACTGCCGGGACAAATGGTTTATCTCACAATCAGTCCACCGACTCGTCCCCAATTACGAAAACAATTATTCAGTCATTTTGGTCTAAATTTCTTGGAAGTGCTCGGCTGTGCTGTTTTGTACCAATGATGACTCAATAGCCATCCGCCAGGATTTCTAAATGTAATATTAATTTTTAAGTTTTTAGATATTCTGGAGTGGGGAGTTTCAAATGGTTCGTTGTTATGGTATGTAAATAATGTTTGTGATTTTTTTGATTCGGATGCGTACAAATTAATATATTTGTAAGCCAAATTACGGAAAATGAGAGAAATAAATCTTTCACCTATTTGGTAGAATCAGATAGATCATTTTCTTCATTCAAAATCGAGCATTATACACATCTGTTCGATACGTAGTCGAATGTCTAATATTTATTTTTTCGTTGAATTATTTCTGAAGTTATTTTTATTTGGTTTTTTTGTCGGATTTCTTTTACTGTTTTATCATAAAAAATTTATTAAATATTGACAAAGGGATGCGCGCGTAAATTAAAACCCTCAATCCAAGACCTTTTCTCATTTGAGTTGTAGTCCGATGATTTTGACCGGGACCAGTTGTGACAAACAGTTATGTCGATTAATTTTGCTCCGAATTGAGTAAGGCTATGAAATATCAGGAAACACAATGATTGGGACGAGTAAAGTAATCCCCATTTGGATATTGAGGGAGGAACATTTTAGTGACGTCGTTACCGTTACCCTTAAATATCTCATTGGTCTGCCAGGTTGTCAAAGTTGTGGATAATTCCTCCCCGATGCGTTAGAAAAGTTTAAGCCTGTAACAGCAGCAGACGTGTTGTGGATGCCAAAATTTAATTAAACGAAAGCTGTTGCGAAAAAGTACTTCACGGTCTCATAATTTGGTTATTACGTACCTTAGCCATCATTTCACGAACTAACCTACGTTAGATAACTTTTCAGTTTAGAGTAAAGATTTATATCTTTGAAAAAAAAATCCATTTGTAGGTACTTGAGGAAATAACCTTTTGAAAATTTCTCCAGCATGACCGACGGGAATTGTTGAAGCCGGTTCTTCTCTCCTTTATCTCGTAGGCCTATATATTAATTACGTTTTATTTTATTGCAAAAAACTCTTTAATTGAGTTCCTACCGAGTTAGTCAACGATTGAAAAAAAGCCGAATATAGTCGTTGGAAAAAGTGCCTTTGGATTCTTTGAGTTTTCGCAATGAAATCAATTTTTCAAGTTTCATCGCAGTTTATGTATTCGTTTTTCTCGAAATTTCATTTTTGAAACGACGAAACGCGTTTGCTAATTTAGTACCTATCCCCACGTTACAATTCGATAATTTAAAATAATAATGAAATTATTGTAAAAAAAATTAAACGAATGATCATTATATTCTTCACAAACTGAGACAAGCTAATAATGCAGGCGGATTCGCGTTAGACTTAATTTTATATTTTATTCGTCGTTTTCAGGTAACTCTCCGGTACTGAATCCTCCTTAAAACCAATTGCAAGAAACTTGGCTGTTAGGTATACTGCTTGCTGCTCAGTTAATCCAATGGTCAAATAAATTTAGCTACTGCTGTAAAATAAACAGGATTTTTGATTTGCCCTTAAGATTAATTCAGTTAGGGGAGTGACTCCTGAGATGGTTCGGTCCCTAAAATGGCGCAGTGCTTGTTTCACTATGTTTCAAGGTAGGGGCAACACTGAAATTGGTTTCATTAAAAAGTGTTTCGTGGGCCTTCAATTCTGTGTGAAAAGTTTTTTCTATGACTTCAATAGAACGTGTGTTATCACACTTTCAATTTTTTTCCTACTTATGCTGTAATTTTTTCACTAAGTTTTGTAAGGATTCTAATCGAGAAAAAGTAAGTATTGAAATCCAAATTATTATTTTTTATATTCAGTCATGGGTAAGGAACATTTTCGTATATATTCTTGACTGTTGAGTTTTGTTTCTGATTGATAAAAAAATAAAATGTGAAAAAACATAATGACCCCTAAGATGGCGCACTTTAACAATATCATCAATAGAGATATTCTTTCACCTACATAATTTTAATTTCTCTTGAATTAAAAAGAGTTTATTTGGTGGTCAGTCATATTCTGAAAATAAAATTGTCGTTGAACTTGAAGGGGGCAGTGATTTGGAAGATGTTACATGCATTTTTTGTAATGATTTGTTTAGCCATTCAAAACCGAAGGAAAAATGGATTTAGTGCATTAAATGCAAATTTTGGACCCCCACCAAATGTGCAGCTGGTGTCACAAGTAAAACCAAAACATACATTTATGAAAAAAAAAAAAATGTTTTTCATTACAATTTTACTCTTTTTTCTTTGACTTTTTTCATAATAAATTAAATAATTGCCGTCTCATTTGATATAACGAAAATCCAATTGAGAATGTTCGTAGCTAAGGGTTTGGTGAATATTTCATAAAAGTTGGGGTTAGTTGGGCTCATTTGTGATAAAGATATGGACACTAGAATATTAGGTGCGCCATCTTAGGAACCACACCCCTATTCATCTGTCCCGAAAGGGTGTCTAACTTTGAATGTAGACGATTGAAAATTTGTGCAGTACCTACGTATTTACTTTGAGAGAGTGGACCGCTTTTGCGGGCTCAGGCAGATACCTACACTGAAAATCGGCGTGGCCTAATGATTGTGTACTTGGCTTTGAAGTTGAAATGCGGCTGCTGCGCTGTCACATTCCTGACCGAAAATGGCCAAGTATTCGATTCGGTTTGGTTCAACTGGTGCTCTCGTACAATATTATGTTGTGAAATTGGTGCCGATAGAGCATCGGCCACCTGATCCGCACCAACACTCCTTTCATTTCTACACTGCGACCTCAAATATATCCGCTGGATGCCGCGTTAAATATCTTCTTAGCCAAAGCCTAATACAAGAGAAAAAGGCAATTTGTGTGTCCAGAAAATCAAGAAAAACCGCCGTTTTCATCAAAGCTAACAAAAAAAGCATGAAGACTATAATTGAAAAGTAAAAAAGATAAATTTTATAATAATCGCCTAAAAGAATTACAAGAATTTTGCTGATGCTAAACGTATCAAAAAGTTCGAAAAAACTTTATCGAACAAAAATAGTCTTATTAGATGGTTGGTGCAATTTTGCGATGGCAATTTACCATTTTTACCTTTGCTAATACTTATTAGTGTTGTAATTAACGTTGTCGCATGTTTACGAAAATTCGTCGAAACTTTCACCGCTAAAATTTAAAAAGAATTAACTTACTTCTTCAAAATCCTATAAGAAGTTACCTTAATGACTTTGTTAATTAAATTAAGAACCCTTTGTATCGACGTATTTGTATACTATAAGTTCGATGCTAACATTTTAAACATTAAACGCTAATTAAAGTCGTCGTTATATTCGGTGGCCATGCCCTTCGATAGATAAATAATTTCGAAAATGAGAAGAGAATGTTGAAATTCGATCGTTTTTAATCTCCGAGCTGCCACTGCAGTTTCGTTATAATATACTGTGTTGTGTATGTGTAGTATACCATAGGCATGGATTTTTGCACAAATCCTTCGATTTAGGAGAAAAAATTTTCTAATTATTAGCAAAAACGCTTTTAATTTTCCGAAATATATGTACCTAATTATAATGTCAACGTAAAGTAAAAAAAAAACTACTTATCATTTCGTCTTGCGTGCAAAATAGCGTTTCATTCTAATTAGCACTTTTTCGTTAAAGGTATTTCCGTGTACAAAAGTCCGAGTAATTATGAGAAAAGACGATTCGAAAACCCTGAAGTTTAACGGAGTTCTCAACATTGATCGAAGTTCTTGTGAACCTAGAACTTGAGTGCCGCGTTTTTTTTTGTCCATGGGTAAATAGCGCACCTATTTACTCATTCAATATTACAAAAAGTCTGGAAAAGTACCGAAAAATTACCTCAGCTGACAGAAATAATATTGTAAAATTTAAAAAAATCCTAGAAATTCGGAAAAAATCCCTTGAAAAAGACTTCAGAGTTTTCGTAGTCATCAAAATTCGACGAGCTGACAAAACAGGTGACGAAATTTATACGAAAATTACGAACCATCTTCCATTATAATGCTTGACAGATAGTTGACAGACGACGTTGTCGAAGACTGGAAGCTTTGAAAAATGATTTGATTTTGGTGGGAGAAGTTGGTCGCGTGTCGTTCTCGATTGTCTACGATGATTTGGAATGTGTATGAAATGAAAATAAGTACGAAACAAAAACAACAACAACGAGGAAAGTAGACAAGTGGAAGTGTTTTTTTTTTGTTAGTGGACTGCTTGTTAGGAAGTTTTTGTATTATTAGTGATTAAACAAGTGCGGTGAAAGCGGTTTCTTACTGTTTCTCGTCGTTATCGCACCATTATGTAAATTCCGCTAAATCCCATACGAATTTTAACCAACAACACACTTGGTTCTCGTTTTTTACGCCACCGTGGGCACGTACACCATTCTCCTTCGTCCCTCTACGCGCACACACAAACACACACACACACACACACACACACACAACCACTCATTCCAGTAATACTTTTAAGGTTACTTTTTACGACCTCGAAGTTCGAACGTACCCGCAAGTTAATGTGCCGGCATTTCGGTCCACTTATTAGTTTTTTTTTTCCTCCCGGTCACCCTAAGGTTGGAGGATCTTCGTATTTTCTGAATCGTAGCCACCGCGCCAAGTGGTAGCCACACGAATGTGCGCATTACGTCCGTAACTTGGCTAAGATGGTTCACATTTTTTCGCATCTACAGGAGGAATCTTCTGTACTGTTCGACGGCTCTAAATAAGACCGGTGCGAATCTCTTTTCGATGTGTGGGCCACTGCCCAAATTGAACCAAGAACAAACCCGTGAAATTTGGAAATTGAAAATTTATTTGTTTTTAGAGAAAAGTTCGCCGTGAAAGCTATTGGGTCAGTTACCTAACGTAGAGTCGTTGTAATATTAAAACCTCGAACATTTTTAAACAAATCTTCTATGAGGTCTAAAAAAATGTTCTCTCGACTAACGTCGCGAAGAAACCAGCAAAAATTGTTATCGAAGGTCAAGATTATGTCTGGTAAGAAGTATCAGGTTAGTGCGGGCTTGAGCGCGTGAAAATACCAAATGTTGGCTCAGGTTACGCCATTTTCTGTTCAATTTCGATTTTGTCTTTGCATCCACATGTTATTTTAATGGGCAGTGGAAAAACACAAAATCATTTTTCTCAATTACGGATTACTCTAATTACATGAAGTAAATTATTTGGATAATTGAATAGAATTCCAAATTGAAATATTGAATTTAAATCGATAAATGTGACGAAAAATTGAAATCACCAGCAATTACGTAGAGTTTTCCTTGGACAGTTAATGGAGTAGATATGCGCATATTTGTTAAGTCAAGTGAGGTGAATTGTTTTTTGTGAAAAATGAATTTATTTTTACCATTTGGAGTGTTTTATTTTAATAAACTTAATCGAATAATGGTTTGGAATAATTTTGGAAAAAAACATTTTTGGGGAAAGAAATTAAATTTTCGAAAAATTGTACCCCAACTACATACCTAGAGTATATATGTATATATATATATACATATGTATGGGACTCGGTCCCCTGACCGTTTAGTTGCCCAACCACCTTCAAGGGGATTGTTATCTCTCGGCGAGAGAATAAGTTGCTTATTTAAAAAATTTTTTTCCGTTTGCTTATTATTATTTCCTCTCATTGAGAGGCGCATGCGTAGGATTTCGTTTTTTAATTTTCGTATAATTTATTTGAATTTTTTCGGAAAAAACGGGGTTACCCATTCGTTTATTATATCGATGACATCTATTTATGAGATATAACGAAATTAGTAGACTAACTGGAGGACGTAATTCTTTATGGATCAAATCAAAAATTTGCATATTCATACTTTAAGTTCGAAGATGTGCCAAGTCTGCTGCTCAGTTTTCAAATGGCGACCGTTTGAAGTTTTCACTATGCAAAATTTTTGAAATCCACACCAACGAATGCAGTTCGCAAAACACATTATTCGAAATTTTGTCTATTTTAGGGCAAATCTCTGCGGTTGCGAGTGGCGTGCCACGCGGACATTTTTAAATTACTTAACGTAATGTGCGTAAGTCGTTAGTGGACGTCTTGGAACGTGAACGTGAGTCAAACCAGCGAACTGTGTCCAGTTTATGGCGTTGCTCACGTGGTGTGTGTGGTCCTCGAGTGCGGCCCATTCGAGTGCCGCTTTAAATTGCGTGCCCGTGCCACCTAAATGAGAACGAAGACGATCTGTCACTTACCAGATAACATAAGCAGCTGGGGCGTATTGATGGCGCCGGCCGACAGGATGACCTCGCGTTTGGCCAGCGCCACCTTTTTGACGCCGTCGCGAATGAACTCGACGCCGTACGCCCTTTTGGTGGCCGAATCGACGAGCACTTTAGTCACGTGACTCCAGAGGGCGACGTGCAGATTTTTGCGCAAACGGATCGGCGCCAGAAAAGCTTTGGCGGAGCTGCAGCGGTAGCCGCGGCGCATCGTGTACTGAAACAGTGCGAAGCCCGTTTGGTTCTGGCCGTTCACGTCCGTAATGTCGTAACCCATTTCTTCGCCAGCTTGTAGAAAGGCGATACCTGCGCAATACGCGAACCGCATTAATTAGCTGCCTTACTATCGCTCCCATCCTCCGTCCATCCGCATTTGCGCGTAAGATACGCCACGTTAAATGCACCGTATATATAGATATAGGTATAGGTACAGGTATAGGTATTAGTATAAGCATAGCTATAGGTATAGCTATAGGTATGGTCGGTACACACGTGCCACTAAAAGAGGCTGCTCGTACGAGCGTTTTTATTACGTCATCGACTCGAATACTCGATAACAGAGCTGACTCGGTTAATAATGTAATGAAATAAAAATAAAAATAAAAAATAAAAACACGGAGCGTGGAGTAGAAGAAAAGCGCAGTGCCATCCGATTGTCGCCGACTTTTTTCATTGGTTTACATGGCCTGATATGTTTGCATTCGTAATTTACAGCATCGGACGATAATCATCGAGATTTACTAATATCTACTGCTCCCAGGGTGGATGTCGCTGTGTCGATTACTAATTGTAATAATTAGTCCTTAAAGAGTTGTTAACATCGTTACGTGGTGTGTGTGTGTGTGTGTGTGTGTGTGTGGTTTTTTTTTATTTGCTATCTTTTTGTTCCGTATATCGCGCTTTAATCAATTCTCATCGTTGGTTTCACGTATGTTTTCGTCGATTTAGAATCTTCTTCGTACATATATTCCTATTACGAGGCCTTTGGAAACTCACTTCTCCTATTGTTGTGACATTTGAGTCGCCTGATTCCTACCATAACAATTTTTGTTGCTTACGTTGTTGATCTTATCGATACCTAATAAAAACAGTACAGGTATCAACTGGTTCCATATCAAATCAAAATGATGATAAAAATTGTGTGAAAGACTAGAAGGACAAGCTGAAATATAGAAAACTGCAAGGGTAAAAGTTTAACTTCTTTTATAGATTTCCCCAGTTTTTCTTTTTTTTTTTTTCTTTACTTTACTCTTTAAATTCAAATTCCATTAATTTCTATTTTTTTATCTTTAAATTTAGTTTTCTTCATCTCTTAGATACCTACATCTCTGTTTTCGATGTTATGCGATGCAACAGTCCCAGAGCCGGCGACAAAAAATCATGACGATCTTATGAAAGCTGGTTTATACATACGTATGTAGCTACTATAAGAAAATCTGGGTATTTTAATCTCGATCTCATGAAACAACCTCGGGGTTTGGGTGGGAACATTTTTCGTTTCGTAACCGCAGAAAACTTATGGAACTATCTACTCAGAATTCATATATATGTAAGTATACATATTTGACCATATTCTTGGTCGTCATTTAAACTCACTTAACGTTATGGGCATTTAGCTAAGTGAATTCACTTAAATGATCTCCTAACCTGACTTGAATTTTCCCCTTAGAATTCATACTCAAGTGACAAAAACGCTTTCAGAATACCAAAACAGTCAAGTATACTTAATTTTTCCCTTAATACGTTTACTTAGGGTTTACTTCAGTGAATCGAGCGACTAAGAATGTTTCCTATTAAGTTGATATGTAGGTATATATTCCATTTTGTTGTTACCACAGTGCAGGTGGCAATTTTTGTTCTGCGTCACTAAATTTGGTACGAACATCAGTACATACAAAGCCAAGGACTATTGATTTTGGTGCCGATGTACTTTCGGTACCGCCATTTTTTTCCAATGTTAGGGGTTTTATAGCTGTAGAATGCTTCATTTTTTACCAGCAGCTACGAAATTTGTAACAAACATTCACCGTGATCTATTCTCATACACCACCAATTTTGGTGTGCGTCGTCCGGACGATACTTCGGATATGTCCAATTTAATTCTGATTTTGGGCTCTTACAGTTTTTAATTTTCAGTCAATGACTAATAAAACATAAAAATTCGAGAGACTTATCAAACAATTTTTACGCCCAATTTTCATTCATGTTTTTCTGACTCTTCTTTCCTTTATAAGAATTTTGACTTTCACATTAATTTGGGTATTAATATTTCCGGATATTTGGAAGAAGCACCAAGTTTGGAGGGGGTATTGATTAACCAGGAATGACCTTTAGTTTTGTCCATTTTCCAACTTGAACTTTCAAAAACATTTTAAAGATACCTCGTTATAATTTTTGAAAATAGGCATTGAACAAATGTTTCATAATTTTCCCTTTATTATTTTCAAACAGTTTTTTGACCTTGATTAAGTGTGAGCTCGATAAGAAGGTTCACGTCGTAATCATGTAGATTTATCATTTACTTGTGAATAATAAGTGATCACTGATGAGTAAATTAATCATAACTTACACAAGGAAACAAAAAGTTTAAGTTAGTGTTCTCTGGGCTTTTTCGAATGTTGGTTGTCTGTTTGACCACTACACTTAGGAACACAGCGTTCATAAAATAGTTATGCTACGTTTACTTTTCTTGTGTGTTTGAAGTAGTGTTTGCTAAGCCTATGCTAATGTAGGGCTGTCTGTTCACCTGCAGTGGCGACGATTTGAAGGCCAAAAGTGGGAAAAGTGGCCCGCTTCCTGTTGGTGCAATTGAAAAACAAATTTCTCTCCCTAAACCCATAATTCACGAATACTTAATAAAAGGTTTGAATAATACGCATTCACCCGCTGAATTTTATGATGTCATTTTATTGTACAAATCGAGTCGACATGAGCCGTCAACCAGTCCCTTGAATTTCTCTTATGTTAAAAATGCTTTACATATCGCCACAATTTTGCTCATATGTTGATAAAAATTTTGTTTATCATGATGCAAACAGTCTTTAGTTCTATACTGATGTTCAGGATCTACAGATATTCCTTCAAAAATTTTCGTGTAGGCTTATCCACTTTTATATTTCTAACTGATGAAAATAAGAAAACTGCATTATGTATTATTCTATTTCATGCCCTTTCCCTTCTCATTCAAACTTTTTTCTTTCTTTTTCAGGTGAGTAATTCTGACGAAAAACGAAGTACCGAAAATCAACCTTATTAGCCAAAATTTGAGAAAAAGAAATTATATTTAGTAAGTTAATTATGCGCCAATATTTATAAAATAGACCGATCTGTAAAGTTTCTAATTTTTAAATCGAATCTTGCGGGAAAAAAAAGTTTTTTTCTACAATGGGTCAAGTTTGCGATCTTAGTGAGATATGTTTATAGAGCCAAGAATCACAATATCTTACTGAATCTTATTAATTAATTGTTTAAGAAAGACAGAGAGCGCATCAACGATTTTTCACACTTCCGCTGTGAATTTCCTTTGAAAAAGTAATAACTAATCCAATTTGTAGACTGCGAATCGATTTTCTTACTTTTACAGATGGTGTCCAAGAATTAATTTCGAAAATTAGATTCTCAGTCTGTTTAAAAAAGTGAATAATCGCCTTAAAAACCAGAACTCTGAGAAACTACAGAGCCACTAAAATTTATAGGCTAACCAGCGGTAGTCTTGAATATAGGAAGGAAAAAAAGAAAAATACTTATTTCCACAAATTTTTGTTTTAGAATTTTTCCCTTCGCTTCTCTTCCCGTACCGCATAAGTGGTTTATAATCACAACAAATTTTTAATATTTCATACGGAGACAGTACAGTCATCTTTCATTGAAATTCATTTTTAAGACAAAATTTTATCTGTGTAGGAGTACAAGATTTTTCGCACCGAGTATCAGTATTTCTTGATGTGATGCGTTGATTAAGGTGCTGATTTACAATTACATACGTAAAAAACTTTGACGACATTGAAACAACAAATTTTTTAAAGTTTTTGTGAATTTTCACCAAATAATACCCGAATAATCGAAGCAAATATTGGCTTTTTCAAACCATTGATTCGAAAAAATGGTTCTTGTCTGTCTAATCGTTAAATTTTACATTAGATGTACTTTCCGTTTGACTTGAATTCTCTCTCCGGTGATGGTTGTAAGCTTTCTTTCCAGGCTCATCAAATTTTCGGTCCAAAATTTGGTAATATTCCCAAAATTTGAATTTTCGTGAGGAAGAAAAAGTATTTTAGGAAAAGAACTGCAACACGAGTGTCATACCAAAAAATGACAATATTCAGCACTTAACTGTGAAATATAGTTATAGTTAGTTTCGCAAACAAGTGACTATGATGCGAACCAAAATTAAATTTTTCGGGTAGATCAGACTAAAACTATAATGCATTACCTATCTACAATACAGTACCGCTTTGACTAAAAGTCGCAAATGCTGCCCACGTACTACCTACTAAATTGGGAGGAAGAAAATGTTTCTTCACAGGTTCGCTATATTAAGTTACCGCGTAAAATTTTCGAAAACTCCGAAAAACACAAATCTAGAAATAAGAAAGTTTGTGGAATTTGTCACTGCCAATACGGTGGTACTCTAAAATGGTAAAATAATACGCATATTTAACCGGTAATTTTGTTCGGACTTTGCCAAATGATGGTATTTTAGGAAACGCGCATTTGAAATCAGTGATTCTAATTTACGATTGATTGGGCCAAAAAACTTTCGTTTATGTTGCTAATCGATCATTGATCGTGTTAAATTTTGTAAGTGTTATAGATAATTTTTGGAAAATTCTGCGTGGGAGTCTGAAGGGTAGAAACATAGACTGTAAATTTTACCAAAATCTGATCGCTGTAAGAAGACATGATCTGTGGTGATCGATCGCAAAAAATTAATTATTAAATTATAGAAAATGACTGATTTTTTCATCCGATTATGCCCCACTCCAAACCGAGTGTTTCTGATCCTGTATACGGAACTACACTTATCAACAGGTTTACTCTTCCATCATTGTAGATTTTCTGCGAAATATGGAATTGGGTATTGGTGCACCTATTCAATTTTCTCTACGACACTAGTATTTTACAGCCTGAACTTCATAAACACTAAAATAATCGTGAATCAGTGCCATTAAGGGTGAAAATCTACTCGTAGACTGCAATTTCGAATGCAGCAAACGGCACCTCGAGCTAAGCTGCGGAAAAATGCTCCGTTATTCGTTCACATTTCGAATGCTTGGCGACGTCAATGATTTACAAGTGGTGAGTAGGGTATGCGTACCTAATGGCGTGTTCCACGGAGCATCCTGCACGGTCAAGTAGCCTCCAGTGGCGTGATATCTGGTGTTCTTGGCCAGGTACGGATTACGTTGGTCCTCCGACTTCTTGAAATAGGGCAGCACCTCCTCGTAGCTCCATCCGCGATTGCCCATCGCCGCCCACGTGTCGAAATCCCTTCGATTGCCGCGTATGTAGAGCATAGTGTTGAGCACGGATGAGCCGCCGATCACCTTGCCGCGGGTCCAGCAACTGCGTTTGTCCTTCATGGCCTGGCAGGCGTTGACCAGCGGCTGCGATCGGTATTTCCAGTCGTATCGGCTCTTGTGCAGATAAAGCGACAGCACCGGCACGTCCGTCAGCTCGGATTCGTGGCCGCCCGCCTCCAGCAGCAGCACCGTCCAGTCCGGATTCTCTGACAATCGATTGGCGATCACACAGCCGGCCGAACCGCCCCCCACCACAATGAAGTCGTACTCGGGTCGCAAGAACTTCTGGTTAATGGGCTGGTTTTCGGGATCGTACAGGTCGTAGTTGTAGTAGGTGAGCGCGGCTAGAAATGCTGGAATCACCACAAACTTACCGCCACTGGCAAGTTTTGCAGCCGTTTTCAACGCTTTGAAGATCACGTTCACTAAATGCGTCATGGCGAAGGTCAATCTGCGGAGAGGAAACAGTGGGCATTAGAGTGACTGGCAGCGAACCATAATTTTATAGTGGAACCACGTCGCTGCGATAGCGAAGTTGTAAAGTTGCAGCTCTTCCAAGTAGGGCCCGTAGGAAGGAAATTCGGGCCGGTGGAAAATAATTTTTCGAGAATTACAAACAATTGAAAATTGCGTGTGTCCATTTTCAAGTAGGTTTTCTGGGAAACTACGTTTATTTTTGAAAATTCGAAACGCCTAAAAAGCCCGAGCATGGGGAAAATCTTCCCCTTCATTCTCACCTTCGATCTGCTTTCAAGCATAAAAAAGTTAGCAAGTTGAGTTATGGGCGGGTGGTTAGTCAACGTAGGCAATATTTTCATATTTTAAGCAAATAACTAAGACCCAACCCTCGCTCTTGCCTGGCATTATGGAATTATATTTTTGATAAGTCGCGACATTAGCACGTTGCGACAGGTTTCACATTCGAATTAAAAGAAATCGATGTTTATTCCGAAAGTTCATGTCATTTAACGTCTGAAAAATGAGTATCGAGAGTCTGCGTGGCATAGTGGTCAAGTTGAGTGTTCTGCTTTTCAAATTAAAAAGTGAGACTAGCTGTAACTGATAAGCAAAATTTATCTGGACTTGCAAAAAGTCATAATGCTTGGTTATGACCGTAGTCCAATGGGTCTGGGCTTAGACAAGTAAATATTATTGGGAAGAGAGCAAAAAAAAAAACAGAGAAGTCCTTGTTCTCTTCTGTAGAAGGTATTTTTGTGAGGATAGTGAAATTTCAATAGACTTAGTTGCTATAAAAAAAAAGAAAAAAAAAAGAAAAAACTTTTCAAACGAAATAAATAAAAAAGAACGAGACTAAAACGCATCTACTTAATTTTGCTTATTGATTTGCTAGCTGGAATCATATTTGAGGCTCTGAACGGCGATTTGTTCACTTAAGTTCAATTGGTACTCTTATTTGTGATGAAAAAAAAAAATCACCTCCTGATTTCGATTTCTTCCCCATCTCCCACATTTACATTAAATAACTTCGATGCGCCTTCTGGGAAAATTGCCACCCTTTTGCTGGCAATTAATGAAAAAAATCTCATTTTAAGATGTTTGAATAAAAATTTAGCCAGATTGTTCGGTTACTGTTTCCAAAAACGGTAGGTATGTACGTATTGGCCCTCCATATTCCGCAAGAAATTTTCGGAATGAATTGGCTTATCGAAATCAATGGATTGATGTTATTCTGCTCGTAGATGTTGCCATATATTCGAGCAATTTTAGATTACCGTAAGTTCGCTATAATATTCAATCACCTTGTGCTCGCGTCAAAGTAGACAAAAATAATAGTAATGCTGAATGGTGGGAATTTGTGGGTCAATTCTACTACGAACGCCATTGTTATTGTTTGGGTGCGAAATACGTATTGTTGGCACCTGTCAAAACATTCTTCAAATTACACATTCATTGTATAGTGTGGCGGACACGACTTGACGATGTAAGAAACGTGGTGGCGAGTGCCGATTCGACTACCGAATGCCGGCGTGAAGACGTAACACTCTAACCTTTAAAAACGAACAATAGGCAGACACAGTAACCGAATTACGGCAAGAGGAAACCAGTTTCATTCTGTGTGCATGACTAGACAATAGTGCGAGATCAGAGGTTGTGTCGTCCAGAGTGCCAAACTCGTGCTCCTTGCCAAGGCTAATATGTGCATTTCATTTACGTTTTTCGGACGTGATAAAATTCATTTCAAGACCAGAAAGTGAATTGACTTTTCCACTGGGGCGAAAGAAATTTTCCTTGATTTTGCGTGAATATATTATGGAAAATTCGATTAAATGCGAATAAACTTGTGATTTTAAGAGTGGAAAAAAAAAGAGACTAGACCAATTAGGTTAAGGATTTCACAACGCCAATGTGCGCTCTTTTAATGCGCATTACTTTTTAAGTGTCGTATTGCTAAAGCAAAATTGTTATTTTGTCTTAGTTAAAATGACAAATAAATGAATAAATACGCACATACCGATCGGAACTTTGCAAAATTTATCTACCTTTGTATAGGCATAGTCTAGAATAATCGTTGCATTCTGTACGTTCTTCAAAAATGAAATCATCGTCAGAAATCATGACCGTGCGATTTTTACCGAATCTGCAGGCCTATCCGAAATTTATATTCTTTTGGCAGTTGTTATAGTGAAGTGAATAGATTATGACTGCTTGAAGTTATGAGAACATTCAATGCTGCCTGCAGCATCGACCAGATAAGATACCAAGCTCCGATGTAATCATGAACATCATCGTTAAAATTTCAAAAAATTATAGGGAAAATTTCATCCCGCTCTGTCCATTTTGGGTTGAGCGGCATCAATGTCAAATATTTTGTTCTCATATTCTCAATTTTCCAACTTCAAGGCTTCATTAGCTCCTTATTTCTCGAGAACAGGTATTGACGGACGATTGTCCGTTTCTCAATTCTCAGTGCTATTCTATACCACAATTAAAGTCCATAATTGCCATCACTCGTTGAAGATCATTCTGCCTAGCTTATTTTTTTCGTCTGTTGGGTATTTAATGGTATCTATAAGTTAAGTCAAGTTTCAAATCATTAGTGAAATCGAGCCGATACATCGTTTTGGAGTTACCAGTGAGTAATGATAAATGGATCGACAGTCGAATATGGAGCGACTGTAAATTTTTTTAATGACAGCAGCAGTGAAACTTTTCATTCTGTCGAGGAGTAGAATACGAGTAAGATTTACAAAACATCCTCTCCGTAACTTTACACATTACCTCCTCGTAGTCCTCGCAAAATTTACTGTTCTCCCGCAGAGAGTAATATTTCATGTAGAATTAAATACCTTCATAATGGCGTGGGTAACGCTGCCGTGCGTTTGAAAAGAACAACTTATCGTACGTTTGTTTCTTAATATAAAGAACATGATTTTTTACGGATGGCAAAGTTTACAAAACCACAAGTTTGAAATTTTCTACGTGTTTTAGGGCAACAAATTAGAGAGCGAGGCAAGAAAACGATAATCGTATCCAATAAGTTGTGAGTTAATATAAAAAAATAATAATAATCAGAAAGTATGAAGAAAGCTGCGTTGCAATTATTCCGGAAAATACTTCGTTAATTTTATTGCGAAATATTTTATCAAAGTCAATGCGGTTTGACCAATTCTATAGGTACTCTACAGATTTAAAGAGGAGAAAAGTAAAGAAGGGTCTTGTGTTGTGAAACGACTGAAGCAAACATTCACTGGTGCTCCCTATCAAGTAGCTAGCCGCTCCGGGTGGTGCCAACTTGGCTTGATCCATTTGCTAAGAGTAGCCAACCCTTTTATGCAGTACATTTAAACAAATATATATAGGTATATATATATATGTCTCACTCTCCTTTCTCAGTTCCCTCTGATTCTCTCTGTCTGTCTGCCTGTCTCTTTCAGCCTCTCTCAGCCTCTCTCTGTCACTCTCTGTTTCTCTCCATCATGTTTACCTGCGCCAAGGTTTTAGGGAATTACTGAAGTTAATTTTCTACCAGCAAAAAAATAATTTGTTGATACGAATTCGAAATTTGGATTCCAGGATTTTTTTGATTAAAATATTTTTTGTTATCTATTTTAAAAGAAATACATTCTTTGTCATCCTATATCTTAATTCGTGTGATACTATATAAATATGCACCAACTCGTTGAAATACCTTTCTAATTAATAAAAAAAACTTTCGGGCAGCAACCATCTCCAGAAAAAGTAAGTTTTTAAATAAACATGTTGAAAAAATCATCAAAAGATCATAGGCATACTCATTAATTTTATCAGTCTGAACCAAAATTGGTAGAATTAATTTATGACCTATGGCTCCAGAAGTGTAACGATATATTTCTGCTCATCATTTTTCGTCTGGTAACTATCCTCTAATAAATTCATCCACCTTGTCGAATCTGACGTGCACGTATATTTAGTGTCACGTCCACCAATCTCCTTATAGCCCCATCTCGCTGACTCTTCATTACTCCTTGACTCTCTCACTCGACCATTTTCCATACACACCTATAGCTATCTCTTTCTAATCAACTTGTGAACTGTAAATTTGAATTTATGTGCTAAAACGAATGTTCTTTTCAACCTTTTTCTGTAAAAAAACTTGTATTTCGCAAGTATGAGCAAGTCACCTCATCGTTTTGACTAAGTTATTGTTAATTATGTGTCCTTGGAATTACATTAATCAGCTTATAATTTTTTAACAAATTTTTTATGTTTCATAAAATCGGAGTTTCACTTCTCATGTAACCTCTGTGTGTTAAGGGGTTCAATACAAATTGTTACTGGAAGTTCAATACATTTCACAGTGATTTCTAGTTTAAATATTTTGAGTTTATCTATAATTGTCTTAAGTTTGGAATTTCCGTCTGAACTAGAATATCTAAAAACGCGAGTTTTAATCGAACAGCAGGTCGAATGGCAGGATTTTTTTTGGAGAGAGTTCAGATGTAAGATCTAATTCAAGCCTAAAAAATTTTTTCTCACATTCCTTCGAATTTACTCTCATAGAGACGTTCCCCCTATTTTTCACATTTTCTTGTGCCACCATTTTAATTCCATTTTGTAAACCATTGGTGGATACAAATTCTGAATGGAAAATTATCTGATCTGTAATTTTCTTGTTCTAAAAAATTAAATATACTACTTACATGTTTTCGATTTATTATTTTCAAACTTCGTACAATTCATGCTTCAAGCAAGAATCCTCAACTTCGAATTCCATATTTTTATAGTTTTATAGTAGCAACATATTATATGTTGACGTAAGTAGTGAAATAGCTGTTCTTTATAACATTAAAATCATAAAACTGCTGAACTTCAGGCGTCACCAGGAAGAGGCAGGATATTGCAAGAATGAAAGGGAAAAAAAGCTCTGTAACATATTATTTTTCAAATCTATGGTCATTTAGAATAATAGCATATTACGGAACATGGGAGGAAAGTGAGCACTTACTAACGATTGCGATGTTTGCAAGCACGACTCGCAGGTGAGTGCGTTAATTGTACAACTTGATAACTGCTCACTCCGACAAGTTGCGTACGATACTTTATCCACTGAAAGAACAAAAGTTTTTAATTTAGAAAAAAAAAGGCATTTTCACTTTTCATCAGCTTTCTTTTCAACAGTCTTGAGTCATTCACATTCGTGCTCCTGTCATGATTGTTATGAAAACCCGCTTATTTGGTGATATTTATGGGCTAAACAGAAAATAATGCGCTACTTTTCTCCCTAAGAAGGTAAAGTGAGAACTTTACTTCCGGTGATAAGGTCGTCGGCAAAACTTCGTTTTTCCACTCATAAATAAGTTGATAAACACATATTTTTCGTTCGCGTGGTTAATAAAACAATTAAACCCAACTGAACGAAGAAAAGTATTTGGACTTTATCTAGAATTGGTTCGTATGCCCTTAAAACTTTTGACTTTTAGGAAAATAAAAAAGAAATTTGAGTGCTTTTCAAACGTGACTTTGGCGTATTTGTACATATTTGTTGACCCTTTCAAGTCATGGGTTTTTGGTGCTCATTAAACGCGTACCAGTGACAATTTTAAGAGTTCTCGCTTTTGGGTTTCACCAGGTCTATATACAGGATCAGTTTTAATTAGCATATTTTTTTCCAAAGCCTACATAAAAACAACTCACCGCCCCCCTAACTTAGCTTTGTATTGAAGGCATAAAAGATATGCGGCTTTAATTTGAAAAAAAAAAAAAAAAGGTTTGCTTTTTTCTTCTGTGTTGTTGCATAAAACCATGACTTTCATATCGGGAATGGTATTGTATGTGGCGTTTTATATGTCCGATGTTGTTTTTCGCGTGTCGCTCCTGCTGTGTCAGTTAGTTAGAAGTTGTTTTTATGTACCAATCTATTAGCCTTATTCCGAAGTCAAATTCCTTCGCGAGTTTTGGTATACTTACACTCCTACTGTACGTTGGGTTTGTTTCGAATATATCGCAATATATTCCAATTTCTGAGCATGTTTGAAAGAGTCAACCCTTTTGCGTTGTGGGCCACAAGATATTGTGATCCTTTTTGTTTTTTCTCTCATAAGCATTTTTGATCTTCGAGCGTGATACATGAGAATTTTTTCTTCTTTTCTAGCTCATGCTGTGGAACGATTTTCTTTTTCACTATATATTTTGCTTCGACCTTTACGATTTTAACCCACATGCGAAGTACCGTTCCTTATCTTTCTTCCCCATCTATTTTGTGAGTATTACGAGAAAAGTGGTGAAAACTTTCAAATTATGTATTACTTACACAAAATTTTAATATATTAAAATTTTTCAAAGATGATTTACGATAAAACTGATACTGACGAAAATAAACACGAATAATTTTTACGAGTTAAATAAAATAATTTGAAAATCAAGCTCATCGCAGCCATTGGTGAAAATACAAATTGTGAGCTATAACTTTTTAAACTCGTGAATCCGAAATTTATGAACTAATGATACTAATACGTTGTCTAAATGTACAAATAAAGTATTGAAATACGGCTCATCGTATATAATAAAAGAAATCACAAGTTAAATGAGGTTGGGTGGGTATTCAAAAATTTTCAACGATATTTTTAACAGTTTTTCCGACTTCAGAACTGACACGGTTTAACGCGCAAAATTAAAAGTTAAAAATGAAACGGCAGAACCGATGCACTTGGATTGCGTTTAACGCTCAGCGGCGTTATTTTGAGTAGGTATCTACCCATATCCATTAGTAAGCGATGTGAAAGTAGGTATCGAAAATAGGGCCTAGTCGAAAAGCAATAAAAAGTTCATCTGGTCAAAGCACTTGATGATGTTTTGTTCACCAACAAGAATGTAAGAACTGTTGGTGCGGTATTCGTATTTTAAAAATTATTTTCTCTCTTCGCCCCCACCTCTTCTCATTATTTTCTCCAGAGTTAAATCTGACCATCCCGAACTATTTTTTCCCTTCAAAAGCTTATTTTTCGTTTAATGGCCACGAGAACGTGAAGACACGCAATAGCTTTTTTAGGCACCAGTTTTTTCTACAGAAATTGCTACAACAATCAAGGTCAGTTTCAATTTTCATTGTCTTTTTTCTAATCCAGCTAACTGATTAAACTGAAATAAATTGGCACTGCTGATGCGTTTACAAACGTGTAATTCAAATTTTTTTTTTATCTGCAACAGATTAATATTAATCTGCTGTGTGGTAGTTACTCGACTTCTGGAACAGTTCAATGATATACAATAAAACCTCGTTAATACGTTTTTCAAGAGGCGACAGTGAAAAACGGTATTATGCAGGAAAATATAATATACGGTAGGTAAATAAGAAAACTCTAGCGCAATGACACTTCACTAGAAAACCCAGTTCGCCTGTTTTCATTGACAATATTTAAAAAAATAAAAAAAATAAAAATATAATACCTATAAGTTAATGCAATGCAGAAAAGATGCTCGTAGACCCTGGCGCCGTAAATTATAAAAATATACTTCTAGCAAAACAGTCGACTTGCTTTTCTCCAGCAATTTTTCATTTTTATACGCTTTTGTTCTAATCACTCAATTTGTTGAAGTACATCGGATGACCAACTTCAGCGCTGCTTTCACGTGTTGCGACATACGCACACATACACTTATATCCGTTTTTATTAGTTGTTTACAGTGGAAATTACTGCTTAAAATAAAATAGTTTCTTCTTCTTTTTTAATACAAATGGTATACGAGTGAAAATTGTTTGTTGAAAATAAACAATAAATTTTTATCCCAGAATGTTGAGTTTCCAAATTCATCAATGGTAGTAAGTTTCATTTGAGAATTTCTTATTGGAAATATGAACATTCTTATATTCGTTGATTAAATTATCTTTGATGAAAGTGATTAACCATTTGTAGTTGATTTAGATACAATCGTTTGAATGCATTTTGGAGAGAAATAATTCCTGTTACCAGTTTTCTAAATTATAAAATCTTTTAGCATTATTTGGTGACACAATGTATAGTGCTTAGATATTACTCACTCGAGACAGTGCAACATACACTAGTTATTGAGTGTGTTCTGTAATATTTGTAGACATTCTCATACAATGTTCCTTCCTAAATCTTATGAAAGGTGATAATTTCGCAAGCTGAAACCAAGAGAAAATGTTTGCCTTTAGCAACGATTGTCTTATTATTATTTAGTGCAAAACTTGCCGTTCTTCTTTGTATTGACACAGCAGACATATTATATTGGCATTTGCATAGGCTAATGCCTTGGTTCGAATCTTTGCTCCTGTTTTATTTGAATCTGGAAACTAGAGCCAAACAAGGGAAACAAGTTCAATATGTATTTATCAGCCTGCAGAACCAGTTTCCAAGCCATCGTTCGCATTAATATTTCTTGTAATAATACACGATTTGTTTAAAACAGGTATTATTTCGAAGGGCAATCCTCTGGTATCAATAATTGATACTTATGAAGTTTTGGCATACAAAGGCTTTTTGTTCATTATTTTGGCAACCTTTGTAAATGTTAACTGCTGTAGAAGAGATCTTGTCCTCAGCATGATTTAAAACAAAGTTAATATATTCATCGATGGAGTTATTGGCAAGGAATAAACATTCATAATTGATCAGCCTCTTCTTTTGTAAAGAAGCTTTCTTCTAGAATGGCAAGTTCTTCGTTTTCCAATTTGGAACCTTTTCCAATTTTAGTTAAAATGGATGAGAATTCTTTATTCAATTGCCTCATAACTTCTTTTAATTCAGAAAGTTTCAATCCCCATCATAAGACTGGTCCTACAATGCGTTATTTTTGTTATTTGTACATCGGTGTTACCCGAACAGGGGATAGTTGATGCAAAGCACGAATTAAGATTATGTCAAAGCCACCAAAGTTTTCTTCAAAATATCCAGTGATCAATTTGCATTAATAATTTGGCACCAGTCATGCTGATTTCATTGATAATCAGAACTTGAATATATTTAAAGAGAGATCGATATTGTTGAGCTGCTTCTATAGATAGAAGAAAGAGCTTTGGAAGAGATATTTTCAGAGTAGAGTGAATAGTAGTTCAATCAATTGTTACAGCTGCTTTTTCAGTAGATGGGCATTTAATATGTATAAGTATTGAAATATCCATCATTATTAATGAAGCGATTTTAAATTTCCATCAGAAGTATGATTACCTACAAATGTTTTACTACAACCGGCCGGTCCAGTAAAAAATATCTGTAAAGGTTAACAATTTTCAGATAAAATGTTGAAGATGATATGGTGCAAAAAATTTTTCTGTCCTTTTTCATTGGCTTTTCTCATTGGAAGACAGAATTTAGTATGTATCATGATATAAGCTTTTATCTTCGCAATTGCTCCGAGTTTATTTAGTGTTGTAAGACGAAGATCACTGTTAATATCAGCATTTTGATTATTGTACACCTGTTCAAAATGGTTTGTTTCTGGAAACCTGTTAGCAACATCATTTACCTTATCTTTATCATTAGGAACTCCGTCCTCCTGACACAATTATAGTCAAATATTGATAGTTTTCTGAATGTCCAAACCTAACTCAAATTCTTTACATCACTGTAGGATTAAGTCTTCGTTTTCACTGTAAATGTCTATGAATTTCATTTCATTCAGAACTTCTTTTTCATCTCTGAATTGTATGCAGAGTTACCATTTCTCGACGATATTTAGTATAATCAGTCTCTATATCATAATTTTGATAACGAACTATATGAGAATTTTCGCATTCTATGTGAATTTTCTGGCATTATTGATATATTTTGAAACAAACAGCAATAGCATTACATTCTCTGGATTTGGTGGTCTTTTTTCATATTTCTTAAACAGTTATATCTTTCCAAATGTCTGTGCAATCAGCACCACAATCGCAATCCATCTCATCTAATTCTTTAGCCGTTTTTTTGATCTTCTGACATTCAACTGGCCGAACTGTTGGAATATAAACTACAGGGACTGAACTTTTAGTCATAGGTTCTCAGAACAAATACCAAGAGCTTCTTGGCTAGTCATTTCTACACTATTGAGTTTATCAACACTTATTTTGCGAGTGATTTCAACGATATCAAGTTCTGGGTCTCCAGTTCTTATGGGTATTGCGTGAGGCGGAATAGAGTAAGAAGCTAAAATCATTGACAAAACATTAAACTAAATCACCTAATACCAACTCAAGAGCAAATGAACCAATCAAAAATTCAAAACCAAATCAGTGGAATTTAATTGCTTCCTAAAACCTGTCCGTGCGTTAAATTACAGCCCTTTAAAAGAAAAAAACTGTAACCTTATTGGCCCAGAATTGGACGTCACACTTGGACTCGCGCAGTCATACGCCTCATTGGCGTTCAATTTTTCTTCAAGCCTCATTTATAAACTCTATCGACGCTACGCGACATACCAAATTTCTGTCCTGCTAGATGCGTACTTACATTTTGAGTTTTTGATGTCATTAAGTTTCTTACGATTTAATACAAAAAACTAAGTTTCCACCACAACAGCAATTTTAATAATGGTTTTGAAGGAACTGGTTGGCACAACGGCACTGCATTCAAAAGGTTCCTGGATCGGGCTCACCGATCGCCAACATTCTTGACCCTCATTCCTCACTTCAATGAACCCATCCAGTCAAAAAACGCGTAATAATACCTGGTTTCTCTCGGTATTCAGCCCTGCAACCACAAGGTTACTGCGGTGTGAGACCAATCACCAATAATAATAGGTTCATTCGATTTGGCGAGAAATGCCTCATTTTAACTTTGTTTTTTCAAAAATTGACCGCTCTATTTGAAAAAGTGCGCTTTTAAAACTTCAAGAGGCTGTTCGATTTTTCAGGATAGAACTGGAAAAAAACTTTTTTTCCTCGAAAGGAGCGGAATAACCATGAGCCGACTTCGATAGTAAATGTGGAAAAAGTTTTATTCTGAAGATATGAATGCGTTTGTATCAGATGCCCATCCTATCAAAAAAATTCGTCCTACCGTTCTATTTAAGTTTTCAATTTTTTGTGTTTTTCGATTTCATAAAACTAAAATCATAGGAAAACAGACGGTAAAAGTAAAACTGAGAATGAACTTCTGTAGGAATAGACCCGCGCCTAAACTTTTTGTGTAGCATTTCTTTGCCATATCGAACACAGCTGTCTGTGTAAAAGTAAACCTTTACTCTACTCTAGCCACCTTGAACTGAACAACAGAGCAATTTAGCCTATAATAGCTAAAAGCTCCGATAATCAAACGAATAATTTAAAAAATAACGGTTTTTGTAAACCTGCTATAAGAACCCTTAAAGCACAAAAGTAGTCGACGATTCATCGACTTGTCCATCAATCATATAGACCCTTAAAGAAATCACAAAAAAAGTCGATAATAATGTTAGCTTCTACGAACAATTTTCAAAATTAAAAAAATTAAAAAAGAAAAGTCGTCGTACTTTCTGATGGCCAGACTTGAAATTAGATGACCTAAATTCGTATGTTTCGTCGAATGGCCGTTAACAAAATCCACTTACCAAATTCGCATCGTTATTGATTAGAAATGACCAACAATCCACTTTTGTAATATTTGAATGCACCACCGTTTCGTATCACATCACTGAACAGAAAATGGAATTTCGCGAATGGAACTGTCGTCGTCGAGCACCGTACACTTCACTCAGCATGATTTATCGCGCAAAACTTTGAGTCAATTCGGTTGAAAAAGGAATAAAGTACAGAATAAAAGACAAGAGTCACGAGGTTTCTAGGTGTAACGAGCAGTAATTAAGGTTAATATGGTGAAAAAAAATACGCTAATCATTATAATCACTGCAAATAATACTTAATCGATATCGAGTGAGATATGTTTTGGAAAGACAACAACGTGATTTTTAGCCAACCCAGTCATTGTAGTGTTTGTGGTGTAATTTAATTTTTACCTATTCCACCAGACGTTGCACACATTGTGGCGGTACAGTGGGGGCATTCGGATGAGGCGAAAGTGAAAGTACTGGTTGGCTGACTCGTTGACTCGGTTCATGCCGTTTATCTTTTACTCTTTAATCCGGAAAACAAAGCGCAAATGGTTAGTAACTTACCGGCTAAACGACCTCCGCGGATTGCAGATACCTTTAATGCCTGAATGACGCACTTTTTTAGGTAGGTTTTCGAAGAAATATGCGCATTAAAACTGAGCTGGTATTGAGATCCAAGATCGCCGGTAGGTTTGTTTTTCATTTCACCAACCCGGGAAACTTTTGGCACTATTAGCTGAAATTCATGTAAATATATACCTCGTATAGGTACATATATGTCGTAGGCGCTTGGAAAATTCGTCATTTTTCAAACGTCGCTGACACTTTGGAGGGAGCCGGCGAAATCAAGTAAATGAAAAGAAAAAAGTTTCAATTAAGTACCTAGCTTAAAAATTAGAAATTTCAAAATTACTGGCCCAATTAGCCTAGTAAATACCAACTAACCTGGTCATTGTAAAATGACTAAAATTTTTGGGTCAATTGGGTCAGTAATTTTGGAATTTTTGACTGGCCTAAACTTGTTTGGGTTCGTTGTAAAATTTTTTCTTTCATTTTCTCGATTGCCGGCTCTTGATAAAATGACGTAAACTTATTGAAAAAAACGGGTTTTTTAAATCACCTTCGACACAATTACGTATACATATATATATGTCAATAAATTTATTCATTTATAAACGTATACTTTTCAGAAAAAAGATTTTTGCAAAACGTAGGAATATAGGGTTAGGCGAACTTTGAAAAGTGACCGAGGAAATTCAGTGTTCAACGGCCGCGCAAGAATATAATAATTCGAACTTTTTCTTTGGATTTTTGAGTCAGACATGACTGGCCCTCTAGGTGGTTGGTGCCTATAGAGTGTGTAGTTTCTCAACAATTTCTGGAAAAAATGGTTTTTGCTAATTCCGAGAAGATTACAAAAGGGATCAAGTTAAAATTTTCGAAAGAATTAGTACTTATACGAGAATAGATTTTATAGGAGTTCGGCGCTTATTGGTTAGTAGTTTCTAACCAAACTGGAGAACAAAAAATTCCTAGTAGAGCGATTTTTCCATTATTTTGACACAACTACTAAAGACATCGAGCTAAATTTCTTACGAAAGATAGTCTTCTCCCATATCGTGCCCATTAGTTTTGTAGTTTCCAATGAAAAATGTAAAACAGATGGCCGAATTGTTGTAAAATGAATTTTCCATAATTAAGAAAAAAATACAAATGGAATAAGGCTGAAGTTTTTATCGAGATAATCGTTATAAAGTGATGGTAGTTTAGTACGTTGACTCGATAGTTTTCGAGAAAAATGAGAAACAAAAAATTTCTAGAAAAAAGTAAGTTCCCTCGGTTGCTCGAAGTATAGGTACATAAAATATTTATTCGTATTTACAATGCAAAAAGTTACGAGCGTCTTTTCTGCATTGCATTTTGCAGAAATTTTTATTTAAGGCGTAATTAGCAGGTTTTCGCTGAAAATGTTTACAAGCTACTATCTCACTTTTTCAGAAGTTGGGTGCAACGTAAACAAACAAAAGCTAGCTTTTTTACAATCTCGCATTTTTAGAAACTGGATTGTTGCTTGTAAAAAAGCCTGTAGTGAAAATCACGCTAAGGGGCTACGATGTCGAGGAACGCTTCTGAGACAGGGCTTTTTGTAATTGGTTAAAGTTGGATTCCGGTTTATTTGAGAATTATTATCCTTAAAACAAGATAGTTTAATCATTTTTTTACAAGTTTACTCCTGGGTTGATATGTTTTTGAAAATATTTTTGAATATTTTTTTGAAGAACTTTTACTTAGCCTGCATCGAGGTTATTATGATTTAAAGATTTTAAGTTAAGGATGAATTGGCTAACCGGGTATTCTAGCGAAGTAATGCTGTGCTAAAAATTTTTCATTCAATAACAACTGAACTCCAGGCCTCCGTGAAGCAACGGCTCTCGGGGATTCCCCAGTTTTCCTATTGGTTCGTTCAGTTCTACAGGTAGCTACATGAACGAATATTTTTTCAGCTTGTGAATTTTTCTAATTACTTTATTTGCTAATCAATAAAATTTTGACATTGATTTTCGAGATTACATGTAGATACCCAATTCCTATATTCTCGAAGATATTATTTGTTAGAAAAACTTGCCGCTTACAGAAGAAACATAATCAACACGGCTGGTTTTAATTTTAATCAATTCCAGTATGCCCTCTCTTCTGGTTCCGTGGAATACAATAAAAAATACATCTCCTTGACGTCGCAGTCTATTGAACATTAAATAAAAAATCATTACAAAATGCGGTGCAGAAAAGATGTCCGGAACCCCTAGACCGTAAGTATGAAAAAATATTCTTCAAGTAACACTGGAGACTTGTTTTTCTCCTTCAATTTAGTGTTTTACATTTCTTTGGGAAAGTACGGTGTTAGTAGGCATCAACCTTCTATCAGATCTGATTCTAGCGATTTTAGAAAAGATTATCTTTCATAAAAATTTCAGCCCGATCTCTTTCGTAATTTTCTTAGAATCTTTAAAATATCATTTTTCCAGCAATTTTAGGTTTTAAATTTTTCGTGGAAACTATTGAACAAATAGGAACTAAACTCCTATCAGACCTGGTCCTATATAATTATATTATATTTCGTGAGAATTGGAGCTCGGTGACCTATTTTTTTAGTTGTTTTCTCAAAATCCTTGAAAAAATACTTTTCTAAAAAATTTTACTGTTCATTCTTTTTCTGTTTTCACAAAAACTATTGAACTAATGAGTCCAAAACGTTAAACTTCTTACATCTGTTCCTATATATGAGGACTATCCTTCGTGAACATCTTAGCAAAATCCTTTATATCCGTCTCTCAAAATCCTGGAAAATTCATTTTTCCAGCAGTTTTTTTCTTTTCCAATTTTCTAAGAAACTACTGAACCAATTGACACTTAACACCTATCAGACCGTTATAAGTACTATCTCTCGTAAAAATTTCAACTCGCTCTCTTTTCTTGTTTTCTCAAAATCTTGGAAACACCACTTTTCGAAGCAACTTTTTCATTTCCAGTAATCTAAACAACCTAAAATGTGAAGACAAGATTTTGGTATGTCGTTTATGTCTCTAACCAAATCTGTCACATCTCCAATACACTAACACAGACAAACAAAAATACGCACTAAGTACCTACCTGAAACACCCAAATATTACTCTCCAGGGGTAGCAAAAACACGAAAACACAATTATTCATGTTTTATTGTGTAATTCAATTATTATCATCGGTTAGGTTTCTCCGAGTTCGAATTTGACGTTCATATTTTCATTCGATCTCTATTCTTTGACTTCCAGAGGCTAGAAAAAAATTCAAATTTTAATTTTTACTATTTAATCGTGTGACCCACTGTCGGGTATGTTTTTTGATGTGCTTAGTTCGAATTTGATGTTCATTTTTTCATTCAGCCCATTTTGTGACCGTTAGGAGCTTTAAACAGTCAGTGCCAAGTTTTAATTTTTTATATTTTATGAGGGAATACATCACTGGGTATTTTTTTTTTTTGAGATGCAAAGTTTGAATTTGACATTCGTTGTTTCATTTGACCCATTTTTTGAAGACGACAAGATTGAAAATGGGGCCGAATTTTAACTACTAATATTTTATGGTGTAAAATATCATCGAGTTTGTTTCTTGAGGCGCTAGGTTCAAATCTACTTTCCTTTTTTGAATAAAATCACTCGTTGGGCCCCTTTTAGACTAAAAATGTATAATGTCCAACTTTTTTTAAATTATTGTAGTAATAAGTATTTTCAATATTACAAAAAATGTTTCTTCGGCGTTTGAACATAAATTTGAGCAATAACTGTCACCATCTTTCATAAGCGCTCATAGCCAAGTTGGTACAGTGCTGTGATTTTGGTGGCAATCGAATTAAGCAAGTGAAGCTTATTTGAGTCCCCGGACCGGCAAAACCTACCTTGTCAAATATAAAAAGTTTTTAAAAAAACTAAAAAAAAAAATTAAAACAACCAGTTGCAGCAGGAATAAAACGCAAACTGAAAGGTTGAAATAGGAGTGTTTACATGTAAGGGAAAATTTGAGAAACGAGAGCAGCCAATGAATTTTCCATTTTTTCTAATTTTTCCGAGTTATTGACGCATTAGGAAAACACTGACCTAGAAGCTGGCGCCTCTAATGAATCTTAAGTGAATCGTAATCAAACCATAAACTACGCACTGTTAAATTGTTTGAAATTACGTGCGCATTAAATGCCGATTAGGTAAATGCGAATAATCGTCGATGAAATAGCGATTTAATGAGCTTCTGCGCATTTTTCAAACATCTCTCGGATCCACGTCAGGTGAAAGTGTGCGGGTTACAGCCTCGTGCGTCAAGTTTGTCCGAAAAAATGTAAGTAAAATTGTGTCTCGACGGTTACATCGCTGAGGCCAATTGTACACGACAGCCACCCATAACGTATCGAAATTACCTTTAAATTCTGGTCGAATTAAATTTAAATCGAGTCATTTGGGTTCGACTCGAAGACGAATAATTGGATTTTAATCTTTTGTCTCGTTCGTTAATTCGGCCGTCACTCGTGCGACGACTTAATTAAAGAACATTAGTTGATGAGTATAGGATCGTAATTTTTTAACGTGAAAAATTAAGGAAAGAAAAAAAAAAGAGAATTCGAGCGGAAAAAATTACATAGGAATTTAGATCGAGTTGGTACATTTTTTTCGCTTGTAATTAAATTCGTTTGGTCCAAAAGTGGAACTGGCTTTTTTCGGCTACGAAATATTACGTAATTATTCGAAGTTGGGTGAAAATAATTTTTGGAAAATGCGTGGTAGCACTTGCCCTATGACGTATTCGTATGATATTTTTTTCGATTGTCTCATTATAACGCCACTTTTACGCATTTTTATTAGTACCTACCTATTTAAATTGTTTTTTCCACTTCACGTGTCTACTACATTGTGTGAAATTGTGCTCGTATATCGTATGCGAGAATGGATAATTGTTTTCTCTGTATTTTTAAGTAGGTTTTATGAAAATCTGCTTATTAATTTTGGTGTCATGAAAAAACATAGGGGAAAAGGTAGATGAGTTTTTTGTTTCATAACTCAAGGAAAATTTTGGCACCAAAAACGCAAACTCGTAATATGCATAGGTAATTATGTGTGTATATATATATATATAAAAGCTGATTTATTGTCTCCACGGTACAGGTCGCAATTTTTGTCCGATAGTCGTGAAATTTGGTACGAACATTAATACTACTAAGAAAAGGACCATACCTATGGATTTCGGTATGGACTGTCCGGATGTTACTTCCTGTACAACTATTTTTGTTTTTATTTTGGCTATGAAATGCTTAACCAATGGCTACATGCTACCAATTTTGGTGTGGATCGGCTGTTCGGCACTTAAACAGCGTACATTTTTGTTTTAATTTAGAAAGGGGTCATGGTTTTAAACTGTGTAATTGTAGGTCAACAGCTAAAAAATTTAATACAATAATTTAATGAAAACCTACTTTTCTTTTAACGGAGTAGCTGCTGCGTTAGATTTTTTTTTTTGTTGCCATTCGTGACCTACGTATTATTATTAAGTAACTCCTGTACAAATGACTTATTATCGAATGCATCCTTTTTTCTAATACAGATGTCAGTTGTCCTCCTTATGCGATCGTTAATTGCAAAAGTAATTTATAATATTATGTGAAGAATTATTCAAATTTATTTGACTACCTCATCTAATACCGAGAATTCTTGGTAACAAATGTTTTTCTACTTGTCGAAAGAATCGCACGAGGGCAGACTATTATTATACTGGAGCTTCTAACTGAATAAGTACCGTTCGCGATAATATAGATTTCCTTTATATATATTCCATTTTAGTGAAGTATTATTTTCGTAGCTGAAGCGTTGTTCTTATCCCAAGTTTCTTTATCAGAAGCCATTGATAATATAGGTTATGGTATCTTGATGATGAAAAAAAGCAAGACAAAGACAAAGACCATATCAGTGTTGGTCTTGCAAAGTTAGTCTAGGTCTTGCATATGGTCGTAATTCCAAAAATCCGAAAGATTAAACTTTAAAACTTGTTCAAACTGCACGTAATTGGCGACTTAATGAAAATACTAAACTCACCCTTTTATGCTCCATTCCTTATTTTAATTGAGATTGGACATAAAAACGAGGAGAGGTTGCCTAGTCTTTTACTATTATTATTGAGTTAATCAAACGGATACCATTCATGGCATTCCAGAATGTATAAGAAAACTACTGCAAAAACAAAGAATAAAAACACTGACGCAGCAGCAGACTCGTTAGGAAAAGTAGGTTTTCAAAAAGTAGAAAATTAGTCGCGAAAAAGTTAGTAATAAATCATAACTGATGATTGTATTAAGTTTTGTTCCTTTTATCTAAAATTACTCAGTTTAAAACCATTACCTCTTTTAAAATCGAAATAAAAATGGATTTTATGGAAGTACCTTCCATCCGATCTGCATCAAAATTGGTAGCATGGTGCAATAAATTATAGCAGTAACTATTTTTTGCAAATTTCGTAGTTCTTGATTCACAATTAAGCATTTTATAGTCAAAATAGTGTAAGAAAAAGCCGTGTGAAAAGAACCACCCGGTCGATCATCAGCACCAAAATCTGTGGAATATTAGAATAGGTAAAAATAAATATCTGCTTCGAATTTCGTAGCAGTTGGTTCAAAATTGAGCATTTTATAGCCAAAATAAAAACAAAAGTTTTGTTACAGGAAGTACCATCATCCGATGCGAACTAAAATTAGTAGCATATTATAATAAATTATACTCGGAATTTATTCCAAATTATGTTGCCATTTGTTCAAAATTAAGCATTTTATAGCCAAAAGAAAAAGAAAAATAACCGTACCGGAAACAGAGATGCCAGAATGTACCGTAATTTTGGGTTTTTCCAATGCAAAATACCTGCTTTCTTAGGTAAGATTTGCCCTACATTTGGCATACGTCACCGGAAGTACCATCTTGCCGATCCCCACCAAAATCAATAAGGTCCTTGGCTTAGTACTAACATTTGTTTCAAATTACGACGCTATCCGAAAAAAATTTCAATCTGTACCGTTTTAAAAGAATTTGAAAATTAGATATTTGTTACCGGAAATTGATTTATCAACTTGACGCTGGCGCAGGAAATTGCGCTTTAATCTGAACGCTGCTCAAAACTGTGTCAGTTTATGAACTTACGTTCAGTAGTTTCCTGCGCTTAAGATGGGGTATCCTATTTATTTGTCGCTTGCCCGCAGTGATGATGAAGCGTTTGCTTCTTTTTTTTATGTTCAAGCATTTTAATCATTTTATAAGCAAACGATTGAAGAATAAATGCTAGACATTCAAAAGCATATGCTCATAAGGAGCATATTATGATCATTTTTGAACAAATTCTTGATAACTTATGAGCATTTTCTACAGTTCTAGCATCTGGGCTGAACAGTATTTTTTCACTTTAAGTTGAAATGACAAAAATGCTCGAGCATGCTTGAGCCAATATTACTTGCTTGAGCATTTTAATTTTTAAGCATGAGCACGTGCTGAGCAAATACCTGAGCATACTCAGCATTTGCTGATCAATAATAAATGCTCCAACATTTGCCATCCCTATTTGCCACAAAAACTGAGCTGCGCTCAATTTAGGCCCAGCTTTTTGGGCTGTTAAATCATACTAGTCTGTTTTCAGTCCATTTTTAAGTACATAAGTTTTATATGAAAATCCACTTACTAATTTTGGTGTCAGTCATAAAAAAACTTGGTGGTGGGGGTAAGTACTTTTTTGTTTCATAACTAGAGGAAAATTTTGACACTAAAAACTCAAATTCATGTCTTCTGTATTATAAGAATATAAGGTGTTTAATGTCGCAAGTTGAATTCTGAACCACTGAACAGATTTGGATGAATCTATTTTACTAAATTAATTAACCTGATCCTCTGCTAGTTTAAAATCAATAAATTCGAAAATCTATCATAGAAATTGAGTTATCTTTAAAAAAATTATCCCTAAAATAAATTGGGTGACTGTGTGTGTGAACAGCTACAAACATATGTGGCTACAATTTTGTTTATTCCCTTTTATTTTTCTGTTTTTCTAATTTAGAGTTGTTGCAGTTGCAAATACCTATATGTGGCTTTGATTTTGTTCATTCTATTGAATTTTCTCACTCTTCAAGTTTAGTACTTCTGCTTTGCAAATATCTAATGGATAATGAGTTGGGTAGGTGTTGTTGAAATGTGGTAAGTTGAGGAAATTGGGTATTTTTATAGATAATTAAGCCTAAATCATATGCTCCTAACAAAAAAGGTGTAGAATACTTTTTTATTGATTTTTAATATTCTTTCGATTTCGTTGAATGATTTTTCACTCACCTTAAGTAAACATTAAGTAAAAACTACTTTATATGCCACCTTTGTGACCTTCCACTTAGAGAATCTTGCATACCTTAATTCAGAGCTTTTAGATTGTCGTGAAGGATGGTGAAACTCACGCTAATTTGCTTGGGCTTCTGTATAAGGCTTCGTATTTGTTTCTTCTATTGAATTTTTTGTTCTTCAAGTTTGTTTACTTTGAATATGTAGTTGCTGGCTTTGCACACAAAAAATGCGTATGAGAACAGTACCTGTGTGCTTTAAATATCAGAAAATAGGTTTACATTATTTTAAATGTCAGTATTTACTTGTTTCAAATGTCAGTCATTATCAGGAAATGAAAGTTTATTTTTCCACAGGCGAATATTTACAGTTCTTCTTTCAGCCTGCTAAAATTGAGAGTAACAAATATTCTCTCATCTGAAATGTGGTGGTGCAGATTTCTGATTAAGAGATAAAACTGGTGAAACCCCTCACCAAGTGCTTCCTCTTGGGGGCTCAAAAATGCGACTACTTTTGAATTTTACAAGTTTCCTTGATAAATACCTACATGTAATACGGTATATTATTTATGTATACGTATATAAGTTAATTTCTTGTTTTAACAGTACAGATCGTAATTTTTGTTCGATAGTCACAAAATTTAGTACGAACATTAGTACTATACCAAGGACCTGATCCATCGATTTTGACACGGATCAGCCGGAGGGTACATTCGGTACCGCTATTTGTTTCAGTATTCGCCATAGACATATATAATAGGATATATAATTATGTCTACGATAATCGCCTTTCTAAATATGATTTAATTTATTGTGTTTTGCAGGTATGTTCTTGAACGTTGACGAAGCAAGAATATGATTCGAAATGAAGCAGATGTTATTGAATCGAGCAGAAAAAAAATGATATCTTTCTTGTGCTTGCGATCTTTCGAAAATTCATCGGTCATTGCTGGATTCAGTGGTATTTGGTATTAATTCACGTTGGTGCATTGAAATTTGAAAATTTCAAAAAATGTGAATATAATTAATAAGCTATTCCAATTGGTTTTCCTTTGCAACTTTTTCGTCGGAAAATTTTCTTATTGAAATGCCCAAAAATGGTCACGTTATTTTGTAATTAGGTCTGAAGACTTCTTTTTTTTAATCTGTGAAGACTATATTTTTATTTTTAACTAGCTAAATTTTATTCAAAAGAGGAAGTCCCTTCAAGAGCGCTAGTATTTTTAACTATTTTCGGATTCCTTATCAATTTCTTATGGGAGAAGTACGTGCAAAAATAATCAACGTGACGATAGAAAAAAAAAGAGTTGGATAACTGAATTTTTTAGGATAGTATTGTACAAACGAAAGCAGTATTGAAAGATAATGAAGTAAATACATGCATTTACATATTTTTCTTCATGATATTCGATTTCAAACATGAATAAAACTTCATATGAATGGACATACTCAACAACAATTACCTATTTTCAGTAGTTCAAAACTGGCCGCTAGATGCCGCCCACTTTGCTTACTCTTATAAATATGAGTTAAAGTTTAAACTCTATTTTATGTTTCGACATTGACGTAACTTAATTTGAGTGTCAAATATTTCAATCTGTAAATTATTATTTGAGAATTTTTTAAGATCCTTGCGCTGTTTATGCGCTGCTTCTTATGTAAATTAATTTTATTTTTTTCTCATTTCTCATTGCTATTTTACAGAGTTAAAGTAACCTAGGCTACTATTTTTTTTCATCGTTTATTTAAAGAATGGTTTCTTTGTTATAAGCTTTTATTCTACTTACTACTACGATTTTAAAATATACCAATATACTGCAGCCAACCTTCCGCAACAAAATATGTTTATTTCGCATGAAGCTAAAGCCAAAAAAATAAAATAAGCTTTATTTTAAAAACTCGAATTTAACTTTAACTTATTATCCAGTTAGTTGACAAAACGGCATTAAATGATCATGTAGGCATAGCAATGGATGATAAATTTTTCGTTTCAGAAGGAAAGAAAACTATTAATACCATTTTTCCATTATGACCCAATTTTTTTTTTATGTATACGTATGTTTGGCCTAAATTTTTGTTTCACGGTTTTGAAAAAAATTACGAAAAGGGCAGAGCTGAAATTTTCGCGCGAGTTAGTCTTTATATAGGACCAAGTCTAACAGAAGTTCGGTGCCTATTAGTCCAGTAGTTTCCGAGAAAACTTGAGAACGAAAAATTCTTAGAAAAGTGATTTTTCCAGGATTTTGAAGAAGCTACGTAAGGGATTGGGCTAAAATTTTTTTACAACTCTTCTCTATTCTCTTTCTTCTCAACAAAAAGTTATTCAAATTTTCAGTGATACGATGTTTCCTATCAAATACAGTAATTCTACTTAACTACCTATCAGTTGTGGTTCAAAGGGGGAAATTTCAAAAAGAAAAAAAGGCAAGAATTTAAGAGAAGACAATGAAAGTAGGACTACAGAATCCATATAAAAACTATTAAAAATTTTTTGAAGAAAAAAAAACTCAACTCCACAAAATTTTTTTCCCTGACTCCGTCACTGGTAAAAAATCTGAAAAAACACGTAATTCATTCAAACTTGATAAAGACTGGAAATGTTCATACTTGAGAAAATAAACACACAAAAAAAAAATATGCAATAAAGTAAAAAGAAAACAGTAAGTCCGTAAAAGCATTGCATTGTTATATTTTAATCAGGGTTCGGTGATATGATTTCAGATAATTGAATACAATTTCTGTCCATGAGCAAACGACACATTTCACTTTAACCACATTTCGCCTTCGGAAAAGATCAAGCAACTTATTTTATGTCAACGTATGATACATTGTTGGTTATCTAAATTGCAGGCATAAAACTACGCACTTTCTTATTTCTCTATCACATTACTTGGCTTGTTTTGAGTAGAATTCGATGAATGTGCATTTATTCAAGAGTTTGGTTAATGCGCAGGTTCTCGAGTGTTTTAACGTTTTTAGAGCAAATATTGTAATTTTTGAGTAGGTTTCAAAGAAATCTACTTATTAAAATTGATTTTATGAAACGACCTGAGGGTGAGGGTGTGTACGTTTTTCGTTTCATGATATCAGGAAAACTTTGACACTATTTTCGAAAATTCTTACGTACGTATTCCATTTTTTATCATATCCGATAAGGATCGCAATTGTTGTTCGATAGTCTGGAAATTTAATACATTCATTTGGATCTGGCCAAGGAAGAACCCTTTTATTTTTGGTACAGATTGACTTTGTGGCATGTCTGGTAGGGGCGATTATGTTGCATTTATGGAAGTTTAATGGCTCTAAAATGAATAATTTTCGAACAAACGTCCCAAAATTTGAAACAGACATTAATTTGGAAGTATTCTAACATGTTTCTAAATTTTGTGTCACTTGGCTTAACGGGTCATGCCTTGCGGCTGTTGGAGGGTCTAATTTAATCAAAGATTGCAATTCTCGTCCAGTAGTCACGAAATTTGGTACAAACATTACGTTTAATACAAGAATCAGACCTCAGTTTGTTCCCAAATCATTAGTAATTTAGTGTTATTTTCTCGCTTTTCCCCTTCAAATAATAGTCCGTTTTAATTTAAAAAAATCATACTACTCTTCAAAAATAAATTTTTGGCCCATCCTCCCACCAACCTCCCATGCTTGTATTAGAACATGAGCCAATGAAATCGTAGCTTCTCACCTAACCAAGTGCGCTACGTGTTCTTCTAAGATAGTGGCGTATTTTTATCCAGATTTCTTGCAAAAGGATTAACCTCATAAAAGGGTTAGGGGTGTGGATTATGAAAATTCTGCATTTCACGATAAAAGAATACTTATGACACCATTTTCTTATTTTGACCCAATTTTGTTTTGTATTAGTATCTTATCTTATATAAAAGATAAAAGCCACTTCTGTAACACTGTCACATGACCAGTTTTACGAATATATTTTGCTACGCGTATATATTTTGACTCTAACCCAAAATTACTTTTTTATTCGTGACATCGTATCCATGAACCTGGTTAATGAAGAATTCTGACCCATTTGTGTAGGTCTGTTTGAATTATTGGTGTTTAGCAGCATTGGGTACTCTCCGTGTGAGTCAACAATTCAAAATGCAAGACTTATGAAGGTACAAAATAAATTTTCCCTCTCCACCCCAATGCAAGTTTCAGAATATTACAGAAATGATGAAGTGGTTTGCAAGTGCTTCTTGCTTCTCTCAAAAAAAAAAAATGGTTGAAAAATTCTGAAATTAAATATTCTGCCGTAACAACATCGAATTACTTCGAACAAAAATAATTAAACGCCTTAAAAGTTTAAATTGTATCATTTACGTGTACAATAAATTGCCTAATTTTGTTCCTAAGAAAAGGCTCGATGGATCGTTCGCCTTCATAATACGAAAAAGTCTCTCGGATTGTGAAATTGAGGTTCGGCTGGTGAATATTCGAAATGATTAGTACCGCTGCTTCGAAAATTGAAGGAATTTTTGATACGGCATTTGTGTCATTTTTTACACCCAGTGTAGGTAGTAATCCATTTGGTAGGCTAAGTGTGGAAATGTGATGAACAATACGTCCCACGAAACATTAATTCTCTGAAATTGGCTCCATTTTCGCGTCTTTCTCCTCGTAACGAATTACCGTTAATCTTTTTTTTTCTGCGATATCGATGCTGGCGTCATTCCACCCCCACACGTTGCAAGAAAGGTCTCCGGTTCGTTGTCTCCGTCTCATCGCCACTTGCACGGACGTGGTTTTCAGATTGTATGCCAATCCCATTCGCGCGCATAATTCTATGAACATCGTACCCAGTCCGCCTTTGTATCCCCAAAATTCGGATGGCTTGTAGTCCCACGGAAATACGTGGTGATAATTATGCCATCCTTCGCAACCCAACGTGGACAACCACACCACGACACTGTCCACTGGTCTCATGGACCTGGACAAGGGCAAAATCAGAAGTCATTAGCGAACGCCGTACATCCGTAAATGTTTTAATTCGTATTTTTTAGATATAGGCCAAAAAATCGTTTTTCTTCTCGAATACCTAACGTTTAAACAGAAAGGCGGGCAAAATCTTTTCCAAAATTATGTGATCGTAGTAAATGATTTTTTTCACTTCGTCGATGCCCTCTAACTTTTTTTCAATTGTCGCCCAAAAGTTTTGCTCAACGAATTATTATTTGCTGCTACAGCTTGCACGAATAGGTAGTTTCCCCTTTTTAAAATGACGTTCGTTGCAATTGAAATTTTGATTTTGTTTTACGATGGAATAAAATTAAAAATCACTAGTGAAAACTAGGTACCTACCTAAAGAAATTTTTCAAAAAATTAGAAGCTCTTTTTCCATTTAAAATAAATAAAATTAGATGACCACAACTTGCTTCAATTGGTTCGTTAACAGATGATTCGAAAATTCATTCTGCGAAAATCATTGACCCCTGGATTGCGGATTACTACCACCACAGAGTATTAAATACAAAGAGGACGCAGTTCGTCTAAAAATACTAATATAACGAAAAACAGCAATTCGAAATTGTCCCCACTACTCCGGTACCGAATTTGAATTTTCTTCACCCTCATTCGTGCTCATGGAGGATAGTCAGAAATTTTTTTTCTAAATAATTTAATTAAATGAATGAATAAATGTAATTATTAATTTAGAAATCGCAATCAACACGAATTTCGTAGATAAATGCGTCCTCAGTTACCTACATATTTAATACTCTATTACCCATATTCTAGAACGTTTCTTAACGTTAAGTAAGACTTAAGTACTCGTTTGACAAAATTTTTCTTATATGTACATATGAGAGTCACAGATAAAATATTAGATACTTAAGTAGCGAATCTGTACATAAGTATCGTTCTGGAATACGGGTGTGTGGCTACAACCCGCTTCTTTTTACAACGGCATCAAATAATGGCTGGGTTCCAGAAACCCAATGAACGTTAAATAAACAAATAAATAAATAAATAAATAATAAATAAATTAATTAATAATTAAATAATTAATAAAAAGGAAAACACATTGAAGCGCCCTATGATTCACTCTTGTTTGCTGTTCATGCATATGAAAACCCTCGATGTACCTACGCGTCTCTATTTTTTTATTCGTTCTCTTCGACTTCTATTCCCCTCAGCCAACTCATAAAACTGCACTAATTTTATACAGTGGGATAAACAAGTTTAACTAATAACTCATACGGTTAAATAAAGTTAATTACCATAGGTACTCATCGGTGGTTTAACTATTTAGTACAATCAGCACTAAATCATCCAAAAAGAAGTTCATTACCGAATACCTCGTGAAATTTATTTTATCTAACTAAATATAGAAATTTAATAAAAATGTACTGAGAAAACTGTGTGGAAAAGAATATACCTACAGTAGCAACCATTATCTCATATCCGCCTACTGAATTATCAAATTGTCAATTAATTCTATTTTTGATGCAACTTTTTTGAGTCGACTTCTTCCAATCATTCGGTACTTAGGTTCTAAAAATCGTATAATTTTCATCGGGATTGATATTCTAACGTTAATTATCGTTTTGTAATTAATCATTACGTTTTATCGACTTACTTATGGTTTTTGTCGGCGCCGTACAAAAAATACTGAACAAAAGAAATTGACGAGACTGTGACCAAAATTTTTGAACGTAAAAACTTGAAAAAGTTAGCTATAGGTAAGTAAAATACAACTCGCAAGGATGTCGCCAATCGTGTCCTCCCCTCCATTCAAGTTAATTGAGTTCAAGCTTTAGACATTACCCGTCGGCAATGCGATAAAATAGGTTAGCTTCAGTCTCTCCTAAAAATGCGAAAGTTGATTGAAATACTGCGACGCCAAGGTGAGGACTTTGGTGTGAGATGTAGAAAGGAATGCTTGCGGGACTAGTTTCACTGTACTATGCAGATATTTAACTTACCTATCAAACGGCTTCATTCCCCACATATGTGCTATGCTATTTACGGTGAACGTCATGTGCATCAACAATACATTCCGCAAATGGGTGACGGTCAAGTGGGAGATGAGAAGATTTTCATTCCATAAGTACCAAGGGATGAAACAAGGACCGATGAAACTTATGAGAAAAACCAGTGGTATGTATATTCTGAAAACAATATGCTGCTTGTCAGCCTATGTTTAGAGAAAAAAGAAAAAAAATTATTTATCCTTCCGACCGGTGCGTTCCCAGCCAAGAAATCACCAAGTGGCACCTAGCAGGACTGTTCAGGTGCTGCTCACTGTGTGCTGCTCAGCAAGAACAAGAAGTCAGTACTTTGGACATTGTGCTGCCATGAATGCCACTGAACATGTACTACAGAGTAACACGTAGTGTTGAGCTGTGAGTATTGCATACTGTGAATTACATTATTGTAGCTACTGCGGCATGTTGTAGGGTATAAACTGCAGAGTGCTAACTACCAAGTAGGCGCAGAGGGGTGTGTAGTATACGCTGCTGTGTGTGAGGTACGAGGTACATTGTACATGCTGCTGGGGGCTGCATAGCATAAACTGCATCAAGCTGTAGGTTGTATATTCATTCATTCATTCATTCGTTCATTCGTTCATTCGTTCATTCGTTCGTTCGTTCGTTCGTTCGTTCCATTTGAAAAATATTTTTTTACACTCAACCAAACTGCTCAAAGCAGAAAGGCGGTCAACCCTTTGAGAAATCTAATCACAGTGATCGATAACTGATGAAAATATCGCATATAGTTATATTTCCTGCGAGTGCCTAGTACACTAATTTGTTTTCCAGCGCTTCATCTGCGAATAAAATCATGCGATTGAAAACAGCGTATGCTTCAGGGTAGGTATGTAGAAGCACACATTTCTGCAGTCAATGCCAGGAATAAACACGGGATCTGTTTTTGTGTTGGTGAATGCAGTGCATACACCCTGCGTAGCGCTACTTTTACTTTCCTGACTGGGTTAGACTACTTATCCACCTCAGAGGCATACAGCTAAACCAACCCCCTCTGCAGAAATTTTTTTTACGTATTTTTATCAGCGGTTTTTACCAGATTAATAATTTATAGATTTCATCGAATATTTTTTAACTGTCATACTTGATGAAAAAAAATGTTTCTTAATTTTTTATGCCGCCCAGTGCAGAGTTGTACCTTTGCACCTTTGTACTCCTTTAAATCCGCCCCTGGCCTACTACTTTTCTATCTTTCACGTATTTTTAAACCACAGCGCATATGGAGGGTTGGACATCTCTTTAGCCGTATGTCTCCGATCCACCCAAACTGCGTACTCGACCGCAATTCGAATACGAATTTGCTTTCGGACCTCTGCCGAGTGACAGTCACGACTGTAGGTATTTGCGTAGCGTCGCATTGTCGTCTTGGGAATTTCTGCACTTTTCGACGCCGCGTGTTGGTTGAATAGAAAATAAAAATTTGTGGTCAAGTGTGCGTCGGATTGAGGAATGAGTCTTACGCATTCAGTTTGCGAAAAGCGCACCCGAAACCTACCTGTACTGAAACATGACGATTTTATCGCGTTTCAGGTCCTCCATCCATACGTTTCTCAGTCCCTCTTTCATTTCCGGTGTTCGCTGAATCAAAAACCAGCCGATATGCGAGAAAAAGAAGCCTCGATTCGAGTCGTGAGGATCGGCTGGCGTGTCGCTGACTTTATGGTGCAGCCGATGATCTCTCACCCACGAGTAGATGCTGAACTGCGTGCTCAGTGTTTGACACAGCATCAAAAATACGCGCAGGGGCCATCTGGCCTTGTAAGAGTTATGAGCCCAAAGTCGGTGCGCGCCGCAGACAATGCCCAAGCCTCCCAATATTAGTAGCAATGCCGCTGAAAGTAAACGTTCATTTATTTATTCGAATTTTCTTTTTAAATAGAAATTTCGTTTCTCTACTGGGAGTAGGTGAAAAGAGCCCAAGTCTCGACGTCACGAGGTTTCGTTAGAATATTGCGAGTTTCATTGGCGTACGTCGCCTGTATTCTCGTCACCTCGAGCACGCGTTCGATCTGTTTTTGAAAAATTAAACCTACACCGACGTAGCCGTCTCGGCCGAAGCCCTTTAAGCGGATCCTCCTGGCCCTGCGATGAACGACACTCCACGCAGAAACGGGCCGAGGCCGCAGAAACTGGCGAGCAGCTCCACAGCGTAAATGCTGCGCGCCAAAAAGAACTGCTCCTGCGCTTTTGATACGCTTACGCAGCGTTGCCCGCTTGCATGTTTTGATCGTTGCATACCCGTTACACTTGCGGCACGTGACTTTTAGTCCAGTTTTGTTGCTGCCCGTTTTTGCAAGATTGTATTTCATGGAACTTGACAAACGTGTAGAACTGGCCGAAACGAACAGAAAAATGTTCGTTAATGTCGTAACGCCTTTCTACCTCAACGGGTTGGCGTTCTTACGTAAGACCTTTTTAGTGAGTTGCTGACCGGACCTTTTTTTTATATTAAATCCGCCACTGGGTGGGAGGGATTAGATGCATCTTTGGAAAATAGGCTTGGGGTTACTGATAAAATTTGACCGGAACCTAGCCTCCCAAACATAATGATCAAAATCTGCCTGCGGCACCACTCTGGGTTATTTTTCCAGTCAAGAAATTTTGACTTGGTGTTGTTTGTCGAGAGAATTTTGCTAAGATATGCAGTTACGTGCACATTTGAAGTGTCTATCCCCGTATCTTATTTTTTATTTATCGTCGGAATATCGATATCATCTGGGAAAGGGTAGCATTGTATCATCGTATCATTTTTTGGTTCGATACCGAGACCTGGCACACCCGCAACGCCACAAAAATGCGACAGAATTAAATTATACAAATGTGCACCAGGCTTAATGAGGACTTCAAACGATTCCATGCCCTTATTTTGTTTCAAAGAAATATTGGTCTGTCCATTTATGGGGCGAGAAATGTGATATTCTGTGTTTCGTCGAATCTTGCTATTATGTGGAAGTCGTTGATATAAAAAAAAACTACGTTTGTGTAGGTTATCAGTTGTTTGAAACAGTTTCAGTTGCATAAATTAAAGTATTGTTCACACGTGGCTAGTTTTTATGCGAATAACCAGCTACTTGGGATACCATTCGGTTAACAGTTAAAGTCGCTACGATATTTTAACCGTTTGAAGTTAACTTCAACGTTGTAGGTCGCCATGTGACATTCTAATGAGGAAGGACTATCCGCCAAGTTAAAGTTAATTTCGAACAGCTAAAATGGCGTAATGATTTTAAATGTTAACGGAATGGTACCCCAAATAGCTGGCTAGTACTTAGAAAACTAGCCTAGTGCGCACAAGGCTTATTTTTCGGGATCTACTTGATGTAAGCCATGGTTCACACTAGGCTAGTTTTTATGCTACTAGCCAGCTACTCTGTCAACAGTTGAAGTCATCAGGTACAATGTTTTAACCATTTAAAATCAACTTCAACTTGGCAGTTGGCCGTATGATATTCTAATGAGATATTTATAAGACTCTCCGTAAGTTAAAGTTGACTTTAAATGACTAAAATGGCGTGATAACTTCAACTGTTAACAGAATAATGCCCCAACCAACTGGTTACTAGCCAGAAAACTAGCCAAGTCTAAATCAGCCTGTAGTGGCAGATCGTTCGGTTTTATAATCGAAAAATTGTTAGTTCGAGATCTGCCGCAATTAGATTCGCAACCAAAATGGCGATATGTATGATTTGTTTCAATTGTTGCTCCAACGCGCGATTGTAAAATTCATGCGGGGAGGAGACCATTGGTAGCTAAATCTTCACCACCTTCGTCGTCCCACCCCTCCCCCGTTCAGACGTAAATATCTTCCTGAAGCTGGGTGAGAATAGCTTAGTTGTCCAAGCCCAATAAAAGATGAAAGATGAAATTACTTGTCGACGTCGCCCCTCAAGTCGAAACAAATTTTATCGAAATTATTTTCGTATCTTTCTGCATCGACAGGTTCGTCGAATTTAATGTAAAATACTAATTTTAATTAGCGATTCGATAATTAGGGAGTATTTGACGTTTTTGAATTTTCACAAAATCTATCACTAAACGATACCTTTGATGTAAAAAAACCGTTTCTTTTATTCCGGTTTATTTTGCAAATTAATTTTCGTCTGGATAAAATTCGTCGTCGTTGACATTTGATTTTCGGAAGTTGGCACGTTTTACAAATACGAACAGATTTCGACATTTTCTCTTTTTTTAAATAATAAGAATACTTGCGGCTATTATTACACCTATATATATAGGTATTTTTTTGCAGAAATGATGCTTATATTTGCTTTCGTTTTGGGGATCTAGCTGTTTTTACAAAAACCATCGAGTTACTTCCTTAGTTTTGGTTTTTTCGCCTCTTATACGATGAAAAGTTTTTTCGCATATGCTTGCAAATTGTGTAGAGTATTCATCATCAGTGATCATAAAGAGTTTTTTTTTCTCCTCTACATTTTCAGTTATAGGTAAATAGAGTGTAGAAATATTTTTCAAATTGCAACTAATTTTCATTTTCAGTCGAGCTATTTGCGCTTAATTTTAACGGAATTTTTGCAAATGAAGCCTTCTCGGCTTTAAATACTCTGGATAAAAAGTACCGCCCCCCCCCCCGAGTAAGTTCTCTTTCGTCTAATTTCTCGGTTACTGCCCCTATCCAAAAAATAAATATTTACGTTCTGGATTCGATACTTTGTGCCTCACGAGAAATGTTCTCCTGCCTTCTCGGGTCTTTCGTATTTCGCTGAAAACACCTCCATGCTGTCTTGCTTCTAGCCTTATGGGTATAGAGATGCCAGATTCGGAAAAGCCTAGTTTACACGACGCTGATTTACCAACTACTGGTGAAAAAGTGCGCTACGTTGATAGCTGGTAAACCGGCCCATGTAAGCAAGTACTGCTCACTAGTGAGCTGGTGAAGTTGAAAATTTTCAACTTTTAAGCCAGTACACCAGCTTGTGTTCAAGCTCCATGTAAATTAGGATGCTGGTGAAATTTACGATAACGACCTCACTTTTTTACACCTTTTTTACCAGCGTCATGAAAACATAAAAACCAAGCTGGTCTAAACTATGCTTAACCGGTGGTTCTCTGTACTGTCGACGTACCAGTTTCTTGATTTATTTTAATAGCATCGACTTTTAATTACGGATTATTCGATTAACCGATTCCAGCCTAAATCTATTTTGGGGCGAAACTCTGGATGATGGCTGGTCTCGAAATGACATTCTTTTGATCAAAATACCGAACACCCAGTCACTTCTCCAAATAGCTTTCCCCTCAGTTCTACGAATTTTCTTGCTCGTAGATATTGAGAAAAATGTTCAGAATTCCTGTTTCTTTCGACCCAATTCTTCAGTCTTGCTTCTTATTATTATGTTATTCGTATTTTATTTTAGTTACATCTCCAACATTGTGTTGATACACCTTTCTCAAAAACTGGCATATCTGTGATATTGATCGTGCGCGGAAGTGCCACATCTGGGTTTGCCAAACTTTTGTAAGCCATGGAACGCTAAACATAGGTTTACAGAAGTCGCAGTACTTACCGCCGACTTCTGTTTTGTAAAATTACAAGCGAGGCTGAGTATAAACAAAATGAAACGCCAGTTTTTCACAAAATTTCTAACAGTATCGTGTGTACGTTCGATTGGAGATCTGATTCGACTATGAAACCATTCTTTTATGGTGACCAATAGTTATAAGCCTCGGCTGCTAGTCGGAAATTGTTTCCAATTTCAACCGCATGTTATTGTTAATATCACTGATAACGTAACTGAGTGACGTTTTATCCTGGATCGGGTAGCCTACTTTTCAATGTAAAAATATATTTTTTCCTTGAAATTTTTCGGCTTACCTTGCCAGGTTTGGCGTACATAGTTTGGTAAACCCTGTGATACATAATGCAAGTTTTTCAGCTTATCTCTGTTATCAGAACAGGTATAATTTTATCCCTTAAGTAATTAATTGGTCCTTACCCAATATAAGCGTTTGTATTTTGATTGTTCTTTGCACGCATAAGTATAAGGCGATAACTGAGGCAACGTGTTGCATTAAAATGGCTGTTCGCATGTATCTGAAGAAAACTATCGCAGATAGAGACATTTTGACCTCATTTTCTGGCGGTGGAACGTATGGACTTGCTCTTACGCGTTCGTCAAGAGATAATTCATCTGTAAGCATTACACAAAAATTGATTCGTGGAAAAGGTTGGTATGATTTTAGGATGAATGTTAGTATGTGTGACAATGGGTGGTTGTTGATGAACGAGTGTGTACTACACACTCGTCGACCACCTAGTGGGCCAGTGGATTATATCCACAAACTACCTTTTTGCGCTTACGGCTATATATTTCATCTATATAGCTAAACTTGTTTACTGGGCTCGGCCTGCACCTTCAGCTACACGAACACGCACCTGCCTGTATTGGTATTTGTGCGATGCCGTGTATTTAACCAATACACACACCCACAGTATGTATAGAGAAAAGCGCGTTTGTTGAGCTGCTAAAATGTACTTTACATTACTTATTTAAGAACAAGAATGTTAAATCAATCAGACTTCAAAAATAAAAATAACTTTACGTAAAATTAAATTTTAAAAATAGGTAGGCTTTTATCGAGTGTGATACCAGTAAAACGTTGTGTAAAACCAAACCACTCACGCACACACATTCCCCATAGATGCGTGTCCACTATCTCACTCTTACGGTATGACGACCGAACGTCGGTGACTAGCTGTCCACTTATCTGTTTGGCAGTCATAAAGTTTAAATTCTACAATTTAAAGTAGCGAGTTCAATAAAAGCGTATGAAAAAGGGGATAAAAATGCTCCGAAAAAAGAAAAATAGCTATCTTCTACAATTTTATCAGTAAGATCTAGTTTGGAATTAAAATGAAACGAAAAAACATTATGATAAATTAATAACTTTTTTCAAAACAAATTTTATTTTTTATTTGTTTATTAAAAACATATTTTTAAGTTTATATTGATTTAAAATTTATTCTACTCGGTGATTAAAAATTAAATAGGTGCAATAATTTGATTGTACTAAGGTAGCAAAGTAATTTGTATTTTAATTGAATACTAGAATGAATGAATAAATAAGATAATTATTTTATTTTATTTTATAATTTAAATTTAAATTGAAAAAACAAAAAGTAAATAAAAAATCCGCTAAAAAGAGAAAAATAACCAAATTGGTTCTATTTTCAAGATGACTCAAAAACTATATCATCGGTATTAACAAAAATTTAGCAGTCTCTCGCTGAATGGAGTACAATAATCTCATTTATTTATTTTTATTCTTTTCACTGAAAATATGCAGGAAGCGTGTTCGATCATATTTGGCCGCACTAATTATTACTGATTTTTTTTTTAAATTTGTTTTAGCAAAAACTTGAAAGTTTATTCAATACCAAAATATTCTGGTAGCAAAGAGTGTGTAGTCAAGTTCGATACGGAAGTTATTCTCAAGGCCATACCTCTTTTGGCATATTGAATACAGTTACGGAAACAGTCCAGTTGTAATTTTAGGAAAACTGAAGCTCTCCCTCCCCCTTACGAGGAATTTACCTTACTAATTCTACCAATAAAAGCTACGTTCAATTTAGTTAAGAAGTGATGTACCTACAGGTGCACTTGAACTTAATTTTCTATATAGAAAATACACTTCCTACGGCGTTCAGAGCGGGGATGGGACTTGTGGCTGGGAACTTGGGAAAAGTACAGGTCCTGAGTCGCAGATCGCAATCACATGAGTGTCACTTGTATCCTTCTATACAATATATTTTATATGTTCAGAATGAGAACCTCAAAGAGTTAAACAGAGTTCTTACTCTTACCAAACTTGTCGAGAACGTTCGTAATGTTTTTTTTTATCAAATTGAAAGTAAACTTCAGTTTCAAAATTTATTGTAAAAATTTTGTAAGTTACTTCTGCTATCATAGGCCTATTTTAAGTTTTATCAATAATGTTTGAATAGAAAAAAAAATTATAATGAAGTTACTTTGAGTTATTATGCTTTTGTAATAACCTATTGTCGTAAGTTCGTAACAAATTTTGATAAGTGTGAATGTAAAGTTCAACCAAATGTTCTTAATTAAGTATCGGTAATATATATGTATATAGTATTATTGATGCGATAAAACTCAAAAACTTCTCCAATAAAACAAATAAAATAACTTTTTTGTTAAGGAGGGCATGCCATAGGTACAAATTCGATGGTAGTTTTAGAATAGAACCTTTCGTCAAAATTTCATTACTGAGTTGAGTAAAAAGTTTGGAAAAATTAATTACTTATTTAACTGGTTGTCTCGATTTTTTTTCTTTAAATATTAATACTTGAATTAATGTTCTTTTTATTCATCAAACTTCTATCTTTTTAACTTCGTTGATAACGAAATTAAGAGGAAAAATATGTATAACCCGGATATTCAAATTTATAACCATTAATTTATTATTAATTTTATTACCTACCTACCTATCGTATTTCGGTAATTTAATTTCCATTTATTCCAGTCCTACCTAATAATTACCAAAGGCATGTTCCATATTTGATAATTCCGTTAGTGAGATATAAGTTCAGCCCTGTGGCATTTAGTTTTTCATTTATTTCTACAAAAATTTAGAATGAAACAGTCTCTCAAGTCTCAATCACTTGTGGGATTACAAAAAAAAAAAAAAAAAATTGAATCATGAACTTTAAACATTGAAAATTTTTTTTGAAAACAAGCTTTTATTTTATGTATTGAATAGGAGAAAATAATTTTGTGGAATCTTCGGGCTAGAACTAAAATTAAAAGCGTGATAGGTGCTTATCTCGCTCACTTTTACTCTAATTAAATAGACCCAATTTCGATTTTGGTATACGTGCTCCACGCTTTTATATTTAGTCCTAGCCTAAAGATTCTATAAAATTATTTTACTCTGTCTGGTATCTACGTTAAATAAAACTTTGTTTTTTTGTAAATTATTTTTTTATGTATTTTTTTGCCATTTTTAGTTTTTTGGGAGCTTGAAAAATTACGTTGGATCTTAAATATTCTAAATTTTTTTTACACTGTTTTTCAACTGGCGTTCATACTACTTAGCTGAGCAATTTGCGTTAATTTTTTTCGTGAACATGATGATGATGATGATGATGATGGTTAATTTCTCAACATTGCGTAAGAGTATATCGCCGCCGCAGAACATAAGTAGCCGATATTTATTTTTTGCAACACCTACCCCAAAAACAGACGTTTTCGTGCGTATTAACTATACGTGAAGTAGAAGATTTTACGAAAAGTGAAATTTCGCTTGCGCAACTTGGAATTTGCTAAGATAATTAAATCACTGTCTTGCCTGCTGCGCATACGCGCCCTGTCTCATCCAACATTATGAAATTTCTGCATATTCGGATTTTGGGCACTCCAGTTGAGCACAACATTTCAGCTTCAAAACAAATCTCTCTTATTTCACTTAATGATTCCTCAGCCTCCGTTTAAGCTAGTTAAGCTAAAGAGCTGAAGTTGGTGTTGTTGGAAAGAGGATAAAATTTTCGAAATTTCTATACAATTTTTGAATTATTTTTCGCCGTTTGAAAATAAACGAATGAAAAAAACGCTAATTAATATAAAATTAGTCGGTTTTTGGAATATAGAAACCTCTCCTTATTGAAGATGTGATATTCAGTGTACTTCAATTGAAAATGAAAATATCTCAGAAGAATAACTATTTATAATTAGCATAATTTAAATATTTGTTCGGGAGAGAGAGAGAAATAGATGTTTTGCTTTCTTTTCGAGCTAGTTGATGAACTTCTGTGTCTCCAATTTCGACAAAGTTTTTCACCAACAATGTAAACTATTCTTCTAAGAGTTGTTGGGTTTGGCTTTAACCATATCCTTTCGTCAGAAATATTCAAGTTGGAATATTTTAGGTGTTTTTGTTGTTTTTTTTTTGTTGTTTTTTTTCGAAATCATTTTTATACTTTCTAATTTTCAGCTTATTTACTGTTTCTCGATAGTGTGCATGAATTTGTTAGGAGTGGTGTGTTCGATTATTCGATTAATTTTTCACGAGGATTCCTTCTTAGCTTTTTCAGCCTCAAAATTTGGATGTTTTAACTGAATTTATTGTGCATAAAAGTGTACCTGCCAGAATGGTAAGAAGAAAATAAGGTAAATATGACGAAATTCTCCCTCACTTGAATTTACGATGTAGAAACGGGTTCGGTTTAAAATCGCATTAAATTTTATCGTTTAGTAGGTGGTGCATAATTCCTAATAGGATAAATTTTTGTGCGAAAAAACGAATGACAACGACTCACAATGTAATATGCATAGGTATTATAGCGGGTAATACAATCTAAGTTTTTGGTTGTAAGTTTATCTATACTATGGAATTATTAAAAATTAGTCTTTACTTACGCCAAAAGATCACGTACAACCGTTTCACGTAATGAAAAGCATTTTTTAACAAAATTCGACATCGTCCCGTTAGTTCACATTTGCGAAAAAACATGTTGTTGAGAGGTACGATTTGGAGTGGCGCGTAGTTGTAAAAGTAGTTTTTGAATGAAAATATTCGCTCGTTTTCCTCGTTGTTCGGAAATATTTTAACCCAGAACCAAGTTTCGTATATCGTCAGATTATACCAAGAACTGATCCGTGAAAAGAACTGATCTCGAAGGCCATTATTCATAATGAAAAGATAATAGACTCTCGAGTTCCTTGTTTATTTTCGGCTTTATCGTAGATTTAAATATTTTTCACCTCATTTCTTGAACAGCCTAAAACGAACGATAAGGGAAAAAAAAACTACCACAATCTACGAGGTGCGTGGAAACGTGCGACATAATAGTAATTTTTCGGCTCGAAAACTAAAGAATGAACAACCTGTTGCCTGCTCTGACGCCGTTTTATAGTATTAGTAACGGAAACGGATAGAAACGAGTAATTGTTACTCAATAAAAGTCTTTAGGCGAATGAATTGTGATATCTTTATGTGGGTATTCTGCGAAAAAATGCGTTAGCTACTCCCTCCTGAAAACATTTTCGAGTGAAACCAATTCTTCAGCCGCAATCAGAGTAAGTTTTCAAGGGCAGTTGGCGAAATTCGAAAATCGTTGTAGGAAAATCGTTTCAGAAAACTGTTAGCAAATGATTGGCGCATAACAAACGAAACCGAATATGTAGGCTGTACGAGTGTCGAAAAAAAGGGGAAAGAAGCGAAAAACAGAAGACGAACGCAGTCAAACACAGGGATTGAGAGGAAAAATTTGTTATTTTTTGAATTTTGTCTTCTCCTCCCCGCTGTTACGAATGGTCCTCGCATTAGTCGGTCTCAGATCGGTTCCTTATGGAAAAAAGTGCCGAAATTTTAGTTGGTACTTTTTCATATAAATGGGCCGTTCGATTTTGAGACGTGCAAAATGAGTTCTTTGAAAAGTCTATTCGATTTTCCTGGGTAGAATTAAGAAAAAAAAAATTATTTTAAAAATGTGCCGCATTTCGCGACCTGACTCGGTGCATGAGCATGAGCTGTGAACAAAAGTTCTTCTGCTAAAAAGTAAACATATGATCGTATTTGTTTCATAAGTCGTAGGTACCTACTTCGTGTGTCGTATCATTTCCTTGGTTTTATTTGGGCTATCAATTTGTGCACAACTGACACCACTAAAATCGTAAGGTTGGTTGGGTTAGAACTAATAAGTAACACGTAACATGACTTGTCCAGCTACAGATTTATGAGTGCGGTGCGGATGCGGCACTTTTTTGCCTTACCGAAAACAGCTTGTTAATCTAACGTAGGTAAGTTTCACGTCTAACGCCGGTGTAGTGATTTGACATCAGAGTGGCTGACATCTAGCCTTTGACTATATAGCTTAATGGACTGCTAGAACTGATAAGAAATACATAGGGTTAAATGGAACACCGCCAAAGCCACCGTTAACAGGCGTTCTCTTTACGAAAAACGAACTTTGGTGATTTTCAAGATTTTATCAGTTCTAGAAACAACAAAAAATCAGAAACAGCGTACCTACTACATATGAAATCGATACCTATTTCATTTATCGTGTGGTAAACAAGTCAGAAATATGAAAAACTTGTACTTGTGGCAGCACTATATCTTTAATTCAGATTCCGAATATGCTGGGACATTCGATTTTGATATTCTCTGCAATTGGAAATCCTACTGACTGTTAAATTTGCTGAAATTTTTCAACAAAATTGTAAGAAATCGTTTGTCAAGGCTGAAAAATCATTACGGAAAATCATCTACTTTATTCTGATTCAAACAAAATAACTTGGAAAAATTATCAGAAATATATTTCAAAACAAAGAAATTTGTGATATTTCAACAGACACCATCAATTTCTAATCACTTCAAACCTTTATAGGACAAATAATGTACCTACTTGAATCTTTTATAAGAACTACTTATTTCAGGCATTTTAAAAATGAAAAATGGCAAAATAAAAGCCAAATTTTCATAAATGTCATCCAATTGTTTATTTTCATTAATGTTCATATCATCTGAAATTTATTCTAAATTCGAAAAACATTTTCTCTGATCAAATAAAATAAAATAAATTTTCACTTAAAAAACGTATTTTAGCTTATTTAGGACTCGCTCAAGTTCTTACGGTAGTTCAAGAAGTTTTTTTCGGATAACAAATCAGCGAACGATGAAACTATTTACCTAACAGCCAAATTTTTCAGTTTAAGAAAACCTTACTTCAAACTTTTCAAGAAAAAAGGAACTCTATCCAAAACTTACATTCACATTCTGAAGAGTTTGTCAATTAATTTAAATCATTATTCGAACGTTTCACTCATTAATTTCAGACAATAAATTGGTATAGCGTTCTAATATTTCACTAGTATCTGCTTATATTGTTGGGAGTCATGAAAATATAACTCAATACAAATTCAGTTTTCACACAAAGTACCTTTTTCAAAAAGTAACGTCTGCATTGTTTGGCTTCAAAATTTCATCTGTTCCAGCAGTCCATTAAGCTATATAGTCAAAGCATCTAGCTTATGTTTTTGTGAACATTGAAAACAAGATAATCAACAAGAATGCATTTGACACGGTGCCGAACTAATCCTCAATTAATGCTCTTTCAGAATGATTTTGAGTAAAAGATGTGTGGTATCGATTTTATCTACCATCGTACCATCGTTTGCAGCGAAAAATCATTCACATTGATGTGCGAAAGAATTCTTGTTGAAAAATTTCTTCCTCCAAAATCACCGAAAAAACGTGTGGAAAACAAAGTCCACTATCCCTTTTTCAAGCTTGTTATCAGAAGAAGACTCGCTAGCTCGTCACAGGCTTTTCAAATCCCAACACCATTATTCGCACCGTTCTACGTAGTTTTTTCTCAAGGTAAAACTCTCGCACAGAGTTTGAATTCAAAGTTTCAGTAGGTAGGTACCGAATGAAGTGAACATTAAATTTCACTTTCTGTCGTTTGCACCGGCGACGCGATGGCGGTTATTGCAGTTCTTAGGGCGGCCGCAAAAGTTGAAAGGGTAAAATAGTGGTTTGTATAATTTTAGTACGACTTCCTTCGGAGCAAAAAGTTACAAACGTTTTTTATTTAATCGCTGATTCACATTCGTATCGGGATTTAGCAATGAACTTGAAAACTTGGACTGTTGCACCTGAATACCTTGATAAGACTTGAAAAGCGTTACACTTGAATAATACGAATTCTTGTTTCGATTAATGCAACAGCATCGATAAATAACTCAGTTAGCCGTAGCCTATTTACATTTGATAATGATAGAACGTACCAATTTCAACGTTATCTAATGCACCTCTGTTCCGTCCCACCTTTTTGGTTTTTTAAATTTTGTTTCTATCGCTCTCCTGACGCGAAAATTAATCATTCCCCTGGGAGGTATGGCTTCTCTCCGCCAAATTGAGGGGAATGAAGAGGCAAGCTCTGATTTTCATTTCTAATTATCTCCCTTTAGGAAATAATTTTTTTTCATGAAGTCGGTGATCTTGCATCTGATGCAAACATTTTTCCCAGTATGATATTTTTGAAAATTTTTATCTTCATAAAATACTGATAAGCATGTTTTCATCTCATTTCCGGTTATTTTTTTTTAGAGAAAGCGAGCAAATGTTTTTATTTAGTACCCTTTAAATCACCAACTAGAGATTGGCCGTAGAATTTGAAATCAATGCAATTTCAAAATTAATTAGAAATCACGAAACATTTTGAATCCCCAAGAGTCAAACCGTAAAAATAACTCTAGCGTAGCGATACTTCGCTAGAAAACCCAATTCTCCAATTTTTGTCGATAATTCAAAAAACATTTTTTTATATCTTTCTTCTTTCTTCTTTCTTCTTTCTTCTTTCTTCTTTCTTATTATATAACTGAAAGTGCCTTTTTCTTTGTTACCGCATCACGATCTTCATATCTCATGAATCGAGATAATATTTTGTATTTAGACTCGCATCAATGCTGTTTAAAATAATACGAAAAAATTTTCTTTTTATGTTTCATCGTTCGGCCGTAAGTGAACTTTAAACTTTTGATGACTTCCGTAAGTGTTTTGAACATTGAATGACATCACACGACTTGATGAACATTAGTGGTGCAGTAACTGGTTGATCGTGGGAGGGAGTTCCACTTTTAAATCCTATTTAATACTTCCATTTTTAAAACAGTTTTTTTTTTTTTTTCAAACTAAGAAGGTAAGTACAGATTTATGCCTTTATGTCAGGAGGGAGAAGCGAGTTTTTTTGGACCTATTTTAATAAAAGTTATTTTCCCATAAAAATGATCTGAACACAACATTGATATGTGGTTTTTTCAATATCACAAAAAAACTATTAAAGAAATAGAGCTTAAATTTTAGTAGAGGTAATTTAAATAAAGGATCAGGTTTGTTAAAAATTTTATGTTGATTTCTATAGTAGTTCTAAAAAAAATTTATAAAAAACCATTCAACTTCAACCGAAAGTATCGATAGATATTTGTCAAAGATATCGATAACTATTGATTATTTTCAACAATTTTCAAAGTATTTTGCATTCAGATGATGAAACATCAATAGATCGGTTTTTCAAAGATATTGATAACTATTGATTATTTTTGGCAATTTTTCAACGTTTTCATTTGTTTTAAATTCAGATTTGTTGGATACCAGGTAAAATGGCGAAATGAGTTTTTTAAGGAAGTTTTGCTGCCTTCAGTTTTTTTTTGAAGTTTGATCCTTTGGACATGATTGAGATTTAAACTTTCAATGACATCAGTAGGTGTTTTGAACATTGGATGATATCGTGCAACCCGATGAGCATTTATTTAACACTTGGGGTTGTCTATGCATTATTATTGTTGCTTTTATCAGTAGACTATCTCTTTTTCTAATAGTTTAGATATCAGTTTTTTCGTGTTATAAATTTATTCAGTTAAAAATCTTCATTACAAATTAGTGGATATTGTTACAAAATTAATTGATTAATCAATTATAAAGATTACATTTCTATACTGCTTTATACATCTGACATAATTATTCTAACCGTATTTAGCTTCAATACACAATCAAGTTGATATTATCATTATATAAGGTCTGTTTAAATGTTGATCTTTTAATTTTTAAAAATTAACTTTTACAGTGCCTAGCCTATAAAACCTAAATGTCGAATGTCGGTAATATATTATTAAATATTGTTGTCATTCAATAAAAAAAAACATAACATCACGTATGTGTCATTGAAATATTCATTCTACATGACATGTATCTAATATAGGCTTTTATTTAATACCAATACTTGCACAACATGTATGGAATCAATTGAAGGCCTATATTTCATTTCAGATATGAGTATTACAAAGGTTGAGAACTTCAAACCAAGTCTGGTAGGCTATACCATTATAATATGCGTGCGCCAAAAATGTAAATTAACTATGACTGTGAAAATAAAAATTAAGGTAAATGGTTCAACTGCCAAGTGTTTAATGATATTAACGAAGCGAGATTATAGTTTGCTGGCAATACTGCTGCGATAAATGTTACAAATTTATGGAAGGGGACAGATGTTACAAAATTTATAATGGCACTGTTATGAAAAACACATTCAAAGGTAAATCAACAACAGACATTATACTGAAGAAGCATAGTTCTATCATTCTAGAAGAAAGTATTGATAACTCCATATCAGCAAATTATAATTTCTTTATCGAGATTTAAATAACATCCAAGAAGCAGCAGATGTAATGGGTGTGATAATTGAAAAAAGTGAACATGTTTAATTTATCACTATTTGATTTTTGTTTCTTCTTTTAGATTGGAAAGTCAAGTTCCCAACATTATATTTGTTACATATTGAGCCATTGAGTCAAAATAAATATTACCAATGAAGGTTAAATCTTAATTATCATTCGATATGACTTGAATGTGGAATATGAATAGTTAACTTTAAACATAATGAAAACTGGTATAAATTTTGATAAAAACTGGTCAAGTGGTTCACCCAGGAGGAGAGGTCTGAAGAAAATTTAAGTCAAACAACTTAGAATTATGAACATGTTTCAAATGCGACAAGTGGCAGGGAAACAATGCGACAATAAAAGAAAGCAAATTCAATACTTAATATTATTCTATAGAAAGAAAAGATGAATACATAAGAAAATGATTTCATCGCCTACAAATCATATATCAGAATGATTTTTTTTTTAAATTTAAGACATAATCGAACAATTCATGATTAAAATTTTTGATTGTAACTTTTTATATTGCAGGGCGGGTATATTATTCTAGCAATACATAAAATTATATGATTAGGAAGGCAATGTTTAAGCTGGTATTTTGCAAGTGGAAAATAGCTCTTATCATTGATGAATGTAACCTCGATGAAAAGTGAAGGTGCCTCCATATAAAAATGTGAATCAGTTTTCTACATGGAGGCATGTTCACCTAATATCGAAGTATGTTTAGTATTCATTGAGGTAGAAATGGCCACAATGTGTAGGTTAATATTTTGTTCTATTTTTTATAATTTTTATGCGAGATATATTATTATGATAGTTGGTATGTTAATGTTCCGTAGCTCTCTAATCATTAATTATAGAAAATATTTTCTTCAATAAGATTCCAAAGTGAGCGTTTACGTGACTTGGGAATTGCTCACTCGCTACGTTCGTTTTGCAAACTTTCCTTCACGTGTGAATGCTCACTTTAGAATGTTGGTGTGTAATATACTATTACCATCCAAGGATATTTATTCAGCTATGTTAGAATGGAAGTAGATTTATCTTGCTCGATTTTCTCCTAAAGTTGATATTTTTTCATTGAGAGCAGTTTACTTTTTCCCTTTTAAGTCGCTATATCACCTGTTGACACGAAGACAAAATTTGTTTTCAGAGAATTTTGGGAAAGTATTATAGTACAGAGTTTGTCAGTTTGGTAATGGACATTGTGAAACATAGACGTTTCTAAACCTCAAGTTGATTTACAGCCCCCTTAAAAAAAACTGTGCAATAAAATATTAAACATCTTTCAAATCAAAACTATGGTGCCTATAAAAAATGTATGAATGATATAATTTATAAAAAATTTTGTTAGAAAATTTTTCACCAAGAATAAAATTTTCTCAAAGATTGACCTTTTGGTGAAAAAATCAGAAAAACAACTGTGAAGTATGGTTTAAAACATGTTGGGTGGCTGGGAGGGAGTATCAACTTAAAAGGTGATAAGTAATCAATTTTATATAGTTAGCTACCTAATACGATAAACCTCCGAGGGGTAAAATATTATCTTCATTTTTTTCTGAGAAAAATAGGGTAATAATGTGGTAAATTTCTTGTATATATACTCATATATAGATATTTCACGTCATTTTTGACACCTCGATTGTATATCGACATAGCAGAAATATTTTAAATTATTCCATATAAGTTGTCTAAAAAAATAAGAGAATATATAAACATTTTACCTAAGAAAATTTCTTTTTGCCGAAAATTTTGGGAATGATTCGCTAAGCATCATACCTATTAAAAATTCTACCCCCACCTCGTGGCTAATTTTTAAAGAAGGATTTAAACTTCCTTAAAAAATGGTTTTGAAGAAAATCTCAAAAACTATGTAAAAAATTTTCAGACAAAATATTTTTCTGACTTAATTTACAACGAATTTGATTCTTAGACATTTCTTCATTCAGTCAATCTTAAGCACCAAAAAGACACCTTCGAAAGTTAATTACATTTAGTGAATAAATAAATGTTTTGTTACCACAATAAATTCTGTAATTTTCAGTCGATAAGGCTGAAATTTTGTGAGTAGATACATTTTATGCCACAAATTTATTCTATTAAGTTTGGTGTAAAGTGCGTTGAAAAATAAAGCTGGAAGGATACATTCTTCAATCTTCTTAAGCTTCTTTCTTTCATTTCCATCATCGATGAGAATGTGTCTTATTTCTTTTTTTTTTTTTTCATTTGACTAATCTTTTAAATTAGCGGTAATGCTAATCAAGATATGGTAAAAAGTGAAGAGGAACTTTTCTATCCCTTGTGGTGAGTACTACTGGTCTGCATAAATAAATCAAAATTTTAAAGTGAATTTGTTCATGTCATACTTTTAATATAGACCTACTGTACATCCAATTTGCCACCAAACTTAATAGCATAAATCTGTAAATTTCAACCTTATCGTCTGAAAATTATAGCAGTTTTCGTATTAACAAAACATTCATATATTTAGTAAATGTACTTAACTTCAATGTGTAATTTTGGTGCTTACGATTGACTCAATAAAGAAATATCGTAGAATCAAATTTGTGATAAATCAAATCTGAAATTTTTTTCACACTAATGCCCCAAAGTTTTCGAGATTTTCTTGAAAAACAAATTTTAGGTAGGTTCACACATCTCTAAAAAATTATCTCAAGATGTGGAGGGTTGGAGTTCTAATATGATGTTTAGCGGACCACTCCTAACACTTTTCGGTAAAAATAAATTTTCTTTGATAAAATGTTTATTTATTTTATTTGCTAGACGACACAAACCAACGTAAGTACAGCACAATTTCAAATATTTTTAGAGTAGCCCTATTTCAGTTCTATGAAAATCAAAAAATAGGCTCTTATCTATTTTGAATGGTTTAATCGAGAAAAAAAACAAAAAACGTTTTCTAATATTCTTATTTCCTTTTCTGTTTTTTTTCATCATTTTTCATGAGTCTTCCCGTTGTTTTCAGATTTTTTATTTGAGAAAAAATCGAGATCGAGATTTCTTCACCAACTAAACTCATTTTTCAACTTAATTTGGACGTTACATGTTTAATATAATATTAATCTGTGTACATGTATTCATAATCAGTAGGTCAAATTTAAATGGTAAATTCTTGGAATTTCTTATTTGCGAGTGGTCTTGTCTTAGTTAGAATTCAAAATTTTTGGCAATTTCTGATTAATTTTACCATCACTGCGATTGGTAGCCTACTAAATATGTGTAAGTAACATTTTCAAATTATCTTGCGAATCTCCCGAAGTAATTTAATGGTTGAATGTAGCCTTAAAAAAAAATTCATATTTTAACGTGCTAGAAAAAATGTAAAAATATTGCATGAAACCAGTTTTTGTGGAGAATTTTATGCCAAAATTTTTAAATAATATCAAAAGTGTTCTACGTTGTGGCTGATGACTGAGAGGCAAAAAGATAGGTAAGTCAGACAAAAATGTAGGATTTATACCGACTTTCATGGCTATGTAAGCACAAGGCTGAGATGTTGCGTTTTTCTTGTCGTGATAAAATACAGTCTTTCAATTTTCCATTAATTTTCTTCTTCTCCGTGTACATTTGGTGTATGTACCATTACTATTTTTATACTTGCTCTTACGTAAACTTCAAGGTTATCCAGACTAATGGTGAACAATTATAAATGCTGATTAGAATTCCCTCGATCCATTCTCATTGATCCATTTTAAAATCTATCTGAAGTTGACTTTCAAAATTTAATGTGACCCAACATAACAATGCGAAATGAAGAAACTGTAACGCCAAAAGAAGAGGTATATTTTGGTGTAGTTTACCTTTCTTAGATGTTGACCCTTTTACAAAGTATTTTATGTGTGAAAAACCACAAACAAATACCTTGGAACAATAAATAAAATAAACTTAAATAAATTAAATAGAATTCCTAGTTATCCACTCTCTTATAGTAGACCCTAACTTTGTTTGAAAAGACTTTAAAATAATTTCAACACAAGTAGTTTTCACGCAATATAATAACGTAAGGTTAAACAAGTTTACAAGTAGTAATGAAAAACTAAAGAACATTTGTCCTTCCGTGCATTCTTATTTATATCCTTCTTCAGAACATAGTGTATAGAAAAATAGTAGGATGAAGTTCACTGTGATTGGTTATTAAAAGGAAGAATGAGAATTGACATTTTTCTATTATGGGATGATAATTCAAGAAGTTGTGTGTGTAAGTAGATTTAATTAGGTCAAAGACCATTGTTTTCTTTTCTAATGAATTATGTTCATCGAATTATAACGGTAGTAATTTACCATTAGGTTTTATATTAAAGAAGAAAAAGAGTCAGTGGAATGTAATAATTTAGAAAATAAATGAAAATTATTACAACTGCGTTGAATGTAGTCATCTGGATGAAATATGGCCGACTATATTCGTTACAAAAACATCGATAGTTAATTGAGACTGATATTTGAAGAAAACACAAAAAATTTTATCAATACGATAAACTCAAACGTCAAAATCGTCGATTATGATTTACATGTAGAATAGAAATATCTCAGTGGTAGAAAACTGATATAGTTCCGATGGTGATTCCGATGGTGATCCGCAGTCGCATTCTTGAATTCATCATTTTGAAATTGTACGAGTCATCCTGAATTCGGTTCGTTGGCTGTCTCCCAATCACTCATTTGGACGTTGCCTTATTCATCGAAACTGTATTGAAATTGTGGTGACACAGAAGGTAAAATTTGAAGGTAAATGAATAACTTCATAATAAATTTTGGAACAATTTTCTGAACAATCGGACCTTTAGGCCTATGCATTCATAAGAAAATAAAATCAAAGAGTCTTTAACTCAGAGTGGTGACTGAATCGCATCATTATGACTTGGAATTTTTCTATCAAACGCCTTTTGATCCAAGAATAAGCATTTTACTTGATTATGACATTTTTTCTCGTATTTTTTTTTTTCACGTAATGGTTTTTTGGGCCAACATCAGTAGAAAATTTCAACTTCTCAGTTCATTTTTGTAATATTTCGCACTGTCGAATTTACTAATTTTAAAACTTTAAAATTCTATTTGAGAGTCGCAGATTAGGGGTCGCGTGAGAGAAAGAAGTGAGGGTGTCACAACCCCCTTTGGCTCAAGCTGTTGTAAAAATTGAAAGAGGCGGTGATCTTTTTTTTTTTTCTCTTCCACCGACCAGTTGACATTTTTTTAGATTTTTTTGGTAGAAAGTGAAATATTTTTGAGCGTGTTAAAAAAATTGACCAGTTACACCCCCTTAACTACATCGGTTCGCGCGGCTCCTGTCGCAGACGGCTGTTTAAAATAAAGTGTTGATAATACTACAATATATAGCTTTCCATAAAAATAATCTCGATACGAATGCATTGATACCTAATAAATTTTAGAAATTCATAGTTCTAACTTAATTACTGTTTTAAGAAATTCATCCCCTTTATCACGGATCTTCTTCACTCATTTACCAGTTATGGGGCTGGAGCTGAGATAACCGAGACGGTTAACTGGTGCTTAGTGCTTATTTAAGCCTATACGCATATTATGTTGTACTTAATTAATTACCGAAGGACTCGATTATTTGAAGCGCGGTATAAAATGATAAATTCAAATCCGTAGTCGTAGGCGTCCATATCTGTTTTATTTTTTCTTAAATATAGGTCTCTATCACAATTTATAGGTTAACATGAAATCGTAAATTACAACAACTATGTAATTAATTGTATAATTAAGAATTCGGTAGCAAACATCAATTTTCTTTACATTACTAAGTAGTGGCTGCTCCTTTTAAAAGTAGCTGATGGTTCACAATTAGTTGTTCAGTTGCCCAAGTGTGTTAAACTGGAAAATATTGAGTGAAAGAATCTTTGGTGATTATTGACTGAAGTAGGCAACCTTCCAAGCAACATTTTGTTTGTTGTGTGCCCATTGTTTACGTCAGTTTGGAGCACTAGTTTTTTTTTCTCCCATCATAAAGTAATTAAAGCTGACAATGAATAGCGTAGGTATGTAAAAATTGTAGTAAATTTAAGAAATATAGAATCGACTTTAAAAAATATGAAAAATTCATGTTAAATAATCAAATTCTTTTCCATTAGGTATTTTATGAAAATTTTGATTTTTAACGTTTTTGTGGTGCTTCTCACATTCCTGCACTCCTACGGCGAAACTGCAACTGGAATGCTAACCTTGTAAACCTCACCAAACTTTCCCATCTGATTTGCAGTATAATAATTATTGTAACTTATTCGTCAACAATTGAAGTCGTTCGCATTTAGAACGTACTAAAAACGGAGTACTTACTTGAAGAATATTGTCTTGTCGAAGAAGAGATGATCGGGGGTAACACCTTCGTTACCCGGCATCTGTTTTTTAAATTAAAAAGTGATGTTTTCAAAAATTAGTTCTCATTTGGATTCTTTCCTTGAAAATTATGTTCATAGCCGCAATGCGGTCAGAACCAATTGGGGATGAGTATAGTTGGAAAATACTTTCGGCAGACAATAATTTGATATGTTCGTATTTGTCTATTTTTCAGAATTCCCTAGCGAGAGGATCAGAAGCGCAGCTGAAGGAATGTGGGGAGCTAAGCCCGTGAAACCCGGTTGAAGCCATATAATTAAATACAAATAAAATACAATTATTTAATTTGTGGTAGAAAATGTAGTAACTGTCTTAAGTTTCCATGGTAGTTTTATTTTAGCTTCGCATCTGGACAAGGTTCTTAGAAATTCCAATGAGTGCTTTTAACACCCAGTAACCACTTGTGGCCTCGCCACCGAATGCTATTTGTCGTTGTTTGCCCTAAAATCGTGTTGCGTTCACACTAACGGGTTTCTCGTATTATTACAATGGATGCGACACTGTTCGCTGTTATCCGATGGGACAATATTTACCAAAAGTTTTTCAAAGTTCTGATTGAGAAAAGATTGGGCCAATGCCAAAGGAAACAACTTTCCTCAGTTCAGTATATGTCACTATCGCTGAACCACCTCCATTGTAAGGCGTTCATTGGTTGACTGGCTCGAACACTCGAGTATTGCCATATTTTATGGGAGTAACGATGGCCACCATATCTGTTTCGAGGTTTCAGGTTAGTCTTACAGTGGGTAGCTTCAAGAGCGATTTGAAAACAAAATGACGTTTCAATAAACATTCGATGTTACAATTATGGTGTGGCTGGGGAGTGCAGCCAGTTGCTCACTCCAACTTTACCCGGTGGCCATTTTCTAAAAATGCTGTCGAAGCAGCAAAAATTATCGTTCACTTCACGTAGAATTGTCGTCGCTGTGTGCCCCGATTCTTCTGTCTGTCTCCGTCCAGTGTTTAAACATGTAGGTACACCAAATTCGTACGCGTCTACTCCTTGGTGGCCACATTCCAGTCCTCTTTGATCATGTCTGATGCTTTTTCAGCGATCATTATGGTTGGAGCGTTTGTATTTCCGCGAACGATTTTTGGCATAATGGACGCGTCAACTACCCTCAGTTTGGCGACGCCGTGCACCCTGAGGCGGGCATCAACGACCGCCATGTCGTCGTAGTGGGAGCCCATTTTGCAGGTGCCCACCGGATGGTATATGGTGCTGGTGTAATGGATGGCCACGCACGCCCAATACTTGTCCGTGCCGAATTCGTGGTTGCGGCAGTTCTCAGCTGGCACGTCCACCAGCGACGCTCCTATTTCACGCATCGCTTTTGTCTCTGCAAGGCTGGCTCCAATTTGCATGCCTGCTGACGATAAAATGTGAAAACAAAACAACAACAAACGTACATTTTACCCCTTTTATGTGATCTATGTGCCTGCTATCCCCAGCCATATGGTGTGGGTTACTTCTCATCTTTCACTACTTCTGGATGAGATTTTGGGAATCGACGGGTAGATGATATACGGAGAGGATCGTTATTATTGCCACTGCCTGTTAAACCAATGGCCAGTAATCAGTCGTTTTTGATAGTGAAAAAAAGAAGAGGAAATAAAAACTGATTTTCCATAGGTATTTGTCATTTAAGAATTTATTATTATAATCACCGAAGCCACAACCGTATGTAAATTACATGAGAATACCTAAATCCCGTATATTCAACAAATATACTAACTAATAACTGAGGCTGCCGAAGGAAACTGGGTGCCCTGTTCCAAATTTGCTGGGAATCGAGTATCTTAATAGAATCAATTAATGTGGATAACCCAAATAATATTTTTAGTGCTGTGAAAAGCAACCGAATACCTGATTCTGAGGACTCGATTCTGAGTACTCAACAATGAAGTGCTGGGGCCACCTCATGTAGGTACCACTTATGACGTCGAAGGTCGTGTAAGTGCATTTGTGTGAGCCATGCTACGTTACAAATTTTATCAGCTTGGCGCAAGCGGAAAATGGATTTGATTTGACTCCAAAAAGGTTCAGATATATCGTGCGAAATGCCTTCATATTTAAGGGGTTTCTGAAAAATGTGAATTCTATTTGAGATCATTCCTATACAATTTGATTGTTTTTTAACTGTCGAATTTTCAAAATCAATGTACTGCAACCAGATTCCTCAACTCAATTCTCAAAATTTAAAGAATCAGTTTTTTATTAATCGAGGAGGTACCCAGTTCTTTTGAAAAAGATTGATAGTCCTACCAGTAACAATGTCACAATCAAACCGGATAATTTATTTATATTTGTATGGTTATTTTTAATTTTTTTGGAGTAGAAGAATCGAGATCACAGTAAGATACCCCTTCTGGTGGATGGTTTTACTTTTGATGCTTTGCTACAAAATAATAGTTTTAAAACTATTTGTGTACAAAAAGAGAACCCCTAATCAAGGAATTGATTTTGTTGATAAAATGGTATAAAAATCAGTCATTAAAGGGAAAACAAGTCTACTCGCTCTCCGCGATCTTATGTGCACTTTTTGTGACGCACTTTTGATACTATAGTTGTAAGGAGGAAGTAAGAAAAAATGTTTTTTGTTTATTTTTTATTTTTAGGTAACTAGATGAAGACTGAATATGAAGTAACCTTTTGTTCTTAGCTTATTTCATTAAAACTGGAGGTATTTGTTAAGATTATTCGTTATTATCAATAATTTCTTTCTTTTTCTTTAAAACATAAAATGGAGACATTGAAAAGATAATCATCTTTACGAATGTGTAGGCCGTGGAAGTTTTCAAAATTTATTCGAGTTTCACGGCAAAGGTTTAAAAAGCGGAGTTTCCACAGACTCATAAAAGTATTAAAAATACTCGGTAAAAAGTGAAAATATAAATATATGCCATCTCCCCGAATGCGAAATTGAGGTATGATGCATTCCCTGATTAAGGTTCTCCTTTCAGTATGTTTCAGGAAATGGCTCAAAGCTAAACTTTCTGTATGTCAAAGAGAGGATAACTGTTTAATTCGCTGATAAAATGGTATCAGTTTCATTTATTGGAGATTAAAAAAGCCCCTGATGCCTCCCAGAGTTTCGAAATTTTTTAAATTCCTCTAGTAATTTCAGAGGAATAGGTTTTTTTAAAGCTTTGTAAACACTTTATATCATCATTCCAATATTTTTGCCTCAAATGTTTATAATATTTGAAAACCTATTTCATTTGTCTTGGTATTGAGTTTGGCCAAAATTGGTCGAATGGTTTTTGAATGGCAACCAATCAAAAATTTGACACCTTTGGAAAATACACTTTCAGCGCTTGATGGGTGTAAGTGATGTTGATTTTTGTACTTGAAAACGGAAAATAAATTATCGAGTTTTACTGCTACTTAATATATTTTTTTAATTGATCGTTGGTATGTATTCATTTTATGGTAATTTTTATAGCATTTCCTATGTTAATTGTTCAGTTACAAATAATATTATCTATTAGTCAAATTTTATTTACTTTTGTTTTGAAACGACTGTTTATTGACCATTTGTTTACGAGAAAGAAATTAATTTATCCAAAGCCAACTTAACTATCAAGTCATGAAGTAAAGTGAAAATTGGTTTAGGCCGTAAGGCCGTAAAACCATTAGGCCATGTCCCGTAATGGTAGCGTTTAATTATTGGTCACGTTATCATTAATTACAAGACACCCACCTGCTACGATAATTTTCAGGTCCCAACCGCTGCTAAATGTTCTTGGGAAGATTAAGGGTGGACCCCAAGTCGGATCTGTCTCGTTGAGTAGTATGAAGCCTCTGCTCTCGGGAGACAGTAGTATGGTGCGTACGTTTATGGCATCGTAGTATGAAAGTGGCTGCATTGAAAGAGCGGACATATTGGCAGGGTCTGAGATCCACGCCTCCACGTTGGCTGAGTCGAAGGCATACTGAATGTCCGGTATGTCCAGCGAATGTTCGTACCTGCAAGTTTTGCCACATGAAAGAAATGAGTCGGATGTGTTGCACCTATGGTACGCAACCAGGCAATTTGTGTGACATGGTCGTACGTAAGTTTGACTAATTTCTTTGGTATGAGAAAAGTAAAATTTGTTATTTTTTCGCTCTACAGCCACAAGTTTGTTCGCTATGAAAAATGTGTGAAACCTTTGCAGTTTTCAATAATTTCAATAATAAGCTATTTGATTTAGATAAGTTTCGAACTAGTTCTTTGATGATGTCATTCAGTGTTCCAGGGTAGAACTTGAAAAAAAACTTTTAAGAGTCGAATTTCAGCTCATAATTTCGGAAGAAAAGTTATCTTCTGAAAATGTGATATAATAGGCTAGTATTTGTGTCACATAGGTACTATATTTATCTTATCGTTCCGTTCTTTTTAAATTGATCTATTTGAGTTGACTTTTTCTACTTGACAAAATCGACACGGAACTAAAACAGTGGACTAGAACTGAAGAATGACTTTTCACATTGCTTGTCTCTCCTTTGATCTTTCAGTGTAGCACGTTTTTACCTTATTGAACACAACTTATTCGTACTTATGATATGCGCAATATGGTCAACACACTTTTTTCTCATTTTTATTTGTTAATGCATTACACCAACAACGTTCACCTTTCTAGGTTCATTTTTATGGCCGTATATGCGTACGCATTGTCATGCAAACGCTGAGATGCAAACGGAGAGAAACCTTAATTTTCATTGTTTAGTTTCACTGTTTTACCTGTGAATACCTATGTATTATTGCTTGCCATACGAATTTCGAGTATCATTTTGCCTGATCAAAAAATTAGAAGATACCTATCTCATCAAGTGTCTGCACCGCCAGAGCTAGATCTGACTCCAGAACTGTATTAACGATTTCTCGTTTTGTTGCCATATTTTCGAAATCACTCCTCCCCTCCTCTCACCCTAAAATGTTGCATTTGAATATAGAAAAATCAAATAGGTATACGTTTCCACCGCATCAGTGTGCGTGTAATCTACGAGAATTTGTTCACTTCGTGGTGAGGCATTCACTTACTTGGTTTGCAAGAAGGCGCCACACTGGATGGGACCTGGAGCGGAGAGGGGTCCATCCCTAAACTCTTTGTACCTGTAAGCGTCGTTCACCTTCCACTGGTAACTTCTATCGGTGGCAGTTTTGTTCACCGCTATCACGATCCCATCTGTGGTTGTGTGGTCCTGAAGGTTTCTTCCCACCTGAAACAGTATCCCTTTGCCCTTTACAAATCAAAAGTTGGCGCGTGGCGCTTTGGAAATGGCGACGAAATATCACTCACTCCACGTAAATTCTTCTTCACCTCCACGTTGAGCTTTTTTAAATGCTTTTGCGGCCCGATCCCCGAGAGCATCAGAATTTTAGGTGAGTTTATGGCACCTGCTGACAAGATCACCTCCTTTCGCACGGTGGCTGTACGCAGCTTGTTCTTATACATAAATTCGACCCCGTGGGCAACCAGCTTGTGCGTCTTGTGAGGCTTTACCAGCACCCTAGTGACGTGCGCCTCAGTTAGCACTTTTAAATTTTTGCGTTTTTTTCGAATGGGCCGCACGAAGGCACCGTTCGTGCTGAGACGTTCTCCGTGGCGGCCAGTGCTCTGTAGGTGCATTACGCCGATCTGCTGGTCGGCATTCAGGTCCACCTCATCGAGGCCCTTTTCGCGCCACGCCCGGATTAGGTGTGGCGTTGTCGGATCCACATATGGAAACCATTCGACCGTCTGGTAGCCACCTTTGCCGTGGTACTCCCGATTCTTGTCGTAGATTTCTTTGTCCTCGTTGTCTTCCGACTTGATGAAGTACTTGAGCACTTCGTCGAACCCCCACCCTGTAACATAATCGCTATCGGTTAACCGCAACAATTTATCACTGAGCTAAAAATAAGGGAAGAAAAAATAATAAAAACGGCTCGAGTTGTTGGCGAAACCCCTGCAATCTGCGCAGAGCAGATGTTCTCAACCTGTGGTACACCAAGTATGTGTAGGTGTCCGGGTACCTACCTATCTATTTTTAAACGTCAAATAATGTCGAAAATGACCATTTGTTTTGAAGGTTCATCATTCTTACAAATATAGAAAGAGAAGGTTGACAACTCGTGGTGCAGTATACATCGTGTAGTGTCATTAACAGGCATGTGGGACAAGGTGACCAGCCATCGCATGCTTGCCAAAAATCACAAAATATGCCATCATCCCAACCAAGCTTAGACATGGGATAACATTTTATTTGCACGAATCATTTCTCATAAGAGGAACTGTGAATAGTGGGTGGCTGAAAGTCATTTGTGGGGAAAATAATTTGTATCCCCAGAGTGCAAAGCTTTGATAATATTGTACCTAATAAGTAAATAAGGAATAAGTATGATTAAAAGTTCATATGAAGTGCGACGACAATATTTCGTCAGCGGGATAGGTATTCACCAGAAAACCTACTACTCAAAGTTGTCCTTGCCGGAAGATTTCAGAATGCTTTTTAAGTCAAAAGAACGCACTGGTATTCAATAGTTGAATTCTATCCGCTACCTTTTCGCTATATCGTATGTTGAATTCAGACTTGAAACTTCTGGAATTCAGCCACAACTTATGCCATCGATTAAAGACCTGCTCCTGAAAACGACCCAAGACAAAAAAATCAAGTTTCAAGTCATCTGTAAAACACTATCCCATCATTATCATTATAGTGAATTTAAAGATGATGAAATTATCAACACTCGGCGCATATGCGCCAGACAAAAGGATAACCAAAGAGAAAGACTAAAAAATGTTTATCATTTTATAGCAGACGCAACTTTCAGAAGCGTCTGAATCTCACTGGGGACTTTGACTTTGCAACACCGTTACGAATTTTTGTGTTTATAAAGTAATTTAAATTGGATCATTTTCGTATTTCTCATGGCATTCTCCTGTAATCCGTGAATCTGATGCGGAGGTCAGCGGTTTAAATTCTAATGGCAGAGTATTTTGTTTTCTTGTTTTGTTTTGTTTTATTTTTTTTGTTTTTTGTTTTTTGTTTTTTGTTTTTTGTTTTTTGTTTTTTGTTTTTTTTCATGTGTGTATTTTTACGATGTTTTTGAGGGTGTTTTATGTATGTTGATCAGCTGGCGGGTATAGGATCAAGAAATACAAAAAAAAAAGAAGCCCAATCACAACATGGTAAGCTGGGTATAGGGCGGTATTCATAGATGACACTTAGTGTTCACTTACCTGAGGGTCCATTTAAAACCTGCATTTCTCAACAATATTTCTCAAAAAAATAATTTTTATTCATAGTTTTGCTATAGTTTATCTCAAAGAAGCTACATTTTTCCCCATTCTCAGCTAAATAGTTTTTTTTATAGCTTTATATTATTTTAAAAATAGACTCTGAAGTGAGTGAACCCTAAGTACCATCTATGAATACCTGCCTTGGACGCTTGTGGGATTTCAGTCTCAACCGGACATTGTGTTATGGCCACATATTATAAAAAAACTCACTCTTTGTTGGCGCAAGTCTAGCACCGCACATTAGGGCTTATTGTATGGGTATGGCCATATACCTATGTAGAGTTTTGTAATCCCTATTTTTTGTAATTTATTTGAAAACTTTGAACATAATTGGAGCTCTAATTTTAAAAATTAATAAATGGGAAGATATAATAGTTGTAGTTGGAAAATACCTTCACTGTACAAATATTTTAATTTCTGAGAAATCTTTGACATGGTTAGAGGTGAATGAAAATTGAGTAAAAAGGTAGTCAAGTCCCCAAATTCTGTTGAAGCTCTACTGAAACAAAAATCAAAAATATGGGCTGTTGAATAAGAAAATTAGTGAAATAATATGTAACTTTACTTTCGTTTGAGGAGAAAAAGATAAGAACTCGAGCATTCTGCGGCGAAATTTAATCCTAGCACCGCTTTTAAATAAGGTTTTCTTAAATACCAGTTGGGTTTTTCAACTCTCAGTACTCCCTTCTGAGAATGTCATTGAAAAAAACATATAATTCTGTTTGTTGACAAAACGCAGCAACAGTTTTTTGTGTTTCTGAAAAGTTGTTGTTCTTAATTTAATTCGCTTTTACAAGCACCTCTTGAATTGCACTTTTTTTTTACACTATTTTCAGTAGTGGGACCAATTATTCAGAGATTGGTAAGTTGATTTTTTCATCAAATGAGTAATTATATCAATAAAGTTTATTGGCTGTACTCAACGCGTGTTTGAGAAAGATTTCATTATTTGATAGAGCCTTATTTTTGAATGCAAATAGTTTTTTTTTCTTTTTGTTTATTTTATTGGGAGGATGTTTCGTGCGAAAAATTAATTTTTGATCTACGATTACCAAGTGTTGTGGTTTGTACCATTTTTATTTTAAATCGGTCCATAATTTTGTATGCTTGCTAAACTTGAGCCTCTGATACTGATAACTAAATTAACCAACGTCGATTTGGCTGATTGGGTCCAACTATGCTATACCATACCTTCGTTTCCCATATCGCGCCACTCGTTGTAATCCATTTGGTTGCCACGCTGGTAAATCATGTAGTTGATGGTTGAGGATCCGCCCATCACCTTACCACGTGCCCAGGGACATCGGCCCTGTGTTCTAGCTTTACAGCTGTGCTTCTCGGGCATTGTTGAGTAGCCCCAGTCGATGGAGCTCTGCTGCAGCAGCGGAGCCAACGCTGGTACATCTGCAAAAAATGGCTCCTCTATACCAGCCTCCAGTAGAAGCACCTGTAAAATAAGGCGTCATAAATGCGAATTCGCTGCTAAAAATTATCTTGCAAGTCATTTTCACCTAAGCCCTGCATTTTGAATAATGACTGGAGCATATTTTCGGGCCACTTTACTTTCATTGCAAATACGCATGTATCTTAAATGTAGGCGTGAGTTAAGTTATGCGCTGTTGAGGTGAGGAGCTCAGCCTCTGCCAACGGACTCAGTGACTCAGTTCATCGCCGGTTGGCCCAATTATTTGTGCACTGTGTGTAAAAACGTGGGCTGCATGATACCAGCCAATCGCCAATAGCCGCCTGCGAAACGACTGACAACATTCGGTGCGCAGCTTCGATGCTCGCTTAGAAGTGCGACCAGTGAACGTCAACCTCTGATTTTAGTGACCGGAGTGCGCATGCGAAAATCTCTTTTCAGTCATACCATCTGGTGGAGCACCCAACAAATGTCCACCATAGGCTTAATGATAAGCGACGCCGACTTTGTCTCACCCACCGTATTCATAAACCTCACTTTTCTGTGAAAAGGGACTTCACGAACAACACTTGGCCTATCAACGTCTTATGAATAAGATGAACAAAAAGTGAGGTTTCACAATATGATTGTTAATCTGGCAAGAATCTTGACCTGTGTTTTCGCACCTCCGTAAGACTAACGCCAATCCTATAACAACTGTACCCAGACTAAAAAATCTTCCCAAATGAAAATCAAGATTAAAAATAAGACTCGACTTCGCATGACCAAGACCAAGCGCAAAACTGGAGAACCACTTTTAAACTCATTGTGAATGGATGACAAAGGCCTCAAATTCTAATTACCAAATTTTATTTATTAATTTACTTATAACTCAGTTAATCGGAAAGGTATTCAGGTTTCTACAAGACGGCCAAGGTGTGCGTTAAAATTTAAATTCTTCATTTATCTTAGTCCAAGGTTTCTGACATGTTTACTATTTCAAAATAGAAGATAGGTTTGCCATAAAAACTTGTTTAAAAAATTTTAGTATCTTCCCTTCAGTAATTATGGGAACAGTCCTTTGGAATAGTCTTTTTATTTGAACATTTTTCGAGTATAGCCTACTTAATTTCAAGATAATAGAATATGGATGACTATTGTTTCATCCGTGCTGAAACTCTGACCTCGAGTCGGGTAAACTGACATTTCAGATTATCGTATTTAAAATTAGACTTGTTTTTCCTGCACAATGCAGACTATAAACAACCGATGCATACCCTATAACTGCAGAGTTCTTTTATTTTTTATCCGTGGTAAGGTAAATGGTAATAAGTTGAATGGATTTTCTTTATCAGTGATTTTAAGGTCAAAAAATTTTTCAAAATTTTACAATAACAAAAATCTACATGATAACCGTGTAAATTGAGGAATGAGAAAAAAAGTATGTCTGCCCGCAATCGACGCATGTTATTGCATAGTAACAACTCTGTGATTTTAGGACCTCGAAATTCACGGACAAGTTTGAAAAATGGATAAAACTAATGAAAACCTTACATTTTTTCAACGTTTGCCAGTAGTCTGGAGCTATCCGCCGGCAATAGCACACCAATTTATCAGTTTATGGAAAAATTTAATGGAAAAAAAAGTACTTTACTTCGTGGCATTTTTAATCAAACTGTACTATGCAACTTTTCAGTTTCTTCGATTACATTGAAATTTCGGGCAATTATTGTGACACCCGTTCTGTAGTCGTCTATTCATTTATTTGTTCACAAGTTAGTGTTTCATTTTGTGAAAAAAGTTTCAACTACGAGTGTCACTACACTTAGTTGTGTTTTACTGGGAATTCCCAAAACATGTTATTTGTTTAAGTGCAGGTTGCTTTTAGCTTGTTGCTAATACTTGTGTGTTTATTGGTTGTCAACTTCATTTTGATTTCTGCAATACAGATTTGTTAAACATTCAATGAAATGTTTAAAATTAAGAAGTTTCTCTTCTACAACGTATTATTCATTTAATATAATAGCTAACTTTTTTTGCTTACCTATTTTTCGTAGATATTTCAAATTATTCCTCATTAGTCAGTCTGTCAGTGTAGAGAACGTTTGTTCGGCAGTGATCAAAAAATTTTATCAAACCTCAGCCCAAATATCCAAAACGAGTAATAACGTTAGACGTCATCAAGCTAATTAAAAAATGAACTTCATTCTCTTAATATTAGCCCTGGAGGTACATTTGTGGCCGTATGTTGCGTAGTTAGCGTACATTAAATTTAATGTGTGGCATGCTGGGGTTGATATTGGCATCAAATTGTAATTACGCCAGTTTTATTTGATTATGATACGTCAATTGATCTTCAAAACTTGTGAATCGTATCGAATGGATTCGATTCGGTATCTAATACGTCTCATTAAGATTTGAAAGTGTTATTGATATTGACAACTTATGGAAATGGGGGAATGGTTATTTTAGCTCTTTTTCTTAAATCATGTATTATCATGTCTGACAATCGTCAGGATCTCGCTTATCAGTTTCAAATGTGGTGAAGTTCCGATTTTATGTTATATTTTTGAATCTAAAATTTAGACACTATCGCTAACATTAAAGTGGAAAAATAAAATATGTTCAGACTGCTGACGGAGTAAAGTACAGTGTGACCAGAAACTGAGCGTTTTTGTAGAATGTTTTTCAATTATTTACTACTCGAACCAGATGTAAAATCTGTGCAGAGTATTTATTCGGGATGGGTGTACTGTCTCATACATATTTTTATTTGACATCTCGAGTACCTATTTACGAAGACCTCCGTACGAACATTTACGGCAAAAATATCAATCTTGTTCTTTCATAGGAGCAAAAAAAAATTCATTTGTTTTAAAAAAGTACTAATTGACGACCACGAGTGATGTAAAAAGGGATAAATTTTACTAGGGAAAGATTTCAGCTTTTTTATTCGTAAATTATTTTCAAGGAAACACCATGACAACTTTTAATTTGACAAAAATGGCCGATAAGTCTTATGTAGCCTCTAAGCATTTTTTCGAGCATTACCTATTTTTAGAATTCATGTAAATGGAGGGGGGAGAACATCTTGACGTGAGAGCAATATTTTCAAAAATCTGTCTTCGACTATTTTCGCAATCAATTTTTGTTGACCCGAAACAACAAGGCATCGATCGGCTGTCAACTTGGTCGCCAAGTGGTGACCTTGTCAAACATGAGCCAAACACTTAGCGCTATTCGAGAACTTACTTTCCAGTCGTGGATCTCTGTTAAACGATTGGCAAGCACACAACCGGCAGAGCCGGCACCTACGACAATGAAATCGTAGACGACGTCTTTTTCGGTGGCAGCTCTCTCGAATTGGTCGCTGCGGCGTGAGGTGTGAGGCGATGCCGAGAATTGTGGTGGCGGCGGTGGTAGTTGAATCCGTTTCGGTTGCTCAAATCTGGGCGATGTGGTTGGCTCGAATCTGCGTCCTGCAGCATCGGCGGCCGATGCCAGCCGATATCCGGTCTCCGTTGGATGGCTGTCAAAGACAGACAGCACCGTCTCGTCGAAGACGTTCTCATAGCCTCTTAGGAAGTGATTTGGTGGACGGAGGCGAATGGTTGCCGATCGTTTGGCAAACCTGCGATTCGGATGTGATGCCACATTTGCTGTGGAAAAGGTGGCTGGCATAACGCTTTTCACGTGGTTGGTACTGTCAAAGTAGTCGTCGATGAGATCTTCGATGTGATCGAAATCATGATCGTGCTCCGTATCGGCCACTATTTCTGCCATGTCCTCCTCCATCTGCTTGGGAGGTGCGATTGGCTCGTCTGGATACTCACCACCATCATCTGCTTCCTCTGGCGTAGCTGTCTCTTCCTCCTCATCTGCTTGGCCCTCATCTGGCATCTCATCATTGTTGTCTTCATGCTCTCCCGATGCTGTGGAAGGGGGCGTTGCTGCTGGTGCAGAAGGCAGTGCATGCGGACGTCTGTTGCTTCGATTGTTGACTTTGTGGCGGCGATCACTGGTTGCATCTTCGACGTTGTCATTAGCGGCGCCAAAGGCACTTGGTGAAGCCAACGTTTCAATGTGCCTCAACTTCTGCTCCAACGGACGGACATCTTCTTGTAAAGAGCTCAATCCGCCATTGCTATTACCACTTGCACCACCACTGCTACCACTGCCGCGCATCCTGCGACCATCTGGATGTACACCACCAAATAGGTAGACTAGCAGTTGAATGAACATTATGGTTTCGGCGCTGCAGCCTGAGATGTTGGTATGTGGAGTGCAGGCGTAAGATATGTCCTTTGGCCTAAATTCACTCGGCCCCATAGTAGTGTGATCAGCTGAATGGGATCGACGATTTCGTCATTTCATCCTGTAGCTGGCGAATGGAAACCGACTACGCAGCTGATTGTCCTATGAGCAAAAAAAAAATGGACTCAGTTTGTTGTAGATATCGGGTGACCCAAAAGTCACGCAACCCAAACTTTCAAATGTAAAAATTTTGAAAAAAGACATACTAGTCTGAATCTTGGCACAGTTGCTAAAGTCGGTTACTCAGTTATTCATGCAAAGTTTCAGCTCTGTATCTGTAATAATCTAACTTTGAGGAAATTTTGATTTTTAATTATAATTTTCCCACGTTTGAAAAATAAATTTAAAAAAATTTTTAATGGTAAAAGTTCTCAAAAAATTCTGAAACGTGGAGCAATAATAAAGAATGATTACCTGATTCAACGGGTAAAGTTTCACTTCAGTACCTTCATCCTTGTTTTTTAAAGAATTTTTTCCATTGTCTATACCCCGCTTTCAAAACAAATAAAAAAAATTTTTTAATTTTAAAAATTTTATTTCATCCTCTCCATTGATCCACGCTTTGGTGCAGTACTTCACTTTATGGCACAATTTTGTCATAAGTTTCCTTAATTTGTTTTGGTATGCAACTTTTCATACGTCAATGTTTTTTCTCAATAACACCTGCGATCAGCAGTTATGTAACTTTTTATTCATTGCGTACAAAAAGTTGCATAATCACATAATTGAGTAATCATTTCCCTATCATTGTCCCATGTTTCAAAATTTAAAATAAATTTTCGCAGTTTAAAATTTTTTGATTTGTTTGTTATGCGTACAGATCACTAGGAAAATTCTTAAAAAAAAAAAAATTGAGATGAGGAAGTGAAACTTAACCTGCTTAATCTGGTAATCATCCTCCATTATTGAGGCAAGTTTCAGAATTTTTGGAAAACTTTGGTCACTTAAAATTTTTTTAAATTTGTTTTGCCACAAATATGAAAATTGAAAATAAAAATCAAAAATTACTCAAAATTTGATACATAGCTGAAATTTTGCATAAATAATCGAGTAACCCACTCCTACAGTAGTGAAAAATTTCAGCCCCCTATCTCTTTTTTTCGAATTTTTACATTTGAATGTTGGGGTTGGACGACTTTTAGGTCATTCGGTACAGAAGTGTTTTTTTTTATGAATGTTTAGATAACCTGCCCCTTGTATCGGATAAATACTTCGTAAGGTCTGTTAAAGTAATAGGGTCCACTCGACCACTCTGTACTGAAGACAAGAAAGCCCCCAAATGAAAATCTGTTGTTTGCCTCAGTTGGTTGGAACAGAGCGAGCAAGCCTGGTGAACCGAGTAGAGAGATTAGGGGGTTCGATTCGGCTTGGAAGGGTGGAGTTGAACCCATTGTGACCGGAAAATGAGCAGCTCATTGGATTTGAACGCACTGCATAATTATTGGCAACAGAGACATCCATAGGACTTCCTGATAATTAGTGATTGAGAAGAAAGTTTCGATATTTGGATTAGACAGACTCTGAAATCCGTTCGATGACACCTTAACAGATAATGCAGCCAATCGGTGTGAACACCGGATACCAATATGTGATATCTGCTGAGAAAGGAGGAAGATGTTATGGTTCAATGGACCGAATAACCACGCAGTCAATTGTGAAAAGTAAGCCTATATGTTCTCTATCTATGGGAGGGGGAGAATACGGTGTGAGTAATCAGTAGGTGATATGTCTTAATGAGATATTAACCTTTACGGCGGTATGCAGGAACGAGTCTTCTCTTATTTTAAAAGGAAGACTAATTAAGTACTGGTTTCTTCTATACCTACCTACCGACTCGTACTTTTTTACATGGAAACAACAGATAAAATATTACCCAAGTCTTTCTCTGGTAGATAAGCATCGTTCTTGCCTACGGCTCTTAGTATTTTTGTAGAATTAATTTTCGAATCACATTTTGTCCCCACTCATCTCAATTTTAATAAACTAGTCCCACTTTTGCCCCGACTATTATGTTAATTTCCCCAACATGAAAGAACTTCCTCCCTTCTTTCCATTCAAATTTGTTAGCCACGAAGGAATCTCCTCAGTTATCTTAACTTCAGTCAGACAGAATTTGTTGGGGGGAGCAGTCGGTGGTTGGGGCGGAGACTGAAACGCTTTTACTCTCATTCGTGCCACTACAGCGCTGATGAAATACGACAGAAAATGCGAACTACCAATTATTTGTCGTATTTGTCACGCAAACAAGCCGACGTCGGCTGTTTAAGTGTTTTTATTGCGAAAAATTGACGATATAATGAACTAATAACGTTGCACGTACCAGTAATACAATTTTCGCTGTTTTTCTCACTTTTCATTTTACTTTTCATTTTTTTCTTCGTTACCGGTGGGTGCGTAGCTGCACATTCGGCTGCGTGGCTGGTTGCGTGGCTGGTGAAAGGAGGGAAAATACATCGTACATGAGTTTAAGTTGGTCTTCTTCGCAGGATTCGTGACAGAAAATATAACTGGAGTTGTCGATGTGACAGGGAGAGAGATTGGTCGAAATCTGGCGGTCAGTGGTCTTTCAAAGTTTCAACATGAAAATTACAGCAACTGTTTGCGAACCTGCGACCTTACAATTGTAGTGTCCAGTACCATTAGGCCACAAGAAGCCCTACTATAGCAAGACCAGGACTGACTATGCAAGACCATGCCTAATTGCGCGAAACCAAGGCCGAAGCTAAATGCAAAACTTGAGGAAAAATATGAACAAATTGTAAAACGTTCGCTATCTCGTCCCTTAAATTATTCGAAATATTTTATTATTTCCCAAGACCGAGACTACGGTGGTCTCGCTTTTCGTCTTCCCGTCTTCCTTTTGCTCATCTCTACTTTTATTACCGTCTCTTTTTAATAATTCCAACTCTTTGACCTTCTGAAAGCATTTTCCATGCCTAAAGTGGCCAAATATTTCTAATATTTCAATAGTACATGACGATTAATGCGCAAGAATAACGCCCTAGATAAGTGGGTTCATTTTTTTTTAGAAATTTTTAAATGGGCTTTTTTGCAACATCCACCAAAAAAATAAATATTTTCGCACGTCTAAATTTTACCTACGCCTTAAACGATTTTAACGCAACTGAAAAAATGAAATTTTCTAAATCAATATTCTGGTCGCAAATGCGTACTATAGTTTTTCCAACATTTTGGTTCTCTTATTATTTACTTTTTTTTTTCACATCTCACACCTTGAATTTGTGAAAAATTGTTCATTCTCAGGTTGTCATTTCAGTAATAATTATGAACATCCCATTTCAATTTTGAAACAAACCTCTCCTGTTTCATTCAATGATTCCTCAGCCTCTGTCTAAGCTATAGAGCTGGTATTAATATTACCCGAAAAGGAAGAAAATTTCCGAAATCTGCCTTAAAAATAAACGAATGAAATAAAGGCGAATTAATCGAAATTTTGTGGGATTTTAGAATCTTGAAACTGTTTCTCTTTCAATCAGTGATTCGTTAGACGCTATTTAAGCTAAAGAGCTGGAGTTGGTTCTGTTGGAAAAAAAAATTAACTCGAATCTACATGCCAACAAATTTTTTATTTGTCCTCAGCTACAGGAAAATGAACGAGTGAAAAAACGCAAATTAATTGGTGATTTGCAGTTTTTGTATTGTTCAGAAGTTCTCATAACTATTTCAAAAATGTTTTGGTTTGTGAATTTTTTTTTTTTTTTTTTTGGGGGGGAGGGCTGGTGGGAGTTGTTGGAAAAACTAGTGTGCGACACTCGTGCGAAGTATTTGATTGACACTTGTGTCAAAATCACTTACTTTACACCCTTGTATCTCAAAACTATTTTCGTCATTTTGTGTAGTTTATGTGAACTTTTCGACTCTTATCAACCCGCTCGTCCATAAAATAATATTGCAAATCTGTATGAAACCGTTTTTTTATTTTTATTTTTTTTCCAACTTTTTCCTTAATCCTACATTTTGTTAAATCATTCCAACGGATTTTTTTTTTTTGCTTAATTTACTTCCTAAACTGTTACTAATTTTATTTGTTCACGCTCCACAAAATCGATGTCTGCTTACGATGCGTTTGTGGAAATGTTTTTTTTTACAGAAGAGTGAAAAGCAAAAGTAACATTTTAAAATAAATGAATGGAGAGGAAGCGAATCTTTTTACGTGTTTCGGGAAATTACCATTAAATTATGGTTGAATTTTTTTTTTTTTGTACTTGAGGAAGGGGTTTTCTTTTTTCTTCGTCGTTTTCTCTTTCATAAATTCGAATTGAGATGAAGATAATCCTTCGTGGAATTCGATCAAATGTAGGCTAGTTTTATTCGGAAGCTGTTCACTATCCTGAAATGAAAAGTTTTTGCGCACTAGTCCTTTGAAAGTACTGTAATGGCAAACGAACGAGTCGATAATGTAATGAAGATGATGAAGTATGAAAAACTGTTGAAAATTTGAAGCTTTAGGGAAGCTGGATTTCGCGAATATGTCCGAACTTCGTTCATTATTCGTTGTTATGGCTGCATAAAAAAGTGTTTATTACGATTTTAAGGGGATGATAGTTTGAGACCAACGTGTCTTAAGCTGTAAACAATTTTCAAAAAAAACTCGTTTATACTTTTCTGGGGTAAAGTTCGGTTAGGTGAGGAGTACTTACGAGTGTCGTTTGCGCTCCTCAGTTCGTCGTTGTCGCATCTTTTCTCAAAACGACATATCGTCGGAGCGGCGTGTAATTATCGCGTCACGCATTCATTAACCGAATGAAAGAACAAAAAAATTAATAATTATTAAGTATTATTATTATTATTATTATTATTATATTAATTAAACACTCAGTCGACAAAGTGCGAGCGATTTTCGCCTTTCAAAATGTTAACCGAATGCGGATTCAAATTTTCCCGCCAAACAATCGACAAATTATTTTCACAATCTCGCTGAAGTATCAACGGCCTCCGGGCAGACTGATGCCACTGGCGATCAGAACGTTTGGTCCACTTCCAGATCGATTTTCCCTTCTTATTACTTTTTTTCATTCACGCCGGAGGAAACGTTAATACATTTCGTGCAGCGATTTCCCGATTTACAATGACCAATGGGGATACCTAATTGTGGAGAACCTGTTACGTGAGTTCTCTTCCTTTTTTCTTCTCTTTTTTTTCCCCACCCGCCTCCCCAATATCTTTGAACTCATATATTAATTTCATTGTTCATTTGACGCGGATAACCACAAACAAAACGTTAAAGTGACTGTTGGTGCGTGCCATGCGTCAAAAATCATTGACAAATTATTCGCTTCGCGTTTGTTAACAACCTTTATAACAAACAGATATTCTTCTTTAATCGAATTTCATTGAAAAAAATACTTCCACAAAAAAGCATTGAAAAAAACTTTTTTATTTTTTACGGATTCCGGGTGATTTTCAGTAGCTTCATCATTTTAGGAGAAATGTTCCGTTGTGGCAGATGGTTAGAAAGGGTACTGCTGCTCATTTGCTGGGGTCGTGATATTAGACCATAAATTGAGAGAAACCTAATTAAAATTAGAAAAAATTGTTTTTTTTTTTTCCCTCGGTGAGGATATAATTTAACAACGACTGATTGGTCGTGGGGCTTCGTGAGAGTATCTTCGCTAGTAAAATGAAGGAATGAAAGCATTCTGGTGTGCTTATCTAATGTTAGGAAGCTTCTGCTACAAAGTTCAACTTCCAGAGGCTGTATAAGGGTGGTTCAAAGAGGAGTCAGTTTTAACAGCTAATACATCCTCGACAGGAGCTATCAACTGAACGAAAGAGTACATTGGATCTAACAAAGAAAGTATCGTTACGTACAGTGCGTTCCGGGAGCGGTGGGCACTATTTAAAATTTAATTATTACACTTGGAAGTACCTAAGAAAAACGTTTCGTACAAACGCGGGTCCGAAAATCACTTGTTTCGAGTTACAGAGGCTCTCCGTTTCAAATTTTCCATTTTAAAATCCAACGAAAAAATTTGAAAAATTCTTCGAATTTAATTTTTGTGGTTGCAGTCTCGTTTTACTTGTCACGTACATTAAAAAAGGTTCTGCTTGTAACGGCCAAAAGAGGTGGTAATGTACCTAACTAAAACCATTTTCAGTGTTACACCATACACAAAATATTGAACACTGGATAAGCATTAATACCTCTATTGTAGTTTGAATATTTAATTTATTATCCACAGACTATTGTTGACCTTAACGTATTTGACAGACTCAATAATATGTTAAAACAGACTTTTGAATTAACACATTTAATAAAATAATAATTTGTACGATACAGTACATCACTTAGTACGTTAATACTTATACATATGGTACCACAATCCGTTAGACAAGACTATCTGTTCACTAGAGACTTCTACTAGAGAGGTTCTAGGTACTTAGAAGTAACTGTCGAGGAACTGTGTCTCATTCCTTTGAATCGAGGGTTTATATATTCGTTCGGGGTATGTAAGCGTGTGTCGGATAGGCTAAGTGAGGTAGGGTGTTGTTGTTATAGGGTTGTGCTGACTCGCGATATACTCGAGGGACAGGCACAATTAGGTCATGAATATACGGATTTTATATCTATATTCATAAAATCAAATACGGGTAAATTAGTGGTTGTTTATAAAGAGTTATAGGATGTGAAATTGTTGATGAATACCAGCGTTTTTGGTATTCGAAGACGTGTAGACAAATATGTTCGTTATTTCTAAAAATAGACGAAAATATATGTTACACTGCTGATCAACCACCTGTCTGCAATACTGACGGAGTTTGAAGTCAAAAGTACACAACTGCCTGATGAATTGCCTACGGCAACTTTGGTAACGCGATTTATCGAAGTGTCACCCAATCGCCTAGTGGATGAATGCATGTATGGGGTTGTCGTTTCTGCGTGTTGTGAAAGACTTGCCTGTTGAAATAGCATCTGATGGTTTAGTGTGACTCGAGATGATTGTGAGAACTAAGACCGTATACCTACGTATATAGAAGTATAATTGCCCAGTGGTATCCACTCGTTTTAAACGAGAAAAATTTCAACTCTGCTCTGCAGATGGTAACCCTCTATGCTTATTAATCTCTCCCCCTGGGAATAGGAAAAAAAAAAAAAAAAGCACACTTCGACTCACGCAAAAAAAAAACAAGCACCTCCGTCAATCCTGCCCTCCTCTTCTGCTAGTGGATTTGGAGTTGCGGAGACAATCGGATTGGTGTGGGAGTTAACGAAGCTATGGCTTTCCTCGTGTAAAAATCGCGCACAAACTGCATACGCTCTGCATCCTGCGTAGTACTTTGAAGGGGGAGTATGCGGGAGCCACCATATCTCATCGGTTTCGATAATGTTCGAAATTTGTGAATGGAAAAAAGAAGTGTATAGCGGTGCCATTTCGAATCCGAGTCGGGCTCTGATGCCTTGCGAAGAATGCAACCAGATCGCACTTCCTATGGCCTAGAATTGATGAGCAAGTTGCACAGTAATTAACAAAACTTCGGACACGAAAAACGTATTAAAGTGGGGAAAAATGATTTCATAGGTCGACCACATATGTAGCGAAACTATTGGTCGAAATCTTTCGAAAGAATTCGCAAAGATTTTGGACAACCAAATAAACGGACTCGACTCGTTGTTAACATTCGCAGATTCGAGTGAGTATGCGGCTGCGACACAAAGCATGCAGCCATTTCTTTCGGATATACGTGTACGTGTGTTACGTAACGGTTGTATCAATAGGAGCAAATTTTAAACCGCAAATCGTATCGCCTTCGAACCACAAATAAAACATTTAGGTATGGTTACAGTCGAATCTTGTGCAAAAAAGTATCTGTATCGGAACGGCATAAATGCCTATTCCTGTTTTGACGAGTGCACGTATTTGCTAATAGGCAATATAAAGTCTTACCGCAATCGTGGCGAGAATTGGAATTGGAATGGGGATGTATGTAGCCTGTGGGCGCACCGTTTGCCATTTTATGTCGCACCAGATTAGGAAATTCAGATTCAGTCCTTTTTCGTGCGATCTAATCGTTGGCAGGCACCGAGTAACTGACACTTGGACATCTGGTCGAAGACTGTCACGCGTGCAGGCCACGTGTGTGAAAACGCTTATCTCCACGTTCACCATTGAAACCAGTGACATATTGGCCGAGGCTTTACCGCTTGTCCTTGCTCGAGTAATCCGATTTGGGCTCATGAAAAATTATTTCATAACTCTTTTGTACTTTTTGGGAGACAGACGAAGGACGTGATTCGAGTGAAATGTGGCTCTGTGGTCTGTCCCTCGGCGGTCCACTCGCAATACCTATCCCACGCACAATGAGAATGGCGTGTGTCGTGTGACTACCAGGGGGCACCACTGTGTCACTCATATACATACGTGTTCGCTACTTTATTCGCTTCACGCGTTTGTCACTGTGACTAAGGTCACGCATTTGCGCACTGGCTTTAGCTTATTCACAAAGCCTGGTGAACCGCTTTTCGTTTGGTACATTCGTTATTAGCGACTGAATGTTGAATGTGCGGGAAGATCCGTTCGGAAAGGGAGAAAAAATTAATTACATAATTAGCATTTTTTGCTGAAAAGTCGCCTTTTCGCCTTTCTGAGAATTACAAATTTTTCGGCGTTAAAAATTCGAAAAATGTATGAAGGCAGTATCTGAATTCGCAACGTTGAAATTGTCGCGTGTGTCTTTCTAAATGAATGAATTCACATCTTACCAATTGTGGTGAATGATTTGGGTCGTTTGGAGAAAACTACTGAAATTGGCATTCCTCGCAATTCGTCGTTTTCTGAATTATTGATGAAAATTGGCCGAGTTTTCTAGCGAAATATTGCTGCGCTAGAGTTTTTTTTTTTTTTTTTTTTTTCATTACTTATTTGTTTCTTTTTTGGGAGATACACGCATACTGTATGTCAAATCTAATAAAAAATTAACTGTCTCCCAATTAAATTTTTCACGCTATACGCCATTGTTTATTGGATGTCATAATAACTTTATTTCGGAATTTCTTCTCGGTTATTCTTATGACAGAAGTATTGACCTTTTTCTTCTAAATTTTTCGCAAGAAGAGCATCTACGGGTGCCATATTTCAAATTAAATTCATCGTCGAATTTCACGGATGAAAAAGGGAAAAAGAATTTGATATTTTAATAACATAGACAATATTTTGACTTTTCAATTACGTGCTTATCATCCTTCTCGGACTCCCGCATCTCTACCGACTAGAGTGCGGTCATTGTTGCGTTAATTAAATCCAATATAGACTTAATTACTGGGAGCTATAGCTAGTTTCTGGAGAAAACAGTATAACATTGGCAGTAAGTAAGAGATTAATGAAGAGAAATGTGCTAACTGCCGTACTGCAGTGCGTCAGGAAGAAAACAAAAGTTTGGATTCGTAAAATTTGTACGTTTTGAAGCATAATTTAATTCGTGAAGTATTTTTATTGAAAATAGACGCAAAATGCAAGTTAAATTTTTACATTTTTATAAGATACTATGAAAATACACGTGCTCACAAAAACCAAACTCTCATTTCTGTGTACTTTTTTCTATTTCCTTTTTCTGTTGCCCATGAAATTATCGCTTGGGATGTTATCGATTTTATGTTTCACTGCGAGCACGTAAATCATATTACGAAGGAAGTGAAAGTGATGTGTGACTAATAGATGAATTTAAAACTGCCGCGAATTTTTTGCTTCTGTAATACGCGTCTTCATGTGGATTCTGTAAATTGTGCGGGGATTCTTTCAATCGATTGCACTCTTGTAATTTGTATATTTTATATTTTGCAACCAAATGTTATTTATCGGCCAACTTCAATCGTGTTTTTAAAATCTTCAAACGGGCAGTTATTTGTGACACAGGAGCGTGGAGTAGGTGATTTTGATACGGGTGATGCGAATCACACGAGTAGCAATCACCTGCTTCGCACAAGTGTCACACACTATTTTTTGCAACAACCACGAAAGAGTTTCGCAGAGAAAAATTTTTTTTGAAAATAGCAAATTTTCCATTAATTTTTGATTTTCTATTCGTTTATTTTTAAGAGGCTAAAATATGAATAAAAAATTCGATGGAGTACAGATTTAAGTAAATTTTCTCTTCCTTTCAGCACCACCAATTTCATCTTTCTAGCTTAAGTATGGCTGAACAATTATTGATTGAAAGAGGAGAGATTTCTAAATTCCAAAAAGAACGAAAAATTTTCACGTTGTTTTCATTTGTATATTTTCATGCAGCTAAAGACGATAAAGAAATTACATGGAAAGCAGATACGAGAAAACTTTCTCTTATTTTTTGAAATGCTAACCCAAGCTTTCTAGCTTAAATAGCTGCTGAGGAATCATCGAGTGAAAAAAGAAGGGGTTTCTAGATTCCAAACATAAAGCCAATTTTTCATTAATTTGCGTTTTTTGTCGTTTGCTTATTCTGAAACAGCCAAAGGTAATTAAAAATTATTCTGAAATTTTGTAAATTTTATCCTCTTTCCAACAACACCAACTCCAGTATTTTAGCTATAAACTGAGGCTGAAGAATCACAAAGTAAAATAAGAGCGGTTTGTCTCAAAATAGGGTACCGGACATGACTCTCAGAATTATTTGAAATTAATGGGAGAGATAGTCTGAAGCCTGTGAATGAAGGATCTGAAATTTTTTTTGAAAAATATTAAATAGAAAGGAAGATATAAGATGTCAAAGTTGCGCTGCACCAAAAACAGTACCTCGATGAGCACCCTGTTGTTGTGATGTCATAGAATTGACATATTTGTATTTTGCATTATCAGAAGTTGCTGGTTTCAATGCATTTCATTAATACTTCATTTTTAAGTAGGTTTTTGGTGAAAATTTACCGAACAAAATTGACTTTAAAAAATGACTTTGAAGCAAGGGTGGGCGCACATTTCATTTCAGGACCCAAGAAAACTTTTGGCACAGAAAGCTCAAAGTCTAAATTATTACCTAAGTAAATAAGATTCAATAAGATTGGATTTCTATCTGTATTTATTTTTTGTACTTCCCCCTGAGGTAGAAGGTTGAAAATTGGTATGAGGGTGCTTGAGTATCATATCTAACTTTTTTTTTTTGAAATCCCAAAAATAAGAAAGGGGCAGCAGATATGGGCCAAAAATTCATTTTCTTGGAACTTTCAACATATATACACTGAAATTATCCAACTCAACATAAAGGTGGTATAATATTGTTTGTTTATGCTTTAAAAAAATATTTTTTGAGGTACTGAGTTCAAATTGGACCGTAAATTTTTTAATTTGATCAATATTTTGACCCCAAGGGATCATAAAAGTGCCCAATTTTGTTTTTTTACATATTATTATGTAATACATCATTTGTAATGTTCCTTGAAGCAACAAGTTCAAATTTGACATTTTTTATTCATTTGATTCATTTTTGACCCCAAGGCTCAAAATGAGGGGAAATTTTGACTTTTCATATTTTGTAGTGTAATACATCATTTGTAATAGTTTTTTAGCTGCTAATTTTGAATTTGATGTAATTTCTTAATTTTACCCATTATGTGATCCCACAGGAGCTCTGAAAGAGGCTAATTTTGAATATCTCTATTGTATTGTGTTATACATTATTGGTAATTTTTTTAGTCTTGAAGTTTTATTTTGACATGTATTTCTTCATTCAACTCCTTTTAATGTGATCCAAAGTGGTTCAGATATAAGCAGCTAATTTTGACTTTTCACATTTTATTGTGTGATATATTGTTTATAATGTTTTACAAGTTTCTGAGTACAAATACAAAAATCTTATTTTTCTTACAAGTAAGCTGGGCAAGTGGTTTTACTGAATTTTGTTGTTTTTTGTTGGTCTCAAAAAACATGGGCATCCAATACCTAATAAATCACTCAATAATAAGTGAAGATATAATTGCAATCCCTTTTCTGGGGCCACTGGAAGAAAAAAAGTGGTTCAATCTAAAAATGGATTGTAAATATAATCTCAGTGCCTCAAAAAACATTATTTATTGTGTATCACTCAATAATATCTAAGAATTTTATTTAAACCCCCTGTTTAGGGTCACAGGGGGCTCAATAATGGATTTGATCAAAAAATGGATTGCAAATCTAAACTCAGCACCTCAAAAAATATTATTAATGATATATCACTCAATAATATCTAAGCATAGTATCTCAACCCTCTGTTTGAGGTCACCGGGGGCTTAATAAGGTGTTTGATAAAAAATGGATTGAAAATCTAAACCGAGCGCCTCAAAAAACATTATTAATGATATATCACTCAATAATATCAAAGAATATTATCTTAACCCCCTGTTTGGGGTCACAGGGGGCCTAAGAGGGGTTCAATCTAAAAATGGATTATAAATGTAAACTCAGAGCCTTCAAAAAACAATATTATCGATGTATCACTCAATAATATCCAAGAATATTATCTTAATTCCATTTCTTAGGCTACAGGGGGCTAAATGAAGGATTAAATCTAAAAATGGGTTGCAAATATGAACTCAGCCCTCAAATTAAATAACTCCTCAGGCACCACCAAAAATTTTTTCCAAGGCTGTGCTCTAATATAAAAACAATAAGAAATAATTGGTTTTTAATTTTCTTAGTTTTTATTGTTTTTCAATGTTTTGAATTTGTCTACAAATAAGAGAGGGGGGGTGCAAGTGCACATACTTTCATCCCCTCCCTCACAGTCACCATGAACTTTCTAAATTGATGAGCTTAACTAAACTAATGTACAAACACAGGAGAGTGAGGAATGAATGAATGAGAAACCTGTGAAAGAGGTGAAAAGTTTGCTGATGTGTCAACTCTATGACATCACACCCACTGCTCAAAAAATATCACAACGTTTTTGACAACTCAAATTTACCATTCATTTTCTCTCATTCTATCCAACCAATTTTAATGCGGTTTTCACTGATATTTTTTATTTTTTTTAAAGAATTTGAAAATATGTTTACTGAAAATCATGTCCAGTACCCCATTGAATCGTCCTGTTCAATTGAAGCGACAATTTGACAATCAGTTTTTCTGTCTTTCACAAATTGAGGAAGTGCACGAATTTCTCGATGTTGGATTAGACATAGTGCGCATGCGCAGCCAAGACAGCGATTTAATAATCTGACCAAGTCCCAAGCTGCGCGTGCGTGAAATTTTATTTTATTTTTACATTGGGGTAAAATCTCCTACATCATCTACAGATGATAGGCATGAAAACGTCTATTTTTGGGATGGTTATGGCAAAAAATTGTTTTCTTAATATTCAGAGTTTTGTTTTAAAAATGGAAAATAGTGTGTTTGAATGTGAATTGAAAGAGAGTATTTCATCCAATACCTTTGAATCTTAATATTTTTTAACCGTCAAGTGATTCATACTTGCCAAAAATTCTAATCCTAATTTTCCTCCGCAGTGGTGGGCCTGGACATACATTTGTGAATAACTATGTCAAATTTTCTTGAAAAATCCTCTACAAACACATAAAAGAAACGAGCTTCACTAGATTCTTTATTTGCTTATGCGGATACGAGAGTTCTGATCATTCATCTTGGGAAAAAATACTTCTTGTCAGCATTTTCAGTTTTCAGGGTTTTTGCATGATGTGAAAAAACCCTATTAAAACCACCAGTATTTTCCTTCTTCTTGTTGTTTTCTTTCTCCTTTTCCTTCAATTAATTCTATGTTTTGTTTTTCATCTGTGAAATTAGTGATGTGCACTAATCGATTGGTTCGACTAATCGATTTTTTCTAATCGGTTTATTTTTGCAAAATGAATCGATTAATTGATTAATCGAATATCATTCAGGCTTGGGCCAGAATCACAAATTTTTTATAAAAGAAATAGTCGAAATATATGAGGAAAATCGTACTTGTTGGTTGTTGGCGTTGCGGAAGAAACATTTTCTATTCTCTCTTAAAATTAAAGCGTGTTGAAAAAATTTAGTTTGCAGGTAGGTGTAGAAAACGGTAAAATCGATTACTTGAAATAATCGATTGATCGAACAATTTTCAATCAGTGGCACATCACATGTGAAGCAGTAACCCTATTGCTACATCGTCTACCGATGGTAGCCCGTTCAACATCAATGTTCCGAGAATCTGTTCGTCTTGTTTTCTTGCCGTGTGTCTTTTTTTCATCATCCCTACATTAATAAAGAAGTGCGTAACCATTTTTTTTTATCTTTTATTATTCGAAAACAAATATACGTCGCGCGCTGCCTGAAGATGTGTCATCGTAGCCTCCTGATTTTTTGTGAAAAAAAAAAGCTTTAAATTCGGGATTTATGAAAAAATTCTTTGCCTCCAGCTTGCCTTTTATGGTCACTTTTTTTTCTCGACGTAATAGCGAGCAGGCATCTCGCGTAGTAGTGAAAACTGTTGGCAAAACTTGATACGAAGTCCGAGCATTTTATCGCCGAAAAAACGAAAATTGAATAAGAAAAGGGTTTAAAAAATTTGACGCTTTTCGGGCGTTTATTTACTACCGATTTTTCCACGTCTGCGTAATCAAATCGGCAGCCTTTTCTCCGATCATAACGGTCGGTGCGATTGTGTTGCAGTTTATTGGGGTGGGAAAGACGGAGGCGTCGGCCACCCTTAAATTGGGTACGCGATGTACGCGCAGTTCGTTGTCGACGACGGCGGTCGCGTCGCCTTCCGGCCCCATTTTGCAGGTGCCGGCGTGGTGGTTCTCTCCGTGTGTGTACTGCCGGATCACGCATGTCCAGTACTCCCTGGAGGTGCGCTGTTGGCGCAGGTGAGCGCACCTCCTGTTCTCGGCGATGTCGAATTTCTTTACCTTGTCGCGCAGAACGTTCGTCTCGGTCAGGTTGCGCACCAGCTTGACCGCCTCGATGAGGGCGTCCACCTCGACCTCGTCGCACAGGTAGTTGGGGTCGATGAGCGGCTTGTCGTTTGGGTCGGCCGACCTCAGCCGTATCGTGCCTCTGCACTTGCTGAGCAAGTAAATCGGCCTGAAGCTGATGTCGGACGTCTCGCGCATACTCTCGTGGCTTCGGCACTTGGCGCTGTACCCGTCCAGGTACAGCTGTATGTCCGGCACCTGCTGCGCGGAGAATTTGCTGGCGAAGAATCCGGTCACTTGCGTCAGCCCGGTGCTGGTGAACGGCCCGGTCCGGTTCGTCACGAACTCGTGTAGCGTCTCTATGGTCATGCTGTTCGTGTTCTTGCCCTCTATCCGCACGACGATGCTGAAGCCGACGTGGTAGTGCAGATTCTCGCCGACTGGTAGATCGTGGACGGGCCGTATGCCCAGCCCCTCCAGTTGCGCTTTCGGACCAATGCCCGACAATAACAGCAGCTGCGCCGAACCGACCACTCCGCCGCACAGAATCACCTCCTTGCGCGCTTTTATGCGCCGCAGAGTGCCCCACTTGTCGTGGAAGTTAATGCCCTCGGCTCGACTGCCCGTCTCGTCCAGGTTCACCTGGGTGGCGTACGAGTCGATCAGCACTCGCAGATTGTTGCGGTGCAGCACCGGCCGCAGGTACATTCGGTTCGGGCTGGCCAGAACTCCGTCCTTGACCATAATGGGCGCTACGGTGAAACCGTGTTGCTGGCGTCCGTTCGGGTCGCCGACGCGCATGCCCAGCTCTTTGGCCGCGTCCAAAATGTCCGTCGCCAGGTCCGGAATGAAGGGGAAGCGGCTGACGCTGAGTGGACCGTCGAAGCCGTGGAATTCGCTTTCGATTTCGTCGACCGGCTCGGAATTGTTTTCAGACTTCTTGAAATAGGGCAACAGCTCTTCGTACGACCATCCTTTGTTGTCCTTGGCCCAAGCGTCGTACACCGTCGGATGGCCTCTCGTGTACATTAAGCCTGTAATTGAAACCACCGATTATGCTGGGGGCGCGTGACAATTTTATTGCTCGGACGAGCGTGAAAATTTTGAAAGAATTTTTCGACTTCGATGGCGAAATTTTCTGCCACTTCTCACTTTGAGACGGTTTTCCAAGTTTTATTCGACTTTCGCTCGCTACAGCTCCGAACTTCCAGTGCTGAAGAAAAATTGTTTTCATTCTCACGAATTCGCGACCAATGAAAATACGTTTACCACCCCCCCCCCCTCTTTGACTTCATTCGCTCGTCAGTTTTAACGGGCAATATGTTCGCGGCCTCTTTTTGTCCCTAAAATGTGCGAAAAATTCGCAAATCACAGAAATGAGGGAGTACGGGGGTTTGGAGGTGGCTTTCTGGATTCTGGAAGGTAGGATTACATTGAGGTGAAGGTACCCCCGTTGAGGAGGGCCTGGAAATGGAGTCCCATTGCAAAGCGCGAAATGCCCGGTGGAAGTGTGTCCCGGGAACTTTGGAGTACAGTCCTCCGGCACGGAATTTGGCCCCGGGTCTAGGATGACACTTGTAAAAAAGTGTTTCACGACCTAAGCTTGGCTCAATACGCGTGTAAACAGTCGTCCGACATTTTTTACATTCAGAAAGAAGTCAATTTACCCGACAAACAAGCGGTTCCACAAAGCATTTTCCCACGTGGCCAAGGACATACGCCACCATTTCCTAGACATGCTCTTTTCTGCGGCACGGTTTCGAATTGCCAGTCGTAACTGCTATTGGCTGCTGTGAACGCGAACGCTGGTACTGAAGATATACTCGGTTCTTCCGGACCAGCTTCCAGCAGCAGCACTCTGGTTTTCGGATCCTCGCTTAGTCGTGATGCCAGCACAGTTCCTAAAAGAAAAAGAATTCAGCGTTATTTTTTGACCCTAATTAACAGTCACTCAACAAGTTGGCTACTCGAATTTATTTCATTCGAACAGTTCAGAAGTTCAAAATTGATAATCTATGGCTTTAAATCGAGTCGGTCTTAAATTGCAAGTATTCCACTAATTCACTTTATTATTTCCTCTTCGTCGAATATTTTTGAAGGGATTTCGTGTTTTGAACGAGAACACTACTCTAATTGCTGAAAAAATTCACGTAGTCGTGGTGAATATTCAACCATCACCACCTGCGGCGCTATTCGTAATTTAATATAATTGGATTTTAATTATACGGCTTATTCGAGCTCTGTGGTTTTTTATTGTTTTTTGTTTTAACCACACTTATGAACTTATCTTTACTCAGTATGACTACTAGTCTGGAATAAAGAAGTATATTTTTTACGAGTATGAATAATATCGGGTAGATTTATACACCATCTCCGAATAGGCCTAACATTTTCCGTTTCTCTTGACGTGTGAAAAGAAAATTGAAAAAAAAAGAAAAACTCAATTATTAATTTGAAACCTTCTAATGTAATAGATTTTATTCGGAGACTGAACTGAAATAATTTCACAATCAATACCTATAGTAATTATTCGTAGGCGTAACGGTGCTTGCGACTGACCCCCCCCCCCCGTCCTGACTGAAAAGTTTCTTTTACGTAAATTTAAATCAATTTTCATAAACCATCCGTACGAAATTTGCGAATAGTATTTTCAGTTTTCAGAATTTTCTTTAGGAATTTTGGGCTTTTAATAATATTTTTAAAAAGAAAATGCTCGGTAATTGCATTGTTTCTTACTATTATTAGAAATTTAGGTGTTTCAGTTTGCCGTTACATACTGCCAAACTAGGAAGGGAATAATACCTACTTATTAATATCGGCCCATAATTTTTGAAATTGCCATAAAACGGATCCACATCGAAGGTCGCGTACGGATCACGGATACAGTCGAGTTCAAATTTTGACAGAGTTTACTCCTATCGTAGAATGCGCCGCGTAGTTACCTACATTCCTAATTCGGGTCCCATCCTACGAAAATTACAGCCGCCATTTTGGTAGCCGGCCCTCGAAACCCTCGAAGGGCGAATGATCTCAAAACGAATGGGACAAACGTGGTCAGAAATTGGGCCAAAAGTTACCTGCAACGCCTCCACCCACAATGATGAAGTCGTATTCGTCGTCCGTCAGCTCTTTGGCGTCCGGACTGCGTAACGATTTTACTCGGCGACACGGATCCGAAATCGGACACTGAGACTTAATGATGAGCTCAATCAACGACATAAATATGAAGGCGTGGTAGCCGATGGTCGGCTGGGCACAAATGCCGGACAGCAGAGTGCCATCCTCGAAGCCGCAAGCGCCGCAATTCCTCACCAGCAAATCTTGCTCCATGGTGCTGCAACATGCGGCCACAACAAACGAATGAATGGAGAAAATTATCGACGCCGGCGTTATTTTATTTTTATTTATTTATTTATTTATTTATTTATTTTTATTTATTTATTTATTTATTTATTTATTTATTTATTTATTTGTTTATTAATTTTTTATTCGTCGTCGTGGCCCGACATTAATTTATTTGTTGGTAACAAAATTAACCTTGTCGAAACCATGTTTTATAATAATGTCGTTAATTAAGCGACGATCTTAATGCGCGTGTGCGCGATAAAGAAGTTGGCCTAATTTCCGTATGTCCATTTCGTGTGCAATTATGCGATGGCCAGTGATGAAATATCGCAGCCGAGTTCAGCGTACGTACCCGAAACCCTGATTTAGGACGCGACTCTTTCGTTAGTGTCGAAGGAAATCCCAAATTTAGATTACGAAGGCGATGAGCAAACGTGGAACGAGTCTCGCGAATATCCACATAATTGAGAAAAAAAAGTCTACCATTTTGGGTGTACGAAAAGGTTTGATGGCCGTCTACGTTGATCCGATCTCCTGCGCGGTTTTTCTTCACTCTCGATTTTCGCGCGCACCTTAAGCCTCGCCGCAGGAGGCCCGAAATGGGTCCGGCACTTGGCCTTTCATGCCGTGTGTGGGGATTCGCCGAACCCGCCGCGAACTTTCCGTTGCCCTGCCCTCAAATCGCTGCTCAGCCTCCAATCGTTCCAAATTTGATATTTCGTGCTTCTGCGGGAGCTGAGGGAGTTACACCCTTCTATATCTAGCTTCGGCGTTTTATCCCTTGCCAGGAAAACATGATCCTGGATTCTATCCTCCACAGTTGGCTCCTGACACCTTATTTGGGGCCCCCTGAACCTTTCTACGCAACTGACGCCTCGCGAGTCCAGAATATGGCCCCATACGACGATACGAATGAGCGAAGATTTCAATTCGGACCCGAAGAACAATCGAAAGTTTGTACTTAATATTCGTGAAAAAAACATCTTTGTGTTGCCACTGAAAATCAACCCTATTTCTGTCAAGCCAATGAGGTGTTTTTCTGTTGTCACGGCTTACGCTCGTAAAATCGATAAATTCGATACGAAAAATTTTATTGGATACGTGTTTAGCTTTTCTGTCTCTTTATTCAATTTATTGCCGAGTATTCCGAAGCAAAATTGACGTCACTCACGAGACGCTCGCCGATTCTTCTTTCGAGGCGGCATGGTGAAGCCTATAATTCGTTCTTTCGACCCCTTCAATGTATCGGAATACCACAGGCTTCGCATATTCTCCCCGAGAACCTCGACGACTCGGATTATTTCGCACCCGAAATCAACCGGACGAAAAATCGAAAAGAGATGTGCTTCCAGCAGTGACGAATTGCTTTTCGCCCGCATTATTCAGTTAGCTTTCGACTAGCTTTACCATAAATTAACTAATGTCAGAGAAATTTGATTAATTTAGTGTAATATTTACAGGTATCCGCGATTATTCTTTTGTTTTTAGACTGCCAGCAATGATTTATGAAATGTTTGTCCGCAAATTCTGCCCTCACGATCATACTTCTTATTTTTACCAGCGCCTTAATTGATTCTGCTTTCAGGCACTTTTTCTCCTAATGTTTAGGTTGAATGTAGAAACGTGTAGTTATAGTTGAATGATACCGATTCGTGAGGCAACACCCCTGCGCGCGCTTCTCGAAAAATATTGTAGGCGTTTTCGATAGGCTGCGAAACAATTTTAGTTACTCATCTATTCGTATTTATTTATCTCATGCTAGCCAGAAAGCAGCAAAACTATTTGAAAGTGAAACTCCGTTTCGTTACGAAAACCGTAACGTCGAATTTGATTGTAGCGAAAATTTCGTTTATCATTCACCCTCGCAATCGAGTAGAAAAGGGTGAAACACGAAATTTTAGCTACTAAAACTAAACATTTCTATAAATATTCTAGATTGAAGTTTTTTCAATAATTCAAACGGATTCTATAATGTAAAATAAGTTTTACCTAATTTGTTTTTACGAATCGTAAAGTCATATTTTTCCTCGAAATTCTAAATTATTTAGACTTCAACCCTGGAACACCCAATGATCTCCTCTCGTCCTCTTCAATTCACAGCGACACGGCGTATTATTAACAGAACTACGTCCCTTCCCTGGAAATTTTACTGAAAATTCTTGGTAAACATATTTTACAACTTTTCGGAAAGAAGAAGACTTTAACACACTAAACAATCATCTCAGTCATGAGGTTTCGCTTATGTCCCGTAAAAAATGAGATTTATTAAAAGTTGACCGAAAATCCCTTATCAACGTCGTAACTATAGAGTAATTTGAATTTACACCGCTCCAATACTTCCTAAGATCTTTCTTTTTTAACTAATATTATTAAGTTAATTATTTGGTTCTAAAAATTTTTTGGCATAATTTTTTCTGGAGTTGGAAGGCGAAAGGGGTGCGAACATTTTCTGGTTTAAAAAAAATACAATTGTGAATTTTTTTTTTTTATTTAATTTTGCCTTTTAATTATTCCCCATTTTTTTTTTTTTGAATGGGGGTTGTTGAAAAAAATAGTATCTGACATGCGTGCAAAGGAGGTGATTTATACACCTGTGATTCGCCGCTCTCGCTTTCACCTCGTGTAGAAAAATTCGCACGCACGTCAAAATCATCAAAATCACCTACTTTTAGCACTTGTATCACAAATAACTATTTTATACCGAAAAAGATGATAAAAATGATTAAAGTTTCACTTAGCTTTTTTCTATTTCTTTTTTTTTATGAACGACTATTGAAGACTCAATTTTAACGTATCCTCAATTTTAAAACTTCTTTTCAACTATTATCTCCTGAAGGCTCCGTTACGTGATTAATAAGCAAACATAGAAATCACTTTAGGAATTTCCAGTCACAACTTTTCTAAATTATATCAATCCCAGTTGCAAATATCTAGAAATTCAGCTTATTTTTGTTGCTCATTTTCGTTCTACCGGATCTTAAAATTGAACCGTGAGCTCGTGGCTTGTCAGTCTTTTGAGAACAGTACACATTGTCACTTTTTCCTCATGTATCCAGAATCAATATTTGAAACTTATAGCCGTATTGTCAAAGAACACTTGATAAATACTTAATTTTAAGTCAAGTGAAAAATAATTCGCTCAAATAATCTCCCGAGGTATAATCTAATTTTTCACTTACCTGTATATTTAACTTAAAACTCTAAAGTAACATTTGAAAATATAAAAAATTGATCAAGTACTTCATTCGAGTGAAATTTACTTGATAAGAACATTTCAAAACATTTAGTTTCGTTTGAAAATACGGCTATCAGTCTGAGCAGGATTGGTCGTAGAATCTTCACTAATGACAATTTTAGAGCGACTAATGTTAGAGCGGCGAATGCAAGAACAATATTGAAGTGCTAGCTGTGATTTAAGAACTTCGTATCGTAAGTAATTCTTATACACACAGTATGGTTATAACGATGCGTACAATCGATAAGAAGTTCATCTTTTTTCATGCTGCAGTATTTCTCATATTTTTATAATAGATACCTAACGTTCTGACATACCTAACTAGAAATACTCAAGTAATTCAAGTCTCAGTTAGTACTTTAGTATCACTCTTGCATTCGGCCCTGTAAAGGTGTAACAAAATAAAAAGGAAATCTTGTATTAGGAGCTTTTGAAACGTATGTTTCTTTCTTTGTGTGGATGTTTTTTCCTTTTGACCCGTAACAGTGAAATAGCAACATCTCATATTGAAGAAATATTCCTCTAAAAAATTAGGTACTTACGTGTTTAGTTTGAATTAAATACAAAGAATGACTTTTAGTACTTTTAATTACCAACTCCTACTTCACTCCTTCTTCTAAATATTAAAAAGCAACCAAAATCAAAAATTTCTATAAGAAAAAAAGATTCTCTCCAGATGATTTGCGCACAGTCTGTTTCAGACTGCATTTCACCTTTCGACTGTAGAAATATGAATAGATAGCTATAACTTACCCCCGTTATCTCGGTTTTTTTGCTCGATCGCCACGAATTTATTATTAATTATTTATTTATTTATTTATTTATTTATTTAAAATAAAAGAGTTGACACTGTGTCTCGCACCAATTAAACGATGACTATCAATTTATTAACGGATCGAATTTTCTCGGTATTTGCACTTCGAAATGATGTCGTCGTTGAGACAAACTAAAAAAAAAAAAAAAAAAAATTAAAACTCGCGATTAGGCTTTCACTGGATCTTCATCTCGCTTCTGCTTTTTTTTTTTTTTTTTTTTTCTTTTTTAATTATTCATTTTCCAAAACAATCGAGTTATAATAAAATATTTTTACTATCATTTATATCCAATTTCGATTTGTTATCCACGAACCAGCGGGGGTATTAGCGCACGAAAGTGTCATCGAACGTTAGCACCAATAAGAGATTGTCTTTGTTGCTGATTTTTTTGTGTTTTTTTTTCTCTCATCTCTCATCTCATTGACGGTTTCTACGTGGCTGAATGATGAACATTTGTGCGCACGTACCTCAGCAGCCGAGAGCATTGTCGAATTGTCGGCGACATTGTCTGCTAATTTGGTCGACGAATTATTATTGTTTTCGGTGTTCGCATAATTACGGCGAATTATTGTCTCTACAATTTTTCTTTATCGCTCGCCATTAGTTACGTCAAATTAGTGAGATAATTGCTGTAACCTTCTCACACGCGCCCAATCCGTACCGATGCATTTTCACGCCGCACTCTCGGAAAATTCGGCGCGAAGTGAAATTTATCCAGAAGTATGCCGACGCCGCCGCCGCCGTCGCCGCCGCCGCCGTCGCTGCTTCTCTTTTGACTCGGTTCAAGGTAAAATTGTGACACTGTTGTTGCCTTCTTCGTCGACTTATTTATCCGCGATCGCTTTTCCAGTGTGGTGCCCTCCGGATGAGCGCCCTCAGCGTCAAAGTGGATCGCTCATGTGAAGCAAAATGCTGCTTCTCGAGATCCACGTCGATAGCTCCTCACCTGATGTAAATCCGAATTAGACCACAACCAAATTCGTTTGTCCTTTGTTTGTGTTTGTTTATGCGCGCATTTTAAGCTCCCCTTTTCCTGTGGGGAATATGGTCTCTTCTCTACACGTAAAGGGAGATTTTCAAAATTATCTGATTCGTTTGAAAATGCACAAACGCCAATTTTGGGTGCACAAGCGAATGGAAATTTCGATAGGGTAGTAAAATTTTTCCGTGAGAGGCTGTATGTCACTCTTTCTTCATTGATCTACTTTCTGTTTTTCGTAAAATAAAACCTCCTTAATGATGGGGGACTATGTTCGTGATATGTTTGGGTGAAGCCTTAACCATTATTCCATTTCAGGTTTGACTCGTTTTCAAATAATTTTTCTCCGGTGTATGTGTGGTGGCGGACTGATAGGATGAAATGGTGTTGTCAGAGGTGATTTAATGGCAAAGCCCAAACAAAGCGCAACCTTCAATACCACTTTCATCAAAATCGAAGCCTCTTGATCGTCACCCTTCACATAAATTTCAAGGCTTCTTGTGGCGCTGAGAGTTGGAGTGCAAACCCCACAATCGCGTACACCAAAATGCGCAAACAAACGGTACCAATGGGGTAAACCAACGCTTCTGTGGGGGACTACATTTTGTGGCTCCTTCTAATTTTTTTGCTAATAACTTCTCGAGAAATTATGGGCAAACTTGCTTGGATTTGCGTCAGTTGAGGTGATGAGCTGGTGACAAGGACGTCTGTCTGTACATTCGTTTTTAGTCAGTTTGCTTGCATAACGTGGTATTGATATTAACCTCACAGAAGGGTTAGAGGTGGGGATGGTGAAAATTTTTCGTTTCACAATAAAAAAAACTAATGACACCATTTTCTTATTTTAATTTTTTTTTTTTTTTTATGTAAGTATATAGCAAATATTATTCGGAACTAAGCCATACAGTCAATATTGAGTTGAAAAAAGTAAAAGCCACAAGGAAGTTTTCAAACTGTTCAATTATTGCTTTTTTCTCATCGGTATATAAGACCAGATCTGATAAAAGTTTCTTGTCTATTGGTTCCGTTGATTTCGAAAAAACCGAACAGCAAAAATTTCTTGGAAAAGTGCTTTTTCCAGGATTTTGAGGAAACTATGAGAGGGATCGAGCTGAAGTTTTCACGATGCATCGTTTTTATTTGTGGGTAATTCTTATAGAAGGTTGGTGACTATTAGCTGAGTAATTGCCGACAAAACTGGAAAACTAAAAATAACTGGAGAAAATTCGTCTCCTCGGATTTGAAAAACTACCAAAGGAATTAAGCTGAAATTCACAAGGTATTTAGTCCTTATATATGACCAGGTCTAATAGTAGTTTTTTGTCTATTGGTTCAGTAGTTTCCGAGAAAAATTACTGGAGAAAAGCAAGTCGCCTGTGTTTTATGAAGTATATTTTTCGTATTTACGGCGCAATGGGTTCCGATAATCTCTTGTGCATTGCATTAATTTAGGTTTTAGAGTGTTTTTTTTTTGTTTTTTTTTTTTTTTAATTGAATTGATTGTAGATAAAAATTGGCCAACTGGATTTTCTAGCGAAGTATTGCTGCGCCACAATTTTTTTTTTTCCAAGACCACCTGAAGAACGGGCTGGTCATACCGTAACTGGTGCCTATCGGAGGAATTAAAAATTTATTGTGTGAAAACAGAGCAATACTTGACGAATGAATAATAAGAGTGGGTGTGTGAATATAGTTGATAGTATAAATATTAATTAATATGTGACCCACAGTGTAATCATTTTTCGGTTAGTTTATTTATATCTTTGTACGCTCTTCAGACCACTACACTATATGCCTCGGATTTCGGTCGTTTTCCGTTGATTCTGAACAAGTCTATAATTAGATGAATTTTGCCAGCTTCATATTTGGTCCAACCAAGTCGATGAAACAATTATACGATTATACGCATCGATCGCCTAATATTCGATTTTAATTCGAAACTATAAAACTTTCAAAAATAAACGTTTACAAATTTAAGAAACCATTATTACCAGTGCGAGTGTCGAGTATAAATTAACTCGAAGATTACAGTTTAATGTCAAGTACGACGAGATAATATAATTATTGGTAATACCCATTCATTTCCTAATAATTACTATCGTCTACCGAACACGAAACATCACCTTCGTTGAAGTATCTTATTGATTCTTTTTTTGGGAAAATTTGCCTTATGATATTTTGACATTTGACAAACCAGAACGTCTCAGTTTTATGTACGTATAGAATTTGAGGAAACGTGATTTTTTTTTCAGGATATTGGTTCGTAGATTTTAGAAAAAATTGAATGGGACCTAAGTTAAATCATCCACACTTGAAAACAAGTTCATCAAAATCGATGAGTAGGGGGAGAAGTTATGCTGGAACCGCGCTGGAACAAAAGAAAGAAAGAAATTTAGATGCGGGTCGAATTGTTAAACTGCTTTTTTTGAGGGTTAAAAAATCCTTCGAGTGTAGTTGTCGGATGGATAAGCAGGGTGAAGGGACGTGAGCGAGTGCGAAACTGGGAATCGCATGCTTTTCTCGTGGCCGGCTGTGTGGGATGTGCTCCAGCCTTCGGGGTTCAGACAAATGAAAATCTATTCGTTTTTATGAGAAAACAGTAAATAAAAATATACATAAAAATTATCAACGTTGTTGGTAAGGAAATTCTTCGGTAAATTCTCGACGTAAAAAACCATTTCATTCGCATTAAAATCAGGATTTGACTTGGCTACTTTCGTTGCTGTGCTTAAAATTGTCCTAACGTTCTTAATCTCTGATCCAGTGGTGGGCACGTGGGCTGTACTCGTAAATACGTCGTTGACGTTGACAGTTTTTAATAATTTTGGCTTTGAATTTTCTCCCTACCTCTTATATCTGCGCTAATTTCATTCGTAGCCTATTTCACGATCGTTAATCAATAGAGAGTAATTGCCTAGCCTAAGTAATGTTTTCACGCACGGCCAGTTATAATTGATTTTCGTTTCCACAATTTACCTTTTTTTTTTTTCATATAGTAGATAGGTATACCTACCTACGACATCGTCTGTAATCTATTTAAATTAGTTCAACGTTCGACGTACATTTCAATAATACATTACCGCATTTATCGGAGAAGTGTAACAAAGTAATTTATTATAAAAATACCAATTCGAAGCTCGAATAGCCCATATAAAAAATAGAGTGGCTACCTCCGTGGCGTCAGACTCAGGTTGTGCTTCACAGTCCACACGCAGTTAATTCCGGACCGAAAGGTAGGGGGACATTCAATCAATTGTCTGCGAATACGCATTTTCTTGACACCATAGGCTACTGGTGTGGTCGCAATGGTAATGTGTGGCATGCGATTTCGATAGGAAATTTCTGGCCAATAAGGTGACCGTATTGTCTGGCGTTGGCGTAGAATGCCAATATGCTAATGCCCATGAACGTCAGGGTCAACAGCAAAGAGTGAAACGACTCGGTGATCATTCGAAATCGCTGCAATCTTTTCCGTCTCCTTTCGTTCTCCAGCGCTGGAATTGGAGTCCTGACAATAGATCGGATTTGTGGACCTTAGCCGATTACAGGCTTCGGAAGCCAGTCAAAAACTGAGATCTTTAATAGCAAACACGCTTTAAAATGTATTCGTTTACAGGGAGCAAAGAGGGCAGAGATGCGATAAGTAGCGGATTTTTATGAATACGGTGTGCGAGTAAAGAGTTTTATTTATTGTGGTTTTTAAATAGGTTTTCTTTAGAAAATCTACTTACTACGCTTGGTACGGTATTAGCCCCCAGGGTTGTGGTTGGGTACATTTTTCGTTTTATGACCTCGGGAAAATTTTGGCACCAATAATTTAAATTTGTATATATGTAAGTTCGTTGTGTGTCGCGAATCTAATTTGCACTTCAAAATAAGAATAGTGTGAGAGTTTAAAATTCAAAACTATTTATTCACACGTAATTACAATAATGGTGAAATTAGAAAATTCGGATATTTCTTACACACGAAACAAACGAAGATCTATTCTGTTAAACTGGGTCAACGTTGAATGACCGCACAAAAAGATGAATGAATTTATCAATGAAAAATAATCAGAAACGAGCTGCAAAGTCGATGATGATAACAAAAGAAAATGTACAGGTTAAGATTAGTCGAGAATGTTGTCATCGGATAAGAGCAGGAATGAATTTAATGAATGAAATGACGTTATTATAGATAAGTAAATCGCATGCGGTTCATTAATACATCGTAATGGCTTAGCCTAGGTCAAACATAAATAAACATGCAAAATAGTCAAAATCTCGCAAGTATGAGCGAGATTTGTTGTGATTTGGGAAAAGACGACATCGTCTTTTACATACATACATAGAACGATAGATGTATATATATATAAAAGTCAAATTCTTGTTCCCACGGTACAGGTCGCAATTTTAGTCCGACTTTGACTATACATATAGGACTGGACCAGTAAATAAAAATGATTTCTGGTAAGACATGCCGGCGCTAAATAGGCAACCACAGCATACCTTTTGATGTACTTTGCTTTATGTTTATGGACTCTATCCTTGTGAATTTAGGGGATGTTTTTATCAGATGTATTATAAATTGGTGGACTCGAGCAAAACGTCGAAAATACGTCGAAGGTACGCTGGGATTGACTAATTTTTCACCGGCATTCTTGACATTAAAGAGTTCCTGCATTGGTTTTATGGAGCTTTTACTGGTTCAGTACTATACATATAGTCGAAGTTGTTTGATAATCACGAAATTTGGTACAAACATTTATACTAAGCCAAGAACCAGACCTATTGATTTTGGTACGGATTGGCCGGATGGTACTTCCGCTACCACCATTTTTATATTTATTTTGGATATAAAATGCTCAATTTTGCACTAATAGCCACGAAATATTTATTCTAATTAATTGTAGTACGCTACTAATTTCGACACGATTGGCCGGTCGGTACCTCTAGTACCGTTTTTTTTATTTTTATATTGGTCATAAGCGGAATTTTGGAACAATACGTACGAAATTTGAAACAAATATTTATTATAATAAATTGTAACAAGCTACCTCTTTTGATACGGATCGACCGGACGGTACTTCCGGTAATGCTTTTTTTCCTCCCTTTTTTTAATTTACCGTACCTGAACTTTTCTTTTATTAAAAGTAACCACATGTTCATGTTTTCTGTTTTTCATTTCAAGAAATAATGCTTTTAAATTTCAACTTGTCTAATATGTTGTCAACAGCTAACGAATTTCGTACAATTATAACATACCATTAACGCATATAAACTTACAGAGAATAAATGTGCACATCAAAATTTGTAATTCTTTTTCTCGGAAACCTACTTTTTCTAGCGAAGCTTGCTGCTCTAGTTTTTGTTTCTTCGGTTCTCAAAATCTTTGAGTTCGTTCGCATTATACTAGTTTGTGATCGGCGCTCTTCGAAACTTTTTAATCAGTTCTGAACGCTTTTTGAAGAGAGTTGTAAAGCCTTAAAGTTGGTAGACTGAAAGAAATTTTGAAAAATAAATTTGAGCTGTAGAGTTTGTTTCTTCAGGTCGAAAATTCAGAGCATGGTTTATGGCTAAAACTTTAATTCATTAGCTCCAATGCCTACCCAGCAAGAATGAGCGAACGAAAAAGTACTTCGGTAATCAGTTGGTGCGTCATCCCGTTTAAATTCTTACTTTTAAAGCTCGATCCAGTTTTTACAGCCCTTGATAAATTCGACGTGGTCTTTGATGTGACAAAAATTTACTATGTACAAATTGAATGTCATTGACCTTATATGTGTGGATGGACCAGGAGAAGAAGAAACGGTAAAGATTCACACTATTCAATAAAGGCTGCATACAAAAGTATTGTTTACAAACATGTTTTTGCCCTTTATTTAGCTGTAAAATGTGAACATCCAGATAAAGTGCAGTGTCGACACGCCTTAAGGTCTAAAAACTGGCATTGTGGGGATTCTTCGACTAACAGAGCCACGTTACTACCACGACGCCATAACGTCGATTAAATTTGAGTTGAAAGAAAAACACCTTGATGGGAGATAACTGATAACAACAATTAGCGCCCCTATATGTTGGTACAAGAACTACATACGTCATATTTTGTCGCGTTAGTGACTGCAATAAAAGCGTATAATAAAATAGTGCCGTTTATACCGTCTTACCGTCTTATAACATTTTGTCACCTGCTCTGGAAAAGGTAGAATAAAGAAAAAAGTGTAAAAATTAAGACGAATATCGAAAAAATTGGATATTTATTTTCTTCATTATAGTTGGGGGAAAAAAAACATTCCAATTTGATTTTAATAATGAAAGTTGACCTTTGGTAGCCTGATTTTGGTGGAATTCGAGTTTTTCTTCTTTTTTGTCCGCCCGCAAATATCTGCGATAAAAGTGAGTCCAGCGTGTATATTCAATGGATCAGCTGTTCACTCCTATGGCGTATGGATGTAGGTATTTGAAACCCAGGAATAGTGTACCTACTGCTACCTCCCACTGAAGTATGTACACCATGTGATCTACATTAGTGTGGTAAATCGAACAGACTTGTAGTGTTACTGATGGGTTGCTTGTATGAGGTCCATGTACCTACTCGTAAATTACGTGCGAAAAAGTTCGTCTCAGATTACCCTCACCAGCGCTCACGGCAAACTTGAAAACATCTGCAGAATGTGAACCGATGGTTGTATTTGGTGCCAAGTGCGTCGCGAAAAGTGCTGTGTTTGCGTGGTATGGGGGCGGATTTTACCTGTTTCCCAATAATTGGGTCGCATCGTAATAGGCTAAAATGGCCTGTGTCGCGATCAGCGAGGCGGCCATTGCATCTATGCTGCTGTACCGTTCGATTATTAATTCGGCTCACGTCGACGTAAACGCCCGTTAATTAACGCGATGACAAACGTTAATCACATTCGTAAAGCGTCTGATGGCCGCTGACTGTGCGGTCGTTTGTCGGGTGATAAGGCGACGCCTACACCATAAACTGCGCGACCATTCTGCATTATTTTGCATTTTTTACGCGCACGCGTGTTCGCGATTCCGTCGAAAGTAATTAATTGCCTCATTTTAATTTTAGGCTAACGAAAATGCACCGCCAATGCGTAACTGCATGTGGTATCCCTGCCTGGGTGAGGTACCTATGCGGTTTCTTATGGTCGCAGCATACGAATGCAGGAAATCGCCCGATGCGCTCGTCGCGGGTATCCAATAAATTACTTGTAGAAAAATGTTGTCTACACGCATACTGCGCGATGGTAGGGCCCGCCCCCACTCATCGATAGATGGCACCTTTAGACCAACTGCTACAACACTACGGCCGTGTATTTAAATATGTTTTTAATCCGTAGGTAATATGTTAATTTGGCGGAGTAGGCAGCCCAATAGGTGCCCGCCGAGTACATTTATTCGCGCTGCAGCGTTTCGAATCGTTGACTGCAGGAATGTCGCCTCGCTCGATGTTTCGTCCTTCGAGATCTCGTTTTCAATTGATCTTGGAGTTTTCATCTGCGAACAGGTCATCTTTATGACCTAATTACTGCGATATCGTTTTCTCACAATCGATCCTTTTTTGCGGATAAGGTAGGATAGATTTTCGTGCAAAATCGCTTTGCAATTGTTTTATCGTGTGTACAACGGTTGAAAAATCTTCTCACTGCACACCGCTCCCGCTGGCTGGGGGCACAAGGGCTGCGCTGTTACGTTCCAACAAAATCGGTTGGAAATGTCAAAAACAAAATGCATTTGTCGGGTGTCTTCTTTGAAACGGATCAGATCGAACCGCTGTCGCTCTCAAACCGTTCGAGATGTCACAAAAATTCTTGTGTACCCACTTGATGTACATCGCATATTGGCTATACCCATCCATCATTTAGTACTGAAAAACCAAAGACGTACAGCTAAATGTCCAATGTCCTGTACACGCTGTTATACAAAAATACATCAAAGGTCAAAAAAGAGCTATCAGAGTGTTACATTTTGCGCATCTAAAGTTAATTCTCTACCAAAGCTGCGCACATTTCAGGAAATTCATCAGTGTATTTTTTGGCAGTTATCTATCTCTACATCATTAGAGCTACACGACGCATGCCCAATAACAAATATCCTGATTGGAAATGTTTCATCTTTAACACGTTTTTGATCAACTCGTTGGGGATCTCTTTAGCTGTATGTCTCTGACCTATACCCTAACCATTGAGGAAACACTCCTAACAAATGGTCGTTACAATGTTTACAAAATCGTTACTCGATTAAGAGTTAGGTATGTCCGTTTGATCCAGCATTTTAAAGAGGACACCTTATATATGTTTTATGTAAGAAATCCTCATCCTTCATTCAGGGTGAGGCGTCCAAAATGAATTGGCTAATAAAGTCAACCATGATATAAGATGGTGTGTAAATGCTAATGATGTCACAATGTCTTAAAACCAAGACATCATGCAGCCGAAACACTGATTCGAGGGGTCTTGAAATATGACTTCAAGATGTTTTATTTTTCAACTTTGTTGAAATCCTACGGCTGAATTCTTTTTGACTTGAATTAAACCTTCTCAAACACGATGGAATACAGCTTACCTTGTCTTCATATGTCAGCAAATTAATATGACAAATGAATCAGCAATAAGTGTTGAGTGTCAAAGTTTTCAATCCTTGAGAGGATTGAAACTTACAAAAACAAACAGTAGAATTTTTTTGTCAAAGACTATAATTACGAAAGAATTACAGTGTTGACAAAGCGGATAAAGCAAAGTGTACAGCAAAAAATAAAATAATAAAAAAAAGCTATTGCGGACAACAATTTGGGGAACCATCAGAAAGTTCTTTTGTCTTCACCTAGTTGTTTGTCTTCATAAGTGATGGTGGTTGTGTGATGTAAAAGACTTCTATTATGAAACTTTAGGTTTCGGAGCTTTTGGTGTATGAAAAGGATGAGGTGTGAAAATAACTAACATAGATGAAATCAAATCCACTATGCGCACAGGAAAGCTCTACACGACCTTTAATAACAGAACAATGTAGTCATCTTAAAGAAAGATTGCCTGGGGTTTGTCTGCAACACACCAAATTTCCCTCCTAACAGATGCCAGGAACTCCATCTGATCGTATTGTCGACTATAACTTCACCTCGTAGGTGTTTACAAAAGATCTCTTAAAAGTGCGATATAAATGACAATACTAGAAATGACTTTTTTGTCGTTATTACTGATCCTTCATGACGAAAGAACAATCCTAATTTGCCTTTTGTCTTCAACCTAATCTAGCCTAAGTTCTAACTACCATCCCAGCTGTCTGCAAAGGTAGATTCAGGTTTGAAGTATTCTACATCTGCAGATGGTACACTTAACAAATTACCTACACAAGAAGGACTGCTTGTAAAAACAAACCTAATACTAGGTATCATCAGAACAAGAGTGATTGAAAAATAAAATTTGTTTTTACAAATCAGTTCTTCTTGTCAGCAAGGTTTCCCCATTTATTGTCTGCTTAATGTCAAACACGCGATGCTGATGACATATACGAAAATATGGAAATTAATATATAAGCAAGCATTATAAAAAGAAAGCAAATATATGTAAGAACTACTCCGCCTTATCCCCTCGTCTCGTAATTCTCATTTTATTCTCTTACATTTTTTCGTCATCCGTTCTCCACTTATCATACATCACGTATCGACTGGTCTCGCCGATATCATGATGTATGCACACACCCACCTTCGGTTCATGTTCCTTCGCTCTTCACTCAGTTCGCTTTTATCGCTTGTACCTAGAGCTAGCTTTTTCATTGTTTTCTTGTTACACACTTCTGAAGCGACTTCGATTTAGAATTCGTTTATAATAATGAAACTCATTCTTCCGTAGTCGTTTGTGTGCTTAATTGACATATCTTATAAATTCTAAATCTTTCGCTTTTCGCGTACTTTTACGTCTTTCGTCATTTTACCTCTTACTTACTGTCGTCGACACATTGTCATCTGATATGCCTTCACTACGCGCTCGTTTTACTTTGTGCGTGATACCTTCTGAAACTGATTCACGTACTAACGTGTGGTGCTTGCGTTTTATTGAGTTTCTCGACGACGATGCCGCCGAGGGTATTTATGAATTTCCACCCAAATACTCCGCTATCTCTCACCACGATAAGTTGTTTGCGTTGCCGGCGGCTGTTGCAGCATGTAAAAAAATGCCCAAACGTCATCATCAACGTCAGTTTCGTATTACGCTTCCACCCGAAGTTGCCGCGATTTATGTCGATTCAGAAGGTAATCCTAATTTTCACGGTGATCCTCTCGATTTCTACGTAGAACCGCCGCCATCTGTATCTTCTCTTCCTACTACTAACGCATCAACCCTCCCCGCCGTTCCTGCCATTACGGACAAACGCTCTCTTTCATCTACTCTCAAGGACGCGGTGATTTCCAAGTTTAATCCAAAATCAAGTAATGCAACTTCATGGCTCGACATTTTCGAACGTGAATGTGTTCATGTTGGAGTCCAAGAAGAACGTTTTTGGGAAGCTATCCGACTATATTTGGACGGCGCTGCGGAACATTGGTATTCTTCCCTTCGTAATACCTCTAAAAATACAATTTGGAGTTTCTGGAGAAATTCTTTTCTCAAGAATTTTGAAAAAAAGGGATGGAATGTAGCAGCGTCTGCCTTTGCTTATCGATACATCGCAGGTTCTTATGTTGATTACGTACACGCTAAAATCAACTTGCTGACGTCATACAATCCGAAGATGCACGTTTTGGACATCATGTCCCATCTTGTCCTCGGGTTGCCTTCTTCTATTCAAGATCGTATCAATCCAACAGAAATTAACGAGCTCGATGATCTCGTCGCAGTAATCTCTTCGTTTGAGAAATCGTATTCACGCAGATCCACCGAGTCAAGGCCTTCTCCTCAAGTTGCTGTTACATCTTCTCGATCCCCCGCTTTTGCTTCTCTCAGCCCACGTACTCCGTGCTCTTATTGCAAATCAAAGGGTTTCGAGCGTTTCCATCGGGAAAATGACTGCTTCACGAAATTCAAGGATAGCCGTGATAAGGGTAACGTAAAAACTCCTTCGTCCAATTCAAAATCTCCCGCTGTTCATTCTTTTGATGTTTCCGCTCTTAATGAAGTTATTTCTAATGTTCAAAAAAACGAATAAGGCCCGGCTTCGCGATGTTGCAGATTCAGTATGGAAAATTTTTCGGTAAAGGTCTTCATGATTCAGGGGCTAACACCTCTGCAATTACGTTGACAGCTCTAAAAAAATTCGATAAATTTCATTACGTACCTACTGATATTCCTTACGACACCGCAAGCGGATCGGGCACTATTATTGGTATTACCGCGCTAGAAATAAAAATCTTGAATATTACCAAAATCGCGATTTTATTTGTTATTGATCCGCCGAAATTTCATTTTGATTTTATCATTGGCACAGATTGTATTTCCCTTTTTCGTTTAAACCTCGATCACAAGCTTAACATTTCTCAATCGGAACCTATAAACTTTAATGTAACTTCTATCGAAGATAATCTTTGGAATGATTACATGACAAAGGAGCTTTTTGATAGTAAAGTACAGCATCTAGATGATTCTCAAAAATCAGTTATTAGAGATTTTGTAATTCGCAACCGTAAAGTATTTGCTAAAGACAAGTTTGATGTAGGTAATGTACGAGAATATTTTTGCTCAGTAAATTTATCTTCCAATTCATATATTGCAAGAAAACCGTATCGCTGCTCTTTCGAAGAACAGAAAATTATCGATCGCCAATGCCAAGATCTACTTGCTAAAGGTATGATTACCGAATCCTCCTCTCCGTATGCCTCCCCCGTAACGTTACAATATAAGAAAGATGGTTTGGGAGCTTCCAAAATTAAAGACAGGATGTGTGTTGACTATCGGGAACTAAACAAAATCCTGATTCCGGAAAGTCAACCATTCCCTCTCATCGAAGATGTCATTACCATGACCAGCGGTTACTCATGGTTTTCTGCTTTCGACATAAACGCAGCTTTCCATTCGATCTCTGTCAGACCAGAAGATCGTCACAAGACCGCGTTCGTCACCCACTCAGGACATTACGAGTGGTGTGTCATGCCATTCGGATTAAAAACTTCTCCAGCCATCTTTCAACGGATTTTGTCGGGAATTATTCGTCGTCATAAATTAAATCAATTCGCAGTTAATTACTTAGATGACATTCTAATATTTTCTAGCACGTTTGAAGAACATTTAATTCACATTCAAAAGCTCGTCGACGCTCTCTTCGCCGAGGGCTTCCGATTAAACTTTAAAAAATGTAATTTTGCTAAGTTAGCTGTTCAATATCTTGGACATATCCTTTCTTCTGATTCCGTTCGCCCATTATCCGATAACGTAGAAGCAATTCTTAAATTTCCAAATCCTTCCTCCCGTCGCTCCTTACGTGGTTTCCTGGGCAAAGTAAATTTCTACCGAAAGTTCATTCCGAATTCCTCCTGCCTCCTCGAACCACTTCACCTCCTTCTCCGAAAAAACGTTCCCTTCCTATGGAGCCCGGAGTGTCAAGCCTCTTTTGATACCGTAAAGCGTCTTCTTACTTCGTCACCTATTCTCGCGATCTTTGATAGGAACAAGCCTATATCCATCTACACTGATGCCAGTGGGGTGGGCATAGGGGCGGTTCTGAAACAAAGGCAGGCGGACGGGGAAGAAAAACCGGTTGCCTACTTTTCTAGAAAATTAACCGAGGGACAGAAGAAAAAGAAGGCAATTTACATCGAGAGCGTGGCCATCCGGGAGGCCATACGTTTCTGGCGATATTGGCTCTTAGGTCGTCATTTCAATGTTTTCACCGACCACAAGCCTCTTCAACACCTCAACCTTAAAGCAAGACCGGATGAAGAGCTGGGGGATCTAGCCTTAGAACTTTTGCGCTTCGACTTTGATGTCACTTACCGTCCTGGCAAAGAAAACTGTGAGGCAGATTGCCTGTCTCGTAATCCGGTCAATGATCCCTTCCCCGAATCCTTCTCAGAGCCCATTCTTCCTACGTTCAATTTCTTATCACTCGAAGATCTCACTTGTTGTCAATCCTCTTTAATTCGTAATAATACCGATGTCATAAAACACGGCGTTGTTTACCGAAAATTTCGTGATAAACTGTACATCGCACTTGACGAATCATCAGGTTGTAAACTTATTGACCTCATTCATAATCATTATGGTCACATTGGCTCTAAGCATGTATTATCTATACTTCGTAAATATTTTACTTTTCCCCATATGACATATCATGTATTAGAATATTGTAAACGTTGCTCTGTTTGTACTAAAAACAAAACTCGTCGTTCTCGTCTCCTTGGTAAACTTGGTATCCTCGGTCCTGCTACTCGCCCCTTCGAGATAATGTCCGGGGACACTATAGGAGGTTTTTCCTACCGTTCTTCTTCCTTACGCTATTGTCACCTTCTTGTGGATCACTTCACTCGTTTCTCCTGGATTCTCTGTACAAAGGGCCAAACTGCTCGAGAGATGGTCCGTCTTATCAATTCGGTGCAGCAACGGAACCAGATAGGGACGTTGCTCACCGATCAATATGGCGGACTCTCCTCGGATGAGTTTCGGTCATATTGCACAAGATCTAACATACGCCATATTTTTACTGCAGTAGACAGCCCATCATCAAATGGCTTGAACGAACGCCTCAATCAGACGTTGGTGAACAAAATACGATGTGTAAAAAACGACCCTTCGTTATCCAGTCAGGTGTCCTGGGCAACTCTCGCAAAACGATGTGTTGACCAGTACAACTCGACGCCTCATTCGGTCACTTCCTTCCCACCATCTTACTTACTCACTGGCGTTCCTTCCACTCCTCTCCCTCCTCAGTTAGTTGATCCTCCGAATTATGAAGCCGATTTGTTAACGGCCTTTAATAATACTATCAAGCATCATGAATATAATAAGTCGATTTTTGATAAAAATAAACTCGATGTTAACTTTAAGCCTGGCGATCTAGTTTACATTTCCAATGGAAACAAGTTAAATCGTGACAAACTCGATCCTGTACGTATTGGTCCGTTCCCTATTATAAGGGCAATTTGTAATAATGTATTCGAAGTTAACGTAGATGGTAATAATGATCATCGTTTATATCATGCCAATAAGATGTCATTAAAACCTAATTAACTCGATTTTGTAATGAGTGAATTCCTAGTTTTCCTTCTAGTCATTCTTCGACCTTCTTCCTCTCAAAATGAGTGGGAAAGGGGGATGTAAGAACTACTCCGCCTTATCCCCTCGTCTCGTAATTCTCATTTTATTCTCTTACATTTTTTCGTCATCCGTTCTCCACTTATCATACATCACGTATCGACTGGTCTCGCCGATATCATGATGTATGCACACACCCACCTTCGGTTCATGTTCCTTCACTCTTCACTCAGTTCGCTTTTATCGCTTGTACCTAGAGCTAGCTTTTTCATTGTTTTCTTGTTACACACTTCTGAAGCGACTTCGATTTAGAATTCGTTTATAATAATAAAACTCATTCTTCCGTAGTCGTTTGTGTGCTTAATTGACATATCTTATATATATATGATACAATAAGCAAAGCGTGAGCATATAAATGATAAAGCAAAATAAAATGAATTTGGCTTCAAACTATAGGCAAAAGTGCAGAGAAGAAATGATAAGACGAGATGAAGTTGGCTGCATGCATTTCATTCGGTGGGTTTTTACTTTCCATTGAATTTTGATTCTTTTACATTCATCTCATGGCGCCAGTCGTACAAATTAAATCAAATGGTTTGTAGAAAATTGTCAAATCACGAATGTGTTGACTCTGTAATACAAAACTTGATAAACGATTAAATATTGTCTGAAAAAGAATCAAATTTAATTACTGTCATCATGACATGCTCCAAATATGAGTTTGGATTCGGACATTATATTATCCAAATTTGTCTTATGATTTTGTAATGGTGTCTTCACATTGTGTCGTCATTATTACTTCGAAATAATTTTTATTTTGTCGTCAAAAAGTCTCGGATTTCTCTAGGGTTATCCTTTTATTATTATTATTTTTATTATTATTATTATTATTATTATTATTATTATTATTATTATTATTATTATTATTATTATTATTATTTGACCGGAGGGATACAATAATTTTCAAAAATTAGTCAAAGGTGACCTTAATTGTGAGTAAATTATAATCTTTTTAAAATTCTTTTCACTGTGTTGCGCAAATGCGTTTCAAGTTTCGTAGATTTTTTTTGCGACTTTTACATTGTATCTCGTAGTTTTCTGCAAAAATACTGTGCGACATGTGGAAGTTACCAGTTCTTGTTGGTGACCAAAGAAAAGGAAATTACTGGATGGAAAATGGCTAAGATTCTTACGAGAAAATCTGAGAAAAATATAACGCTCGTACCTAGCTCCTGTTTCACATTGAAAATTTTCCAGCTTTTTTTTCTTCAATGAATTGAAGATTCAAGACTAAAAATTTCTTTTTCGTAGTATGTAAATGTATACTATGTATGTACATTGAGAGAAACGAGATAATTTAAACCGAGTCCGTTGACTCGATTCGTTATTAAATGTGAAAAATAAATATTGAAATTCGTATTTTGTGCGAATTTCTTATTATATCGGCGTTACACTGCGCCTTTTTTCTCTCATGAACAACACATAAGATGAGAGAAAATTCAGGTCCAAAACCTAGACTATAAAAATCGTGCGGATTCTGCCATAATTTTCTCCAATTTCTCGAATATGTCGGTTTTTGGTCTCAGTCGATTTTTCTGCGTTTGACAAATAACGCTACGCCAATCTGTGGGAAATGAAATATAAAAACATTCGATATTCGAAAATCGCGTTTATTTTTTCATACTACTAATGGAATTGTAGGAACGTCTGATTCATATTCGTCCTTTTCTTAAGAGATTCTGTTACGGGTTCTCATTGATTTGAAAAAAGCCGATCTTCTAATTAACAGCCGCTGTGTGTCAGGTCGTTTTAAAGAATTGATGCGGGCAGCAAATCGAAGTTAATCTCAAAAACGTAGTCCACAGTGAAAATGGTTGCACGTAGATTTTTAAATTTTTACAGTCCGAACGAAACGTTACGTTTCCTCGAGTGCCCCCGCGGTGGCAGTTTCCTCATACGATATTTATTTACTTCCGTGTTGGCGGACATTCGTATATCAAACGACAGATAAGTGCCTACTTGACGCAATGCCAACGTAATAGTAAAATTATCGTAAAAGACGGAAAAAGAATAAATATGCGATTATAATTGAGTCATTATGTGACGGGAAAACTTCCACATTCGGTTGATTGAAGCGCGAGAAAATTGAGAAAAAAATTTTCTTCATTACCTGCAGGTACTGCGGCTAAAATGCTGTCGAATATCAATAAGCCGTAACTGTAAAATAATTTCAGTCTGACGACTCTTTTCAGATTGCTATTAAAAATATTTGTATTTTTTGTTTTGTTTTTATTAATTTCAGGTATGTAACGCCGCCGGTTCTATCAGTTTATTTTCCCAAGTACCATTTTCTAATCTCGAAGACGAGACATCGACGCTTTACGAATGATAACTCAACTTCGATGTGAGTATTTATTGTTTCTTCTCTCTGGAATTTCGTTCGAAAAACCTTTAAATCCGCGTAGTCACTGCTGCATCTAACATCACCCCCATCTCACAGCGTACTTGGGGATGCATCTGAGCCCTTCCGTTATTCCGCCTATCATAAGTAACTGGTAGTTTCAAAACAACAGCAGATCTTCCACTTTACAACAAATTCTTTCTCAACAACTCCCACTCCCTCTTCCAATCACAAACGTCTCAACACCACTTTCTAGACCCTCTATAAAACATTCTCTTGTAGGTAATCCTCTGCCTCCAACTCATCCCCCAATTCTTCCTGAGTCAATATAAATCCCTAAAGTCAATTTTCAGCTACTAATTTCACCAGAAACGTAAAACTGTACCCATTTTTTTTAAACAGAAGACCGAAATCTATTCTTTAAGAGAAATCAAAGTGATAAGCTATATAGCGTTAGGAGACATGAACACACTCGCAGTTACTTTACCCTTTCCTCTCATTCCCTGTGGCGGATTTAGAGAACTTTTTTCTTGGGGTTAGGAGGGATCATTGGCGGACTTTGGTCAAACCTTGTAAGTGGACCAAAAAGTTTGAGTTAAAAAAAATCTGAAGGGGCATGCCCTCTCGTGATTATCAAATGCGGCGATTTGAAAATAAAATATATATTATCTGACAAATTTTCATGTCACATCATAGTTAGACTCGATAGATGAAACTAGTGAAGGCAGTTTTGTGATCTATTCTCTAAGCAATTGTATCTTGAAAACTTTAAAAATCGATATTTTAAATGAAAAAAAGTTATCTCAAAAATTCAGATCATCGTTGTGGGGTGTCAGGTTGAGGATTTAAACTGGCAACCCACCGGTTTGAAAACGGACAATGCACTACGCAGCTTTGACGCAGACGATGTATATGAAGTGTGATAGCGCATACAGTTGCATCCCCACAACCACCCCCCCCGTGCTGCATTGCAAGCACGACAATAGAGGGTAGAGCTAGGCTGCTGTGTATGAACACAGGCCATCATGGCTCGAAACCACTCCAAGGAGGGGGATGTGGAGGCAGTTGCATGTACGTTTCACATCAGGAATCATCAGTTCTGTGTGCTGTTGGCTCAGGGATTCGAATTGCCAAACCACAGGTTAGAAAAAAGATGACGCACTCTGCAGCTACAATGCCAACAATACGTACGAGGCACATGATAGCACATATAGCTGCGTTCCTAAAATCATAATGAAAACTGAATTTTCTTCAAACCTTATTTAACATAACATTGAAGTAATATTTATCAGATAAACAATAATGATTTTTTTATTAAGTAGCGGAAACTTAGGCACCATGGAACAAGTGTACAATGGATTAATTTTTGGACTAACTGGTTGTATATCATTATCATTATCAAGTTTGTTATTCAAAATTTATTACAATATTTATCAAAATTATACCTAAAGTAATATTTTGATAACTCATAAAAAGTGTGACCGATGGGAGAGAAGTTGACTGTTAAAATTTTTGTATATGTTTTCAAGAATTTTAATAGTCAGTAATTAATTATTTGGAGTTACCAATAATCAAAAACACTTAAATTAAATATAATACTAATTTCTAGTAAGAAAGTGAACCTAGTATACCATGGTGTAAATTTTCTGGTGTACCATGGAACATACTGAAAGTAGCTTTCAATTTTTTGCAAATAATATTGCTAATTAAAACTGCCCAAAAACATGAAACACTGGATCTCAAAAAAGTTGAGGATATTATGAAAAATGTCTTAAATTAGCAAATTTCATGAGGAAACAGTCATAATTGAAAAACAATAAATTTTCCTAATAATAATTATATTATTTCAATTCAAATAGCAGATATTATGTGTTTCCTGAATGTAAATTAATTTTAGATGCAGTAGGTACACTTCATATTGTATCAGATTAAATAAATAATTTTTTTGGTTCGAAAATATTTTTTTCTTATAAGATTTAACATGTACCATGGTTCACCCCTTCAGTTCCAAGTACACTTGGGTAGTGTACTATGAAATAAAAAAAGATTATCCCCTTTAAGATGGAATTAGAAAAAACCCATCACATATTAATTATTTTTTTTGTTTTGTTTTGTAGAAGAAGGTTTTTTCTTTTCAAATTTATTGATCCCGAATTTCTAACTCAATTCTATCTCACCCCAGAGACAAAAAGTAAAAAAGTGTTCCATGGCACCCCGGTCTCCCCCACTATTAATTTTACTTTCGGAATTCTCATGTTTTGTTTTCTTAAAATTCTATGCACCATCTGAAATTGGTTTCGTAGAAAGCTAGAAATTAAATTCCTTAATTTCAAGGCATGGCTAAACTATCGAAGATGTAGGAATTTAAATGTTTCTAATTTCTTGTTTTCTTATTCCACCTGAAATTGCATGCAACAAAGAAATAGAAAATACCTAATTCGTTCGACTATGCATCTCTACTCGCGTATTTCTAATGAAAAAATAGAAACAAAGGTCGTTTAGTTTACCAAAAAACCCAAAATCTTCGCTAAAATTACTTCGGTCGCTCGCATCTTACGGCTCTTTGGCTCTTCGTGTGATCGTAAGAACAATATTTTAATTTACATCACGATTGTGTCGTTATTCTTCAACCGCAAGCCCGTCCTTGACCAAGAAAATCAACATTTTATTGCAGATATAAATTTTTGTTCAGACAGAAAAGAATGGTATTAAAAGAAAAAAAAATTTTCTGTAGACCTGTTTTGGGACCAATGTTCAGATATTTTCAAAACAATGGCTGCCCTGCGGAAGGAGCAGTGAAAGGACATGAGAAATGACAAAAACAAAAGTGGTTACTATTTCATTAGCTGCGTAGGTAGCGTAGGTAACGTAGCACAGCCATTTCACAAGTAGCTACATTGGCAACTTGGCAGCTGACTACAAGTGCCACGCATACTTGATCATGTCAGAGGCCTTCTCGCCGATCATGATCACCGGACCAATGGTGTTGCAGTTGATGGGTGTGGGGAAGATGGAAGCATCAGCCACCCTTAAATTGGGTATGCCATGTACACGCAGTTCGTTGTCGACGACGGATGTGCGGTCAGTGGCTGGACCCATTTTGCAGGTGCCAGCATGGTGGTTTTCACCATTGGTGTACTCCTTGATTACGCACGTCCAGTACTCGGTGGCACCCTTTTTGCGTGCGGCGGCACATCGTCTGTTGTCGGCAATGTCAAACTGCTTCACGCATTCCCTCATCGGGGTGGTGCGGGTCAGGTTGTATATCACCTGCACCGACTCCAGCAATGCTTTCACCTCGACCTCGTCGCACAGGTAGTTGGGATCGATGAGCGGCTTGTCGTATGGATTGGCAGACCGGACATGCAGCGTGCCTCTGCATTTACTCACCAGGTAAATGGGCCGGAAGCTGACATCCGACTTCTCACGCAGATTCTCTCGTGTGCGACACTTGGGACTGTAGCCATCCAGGTAGAACTGGATGTCAGGCACCTTGTTCTTGGCGTACTTGCTGGTGTAGAATCCAGTCAACTGTGTCAGTCCTGTGCTGGTGAAGGGGCCGTCTCGATTCTGCAGGAACTGCTGCAGCGTGTCATTGGTCAACCCATTTGTGTTCTTGCCCTCCATTCGGATTGTGACCCCATAGCCGACGTGGTAGTGCAGATTCTTGCCAACAGGCAGGTCGCGCAACACCTTGATGCCCACCTTCTGCAGTTCGGATCTGGGACCAATGCCTGAAAACGGTGACAAAAATATTAACGAAAAAGAAAGAGCTACTTGCAGGTACATTTATAACCGTACTGGTTCAGTTTGTTCGTTTGGACTTCGACTACGTGTGAATGCGCACTTGCATTTCCCTCTTGTCACCAAACTGTAACCACCCCAACTTACACTGTCTTAATTTTCAGCACCACATTCTGATTTTATGCTCTCGTGTTCGTATTTACATACAAACCTGAGTTATTGTTTGCACAGTGTAGGTGTACCTATTCTGGTGAAAATATCGTTAAAACTCTGTGGTTTTTGACACCATCAGATAAGTCCGTGTACAATTTTCTAACCCTGCTGCCAGGCAGCTGCACAGAGTTTGGTGTTTAGTGTTAGCAAAATTTTGCACATTACCTGAAAGCTGGAGTAGCTGTGCTGAACCTACGACACCGCCTGTCAGTATCACCTCCTTTCTGGCCTTCATCTTGCGCACTTTGCCCCACTTGTCGTGAAAATCGACGCCCGTGGCCTTTGTGCAATACTTGTCAAAGTTGATGCGAATGACGTGCGATTCAACCAGCACGCGGAGATTTGGCCTTACCAGCGCCGGTCGCAGATACATTTTGTACGGACTGGCCATTTCTCCACCTTTGGTCATGATGGGGGCAATGGTGAACGTCTCCTGGCGTCGTCCATTTGGGTCGCTGTAAGGCATGCCCATCTCTTGCGCACCCTGCAGAATATTGGTGGCCAAATCCGGCAGGAATGGGAACCGGCTCACACTCATTGGTCCATCAAAGCCGTGGTACTCGGGGTCAATTTCCTCGGCTGGTTCGGTATTTGTTTCCTGACTTTTTGAAATATTCCAACACCTCCCTGTATGACCAGCCTTCGTTATCTTTGGCCCAGCTGTCGTATATGCTAGGATGACCTCTGGTGTACATCAGACCTGCAAATGAAATCACACGTTCATTTGCAAATGGATAAAATGGGACGCCTCAAAGTAGGTAACCATAAGCTTATAGCATAATCAGAATTTGCGGGTCGACTCAAAAAACGGAACTTGAAATTTAGCTGTGTGCCACGACATTTGTAACTTCTACGAGTCTGTGTGAGATAATGGTTATGATTTCGCTCTACAGTGCTACACCTAAACATCTTATTTTTAATTACACCCTCGCTGCATTCCTCCCCCCCCCCCGTAAAAAGGTTGCATGTAAATGAGTGGTCTGACTACGGTTATAGCAAAAACCGGGTTCCTTCATTATTGATTCATAGCTCGTTTCTCGTATGTTTTCACATCCAACGCCCCCAAAGGTACCCTCTCCTCCTGTGTCTCTAACCATAGGTCTGAATGCAAGAACGACACTTGCGAACTGGTGTGAGCAATACTTAATTCTTAAATGTTGATTGTAGCTTCAGTATCGTTGTTCTTGAATTCAAGCCCTGGTAGCATAACGCAATAAGTTAGATCGAAAAAAATTGTAGGTTTTTGAAACAAATGGCAAGCTCAGTCCTGACTTGACATAGCCTCAAGTCATAATGTTCGACTAAGCGACACTCAAATTGGGAATGGTACGCGCAAATTTTGTGTCGCGTTTTATTGTGTTGCTCCTCCTCCTCCTCGAATGTGTCGATCAGTCGAAAGTTGCCCCCTTATACCGATCTACAAGAAATATATCGAGTGATGATGATGCCTAATTTCGTGACATTATTTCGATGTATTGATCGACTTTTCGATATTCTGCTTTCATGTTTGTAAAATATCGATATTTCTTTTAGTTGACTGGACTGACTTTTGATGGATTTTCGTTTCAAAGTCATATAGCGTAATTTAAGCCGATGTGTTTATTTACGGCGAGTAAATAGAAAAATTCATACGTACTAAGGAATCCTTCGATTATGCTATACATCTTTGTGCGTATAATTATGTATATAGAAGCACCTTCTTAAAGCCCTTTATGTAATAGCATTTTTCATGTTAAACCGGACAGGTCCAGTAACACAGAGCGACAAAATTTTGAAGCGAAAAAGAAGCAAAGATAAAGAAATGATCCAATTTTTTAAATCTCCAGCTTCGCGTGAAACTGAAGCCCTTCCTGCAATGTCACCAATTTGTCCGACGAAATGCATTCTTTGTTGCTGGCGATTTGGTTGTAAACTATTCGAACCGCGATTAATGTCATAATCAGAAGAACGTGGGAAATTTTCCGGGTGTTTTCGTAGCCAATTAAGAATTTAATACTCCGTTAAACTCCTCGCTGTGCAACAGCTGAAGTTAGCGAATTGGCCAATTTGCGAATGCAATACTTACCGGAGAGACAGGCAGTGCCGCACAGCATTTTTCCTCGAGGCCACAAGCAAACGCCATTATTGGAAAGGCAAGCTCGTTTTTGGGGTACTGTTTGGTATTGCCAGTCGTAACTGGTGTTGGTAGCGGTGTTCCAAAATGCTGGTACGGATGTGATGCTGGGGGCTTCGCTGCCGGCCTCCATTAGTAGAACTTTGGTGTACGGATTTTCGCTAAGTCGTGCTGCGATCACTGATCCTGCAAGTAGTTCGAATTAGTTAGGTATGTCAGATGGTGCCACATATTATTGGTGCGTCGTGAGGCATCGTCGACTGGATTTTCCGCACAACCGGTGTACCTATGTGTGTCCCTCTTCGCCGTACAAGCGATGGATATTTTACATTTTGTGTTCTAACGTTGGGAGACCTGTGAACAGGCAAATCTTATGTTGTGCGACCACGCATTCTGTCGTATGGCTGCATCATAGAGTTAGCTTCTCCCGCCAAAATGCGAGAACAAAGAGTTACGAGTGCACACACAAGGTCTCAACATGAAACGGTGAACAGTTGACATAACGTTCCCCCATATCCTTATCCCCTATTTACCCGTTTATTCCATTGTTTGGGAAAACTGTAATCAGTTATATACAAGATTGTGACAAAAATACCGTCCAACTTGGCTGATCTAATCAAATTTTTAGTCTTGACTCATTTGTCGCTGCCAAATCGAGGTCCCTGCTGAGAAAGTCGGTAGACTGTATTCGGATACAGCCGCTTGTTTTTCCACGAATACGTTTTCATGGTGGAAATAGGAATGATTTCATTTTACAGATGAGCCAGCTCCTATGTAACACTCCAGGGAGTAACACAAGTTTTCATTTCAACGATATCGACAAAATGAGAGTAGTGAATGCGTTTATCAGATTCTGCGTTACTCTGCTGTTTCACTCACATTGAATTATCCTGAAGCGTTTGATACTACCAGATGGAAAATCCACGTATTCACCAATTTTAGTATAGGCGTTCAATTTAAAATTTCAAATTGCCTCTGTGGCGAAATTTCCGATCAGTAATTGGCACCCAATTAGATCAAAATTAGGTATATAGCTACGAATGTAGACTCTACATTCACGAAAATCTTGTCAAAATTTGTTTTCTTTGCATGTTGGGCATCTCTTGTAGTGACCATAGGCGTAGCCAGAGGGGGAAATGGGGCCCCAAGCCCTCCTGAATTTCCCCAAAAAATAAAAATAATTTTTAAAGAAAAATTGAAGACTGCCTGTCCACTATTTATTTTTTGGGGGGTAGGCTGTTCTGGAGAATATTTATATGAGCCCCTCTAACTAAAATCATACCTACGGCCGTGGTTGTGACGTCATATTTTGTATTTTATTTTTCTGACGAGAGTATAATGTGTTACCCTCATAGGACTTCACAAACTTCACGAAATAAGAGGATTTCGTTATCAAATTTTTAAAATTTGAAATTTTGAAAGCTTCAACGAGTTTTAATTTTGTTCTGCGTCGTAGCTATTTCATTTTCTACACTAATTAGCGTAAATAACGTTCTTTGTTTCAGTGAAACAACAAGTTGTCGCGTGTTTTTTGGAGTGATTTTAGCAGTTTTTACGAATAAAAATTTTTTCATTTCCACGTCTTCGAAGAAAAAAAAAAAAAAAAAAAGCCATGAAAAATAGCGAAAGTGATTGGTATGGAATTCTTTGAAAAACACTTTTTTCCAAGGTGCTTATTCAGTTTTTAGTAAATTTCTACCTACCACGCTAAGTTTGAAAAAATTTGAAAGTTCAAATTTCGGTTTCATCTTGTCTGTGCTGCACTCGGTGTAATTTTGAAGTTTGAATAAAATAGTGTTGCTGTTGATTTCTAGTTCGAGTTTCAAATTACGAGGCGTTGTCGTTATTACGACTTCCGTCTGTGTGTTTTCAAAAAACATTCTATTCTGTTTACGTCGAAATACGCGATGACGACGGTTGAAGATTGAAAAATATCTATTTCTATTAGCTACAAATCGCACATTAACGAGGGTCATTATTTTAATTAGGTACTATAATATTACGAGGTGCAGAGTTCGTGATCGATCGTAATCAGTTTCTACTTCGATTAGTCTTTTTCCCACTGACCCACTTCAGAAATTCTTATTTGTTCGTAACGTTTTTGAGAAGGTACATCAGCGAGCTTTTCGACGAAGCTAACGATCGTTATGAAGAAAGACTTACCGTGTGAAGTCTAATAGTAAGAATAACCTACAATCGAAAAATGGCGACGGTAGTGAACTTATTCGTATTGCACATTTGTTCGCAACGAGAGTATGTAGGGGTGTTTGTACCTATCGGATCTCATGTTCGATCAGTTCTGCAGGTCTATTCATCTAATTCACGCGTATAAAATGTTTTAGAAGATTGCCGGCCAAAACCTAGAATTTGTGCTCCGATGCGTAAATAAATCTGTGGTGGCTGCGGGACGGCGCGAGTGGGAGTATAAGTGGAAAATGATTTTGAGATTATAGCAACTTATGCCGCTGTTTGGACGATTGCTCCATCCGATTGGGTAGTGTAGAAGTGCAATTCACATCTGTGTCGTCTGTCCTCGTAGGATAGATATTGATTCGACCTATTATCATCTTATTTTCATAATCTCGTTTGATAGAATCGTCTGCGGAGCACATAATTTGCAGTAACCTCAAAATACTCCGAGGCATCGCGGAAATTTACCTGCAACTCCTCCGCCGACGACGATAAAATCATATTCGTCTTCGACGTACTCCCTGGCATTTGGATTGTCGATGGCTTTGACTCGGCGACATGGATCCGAAATCGAGCACTGAGCCCTGATCATGATCTCAATCAGCGACATCAATATGAAAACGTTTGGACTAACGGCCGGTAAATCGCATTTGCCAGTCAGCAGATTCGCCTCCTCGAAACTGCATCCGCTGCATCTCTGGCCTGCTAGAAAATCGTAGCCCATCTTACGCCCCTGTGACTCCAAAATCGTCCGCACTGGCTACTATATTCTGCGCGAACGCACTCTATAAAATGTATCGCAGTCGTCGAAAAATTATGACTGGAAAATAAAATTTTACGTTTCGTTGATCGCTATAGGTAGCTCAATTAACCTATAATCGATATGCTCGAGATAAAGGTCACCGATGAAAAAGAAAAACGTAAAATAAAAACTCGATCTTGAGAGAAAAAAAAACAAAAAACAATGATGATTTTGTTTTGCACATTTGCCAAAAATGGTTTACCGTAGGTACCTACCTAACCTAAATTCCATACGTTTTTTAGCGCTGGATTCGCCAGTACTTTTCGTTTCTCCCTTCCAAGAGTAACCTCGATTTAATTTTTGGACATTCGGCTACCAGCATGTATCCCGAGAATAAAAAAAAAAAAAAAGAAAAGAAAAAAGAAAAAAGAGAAAAAAGAGAAAAAAGAAAGATGGACGGACGGACGGACGGACAGGGAGAGCAACGCAATAGTTGTAGGATTACATGTAATTAGCGATCGCTGATTTTGTGCAAAACATACGCTAATGGATGATAAGTTTAATCGTGTGAGGTAAACTAAAGTGCAAGGTCTCGAATCGTTACAGCCGGCTAGGTTTTTGTTGTTGTTTCTTTTATTTTTTGGCCAACTACATGGCGTAAAATTGAAGCTTATCGGCTTATCGCGAATACGAAAATTTGTGCTGGCTCGAATTGTCCGGGGATTTCACTTCTCTTATCGAATGTCGGTGGATTACCAAAGGTTTTGAATTTTCATTTTGAGCAACCTAATCCGTGCCTTTGTTCGATTATCAGACTATTTATTAACTGTGCCCAGGTGAATCTTGACCTTTGAAGTTATCTTATCGCTCGTAGCTATTTTGTGAAAATAAATTTCCCTTTCGACCGTATAATATTGATAACTGTCTCATTTAGTCGAGGCCGGTTTTAACGACGGGAGGATTTCGGGTATAATACCCCCAGCGCCAAAAAAAAAAAATCAATTTAAAACACCATTATTCGGTTTTTCAAATTTTACGTCTATGAAATATGTAAAAAAGTTGTTAATCCCTCCCATAAAAATTCACGAGTATTATAAAATGTGATTCTATCTTCCTTCCCCCTCAACTACAAATCCTGAAACCGGGTCTGACGTTTTAATAAATTTAGTCAATAGTCACTGTGACCTTCTGTGAAAATGAAGTAAATTTTATGATGTTTGTTTTAAATTCCAGTGAAGCGTGTGAAGAAGTTGATCGGTTCTGCGGTATTATTTGTTGGAGTTCAGATTTCTGAGCAGTGAAGTTGGTATTTCAGTCATATTCAGCTATGAATAGTCGACAGCAATGGAGCGAAATAGAAAATTTCCGTTAAATTACACGCAGTGATGTGAATTTTTATGAAATCCATTTTTTGAAATTTTCAAATGAAATGTTTCAAAATTGATTTCGGAATTGAAAAATATTGTTTTGTCGATAACGTTAATAATAGTGAAAACTATTGTAAAATTTTCAATTTTTTCAAGAAAATTTTGAGAAAATCTAAAAAATACGTGACTTCTTTTTCAAGTTTACACGAAAATTATTTCAGTATAAATTTCATAAAATTATCGGTTTGAAATATTTCAAAACTCTCATCACTACCCTTTATATCGACGATTGCAAAAAAAAAAGATGTTAAATTGATTTGAAAGGTCTGGGCAGCAATAGCTGTATGGTAGCTTTTGTCAGTTTCTTTTGTATGAGACCGGTCATAAATAGCATACAATCAGTTTATTTTTGTCGTACTTACGTTTTATGCAGTAAAAGCCGTAGACAGCCAAGCATTCATTTTTTTGATTTCTCATTGGAGTATTCCATAAAATCATGATTTTCTTCGGTTGTCTTATTGAAATTGAATATGGCAGCCTTCAAGCACTTTACTTTTTTTGATAGCTGAAAATTCCACCTGTAGCGGACACTGCTTCAGATACAGCCATTTTGTTGGCCGTTGGGGCAACAGCTTCTCCAACTGACATTCTTTGTGCAGCCAGCATTTCAAAAATATTCATATTTCTCCTGTAGTATACTTTATTTTTACCTCTGGATTTCAGGCGTTCTTTAAAGTAAGACGAATAGTGGTTTTTCTTTACTCGTCGTCAAGTGTTACGCGGGACAATGTTCTAATACTGCTTACAGTTTGTAGGGTAAACCTTATCAGCAGTTCCATTACAATCAAAGCTATCGAAAGCAATTGCGTAAAAACCACTGGCTGCGGAAAACTTAAATTCTTGCTGAGACATCGCCGCATACGTTAGTTGAAGATACTGTGAAATTTCGGCTATTGGTCATTGGTCTTCGAGCTCGAGGTATCGCTGAAATTCTGTTCAGATTGTGTGATTCAAATTTAAAGATACGAATTTAGTCACGCTGCGGAATTTTAGCAATATATCTTGAGAACCGAACATACGATTTTGGGCAGATTTTCACCGAATCTTTAACTTATGTATGATAATATTTTAGAAAAATTTCAGCTCTTGTTTACTTTCTCGCAAGTCAATCTATCAGGCGTAAGTTAGACTACAAGCGTAACAATGAAAAATTTGTATAAGTCGGAAGCATCCCTGCATCCCAAACACATCTTCAGTCACTCCGAAGGATATATATTTTATATTTCTTATTTGAGTGATCTCTCATAAAAAATAATATTTTACGAACCTAATGCGTCTTCTTACAATTTAGCTCCCTTTAATTCCTTCACAATTTCATTCGTGTCCTTACCTTAGAATTTTTACGTAGGTACCTACACTTCTTTAAACTCGAAGAATATTCACTCGTATAATAGCTCAAGGTGCCTAACTGATCCTTGTATAATCCTAAAGTCATACGGATGATTTCCATTTGATGAAACTGATAACCTTTTTATTAATATCATTGTTTTACTATAAGACTAAACGTACATGATCTGATCACATATTCTAACTTTCAAGGCTGGCTGTTATTTTACACTTCCACCTCAACTTGGTGGGACGATAATACGTGATTTAGCAGCGTAGGAGTTAGGCACAAAAAGCCACTTTGAAGTGAATGGTCTGAGGACGGAACCTACGTCAAGAAGTTTACAATAAGTACAAATTTGTTTTAATCTGACGGTAATCTTTATTATCCCCTCAAACCATCCACCTTTGCTCACATTATTCGTGACATTCGTTGCTCAACGGAATAAATTTTTGACCTCCATTCGTGAAGTCGAGTCAAGTATTTTGAAGGAGGGTGGAGGCTGGAGTTTGGCAGGCCGAAAATATGGCAATAAAATAATTTTTAATTTTCAGTAAGTATGGCTGGATATTCGTTTCAAGCATATGTAGGCCTTCTTCAGAAAATATTTGCATACATGGATTGGAAAAATAATGGAATCAGGATTAATATTACTATATTATGTGCTTCAATAACTTGCGGTTTGCTGGTGACATTCCAGTAGGTAAAAGTAAGAGGGAGTCGAGCAAAATGGTTGAAAAATTCGCTCCAAAATGAAGAGAAGCAGGTTCGAAAATAAATCTTCGCAAATTAAAAATTTGAAGTCTTGGAAATGTTCTTAGGATACAGATGATTGTATGAGTAATAAAGAAGTAGAAAGAGTACAAGAATACATTTATTTGGAACAAGTAATACGACCGAAGAATAAAACTCAAAAAAAGAAGAAACGAAATAATTTATGAATGCGGCGTACGTCTAAATCCAATAAACAGAGTAATATTCGCCAAATATACAAGCAGAATCTTATTTTGATACACGCCGTACCAAAATTACCGTTATTGCGTCAAAAATTGTCTCGTCCAACTTTTTACTTTTTCTGTAGGTACGTAAGTCATAATTGCATCCTGACGTAGTCGTTGATGAATCAAATGAAAATGTTTTTAATGACAAAACAACAACAAAAATTACGAACTCTTACGAACTGGAGATAAAGTATTTGGCAAAATTTAAATTAGATATTTGAAATGAAGTGCCTTTTTCATCGGCTCGTACAAAAATAGTTTGGTCGATTACAAAGCAACGATCGCATAGCACCTTGTGCACATTGTGCAGTTGCGAGTTGAGTACAGAGTCATTGTTGTTTCGCAGCACAGCCGAATCGCTGATCCAGGTCGTCCAGTCCAGCAAAAGGCTCTTGTCGATGGTAAATTGAAAGTGTGACGTCACCACCAAGAAAAGATTCGAATGGACCGAGGTTAGGTAAATGCGATGACCAAGCCCACATACGTTCCCACTATCAGCAGTTACTTTGCTATGAAAGGGATTTCAGAGGTACTCCTTGGCAGGGTACCTATAGTACGTATGGGCTGGGCTTCCACCACGTTGGTACCACATCTTACTCCCATTAGATTTTCCTGGTACTTCTCGCAGTGGTGCAACTGAAAATTTGGAGCCCCTCCCCCATAAAAGTTTCGAAGGCGCCATCTTCGAATTTGTGAGAAAAAAAGAAAGATAATTTAACCTTCTTCGTAGCATACAGGCCAATTTCAGTTCTACCAGTTTTTGACGCACCAAACGTAATTTGTGTATGATGCGGCGGAACATAATTATCGACTCTCCCTACCGTATGAGTAGAAATAGGAACTATCGCAAACAGCTGTCAACATCGCTACCACCGTTGAAATTTAAAGGGTGAACGCTTTGGTTAGAGGTACATTGGATTTATGACCTGGTCAGTGGTTGGCCGATTTGCATCGGAGTCTGACGCCGACGATGGTGGCGGTTGCGGTTGCGGTTGCGGCTGCGGCTGCGGCTGCAGCTGCGGCTGCGGCCATGGAGGCGACGGAGGCGTTGGTGTCCAAAGTCGTTTAATTAAGTCGGCACCTTTTTCGGCTATCATTATGGTGGGAGCGTTCGTATTTCCGCTGACGATTTTCGGCATGATGGATGCGTCGATAACTCGTAAATTAGAGACGCCCCGCACCCGCAATTGACTGTCGACGACTGCCTCTGCGTCATCGTCCGGTCCCATTTTACACGTACCCACTGGATGGTATATCGTCATGGTGTAGTGTCGCGCCTGCCACAGTAATTAATGCGCCCCTTTAATCGACTCGTCAACGCGCTAATTTAGGACCTCGACGTCGGCCACATTGATCGCTTTATTCTCTACTCCCCTCTCTGTCTCTCTCTGTCTCTCTCTGTCTCTCTCTGTCTCTCTCTGTCTCTCTCTCTATTACTCTTTCTCTCTCTCTCTCTCTCTCTCTCTTTGCTGTACTTTCTTTGTAGCTCACTGTGCAACGTTACCTTACTTTGCACCGGGTCAGTGTTTAGTTTCAAAAAATGCCCAATGGTTGTAGGTGTTGTATGTCGTGTCACACACCTTATGATCTTTTTCGCATTTAGCCCACACCATCCCTCTGCCAGCAAGGAGCAGGCATTCGTTGGAGATTATGTACGATTCTTCTGCCCAAATAGTTATTCGTTTCATTCAAAACATAACCATGCGCACCTGAAATACCAGTTTAAATATGTTGGTATTGGTGTAGTTGTAAATATGATTTACGAGATCTGGGTCTCGTTTATAACCTATAGTATGTCTACGTACCTGTATCCCATAAAATGAAATTTTCCACCCCAAATATGTACGCCACCAAGTATTATGAGGTGGAGTATTTAAACTAAAAACGAAATACCCACAATGGAGCCGCGAGGAAATGAAAGCTGAAATATCTCTTATGAGGCTCTCCGGCTTCAGAAATCAAGCGTTCAAAATCAAAATAAATGAGATCTGTAGGTACCTCGGTTTCTAAATATTTTTACTAATAAAAAAATTTGATTTTTCTCAGGAAAATGTCGGTACTGATTATGGGGTCTGCACCGAATATGGAGTACCATTATTACTTTTGTAACACAGAATATAACCTATGCTAAAGCATTCTTCACATGTTGGGTACTTTTCATTTTTCAAATAGGTTTTCTATTGAAAATCTACTTATTAATCTTGGTGTAATGAAATGACCTGAGGTTGGGGGTAGGTACGTTTTTCGTTTCACAACCCAAGGAAAATTTCGGTACTAAATCAAATTCGTATATATGCATATATAAGCCAATTTCTTGTTACCTCGGTACAGGTGGCAATTTTTATCCGATAATCACGAACTTTGGAATGAACGTTAGTACTGAACCAAGGACTTGACTTATTGATTTTGTTGCGGATCGGCCGCACGGTACTTCCGGTATGATTATTTTTGTTTTTGTTTTGACCATAAAATTTTGAATTTTCGACCAATAGCTACGAAATTTGAGAAAAATATTTACTATAATATACTATAACTCGTTATAAATTTTGGTGCGGATCGGCCGTACGGTACTTCCGATGTAGCTGTTTTCGTTTTTGTTTTCGTTATAAAATTTTTAATTTGTGACCAATAGCTACGAAATTTCAAACAAAAATTCAATTTTATCTGTTATAACTTGATATTAATTTTGGTGCGGATCAGCCGTACGGTAAATTCGGTATGGCTATTTTCGTTTTTATTTCGCCTATAAAATGCCTAATTTTGGACCAGCAGGAACGTAATTCAAAACAAATGTTTATTGCGATTTATTAATAACTTTTTAGTGACAACCTAATTTTATACTTTTCGAAAACCTACTTTTTCTAACGGAGCCACTGCTGCGTCAGAGTTTTTATTATAGCGATTAATTTGTGCATACCAAACCGTGCCAATTTTTCATACGTGCATATGAAAAATCGAAACTTATTTTCTTGTTTGCACAGTTTATCGAAAGAAGTTGTAATTTCCAATCGATAAATCAGCGTCAATTTCATCTGTACAGTTAATTTGACACGTGTGTTGTAGGGCAGTGACCAACTATTCCTTTTTTTGTTTAAAAATTATAAAATTCTCGAATTTTCCAGCGTGTATAAAATTACAACTGAATTAGTTCTGGCAAGTAGATGCATTAGATGTCGTTTTGAGTGGGTTTTTTAGTTTTTTTTTTTTTCAAAGTTGTGGCGTTATTTTTGTGGTTTTATTTTTATTTTTAAATCGAACTTTTACTTGTTAGATTTTAATATTTTGGTTCGTGCGTAAGTATTAAAACAAATCTCAACTTTTTAACGAAGAATCCAAATAATATGCACAGAAGATATATTTCTAATGTTTTGTAGCTACAGCATAATCATTCATCGACATTATTTAACGCAAAAACCATGCTGAACTTCTCAGATGTCGAAAATAAATTGAGCCGTGTGGAGGCTAAACTCATTTTAAATAAAATGGAGTTAATAAAAATCGCTTCGATTTATCGTAAAGTGTTTAGCGGCCTTAACTCTAATCTCATAGTTTTGCATAAATTCAGAGGTACCCCATGTACAGAATATGTTATATATGTGGGTATATGAACCAGCATATACATGCATAGGAATATATGTAGCCCATTGTTGCAACAGAGGGTATCCTACATTCGGTATATTTACCCTATAATACGGTCTCGTTTATATTCCTAAACTGAATTTTTCATTTTCTACTCTGAAAAAAATAATAGTCAGTATCTATGATTCCGTTTTCGTCGATTACTTCTAACCGATCAGATCTAACATCAGCAATTCGGTATTTATTTTAAACGGAGTTTATGTGAGGCACCTACTTTCTCAATTATCACTTTTCCTCTACCAATCTGAACTCACTATATGCCTACGCAAACTGGTTTTCCAAACAATGTCTATTACTTCAAAGTGTAGGCACTGTTTCTCTCCAGAATGGGACTGGCTGCCTTCGAGATACCTGTACAAGTACATACCTGGCATTCCCAGTATTCGTCGCTGAGTAACTTGTGCCGCTCGCATCCTGGAAATGGAGTCGTGTGCATGCTGGTGTTATACATTTTCAGTGCATCCGCCTGGCTTAACTGGTAGCCCACTTTGGCTCCCTCGATCTGTTTGAATGTCATCGTTGAAATTAAACTTTTTGCCAGCGAAAGATATAATATTCGGGTTTCGTTATTTCGTGGCGCGCTTACCAGGGTTTTCATGTCGGAAGGATGGTCGAAGTAATTCGGGTAAATTCGAGGCTTGGATGAAGGATTTCGATCCTTCAGTTCGATTTTGCCCACACTTTTCGGTCGTAGGAGTATTGGTACAATTGTGAAAGCGTCCTTATATAGTATCGGATCGAATACTTGTTTGTAAGCTTGTTCGGATAAGCCGTTGATTCTGCGATTGAAAATACCGCCGTCGTCGTTATCCCCAGCGGTGGCTATAATCAGTTGGATATCTGGCCACGACGTATCGTCGTTGTACCTGCGGCAAATAGGTAGGCAGCCCGTACGTAAATTATGGGCCCGGTGCCGAAGTGTTTGGAGGACGGGAGGCCACCGCAGCGAGGTACGCGTGAACCCGGCTAAGCAACCACTCACCTCGAGTTGATGAAACCCATTAACTCGCAGAACGGCAGACCGTATATCGGTCCTCTGTGTTCGTCGATGAACGAGTAGTACGTATGCAAGGTGAACAAACGCGGTAATACCACCCCAGCTCCGGTCGGTTTGGTCGACGACGGCGAATCGAATAGAAATGTACATCCTCCGATACCTACGTGATCCTGCAGATTTTTGCCCACCCCTGGCAAATCGACGATCGTTTCGATTCGTTTTTGGCGCAAGTGCTCGCGCGGTCCGATGCCAGACAACATGAGTAACTGCAACAAATCAAAATTGACTGAAACGTGCTAATCGCATTATTTCGACCACGTACGGGTACCCAAACGTCGGTGGGTAGTGGGTAGTCCGTATCATAATAAAGGCAAAATTCAGCCATCAATGTAGGCGTATTTCAATTTGACAGATTTCAAAGGTTTTTTTGTGTTGGAAAAAAAAAAAAAAATCTGTCTGTGTACTTTTTAACAAAGCGATTAACGCATACCACGTAAATGTAGTGATAAACAGTGTACTTATAACCTCCCAACGTATTAAACCGGGTGTTTCCAGTGTTACCTCGGAAAAATTCACTTACAATACGACTTTCGCGTTGTTCTAAAAAAGTACCTATAGTCCTAATAGGACTCGTAATATAGGCTACCGATACACGTATAATGTATCACACCATCGCATTTAAATTACGCGTTTTTTCTTCTATGAATCTCAATTTGTTTCTTATTACGACAATTTGGTTGATATAGGCTAGCTCAAATTATTGAAAAGCGAGGGTTTGAATATTGCGAAAACTTTTTTCACTGCACTACTCCCAAATTTCGAGAGGAAAGAAATGCTTTCGCTTTTCTTCGAAATAAATGAAAGCTATTAGGAAAATAGTAGTTTTCATTGTGAAATTGTCGTTTTTCCGCTTCTAACAGAGCTTATTTGGTGCGCTGACTTTTCGAAATTCATCGTTGAACACGATTTTTCTTTTAGCGTTTTACGCATCTTCCTGAATCGTTTTTCTTATAAACTTGTTTGAAATAATTTAAATCGGTTTGTTGTTTTTGATGGGCTCGGAACCAGCTACGTACAACAACTCGTACCTTACCTGCGGGGAGTTGATGCTGCCAGCACTTAGGATGACTTCTTTATGCGCTCGTACTGTTCTTACAGCACCCCTAAGCTTCTGGAACTGGACACCTTCCACGATTTTCGTTTGGTTGTTAACCACGATTCGTGTTACGGGCGAGTGTAGACTGATGTGCAGATTTGGACGCCGTTTAGCCGGCCTCAAAAAACCTTTAGCGGTGCTGCAGCGAATGCCATCCCTTAGAGTGGCATGTGTTGCGGTGAACCCGCTCTGCGATTCGCCGTTTATGTCGATCACTTGGTAGCCTATTTCTTGACTGGCTTGGAGTAGGCTGCCTGTGATTTTCGACTGGTATCGAAGCTCTTCAACGGTTAAATAACCTCCAGTCGCATGGTACGGCGAGTCACGTAAGGATGGTATGCGTATGTCTTCGGATTTTCTGAAATATGGTAGTACATCGTCGTAGCCCCAGCCTGAAAACCACAAGCGCCTGTGATGAGACAAAGAAGATGTTTTTTCGAGTGTTTCCAGATCCACCCATAAACAGATGACAGGTGAAAAATACTCGAGAGAATAAAACAAAGACTTCCGGTAGTTTCGGCATTTTTTTTTTTTTTTTTTGTTAGTATTAGAAACATCCTGGCTAATAATAAAAAAATAATATTACAAAAAAACTTTCAGCAATATAAGGATTCGAACGTGGGTTGCAGGGGTGACTGTCCAGGCCATTAGCACAGAGCCCCGGAGAAGCTTGCAGAATTGCTGAATTAAACATAACTACGTACAACACCACCCTAAAAACACCTATTATAACCTTTGATAACACAAATAAAAATATCTTCTTTGACTGAATGTAGACGCCTTTGTGTAAACCATTCCATTATCTAACGATTTGCTTATTTCACATTTAATACTCAGAAAATTGGGCTTGGAAAAAAATTCGAATGAGACATTTTTTGGGAGCAATGTTTTTGTTAAAATGTTTTTGGAAGAGTTGCTTTTAAATGTGGTATATAAAACCCTATCACTTAGTTCGATCTTCTAATAAAACCATGAAAAAAAAAATTAATTATTACAAAAATCATTAGATATTTCTTCGTTTATTTTGATTTTGCATTGATTATCAAACTTTTTTCAGTTTTCGGAATTTATGATGAAATTACGTGCTTGTGGGTGGTCTGTGTAGCTCAGTTGCCTGGGATTAGGCTTTACACCTGGGATACCCAGGTTCAAATACCAACATCGCCTACTTTCCCAACCCAAAAACAAGTAGACTGTATCGAGTCCCTATCTGTCTTCAACGACTGAATGCAGCAGTGCCCAATCAAATACAGTGGTATGTTGAAATTCATCGGCAATTATCATGTCAGGCCGACTAACTACTGCAGCAGTGCAGCTGAAACCCGATCAGTTATTGTGCTCTGTAGCGAATAATTGGTTGATTATGACAGTGGCCTTTGACCGGTTAACCCCACCAATACTGATCTCCATCACGTGTCAAGTGTTATATAACACCCTGTGTGGCCTTTCATAGCCATATGAAGCCTTTAGTAGCTAAACAAGGCACGTAAATAAACCGAACAAAAGTATACGTCGCTTTTTTGGTCAATTACTTTGAGATCATCTCGAGTGTGAAAGAAATAAAACATGGTTAGGTTAACTGGGAGTATCGCCTTTTTCGTGGCCATCAAATTTTGCTAAAACTATGTGTATTTTTATTTCGTGTGAAAGGTGTGGAAGAAAAATGCGAAAAAAAGCTTCTTATAAATCGAGTGTATTCGATTGAAAAAGTATGGGTTGATTTAAGTTAGCTTCACCGTCGTATACCTATCGTCTGCACCAACTCCTGAGGAGGTGCAATTCGGTGTAAATGGAGGGAGACAAAAAATTAAGTAGAAACCATCGAATTCGAATTCCATCTTTTTATTCGGGCTGTTGTGATAATAAAGTATGTAGTAGGTCGCTGAAATCCATTACCTTCGTTTCCCAGCTCTTTCCATCTGTCGTAGTCTCGTCGGTTGCCTCTCACGTATAACATCGCGTTTAGTACACTCGAACCGCCTATCACTTTACCTCGAGGCCACTTGGACCGACCTTTTTGGTCCAGACAGAATTTGTCCGACGGTTCCGTCTCGAATCTCCAGTCGAGTGGAGTCAATTGTAAGCTGGGATACATGAGCGGCAGCTCGGTGAGGACCGCCTCTTCACCTCCCGCTTCCAGCAAGAGAACCTGAAACGTGAAATTATGCTTGAGAGGAGGACGCTCAAGCTGTATGATGTGCGAGTCTGCGTGCCATTTACCGTCCAATTCGAATTCTCTGAAAGTCGACTGGCGATCACAGCGCCTGCTGATCCTCCACCGACGACAATGAAATCGTATTCTTTGTGCAACCTACTCGGCGAAGTGCTCTCGACGCGATTGTCTGTATCCTGAATGTCCTTGCGATAAGCTATTAATCCGGCGTAGAGTAAGGCGATGTACGCTACGCTGGTGCCATACGAGTACGTGATTTGGATTGCTGCCTGTGGCGGTTCCGCGAGCAGAACCATCTCTGTGGGACGTGGTGGAAGAACTGCAACTGGCGACCAGTCGCTACTTTCTGCCGAATTTCACTTTCAGTTCGGTCGTTTTTAATTGGTGCGATACGATACTAAAAAATGTATAAAACTTTTTTACCTTTCTCTCTGAACCAGTCCAACCAATGTATTACGTTTCGTAAATAATCTTCCTATGAATTTCGTATTGATTCTATGCCATCGGGAACCACTGTGCAGAAAAACTGTAACGAAATACATCGATAAATAATTTATTTTTGGCTCCAGTTTTATCACCTTCAGCCAGACACAACTACCTATTTCAGTACGTGGTACGTTTACTTTACATTCTGAACACCTAACCGTGTGTGTTGTATGTCGTATGGTTTTTCTTTTTTGCTCAAAAGTTCGTAATGTTTGTGCTAGTTGTAAAACTGATTTACACTCGCTGCAGTAACTAACTACTCTACAATTTGTATTTTTCTTCGAAATGTACTTATTCATGCGCTCGGCGGTCGTATTCGTTGATTAAACGCATTTCAACGTATTTACAGAGTGTTAATTTGGAAAGGGGATTGAGGAAAATTGCGTTGGGGGCATAAATTATCGGGTTTCGCTTAATTTCGGATTTCAACTCGCATGACATGGTCTTAAACTGCTGATAAATTTCCCATAAGGTGTAAATCGAGTCAACGCGGACACTGAGGCTGGCTTTACTACTCACTCTCTTGTGGGAATTTCTCCGGTTTCTCGATGCGGTGGGTTTTGGTCGGTGAGATTTTATACTTAGTCTACACGGGATGAATATTAATTACAAGATTATCTGTGGACGTATTCAGATTCCGTGCACATCACAAATAATCACTGCGAAGGTGCGAACCGTATTTCGCACTATCACTAAATTCAAGTTGCCTCGTAATTTTTCAACCCCTTTTGGAACTTATATTCTCATGAAAAAATGTTATTTTTCATCCTCTGTCAAAGATGAATGCTGACTCGCAACAAATTTTTGAATTTATAGAATTCAGCACTTACATCCCCGAATTTAAAATTTATTTTTTATATTAATGAATTAATTACAATGAAAGGCAAGCAGCTGCTTAATCAAAAGCAGAAGTAAAAAGGTATTTTATTTGTTGGGTGATATTAATTTCATATAAATTTAAAAAGTTGCTCATATTAGCGGAGGGGAGGACAAAATGACTAAAATAGTCAGCTTTGGAAACTATTTGCGAGTGTCAAAATTTTGTGGAAAGATAGAAGATTACGAAACAGTCTTAATGAACATTTGAAATCCCTGCACTGATTCCAGATGCCGAAATACTACATTTAATTGCGAGTTTCGCTTGTCGTTTTGGACAACAATCTCCATAAATTGTTCATTTTCTAAACATTACGATGCAATAATAATTCATCTTCTGACGACCTATTTTGAAAATTGAAGGTAACGATTTGAAAAATTGTAAAAGACGATGGAAGAAGATGGTGATGTACAATTCTGCTGCATTACCATACGTATTATTCATCCACTACTATCCATAAACTAGAGAATTGTAAAATTTTGTATCGTTAATAAATTTGAAAACAAAAAGGAAAATTATTATAATAGCAGGGTTTTTTAATAGCTACCTGCTGGGAGTACCCTAAAATCGATTAGATGTTTAAGATGGTTTTTCAAAATTTATTTTCAGTTCGTTTCGCACATGATTGAAAAAAAAGTTAAGGTACCTACAAGTTTCTCCCAACAAGTCTCGCTGGTGTGGAGTTTAAAAATTGAAGAAAAAAAAAAAAACTTACAGTAGCGGAAAATTCTGACTTTTAATTTCGAAAAGTATTTATTTTGCCGATAATTATCAGATTACAGGAAAAGTTATGTAAAATATTTACGCACTTACCAAAATTAAACGATTAGTTCGCGTTTTTTATCGTCAACATCGGCAATAGGGCGATTAATTAAAGAACGACTTCACTTTCATTCGACCGAATGAATGAGAAGATCGGTAAAATTAAAACAACAAAATCTTCCATTATAGCCTCAATCGGAATGTGTTTTTTCTTTGAAAAAAAATTCATTCGAACGTGTCATTAGAGAAAAACAATGAAAATATGTCATCAATTGATCAGTCGGTTGTTTGATGATCGCCATCATTATCTGATGCTTTGTTTCACTTAATGAAGGCATAAGAATACAATTTATTCCTCGTGCCAGTAGTTAAAATTTATTCTGTGAAATTGTTAGTCTGCTGCATTGACGAAAGTCGTTTTGTAGGGGCTTAGTTCTCCCCAAGTCAATTGCTCAGCACTCAAAAATTTTATTCGAAGGGTCATTCCTATGTAATAATTTTTTATGATTTATTTGGGAGGGACTGAAATCTTTTACAACGAAAATCGTATTGCAACGCCTGTGTTTTGCAGAAATTAGTTGCTATATGATTCGCAAACATGAATTTTAATGTTTGAATTTGTTTTGGTTTCTTTTCTCAACTGAATGCAAAAGAAGGCTGAATGTTCATTATTTATTACAACTCTCGACGTTAGATTTGGTTGAGTATCTGTACTTTTATAAGAACCACTACACTTTGAATATATATTTTCCTTTAGTTCAAAAGGTAAATGCGTAAGTTGGATGTTTTGTTTCCAAAAACCTAACAAATATGTTTGATTTTTAGCATTATTATACTAGAAAATACCTCTGATTAAACTAATGAAAGACAGAGAAAGAAATGGAGAGTGAGAGAGACAAAGAAACTGGAGCAAAGTAATAAAAATGAATATAAATTGTTGGATTCTAATCAATAGTAGAATCTGGATACGAGACTGAAACAATTATTAAGCGAGATTTTTAGAAAACCAGAAAAGGAAGCGGAGTGAAGGGAATCAGATAGTTTGTGCAATAATGTGCATTTAAGATGTTGTAGGAATTGCATTTGCTGACGCTAGGAATTCGTAGTAAAAAAAACTAGAAAAAAACTCTTGCGCAGTAAGCTTTGCAAGAAAAAGTAGATTCTCTTTGTTTAAAAATCAACTCCATCACCAACATTCTTTTAATAAAGTAATATATATAATATTTATATTTTTTGCAAAAAATTACCATTATTACACAAATACGAAGCATGCGATAAGATATACTGATTCCGTATAATTTTTTCAAAATATTTTATGGATTAATTTTTAATTTTTGTATCAAAAATCATTATTTTTTGTGATGCGAAAATTTATTCAAAGTTCTACCTAAAACGATTTTAGGAAATAATTCGATGGTTCTCTTTCCTTCAGTGACGAGAATTGTGGATTATATTAAAAAAAAAAAAAAAAATTATGTGTAAAAAAAATCTCTCACGTTGCTAAACGAAATATAATGCAGTTGTTTGCGTGCTGCTTACGAAAATATTAACGAAATCATTCAATGTGTAATTATTATCTAAGTTTTTTCTTCGAAAATATTTTACTTCTATAGCTGAAATATGCAAGCGATGGAGGGCTAAACTTGACAAGTCGGATTGACATGGCTATGCGTCCCAGCATAATTTCAGTTTTAACCCCGGATTATTATGTTTTCTTCATATGCGTCTGTTTAATAAATAATTATAGCATATTTAGTATTAATTTACATTTATGGTTCTACTAAACAATTTTGATGAACTTATTTCGAAATGATGGAGATGATACTTACATTTTATGAAGAAGCTGTTCGATTTACGAATGTAGAGATGAAAAAACAACACAGTTTTGGAGAAAGGTGCGAAGAAGCGGAAAAGTTTTTATTCTGAACTAGGGCGTAGATAGCTCGAACGTAGGAGGGCGAGTTCATATCTTCTCAACTGGCTCTTCGACCACCCTCGTCTGTCACATAACCACCACCACCAAAAAAAAACTTATAATTTTTTATTTCAAGTTTTTTCTTGGAGTCAAGGGGAGGTTTAGACTCCTCTTGTTATCTACGTTCTTGATTCTAGATAATATGAACATTGGCAGTGGTGGGCCAGGATTTTTCTAAAGGGCGGGCCTAATCCTAATTCTAATTTTTTTCACTTCCTAATAGTATATACTGATATTTCTCTTTCTCTGCCTTTCCTCATAATACAAATGTATTATAGACCCTGCTCATTTTGGTACCACACCTCCGCCCATTTTTTCACTATGCTTCTCTACAAAAAAAAAATCATAAAAACTTTTACACTGTAAAATTTTAGGATTTTTCCTGGTGATCTGGTGCAGTGCACTAGTTGTTCCTGTGGTAGCAACAGCCTTGTGACTCACAGTTTTAGTTCGATGACAATTCTCCTTTGAAGTGAGAAAACTCAAACAATTGAAAAACTCAGAAAAATATTTTCAGAGGGTAGTTGGTTCTTGACCTAATTGAAATTTGAATGAAATTTGATGAGAATTGGTTCTGCAGTTTAACCATGAAGGCTGAAAAAAGTTCTACCAATGAGGCAAAGGTGTAATTATTATTTGGTAAAGCTAAAATTTGGTAGGTAGTTAGTTCTAATGTAAATTAAAACTTGTATTGAGTTTGATGAAAATCGGTCCAGTAGTTGAGTTATAGGAGATGATAACAGTTCCACCCTTAGGGGTAAGGCATTATAATTCGATAGAGCTAAAATTTGATAAGTATATTGTTCTGAACCTAATAAAAATTGGTATCGTGTATAATGAAAATTGGTCAAGTGATGTAGACGTGGGGGCTGACAAAAGTTCCATCAGTGGAGCTCAAAAGATGCAATTATTATTCTAAAGGTCTGACAATTGGTACATGGGTAATGCTGAACATATTGAATGGCAATGTAGATTTTTACGATAATCAATATCAAAAGAAATAAAAAAACAGCTAAAACTTTTGATAAAAAAACAAAAACTGCCCAGATACATGTAAAAGGAACTGTAGGTACATATTGTGGTGTCTGAAGGTAACGACAAAATCAGACAACAGGAATTGTATAATTCTACAATCATCACCTGTTCCAAATATATTTCTGTGGTAGGACATATCTAGTATGCATAAGGGGTTCAAAGACCAAAAGGTTTAGACAATAGAAGGCCAAACATTTCCAAAAACAGTAATGTTTGATGTCATATCATCCAAAAGATAAATTTAGCTAAATAGGGTCAAAAATGGAATAAACAAACTAAAATGAAGAGATATAAAAAGTAATAATGCAACACAATTTAACCAAGTGAAATAGAAATAGTCTCGCCTCAGGGGTTAACATGTTGGCAACCAAGGACAGAATGTAAGAACACAAGAACATATATAATAATAGAAGACACATGGAAATGACATAACATGACAAGTGTATTACTTCAAGAAAACTTACAGATTTCAATGGACTTAAAGGAGACCATGAAGTGAAGAAGTGAAAAATGATACAATTAACATTACATATTGTGAGAACTGCCATATCTTGTTCTATATGAAATATATTTGCCAGTTATTGCTGGAATTAAGATGGCTGTGATAACTTACAAAGGTAGTGTAAGCCTGTGCATATAGGTATAAGAGGCATTTCAGGATCTACCCAATGTCCCACAGCATTTAATGTTGTTCAACTCATGTTGACTCTCTCTAGGGGGAAGTGTGTGAAAACCACCATACTTCGTTCTATATAAAATACATTCGCCAGTTAAAGCCAGTAATGAGATGGCTGTGTAGTTAAGTTTATCGCTTTTAGCTGGCAAATATGTAGGTCCCAAGTTCGATTAACCAAACTGACAAATTTTACACATATGAAGTAAAATAAAATAAATGTTACTACTTCCTACGTCTGTAAAAATTGATTTTAAACTTCCTTTTTATTGGCAAAATAGACCTACTAAACCTTCAGACTATTTTAATCGACACTTTGGTTACACCAACCATAAATCAGACGTATGTGTCAGTGGCCAGAAAAGACAGATAAATTTAATCGTACTATACCTTCTGAATTATGAATGTGGTCATAGTGGTGTTAGGGACTATTTTGCAAATTGGTCTGTTCCTACACATACTCTTCTCAATTGTGGTAGACACATGATTATTTTATTTTCAATAATTGTTATCCTGTGGGGGAAAAGAATGAAGGGAAGTTTGACAATGGAGTGCGGTGAAACAGCCAAATCTTTACTTTGATTTTATTTTTCAAATTACGGCTGTCCTCTATCTGTTGTATTTTCCAGCCGGTAGCTCCACAAGAGCTCCAGTTCATGATACCCAGACTGATTAGTGATTACCAATTCGAGTCTTCCTCTCGAAGCGGTTCTCTGGCTTAGATCTTACATCAGTATATGCTTGTGTGTAGTGTCGTAATACCCCGTGCATTCATTCCTCAATTCGATGAAAAATAATGACGACTGAATACGTGGCATTTGTATTTCCGTGTGGAAAATTTAGAAAAAACCACAATTCAATACAAATAGGTATTATTACTTCGCCATCCACCCGTTTGACGAATGTCCTCCTTTTATGCGTGAAGAAAACCAAAATAAAATTGATTGACGTGTTGAGAGATTAGGTACCTGCATTATTACCGGTTATATTCGTAAATTTGGTTTGACGCGTAATCTTTTGTTTTTCTACGTTTTATTTAAGCGGTTTTTGCAATAACTGATGACGAATTGTTTCCCTACCAATGTTCGAAATATGAGGTTTTTTATGGCACGGCTTTTCTCGCTTCTCTTTATCGCCATATATAATACCTAATTAAATAAAATCGAAAAATACACGCACCTGTAGTCTATATACAGGCCTATCAAATTTTAACTGACGAATATCTGATCGATGCTAGTAGTTGTGAGAGAACACCAGTTTTTCTTCTTGTATCAGATTAGAACACTATTGTTTGAAGCGTGACGACAATAATGCTGAGCAAAAGCAAGACCAAGACCATCGCAGTCTTTGTCGTGGTCTTGTGGCAAGTGCAAGAGCACGACTAACTTTTCTCATCTCTGGACGGGCCCGTCAGTAATTACTTTATGACTCGGTAGTACTATTTCTAGTTTCTACGAACGGTGGAATTGTACTGATTTTTATTTTCCATCTTACGTCACTGGCATCCACAGACGGAAAATACTTAACGTAAGCACTTTGAACAGTTGTGTACACAGATATTTTTTGGCGGTTTTACACAAGGTAGGTACCTACGCTAGGGTTGCCTACTTTTACGCCGACATGTCTTGACATGAAACAGAACGTTGGTCTTATGGAGCTTTACTGGTTCACTACTATACATATAGTCAAAGTTCTCATGCATCGTCTGCTCTCGAGCTTGGCCTCTCAAATTCTAGCGAGCGTGCAGTTAACCCTTCTGGTGATTGATCTTATTTGAAGAACGTACCAAGAGCTACGAATTTTGGGAAGTGAAAAAACTTGTGGAGCTGTCCCCCAAATCTATCTGTACCCACCCATCATCTAAAACCAATCCACTCCTCGTTAAGTAGTTTGTAAATCAACTTAATATTACTCTGCTTGAAAAGTAATGCGTATTTACTGTAAAAAATATATGGGAAGATGTGAAAAATGATCGCATAAAAACAACGAGGTACGTAATTTAATTAAATAATTGTCGCCCTTAAATGTAGACCGAATCTGGTCATCTCATCGGGTCAATAGGAAACTTGAGACCCAAGCTTCAAGCTGATAAGTTGATAGTTGTAATTCGTGTCAAAAATCGTATCATTCGGGAAGACTGCACGAGTGGTTGGCGCATTTAATTTTTGCTGCAAAATATCATCTGTAAAATCGTACGCATAAAAATTTATCATTTTCATTCGACCTTTCATTTCTACCCCATTCTCTCCTTATTCCCTTCGCGATATCCTCGTCCAACGATCATTCCAGTGCGTCAGTTCTGTTCGACATTTGTCAGACCAGACCATCGAGTCGATAGGAAAAACCGGCCATCAAAGGGACCACATTCAAGTAGGAAAATGTGCGTCTTCGACGGCATTCGCAGTGTCATTCCTACAGATAAGGTACTGGAAAATTATCCTGCGTCCATTTCTCCGAGATGCGTCCGGATGCCTGAGTTTAAAATTTTTATTTTCATTACACAAATCAAATTTCCAACATTTACCAGAATATGAACGCAAGAATTGCACCAATAGCTTTGCTTGATAGAACTACACCAACTTACACAAACCTACACCAGGAGGATGATTCCACAAATGTAGGAATGTTATATGACTTTGCACCAAGTTTTACCTGAATATTTGTGGAATATTCCTAACAGTGTAGGTTGATGTAAGTTAGTGTAATCCATCAAACAGAGCTTATGTTAAATGAACGGCATTACACGCAATATTCAGGCTGCATTCATCAAAATTTGATAGCACTCTCGTCCTAAATCCCTCCCAAATCCCACAAGTAACATTTCTGTTCAGAGGTCACCCATCAGATTAACAAATTAAGCTAATATTTGATTACTCTTGTTGCCTTTTTAATTTGTAAACATCTTAGTTCTTGATAAGGGATAATGAGACCATTGTGCAGTTGAGCGTCAATGTCAGATTGTAAGATCCATTTTATGCAGTGATTCACAAATTGCAATTCATGTAGCGGAGATATAGAATAAAACATTGCATCCATATGTAGGCCTCTGATAGTTATGCACAGGCATGCTCATCCACCATTTTCTTTCCAGCCATATTTTGTCAGTTTTATACCAGTTTGCCATATATTTAGAAGATACTGAATAATTTTGGATGGCTTTAGCTCTGTTTGATAGGACTACACCAACTTACACCAACCTACACTAGGAGGACAATTCCACAAATGTAGGAATGTTATATGGCTGTACACCACAAGTTTTACTTGAATATTTGTGGAATATCCTACCAGTGTAGGTTGGTGTAAGTTAGTGTAATCCTATCAAACAGAACTATTGTCTCACTTCATTTACATAATACCTATTTGAGTTTGAATAATCATCATAAATGCTAAAATTTCAAGTTTCCCAGAGATTTCTCCAGAAGAAATGCAAATTCATATAAAATATCAAAATTTAAAAATTTAAATAATCCAGTGCAAAGAACTTCAACAGTTTTTCCTATTTTGTATTTCCCTGTATAATTCACAGTCTTCGATCATAATTATATTTCGATATTTAATTGTATAATGTATTAATTGTTTAATTTCTGATGAGAAAAAAATGGCAAATTAGCATACTGGTGTGAAACTATTTGAGTCTCACCTTACAAGAATAAACAGAAGGCAATTTATGTAGCGTGATTCTTTTCTGTGAATTGCACTTTTGATTGGGTATAGTGGAATACGATCGGAATCTCAATTCCTTTTATGTATACTATAAGAAAATTGGGTTCTGAAATATACCACATTTATATGGTTATTGCATTTGTGAACTATATCCAGAGACATATACAGATGTCCAATGCTGGATCAAAGCATGTCGAAGATAGAATCTTAATAAAACATCTCCAAAGTTCGATATTTGTTACTGTGCATATGTAGTAGCTTGATAGTATGTCTGTATTGATGTGGAGATGTCTGTTTTCACAACAAAATATGCGCAGCAGTGGATGCACAGAACATATAACTGAACTTGCTTCTTCTCTATCTTTCAAATATTTTTAAACCACAGCATATATGGTATCAATCATGAATAGAATTGATGTGAATTGATAGTTCATAACAATTGATATTCCATTTAAAACACTAATGCTATCAACTTTTGTCAGTTATCAATTCATATCAATTTAGTTGATGATCAATACACTGGAGCACTGGACATCTCTTTAGCTGTATGTCTCTGACCATACCCTTCTTAATTTATGAATCAGCTGTGTGAATCTCCATTTCTACATTTCTGTGTTAAAGGACCCCAAGATAAACTTGCGCAAACTCAAATTTTAAGCAAGTACACTTGTGTGTGTAAACGCAATATAAACAAACTAGCAAAATATCCAATTTGTTTGATATTTTACTCAAACCTGGAGCAAGTCATCTTCCCAAGTAAACTTGAACATATACATGCACCCTTACATCTACATGTAAATTTTTCAATTGCTTCCTTTCTCATGGCAATTCAGGAAATGTAATTAACACAACTGATTCATGAATTGAGAAGAATTATCTGGGATTTTTAGGAACTTAGAGAAAAATATCAAATTTAATGGCAAGTCTACTGAAAATCCTCTAAAAATAGTAAAACCCCTTCCTCACATAAATCCTGATTACTGCACCTGAACACGAGGTGATTTTAAATTTTTTGAGGACCCACATATATTTTTTTCCCTTGCCCCAAATTCCTTCTCTGTAGCCCTGATCATAGAAATTAAAGTTATTCAGATAATCAGACAAGTTCATGTACTCTGATAAAAAATTGTTTCAAAAGTTATTTAGAAAATTTTATTCCAGTAAATGAGTACTGGTATAGTTTGCGATTCAATTCTCCTCTGCGCTTCACTTTGAAGAGGTAACACATGTGCGCTGGTAATAGGATAATTTGTCCCAACTACAAACTGATGCCAATTTATTACATTGGGTTTAGAGGAGTGCGTCAACTTGTCTAAATAGTCTATATATATAACTTTAATATAAATCCTCAACTTTCAATCGCATCAAGGATTTTAAATCTACGCAGATGATGACCATAGGTATTTCAGATATTAGTAAACTTTCTACAGACTACAAAGAATACAAGAAGCAATAGGCAACCAGATTTTGCCCCACTGCACTTCCGGCTTCTTAAATAATAGCCTTTGATTTTTTTTATTTAAATTTTTTCAAATGACAATTCGCACATTCATATAATTTTATTGTCCTGACTAAAAATATTAATTCTTTGGATTTTGTTCTCGCCATTTTATTTTTGTGTAGGTACCTACCAGATATTTCCCTACAGAAAAATATGAATTTTATGAAAGCGACGAGGAAAGTTAATTTTTTCAGTAAAAAAAGAGAAAACAAGAACAGAAGTAAGTTGTCTTTTAGGATTGTGATTTAAGAAATTTTGAAAAAAAATAATAACAAAGGCCTTTTAGTCATGCTGAAATATTCACTATGCAAGACCAATAATTTGAATAGTAAACTGATGTCTAAATTTATTACTTAAATATAGCACCTGATTGTAGTAAGTATTAATTTTACAGAACGGGTATAATATAGTAGGGCATATTACACAACAAGGTTCAAATGTGCGTTTATATGTAACGGAAGTTTGTAAAACGAGTGTAGCGAGTGAGCAATTCCTCAGTCATATAAACTCACTTCTGAACCTTGTTGAAGAAGATATTTTGTATAATTTATGATCAGAAAGCAGCGAAACGTTAAAATTCTATCGTAATAATGAGTCTTTCTTAAAAATTATGAAAAATGGAATAAAATATCAACCTCCTTATTTTGGCAGATTTAATGTTTCATTCGGAACGTGCAAACCCTCCCTCCATGAAAAGTGAACGTGCTTCCATGTAAAAAGATGCTCCGTGTTTTTATATGGAGGCGCGTTCACTGAATATCGAAATTATATTCATCGATGATATGAGCTACTTTTCACTCGAAAAATAGCAGCGTAAACATTGCTTTCCTTATCTTGTGTTATATAAAAATCTGATTGTTATTTAAAGTTGAAATAATATGCAGTGCCCAATAGGTAACTAATGAGAGGCAATTTTCGTAACACCTACCGAAGGTGGAAAACTGAATGTGGCATTATTGTAGCAATGAAATTATTTCATTTCCTTGGAACTCGAACCTACGACAATGGCTATCGGTGAAAATTATGTAGAAAATAAGTCTTCTAAAATTGACCCCAACAGCGTAGAATTACATCTCAAGATGTGCGTGTTTTTCATCCACAAAGAACTGCAGCAAATTTGAAAGAAAATAAATATTATTAATTTTTTTGTTCCTCTAAATCACAGCCTAGTTTTTTCACTTTACACTACACGTGCCACATTATCGCCCTCATCTGCGAGTGACTTGGTTCAACCAGAACTCTTTGACCAAATCGGATCCTTTTTCGGCGACCATGATGACGGGAGCATTCGTGTTGCCGCTAACCAGGGTCGGAATGATGGAGGCGTCAATGACCCTCAAACCCTTCACGCCATACACTCGAAGCTGCGGGTCAACGACTGCCTCCTTGTCCCAGAATGGCCCCATCTTGCAGGTGCCAACTGGATGGTAAATGGTGACTGAGTAGTATCGGATCATGCACTCCCAGTACGCATCCGTGTAGCGTTGGATGGAGGCGCAGCCTGGAAATGGTATGGCGTGCAGCCGGCTGCCATACTTCTGGAAAGCTTTGGTGCGGCTCATCGCCACCACCAGCTTCACACCCTCGACCAGCGTTCGCATGTCCATCTCATCGGCGAAGTAGTTGGGCATGATCAGCGGATGCTCGAGTGGATTCCTGCTGCGTAGACGGACGAGGCCGCGACTGCGCGGCCGCAGCAGCACTGGAATGGCCGACCACACGTCCTGCCGGTTAATCGGCGCGAACACTGCGCGGTAGAAGTCCTCGCTCAGGCCGTGCGCTTTTCGGATTTGGTCGCCTTCGTCCGAGTTGGTGGAGCCGGAAATGAAATGGAATTCGATGTCTGGATGGTCGTCGGAGGCATTCGCGTACTTTGTGTTCAAAAATGCCAGACCCTCGACGCCACCCAAAACAGTCAGTGGCCCGTCGCCCATTGCCGCGTAATTCAGCACCGTCGGCACGTTCTGCACGCGTTCCTGCAACCAAACCATGCCAAAATCATACCAAAGTCATACCAAAATCAGCCAATTAGTCGCCTCAAATATTCAAGATGAAATCGACGTTTTGAGCAGCTATCAACTGATCGACTTATCGTCGTTTTTGTCGTGTTGACATTACGCGGTGTTTTGTTTTTGGTGGTTCGAAGGTGCAACAAAGTGCTGAACAAATCTGCTTTCATGTTCGCTTCAGGATAGTCCAAGCAACGTTTATTTAGGTACACTTTGGCTTTAAAAAAATTTACAAATTTTACGAATTGCCAATTTTGTATACACGTCAATGTTCTGAATCACATAGATGCCAAGTTCGCCACTTTGAGACCACGTTGAAAAAATTACGCCCAAAATAAGTTTCTTTGGAGTGCCTGCCTCATTTTCAATACATGTACTTTTCCCAAACAATACAACTTTTCATAAAAACTGTAGAGGTTCGATTCCTCTACAAGTTTTCTTTTGAACATTCTTTTTCTCGCAGTCAGAAACCGTGAATGGGCGAATCAGTTGATGCCATCTAATTTGATTTCACTCTTGAGAAGTAAAATTTGTTGACTTAATTATATTGAATCACTCTGTTTAGGGCGAAAATGTTTTGATTCAGTTCAATATCAATAAAATTGATAGGTACAAAACGAAAGGACTAAATCCTGATTTTGATTTTGCTTTGAAAGAAAAATTTTTTGATCCGATTGAATCCGATTAATTCTTTCCAAGGTCAAGTTTTTTGTAAAAATCGCGAAAAATGATTCGATTTCAAATATCGATATTCAAAACTGTCGATATAATATTGTTAGTGTTGAGACCATCAATTCTTCTCCCCTCTCACCCCTGCGAACACTCGACTACATTCACAATATACTTTTATATTAATTCTCGCGGCTATACTGTAATACATTTCCGCCGCTCACTCACTCACTCATTTATCTTCGTACACCTTCGTTCATCTCACACAATCTGTGTTTACTCTCATCGTACATGATTGATCTAAATACACACGCTTCTGAGACGTTACTTTGTGTTAATCTTTATTTCATGTTACAATTCTTGATCTCTCTCTGTTCACAACCTCTATAGTTAGTATTGTTACGTTGTCGATAGTTATCAATGATCATTTATCAAATCTCAAAAACCAACAGTAAAAAATAGGAATTTTGAATGATTTCAATGTTATTTGACAAAAAATAGTCAAAGGTCTAATACTGAATTCTTCCTACTTTATGATTAAATTTTTTCTCTGTGGCTCCCTCCATGACATGTTTTAGAAGGTTTTCTTTGAAAATCTACTTAATAATCTTGATCTCACGAAATAACCTGGAAGTGGGGTCACGTACATTTTTCGTTTCATAACGCAAAGAAAATTTTGGCACCCAAAACTCAGATTCATACACACCGCATCTATGTAATATCCACTTTCTTGTTACCCCAGTACAGGTCGCAATTTTTGTGCGATAGTCACAAAATTTGATACGAATATTGGTACTATACTTTGACTATGTAGTGCTAGACCAGTAAAGCTCTATAAGCCCAATGTACTTCTTATTGTAATGACATGGTAACATAAAAGTAGACAACCAGCATGTACTTTCGATTTTTTGATTGAGTTTACTGATTTAGAATTCAACTGATAGAGGTCATCCCTTCTATTCACAAGGATAGCGTGCATAAAAGTAGTTTAAATAAAACAACAATAAAATACCGACATACCAAATCCGACATTTTGTACCTTTCTGTTTTCAAGTTTTTTTATAAGCTTTTATTCTACTCACTACTGCGATTTTAAAAAATACCAATACTGCAGTCAGCGTACAGCAACGAAATTATATTTATTTCGCATGAAGCTAAAGCCAAAAAAATAAATAAAAAGCTTATCTTTTAAAAACTTGATTTTAATATAATTAGGTTTCCCTTCTTTCCAGAGAATAATTTCTGATTAAAAGAAGGGTTAGTTTAATAAATTATTACTAATTTTACAAAAAAAGTAGTTTTCACGTTTTTAGTGTATTTGGAGATATAAACATTGTCATTCTTGTTTGGAAGAAAAATTGAAGATCAGGTTACCTTTTTCATAAATATTTCTGTAATAAGTCGCAGCAAAATTAATCAGTTTGAATATCTATGGAGAATACTCGTACCAATGGAGAAAATATAGGTATTTTGTGCCAAATTAACTTGACTCGAACCGATTTTTCTCCTAATTAGTTTAAAAACAAAATGACCTGTTTTGTATGCCTGTATTTTATCGTCCTCTAATTTAAAGTACCTACGTCATGTGGTACACCTTGGTTACCTATTTAGCACCGGCATGTCTAAACAAATCTTAATTCTTTACTGGTCTGTAGTCAAAGGCAGGGGTGAGATAATGGAACCTGAAACAAATCAAGTAATATAACTGAGTATTTTAACTAGTAACGTTACTGAAACAATTCCAAAGTGCTGGATATAGTGAAGTAGCGTTACTATAACATTACTGAAAATTTCAATAATGTTATTACCATAATAATTAAAACAAAATTATACTGTAAGTACCATCAATAACATTAACATAATTTTTATTTTTTTAAATACCATTACCATAACAGAAGCAAAATAATTTTGTTTTGTTTCTGTTAATTCTAAAAAGTTAATTTTTTCCATATTTTTTCACCAAGGAGCTATTTGCTGCATATCTTATTGGTACTTCAGACCTTCAATAAGCTTTTTTTTTTAATGGAACTGGAAGATTTCACTTTCAGTTAAAGTTTGATTATTTTCTAGGTACTAAAGAGGAGAAAATTGGCAAAAAAATTTGAATTATGTAAAATTAGTTTCTTGCCCAAACCTGAATTAGCAATAACATAACTTAACATTAATGTAACAAAACCAAAATTGTAAGTAACATTACCACCAAAGTAACGATAACAAAATAAGAACCATTTAGCATTGTTACAGAGCAGAATCAAAATCTGAAAGTTACTAATATCTGAATCAATAACAAATCATCTGCCTATTGAATAACAGCATCCAATCACAGTACCATTTTAGGGTCAGTAACATTACAGTTAAAGGAAACAAAATTGAAACGTTATCTCACCCCTAATAAAATGTCAAAGGTACTATAACAATAATCCGACTTATTAATTGTGGTAGGGATCGGTCGGATAGTACTTCTGGTACTGCCATTTTTTGTTTTATTTGTTGCTAGATTGTTCCAAGTCCCATCCACGAAACATGCTAAATGAAAATGTGTTTCTTTACTCTTTAGCTTTGAATAAGAAGAATTTTTAAGTAGGTTTTCTATGAAAGTGCTAAAAATTTTGGTGCAAAACACCCGGATAGTACGTGCACAACATATATTTTTGTTTAGATTTTGAAAAGCGTCATGGTTTTAAACTGTGTAATTTTAGGTCAACAGTTACAACATTTGATGCTATCACTTTTTGAAAGTCTACTTTTTCTAACGAAGCTGCCGCTGTGTTTGAGTTTTTTTTTTTTTTAATATTGATTGAATCTCATTCAATCTGAATGAAACAAATGATTCATTTGCTTGGGAACCACTCCTGCAAAAGTTTATTGAATTACTTTTGATTTGATCGCAAGCGAATGAAAAAGTAATAGCTCTTAATCGATGATTGTATTAAATTTTGAAACCATTCACCTCAAAGTCTGAAATTATACACACTTTAAAACTGTTAGCCCTTTAAAAATTGGAATAGTAGCCTATTGCTCGATAACGTGAATCTCTACCTTCTCCTTTCGCCCTTCTTCATCGGCTTTGGATTAAATCGCGGTGTTCTTATTTGGTATGGACTATAGATTACACTCCTGGAGCCATGAAAAGATCTTATTCATGTTTAACCTTGGCACCTCAAAGTGGTAACCAGGCTGATGAAAGAAAATGAAGGAATAACTTAACTTTAAATTCCACCCCGCGGTGGCAACAAAAGTGCTGGATTCAAATCAAAATGTAAGATTCAAACTGAGCGTCTCAAAACCGCCCATCTCATGCATGTGCGAAGTGAAGAAACTAAATCATTGAAAATTACAAATCGCCCTTTATTGGAAGGCTCGAGTGTCAAAACATAATTGAGTAATGAAAACTTGGTGGCTCGTAATACCAATTAAACATTCCAATAATCCTGTGATCCACCATGAGGGAAGGTTTTTGACAAAAACTGGAAAACTCGTTTCTATTTTTTGGACTCGGGTCAATCTGTGCTGGTGAAGCCTATTTTTTGAACTGCAAGAAATATGGGGTTCATCAGTTTTGGAACTCGCGTCTAAATAATGCAAACTGCGGGGTAAAAACGATAAAAGAAAATGTCTCGCTGCATAATATTTGTTTGTATTTATGTACGATGACCTATTATTTCTCTTTTGCTAAAAACATTACATACCCAAAATAATGAACAGAACTGAATACTTTCGTAATTTGTATGCTTTCGTGGAAATGGTCTTATTTTAACGAAGCAAATGTAAAAATTGAATTCTTTTAACAAAATCCCTGATTTTTCGGTGTGGTAACGAACGTGCCAAGAATTTGTAAATCGTATTAATTTTCCAGTGGAAGGGCGAATTTCAGCAGCAAAAACTTTTTAGTCAAGGAACAATCGTCAATTAGCTGCTCGTTACTCAACCTGTAAAAGGTAAGTTACACCACAGTAAGGAAGGGTTACAAACGCGCAAATTCTACAATTTTGTGGCGCTCTTCGGACGTGAAGTGCAACAATAATTTTGGGCACCTCGCCCAGTGAAATCGAAGATAGAAATGTCTGCGGGTGCTTCACTTCGTCATAGGCCTACCTGTAAGATGGAGACCTGCTGGTTGATGACAAACGTCAGACCACCTAACCCGATGTGGTCCTGCAGATTTTCACCCACTCGTAGGTCCTGGATGACAGGTATCTTCAGCTCGTGGAGATGCTGCTTGGGCCCGATGCCGGACAGCATCAGTATTTGGGGCGAGTTGACGGATCCGGCGCAGAGGGTCACCTCCTTGGCGGAGCGCACCGTGTGCAGTTGGCCATTTCGCAAGAATTCAACGCCTTGCGCCACCTTGGTGTTTGGATTGATGAGGATGCGTGTGACATACGCGTTCATAGCGACGTGCAGATTTTTGCGGAGGCGCGCCGGCCGCAGAAACGCCTTGGCAGTACTGCATCTGGCGCCGCGTCTGATGGTGCCCTGCGGTATCATGAAGCCGGTCTGCGATTCGCCGTTGATGTCGCGGTTCGCATATCCCATTTCCAGGCCCGCCTGCACGAAGGCAGCTGCCAGGGGGGTGCGCCACGGAGCCTCCTGGATGGTCAGGTAACCGCCTGTCGAGTGGTACGGCGTACGGGTCAGGTACGGGTTCAGATTGTCTTCTGACTTTTTGAAGTAGTACAGCGCTTCCTCCGAGTTCCAGCCCACATTTCCCGCAGTCTCCCACTGGTCGTAGTCCTTTTTGTTTCCACGCACGTACAGCATGTAGTTGAGTACACTGGATCCGCCGATTACCTTACCCCTGGGCCAGTTGCAGCGTCTGTTGTTCATTGCTGCGAGTGCCAAACCAAATATTGCTGCATTATAGTGCGCCAAATTATCGTCAAATGTGTTTCGCGGATACGTACCCAGACAAGCTCCAGGTTGCGGCTCTGTTTTGTATTTCCAGTCCAGCTGACTCAGCTGCAGGTACGCGGCTAGCAGAGGAACGTCAGACAGCTCAGTTTCATCGCCCCCCGCCTCCAGTAGAAGCACCGTCCAGTTCTCTATTTCCGTCAATCGATTCGCTATTACCGCGCCTACGTTTCAAATAAACACAACTGGTAAACGAACAGCAAAAGCGATTTTCACGAATTCCTGTGAATGTAAAACAGCCGAATGAAGAGGCTACCATACCTATCTTCGCAATAACGCGCACCCGCCTATTTTTTCTTTGCTCACTTTTTTATTTAACCGTTACAAATAATACGCTCCGAACGTCCCCTTCCATATTATCGTACGTAAGCTTCAAAGTCTATTCCAGGTAAGGAGTTTAAAATACTATTGGTTTTTCGTTCATATTTATTATCTTCGCTTCCTATCGGTCAAGTGATAATACAGTACCTAATGGTAAATGGTAATGATGAAAATTGCCGATTGAACAATTTTACAGAAAAGAAGATGTGCGATACGTTTTCCACCTATGAGCTACAGTTCGCATGTTATACAGCTTAAAACGTATGTCGCTTCTGTACGCAGATAGATACCTAGTATTACAGCAGTAACAGCAGTTCATTCGCTTCCCCTCCACTTTTGAGGTTAAAACTACTCTCATGCTACAAAAAACTGGTCCCAATCCATTTCGGGTTGCGAACAACACCAGCGTCTTGAAGAGTCGTTAATGTTTTTATAAATTTATTTTTTATAAAACACGAATTAGGCCCATCGGGCAAAACCATTTCAAAAAATACTGCTTGTATTCTATCTCAAAGGTGATGAGAAAACGAGTGCATTGCTGTTTATTTTGGAATTATAATATGCAATTCGATAATACTTTGTAAGTTGTATCTATAACGTAAAAATGGTTGCTCGTATATCATAATCACGTATATTAGAACCATTTTTTTTTAAATTACTCAACCTAGAATTTTTATGAATACTATGATTGTGATTTGACCTATGAAAATCACAAGAAATACTTGAAAAAGCTACTTTTATGACCTTTGAACTTGAATTACGTATGCAGCTAGCATATCGATGGAGATTTTCAGCATATTACTTGGGTTAGTGGAGTTATAATGCTCAAATGTAGGTGTTTGCAAATAACTATAGCTTAGTGGGAATTTTTTCGAAGTAAAATCCGAAAATTACAAGGCTATAATTGCAAAACCTGTTATACTTTCCGAGAGAATTGCTTAAAATTGAATGTATCAAGTTTGGGTCCAGTGAGGGAATTCTGGCGATAAAATCATTATTTTATAATAAAATAATTGATACTATCGCATTTTGTTGGTCACATTCCAAGTGGGGTTAATATTCATCGCATTAGATAAGTACCCATATCCAGCTGCAGACCATCGTTGCGATCTATTTTTAAATATCAAATTTTCTAATAACCAGGCTTCACGCGAATAATCTGTAATTCCGTAAACAAATGTTTACTTAGCACCTTATTTTGTGAAAATGCAAAAACAGCAGGTGAATAAATTTACCTGGGGTATTTTGAACTTATTCAAAATCAATACCATTACTTCTACAGTAGTAAATCAAAATCAAACCTACCATAGTCCAGTAAAAAAAAAAAATTTTCCTCAATAAAATTGCCTTATTTTCCTTCTTTTTTTTCTTACAAATCGTTAGAGATGGACGTCTTAAATAACATACTAAAAATCTCAACCCCTACCGTACTTGCTTCAGTGGGAATGAAAGAAAATGTGCTCCCCAAATCAGTGTTTGGCTGTTTTCTCGGGTAATATCAACTTTGGTGGAAAAATAGTTCAGTCAAAAAATGCTGAACATTATGTTTACAATAAAATATTTCTCATATTTTTTTTGGTATGAAGCCCCTCATCCCAAAAAAGTTGAACCTGAAAAATCTCTATTTTTGTACTTAGTTAACTTAACATACCTGAATTTTATCAGAAAAAACTTGATACAAAATCTGTGATAACTCCGAAACTATTGCTCATACCGACTTGTGATTGTTCTCATTCGGTTCAGTGTTAAAAAATAGGATTTGATAAGTTACGTTGATGCTGCTAAAAATTTTCATATAGGTTAGAAACTTTGAAAAAATAGCTAAAAAAGTAGATTTTTAAGTACATTTTCCCTAGTAAGTTGATAGAAGGGTGGTTGGAGGGGAAATTTGCCTAAAAATGTAATTTTTCGCTATTGTTTAAAAGTTCCCAACCTACTTGAAAATTTTCAGCAGGAACAATGCAACCTATCAAGTCCTACGTATTTTTTAGCACTGAATCAAATGAGATCAACCACAGGTTGGTAAGAGTAATAGTTTCGGAGTTATTACGGATTTTGTACCAAGTTTTTACTGATGAAATTCACTTTTTTTTTAAGTTAACTTAACAGAATTCAAAAAATGGTATTTTTCATGCTCACTGAAGCAAGACCAAGACGCTTTTACTCATCACTTGATCTAACACTGAATGTAAGAACTAGGGGAACCTCCACATATAACAAATACCAGATGCCAAACAACAACTTCAAATCTGTGTAACAGAACGGTCCTATACTCTATTTACCCTAAGAAATGCGTGACATCAGAATCACAACAGACGTTGTGGTTGGTTGGGGAGGGAGGAAAAGGTATCAATGCCCATTGTTATGCAATTATAAGCATAATTTTGTTGAGTAAATAAACATCATATTTCAAGCAGATAAGTGTGGATATGGTTTATGACATCACGCACATCTTAGCATAAACAGAGTACAGGCGCCTATAAATATCGAAGCAAAATGCTGTTAACAACAAATTTGTGTGAAACAACAAACAGCAAAAACAAAGTATGTACCCAGAGTCTTTAAAATTATTATAGGTTGGCAATGTTTGATACATACAAAATACAACCTGCGTGACAAATGAAGTTGACAGTTCCGTTGTCTTTATCTCATTCTCAGTTGGTTGTTGGTTCCACTGATTTAGATTAAATCAGAGACATACAGCAAAAGATATTATTGTGATATGTTACACGATCCTCTACACATCTACAGTGTGCAGAGGTTTGGCAATGGCGCAGAGTGCGCTGACTGTCTGTACTGGTGTTGTGACAGTTGCCAGGCAGTTGCACTTCGGTGAGGAGGAGTGTGACAACATTATTTTATGAGTCTCTCAAACTATAAACAAAGTTAAGGCTAAGGCCACTACGGATATGTCTAACTTCCGCTCAAAAACATGTCAAAAATAGAACGTTTCAAATTCAAATTTTTTTTACTGCGCATGTTTTGTTGCTTGATAGTGTGTGTGTATTAGTATGGAGATGTCTAATTTCACAATGAAATATGCGTAGCTTTGGATGCGCAGAATGTACAACTTGAATTACTTTGTTTCTATTTTTTACATGTTTTCAAACCACAGTACATGTGGAGCATTGGACATCTCTTTGGATGTATTTCTCTGGATTGGACTACATTTCAAAAAATTTTTGTTCCACTCAGAGATGGTCAACATCCTAATGTGTCCGATGTTGCATTGTGATTGGCCAGTTCCAATATATGAAACTATTGACGTCATTCAAAACTGATTGAGCCTCAGAACTCGGCCGTCCTTTAGTAATATCGAAGACTTACTATTAGTATGTACCTAAATATTTTGTTTTTTATCAGAACCGTTTCTGTTCAGATCGTCACAAGTTTACTTGCTGGGACAACAGATGCTTCATATTGTATACTGTTGCTGTTAGCTGTTTATTATGTAAGCCCGTGTAGTCGTATTCTATAATTGTACTGTAAAATGCTACGTCAACGTCTAATGAGGGTAAAAGTGAATACCGTACAGATTGGGTTACCAAACTAATTTGACTTTGATGGCTCGCACTTACCAGCTGATCCGCCACCCACCACTATAAAGTCGTATTCGGGTGCAAGCAGCTCAGTCTCCATGTCTATGGGACGAGACTCGGGATCCATCAGTTCGTAATGGAAGTACGCGAGGGCTGCAATCAATAATGGAGCAAACCATGCAACGTTCGATGCTGCATTGGCTGCAACGCCAGCTAAAGCCACCGGCAAGGTCTGCACAACACTGCTCATGGTAGCTGCAAAAGAAAGTAAATGCGTCGTCAAAAATGAGCAGAATCGTTCTTTTTGACGGTTCGAGAAAAAAAATGGTTGACTCTGTGCATCAAAACTGAAGTACAGACCCTCGTGAAATAGGTACTGTTTTTAAGCTCTTTGGAAAAGTAACAGACTCTCTTTTCATCTTTCAGATTATTGGGCCATGGCACGGCCCACAAAAGTTCGAAGTGATGCTGTAAAAATTTGCGCATGGAGACCTTCTAATAATATTGGTGAAAAAAAACCAGCGGATGATTTTGGTGAAATTTGACGGAAAGATTTTAGTTCTTATTCAGGCCTCCCTTTCTCTATGTTTTGACATAGTGGAAAAACGAAGGGATTATTATTTTAACTCACTCTAAATAGTGTGTTACGTTTTGGCATGAGTTCTGACCCTGCCTCCTCTCGAGCTTGTCTTCTGTAATATGAGCTAATTTCCGCTGGCTAGCCTTGTATTCGCAAAAATTTCTCAAAAATCTTGAATATCTATTTACTATGTGAAACTGCATTCGGTGAATCATTCACGAAGTCTAAAGTCCAAAAATCAACGTAGGTCTATACTTTTACACGTTGTTTCTCTCGGTTAGAATATAATTTTTTTTTTTTTCGATCGTAGCTTTTACCCTGAAACAGGGGAAAAATCAGTATTTTATGAATAAAGTTACAAAACCCCGAGCCGATGAGTACAGAATTGAGCAAAATCACGAAAAATGTGATTCGAATAACTGAGAATCACTACACAAATATTTTATTTTATGATTTGGAAAATACCTGATCCTGTATCGTTACAATTTTTGCAAAACTGTTCCAGCGCCGAATTAAAGAACGTTAGTTTCTTATAAAATCGGATTACAAAGAATGTTTTTGCTCTTTTTTGTTTGCTTGGTAAAAATGCGCTTTTGAGCTACGTGTTCACCTATTCTTCACCCAGCTCGGGGCACCCTACTCAGATTCACATGCTGGTGCAGTTTCGACGACCGGGTGGTTTTTGAGCTAGCCGCTAGTAAAACTTATTCTGCTTTTCACAAGGCCGTCTCCGCGATGCTGTGGTTTTTAACTGCTACTCAACTATCTGATAGAAAAGTGACAATTGTGTAAATGCCCTATACGCCAGTGTTGTGCTAGTTCTTATCAGCCAGCAAAAAACCGTAGGCGCAATAAAAAGTATGTTTACGTGCCGATAGTAAAAACGCCATTGATAAAAGCACCGTATGTGTGCTTCGAAACATGCATCTAAAACTATCAGCTACACCATCCTGGATGGATAGTTATGCTAGTTGGCTGGTTCTGGTGGCAGAGTTGTTTCCACGATGCAACATTTACCAGGGGCGGATAGTTGAGGGTAGCTGCTAATTCCAAGTTGCAGCATCGTATACGTGCAATAGTCGACTAGCTGACAGCTCATTTCACTGGCGGCTAGCAAAAAGTACGGTCGTGGCGACGGCCTTTTACACTTTTTACGTAACATCGCAGTACTCGGAGGTCTTTGTACCGTCGCAGTGTGCGAAATGAAACTACGAATTGGTTCGCTGGTGGTGGTTGTGCCTTCAACTTCTAACCTTTGAGCTGAACCCACGCAAGTACGCGTAGCTATTACAGGGCTGGAGAAGGGACGCGTAACGGCCGTTCGTGGGTCGTTGGCGTGAAGGCGAGGAGAGGGGGCCGCGAAATTTTGGCTGGGTGCGATGCAAATGCGACAGTGAGGCGAGTGAAAACGAAAATCGATGGCCATTCGGTGGGCAGGCCATACGTGCTGTCATTAAACATGCAGGTGCATGGGGTAAGGCTGTGGCTGCGAACGGTGACAAGGTTCTGGCATTGCGGCGTCGTACCTCCTTCCCACCAAAACCTATCGCCGATCGCATTCTCTCGCTAGCAAACAGTAGTGAAAATCATCCGCGGCGCAATTACGACGATCGCGTGAAGGCGATGACGTCACGCATGGAAAATGCTCGGCGCAATGGCCCGATGAACGTCAGCGACAGAACGGACACCCGCGAACGCGTAAACGGTGCGCGCAACGGCGGAAGCGCAGTGCCAGTTTCGGTTCTCAAATCTCAATCAGTTCTCGGCTGACACCCTTCTCTTCCCGGCGGTTCTGCAGTCGCAGTATCTCGGGGGCGTATTGTGGCGCTTCGCACGCACCCCTAACGACACGAAGTCGCCGCCCGTAGGTACGTCGTCTGCGAGTGTACGTATTAATGTACGCGAGCACGGGCCGAGCCCAGCCCAGCCCAGCCCAGCCCGGCCGAACGCATTCGCACGTTTCGAAGATTCAAACGATCGAATATTGGCGCAACGTTGCGCCAGCAACAACCCGAGGGCGACAAATAATGCGCAGATTGTTTGCGAAAAAGCGAATGGAGTCGGAGTCGGAGTCGGACGTGAAAGTGTCGGAAAGAGCAAACAGGCTACCGTACGTCGTATTGTGTACGCAGGTAGGTACTTATGTAGGTCGAGCGGACAGCGTTCGGTGCCTACGTGCGGAGAGCACGTCGAATGACCACCTTCACCAGCGCTCGCAGTTGCACTGCCTGCCCCCAAATGCCTCTCCATTATTCCAGCTGAGTCGCGGGACTGTGACAAATTCGAGCTAAACAATAAAGAATACCGGTATCGCTGGCAGCTGTGAGTAACCATCGCTTTGCCCATCGTTTTTCTTCGCTCCGCTTCGTATTCTCCTTCTCTGTCTCTCCACGATGGTATTTCACTTTCTTTTCCTCTCGCTCTCGTTTCCTACATTATCCGTACAATCATGTAGGGGCCAAAATTTGCAAGTTTCTTGTTTCTGTAGTCTCATTGGTCCGTGATTATTAAAATAGGTTTACCTACTTACCTACCTTTACGATTTGATGCCTGAATGACGAATAAATTACCAAACGATTCCAAATAGCCGACCGTATATTATAGAAACAAATATATTTATAACTGACTTGGTTCCCACGTAATTTTTCACCCTGGCCATCGATTTTGATGATTTTTTTTTTCCTTTATAAGAATAAAGGGTAATCTCATGGTGGTCGTATCTATTCTTTCCAAAATCAATCAGATAGTTTTTGAATTACCTCTAAAAAACTATTCGTTTCAAAACCAAAGTAGTGCTAACGAATGTGATTGAAACGAAAAAGCATTGTATGAAAAAATTTTTCAAAGAGATCGAACAATTTCGACAAAAAAAAAAAAAAAAAAAAAAAGATTCAATTAAAAATTTGTTTTAAAAATGTGACCGAGTTCAGCAATATACACCTACCTTAAACATTGGCCGTAGCCGACTTTTAAAAATTGATGATTTTTTGAGAAATTTTTATCCTAAAGGCGAGATTTGTTGAAAAGAAATTTTATGCCAGAATAAATATTTTGCTCCGAATATCTACCCAAATGTTGCCAGTGATCGATGTTACTCGAATTAAAAATAGGCGTTTGCTAAAAAAATTAAAATAGGTAATGAAATAGTAGGTAGTTCTTATGTTTGGTTAGCTATAAATGCTATATCTAAATCGAGATAATTGTCGTGTTTTAGCTTAAATTTAAATCTCAAAACGTAGTCAGTTATAGATATTGCTCAGAGATAAGATCGCTACATTCGGATTTTCCGCGAAAGAATGTGGGTGGATTTTCCATTTGGGAAAATTCAGTAACTTAAATTCTTTTGAAAAATCGTTTAATTTTACTCTATATTTTCGATCGAGATAGTTCTAACCAATTTGTTTCAAGTCACATCGAAAATGTACTACTTAACTTTTGTGATAATGCCTTACTTATTCTTAACCAAAATATTCCAAGTAGGAGTTTTTTATACTTACTCGAGAAATATTTTGCATAAAAATGTAGCGCCCACTTCATGTAAAAAACGTACAAAGACGTCAAAATGGGTAGAAATAATTTCTCCGTCGCATTTCCAAAAAGGAGGCCCGATTATTAGGGTTCGGCTCATTCCTTTCATTATTGAACCTTTTGAAATGTAAATCTTCCTTTACTTTTTTTTTTTTAGTGAACCCAAAAATTACTGTACTGACTGAGAATGATGTAGGCTACAAAACAGTTGGTAAATGTGACGCGACGTAAGGAATAACAAAAGGGAAAGTCTTTTTGGCTACCTATATGCATGTTTTATCAACTTATCTCCCACATTGTGGATTTTTTTTTTTTTTTTTACTTTAATTACAAATGGGAGTTTCAACGTTTAACCTATCCGAAACGGTTTCGAGTTGAATTTAAAAATTCATGTTTGTTTATTAAGTTTTAGCCGCCATAGCTGCGAATTAATTTCAGTTTTATTCGATATCGAATTTTAAATTTTGAGTTTTCAGCATAGCTTGCTGTGTTTCAAGCACAGCCTATATTCGGAAATCTATGACTTTATCAGTTCCTTTGTCACGTCTACGGTACCAAAAGAAGACGTATCAACTGAAAATCTATCCAAAAGAACGAAGGTGTCACGAGCCCAAAGCCAGCATTTGACGATCAAAAGGAACAACCCAAAAAAAAGTGCAATCAACTATTTAGAAATAAGTACATAGAATTACCTGAACCTACCTTTGCAACGGTGATTTCCTTCGAGGGTTTTTTTGTTTTTTTCAAAGTCGAACTGCCACAGTTGAATGATAATGCGAATTTACAGCCAACATTTTACGACACTGACACCAGTAAAAGATAAAAAAAGCTGCCTGTATAGTTGTGCGAGCCGAATACTTTAAGATGACACTTTAAAACTACGGTCGATGTTTACACGCATAAACAATGTTCGGTGTTGTGATAGCCTTGAACTTGTATTCGTGTAAAATGGATTTGGTCTCGGTTCACGTTCGATGACTTGTCTGTGCACAGAATGCTGTTGTCTGCACCTCCTTCCCGACTGCATAACGGTACTCTTTTCATTTCGCTTCCATCAGTGATGGGTAAACTTCTACCTTGTCCGACGCGTATATTATGTCCAGTACCTACCTACCTTCATCAAATTATCATCGTTCTCAAACCATAGAATCAAAAATTGAGAATAGTATATTTCAACTTTGGTCGTTTTCCAGAAATTACAAAATTCGACATTTCGACTTTACATTAGTGTCCAGTCGCCGTTCAGCAGTCCACTCTGATGGTAGCAAAAAATGACTTTTATTGCGACAAATTAGAATAGTTTTGATTTCCTATTTTCACGAATCGGTCGATTTTGGCGTCTAACTGAAATAACATACTAAAAGTCGCAGTCCCCCGCCCCTAGCGACCACAAATATGACGGTGAATACGCCCCCCAGAAACCTCTCCTCTTTCACTCGATGATTCTTCAGTCGCTATTTAAAGTAGCGAATTGAGGTTGGTACTATTGAAAAGAGGAGAAAATTCGCATGAATCTACTATCCATTATATAATTGTTTCTATCATTTTTAGCTGTTTAAAAATAGACGAAATAAAGAACGCAAATAATGGAAAATTTGTCGTTTTTGTTGTTTAGATATTTTTAGGTTTACACATCAACATCGATCCTTCATGAGTATAATCACAGCGGCGAGTGGCACTCGCGTATTTATTTTTTACCTCGTTGTTTGTAGTTGCAGCCAGTAAGAGAAACAAAATGGGTCACTTGCCCCCTATTGAATTAATTTAGGTATAATTGAACGCATATCATTCAAGTAATAGAAATGATTGAATACGATAGGTAATTGGAAGAATAGATTTTAATGATTAGACTTTGATGAACCAATAGAATCGAATGAGTGGTGTTCAGTGAATAGAATTATTTGAATACAGTTTAATTAATGGAACTTATTGAACGAATGGAATCAATAGAAATTAATGAAGTAGGTATTAATCTTATTACTGCATTAAACTGAAGGCGAAGAATTTAAATACTTGTATCATATTAACGGAATTGAATGAATAGAAATTGATTAATAGAATTTACTGAGTGGAACTGAAAGAGTGTCTATTATATAAATATTAAAAAAAAATAGTTGTCGCCTCTGCGGAGCAGTTTAATTTGAGACTTTAAGTATAGTCCTCCTGATCGAAAACCGCTGTGAGAAAAAGAGAGCTGTTTTTTTCTTTCATATTTTTCTCATTTTGTTTGTCAGTTGACAAAAAATAAAAAAGTTAGGGATCTACTTGGAGGTAAATCTAAAAATTTGCACTCAGGGAAGCTACAGACTTCTACTAAGTCTTAAAACCTTACTTGGAATAACCCACTTATTGAGAGTAACCAACTCCTTTCCATAAAATAACTATCTTCCCTTGCTCTATTTCCTCCACGGTTTTCATCCTTCTCCCTCATTTCATTATCAAACAATATTTAACTGGGCAGTGTATACTTAATAATATACCCACCTACATTTCAATTTTGTAACTTTTTGGCACTCAGTATCTCAGAAAGGCTGTGACACAGAAGTAGATATAAAAAAAATTTTTTTGATTTTTTAATATATAGAAAAAAATATGTTTAAGGGAGAAGAAAATGTCAAAAAAATTTTTCAAAGGTGTGAATTTTTTCCTGGGAATGATATGGACTTTTTTTTCTGGGTCTTTGTTCTTAAAATTTTTGACATTCTGTTACGGTGTTATGAATGTTTTGTTATAAACTCCATTAGCTTTGTGTTACAATCTTATGAAATTTGTGTTCTTGAAATTTTTTTTAGTACTCACCCTGTTATTCTGCTCTTATCAGCTCGAATCATTGATGAATTATTAGAGGCCGTTTTAAAAAATCGCATCTACATTATCCTCTAAAATTGAAAAACATATGAGAGTTTCATTTAAGAGTATTGCTCTGTTTTGAAAAAAATGCATTCGTAAGAAATTGTATTTGAACCAGCATGTTTATTCCCACTGTTTTATCACTCATTCAGGAAGACATCCTCGCCGTATTTTAAGCCTAAACCTCTTTGTACATATCAATTTTATTTCAAACTCATTTTTAACCTTATTTTACTGGATGACTACTGAAACACCCATTAGATAGGCTTCGAAAAGTGCTGAACCCAGAATAGCGGATTGTTTTTACCCCATCCTAATACAGATCTCCCACTGCCACAACAATCATAGTATAAGATACACCACTCAACAACCTAATACTAATAATCTTTTTCACCCGTTCATCAGCTAACCCGTAAAAAGAGGTATATTATAGATCTGCTATAACTTTATTGATCACTACCTATGAAAATGAAGAGACGGTGTCTACGAGGAAGGTTAAATTTCTAATTGTTTTCCATTTTCTTTCACAGGTGGTTGTGGCAGATCAACTAAAAAGCGGACAATCGTTGGCGGATGGGCATGGGCCTGGTGGCTGGTCACGGATGTCCAAAATATTTCTTTGGAGGTAACATAATCGTTAGTTTTTTAGTGGTTTTTGTTGGGATTTTTTCAGTGGGTTTCAGTCGCTTGCCTACCTAACAAAAATTATGGTGATCGTCACTAACTGGTATTAGCAAAATCATACAGATTAACATTATTTATAGAATAAAGTAAAAATGTATTTATGAGCTCGAAGTCATTATTGAAAAACATCAAAAACCCCTTTAATACCACCGCAGGCATCGATATGGTGCGTCAAATTTAAGGAGAAATTATACTTTGGTTCAATTTTCGGGACTAATGCTGTAGTTTCCCTTTTTCATCCGATGTAGGTGAGATGGTGTTGCTGCGACAGGGTTTGTTTTTGGTTAAACTGCTCCCCCAGACCTAAAAATAGGTAAAAAAATATGACAAAAATTGTGACTCGAACAAAAATGAAAGGCGCGAAAAAAATTTAGAAAAAAAATAGGAAATTAAAATTCAAAACGTCCTCTGGACGAAAATTCTCGCTACGCCACTGAGTTGAGAATACGTACCTACAGGTGTATAAGTGGTAAGTACATTCTAATAAAGGAGTGAAAAAAGGACTGATTGTGAACTAGGGTGAAAAATAGATTTCAAAAGAGAATATGAAGAAAATAATTCATTCACTAGAAAGTGTTTGTAGTATTTGAATGGTAAGAAATATTTATGTTTTTGTCAATGAGATGAAAGAAGGTTGGTGCCCTGATCAGATGCTTACTATAAACGATGAAGAATATGGTGCTCTTTTACCGATAAAAGGGAGAGAGATGTATTTTGATAGATATTCTATGTACCTAAAAGGGCTGACTGCTCGTAGTAAGTGGATCAGGTGAAGCTGGCACCACCAGGAGCGGGCAGCTAGTTCATGATAAATCCACATTTTGACTTTCGCTAATATCATTTTGGTGAATTTCAAACCTTTCTTGAAATATTTTAATGTTTTTCCTACGACGTCGTAACCAACGATAGGCGATGTGGCTGGTCGGGGGTGGGGGTGAGAAGAAAAGGTATAGATTCACATCGTTATACAATGATGAACATAAATTTGGGATATTTTCTAAAGTAAACAAACATATGTATTTTATGCAGACAAGTGTGGGCGTGTTTTGTGACGTCACGTACATCTCACAGAGTGTAGTAGATGCAAAGGACGAAAGAAAGGAAAAAAAAAAGAGGGAGGGAGGGAGAGAGAGAGAGAGAGAGAAATAAAATTGTGAAACTAATATATTTTCTGCGTGTACGTGCCACTGTGCACGAATAAGATGCGTTTTAGCGGTATTACCTGACGTTGCTCACGTATTATTCCTATTATTTGTTATTAAAGAAATTTGTTCGAATGCAATGCAGGTTATGACTTTGTATCCGGTATGTGAAAGCGTGGAAACGAGTCAAGGCGTTCCATTGACGGTGACCGGCGTGGCCCAATGCAAAATCATGAAAGCGGAAGAGCTGTTGCAGACCGCCTCCGAACAGTTTTTGGGCAAATCGCACGATGAGATCAAGTCGACCATTTTGCAAACGTTGGAAGGCCATTTACGCGCCATTCTCGGTAATGCACACCACCGTTGACTTTTCTATGGCTGGAGTCGTTGTACTCGAGTATTGGGTCTCCTCCATTTAATGCGCACGGCGACAGGATATGCGCGTGCAGCGTAAACAATAACACGACAGCACTCCAACATTATACCCCGCCCCCGCCCCCCTCGTCCCCCTCGCGTTCCGATGCAGCCTATTTTTTAAATCAAAGGCTCCGAGCAGCTACGACTCGACATTTCTAAACTTGCCAATTTAAAAGTGTAAATTTTACGCAAATTCCGATTGTAAACCGACTTTTTTGAAACGTCAGAATTCACCCAATAATGCGTTGCTTACTCTCATCGTTGGGTGAAGTTGGAAAATAATCGCTGAAAATGCCAACTTCAATCCTGTCATTCTGTGCGGTTGGGTGCTGGTCTGCTGGACATGGAGGCCGAGGCCACGTATCCAAGGTCTGTAGGTAGATCGAATTATTTCGATAGCTTCGTGTTCGATGTTATATAGTCGTAGCGTGTTGATTCGGAATTTCGGGATCCGGTGGTTCAACGTAGGTTCTGCAGTCGCAGGTGGAAACGCGAACGCAGTTTCTGGGTTGGGAAAGATATAGTCGCGGTGCCGGTATTCGAATACGGGTCTTCGTGCACAGACCCCAGCTGTTCCGATCCTACTTGAATTTGAAGAAAAATTGAAGAGGCGATTAAACACGTCACACACACCTACATACACATATATGCAGTGTGTTCTGGGAGAGGTGGGCACTGTCTAAAATGTAGTTAGTATGCACGTGGAAACGAGAAAACAACAAGTAGGTACGTACCTTACGAACGCGGGTCCGCAAATAACTTGTTTCGAATTACGGAGGCTTTCAGTTTCCAATTTTCCGTAGTGAAATCAAAAGGGGAAATTCAAAACATTCATTGAATTTTATTTTTGACATTTAGAATATTGTTGTTCTCTTTGATCGCATAGGGGTTCAATTTCAAAAATTATTTCTCAGTGAATGTCTACGTCATAAAAACAATTTAAACGCCAAATTTCATGTATCTAGGTGCAATAATTTGGTAAGAATTTAGGAATAAACGTGAATTAAATTCTAACTGCATAGTTGCCGAGAAATTGATTCAACTGATGTATACCATGTCTTCAAATTAAGGGAAATAAGACTCCTTTGATTTCTTGTCGTTTTTAGAATATAGAGGCGAGTATACTAAAGTGGATCTGTCACTGAGCAGAGTTGATAAAAGATATCCTCTGGTGCGAAGCAAATTTGTACTGGTTCTGTTTGATTTTCCCTCTAATCAGTGCTGATGGTGGGGCTTCCTTGGGTAAGGGATCCACCTATTGACCATTTCAATTACCCTACAGCATGAACCATGAAGCCAATTTTTTGCAAAATTTGGTATAATGTTAATTGTTGAAATAATAGGTATAGAATCGACGTATGTTTCTAATTTTATGACTGTTGCTGGAAAATTACGCATTTTAAAGCCATTAAATTGCCAAAAATTAACATCCTCAGGGGCTTCGTCCCTTTTACCCGCCAATTTTAAGAAGAGAAATGCACTAGGCCAAGTTTCAAGGTACCTAGGTAAAAACAAAATTTCAAAAAAATGACCAGAACAAAATTTTTGAATAGATGTTCCAGTTTAACATTTTACGGGGAACAATACAAATTAGGGTCATACTTCATCTATCTTTAAAACTGAAGGAGCTATAGAGTCTTTCATGACCAGGTTATTCATAAGTCTTACCCTGCAGGTTCTAATTGCTGACATACAATAGATAGGCAAAAAATGTACACAACCTCTTGTTTCCCATAAAAAGTTAAGCTGGAATATTTGCTCAAAAAATTAATTCCATTAACACTCGCGTTGTTCGAGTCATTAGGCCCTGTTTTCTTGTGGAATAGAATCTCATTTTTATCAGCAGATTGCAAAATCTTGTATTGTGAAAGCACCTGTAATGCAAGGAATGAGTTGTGGAATTAAGAAACTTTTACAATGCATTCTGTTCCTTTTGGTCAAATGCCACAGTGTGAATTTGTGTTGTGGCATAAAAAGTCACACACAGAATGCTTTGTGTAGTTGAGAAACTTCCACAATACGTTCTGTACATTCTGAGCATTTTGTTCGCTCATTGAGGAAATTTGGTTTTTTCTCCTAACATATACATACATATATAATTTATTTTTAGACTAAGTATATATTGTAATGGACTGGGATTAACCAAACTGAAAGTTACACAGACATCTTCAATCCCTACTTCCCCCTTAATTTTGTTATTTATAAGTTATTCAGAGCTACAGACATGGGCATAATTCTAATAAAAGTGTTATTCTACCATAGTTGATAAAATCTGAATGCGCATGCAAAAGGCGGTGTATATATATGTATACATATGAATTCTCAAAAGTAGTGCCAAAATGGTCAGGAGGTCATGAAACAAAAAACGCACCCACTCTCACCCCTGGCTCCAAATAAGGGATTAATTTTACTAAACAGATTTTCTTTGAAAATCTCTTCGAATATAATTATGGTACTGAACCAGTAATGCTTCATAAGACCAATGTACTTTTTAATGTCAACACATGCCAGTGAAAGAGTAAGCAACCCTCATGCACCTTCTCCATATTTTTGACATTTTGCTCAAGTTCACCAACTTAGAATACATCTGATAAAGACATCCTTCAAATTCATGGCCCTACCTAGTTACTTTACTCTTCTGAAGTGCTTGTCAATAAACACATTCATTGTACCTTCCACTGGTGACCTAATTTTGTTTTTAATTTTTCTCATAGGTACGTTGACCGTGGAAGAAATTTATAAAGATCGGGATCAGTTTGCAGCTCTGGTTCGAGAAGTGGCTGCTCCAGACGTTGGTCGTATGGGCATCGAAATACTTTCGTTCACCATTAAGGATATATTCGACAGCGTGCAGTATTTGTCATCGCTGGGTAAGGCGCAGACAGCTATTGTCAAGAGAGACGCTCACATCGGTGTTGCGCAGGCTGTTAGAGATGCTGGAATTCGGGTTTGTGCATCCTTTTCTACTGTTTTTCAGACACTCCATACCAGAATAAGTGGGCCTACTATGTGTAACGTGTCAAATCTGCATCCATCTAAACTATTCATAGTTTAATTTAATAAAAATTAAAATATCTCTTCCACAACTGCGGTGAGTGTATTTTCCAAAAGTGTCAAATTTTGTGATGGCTGCTATTTGAAAACTAGTTAACCAATTTTGCTCAAATTCAGTACCAAATCATAGTCCCTAATAAATTCCAACTCCCATAAAAATTTCAAGCAAAATCTTTTAATTCATGGGAAAAGGGGAGAAATTTTTTCGCGTCAAATCTCACCCTCAAAAAAATCCTGGCTATCCCACTGATACATGTATATATAGGTATATATAGTGAGGTGTCTGAAATTAAATGGCTCATATGTTTGATCTTCAGGTATAGTGGTATTTAAATGCTAATGACGTCACAATGCCCTAAGAATAAGACATCATGCAGCCAAAACACTGATATCAGTTTGTCTTAAAATAATTCAAGACATTTTATTTTTTTAACTTTGTGATATCCTACGGCTGAATTCTTTTTGACTGAAATTAAGTCTCTTGAACACGGTGGAATCTAGCTTACCTTGTCTTCATATATAATCAGCAAATTAATATGTCTTAAATAAATCAGCAATGAGCATGGAATGTCGAAAGAAGAACTTAAAGAAGTTTTGATCCATAAAAGGGTGGAAACCCACAAAAATAAACAGCAGAATTATTTTGTCAAAGACATATAATTACGAAGGAATTATAGTGTTGACAAAGTGGATAAAACAAAGTGTAAAGCAAAAATAAAAGATGAAAATAAATAAATAAATAAAACTATTGCAGACAACAAGTAGGGGAAACCATCTAAGAAATCTTTTGTCTTCACCTATTTGTTGGTTTTCATAAGAGATGGTGATTTAATTGTGTGATAGACTCCTATCAGAAACTTTAGGCTTCGGAGTTTTTGTTTGTAAAAAGGGTGAATGAGGTGAAAGAATATGACTAACACAGATCAAAACTAAGACGTTACTGTGCGCAAAGGAAGGCTCTACACAGCCTTTGTTGACAGAGCAATGCAGTTATCTTGAACAGAGCTTGTTAAAAAATTTGTTGGCAACGCACCAAATTTCCCTCTTAAACAATGTCAAGAACTCCATTCGATCATATTGTCAACTACAATCATCGCACGTAGGTGTTTTAAAGAAAGATCGCTTTGAAGTGCGATTTGAATGACATATTAGGGAAACTTTGTTCATCACTACTGATCCTTCATAATACGGAGAATAATCCCTAATTGCCTTTTGTCTTCAATCTAACCTAGCCTAAGTTCAATTACCATCCTAGTGTCTGCATAGGTAGATGTAAGTTTGAAGCAACTTTCTATATCCTCAGATGGTATGATACATAGAATTGCCTATGTGAGGACTTTAACTTACAACTTGAGACTTGGACTTGTTGCTATTCACTTACACGGGATGGACCACTTATAGAACAAACCTAGTACCAGGTATTGCTTAAACAAGAGTGATTGAGAAGTAGTATTTGTTTTACAAGGTAGCCTTTCTTGTTGGCAAGGTTTCCCCACTTATTTTCTTCATTTAGTCGTCATGAATGTAAGTACAAGCAGATAAAAAAGCATACAAGTTGACATACAATAAGCAAAGCAAAAAGCGATAAAACAAAAGATGTTGGCTGTATGGGTGTTATTGGCAGGATTTTCACCATGCATTCAGTTCTACGTTACACCGTATTCTGTCTTGAATTATCTGTCAATTAAATGAAATCTTGTCGTCTATACAGGGTGTTGAAATATGTGTATGATGACTCTGTAATAGAAACTTGACAAAATATTAATAAAATTGTCAGAAAGAGAATTTCATTTGGTTATTGTCATCATATGTTTTCGTCTCCATAATATATTTGCTTGGGACACTACACTGTCTTAACTTGAGTTTTGTAGTCTGCATGATGTCGTCAAATTGTGCGTCATTATGAGTTCAAAATGATTTTTATTTTGATGTCAAAAAATCTCAGACTTCTCAATAGTGTACAGAAGAATTTGAATGGCCTATATATTTGTGAGCTTTTCCTCAGGTCCGGCCATTGCACTGATTGCAATAAAGAAAATACACTGAAATAAAAATGAAAATCCTGAGAAATCGGGGGACCTATTCAGTGGATGTAATATTTTTTGCTGCGTACCCTGCTGTATTAATTGAATTTTGCAATTATAACTTCGTTAGAATCGGTTTGATTTTTTGTAGGAAGCGGAATGTGAGAAGTCCGCCATGGATATCAAATACAACACGGACACGAAAATCGAAGATAATTCGCGCATGTACAAACTGCAAAAAGCTAATTTTGACAAAGAAATCAACACTGCCGTAAGTAGAATAGCCCTTTTTTCCCTTTTTTCCTTTTTTTATTTCTTCTAGTAAGTCTGTACTTGCATTGTACTCTTCAGCCATCACTACCGATCTAGGTAAACGTGTCTACCATGGTAGGATTTCTTAATCGTCGATTAATCATTATTTTCATTTCAGAAAGCCGAAGCTCAATTGGCGTACGAGTTACAGGCGGCCAAAATTCGGCAGAAAATTCGTAACGAAGAAATTCAAATCGACATCGTCGAACGCCGCAAACAAATCGAAATCGAAGATCAAGAAATTTTGCGCAAGGAAAAGGAGCTGAAAGCTACCATTCGTCTTCCTGCCGAAGCTGAAAGTTATAGGTTGCAAACTATCGCCGAAGGACAAAAGTAATGAAACAGAGACCAAATGTTAATGGTGTAATACATTTATGGCACTCGTGGCCTAGGTAGATTCATTTTACGTCTTTTGCCGAAAATATTTTCAGTTGCATTCGAAAAACTGTCACATTCGTACATCTGCACTGACTACATTCCATTCGATGTTCAAAAAAGGAGCTTGATTGTTTCGATTTTCCTTTTCGAAAAATTTTAACTGTTTTTCTATTCGACGTTCCTACGCCTGAGATGTTGATTTCCACTACTCCCCTCCCGCTTTTCCATTTTCTTAATTTTTTGCCTTAATATAATACTCATTATGGTGTCCGAATCAGGACGAACCCAATGTTCATCATTTCAATTCTGTCATTTGTGAGACTTTCCTCATTTTTGACATTTCTGCGGATATGTCTTGTCGTCTGACCTATGGAAATTCTCGCCAATTTTGACACGATCAATGTATGTCAAGGACTTGATTGTTTTTCTCGTGTTTAGGTGTAGGCTTCTCTGACACATTCAATAATAAGATGATAAAAAGGGGCTATACTCGCAAAGGATTGATGTGTAAATGTAGAAACAAAATTACCCACTTCCGACTTCGGGTTATTTCCACAAAATTCAAGTTAGTAGTGTGGTTGTGTGCGTGCACAACGCGCACAATCACAACCACCACCTACATGTCATGTAACACACATAAATGAGAGTTACAATTGTAAGAGCTACGCTTATCCAAATCTGACCACTGTACTTTTCATTTTGCCTCTTCTATGGACCAAAGGATAAGATGTTTACACATCAAAAACTCACCTCAGACGTATAAATTTTTCATAAGAAAGAAATGGGAACAGTTCACATCATCGGATGAATATGACAATGGTCTATTAATTCACTAATCATCATTGATACCTTTGTTGCCCCAGTTTGTAGACAGTCATCTGATACATTTTCTTTGCATGAAACTGAATTTGGTTTCAGCTATGTACATTTTTACTCGAAGGGAATTATTTTCTCAAATTGTCATGTCTTTCAATCATATATCATAATTATGTATGCAGATTTTCTGCCTCGAGTTCACCACCTAACAGTGGTAGATAAGGCTACATAGGTTACACATATATATGGTAGTTTGTAACAAGTGTCTTGTACCAGTCTTGCCAAAATATCATTTGGTTATTATTACCATGTTCATCCTTTATAATGGGATAACCTTTTTTTTTTTTAATGTAATGTTGAATGTTTACATCTACCAACAAAGGTACATGTGAAGATACCAAAGTTTAACAATTATCCTCCCAAAAAATTCCATAAAAGAATGCAGCAGATGTGGGGGTTTGAACATGGCACATCTAACCACTAGATTATGCCTTAACCTATTACAATTCTTCAGTTTTCAATACCCTATAACATAATAATTGTATGTATAATATAACACATGGTAATGATATTTTGGCAAAACTGGCATGAGATAATTATAGTTTGTAAACTCTCACAGTTGACAGGCAATGAGTGAAATAATTTAATTTTTATTTGACCAATTGAGGTGCGCATCTAAAAAAATTTGTTACTCCAAAACTATGGTACCATAGAAACATTCGGTTTGCGCCATTATTTAGTAAATACAATGTAGTTTATGCGCAAAAAACTTGTTGCAAACAAAGTGTAGGTAGTAAAATTATTTGTCATATAGACGTACATTTTATTTGAAATTAATAAAAAATGATGTAGTCATCATTTTATAAAATTTTAAACAATGAAGATATTCGGTAGTCTTCCATTGAATTGTGAACACCTGCAAATATTTTGTGTATTCCTTATTGTGGTTGTCTTTCTTCTCTAATAATTATTTTGATGACAATATAATATTTTGATGAAATCAGCAGTTTGGCCACCTGCATGATTTCAGTTCTCAAATACTGTTGATTCTACACTAATATTTTGTTCATACTAAGAAACCAATCAAATTACAGCTCACGAATGAGAGCTTCTGATTTGCTAAATTAAAATCAACTTTGATTTTAATTTTTGATATAAATATTTAGACAGTCTTTGAGAAAATTATCTTCTTCTTCAGTCACTTAAATTGTCAAGTACTGTTGTCTACCGTTAAAGTCTACTATAGAATAGTAGATACTGTTTGTTATAATAATTAACATCAATACAAACTATTTTCAATTAATTGCAAGTTCTTTACTCAGTTAATACCAGTGTGCTTTTATTTCTCCACTTGTCTTAAACTAGTGGCAATTTTATTTACTCTTCTACACTTTTTTCTGCTGCTACACAAAGCTAGCTGAGAAAAGTTAATGATGAAAATGTAAAAATTTTATGATAAAAAATGGCCTAAATTTTTATTTTTTAAAACAAAATTAAAAAAAAAACCAGCACAGCAAGCCTCGCAAGAAAAAGTAGATTTTTAAGAAAAAAAAGAATAAGGAATTTTGATGGCCACAATATTAATTGTCTGTAGGTTCATATGCTTAAATGGTATGTTATGATTGTATGAAATTTGTTAGCTGCTGATGAAATATTTGGCTATGTAAATTTTAAAAGCATTATTTCTTAAAATGAAAGTTTAATTAAAATTATAAAGTATGGTGAATAATCATATAATTTCAAATAAAATTAGAAAAATACAATAAAGTTATAAAAAAAAAAAACATGAACATCTGGATAATTTTTATAAAAGGAGTTTATGAAAACTAGAAAAAAAAGGAAATACCATCTGATCTACCCGGACCAAAATTGGTAGTATGCTACAATAAATTATGATAAATATTAGTTTCAGATTTTACAAATTACTCCAAAAATTTTACACTTTATGACCAATATAAAAACAAAAACAGAGGTACAGGATGTATCGTCTCTTTGATCTGCGGCAAAATTAGTAGCATACTACAATAATTTATAATAAATATTTGATCCAAATTCCTTGGCTATTGATGCAAAATTGAGCATTCTATAGACAAAATAATTCCGGTCGTTGGACCAACACCTTGCTGGATAATTCTTAAAAGAATTGTTTTTTTTTTCTTTAGAGCATTTTTATTCTTTTTTTGTTTATAGAAGTTGGATAGATTTTTTAATGAAAACTTTTTTAGATAATTAAAGCTAATTTATTTATCAAACATTACTTTTCGTTTGCTATGTTTTGGTGCTACATGTATCTCGTCCATAAAATTTTACATTGTTAGTCAGTCTAATACGCACCAAATGAGTTTTACCTATGGTATGTGTTAAACTGACTCCCCTGGAGCTAATTCAGATCCATAGGAAAAAAGGAAATTTTTCAAAATTTTCACTTTCAAGTGTTACAAGTCTCACAGATTGAAATTTTTTCTAAAGTTAAATATTGGTTCTTAAGAAATTATTTTAGTTCCATATGATGATGTAGTATTGGGGCACTATTCTAAAAAAAATGTCAATTTGTGATGAAGACAGATTTTTCTCATGTTTTGAAAGAAACTAAAAATTTAAGCCATTTTTACCTCAGAATTTTAACATTTTCATCAGTAACTTTTCTGGTATAACTCCGTTTGCTAAAGTGTTTTTCCACATTAGCCACATTGTATTTTCTAAAGAATGGTGGAAACTGGATGTTTCTATCTATTACAGTTCTGAAGATACAAATATTTAAAAATGAACTCCTCAATTAGTTAAAAAAAAATTAAATTGTTTAACTTGTCCCTTGTCGACGTGAGTACGTATGACTATATAGTACTTTTAATGATATATTTTCTACTCATTAACTCTTATATTCATATATCATCACATCAGTAAACTGTCATTCACCCTTTAGACTATATGACAATAAATGTAGTAAACGGAATGCAGATGCCACACTGGAGTGTTATTGCATCAGCCAATATAGCTCTCTCACTCCCCCATTCATGTCTGTACTTGTTATAACCCTCATTTGTCTACCAAATTTGTTGACACATTACAATTAAAAAAGAGGAAGTAATTATCATCTTAAAGTGTACCTTGGCACTTCTAGAATCATCTTGAATCTTCTAGAAAAACTGTTCAGACCAACCCTTACAATTAGTGAGGAGATAATCAATCATCTCATTGGTCAATCATGACATCATCCATCTCTCACCACTTTGCATTCATCTGCTTACAAATTCATCACTGATCTAATTATTGTAAATGAAGTATAAAATCATTTTATGACAAACCTTCAAATTGTCAACTTCTTTAATAACCATTCCTGGTAACTATTTTATTTACACAGTCTCTTGTAATGAATAACTGTTAAGAGGCTCAATAGGTGAGTCCGCAACAATTAGTATAATCTGTACTTTGTTTATTAGAATTTGTTATTGAAATCATTAAATGTTGATTGGAACCTAGTTTAACCATTTTTAGTTTTATCAATCAATCATAGGGAAATTTGCAAAGCTCCATGAGACCAATTAATGTCAAGACATGCCTGTAAAAAAGTAGACAACCCTAGAATACTTCTGCGTATTTTCAACATTTTGCTTGAGTTCATCAATTTAGAATACATATGATAATGACATCCCTTAAATTCACTAGGATAATGTACATAAACACAAAATAAAGTACGTCAAAAGGTTTGCTCTGGTTGCCTATTTAGTGCTAGCATGTTTTACCAGAAATCATTTTTCTGTACTGGTCCATTGACCTGTAGATACTATATCAAAGTCCTTATCAAATATACAAGTCAATTTGCTCCCTGAAAAAGTAAGTTCATCAAATTTAGTTCCATAAATCACCACAGCAGCGCACATTTGATGGAGTGTTCCCTTTAATTCTATATTAATTATATTGCAATTGAAGTTTCAAAAACAATTGTGAGAGAACCATTTTGCAGAGACATTTCCATGTGTTAGCTTGATATTCTGTAAAAATTTAATTGAAATTGTACATTTGGTTATGAAAATATCATCGAAATTGTGTCAAATTGAATGATTCAAATTAAATGAACTTAATCAATTCTCAAGAACCAAATGTAGGATTGAGCTGAAATTTTAATGAATCATTTTGATGGGTTAGCTAAAGAATCTGTTGAAATTCTTCAACTACCAAACAAAATTTGAGCAATATCTCTCAATCCTAAGGTAAAATTTCAACCAAATTTTCAGATTCTCAAGTTAAGGAATCAAAATGATTCATCAAAATTTCAGCTCAATCCTAGGTTAGGTTCTCAAGAATTGATTGAATTCATATAATTTTAATAATTTAATCTACATAATTTCAGCGATATCTTCATAACCAAACTTACGTTTTCGATGAAATTTTTGCAGAATCTTGACCTGAGATATGAAAATATCTCTGAAAACTTTCAGCTCTCTAAAAGCAATGGTTCTTTCACAATACTTCTCAAATCCATTAATTGCAATAGAATAAATGAAAATTCTGGGAACACCAATCTTATAGGCCACTGTGGTGGTGAAATGTGGAAGTAATTGGCATTATACCAAAATGTTAATGATAAGACAAGGAGTGAAATGACTTGTCTATTCAATAAAAACTAAATTATACTAAAGTTAAAGGGGAGTATGAAAACTATCATACATCTTACAAATGGGTAACTTACATTGCCTCATCTACCGTTGGTAAGATGTGAACTTTAGGCGCAAAAAGCTCTTCTTATTCAATTACTGCTGTGTCTTTTGTACATCTAATGTTATTGTTTTTCATTTGTTTTTGGCTCTTTCCTCTCCTGCAAGTGCTACTCTAAACATGAGTAGGCCATTCAGAAACTGTCTATAAAGCAGCTATAAGGGCTATATTCTTCTTACTTATCACTACTTTATCAATCTACATGTCCATGTCCGGAGGTGTCTATATAAGTCAATAAAAGCAATAAGAGTTTGAAATGTTGGTGTTTTGTACAGTGGATCTTTATATTTATAATAAAAAAATTGCTTCTTATCAACAAATGGTTCACTTCTGCAAATGTGTTTGGGTTTCATTTAAGTATATAGACATAGAACACTTCTTTGTAGTTATGATTTCTTTATGGTCCCTATAGATAGTTTGTAAATGGCACCCAAAATTCACAATGATTCCCTCAGTTATGCACATGCGCTGTGTATGTTACATTTTCTAGTTTCAACTAAATGCGAGTTGCGACCAACCAATTGTCATTCATACCCAATGAGTTAGGTATTATATTCATAAATGGTTGTGCTTGGTTGCCAGAACTCAGAGCGTTGAAATGGCCAAAGCCGAAGGTGAAAAGATTAAAAAAATCGGTGCCGCCGAAGCATACACCATCGAAGCAATTGGAAAAGCCGAAGCCGAACGAATGCGCATGAAAGCCACCGTATACAAAAGTTATGGCGAAGCTGCAGTTATGTCCATGGTCTTGGATGCTCTTCCTAAGGTAAGCTTTCCAATGTATTCTAATGTTGTTAAGACGACTAATCTGAACAAACATATCCTGACCTGACTGGGTAATCATCGATATTTGGTTTAAATATTTTTTTTCCAAACCAAAAAATATTCTCTGTTTTGCCCTTCCCATAAAACCATTTACTAAATTCTTCCCATTCATTTTTCAGAGTGTTTTCAACAACAAAAAAAAGTCTGCTATTAACATTGTTTTGTTTTTTAGAATTGAAAATGTTTCTTGAGTCGAGTTGTGAATAAGTGTCCGCCACCCAATTTTTACCAATGTTTTATGTGTGAATTGTATGAGAAGAGGTAGATAATGATGTTAAAAAAAGTGGAAGGAGAAAATGTTAATGAAAAATAAAGTAAAGTTGGTAACGTTGTTTCGTTGTTTATGGAACAAATACAAAAATGGACAACCTTAATTTTTTTTAATTTTTATTCATTCTCAATGCCCTCTTCTGATTATTACAAAGTGTAAAACCTGTGCATTTTTTGCTATCATACCGAATTTCAATTGTAAAAGCACCCTCCCCCTGGTAAGTGTGTATTTTCCAAAAGTGTCAAATTTTTTAATGGCTGCCATTTGAAAAACAGTGGACCAATTTTGCTAAAATTCAATAACAGACTAGTCTCTAATAATCTCCAATTGCCATAAAAATTTCAAGCCAAAATTTTTAAATTTACCGGAGTTATCGTTATGACAACATGGTGGATTTGTGAAACTTTGAAAACCTCTCCCTCCGGAACTAGAAGATGAATTTAAAAAATTTAAACATGAATATGTAGCCCATGAAAGCTTCTAAGTTTCATTGCCATAGATCAAACAGCGGAGGCACCAAAGTGTAAAATGAGCAAAAGTGGAAATATGTATTTGTGATCTATGACTTAGGATCGGCGTTTTTCCGCAGATCCCACCCTCAGGTCCTACCATTCCATTAAATGCAATAGTTGTATTTTCCAAATAGGGAAACTAAGATACAACTTCTGGAGGAGCTCAAGGGACTGTTATTTTTACCTCAAATGAAAATAACTTAGGTATAGTTATTTAAGCATATTCAGTAGCAGGCTTACCTTTTTTTGATTTTTTTTGGTAGGACTCTGTCAACAGTGCTTCCTTTGAGCCATGACTGTACTACTGATCTCCCTAGAAATTTATAGAAAAAAAGCTGTTATCCACAGCATCACTTGTATAGCATCTAATAATTGTTTTAATCCCTTTTTGTGGGCCCAAATGAAACCAAATGAGAAATAAAAAGGAAACAGAGTGAAACAAAGATAATCATATTCACCTCACCAACCAGTAGTCATCAGACAATAAAAAAAGAGAGGGGAGAATTGTTTTTTCTAATTCTCTTTTCTACTCCTTTTCATTCAGTTCAAGAAATGTTTTGTCTATTTTCTGTTTTTACACATGCATAGTAAAAATTAGTAACTTTAACCACAGGGGGCCCAGGACTTCCTTGATAGCAATAAACGTTCTTAGGAATAACACAATTTTTAATGGAAAATCTCATGTAAATTCACCCAGTGGTTCTAGAGTGATATTGTTTTCTACAGTTTTTAGCCTGTAGTATTATATTATATGGAGTGTAACGTATATTTTTGTCTATTTTTAGAAATGACAAACATATTCGTCCACACATTTTCGAACACCAAAAACGTAGATATTTATCAACAATAATCATCCTATAACTCTTTATAAACAACCACTAAATTACCCGTATTCAATTTTACAAATATAGATATACCTTCTGTATATTCATGACCTAGTTATGCCTGTCCCTCGAGTACTCGACGAGTCAGCACAACCCTATAATAACAACACCCTACCTCACTTTACCTATCCGACACGTACGTTTTCATACCCTGAACGAGTATATAATCCTTCGATTCAGTGGAGAAAGACACAGTTCCTCGACAGCTACTTCTAAGTACCTGGAACCTCTCTTGTAGAAGTCTCTAGTGAACAGATAGTCTTGCTTGTTGACTTGTGATTGTATATGTTTAAATATTAACGTATGTGTATGTACTGTGATGTACGAATTATTATTTTATTAAATATGTAAATTCACTCGTGTGTTTTAAAATATTATTGAGTCTCTAACAAATGTTAAGGTCCACTATAGTTTGTAGATGATAAACTTGAATTTATTCCAGAAGTATTACTGCTTTTAAAGTACGTGATATTTCGTGTATGGTGTAACACTGAAAGTGGTTCTAACTAGGTACATTACCACTTCTTTTGGCCGTTATATGGAGATCAAAAAACCATTTTTTTTTTTTCAAATCTAAACTATTCTATGGGGATCAAGCCTGGGAAGGCATATCCAGATTATTTCCATGATATAATATTCTTGAAGACAAGAGCTCTGTTTGATAGGATTACACTAACTTACAACAACCTACACCGGTAGGGATATTCCACAAATATTCAAGTAAAACTTAATGCAAAGTCACATAATGTTGTAACGGAAATCCCACCTTCACTCATTCTTCATCATCATCATCACGATCACTATATATATGTCATACGTACACTCTCACCACAAAGTGCTTTTCCCCCTACTACTTTCGATCGTACATTGCTGTTGCTTCGCCATTTCATATTCTGTTAATGTTGTATTAATCATTCGTGTAATAAACCTCCAGAATATTAGATGTCTCAAGTTCTTTCGATCCTCGTTCTGTACGCCTCACATCATGGTAGCCATCGCTGCGGTAGAACAATGAGGAGAGACTTAGAAATTTAAACGAATGAAATAATTTTTTGAATTCATTTACTGTTGCGCGAAAATCTTTTCATGTTTTCTGTTGAATAATATACAAAATAGTTACCGTTTTGTTTTCGAGAAGCTTAACTCGAAACATAATACATTTTTAATTTTTGAAAAATTCAAAATTAAATAAAAATTTGAAGCTGAAGTTCCCGACTTAATAACGGCCGATCCTGAAAGTCATCAAACGCTAAATTCAGGAAGGACCGCCAAAAAGATCGAGTGAACAGCCCAAGGAAACCTGCTCCCGTCGTCGAGGACTCATTGCAGATCCACACATCGAGGACCCAATTTTTCGGCCAACTCCAAACTAAATTTAAGCAGGCAGTACAACGGTGGACAGCAGAGTGCAGAAAACTGAAATTATTCGTCGGCGCAACAGAAAAAAGTAAAGTACAATTTTTAAGTTTTGTAAAGGTAATATTCATTGAAGTTAGTTATTTTTCGTGTTTGCATAATTTTATTTTGAACTGAGCCTAATAGAAAAATTGAAAATTATAAAATTTTTATGCCCCCTATAATAAGTTTGTGCGAAGGAAAATTAGGTGAATACAATATTGAAAAGGAGGAACTGAAAGAATTAATTAATAAATTTGAAGGCGAAAAAGTCATAGACATAAAAATTGAAACTTACAATTTACCCTACGTCACGTATTTTACTGGGGAAATAATATTAGAGTCCTTTGTAGTAGAAATATCCGGAAGAATAGAAAATATTAGTACCTTAAAATATATTAAAATTTTGGAATCCTCAGTAAATCATTTTTCAAATAGAATTTACAGTTCAGAAAAATCAAAAGAAAAATTTATGAATAGATTTTTTTAATTAATAAATAACAAAAAAAACTGGAGGATATCGAAAGAAAGAAAGTAGAAAATAAAGAAAAAGAAAAAATAATTAAAAAAATTGAAAAGGAATCGATAGAAAATAAAAAATACATAGCTGTCATTAATATCGAAAAAAGTGTGTTAGGATTTCGAAAAATTAAAGAGAATATGGCATCCCAAAACGAAATTAAACCTATACAAGCGCCATTGGGAAAAGTGTTTAATGGAAAGTATTACTTGGATTGGCGCAGGATGATTATTTCGGCCATTAGGGGAGCCGGGTATTATGATATTTTTGGGGAACATGAGTTCCTGCAATTATATATTGATCATATAGACGATCTAAATTTTCGACCCGAAAAAGATATGATAAGCTATTGTAAAATGCAAGACAATGCAAAAGCCTTCATACTGGAAAGAGTGTCAAATGAAATAACAAAACAGATAAGAGATTGTAATACAGCGATATTAATGTTAAAAAAACTGGATAATATTTATGGTACGAAAACTTCCGTCACAGCGAATATGGCGAAAGCAAAATGGACTGAATTTAGATTTCAACCAGGAGGAAATATGAAAGGTTTCTTAAAAAAATGGGATGAATTAGTAACCGACGTAAGAGATAGCGGTAAAGAAGTTACTGAATTGGAGGAATTAGAGAATTTGCAATTAGCCTTATGCTATGAACAAGCAATTGCAAAAATTCAATATGAAAATTTACCTTCTAACGAAAAAAATTTAGATAATTTTAAAAGAATATTAAGAGAAGACTCTGACCAAAAATTCAGGGATCAAACTTTGAAAAAACAGAATGGTAATAATAACCAAACAAGTAATAATTATAGAAATAATAATAATAATTATAATAGGAATAATTACAGGGGAAGACATAATAATTATAAAGGAAATAATTTTAGAGGCAATGGTAATAATCGTAATAATTATGCAAATAATAGGAATAATGGTAATGGTAATAATACTGAATCAAACCATAACCAGAATAATAATTCGAATAATAATGGGAATAATGGTAATGGAAATTATAGAGCAAATAGTTACAGAGGTAACTCGAATTATAGAGGCAATAATAATAGAGGTAACAATTATAGAGGTAATAATAGAAATAATTATCAGAATAATAATCCAAAATGTTACAAGTGTGGGCAATTTGGCCATATAGCGCAAAATTGCAGTAATAATAGTTCACAAGAAAATAGTAATAATAATAATACTAATAACTTATCCCCCAAAAGCTAATATAACCCAACCGAACTCTAATAAAAAGGAGAATTCGGAACAGCAGGTGAAGATGTCTTGTATGGTGAAAAAGTTCAATAAAAATAATAATGAATGGTTGTTGAACGAATTAATAAATAATAATAAAGATAATAAATATGAAAATTATGATATATTAAATCACAAAGCAATTTTGGATGGAGCTGCAGAAGTGCATTTGACATCTGACTTGGACAAATTAGTCGATGTTAAAAAATTTGTAACTCCAATAAAATTGCAATGTGCTGGAAAAAATACTTTCTTATATGCTACTCACACAGGGAGAATGGTGATCAAAGTCGAGAACTATAACAGAGTTCAATCATTGATAGAATTAAATGATGTTCATTATGTGCCCGACTTAAATCTAGATATTATTTCAGCTATAAAAATTACAAACACAGGTATGATCAATATTGATCAACAGAAGGATATTGCTAATATATATTTTATTGAAAATGCAGAAATAATAATGACTGCGAAAAAAGAAGAGGGAATATTTTATATATATTATAATATTGAAAATAATAATAAAAACATTATTAATAACACGAATAATAATGAAAATAATATGATATGTGTTCCCGTCACTCAAAATATAGATGATGAATGGGATGATTTTACCGTAGAATTAGAAATTCAGGAAGATGACGATAATAAGGAATCACCTGAGGGGGGTGAAGAGGAAGAAATAAGAGAAGACAATAATGAAATTGAGGAAGTACCTCATAACCCACAAATAAATAATAATATTAATAAAAAATTAACAATACATAGGAGACTAGGGCATTTGAATGCCAGATATCTGCAAAAGCTGAAAAATTTAGCAGTAGGCATTCCCAATAATATAAATTTTAGGGATGAAGATTTTTTGAATTGTCAAATATGTTGTGTAGCAAATAATACGAGGTTGGGTCATAATGGTATTAGAACTAAACCAATTCGAAAATTAGAAGTGGCATCCTCAGATATTATGGGTCCATTTACGCCCTCAGTGGCGAATCAGAAGTATATCTTAACATTTATAGATCATTTCTCAAAGTATACGTTCGTAATGCCCATAGTTAGCAAAAGCCAAGTCACAAATGAATTTAAAAATATTATAGTATCCATGAAAAATAAATTTCCGGAGTACCCCATAGGGACTATTAGGTGTGATAATGCCAAGGAATATACTGATATAAAAATACTAAATTATTGCAAAGAGGTTGGCATAACAATGGATTATGTGGTGCCATATTCTCCAGAATTAAATGGTGTTGCCAAAAGGCAAAATCAAACTTTAATGAGGAGAGTACGGGCCATGCTAATTGATGCCAACCTTGATATAAAGTATTGGTCTTATGCTGTGGTAACGGCGGCCTACTTAATTAATAGATCACCCACAAAAGCGAATGAGGGATATAGAACACCCTATGAACTGTTCTATGGGATAAAACCAAACCTAAAAAATCTCAAAGTCTTTGGGGCATTGACCTACAGACATATTCCTGTAGAAGTCAGAAAACAAAATGCCACTAAAGCCAAAACAAAATCTAAAAACAAAATTGACCCAAAGCTAGCACATAGAGCCGAAAAAAAATATAATGATGGGTTATACGAATACGGGATATTGTCTTAAAGACCCCTATAACACAAAATCATATATCTCATGTGATGTTAAGGTAGACGAAACCCAGAATATTAAATCATTACTAATAAATAATAAACCATTAGTGATAAAGTCATCAGATTACGAGTATGATTTGGGGATAATTAACCCTGTAGTCATGAATATAAATGTAAAATATAATAAAATATATATAGAGGATAACATACCAAAAAATTATTCTGAAATAGAAGTAAACCCTTTTAGAGATGATTGGATCAGGGCCATAAATGATGAATTTAATTCGCTCGATGATATGAATCTGTGGGAAATAGTCGACTATGATCGCCAAAAACTCATAGATACAAGATGGATTTTCACAATTAAATTTGATGAATTTGGAAATCCAAAACCAAAGGCAAGACTTGTAGCAAGAGGTTTTAAGGATAGAACCGAGTATGGTATTGCTGAAACCCATGGCCCCGTGGCATCAGTAGGAACGATAAGATCCTTGCTATCTATAATAAATAAAGAAAAATTAATTATGGTGCAATATGATGTAAAAACTGCATACCTAAATTCACCAATCATTAAACCCATTTTTGTAAGAAAACCTGAAGGTGTAAATATCAACACAAATCAGGTGTTAGAATTAAAAAAGTCTATTTATGGACTAAAAACGTCTAGTAAGTCATGGTATGACCTGTTGGATACAAAGGTAAGGGAGATGGGCTTTACTAAAAATAAAAGCGATAGATGCTTATACACGATAATTAAGAATAATGAAAAAATATATTTTTTAACTTATGTGGATGACATACTGATCGCATCAAACTTACAGTCATCAATTACAAAAATAAATGAGGAGCTACAAAAAGACTTTACGATTACCATAATAAATAACCCAAGATTTTTTGTGGGATTAGAAATAACTAGAGATATAGAACATAATACAATAATACTTTCCCAATACAAACATATAGACAAAATGTTGAAAAAATTTGGAATTTCGGAGTTGAAAAATACGAACACTCCGATGGAAACGGGATTGAAATTGGACAAAATTGAAGGTGGCATAGATGACACCGAATATAGGTCAATGATAGGTGGATTGCTATACTTAGCGAGACTTACAAGACCGGACATATTATTCCCGGTAAATTTCTTATCCCGCTTTCAAAATAATTCTAACAACACATTAAAAAATTATGTAAAAAGAATTTTCAAATATATTAATACTACGAAAAATTACAATATAATATATAGATCGAAAGGGGATGGAATACAGGCCTATATTGATGCCTCATATGCACCCCAAGTAGATGAAAATAATATAGATATAAATAATTTAGGAAAAGGGAAATCCATAACTGGATTTATGGTATTCTCTTATGGGGACTTGGTGGAATGGAATTGCGGCAAGCAGACCATTCATGCATCGTCTAGCACAGCAGCTGAAATAATTGCAGTCTATGATGCACTCGATACCATAAAAGTCATACAAAATATAAATTACGAAATTTTAGGTGAAAAATTAAGTGTGGATATAATGGAAGATAATATCTCAACGCAAAAAATATGTTCAGGGGGTAGTCAGAAAAAGTCGAGAGCCCTAATGATCAAGTGCTACTCAATTTTGGAGGCATTTGAAGAAAAAGTAATATTTTTTAGGACTGTAAGCTCTGAAAATCAATTAGCAGATATTTTGACAAAATCATTAGATCGATCAAAATTCGAAAATATAGTTGTCAAAATATTAAACGAAACGAACATCTATACATAATATAATATAAAAATAATTCATTTATTTCAAAGTCATAATATGTTTCGAAATTTACCATTTCAAAGTACAAGTCGTCCCAAGTCCAAAATATAGGTTGTAACATGAAAAAAGATGCTTAAAAGTTAACCTTCAATAACTGCAAAATTAGTACGCAACAAAGCCATTTACCAGAAAATACTTGTAACAGATAAAAACCCGACCTCTTAAAAATATTAACAAAAGAAAAAGCAGAAAAATCGAACAGGAATAAACCCTACAATTCGCATAATAAAAACCCTATACATTTTCAAACAACCGTGAGAGAAATACACGCAATATTCCCACACGAAATAGTGAAAAGAAACTCTCCGACAATAAATACAATAAAGATTAAACCCATTACATGACCGCAAAACAAGATAAGTCGAAAATGTTCCTTTATCACATTACATTTTAAGCGCCGGTTCAAATACAATAGCAATACACGAAAGATAATAAGCGATGCGATGAATATTATGCTACAATCTTTTTCATGTCACACGTTTAAGATAAAATACGAAACGTAACGTTCCTTTGAATTCGATGAACTCGTAATCGGAAATACCTTCATATATATATATTTTTTTCTATTTCTTTTTCTTTAATGTATTATGTATACGTGAATATTTTTTTTTTCTCGAATTCTTTTTCCGATTTTTTTCCCTAATCGAAAGATATAACAAATAAATCACACGTTACCTATAATAAATTAATATTTTGCATGTTACCAATTTTATATTATCATAATATTTTTTTTTACAATAATTTTTTTTTTACATATTATATATTATCATTGAATATTTTATGCATGTTACCATATTTATTTATTTGTTTATTTTATTATTTTATTTATTCTCGAAGCACAGCACAACAAAATTTTTTTTGAAACTTAGAGTTACCATAATAATTTAGATAATACCATGTCAACATTTTTATTTTTTTTTTGAAAATTTTTTATTACGCATATGTCATTTTTGTAATTAATATTTTTTTTGTATAAACAATAATAATTCGTTTACTTTCAGCGTCAAACATGATGAAGAACTCATTCGATAAAATTTCAGGGGGGTGTTGTAACGGAAATCCCACCTTCACTCATTCTTCATCATCATCATCACGATCACTATATATATGTCATACGTACACTCTCACCACAAAGTGCTTTTCCCCCTACTACTTTTGATCGTACATTGCTGTTGCTTCGCCATTTCATATTCTGTTAATGTTGTATTAATCATTCGTGTAATAAACCTCCAGAATATTAGAAGTCTCAAGTTCTTTCGATCCTCGTTCTGTACGCCTCACATCACATAACATTCCTGCATTTGTGGATTCGCTCTCCTGGTGTAGGTTGGTGTAAGTTGGTGTAGTCCTATCAAACAGAGCTAATTTTCTTCCATGTTTTAAGAGGAAAAAAAAATAATGAAATGAAAATTAACATTGAATTTGGAAGAGTGTGGCATTAGTTCTGTTTTAAAGAGGCTGTCTGATTTTCTTGAGTGAAACCCAGAAAGACGGTTCTCTTAAAAACATGTCAAATTTTGACCCGACAGAGTGAGAAGATATTAGCGGTTTTCACAAAACAAAAGGATATGAATAATTTTCAGGAGAATCCGTTTCGAATGCCAATTAATTCTCTTTGCATCTATGAAAACGGATTCAAATCAGATTGAAGAATCTGCTTGTCTAAACGAACGTAGCGCTACCTAATACTATACAATATCTGTATGCACCTACATTTCAGTTTTTATCTGGAACGCCACACATGTGTCTTAATTTTTTGAAAATAATAATTCCAATGATTGTTTTAAAATCATTCGCTCGATAATCTGTAAAATAATTATCATACAAAATAATGATTTTCCCTAATTTAGATTGCTGCCGAAGTATCCGCTCCGTTGGCCAAAACAGACGAAATCGTTCTATTGGGTGGAAGCGATGGAATAACGAGCGAGGTAAATCGAATAGTTAGTCAACTACCACCGGCTGTTCAAGCGTTAACTGGTGTGGACGTGTCCAAGGTAAGTACTGAAATTTACAAAATTAACGGGCCAAGGGAGGAAGACCTCTATTCATCTAGTACCCCGAGTGTGGCACAGCGTAAATCGATTTCAATATATTCTGCTCTCATAATTTTCTTAGTCCGGCAGCCGTTCAGGATCCAGAGCGTCATTTTTTTCGTTTTTTCTTTTTTTTGCTCTGTAACAAATTTTTGGAGGTTTTTATCAGGATTGTGTGGCTGTACTTTCATTTTTCCCTTAAACTTTTGTGTTTTTTTATCTCCTTTTTAGTATTCGGGTGAGTTTCCCCATTTCCCGGCTGTCCAGTAGGTACCTATTCTGAATTACGTTTGCTTTCAAAAATGTTTGCATAATTTCATTACTGAAATCGATAGAATTGAAAGTTGTTTTGTTTTCTTCATTTATGACTACGACTAATAGATCGGTATGGCATATGAGATATGCGAGCGAATTTCAACTCACCAGCCTGCGAAATGCGACATAAAATTCGCGCACTGTTCCCAATCTGTAAGTCATAGTCTTACGCCACAACTTGAAGCTCAGTCAGTTGGTCTACGATTTCGAATCCAAATAAAATAAAAGGAAAATTATAAATCCTTATTTTACTTCAACAATTCCTTGAACAAGTTTACTAAAATCATTAATCGCATCATCTCGAGTAGGCAGCCTACGTGAACGGAGAATTATGACCAAAGGGACATTTGGTTCATACTAAAAAAGTAATCTGAAGATATTTCCGTTGAAATAATGATAATCTGAATGATTTCTCCTTCAAAAACTACCCAATTTCCCCTTATACAAATAAATATTCTCACAATATTCTGTATCGTTGAATATCTCATTATCCTGTTCTTTTTGTCACGGTAACAGGTTCTCACCAAACTGCCAGGTGTACTTCAAACTGCAGAATAGTTCTTCTTCGTGAAATTTCGTTCAATATTCAGCGTGTGAATGGAAAAATTATTTTTCAGCCTCAAAATTTTTTTACTGCTACGAAATCATTTTGTACCCATGTACCAAATAATGTGTACAGCTTTATATTTACAAGTACCAACCTATCAATTACAATAACGATTAATATCTAATTTAAACACATTTTATACAATAAAGAACGTGGTAAGTCTCGGCTTCTTATAAAATCACAGCAAATTCACGATTTGTTGTTTAAGTTCTGAATAATGTTCTTCAATGAGTTGAATTCCGTTAGCACAGCGTTCATTTCTTCACCAACGGCGACTCTAGCTTCGTTGTAAGATTGTTGCACAATCGCAATTTCTTCGCGAAGAGACTCGTAGTCTTCTCGTATACCGTATATACTATGTATCAACGATATGGTCGATATCTACAAATAAAATAATTTCGAAAATACAAGAGAATACATCCGATAAAATTCTGCCATAAATTTTTGAATGTAAAAAAAAAATTTAGCGCAACGTGCCACGCTAGAAAAATGTAGGTTTTCTCGGAAGAAAAAAAAAAAAACAAATATAATTAATAAGCAAACGAATAAAAAAAAAAAACTATTACAATATCAAAAGTATTTGCAAAATGGTGAGTAAATTCATAATGAATCATTGAATTATGAAGGTATAAAAAACGCATGCAAGTTGTTAAATGACTGGCTTTAGAGGAGGGGTCTACGCCCCTTCTCCACCCGCTCCAGTTACAAATCATAGATGACCAAAATCATATACATGTGATAGGTGGCGAAATATTATGCAGGAAGAACTTTGTGTATGTATATATGATGGTGAAAATGAATTTGTTGTTAAAAAATTGGGGGTGTCATTGCTGAACATTTTTTTCTGCCATCGTTAGTTTTTGAAATAAATAAAAAATCAAAAAACGAAAAATTTCTTATTAATTTGCAATTTTTTTATGGCAGATTAATGAAATCTAATGGCGATAAAAAAATTAATTTTATAAGAGAATTCAAACGAATTTTCTCTTCTTTTCAATAGTACAAACCCCAACTTTGTAGTTTAAATAGAACCTGAGAAATCGTGAAATGAAAGAAGAGCAGTTTTTTTCAAAATCAAAATGTTGTGAATGTAGCAAAAAAAGAGGATAAATATACAAAAAGTGGGATTGAATTTTATAATATCGATTGCTTAGCAAATAAAATAGCAGCAAAACTGCTTTTCCCGCCAGCTTCATTGGTTTATCTGGAATTTATCTCCTTTTCTTGGTAGTAAATTTAAATTTATTTCAAATCACTTCTACAAATGAACCATTAAGCCGATTGAAACCAAATTTTACAGAATTTTAGAATATAACTAGCTGCTGGAAGACCCCCAAGAAAATCTTTTAAATTGACTTTAACGAAAAAATCTTCCATTCCCTTAATGTAGAAAACATTTTGAATCAAAATACTTATTCCTGGAAACCACTGAGAATTTCACTAGCTTTCGAAGTGATTTTGATTCCTCCGAAAGATTACTCAAAAAGCGTCGGATCAAATACAGAAAAATTTGAAAATTTGAATATAACAACATTGTGAACTGTGAAATAAATTCGACATTACATCAATAATCCACAAAATAAATTAGGGTACTTAATTTTTTGGTAAATGTTAATTGAAAAGTGAAAAATTCTTACTGTCTCCATTAACTCTAATGATAAAAAAATCTGATAACTGCGACTTGTATTTCTATACCACTTTGCATAATTCACTGAATCATTTGAAAACGAGGTTACAAGCCAAAAGTGAAAGTTTTTTTGTTGGACTTTCAGTCCCTGGATTAAATAGCGGCTGAGGGATTATTGAGTGAAAGATGAAAAGTTTCAAGAATACAAAAAATGGTAAATTTTCCATTTTTTTGCTTTTTTCGTTTGTTCATTTACAAGTATCAAAAGATAACTAGAAAATCATATGTAAATTTTATCCTCTTTCCAACAACAACCCCACCTCTCAAGCTTAAACAATGACTGAGGAATCATTGAATGAATTAATATAAGAGGTTTGTTTCAAAATTGAAGTGTTGTCTTCAGTTGAGTAGGGGCATGCACACAACCACACACATGCATGCACACACATAAACGTCGCAGGAAAATTTGACTATATAGTCAAAGGTTTAAATACCTAACTTTTTTTCATTTGAATTAGGAAGCCTCCAGCAGACGTAGTATTCGGGAATCCTAAAACCTTAATACGGCTCTCGTTCGAATATACAAGTGATCGAACATGATCAATACGAAGTATTTTCACAACCACGTAGGTCAAAATTTCACGACACCAAATACTACACTCTTATTCAACAAATTCCAGTTACTAATCTGAGCACACAATTACTCGTCCGGAGACTACGCCATACAAAAACTGAAACCTGTAGCTACACAAAATCGCTAATTGCGAGATTTAAATTTTAAACAAAATTGTCTTCATGTCACAGTGAGACGGTTTCCTTTTGCATTCCAAACCTAAGGTAAATAAAGTTGTTAAAAGAATAACACGATGTTGCTTAAAGATGTTCGTTTAGTTTTATTTTATGCTTCACGATTATAATCGACTATCGATCCCAAAGTAACTACGTCAATGATTGAAGCGTGGACACATCTGACTTTCCAGAATGAGCAAGAGCCAAATTTTGGTTATTGAATCAAGTGACAAAACGAACAAATTTCAAATCTTAACGCAATTTAACACTAGAAAAATACCGCTGCAGCGGAAAACGAGACTTAATTTCAAACCAAACTTACAGAGTCTGCACTTTGTATGTCTTTCATGGTGTTGATGATATTTTTTTCATATTCTTCGAGTTTCCACATCATACTGTCCAGTTTTTTCTTTATATTTTTTATCTAAAATAGAATGAACATCGAAAATGATTGAATAATAAATAGGTATACTATAACTTCATTAAGAGTTAACTTACTGTAATCTCGTAGAGATCGGATAAATCTGATACTTTCATAGTCATTTTGTAGAGGATTGAAAATTGAAATCATGAAATTAAGTGAAAAACTTTGAAACAAGCTCGAAAGTTGAAGTTCAGTTCCTACTTCGAATTGAGTTTTAAATTCAAATTGATAAGAACAAGAAAAAAAAACCGCAAAAATCCCGATTGTTTCCCACAGACCTTTGACTATACAGAATTAACATGGACTGCTATTTGTGATAAGAATGACGTTAGAAGATGCAAGATGAAGTTAGTCGGGTCGGGTATGATAAGGATTCGTAAAACTGAAGTGGG